>OU015463.1:50089605-51387105 GCA_907164805.1 Brachyptera putata
AGATGCGAATAACAACGCAGCCAAGAGAGATGAGAGAAGCAGCAGCGCATGATGTTCTTGCTGCTCATCTTTCTCACCATGATGCAACGAATCGTTTTCCTCTTGTTCTTCTGTGCCGTGGCTCCGACCCTTTGAGTCTGCCTTCAAGTGGATCCAGCCACACTCTTGTTAATTGACACCGCGAAAGAAGTCGGTTGACATTATTCTAAGCATAACAGAAGTTAAATGTCTAGTCACAGTATTTGTACGATGACGACGACGACTCATTAGATTGAAACTTGGAAGCTAACGCTCGTCTTTAAAAAGAGTGAAGGAAGGGAAGTGTAACCGAAGCTGTCATCGCGGCCTCGTGAAAAAGAAGCTCCGTTGGTGGTCCGATTAAATATAGCATTGGGAGCGCAAGCAAGCTGGTTACGTCACTAAGGGACCAGCTACGGCCCATCCACGTGGCCAATAACTCAACAATACCTGCCTAACTGAACTCTCTTCAACATATGAAACTGTTTTCTGTGTTTCTAGGTGGTAAGCGTCTTATATTTATTATGATATATACAGAACACTCTTGTTCGGGTAATTAATTGCCTTCGGGTATCGAGGAAATCGGAATAATAAAAGCTAATGTTTAAGCAAGCGACCTAACCGGTGGTGCGATTACCTAGGCTGCTAAACATCCATCTTCTGCGCTGTCCCGGGTCCGCCTTGACTGATCGCCCTCCGTCAGTGTACGCCGACCCAAAACAGTTCAGTTACGTAACGGGCAATTGAACCCTTCTTTCCAATGCTAGTTTCCCATGGTGGCTTACAGAGCCTGAAGCACCGACAACGCATATGACATTTTGACTTTATGAATTCGAGTCCGTTTTATAATCCTGCTCAAAAAAAGTTAATTGTCCGGCTACCAGCGCAGTGTTTAGCCCTACTTGTACACGGACCAATAATTATTAAGGGTACCTACCTTGTGTATCATCAAAATGTTGTACAAATGTTTAAAGAATATAACAAAATACCTAACATCAACTAAACACTTATACACCACTTGGGAAACAATATTTAGTCGAAATTCAGAGTTCTAATACGCTCATTAGGAATAAGTAGTTGTTTAAAGGTGATGACATGTAGGCTCCTATAGTTCTGCAGGTGATGTTCCATGAAATCTTGAACGCTATGTGAAAATCTAATTCTATAAAATGCTCCACCCAGTAGAAGATGGATACAATTAGTCAATTACTATATCATACTATTTGTAGAATGTCGGTAGAAGTGAACATTTCCCACGCATACACCAGCCTCATTAGTGTAGGAGCAAATAGAAGTCTACATATAGGCTAAGAGAGCATAATTCTATTGCTCCGTCGCTTGGAGTGGTTATTCGCCATTTCGAGTGTTTGTGGTTATCGACAAACGTCGCTTTTGACTACTACTATTTCCAATTTAATTTTCTTGTGCATTGCTATAAACATTCTTATGGAACCAGTATCATTTTGAATAAACGCATTACTCTTACATGAACAAAACGGTCTTATGTATTGTAGTAGTAGACTTACGCCAAAATTGTCGAATTCTTGTCCACCTGATTTGACGCAATCATGCGTACGTAAACATGCACTCGTCGAACGTGCGAACAACGCGTTACTATTGGGACGAGGCCGCGTTGTACCGTAGAACAACCCCGAATCACACCCCTGGAAAATCAACCAGGATTAAATGAGAACCGGAGCTTTGTTTGGGAGTTTAGGGTATCTCGTGATTGAGGATGTTGAATTATACACACTTGGTTTTACGAATCGGACTGTATTTCCTGCTTCTGATCTCATATATAAATACGGTATAGCACCACGCGTTGATAATAATAATTTTACACTCAAATTATAGAGCCGGCGAATGATTCGAAACATATACCTAAACGTGAGTACATTCGTCCGTAACACGAGTTATAACTGACGCACTTTTTCTTGATGGCATAAATACAAATAATTAAATAACCTTTTTTTGTTAGTGTAATGTTAGGGTCCTTTTGCTTCACGACGGTATTGGGAGTGTCGGTTCAGCTGACTCTTGTTCGGGTTGAAATCTTCCACCACGTGTTTTTTTTTGTTATATAACAAAGATTGGGTGTTTGTGGTATGTGTGTGTGTGTGTGTGTCTTCTTCCTTAACCTGCACGTAGCGTTTTATAACTACATGCTTTGTATCATTAGACAATTCGTGTGATTGTGTATAGTGGAGTGAAGGTGGCGCACGTGATTGGCTTTGTATCAAAAGGAATTGCTACTGGAACGGTCTGGCTTTTTAGATAGAATATAGCTGCTGATCCTCCACGAGGTGAATGCTGTCATATAACTTAGCAATTGGTGGGTTCGATTCATTAAATTCAACAAGTAGATATTATTGTGCTTCGTAATGTATTTTCCTGTATTCCTTTTCTTTATTAATTTTTCTTTCTTTTTATAATGTACTTGTCGAATGTCTGGTTATGTGAAAAAATTCGAGTGCAGATAATTCGCTTGACTAGTTGTGATTAATATACAAATTCAACTGCTAGATGCCGCTGTAAAGTCACATAGACAGTTGAAAACGAGGAAAAAACAAATGGTTTCACGTTTGATAATAAATGAGCTAAAAAGATGTGATGACGCTTTTTATCGTTATTAATTAATTGATTCATTTTGCTAGTTCAATTTTGCATTAATCACATAACATTACAATAATGACCAATTCTTCTTCGTCTTCATGCTCATTATCATTATCACATTATTATCATTATTATTCTTATTATCATTATTGAAATTGTGTTACTTTCAAAGGTACTCGAATAAGCTACATGCAGATGAAGGTTCATGATATAATACATCACAAATGTTGTCGACACGTGCATATATATAGAATAGTTAATGTAATTTGACCAAGTCTTGAGATAATTCCAGCGTCCTTGACCGTGGCGGTAATTACATTATTGTAGGTTTACATGTATGTATGTATGACTGTAATGATTCTATTGCATGGCAGAGATTTCAGAGGTTAGGAAACTCGAGTCGTCACAGAAAGTAGAAGCGAGAAAATGGAAGTTTGAAAGTTGCTCGAATTTTATACAATATGTACATGTTCGTGTCTGGGGATGGGGCCCAGTAGACATATTTTCAATTTATGGCTGCTATTCAATAGAAAACTCCCGCAAATACATGCACACAGTCGTATAGTCTTTGTTTTGTTGAGAAAAAAATAACAAAAAACATGTTCGTAAATAAAGTTTGGAGGAAATGCGGCAGGAGAAGCTTTATTTCAATATGAAAACGGGGCAATCCGGCCAGCTTGAAAACTGTATATAAAAGCCTATATATACGAATAGCATAAATATTTTTTGATTGGTTCACCGAAGGCAATGTAATTTAATACGTTTTTCACTTTAGATTGCTGGTGAGAAAATTTGTTCCGAGGCAAAAAAAAAACGTTGCAGAGTTCGTCTTTGCTTGTAGAATAGAGACGAGAGACGGAAATGGGCCATTTCATTGGGTGATGGCATTAATCTAAAGAAGCTCGACGTTCCGTGTAGCTATAGCGTGTATAGGTGCACGGGATAGGTTGGTGGGCGGTCAGGCGGCATTGGTGCACAGGCGGCAACGGCGGCATCTTCCCGCCCTGGTGCCTGTTTTATCCCGGAATGCGTCACAGGGGAAATAACTGCGAACGGGATGTACTAGGCATGGCCATGAATATTCCACATAATAATGCAAGGGCTATAGGAATAATGTTATTTCGCTGCTAGCCACATTTTTTTTTAGTTTCTCTCTTGCTCTCCTCGCTTTCGCTCTCTCCCTCTCTCGCCATCTCGTATTCCAATTCTGTGATCGCTTCAGACGTCGGGATACAGTGGTCGTTTTGTTGAGTGTCGCGCCTTGGGGGCATGGAACATGAACATGAACATGAACATGAACATAGCTGTCCACACTTGTGACGCCAACAAACTCTCTCCCTTGTAATCCCTCGTACTACAAACTAGGCTTTTAACAGAAAACAATCATGAACACAACATGTATGTAAAATTAATTTGTTTTCTCAAATATTGAATTATTGTTTCTGACAATTAACTCTTCTCCTCCTCTTCCTCTCGCCCTGTCATCAATGTTCCTTGTTTGTGAACTCTCTCAGTGAAGGTCTAGAGATGCTTTAGATCGACTTCCCCCTTCCCCTCCTTCGGCATGTTTAGGAACGCCTTATACGCACTATAGTTCCCATGTCTTAAGTACTATAATTAGTTATTTCTGAACAGGACTTGAAAATTAATAAGAGTTTTATCACACAAGTAGCAACAAACGTTCCATCCAGCGGTTAGATCGTATATAGATATAGGATAAGCTATATAAAATTTCAATGGTTTATAACGAATATTAAACGAAGCCAGGAAAATAAATTGCTGTTAGGAGTGTTATTTTTTGCTCCGACTTGACCTTTTCTTTTGCAGTTTAAAATAGCCAAACCAAATCCTATGTAAACTACCGGTATCAAGAAGTATTATTTGGGTTTTATGCATTCAGGCTTAGGCCCACATATGGTAGCGATAGGCCCACTTTTCATTTACTGATTTTCTTCCAACACAATTGGTGCCGTCTTTTCCAATTGACATCTTGCATGTTTCGATTTTTTCTAAACGTCTCGGAAAGGAAATGGTTGTATTTGCTAAATATACCGCAATGCATTACAGAATGAATCTTCTGGTCGGTGTAATGTTTTTATAATGAGTAATTCAATTCAATTTGATATACATTTTATTCACACATTAAACATAAAAAACATAATACAAAATAACTATTATATAACGACATACAAAATAATCATACATTTTATGTTACTGGATTTAACATAGTTGACTTGGTAGTTTCATTCAGTCTACAAGTAGTAATTAGTCACTAGACTACCCGTTTATTACCCTCGTCTATACCAATAATACCGTAGGCCTAAGCATATTGACGGAGCGCACATCAAGTCGTGTATATATTATATGGACACTGCTCTTGCAGTCATTTCCATGGCCTTGCACCTTGTGAATTCGTGCTCTCACATTACTAATGTCGTATATTTTTTCCCTCCAGATCTCCAAAGTCAGAGTGGAGCACTGCAGCAGTTACACCAATTGCTCTTCGTGTCTCGAAGCCAAGGACCCGTACTGTGGATGGTGTTCTCTAGAAAAAAGGTATCTATCTTCCTTTAATCTTTTGAATAGACAATTAATTGTTTATGTTTTAATAACACCATATTTCAGGAGGAATTTTATCATTGAGTTAATAATAAATCAGTCACAAGCTATTCTGGATTAACGCTGTTCTACTTTTGTTTTATGCGTTTTGATTTGATTAATGATGTATGAAAACCAGAAAGTAGTGAGTAATATATGTATATATATATATATACATATATATATATATATGTGTATATATATATATATATATATATATATATATATATATATATATATATATATATATATATATATGTATATATAATATATATGTATATGTGTATATATATATATACATATATATATATATATATATATATATATATATATATATATATATATATATATATATATATATTAAATACATATAATGAAAACGGAGTCTAATTTTGTATCAAATAACCTGATATATACACATTCATTATTGTACCGGTAGTTCACGTTAAACCTCTTTATTCTTCTTTTTCCAAGTTGGAATAATTAGTGTTTCTTAGAAATGGTATACTTTACACTGACCGGTGTGGTGCTCACTTGGATATTGAAATTATGCAAAAACGATTAAAATTATGAAAATTCAAACACGCATACGGTCTTTTATGGCCATCAAACGGATAAACGTTGTTAAGCCATGATTATACATGTAACATACCACACACACGTCGAGAAAGGAAATTCCCGTATAACAATATCTTTTAGTCCCATGTATTAATTATAGGGTATATTAACTACATTTGTAAAAGGTAGTTTGCATAATCGTCCTAATGAGCTGCACCGATTGCTATGAGCGTAGATGTTGAAATAGTTTATTCAACTCTTCAAATAATCACATGCATCTGACGAGGCGCCTGAAGAGCGTATACCGGAATAAAGTCGACTCGGTTGTGTGACATGGGTTTGGGTGGCCAACCTTACCTGAATTCTAACCACATTCTATTGGTAAGTACCCCGAAGCCCATGTAACACGACCGAGTCGACTTATTCCGGTATACGCTCTTCAGCGCGCCCCATTCCGACTTGGGCTGAAAATAAGAGTAAATAGTCATGCCGGGGTCGTAGTCATAGAAAGTTGAGTCATGATATTTTCCAACATGAACGAATTGTATCGTGAAATGTTTACTTGATTTTGATTGAAATCTTCATCGACCATCAACATTGTTGTGTCCATCGTTTCTGGACATATTGGCCATCACAATAGGTTTTGAATACATATTCCATTTCTGGAAATGTTTCACATTTTTTTTTCATTGAAATTGATTTCCGTCCATTAAGGCTTTACTAACAATTAACCCAGCAATTATATTCTACTTGACCTTGCATTCAAATAATCAAATTAAAAACACATACATGTGGATTGGATCTCGCGACGAGCAACGAAATATTCGTTAGATGTTATACATAATTTATTTTTCCCTCGCTGACATGTTTGAGAATGCAACCCGACGAAATAGCTCAACAAACAATTTCTAGATACAGGAAACACGTACCATATATTGACGACAAGTTCCTTTGAAATATCTCAAAATTTCTTTTGAAATCCGGCTCGTCTTTCGTGTTTATTATCATCGCTCTTACGCTCGCTTGAGCAATACTACTTCGTGTATGCGAGACTTGCTATCTGCCGAAGTACCCCATTGTGTGCGCGATGATATAACTAGAACCAGATTAACCACTCAACAACAGCATATCGACGAATAACAATTGAATGCATCACACAATTTAACATTGCTTAAAAATCGTGATAGGACTTATCTTCTATCCACATAGTTAATCTTGGTTGGAAATCTTTTCCATGGAATTATGACAAGTACTATTTTTTCGACATTGCCATGACTGTTGTATTTGGTGAAACGTTTAGGCATACCATAATTCATTTAAGAGTCCATGGGAGTCGATTTAGCAGAATATCAGTGTTTTGTGTCAACTTTTGAAAGGTATGAGATCGAAATTTTAATAAACAATAAACACATATATTTTCAATACCTTCAAGATGGTGTGAGTAATAAATATTCATCCCATATCGCATAATTGTCACAAGTATACGGTTAAAAAATGTGTTTTTTCAGCAGTATACGCGTGACTGTTAGGCGGTATGAGACAAATAGTTATTACTTACACCATCTTGAAGGCATTGAAATTATCTGTGTAATTCTCTTAATTAGATATTCGATATCTCAAACCGTTCAAAAGTTATCACCGTTAACTGATATTCCGTTGAATCGACTTCTGTGGACATTGAAAGCAAAATTTGAAACTATGAAACAGTGATAGGTCAGCAATAACTGTGACATGCTCACTTTTTGTTTTGCCATGGACTGTCAGGCGACTTCATATCAGGTAAATAGAACAACTCACGCTAACAACGAAATGATTTATGCTAGGCGTGAAAAAGCTCGAACGTTTTCATACTATACCTAAGCGAACGCAGCATATGCGTTGTAAGATGAGCCAGAAATTTGTATGAACTGTACTCGAAAACTCTTCGAATCTTGACTTATATGAAATTTAATAGAGAACTCTACACACCTTGATGAAAACTGTCAACTTGTCAAGTCTATAATGCCGTGAATCACTGTGAGCAAGATACTGAATACAGAATAACCACTATTTCAAGCTATTTTATGAAGATGTATTATTTAGTAATTACTTCAAAACGGCGAGTCCGATCTCAATGAAAGCTCTTGATAATATGTATCATATATTTATTACGTTTAGATAAAATGTTGGAATTTGTATGAAGAACCTTTTCCACCCGGCCTAATCTTATGGGGTTTTGCTAATTTTCGTGATGAATTTCTCGAAAGTGGTTCAACCGACTTGGCCCAAAAACTAGAAAGTTCCAAGTTCGATAAATTCGCGTGTCCAGAAAAAGTTTCATGTTGATCAGTTGTACGTGTGACCGGTGCAGTGTGTACAAACGGATAAAAACACAAAGCTCCATAAGAGTCCTTATCTAATTACTATAATTATTGTATTTAAATGGTAATATTCATTTATGAGTTATAATATTTTAATTATTCTTTGGGGTGGTAAGATCGCCCTCGTGGTGCCCCGTTCAAACGATCTAATCTTTCATCCATAGCCTTAATTGGGGAACAATGATTTTGTATCAAGTTTCGATGTTATTAAAAAAAAAATATATATTCATTTATATATTATATAAATTATTTCTTTCCAAATGTGTTGATAATTTTTTGTCCATCAGCGTAAAGGTGTCATTCGAATGTAATTCATAGGTGGTCCAATCAGTCAGTCTCGAAAGCTGGCGCAGATGTTTTCAGAATATTGCCCCCAGAGCTACGTTTACCTGTATTCACGACAGTGCCACGCGCATCCTTAAGGTGCTCCTACTTACTCTTGTCGCGCGCGACGCGTTGGTCGCGTTAAGTGCGTCACGCAACCAGTTGTATCTATTGACTCGCGCGCGTCGGAGATACATTACGAAGGTGAAATAAATTTGAACATTGGAACAAATATCTTATTTCTATAGAATCATATTTTTTTCTCAATAAGAAAAATTGGAATAGTGAATGACTTGTAGTAGAATTGATCACCTAATTCGTCCAAGTCTAACATATTTGTCTTAGTAGTTGATAACGTGACTGGATAGTTAGTTGAACTTGTATTACTCAATAGTATCTTTATATATTCACTGCAAAACTCCGCATCCAGAAATATCCTTGTGATCAATGTATATTTAATTTGAAAAATACTGAAATATTCGCCCTCTCAGCTTTCGTCTTGTGATTAAAACTGATATCATATTTAACTACAATTTTTCATGTATAAAGTATTGATTATTAACTGGTTGAGGAGTTGAGGAAGAGAAAGAGAAAGATTAGATATTGTTGAGCATTTATTCATCAACTACATGCATATTCAAGTCATTGCCGATGAAATAACCGATGTCATTCATTCCATTAGCTGCTTGCGCTTATGGCTCACGGCGTCGAAATGAAACCTAAAGCTTGATCCAAATTAAAACGGTTGCACGGCTTTTTCCGTCCCAGTAAGTCCAGTGACATATAGTCAGATTCTTTATGGAACGTTTCTGACTGGTTCAAGTGACTCTAGGACGGAAAAAAACGTGCAGCGTAGTTACTATGATTCATGCTGAAGATATTGTTTCTCTCTAAAGACCATGCTCGTACGAACTGATGGTTATTGGATTCAGCGATAATTAGCTAATTAACTTGTTATCACCCTTAGTTACGTATGTTAGTTACGTACGTACCTTAGCTAAGAGTGAGCTAATTAGTATTCAAGTATCGGCTTCAGTAGCGCAGACAACTAAGGCACCGCTTTAGAAACCGAAGCATCACCGTCGGGCGTGTGTTCGAGTTCCGCGTAAAGCATGAGAATTTTGTTAACGTATTTTTCACTCATCATCAGTGAATAGCCAGCTCATTCGTAGCCCCGTATAACCTAGCTGATACACCGAACTCCCAGAGCAACGGAAAAATCTAGAATCAATCTTGAACAAAAATATTACCAACACGGTTTTATAATATAAGATGCGTATTACGTGCACTACCTGTGAATACTGTGGTCACTGGTCAATGTAAAATTTACATTGTAATTTTTAATATTTCAATGCAAATTCATTATTTTGAGAATTTGAACTTGCTATATAATTAAAAAACGAAAGAGAAGAAAAAGATGAAATATTTTTGTTCTTATAGTGACGTTGAAATGATACTTGATATATTTTATTCTCGTTGTCATCTGTATTCTAATCATTGAGGTGATCTCATTTAAATTATTTCTAATTACACTATAAATACTTGTGTGTATAGGCCTATGTATAAGTGAATGATTATGTACGGTTGCGGTCAAATAAAGTGGTCGATCAAGCCGCATTATAATGCATCCTGAAGAAAATTTACGGATATACGCACTAAGACTATAGAAGACCATGTGCATTCGCACTCCACGCCTAGTCTATGTAAACATTATCGGTTAAATGTGCGTAGATTTTATATTAGGTACAATAATCAACTATTTTGACCTAGTTATATGAACTCATAGTCGAGTACTATGATTATTATTTGCACGATTGAGTGGGTGATGATACAATTATCAACTGATGATGAAGTGGAAGGTCCTTTACTGGAAACTATACCTTATGACTTATGAGGAACCTCGAACCTACCACCCAACTTTATGTCAGTTTTTGACTCTGTGCATTTGCTGACTGAGCTACGGAGGGTGGCTTATTTCACTATAAAATATCTGTATGTTCCTCACTTTCTTATTGAATATACTTTATTCTTATTCTTATAAACTCTCGCAGATATATTTTCTAAAGGAATTGAAGTTATTACGCGTAGCGTGAAAGGGGCGTAGCATGGTCGTGTTCGCGATATAGGCCTATAGAATGCTTTCAGGCCAACAGAGAAATATAATGAATGTAGCTGCGCCTGTACTGGTCGAACTCGAACCCCCTCCCGTCTTTGCTTGGATAACTTGACTGATATATGACTTGTCGCTACAGCTCGACATGAATTGCGGGACCATCTGAATGCTACGTATGGTAGTGGTGTGCACACGAGACACGGTCCTATGTGCGCGATGTGATGTTTGCGTTGGACGTATCGGTCGTGGAGGCTTGCGTGCGTGCCAACCTGTGCGTGCGTGCGCGTGTGTGTGCGTGCCACATTTCCCTGCTCTCGTTGGTGGCAACCAATCATGCCAGTGGGCACATTGCTAACAGTGCGCTGCATTCGCAGCAGATTCGAACGCAAGGTGGTTTAACGGCTGATTTCGTATTTTACTAGTTGGAATTGACATCTATGTTTTGTTCGTTTCTTGACTATTATCACTAAGTTGTAATAAATGTTATCATAACTCGTAAGTTATTACAGTACGTGAGCATTCTACTTAGGCAAAGTCAAGTTTCAGTATATTTAAATAATTATTTCAATACATTCAACTTTTTTGTTCTTGTGTTTCTCATTCGAACTTTTTCATACCAGCTAAATTGAGTGTTGACGTTCGTCACGTTCATCTAATTGGTATCCAATTAATATAGAGTCGGATCAAGTAATACCAATTCATGAAATAATTACATAAAACCTCTTGTAAGAGCGTGTTCCCGATGTTTTGTACACGACGGTGTGCGCGCGGTAACTTGTCTGCGACCTCCACTCTACTGCCACCACGGAGATCTGCCACCCAACAGGCTAGAGTCGCGTGCACATCCCCGCTTCGGTCACAGATTAGTGCACTTACTCAATGTTGAATGTATTTTCGTATTCATTCCAAGTCCATTAACGAATAAGAAGGCAGACGGGAGAAGTTAATAGACTGCAATCGAGTAATTCGTAAACCTCTCCCTCTCTCTCCCTCTCTCTCTTTTTTCTCTCTCTCTCTCTCTCTCTCTCTATCAAGTCTGAAGACGCAGCTGTACCGATACATGTTCATCACTTACTGTTCGCTCTCTCGACGATTGCACGATTAGAATCTATCTGTGTGCAAGCGAGAGCTATTTTGAGGATTGCTCAACTTAATTCAGCCAATACTATCGTACGTTGTGATCCTGAAATCGATTCCCAGTGATTGTAATGAGCATGGGTCTACTCGTTGATGAATCGATTTTTTTACTCGGTTGTTTTTTCATCTGCTGTGCATATATGGTCATACCAAATTCTTCGTATAACTGCACAAAGGTGTACACCATAATGCGGGATTAATGCCTAATACATAATGGCTTACTATGATCAATGAAGTTATTTCAAAGTGTCTATAGTATGACTGTGATGTATATACCAAAAACTTGGCAATGAAATATGTGGTCCATAATATGTGATTTACCTTTCTAAAACTTCAATATTTCTTTCCTGCCTTATGCCTGTGAAGTATTTTTTGAGTTTCGTTGTGTTTTTTTATGTTTTTTTTATATATATATAAATTCGAGACAAATCGGAAATGTCTGAATCCGTTTCTATCATTTATCATCCATTCTTTTCCCATTAATCATCATTTTCGTTCGAAAGTGGTTCACTCGTTCAATCTCCGACAGTCTGTAAATCGTTTCTAAACCAGCTAGAAAATACCCTTGTATAGTCTAAGCCAATATATAACTTTGATGAAGAAGGTCAATTAAGATTGGTGTTTTGTAATTTAATTGTAATACATTTTAGGTGAGAAAGCAGTAGTCACATGTTCTATTCAGTTGAAATTATTGTCGCTAAAGATATAAATGTGTTTATCTGTGTAGTATATATATATATATATATATATATATATATATATATATATATATATATATATATATATATATATATATATATATATATATATATATATATGCCTATCTATATTGTTTGTTTGTTTGTTTGTCCATCATGGTTGTTTGGTCTATATATCACTATAGAACGTTCGCTACACGTAAGGTGTATCTCTCGAAATGTGTGCACAGGCTATATTGACACTTCATGCAGCCCTTGTTTTGTGTTAGTATTCGTTTCATCTGGATCGGAATGGGTTACTGCGATCGGTTGAAATACACCACACGCGTGTGCCTTGGCTATGTAGATATTTACTTTTCGCCGTGTGGTATGTATGATATTTTTTGTCCCCAGTCGAGTGTTAGCCCAATAATCAGGCCGGTGCATATCCGAACCTGCCTGTGTGTTTTTGAAGGTAGCAGCAATGCCTGTATAGCTGTCGCTGTTCCTCTCTTGATATCATAGACAGACTGCGGGATGTTTTTTAATGGTGCGGTATATTGGTTTCATTTGCGATGGGGACGTAACAACCGTGCTACGTCATTTTTGTATTTATTTTGCTTTGATTATCAACCGACTAGACACATCTAAATGATTGGGACGACCGCACCCGTTCTGTGTCGTTATGCTGGAAAAGTGGAGGGAATTTGTATTTTTAAGAGATGATCGTGTCTTTTCTCATTTTGCTGACGCGCTTAAATATTCGGTAGTAGATTAATAAAGGCATCTCGAAAGAATGGTTTGTATAATATCGACTATCGTGATAAATTTAACCATGTATTTCATTTTTATATTATAAATTACAGAGTACGTCAATATGACGCAACTGAATTATTCATATATGATAAATATGATTACTGAAGTCATTTTCCATACTTTTCACGTTAGATATTCATTATACATTTATAATAATGTTACCGTGATTTCCGGTGAACACTGGTAGTTTAGCGCATTTGAAAAATAAACTTGATATATTGACACTGTGAGAAACTTCCATCATGGTTTACCAGGCCACATACATTGAATTACGGTCTTATTTTTTTGTTACGTTTACTTCTTCTGTTCGTTCCATAAAACATTGTATTTGACGTACGTTTTAAACCACATCATAACATAATATATTTTAAAGAGTTATTTTAATACATACTGGTAATCATGCATACTAAATTCTGTACTGCGTTTATCTCTTATATCAATACATACTCACACACTTTCGTCTTCTTAGCTTGCGTTAATTGAATGGAAATTAGGAGGGGGGACTAAGCCTGAAATGCACATTAATCTCACTAGCTCAGTCAGACAAACTAATCAAGATCAATTGTATCAAAATGTCTGTCTCTCTTAATTCTAAAAAAACAAATATTTATATCGGAATGTTTTCCATGCAGTCCAGTGTAATAGGCCTGAGAAACGAATGGTTTCGGTTGTTATAGCAGCATGTCGACACTTTATGCACACTAGCCGGCCGGAACGCGCGTCATCAATGGAGTATACAGAGCCCCACCCCCCCCCCCCCCCAAACCGAAACTTGACCGAAGCAAGACTGAAATTGCATTATTAAAATAAAAGAATAAAGTTTGTGATGAATAAAATATTTTATATTATTTTATGAAGTTAATAATTGATTGGAATGTGTAGTGTGATAGTTATTGGGAGTGGGCTATATTTCTCCATCGAGCATATTTTCTAGTACGACTATCGATTTGAATAATCCATAGTGTCTACTGTCTCCTATGTCTCTTATGTCTTCTCGTCCATAGGAGAAAGATTCTCTTCTCATACATCCACAGGAGCCTCGTTCCAGCCTCATTCCGTATCACACAGTTCGTAAGACTTTCGAAGATCTAGTTCCAGCTCTAGATTTCTACGCTGACGATCTCCCGAATAGTCATCGTTCCATCATCAGAGGTGAATGGGACGTCTGGTTCACAAAGTGGTCTGGGTTTGAGGAAAATTTGCCCAGATATGCTAGGGAGGCTTTAGACAGCACTGTCATAGCCCTTTTCCCCCAATATTCGTCAGCTTCTGATATTTTTAGGAACACTACCGGTCACTACAGCTTCATTGGAGAGGACGTATTCCACATTGCGTTTGTCTCAAGACCTATACTTGCTCAGAACTATGTCAGAAACGCGACTGACAGGGATGGCATTGATGACTATGAATTGCGACACAATTGTTGACAAGACTGTAATTGACCGTTATGCCCGTCTCAACGCAGAAAACTTTAATCCTGACGATAAGTAAAGTTTACGATGATTCTGCTTTACTCTAGGATTTACAGGTTCTATGATGTAGGCCTACTTCATATTATTATTTACCCTTATTTCGATTTTTTGAATATTATTAATTTTTAGCAAAATTTCTTCCATTCACTGGAGGTCGCCATTACGTTTACTGGGTTTGCTGGGACAAATAGTTCCAGTGTTTCCAGTAAGCATAATTTACTGGCGCGGAGGGTTTCGGAGGATTCGGAATGCATCCGGTAAGCTTGCAGTAGATTCTGATCGTTTGTGAACGCAACCATAGTTGTTATCCCGTGAAATATTAATTTGAATAACTTGCGCGATCACAGTAATCGAGAGAACTGTGAATATTTCGCATCGTTATTAGGGGATTGACCGCGAGCTAAGCGCCTATGGTTTTTTAATTAAACAGTGGAAAAAATCGTTTGGAACACTGAACTAACTGTGTATCGAACGTTCAACTACATAGGACTAAATGCGAAATATAATAGCAGTGATTTAAAAAATATTATTGATAATTTAACGCCTGTTAGTCAACTTATAGTATTTACTAGATTTGATCTTGTTTCTATCACAAAAACAATCTTAGGAGTGAGGAATGATGTTAGGAATGTTTACACAGTTTTTTATTGTTGTATAGGACCTACCTACTTTCTTTACGCCCACAAAGTGATTTTCTCAAATTTAAGATATGGCTTAAGGGCCATATACAAAATTGAATATTATTTCAAGACCTATACTATTACAACTACTAAATGATTTTCTACTAATATTGCTGAACTGTTTGGTGACGACTCGTATAGTCACTGTTATCTAAATTGCATGGAGACGACATTGCGAAGATGGAAAACTCGGTATGCATTACCAGTAAATTATAAAATTGAAATGACTTTAACTCCAAGTTCTTTCTTTTAGGCTTATCTGATTTATTAGTTCTTTGACAGTGTATTTAATGAAACTGTATGCCATGTAATATGATATTTCAATAAATTATACTACCTAAATTGCTTCTTCAACTATGGTAATACCTATAAGAAGTTGTAAATGTTGATTTAATTAGTTGATAAATATTATTGTTCGTCATGATCGGAGTCTTCCGTTACTCGATGTGAACAGTTGAGACTGTATAGTGAATTTTAATGGGCGTTGAAGACCTACATTACATCAATTCACATTTCATACTTCTGTTGTAACTAAAACAAAAACATGTTTGCTGTCATTTATTGGTAGCTTATTTATTTTTCCGAATTGAAAAAATCACTCAAAGTATGTTTACGCTACATTTTTTAATTTATAACTAGCTAATATTATCAAAGTAATTGAAAATTTAACCTTGCGTTGTCTCTAATTATATAGTAAAAGCTAAACTAGGAGTGACTTCAGTTCTCTTTAGCAGAGCTTTTAAGGTAGTGCTATTAACTAGAGTTGCACCCATCATGTATAATGTGGCGGACACCATAAGAAACACCACACGTTTATACGATTATAATTGAAACTAATTATGGTGACTGTAGAGAATCACAATTATCTGATTGGGTGGGCCCAAATCATCTCGAAAAAGAAAATCTGTTGAAACTGATAAGGAGGGGGGGGGGGGGGGGGGGGGGGGCAATGAACTAGACTCGACTCTTTATACTCGTGTTCATTTCCAGTGTTCTGGATGTGTATATTAATTAACGGTGGGCCGATTAGTAGGTTAGGCCTATTAGGAAATGCTGATTACATGAGGTTGGTCCATGCACAGACCTGTTTTACTACAATCAATGGGAAGATATTTCTACTAAGATAACATGTTATAAATGTACTAGAGACTGTTAACGAACGGAAATATACTTTGGTCGACGCGATCGCGCCACAGTCTGCAGGGGTAGAAAAAGTAGACAAACTAGGAAATGGAACGGATGTCCGAATTTCATATTTCGTTTTAAATATCAACTTAATAATTTGCAGATAGGAATAAAATAGGATGTAAATGTGCGTGTTATATTAATTTCATTGATTTGATGAAGGCTATTGATAGAGCGTATTAATACGGTAAATGTGGAAATATAGTTCCTTTCATTACGGTATAATGATAAGTCCAAAGGAAATCTATACTTCATTGTATTCTATTTTCTGTTCTTGAATATTTGCTCGTATGTACTTTGTGCAAATCTATTTGATTTTGTGTTTTTTTTTTTTATCATGGTTTGTCTGTGGGAACATTTGCATCAATTCATCTACAATAGTAAAACTAATGACAGTAATTCAAAAAGTAATCTCTTACTTTTATAAAACTGGTATACATGCACCGGACAACGTCTGCTCCACTTTTTTGTTTGATCTCACATGTGTTTCACTTTCGATACCCCTGCAACTTTTGGTTTTAGAGATTAGCAATTCTCCCCATCCGTTGCCTGTATATAATCTCTAGCTATATATACATTATATATATATATATATATATATATATATATATATATATATATATATATATATATATATATATATATATATATATATATATATATATGTGTGCATGTATGCATGCATGCTTTAAAGTGGAAATTTGTGATCATCGTTTTGTTCAGGGTGTCCATTAAACCCAATCCACTTGAACTGATACCATCTGCGTGATAGTGTCCGACATATACTTGAATCCACAAGAGGTAAAGGTTCCGATCGACCGTCTCCTTTATCCCACACCACTAGCACGCGGCCGGCTCGCGCCTTCATCTCTCTTGAATACAGCTGTACACAACACGGCTTGTATGGGCAGCGTCGGAAATCGCATTTCAAGAATTACGTCGATTTTAATTTGTAGTATAGATTTTCACTTTCATCTGTCGTAATGATTTTCTGTTTTCTGTTCATTGCCGTACAAACCAGATGCAACGGTTGTAGTTTACAAAATAGTGGACTCTCATGTTTTTGATGAAATACTATTTATTTTAAGACTTATTCTGGATAAACGAAATATCTATTCAAAATCGAAATATGTGGCATTATATTTACATAATTATTATGATACGAAATCAATCTCAGCTCAGTAGGCCTACTAATAATGAATTTGTGTTGTTTTTAAAATTGGCGAATTTGGCGATAGTAAAAAAATCCTCGTGTGTGGAGTACGTGTTTTAGTGTAAAAATTAATTAATCTTCGTATTCTCATCAATTTTTTTCACAATTTTGTCGACGTTCGTTACCACCCCTCAATTGTAAATATGACTGGGTTCGATCTTGTCATTATCGTTAGACCTATCTGTGTCCGTAGTGCTGGTTAGTGGGGTATTGTGCATACGCATGCATCTTCCTATTCTAACCAACCATCCTGACTGTTTACTGTAATGTCTATAAATGGCATTTTGTTCTCCAAACGAACTAAACTTCTCCCCTACGCCTTTTCATTATGTAACTCGTGTGGACACTACCAAACAAAACCTGCCCTTCATCTCTGATGCGAAATCACACTCGACTAGCTGTAGAGCTGTTTAACGGAATAGAGCAAACTGTGTTTATTTTCCATCTACCGGACCATCAGCTGAAAGAAGAATAGATTTGCGATAGTTTTTGTTTTGTTGCAATGTTGACCTAAACGAATAATCATACAATAATAATTCGATGGAAAATTCCTAGATTTTCAGCTCATATTCTTTGCTAGATATGTATTTTCTGTCCGCATCAAAGGTTTTTAGTTGTTGGAACAGCGCTCACCACAGGATGTTTTCCGGAAAAGTTGGCTTCATTTATCCCCAAGAGGATATTTATGAAAATCCCTACTCAACATTAGTTTATAACCGCACTGTTTACGTCGGACTCAAATGTCTGTCGGTCACTCACCACACATTTTTAATTAAAACACATGTTAGAGCACATTTCCGCGCAATCATTTCGGCATGAGAGCTAGTTTTCACAAAACTTCTCTTTTTTTCTACAAGGATTACTTTTCCTCTACACAATTTTTGTTCCATTCGAATTTTGAACTCGTCAACGACTGTTATAATAAACATACGTTTTTTTGTTGTTTTTTGTTTTTACATAGTAAATTATCTATAAACGAAGTGAATTTGAAAGGCATTACTTTTTAGCGCTTAGCTCGCGCAATTCAACACCTGAGCAAGCTTTAACGTCAATTGCTGCCCCCCCCCCCCCACCCCCCACACACTCACACTCTTTCTCACTCAGTGTCAACCGTATTACCGAGAAGTAGCAGAGGAAGTAAGTCTGAATAAATATATATCATCTGTTCAGATTGGTATTTCTCCTCCTGCGCGTATATTTAATTGGATTCAGTAAAGCATCCATGTGCTTCTGGGCCTATATGGCAAACGAGTAAGAAGAACACCACCGTAAGGTATATCTCTTTCCATTACCGATGGCGTGGTTAGTTGACGTACAGATTTATTTTTGCATCTTATTTCTTCAATGATGAGGCGTGTAAAGAATTGTAAGCGCCCTTCCCAAGTAATGGCCGTTGTATTCGTTCTTGTTGATAATATATAGGTTATTGAATAGGTTCGTATATACAGGCCAATTATTCTGAGATATTGCCAGTCATGAATACTCATTTTAGAAAAATGTGGTACTGTATAGTGTACATAGGTACATCAATTGTGTTCGTTTCCTGCTCTAACTGCTTCATATTCTTTTCATCTTCATGCTTTTCAACATTCTTTTTCGCTGATCTCATTTTTGCAACATCGCATGGTTTGATATTTATGAAATAATGCAATATGTATAGAATGCATAGAGAAATAATTTCTTGATTTTGCTCTAGGTCAACTTCGTCGACTCGAGTCAGCGATAAATGGCAATTCTAGCCATGATACCGTAAATGAATGAATGTTCCTCACTGGGAAATAGGTGCATAAATAATAAAATAGGGGAAATAGGATGGAAATCCTTTGGGATCTGGGTTCGATTTCCGACAAGTGTAGCGTTATAACTAGAACGTCTTGGAATTGTATGGCTTTTCTCTGAGCTTTATTAATGTATTTCAATCTTCATATCATTGAAACTTATTACGACTTACCTTCACTGTTTACTTGGGATGAAATTACAAATTTATGCATGAGTTGTATGAAGGCAAGTTTATCGAAATTGATGATGAAAGTATAAATTCCTTTTCTAAATAGTAATCTACATGTTCATAAAGTATTCAGGTATTTTTTTTATGGGGCCTATACTTTATCCCATTTTCGTATGTAGAGTATATCATTTTTATCGAAGCTGATGCATGAATATTTGTATCAATTTGGCACCTCAGAACTCGGAGTATAATTCATCAACTTTCGCCCCTTTTATGTTATTTACGTTTTTTCAACATTTTTTGTGGAATTGCCGTTTTTAAACTTCTCTTCCTGTGAACTTGATTTGTGCTACATAGATATTCTGTGACTGCAATTCTGGTCACTATTGTTATATAAGCGTTAGCGAAGATTTCTATCCCACTCTTAGGCCTATGGAGCTTTGCTGTGTTTTTTTTCTGTTTGTTTGTAAGCACTGCACAGGTCGCATGGTTTGACCGATCGAAATGAAACTTTTTTTTGTGTATGCAAATATACCCAACTTGAAACCCTGTATTTTTTGGGTCAAATCGGTTGAACAATGTTTGAGAAACACCAACACAAAGTTTCTACAAGCCCCATAAGATTAGGCTGGGCAAAAACATTTGGAAAATAAAATCTCTCCGAAATGATGCAGATTTCTGCTGGATGTCGACACAATAATGATACGCACTATCCAAATTTTGTATGCAATTCGGACCAGCCATTCGGAAGAAAATAATTTTATAAATGTTTTCTATAGTTTTTGATTATACTCTATTTAGTATTTAGATATCTCGCTCGTCTCACAACGCATATTCCGCGTTTGCCTAATATGACTATAGGGCCTATATAGACTTCTACAACGCTCATACGATCTGTATCCGTTATGCGAGTCTTGGACAACTCGAGCGTGTTGCAGGACTCCCAAGTTCCAATGCTATATATTTTATGGTGGAGGTGCCGTTTTTTCTTTGTCGCACTCAGTTTGCTTGTAATGGAATTACCAGCTCAACTCCTGCGTGTATCAGTCTCAGAAGTGCACGATATTGCTTCATTAACCCTCGCTTACGTGTTTAATGCCCTAGTAATTATCTCTAATTATACCATACGCTTCTGATATACGCTAACTATGTTCTCCAGCGTCTAGGTCAGCCCCAGGCGGACTGGTACACTTATCAACCTAGCAGCCGGGGCGTCAATTTAACCACAACGTTGGGCATCGTTTATCTGTAGGCCAAAACTAAATACGACACGATAGATAATGACAAGTATACGTAGACTGATGTTTATCAATTTACTGAGTCAATTTTGTGCTCGATTGCTTTTTTGAGGGGTTAAAACTAAGCATCTGAGTGTGTATACCTATTATATAATGGTATATCATCCATAGGAAGAACAAATATGATTTCACCACCAGGGTGAGATAGGCCTATATATATTGCAAAGCTTGAAAACTAGTAGAGGGAGCCATCATGCTCAGGGTGCGGGGTCTGCGGGGGAGTAAGTCACGTGCTTCGGTGAACCCGACTGGGAATATTTCGTTACGCGTTATCTAATGGCGGAGCTCCGAGTCAGACCGAATAAATGACTTTATTCATTGATTGTTATGACGGATGTGGCAATTCTACTGAGAAATATACTTTATGGTAATCAACGTATATTTCTGCGTCTTCACATGTGACTGACACCCACGTTTTTATCCTCGGAGGATAAAAATGAAACGGTGTTGTGCGGTGATCGCTATGTATGACTCGGCTAGTCCACTTGCAGCTCCGTGCCACGTGGTTTCTTGCCTCATTTCCACCCCACGCAAACAAGCTATCCCGGCTTCAACCACTCTCAAAGCTGCCCTTGCTACATTTTGCGTCTAGCCTAGTCTAGATATTGAAATGTCTGTAGTATGTTGTGATCCTTTTAGACTTAATTCTTGATAGGTGAATTTTTAATGAAAGGCGGACCTTAGTAAGCCAGTTAGATTATCGACGTTTCTTGTATTGCACGCTCGTTTTTCTTTGTTCTCTCACTCGTCTCCTCGTTGGAGGCAACGTGGAAAACAACTGTGGCGTTAGGACGTTTGTGAAGGATGTGGGAAGCTCGAGTTCGATATAATGTTCGTTTACTTGTATTTATTGACCATCTCGGCTAGTACAGTGACTACAGTCGTACAGTACATCGTAGTCTACACACAGCATCTGGTACCGAAGTCCACCCCGCTACCACCGCTACCCACTAGCACTTTCCGAGTACTCAGCCCACGTATCGACTGTGTATGAGTAAATACTACAAACTTGATGCTATCAACTTTGATGACATTCAACCATTCTCATATACCCCTAAAAGCCCGCTTCTGTGACGTATGCTTTACGTCACGCGAGTAGTGGGGAAAGAGGTAGCACTGAACCGCCACAAACGTCAGTGTTGGATACATCCTCTTTTCGACCTTTTCACCGCCTCTCCCCTTTCTGCATCACCTTCTTGACGGGATGACATTAGTAGGCCTACATCGTCAGGAGGCCGGAGAGCTTAGGGACTATCTGTGTTGGTGTGTGTATGTTCTGCGACACGAGAGACCATGCACTGTTAGCTAGAGATTTTGCAGGCTATTGCCGTAAATGAAACACACTCACTTGAATAATGGATTGCGTAGAATTGTTAAGTGATGTTTCCTTTGTTAAAACCTCTGCCAGTAATCACGTCGTCTCGTCTCGTATATTTATTATTGATCTTACATATGGGGGACAGAACCATGTTCCTTATTCGTTGTGCATCTCTCGATTGACGACACCGATCGATCCGCGCCAATGTCCGGTGAAAATACCGATTGGATCGATAGATCTGTAGATTGTTGGTATTTTGGCGGGGTTAGGAGGCAATTCATATTCACTGTATACCTACTTGGTTCCCGGTGATGAACAAATACTTACTTCGAGACAGTATTATTAAAATTTTGTTCCGAGAGAATTTCGAGTCAACTTGTATCCAAGAAAGGAGGCGCGAATCACAGCTAGTGCTGTGGAATAAGGGAACGGTCGCTCGGCGCTTGGAATATTTATGCGTGAATACCAGTGACCATAGTTTTATTGGCTTACACGACAGAATTTAATGGCAGGTATCATCAATTACCATTTCTTGTGAATCATAGGCTAAACAATCAGTATGTGAGTTTTAAATGACTTTGAAATTCAATACGGTACACAAATATTAAAATTGAAACCGCGGTAATGAAATACGGATTTGTGAGTATTCTAAAATTATATATATAAGGCCTACGTACTGCGATTTCGTTTCTAATAAATATATAGAACAACAATGTAGATGATTATTCAACACTATGAGCAATGTTGAATTAAGAAATAATGCTCTATACGAATCATTGTGGGCCATACATTTTATAATAGTTGGTAATAATAATGGTTTCGATTGTATAGAAACACGCTAATTAGATTATCTTTGTTTTAGTTTTTGCTATGTTGTTCTTGCACGTACATTCTCGTATAGGTGCAGTCGATTCTTTAAAAAAAAGAAGTGTAATAAAATTCAAATAAAATCAAATTGCACACTTTGCACTTGGTGCATTAAGATAAAATAAGGAGAAAACGTTTACATCAATAGTCGATTCACATGAAATGAAACCCGTTTATTTATTATTATACCTGTTTCCATTTTCTTTTTTAATGAATTACAATGGGATGTTTTATGATCAGAAAAAGGTAATATACGAATTTTGATAAAACCAAGTTGTACATTCTACACGTGAACGTTTTGATTAATAAGGGCCCGTAGCCATATTGGAATGAACAGAACTCCACAGCGTGAACCGTATTTTCCATTAATTATCTCCATTCGTGAAATACGATCTTTTCCATGTCAGATGTTTTTTTAAATTTTAATATTTATTTTTCTACCAAGTCACAATAGAAACAAAATTATGTTCATTATAAGTCAATTGAATAGAAATATAAGTTTTACACAATATATACGTTATAACTTCAATTGACTACCATTATGCAAACACATTATAAATAACAATTATTGTCAAGACCTGTATACGGATTTGATCTGGTGGTCGCTCCCAAGTCCTAACTAAGGAGTTATATCGTACCTCATTCACCAGTCTCGCTTTTGTTCGTCGCTTTTGCCGCCACACAACACATATGACCCGGTATATCCAGTCAACTCACCTGGACTCGCCTCACCATGGTACAAATGTCACAAGCGTGGTTTTACATTGAAAGAACATTTTCTTTTGAAAACCGATGTATCTATAGTGACACCATAGATGACGCATACTTTGATATACAACTCTTATTGTGTGACGCGATATAATGTTGCGTGCATTTGTTGCCACTTGATCTCACTATTCTGAATATTACAATTAAAGCTATAGTAACGTCGTAACGTGGAGGTGTTTTGTCTTTCGAAACCGCAACTCTTTACCTCGATAACTTATTGTCATGTTATTCAACTTGCTTTTTGTATGTGTGATAGAATTTGATAGCGTTTATACGGCATTCATGCAGATGTAGTTTTATCCAATACTGCATTGGAGACAGAAGAAACACTGTTTCTTCTTCGTTCTCCTTTTCTTCAATGTGAAACACGTGTTTTCACATTGAGCGCTAATTTCGATGAGTTTCTATACTGTGTCTGTGTAGTCTTCATACTGAACTTGAGACTTGAATGTATAGCGTCTACATATTGCTATATGAATATCACTCTGACTCAACTTATAATTCGTAGCGTTAATTAGTTTGAAGATTTTCGTGAATCGCAATTTACTTCATACTGATTTAGAACTGCCTGGTATCCTAGATTTCCACATGCCACTATCTGAGTTAATTGTACAAAAAGGAATATCTTGTCCACATTTAAAAATGTCTATCCTGTCATTCGTGAACCCCAAGAGACTTGATTATAAAAACCGTTGAAATATGCACAAACTTCATTAAGATTTTTTCAATTCAAGCAATAATTTTTGATTGTGAGTGGCATAGGCTCTACTTATCATAAATACGCTTCTAAAAAGGGTGGATTATTTGAAGTAATATTGCAGATCGCACTTCTTGCTTTCTCGCTATAAATATAAGCTGTGATTTTTTATTACTTCCTGTTGTTTGGATGGAAGATGGAGTTTTACTTTTATTTTTCATTTTTCTCCCCTCTTCACTAAAGACAACGATATTCCGCGGCGAAATAAAAACTGAACTGCCATTGGCATCGCAGGCAAACAGCAAAGTCAACCCTATACCCCCCTCACCCCCCCATGACATGAACAAGTGCGACTATGGCAATCAAACTGCTGGCTTTATAGAGCTTTATAGTGGTGGCATGAGACGAGAGAGAACGCATCGTGGCAAACTGGGAGCCACAGAGAAAAAAGAAGGGAAGATGGTCTAATCGTACGAACTTTATTAAAATACTGTGACGATGGCGTGGCAAGTGACCCCAGATATTTTGACAAATTAAGTGTTGCTCTCATATGACCAATTGTGGACCTTGTTCATTCAAATTTCCGTAGAAAAATACTTCTAGCTGCTCGAATAATAACCGAATCATGGCATACGAGTGCCGAAGTAAATGAGTATTTATAAACGTCAGTTTTAATTAAAACCTGTAGATAACAACGGGTACTATAAAATACGAACAAAATATAAAATGAACATAAGTATAATTTATAGTAGGGCAGGGCCTATATCTCCTTATACATTAACATGCAACGCACACGTACGATAAAAGTATCGTGCTATTTGATTGGCATTTCTCTACTGAATCATCTGTCATTTTTTGACGACGACAATATTGGCCATTGTCGAGGTGCGGAACCCAGGCGCCGTCGTCGACTCCACGAAAAAACCTAATCCCATATTAGTCCGGCGTCGCGTACGACCACACGATCATTTTGCGTGCGTATGTTCAGACTCTGGGGATACGATGTTTGCACTCGGTTGAATAAAAATGTGTCGTGCTCTGGGGGTGTTTTTTGATGGGGCGGTCGTTGGGGTAGGGGAGGAGGTGATGGGTGATTTGGTCTAAGGGCTGGTTGGGGAGCGAGATCGTTAAGGCATACGTTATTACTTGCCGTACCACAGTTTCAGAGGTTCAGTGGCCTTTCCCAATAATGATTCTTTCTCTCTTTCTCTCTCTCTCTCTCTCTCTATATATATATATATATATATATATATATATATATATATATATAAAGAGAGAGAGTGATATATATATATATATATATATATATATATATATATATATATATATATATATATATATATATATATAAATATATTTATATATATATTTCATATATTTTTTTTCTATATATATATTTATTTCTCATTTTCTACTTTCTTTTTCTTGATGTGAAAATGTGATGATGGATGGACGGATTGTGTAGATATAGCCTACTATATGAGACGTCCTATTTCACCCCCAAACCGATTCGAATGCATTGAGGGCTTTGTCAGCTACGACGGTTTATACGCTTTGGCCTCGTACAATGGCAGCATGCTGTGTTGATTGGATGGTGGTGTAGACAGAATGCATAAAAAAAATAGTTCGATTTATAATAAGGGCGGAAGATCAGTATCTACTATGGTGACCCTTCAGGGGGTTCTAAAATAACAAAGAAAGAAATTAGTAATAAATAATAATCATGCTTTTTTAGAGTGGAAGAAAAGGAAAGAATCTTGTTCCGACTAATTCTAGCCCTTTTAGTCCTTATTCGTGCTGATCGATCTTAGTGATGACGATTGTATACATCGGCTACATTTATATATTATATTCAATTGTATGCACGAAAATAGATGATCGTCCACCATCATTATAAACACTGAACAATTCACCGCGACATTGAATCGTTTAACAGTTGTATTTTTAGGGTGCTATATGAATTTTCAGGGCGATATTTACGAGAACAAAATGCTTTTTCCAAAAGCATGAACTTTAGCATGAGGCATAAACTTGAAATCGATGCAGAATCGAGCGTCTCAAAAACGCAGTAGTATAATATAGGCCTAATGTGGCAACAGATGGTATTCGCTGGATTGTCAGTAGGTCATATATTTAAAAATAATGATATGTTATTTGAAAAAAATCGGTACGTTTTAGTAAACATCGAAAACATTTCCCCGAAGAATGAAGTTGCACGTTCTCAACGTATTCTTGCGCCAATTTGCTTGGTTTTAATCTTCATGGTTGTTTCTTTATGTATTTGTTACATTTATAGTTTTTCCAAAATAAATTCACGAACTTAATTATAAAAGTTATCTTACACATAAAGAAGTTGTTGAATTTGTTTTTGCATAACTTGAACATATTATGAAGAAACATTTCAAAACATTAATTAAACTGCTACGACTCTTAATATATTAATGTATATATCTAAATACATACAGAGTGTTTCAAGTTGTAATTTACATTCAAAATTATATACTATATTATTCATTTGTTTAACTGTATGTTATTTCAAATTCACTTTTCATCTTATTCCTTTCTTCACACTCCTAAGTAAAAGAGAGTGATTTTCCACTAGATAGGCCTACATGAAGTAGGCCTACGTATTTATCGATTTGCTCTTCAATCCACTTGAATCTGATGTTTAAAGTATCTGAATTGTCATTTATAAGTAACTTGAAATACATTTCAATCAAGTAACGTGAAATTGACACTTAACAAGTACAAATTATCATTCCAAATTTGCGTAATGAACACGTTTTTATCTTGTTATTACGTCATTAAACATTTTGCATCACCATAATTAATTTCAAAAATTCAATTTCATGTCGATACACATAAATTATATATGTGTGTGTGTGTGTATATATATATATATATATATATATATATATGTATATATATATATATATATATATATATATATATTCACAATGTCACAGAGTATATATATACTCTGTAACTTGCATACTGTACTGTAACTCGCAATGATTTATCATCAACTATTTCTATTACCATTATTATTACTATTTATTTTGTAGATTCAACAAACTATACCCTCATCTTGTACATGCGTACATAGTTAGACGATTCCATCAAGAGAAGAAAGTGATTTTCCACTATTGCATCGCGCGCGATTCTTTATGCGCGCTCGTTTCATTAAAGAATCTCACAACGATTTAATTGATTGATTAAATGCAAAACGTTGAGCGTGTATACGGTTTTGGTCTGAGTAGTTTTTCGTCTGCCTGTGATCTGTGAGAGCTTGATTGATGTGTATGTGTTTAGGACTCGCTAATGGAACACTCCATTCAGTCGCCGCTTTTTCCAATTTACACAATGTTTTCATAAATTAGCAAAGTTGGGTGATTGCTAGCCTGTTAAAAACATGTTCACCCATATCTTGATCAATAGACGCTGGGGTATAGTTACTCTCTCTCTCCCCTTCCCATCATCCGTATTCGTTTTCTCATTCCTCATTGCTTCGCCAATGCATTATTCTGACGGGGATTTAGGTCGTGTAATCGATGGGTCTCGATGTTCAATCAAGAAATTATTAAAGCACAGATGGTTCTCCGCAGGGATTGCGAATAGGTCTGAAGAATAGCCAAAAACCCTAATTGCAGACATGGATGTGGCATGACCATAATGGGCTGCAGGATTTTACCAGTCTGGATGCTACGCATGTATATGCCTATTTGTATGAAAGTAAAACAGAAATCTGATTTGTAGTACTAGTATTTTTCAAATTGTTTCGGCCATCTTTTAAGTTTTGATAGACACTTGAAACATACATTTTTCTATGGTTGGTTGGCCACCTTTCTGTCGTGGGTTCAAGTTTGACTTCTTGTGCGTGTTTGTTTTTAGCAAAGCTATGCATTTTTGTGAACATTGTTCATGTGTATCGCTTATTCATATTCCCAAACAACTTGGATGTTGGTGGGGTCGTTATGTTAACAATCATCGTCATCAGTTGTTCGTTCCTCACGTTATTTGATATGCTGATGCCATTTACGCAACAGAATGTCTACTTTTATTATATACCCCCCTGTATAGGGCCCAACATTGTGCCAGCTCCGTTTTCAAAGATCTAAAGAAATGAAAGAGACTTCCATTCAGAAATTCTTCAAGAATTCTTTTTTAATTCCAATCCATCTTAGTTTACCAAGGGATTCACCTTTGTTTTGTTATACTCTCTCATATCTTCAGAAATGGGCTGAGTTTTGTGTTCTAGGGCTGTAAACGTGTATGCTCAGCCGCTCATATTCAATCTACCAGAATGTGTAGTCTTGGAAATTGGTATCAAGCTCTATACTTCCAAGATTAATTACCTTTTTTCCATCAACATCGAAACTTGATACAAATCGTTGCCCCCAATCAAGGCTATGGTTGAAAGGTAGTATCGTTCAGATGGGGCACCACAAAAACGATTAATTACTATAAATATTATACTCGAGTTAGTACTAATTGTTGATTTTTTTCCCCCGAAATGTCTGGAATAATCTGTGCACGAAAACATATTTCTTTAGCTACAAGTTCGTAAGTAAAAGAAACTTGAAAATCTCTTCAAATAGAAAACAGAGAGCACAAGAATGTATACTTATTTTTAAAAGATCATTAGGTACACGTATTTGAAAAGATCGATAGACAACCCCCAAATCATATACGAGGTGGCTACATACTTCAACTTCGTCAAGTTGGACATTTTTCCTAGGTGATTCAGTAAATAAATTATCTAAATTTCCACGTCGACACATTAGCAGCCGATAATGGTACTTACATATTGTAGATTATAGTAATAATATCATCAATCGACACTCGCCTGTTTGCTAGCCCTATATATATCATAACGCTATGACAGTAAACACATTCAAGCAATGAACCCTTGTTGCAAGTGCATAGGCCTATGTTGCAAGCTGCTCAACGCTGTTCTGTAAACGTACCCATACTCCTCATGTGAATTTTTTTATAATGAATAAAAAGTCAATTAGCTTGAATTGAGTGAAGTAAATAAGTAGTCGTAGTGCGTTATGCCTTCAATGCACTGGACAATGAATACCAACAATTTGTCTCTGCAAGTTATATTCATGCAACTGCGTGTAGTACTGTAATTTAATAAAACATCACAGCGGACGTATTTTCGATTTATTTGTTCCGAAAACGTGAATGCCAGATTAATATTATATATGGTCATTATTACACGTCTGTCAGAATATAGTGTGAATGAGTAAAACATCGATCAGTCGAATGTTGACGTGAATAGAAGACATTTTCTTTCAGTTGCGGATGTGATTTTCCATCAGGTTTCTACAAAGCAACTATATTTCTTCAATTATGCTCCAACTTCTGTATATTTACATTTTTTTATTCTATTGCATTTTTTTTCACAACGGAACTATCATATAATTTAACATTATTTCATTGCAACTCGATTGCCAATGTTCCGTGAATTTGTGTGCATTTTAACGACTGTTACACTGTTGGTATTTGTTGGTGTTGATTGGTATTAGTATTTGTATAGTATAGTACCAAGTGGGTACGGTAGGCCTACGTACCTACTTGAGTACATTAATTTAATTAACAGTAATAAGCATATATATATATATATATTTATATAACATTTTATTCATGCCACACTTTGCGCTTTTGTAGTAAACCCTCATACTTTGATATGTTATTTTATTTTATTACGTACTTAGAATACGTTTTTACCTACACGTCATAGTAATTAGCAACCCAGTGGCCACCACATACGTGTCCATCCTCAAGTTACCATGATTCCTTACCCAAAAGCCACATCAAACCAAGTGTCTAATTTACCGCATTGGATCAAAACAACCTCAGTTTCAATCAGACCTGTATAATAGGCCTTCTGTAGAGGCAAACCACCCACCCTCATCGACGGTCGAAATAAACATCGTGTTTCAAACCATGTAATACCCGAGTAGAAACCGACAATTACCGACAATTACCGAAGTGCATCATCGAGTCAAGTGGTTCATTGTGCCATCCGGCCCTCGGAATCTTCACCTGTAATAAGAGAACTCGAAGCGTTCAATCGTTGCTTCCTTTGTCACGACAAGCGGTAGTTCTGAGTTATCCTTCCGAGTCATGTGTATGAGCTATAATATAGAATGGACATACATTCCTATTTGAGCCTGCGGCGGTCCACCTGTTTTTTTACTAGTTTCAAAACTTTGAAGGTAATTAAATCATTGACGATCTATCAAGTCAGCACTACCGGCACCTAACGGATGGGTTGTCTTATTTACGCTCTTCAAAAATAGCAGAGAACGAGCTATCTGCGAAAAATCACCATAAAATGTGTAAAATAAAGTCTTGGTGCAAAATTACCATGTGTTGTGTGCGTATGTATAGAACTAGATGAAAAATTGTATTACGTTTTCATTTGTATTAGGTTAACAATACTAATGATAATTGAGATCTATTGGTGTCGAATGAATGATTATTTTGGTAGTGGGATGATGAGATGAAGGTTATTCAAGTAGTGGGAAGGAAGCGGTAGGAGGGCGTGGCCGATATTGTAAAAACCGTACCGGCATTAGCCTAGACTATACATTGGGCAACCACGAAAAACCCATGTAAAGATGGACGGTGGCGGAGATCGAACCAAGGTTCTTTATGTCCCTCACATTCTTCATCAAATGAAGTCAGTGCGTTAGCAAATGAGCTACGTTGCAAACATGAAATACGTTTTCAAATATTGAATTTAAATTTCCAACATTTATGAAGCGAAATGAACTTATTAAGAAGGCCATAACTAGAGAGTAAATGTTATGTGTGTCTTTTTCTATGCGCTTCAAACTTTGTATAGGCATATATTCACATTTATGTACTCCTTTTGTAGTAAGTACATGGTGTAATTCAACTTTTTTGATCGATTTTTCACTCACCTGTACCGTTACATGATCTGTCACACCGAATTGAATAATATGTTCACTTATTAATGAAATTTTAAAAATGTAGTTGCAAAAAGCCAAGTTCAATGAAATCCAATTCCAGTTCAATTTGAAAAAAATGAAGTCGAGGACACATTGGTCACGTTTGTAGTTATCTCTGCTAAATCTCCCGACAGACTCACATTAAATTAAATCACATAGGACTTCTTTTTTTTTTGACAACAAATAAATAACGAGCTAGCTACCTAGGGAAAAGTTTCAGCTATTCATGACAACATGATATATTATACTTATAAAACCAAAAGAAAAACAAGTAATTGATTTCCCAATTGTTAAATTGATAAGTAACAAACGCGATTTGCTACGTTATTTGTCTATCTGTTTTGTTGGTGTGATGTTACCTTACCAGTACTATTGAGTACTGCTGTACTGAGCATTCTTGCAGCGGACTCCGTCGTGGGTGGTATTCATAACAGCTTGCACTGTGGTAGGAGAGAGACCAACTAACTCTAGCGAGTGAGAGAGACGACCAACAATTTGGTGGAAGAAATGGGTGTTGGGTGGGGAGGGGGGGAGGAAGAAGGGGGTATAATATGCATTAGCCATTGTAAAGGCTACATGACGAGCTAATGCAAAAAATAAGCGGTACTTTTGCGGTTTATTGTGGAGATCGAGACGAGGTATTAATCTGCAGATAAATAACAAGAAAATTGAAAAAGATGGGAGATAGTCGTGATGGACTAGTGGTAGTTATTTTATCATGCGCTAGTATTTATGTTATTAAATGGAGCTGTGAGTTACTGTATATATATATATATATATATATATATATATATATATATATATATATATAAGTTATATAAAGAAATATATATGTATGTATATATATATATATATATATATATATATATATATATATATATATTACCATGCATTGTATAGCTTGTAATAAAATCTGATATTATGGTATTCACACATTTATGTAGTTCTAGACTTCTAGTGTCACTGACAATTGTGTGCGCAAACCTAAAGACATAAAAAAAGAAAATGTCCTGCAATTTGGTGAATAATATGAAACATTGTTCTCGGGTTTAATGTGACACATCGTACGCTCAAGCCTATAACGTATAGCTATTTATTTCCTCCATGCAAATATCATGAATTGCATACCTTTTCTAAAACGTGTAGAACGAGAAAACGTGTGTTATACTATTTATTTTGTCGAGATATTGTGTTTCTGTCCCCCGTAGTAATTCGTTCCTCGAGCAATGCGTTGTGCCTGCTGACGTCATACGGAATTGATGAATCTTATTATGTTGATGAAATTGTGCATTGTTTGAGCTGATCGAACTAAATCATGGAAACCATGTCAAGATGAATTATAAGGAAAATAACAGGGCGCAAAATGACAGCTTACATGTCGACGCGCCGTTAAACGCAAACAACAATGATAATATAGATAAAATAGAATGAGAGGTTGTTGCCTGATTCTTATAGCAATTTATATTTCCCAAGATAAAACGAACCCCCATGGGAGTCGATTTAACGAAATATTAGTTTTTTAGTTTTTTCTTTTGAACGGTATCAGATGACAGAATTCTTAAATGGGGCAAACACAGATATTCATAACACCTTCAAGAAGGTGGAAGTAACATTATTCAACAAAAGGCAAATAAATTTCACAGGCATACAGCTAAAAACAATGTGTTTATTTGAAGTTGGTAATTTTATGGCACGTCATTTTGAAGGCATTGAAAATATCTGTGTTTCTCCCGCATTAGAATTTCGATATCTCATACCGTTCAAAATGGATCAGCAGAAGACCGATATATAACGCTAAATCAACCCGCATGCACTATTAACAAAATGCATTTTATATTGCTATACACTTTAGTCGGCTCTGGATGTCGTCAAAAAATATGAAGGGGATGAAACCCTGCAGGGAACTTTAGAATTTTCTTTTTATAATTATATTTGAGAGGTTATTTGACTACTTGCGTGGACTTCTTATTGCTATAAGACCGTCATTGATTAAAGATTAATAAGGACAGAGAAATTGCCAGAGTTCCATGCAAGTAGTATTTCCATCCAAGTTTCAACATTTGATCACAAAACAACCGAAATGTGTTATTAGATTTTAACTATCTCCCTATCATGTAGGCCTGTGATACAATATTTTAAATCTGAAAATAAGCTTCATATTACAATGTACGCCCCCTGCCGACGCCCACATCCATGTCCACATTTACTGTCGCCTAGAAGTTTGAACGCGCTAAACATTCATGTTTTTTAATATGAAAGCAGTTCTAAATCCATGAGATTATGTTTGTATTCGCGGGTGAAATGAAAGTCAATGCATTATTGTACTGACACGTGGGGGCAACTATACATGCACGTGGTTTATGAAGTGTCCACAATTACACACCGTTTTGACACGCATCATGATCATTACTGCCCATGTGATGGCTGAGAACAAATATTGCTAAATCAATATGTGTATGTGGTTATGTGTGTGTATCAGTGCCGAACTGGCACACAACAACCGGCCCGGACAAACAAAATTGAAGCTGCCCAGTGGGGCAGGGGGAGGAGAATTTGATTTTACTCTCACCCCTCAACCACGTAAATGATGTTTTTGTAATTAAGTTATAATTTCGTATTTTACGTTTTTTAAACGATCTCAGATTGAGATTAATATCAATTTTATTGTTGTTATAGATTCTTAGATTTCCAATAGCGCTAATTCAATTCAAAAGTAAAAATTCAAATGATAATAGTTGATGAATTTATACAAATCAGAGCAGTACGTAGCGTTATTGCAAGAAAATAGTATTTTCGACGAATGTGGTAATAAAAAAGTTTTTTCCTATAGTTGTGTGATATAGTTATAGGCCTATCATCCACTCGAGTAGGACGAATATTCATAAGAAAGTACAGTATAGTTGGTTATATTTTCCCTTTCTTGTGGTAAGGTATGAACTAGCCACATACAGATGCTCAATGTTCTGTTTTAACATCAACAGCGTATACACAATCGTAGCCAACCCACTGCTGCATGCATTTTCATTTATGTGCAGAAGTGGTTATGCTTGTTTCTTCATCGGTATATCAGGAATTGAGAATGACGGTGTCGTGAATTTCTTCTGCTGTCTGGATCCCTCATTTGCTTCAAGCCCTTTGTCTCGTCATTCGGTTCTTTTTTTCCTGAATCGACAACTTTGTTCATATCTCGTGTCCCACTCCCAGACACAATCACAGCTTTATTTCCGTTGACTACATTCATTATATCCGACGATTGATTAGTTCTTCCATTTTCTATTTTTCCATTTCCCGACTTCCTATAATCATTTCAATTAATTGCATTCTCATGCGTCCGAGGGGTTAACAACTCCTGAAATCAGGTGTACACTTGCCATGAAATCACCTGAAATCACCTGAAATCCCTGAAATCCCTGATATCCCTGAAATCCCTGATATCCCTGAAATCACTTTAAATCCCTGAAATCATATGAAATCACCTGAAATCACCTGAAATCTTGAAATCTGAAATCAGGTGTACACCAAATTTTCGAGTTGTAAACCCCGTCGCATGCGTCTTCCTCCATCAACATTTGATTTTATTTCTCTAATTTTTGAAGACACCACCCTCACTTTTTCTGATTTCATCTTATAACTATATTTTCAAATCGATACATTTACGTCTTTATGTCTCATTCTCTAATACAAATTTGTAATTTCAGCGTGTGGTGTTAGGTACCGGTATACTGTAAAAAGGTAACTCTTGAATCGTAATGCTATGCTAAGGGCGAGGTTCGGTCTTGCGACCGCTCTTCCAGCTAACCTTGTTAACTTGAAACTCATTTGAAAAGTGACTTTATATATAGTATTCATTCAATCACTCACAATACATGTCACATATCAGCGACTTCCAGCACGTAAGACCCGAACGAGTGAATATAGCGTAATGGAAGATAGTTCTTATATTAGATACATAAAATATTGCATATAATATAATATACACATAATAATAATATAATGTTGATTGCTTGAGATCCAAAGGAAGAAAATGTGCACGACAACACAAACATTTCAAATCAACGTGAAATGTAATGAAATCGATTGAGCGAGAGGGAGAGCGAGATGCCATACCCTATGGCCTATTAGTATCGCGAACTACACTCGGCTCAAGTTGAGTTTTAATGAACTATACTAAAATCTATACATCTATATCGCAACTACACTATATCAATTCCCCTCTACCCTCAAATCAATCGCAACCCTGAATTTGGTGGTCAATGGAAGGAGACAAAAGTTGTGTATAAGCTTATACATCGTCATATTTCTGTTTGATCACTAGTGGTGTATCGTAATAATATTATATTTGAACGTTTAAATTTAAAATTAAGTAAATTGGGTATAGACATGTAGGCCTAGGTCTACTCAGAAATACCAAGTCATATTCTGAAAGGTTTCATCTTTCCAACACGCATAATATAACCAGCTAAGTTAGGCGTGGGTTCGAGTCATGCAATAAGCATGTACTTTTATAAACATCATTCATCTATATCATTCCCCCCCCCCCCCCCCAAAAAAAATAACCTAACCTTGGTGGGGTCGTTAAGTAAACAACAAATAATCATCATCATCACATATAACTCTTCGCGCACAATATATAACAGAGAACATACGTTCTTGATCTGTCGGGTGCTGCAATTAGTGAAGCTATTATTAAATGTCACAGTAGATGTCAGTTCTGTCTAGAAAACTACGCTTAATGGCCTGTCGAGTTTTATTCGGAATCGCCTTTAGAGGGTTGAAATGATAAATCCCTAATATTGTTATAGCGTGTTAGAATGCTTGATGGGCTCATTATTGGTATTTACTCATTCATTTAATGCACGAACTCTGTATATACTGCAATTCACGGCCGTTTAATATGGAACTTTGGCTGCAGTGGAATAATTTCAGAAATATTTCTTGCCATGTTTATCCTCATTGTGTTTTACCGTTTATACACATTCCGGCGTACGTGTATGGGAAACCATGTTGTTACTTGAGCTGTAGTAATGATTTGAATTCTCAAAGTATGATTATTTTGAGATTCAGACGTTTGCACAGCATTTTCATCCATGTTGTGTAGGCTATATTCTTAATTGATTGAAAATAAAAAATCTCGCCAATGTTCTCGTGCTATGAGGGAACTCAACATGACTCGAAAACTGAATATTGTTCCAAGGAGTGGGTAGTGAAACATATTTCATCAGTCCTTATCGTTATTCACGTTATTCTTGGTCGAATCAGATCGACAATCTGGAATTACTATCAAAATTAGAATAAAAATGGAATTACAATCAGGCTGGACGGTGGACTGTCGTCAATTGAAGTGGCGGTATGGGCGGAAGGGGGCAGATAATTCTAATAATGTGTTCTTTGTAGGAAAGAAAAACACCTGAATAAGTCACGCTATTCGATTGCTTATCAGCAATAGTAACATTTTAACGAAGGTTTGGTTATAGACCTATTTCTATTTTCCAACAATGATGTATAAGATTCGCAATCGTTTCATTTATTTCACGGATATACCGATACCATTTGATTTTTTTTTGTATCTTTATGTGGAGGGATTGAACTTTTAGATTAATAAACTCCTCCCACATCCCTGTGATATACCTGACAACTTGCCTCACCCTCCCCTCTTCCCTCTTTCCTAGCATTCCTTGAATATTGCTGGCTGCGTTTTGATTTACAAAATAATGCCATAACAAAGGTGTTAAACAGACACATATAATTAGCTTTGAAAGATCAATATTTACAACACTCGTCGCCTTTTGAGTGCGGTTTAATCATCTCTGTTTGCACCTTAGTTTTTACTTTTCCGTTAAAATCATCCGTCTGTTTGAATCTACGGCTAATTGTTTCTCGTTAGCACGTTATTATCGTCTTCTCCTCATCTCTACTCGCTGGGATTCTCTCGTTCGCTTTTCCTGCGCTGTGTCGATTTTACAGACATTTCTAGTCAGCCCTAATTGAAACGTAATTGCTTGTACAGTTAATTGCTGCCGGTGAAGAAATTCTGCTTACAATTGGCTATAGCTGAAACATTTTCATTTACACCTGCCAGTTGTTATCAAGCTTATTATTATTATTATTATTATTATTAGTATTACATTTATTAGGCCTATTATTATTAATATTTAAAAATAAAAGTTAATCTCATTGCAATTACTTGTAAAACTTTATTATCGCTTGCTTCCAGACAATTTAGTGAACGTTTATTTATGAATTATTACACTAGTTAGTAGACCCGCAGTCATGTCATTATTATGACTTGACGGGTCTCCTGTCTAAATGTGTAATTGTATATGCACAACTTGTTAGATGAAAACAATGAAGAAAATTATTACTTTCATTATCATTATCATTACTATCATTATTATTACTATTTCACATGCCGTTGTATGAATAAAAGTTCAACTTCATTCTCTCGATACCCAATTACCTGGTTAGTAAGTGGCCGCCCACATAAGCTGTGTGGGCTGAGTGAAAATGAGTGGGACGAAAAACACATTTATATTTTTTAAAAAGTTACTCCCAAAAAGTATCATGATACGATGAACAAAATCAAATTCATATTGAGCCCCCCCCCCCCTCCTCTCCTCACCTTATCCACACCTTGCGATATCCCAGTCACGTTCTTTAACCCCCCCCCCCCCCCCCCCCATGATTTCTTGTATTCGAAATGAAACTTCACTGGTGTCATATCACGGATTTCTTTTGTTCAAAAACTCGATGTGGAAGAGAAAAACGAAACGAGATTTTTATATTTCAGTTTTAACCTTTTTAAGGTTTTTCGATTTCGCAAGTTGCTAAGAATATCCGTCTGGAGTTTTTTGGGGGGCCCGTTCTCCGATATTATGAGGTAATAAATATGAGTTTGTTTCTGAAGATGGGACACGGTAACCGGGGCCGGGTTTTCTCATCTCTTACATTATCTTAGTTGAGCAAGTATATAAGGTGGTTTTGGGGTGGCGTGGGGGTGGGATGGGGGATAGCGTGTAATGTACAGGCCGCGCTGCTAGATTGCGCCAACTCCAACGAGAAGATTTGAAGCTACGATATGTACCTTGATCTCTGCCGAAGTTTTGATCAGCATCCAAGTTTTAATCAAAAATAACTGTTGCCTCTGAGGCTTCCGCGTAGGCCTACTAGTTCAACTTATGAACACCAAATATCTGACATTAATTATGTTTTATTATTTTTACTGATATGAAAAATAGCCACCAAGACACTTACGCTATACTGCATGTTTATGAAATAATTTTTCTCGTTTTTGTTTGACACCGAGTTGTGTGCTAACTTGCTACTGCTCTATTGAGTGTACCCGACCATTGATACCAATGCAAACGGCCTGATGGTTTCATCCATTGTCGAGTGTATCCTAGAAGTATCATAGAAGCGCAGAAGTTCCTGCAGAAGCGCGCAATCCGTCATCGTTCGTCAGACTGCAGTGTTGCAAAGTGGTTGGTTGCCATGTGAAACACACCCCTGGATATGTTCGCTGCGAAAATACCGGCTTTTTTATTCCAATTACAACAAACAAATATTAGCTCTCTTCATTTCATAAATCAACGCAATTCGCAAAACCAGATTCGAATAATTACCTCGATTACGAAATAACAAGCCAAATTCCGCTCTCCCTCTCCCACTTTTCAACTCTGCATCAAAATGAAAAAAAAAACTAATAATAATGCTGAAATCTTGTTTATTTTTGAATTTGATCTATTCACTTTGCCATTAGTATTCAAATCGGTCTCGTTCGCCACAGACTGAATATCATTTGAATTAAAAGCCCGGATAAACTGGGTGTATGTGTGCATATTAAAGTGGCACATGGTTGGATAGTGAAACAATTATATCATGAAATACGATGTATGAAATACGTGAGGCGTAATATTCACCGTCATTTGTCATTGAATGTGTGCAACAGCGAAGCATGGCTGGAGCACCACTAAGATAATACAATGTGACCATTATCTAAACAATAACTGGTACTAAAAGTGCGTCCGGAGCCCTGTTCAAGTGGTTTCAGATATTTATCTTATGGAAAAAAACACTTGATAGAACGCTCGACTCCCCTCTCATAGAGAGATACGAACACAAACGAATCAAAACATTTAGAAAGGTTTCCTTTAAGGATAAAATGAGTTCTTCATCACGTAACAAAAACATTGCTGGTTCTTGTATATCCACTTTGGAATTCCTCGTCTTCTATTGGTTATTCGATGAAATGCCAACACCTATATGTGACTAGCTGAAAATACAGATGACAAACTAGAATCGACTCAATTTGTAGTACTATTTTTATTAACTTGCTGTAGAAAAAGATGATGTATAAGTAATAATACAAAACAGAGAACTGCGAGTACGGATTGGTTAACGTTAATAGATGTTGGGCCCATTTGAACAATACATTTGATAATGTACCATAATATGTTTGGTTAGTTGAACTATAATTTGCAAATGTATATCGCACGTATTGATACCTAACTGGAACCACAATGGTGTCAACGAGATATGAACATTCGATCGATGATCTCCTCCATCCCAAACGGTGCTCGAATTTGACATTTTCAGCCAACAGTGTGAAAATTATCGATGGTAACCGTTGAAACAAAATGTCAAAATTTTCTCATGAGGGGATGGAATTTGAGTCACAAAAGGAATCAAATGTGAAACCAGTGTGTGGGAGGGGAACACATTGGAGGACAGTTTTCGAAATTATCCTTTTTTCAAATCGTATTTCTGAGTTTTGGGAGTTTGTCCATAGTCATTCAGTTATTTCTCTCATAGTACTGAAACTGAGCCGAGCTTTGGAGTGGCTAGCACACAGTGAACCGTTATTCAGGAGACCGGGGTTTGATTCTCGCTATGGTTTTCCATCCTGAAAGGGGCTTATCGTGGTTTCCCCCTGTCGTTCAGTCGATACTGCTGGGATGTTTCCTCAACAACAGGCCGACACCTTCCCACTATTCAAAAATACCTAATAAAATGAACTATCATCTCATCATCTTCTGTATCATTCACTGACGCCAATAGATCTTAGTCATCAGAGCAGTGCGTCGTTAACCCAATATAAATGAATGAATTAGTACTGAAAATTGTGCTGTTTTGGACTATGATTGTATAGAAATAATATGCGCATTACACAGTAATCCAACCGCGTTTTAGGAATGCTCACGTTTGATGGTTTCGTTATACTTGTAAATCAAAATCAAACTACTATATACAATGAGATGGAAAACCTATCAGCGTATAGTAGTTTGTGAAAACTTGTATTATATTCATGAAAAGTAGTGCATTTCTTGTAAGGGATAGTTGAGCAACAAGGTTGCACGACGGCACGCAACTATTTCGTATTGTATGCGTATAGATTCTTCTAACCACCAGCGTAGATGCCTTTTTAAGGCATTATTCGCAGTTCTTCCCTGCCATTCAATCAAACGGTCATTTGTCAAATTACATTTCTTGTAACAGGTTTCGCTGAAAAATGTCCAAACTGCACTCACAAAGTTTAAATAATTCAAGATGTCTGCAAAGAGTTCCTAACATATGCAGTTGTATGTACATATGTAGGTCGAGGATTGCTTGATTTTCTAATTACTCGGAACTACCACGAAACTACCCCACTCATTGACAAGTTCTTCCGAGGCGTAGTTGATTTTAATTTGATACAAGGTGTTTGTTAGTGATTCTCTCGATAAAGCAATCCATGTGGGAGGTTTTCTGTAAATACAGAAACAATAGTTGAAGTCTTTTATCAATATAGAAACAATCAATATAAGGTCAATTTATATATATATATATATATATATATATATATATATATATATATATATATATATATATATATGTGTGTAGGTCTATGTATATATCTATATAAAAATAGGGTTCATGGGTGAGCGCGCTAATCCTTTCAGTCAGCACAGAGACATAACATTCTGTAAATAATAATTCTGGGAGATTTCTACCTCTGTCGACCTGCCCCGCAGTCGATTCCTCTTCGCTTTCGAGTATCGACTTTCAAATGACAAACACACATTCAGTTCACTTGACACTGTTCTTTTTTCCCTCATGGCTCATTACATTCGTCGTTTTTTTTATGATTGTATGTTATCATATGCTAAAAATAAAATACCGCCTGTATGCTCCCTCACCCTTATGATTTTTTTCACGTTTGTTTTGTCGATTGTAGCATTTATTGGTCACGTAACATTTTACCACTTGCCTCGTGAATGCTAATTAGCATGATTTCCCAAAGCGGTGACCAGATTCTGTACGTATAGATCTGTTCCCCAGGTACCTTCGGTGCCGCTGATGAATATGCAAGCCAATATAGGCAAGTCATATATCGGCATCGGTTTACTATAAATCATTTGTATTATGGAAAATGGATGTAAAAGCGTCGCAAATTGGAGTTTGTGTGTGTTTTTTTAGGTGAATACCACTGCACCGATAATGACAGGCCAACATGGTCCACACTGCACTCCATGATAAACGATCATATACAAGCTATACCTATATAGGCGTATGATGGTGAACTTTTGATATATATTCAAAAGCTAATTGTAACTCACAGTAGGCCTACAATGGTTGATTACAAAACTCACTGTGCAGGAATTTATTGCCTTGTTAAATCTGCTATTACCGTGCGAAAATACCATTGTTTAAATTTTAATATTTCAGAAATGAGGGATTGGGATTAGGATGAACTGAGTTTAGTGCATGTAGATTACTTGACGCTAGGCGTGATCCAAATATATCGAGAAGATGAGTCTTGTGGCCTTGGATCATCTCATTGATGAATAAATGTACTAGGCGTTTGGAGAGTGACTAGATTCGATAAGGCCCGGCCTTGCACGAACAACATGGTATCCCTTGCATGACAATTAGCCGAGTCGACCATATAGGTGGCCTTTCCTCGGATCACAGCTTTAATAAAACGCCATTACGAGGTGATTCAAAGTCGATTATTTTATCAACCCATTAATAATAAACCTGTACTGCTTATGAATCTAATTCAAACAGACTGGCTTTTCAAATTAAAATCACATTCTAGAAGACTTGGACATGATGTCAAATTAACTATTCATTGTGTACAAATAACTCGTTTGTGATCTTATTAAAGAAAGATAATATGTGATTTGGGATGGGATAATGTTAATGATGAGGATCCGTGCGTTACTGCTTGAGAAGTAATTTCGATATTCTAATAATAGTGGTAGCAGTCGCTGTAGCAGGTAAAGGCGGCCTTTGTTGCCTCACTCAGTTAATGACGAAAAAGGAAGTGAAGTTATTATTTGATACATCCGACACCACCTTCCCTTTCGAATATGTTCTCGCTTTGTTTCCTTTCCATACATGCTAGTTAAAAAACATGTTCCAATTTTGTGTTATGAAATGTATTCGCTTTTCCACCTTGCCAGTTTGTTTGTAGAATTGAAGAATCGAATTATTATAACAAATTTAAATAGGAATGTTTATATTTGAGAAAAGTATCTTCAGAATGTAACCAAAACTTGATCAACCTTAGTTTCAACAAAAAATCAACTCATAGATAATTAGATAATCTAATAAATGTTATACCAACTCCAACGTATTATCCGTTTCATCGTGATGAATACGTGTGGAATCGTTCCGAGTCTCTTGGCTTTACACAGTGGAATAGATCGGGGACGAATTTTGTCCGCGAACCGTTACAGGGGCTATAAACGGAACATATGACATGGTATCTGTAGCCTATATCTGATAGGCTCGAAGCACAGGGTCGTTGGGTCCCCAAGAAGCCATTTGTCGCGGCCATGCTAGCGAGATGACAAATGGCGTAGCGTGACTTACGCTACGGTCAAAACCGTTGTACGTACAGTCAGGCCAATCCGTACGTGCATGGTGGAAAGTGAAAAATATTTTATTAAAGGATATGTGTAATAGAACAGAAATTTGAAGAGTAGGTAGTAGTAATACATTAGATAGAGTTGTGATCGTAGACTTTTATATGACGTATTATTTGAGTATATTTTCACTTGGATATAGGTAATTATAATTGTTGGACCGTTGGAGGGTTTGTCATGTGAATGTAACTGTACATGGAGTTCAGGTCGCATGACTCGGTTGCAGGGTTCAAGATATCATATTTGTAAGAACTGGAAGGAAATTCACACAAACTGAGGTAAAACTGTGCGGATAATCTCAATCAAATGATCAAATATATGTGTGTCAATTTGCTCAATACTTTGGTAGCAGTGCCGAATATTCAGTTTTGATCTGATTTGAAGTATAGGCCTATTGCACACTGTAGGCCCTAATAGTCAATTCTGTTCATCAGAGAGCACATTATTGCAACATTCATTTACTTGCTTATTCGCAGATAATCATGAGAAGGATCGAGTAATATTCATATAAAATAGTACAAGTACGAATAGTTATTGAATTAGTTTTTTAGGAATGTGGAAAATGTACTACATATATTACGTCTATGAAGTATATTATTATTATACGTTCACACAAAGTACTTAAAACGATTCATTTGTGAGTCACATTTTTTAATCCCATAATAACGAAATGCACGACTTTTAAGTTTGAGCATTTCCATTTCCAAATTATCCTCCGTGCAGTTTCCGTCTAATTGTGCTCACTGAAATGGAAAGAAATTCCGAGAAATCTTGAATTCCGCTAATTATTGTCACACTATTTCTTTTTCCTAAAGAGCTAAGACATATCACATTTTTGCCACCTAAAAACGTAAATCACATCTCTTAATAGTCTCCTAATATTAAATTACCATCATTACCTTTTTCTGCATTATTAGCCCACAAACATGGCAGACCTTTTATGGAAATCTGGAAAAACTATGGTGACCATCATAATTTGACACTGTCATTCTATTAAATTTGATCGTACGCGTTGAATATTTATAATGTAGTGCTAGTTTTTCAGTACGCTACCAAAAGAGAAGTCTAGTTTTATATCATGTTTGTGTAGTTATAGTATATGAAATGATGACGCTAGAGAATTTGGGAGACGAGTCGGAGTTGGTATTTTGCTCGTGTGAATCTGTGAATGTCTTTAACGACTATAATAATAACTATACTTGCGACTACATTTTCACAATTAATTGCAACACGTTTATGGTGGAGGAGCCGTGTTCCGCAAGCACTTAGCGAGACTGTCGTTTATGAGTCTTTAATAATAATCTGATCGAAGTGCGAAAATTAATTTAAGCCGTGCAATTTACAGCCAGATTTATCAGCAGCATTACACTTTTCATATATACCATTCGTATGTACTCATATTTATTAGAATACTTGAGCAAGTGAACGAATCGACTTGTCGTGGTCCCATTACGCGAGAGAGACACCTGCGTCTGAATTTCCCATATTCGCCTGTAAATCCCGCTCAGTTGATTGTGTTTTCTCCTACCACCTTGGGTGGTATACGTTCTAGTCGAGTCTTAGTTCTGCTTGATGAATGACAATTGACACTGTACATTAGTGGCAATAATAGCCTATGGCAACGACCTGATCATTATCCTTTTCGAATTATAGCTGTCAGCTCACAGACCAGCCGAAACAGCCGACCAAATCACTACCTTCATAAGTGATCCAACATCACTGTAGTATAGTATTTACCATTCTTGTCCAACGATTTTATATTATGTAAATATGATGAGCGATTATTATATAGCGAGAGAAATCTTGTCTTTATTTTGTAGAGCTGTACTGGCTCAGTCGGTAGGTCCTAAACTGTTATTAGCATAATTTCAAACTTGCCCGTAAGTAACGAAAGAGATGAGGTACAGAGTTGAAACTTGATAAACGTAGCGTTTTATTAAAATGTGTGTACAGGGCCAAGATGTTTGAAATTAGCCTGCGTCATCATAATTGGACCGTACCACGTCCCGGGTAGAGTGCCTTTGATGACTAGGACTTTGATGACTAGAAGTTAAAATCCACTTGTCCGTACTCGGGTGAGCATTCAAATTGTGACATTGTGATTATTTGCGACATATTTCATTCCTTACGCATAAAAGGCTCAGTAAAAACGAACTATATAAAACTATATTCGTATTTTAAATATTTGATTAAGATAGAAGGTCTTTTATTTGTTATCGATGACCTCAAAATTGGCTGACCTTATACATTTTGGCGAGAAGATACCCAATTGCACTTCTATATTTGATGGGCCAGCATGACTTGAAAATCAACAATGTGATACTCAAAAGGGAAAAAGTGATCAATTTCATTATAAAAAGTTATAACCAATTCAATGAGTGTTTAGTAATCAACTCGAGCGTGTGCAAATGACGAATATGTTCTCTAAACAAAGCAAGTATGTACATTTCAAACCAAATGAGTTTCCCCGAATAACGCAAAAAACTATCATTTATATTATATACATACCCTATGAATGTTCAAATTCCAAAAAGCCGTTCAATCTCAGAAAATTGATTGTCCTAAAAAAAATGTCAAAGTTTGCCATTTTGTGACCTATCTACACACTGGCACACCCGATACTCCCCAGACTAGGCCTATATACCAGTTTATTTCGACTTGCTCGACATACCACCTATATACTTGATGATACCATCACGCTATTAGTTCCAAAAAGTCCGCAGGGGTGTGTGAGCTCTGCTGGTCCCATGCACAACCCTTCATACACTTCGAGAGTACACCACCTCGTAGACGCCTGTCTCTAATACCATCTTACACATCGGCGTTGCGCTGCATACATTCGCTTTGCATATTAGCCATTCGGTTATTAGACTTGCCATCACAATAGGTCTGGCATATTAACTAACGGGTTGGGCAATCACTAGAACACGATTAACAATTAGTATCTTTTTTATGTCTTGTATATTTTATTATATACAACACAATAACAAATTATCATGTAATCGTGAATGGAAAGCAGCTAGTTTGCATTTTATTACAGAAATACAGATTTTTTTACTGCTATAGGTTAAAGTTCGCGAATAGTTTTATTTATACCCACCTACACGTCGATGTGATAGAGATACAGCATTATATATATATATATATATATATATATATATATATATATATATATATATATATATATATATATATATATATATATATATATATATATATATATATATATATATATTGTGTGGGTGTGTCTGTGTATGTATGGGGTACAAACATGATGAGAAGGGATTACGATGCGGAAAGACGTAAGAGCGGGCGCACCGGATTATTTAGTCGAGTGATCTTGGGATAGTTTTCGAACAGGCTGTGCGGTCATCCATTCGGTAGTCTGTCTGTACAGTATTCAGCTATGAAAACCACCAAAAACCGCGACCACTACGGGGACTTTGGGCACTGTACATAATCCAATTACGCCCGTTAAAAGCAACTTATACATACAATGTGAATTGAATACCGTGGTAGTATTAGCATAGGCATTATATAACAAAACATGAAACAACATTCTGTAGAGATTGAAAGTTTATTTTCGGTACTGGTTGATAACCTCTCATAAGAAATTTGAACGATCTCTTTTAACGTTTGACTGTGTCTTAAACGTATATGTTTGTGTTGTAAAAACAAGCCGGCTAGGCCATAGTGGTCCTCTCAGTTCTCGCTAGGAGCTCATAGCTCTTGCCTCATGCGTGATCCATGGAGACTTACGCAAGCTTTGCAGTCCCGGAGGGATTGTTGGGAATTCCGGAGTCCTCCACTCTTGGTTGCTTGGTCGCATTTTATTCATTTTTTCTTACGAGTTCTTTTAACAGAGATTCACAAGCTAAAAATTGGACCTGTGCTCGAACATCTTTCCCATCCCCTTTCTCTTTCACTCTCTCTCTCTCTCTCTCTCTCTCTCTCTCTCTCTCTCTCTCTCTCTCTCTCTCTCTCTCTCTCTCTCTCTCTCTCTCTCTCTCTCTCTCTCTCTCTCTCTCTCTCTCTCTCTCTCTCTCTCTCTCTCTCCTCTCTCTCTCTCTCTCTCTCTCTCTCTCTCTCTCTCTCTCTCTCTCTCTCTCTCTCTCTCTCTCTCTCTCTCTCTCTCTCTTTCCGTATTTCTTTCTGTGACGCTCTACACATAGTTCTAGGAAATGTTTTATTTTCCAAGCCGCTGATCTTGAGTTGGTATACAGATTGTGGTTGATTTCCTGACTTTTATGGAATCTGCGTTATGAAGTGAAATGGGATTATTTCATTAACCACCCACTGTCGTCATCGAATCTACATCTCAGCATAGTGAACGATACACTAATGAAGCCAGACAGGCGCGGGTTCGAGTCCTACTGAATAGGAGTCGCCTTTTGTTAACGTACTTTCACCTAGTATCAGTCATTATTTTATCGTTTCATTATCACCCATCCAATGTCACCTATACAGAACGTTGGTGGCATAGTTGAGAAGCATTAAAAAAAAATTGTCGACCCTTCGTTATTTAATGTATCACTGTGATTCCGAACGTGAAAATAAAATCCAAAAATATCGACATGGTATTAAATGTCGTATTTCAAAAATGTCTCATTCAATACACTGATGTATTCAATTCAGCCTCTGAAGCTCGGTGGGGCTTGAACAAAAATGATTTTTTCTCACATTCCAAGTATAAAAACAACAAAAACTCATAAAAAGGAGCCAAGGCCAGCGTGCTTTTATGTCTGAAAAGAAGTATTATAAAAATGTTTGTCAAGTGTAATGAATGTAGACCTACGTTAGATAGACAGAAGTTATTCTTTTTTCAAGTCGCTCAAAATTGAATAAATCGTTGAAATAAGCCTGAAACACATTACGTCAGATTTTAAAAGTCATTCATCTGGTTTAAATATACCCAAGAACCACCACTCATGATCGCACACACTCCCTGGAATTATCATCAAAATCGTTTGGGTTGTTTGGACTAAAGCCGCGTTCTCAGGCTCTGTAGGGTGTTGAGCCTATAAGTACTGAATGCGTTTTACCATTTTACCGAACCTGCGAATTTTTTAGCATTGCGTCAGGTAATTAAATCACATCAAACCTGATCATTTCAAGTCTTAGTTTCAGAGAAACCCCAAATCGTCTTGGGCGGTTGTAGTAGTTATGCTGATCGTGTAGATTGTAATACCGAATATATCACATGTAACTTATATTCTAATACATTTCCACCGAGCAGAGTATGGAGACAAACAAATCTGAACACCGTGTGCAATTTTGGCAACACTTTCCAGGACATTCGTTTTCTGCTTTCACCGATACTACAGGATCTACTCTCTCCATTTTGGACCCAAATTGAACTTACTACAACAGCATTGTATTATCGCTTTTTTTCTCGCAGCACACTCCTATAGCTTATGTAAGCCTACCCACCTGAGGGCTTTCGGGGGGTGGAGACACTGGTTAGGATTCTGTGGCCCTTGTTTTCTGTTCCCTATTACCTTGTAGCACCTTGTCGCGTTCCTAGTCTTTCCACACGTATACGTACGTACACATATAACACCAGCAGACATGACAACTCTTAACATGCATGCTGTTTAAGCGAGCCCATATCGATTTGGCAAAGGGTGGCTTTTAACTCGATGTGCTCGGGGTGTGTTGGGGTGTATGGTAAGGGCGGAGGGGGAGGGGGGAGCGCCGCTGCTGTAACTCAGCATATGTGCAATTACTAGAGCTTTAAACGCAAAATGTATGATGGTATGTGGCGGCAATGGCAATATCACTATAGGTGTACATCACCCTGCCATTCATAGTCTGGTCTTAGTCTAGTAATAACTCATAAGACCAGTCTCTTGACTAATCTATTGCTCATGAAAACAAATGAAGGATGATGAATATTAAGGGCGCACGCCTAGTAATGATTATAGAATCAGCATGTGAATGATGCAACCTTTTCTATCGCAATTGTCGTGATTTGGTGTCTGAATGTCTGTTTCCCCAAAAAAATCATTGACGTAAGAGACCCAAGTCACTACCGTATATTTATATGTATATTTATTTTATTTTTTCATGTCTGTAGTCAATATTCATAATGAAATTATTTGCAAATATAAACCACACTTCGTCCCTAGATAATGTCGATATATATACATATGTGTTCGTATACTGTAAATATATATATATATTTATTTTATATTCAACTTGAATTAGTACATTGAGCACTATGAAGTTCTTATTCGTGAATTAATTGTATCTCTTGTTTTGCAGATGTTCCGTGCGAAGCGCGTGCCAGAAGGCGAGTCACAGTTCGCCGAGGTGGCTATCGTTGGGCACTGGGCAGCAGTGTATCGACTTCGAGCAAGTACTGCCCGATCGGATGCCTGTCAACCAGATGACCACGGTAAGAACCAAACACGTGTTAATATTAGACCGGGCGAGACACAACAAATAACACGGGTATTGACAGTTAGCGAGGCCGTGATAGCTTGTCTGATCGGAGGGGAAATACCACGTGACACGGGAGAGAGGCAGGCAGACTATCATAGGGTGTTACACGGCGATCACCGCACAACGCCGTTTCATTTTGATTCTCAAAGGATACTGAATACAATAACGTAGATGTAAGTCACATGAAAAAAAGCAGAAATATATACTGATTATCATGAAGTATATTTCTCAGTAGAATTGCCTCATCAGTCATAACAATCAATGAATCAAGTCATTTATTTGGTCTGAATCGGAGCTCCGCCATAAAGATAACGTGTGAGGAAATATTCCCAGTCAGGCTGGTATCACCGAAGCACGTGACTTACGTTCCCACCCCGCAGACCCCGCGCCACCAAGATTATTGGCTTCATCTATGCGCATTCGACTAATTTCAAGCTCTATGGTTAAAACAGTGTAAATGTCTTCAAGTACGTTAACAAATATATAGCGGCTATTCTCGGACCCTTTGTAATGTATGATTTTTTTTCTCTCAATACTGTGAATTACCAATCTGAACGCCAATTCGTGATTGTATTTTGTAGTTTAAATGAATCGATTTGAAGAATTTAGTGAAAAACATTTACCGTTTCACGTAAAATCCAGCCTCGATCATCGGCTGATTTCACACGAATTCAGTATGCTATATTATTTGGTAAACAGTTGGTATATTATCTAAACATGGACGGGTCATAATTTACTAATTGGCAGAATTGTTAATAAACGAAACCAATCAAATAATTGCTAATTAGGTACGCAAGATACGTAAGTAAATATGTTCGCTAACCTGCAGATTTACCTTTAAAATAGCAGACAGCAGCGGGCAGCCTAGATGTATACAGTTCGGTGCAACTTCAGTGTTATGCGATTCTTAAAATATGAAACATTGTGTTACTTGACTCTGCGTGACCATGTCATTTTTTTCACACGTGATCGTGAATCAAGCTGGCAATGTTATTATCATCATCCGTGAATTGTAGGAAATTAGATTAAATTAGCTTTTTCGCTGGATGTTTTCGCAAGAATCTCCTTCCAAATCACTCATTTTAGCTCGTCTCACACTGCACTCTTGTGCCTTTCGCACAACATTTGGGGGCTATGAACAGAGTTACAACTTCACTGTAGACTGTGGTGGAGTATTTCCTCAAATAGTAGGCCTATTGGTTTCAAATAATTGTGCTTTGATAAATGTATTCTCGATGTATTAATTCTCGACTGCTTGTATACTTTAATCATTGACTGCTTTAAATAAGATTCAAACTCATAATATCATGTAGGGTCTACTCATATTGATGATATTAAGGTTTATATATATATATATATATATATATATATATATATATATATATATATATATATATATATATATATATATATATATATATATATATGTATGTATATGTAGGCCCCTATATAGGCCTATAACAAAAATACATCATCCCATAGGCCCTACTGTATTTTCTATTATTTGTGTCGGCTGTCGACTAGAATACCAAACGACTTATGAAAACTCGTAGGCCTATTATCCCAGCATGGGAATGAAACTCTCCCCCAGTGTTACTCTTAACTCTTTTTTCCTAGAGAAAATTGAAATTGTTTGACGGCTGAGTTATAGGCCGAAGTTTAGTGTTGCTGTGTCGAATATCACAGCCTCTCTCGGAAACACCAACTTTCATAAATATCGGATATCGTTAATCCATTCGAAAGTTACGGTGCGCGTATACAGACTACTACATGGGGTCGAAAGTAGCATAACGTATTTTTCCTTTTGAAGTTCCCAAAAAACTGTAGGCCTATAGTTAATTAATCTTTGAAGGCGAAGCAAAAACTCAAAAGGACATGTCATATGAGGAGGGGAGAAACCTCCTAGTAATAATCTGGGATGGCTAAGTGCCTTATTAAACTTGAGAAAAAGATAATAAGCCATCTTTATTGTTATATTTTTCTGTCCCAAGTACCTATACCCGAGGTAATTTTTTTTTTTTAACTAATAATCTACTAAAAAAAACATAGCAACTCGTTAAAATGGTGAAATTATCGTTGATCAGTACATAATGGCAGTAGCTGGGAGTGGGCGGAGGGCCATTTACTCGTGTGGTCCGCCCTCAATTTCATTTTTCACCTGACCCACCCCCTCCCCCTCCCCCTTTCTCCCCATAAACCACCCGATCATTCTTCAACTTGTTCATTTGTTCATTCCTACTTTTCGATTGACTGGCTGGCTGACCATGCCACAGTACCGAATTAATGGCTTTTAGAATGACGGTGCATATTTCTACACTGTTACTTTGACTTCTCGTATAATACCAAGTGAATACCACAGCCTTCCAACCATCGAACACGGGAATCTCTTTTACCATAACACAACACCTCTTAATTTAGGGCCTATACGCTTTGATATTTGTTAAAGATTAACTACTGTTGACCTCTCAGTGATGGAAGATTAAAAAGGTGGAATGATGATGATGTATCCTAACGTTGGTCGTAGATGTGTTGATGGAGCTATCCTGTCGTCTTTCACCTTCACTCATTACTAGATGTAATAGTATATTAAAAAATAAGTGATCCTAAAGTGATTCGTGTGGTTATTTTTTTTACTTATTCTGTATATCACGCAGACTTTGTTTTCATTATTTTTCCGTCGCTACTTGTGGATGTGAAAATAATTAAGTAGCGTATGTGCTAGTCGCAACCTCTCTCTGAATATTATAATTAAGTCATCTAAAAATCAATTCGAATACATTGCGTGGTATTTAATTGGAATACTTACGCGGGAGCTGAAAGAATTCTGTGTTTTGGAAATGCTTTTTATTTCTATAATCATACGCCATATGGTGTATAAAGTCACTAGATTGCTATCGGTATTCCATTGTTCGTGACGTGTTGATATCAAACACATTACCTAGAACATGCGAAAAAGAATACATTATTATATTGATTATCACTACATACGGTAATATTAATGCAAAACATCAAAAACATTCATTATTTTATTATTGGTACTCCCATTGCATGTACTTTGACGCCTTCATATCATAATACAATGTTTGTTTTAATAAAAGTTGTTCTTTCAATGTATAGGCCTACTTATACCTTCCCTTCACCGATAATTTCGGTGACAAAAACGCCATTTTTCAAATGTTCCATTTCTATTTATAATTTCACTCGTAATAATGTGGCATACCCGTATAATTGTCACATTAGTCCAATAAAACTTTTTTCATTCTGGAGAAGATCTTCTGAAACGGATATTCAGGTTGTCTGTTTGAATCACGTATCCAAGATGGTCGGCCTTGTCTCTTTTAATAAAGAACCCAAGTCTGCATGCTGTACTAGATCTTCTATAAGAAACAATAGCGAATGCATGACATTTTAGATATTGCATATTCAACAATAACTGTCCTCCATAAGTATAGGCTTCTTTTATACCTATATGTCCAACATCATCGGATCGACGTTGGCATATATCTATCCCATACCATTGTCCTGGGATGGCATTGAGCGACCGTGGAGCCTAATATTACTGGTTATATGTTCGAACACAAGAACAGTAGACAACACTTGGATTCCGGTACTTAATCTTGTCTCCTACGATTCTTTGCTCCTTTTCATCTCTCTGTGACGTACACACACACAGAGAGACAAATAAATAGATTTAGATTATGTATGTGTGTGTGTGCATGTATATATATATATATATATATATATATATATATATATATATATATATATATATATATATATATATATTTATTTATTTATTTATCATTCACTTACAATTGCACCAGAGTGCGGTGGCAAGGCCTTAAACTTGATTAATAAAACTCTTAATCAAACAACATTAACAAAACAGGAACTAGATGAGGAAAGCAAATAATAACTATCAAAAATACACCCAACCAACAAAAACTATCAAATCCCCTAAAATAAAACTTCCCCACGCACTACCACTTCTTTAATTTGTCTCAATATCAGGTCCGACCTCCTCCGCAATCTCCTCCAAACCATTCCAAACCAAACCATTATAATTTTCTTCATATATATATATATATTTCTATATGTTTCTATATATATTTTTTTTTATTTGGTGTTTTTCATTCTGGGAAGGAGTCGGTCATGGCTTGTTGTTGAGGGACCGACCCAGTATTGACCTGACGACAGAGGGTACCACGAGAAACCCCTGTCAGGATAGTCGATCATGGCGGGAATGACGGTTCAGTGTGTTGACCACTCATCCACTCTTCTCTATATATATATATCTGTGTGTGTGTGTGTGTGTATAAAGACGACGAATAATGATGGTCTATTGCGGATAAGTTTCTTGAACATAAATAGATCATGTCGATAATAATGATATGTTGTACTTGTATCAAGTTAGCTGCTACCACAATGCTTCTATATAAAGTGTAGTGTCTTGCTATAATCCTGTTATCGGAAACGTTGATTCTATTAAATGTAAGCCCAAGGTAATGTCACTTGACTGTTGGCCGGATAACTCACCGTAAAATTCTACGTTCTTGTGTTGGATGAAACCTTATATAGGATGAGACTGAGAGGAAGAAGTGTTTCAGTATCCAGAGAATGGATCTATTTCCTGACAGGCTGTATGATACATTTACGAAATAATATCGATTGGGAAGAAGTTGTTCAGGGACATCTATTCGCTGTGTTGTCGCTCACTTGTACAGAATGGTAGTAATCCAATTAGTTGACAGACGATGATTCGTCTTCTCTCCAAGATCATTTCTTGAAATTAATTATATTTCAGAAAATAAATTATTTTTTTGAGTAATGTGTGGCGGCATTGATCAATGTTGAAATGAGTCGACTGCTCTCAATTTGAGAAAATATTTACTCAATATATAATAAATTTAATACTTCGAGACCACGCCATACCCCAGATGCAAAAATAAATTATATTGAATGCGATGTTTTGACGCTCGCTGTATTCTTCAAGCTTTAATTAGGCCTATGTATAAAACTGTATGAAGCTTTTAGCTCTCTGTTTACTGTGAGCTGTTGATTTCCCGTTTTTCTGCTACATCACATATACGTAATGAGCTCAGTAATTTCATTTCGTATTCGATTCTGATGAGAGTATAGTATTCTTCCGAGGCAACAAATTCAGCTGGTCTAATAAAATATAATTCGATATTATCCAAATAAAATGTATGCATCAACGCTGAATGCTTGAAGACTGTAGGCAATAGGCATCTTGCAGGCAGCCAGCGTGACTTGCGAACACGCTGTAAGGTCAGCGAAGATGGTTTGTCTTGATCTGAATACCTGGGCTGTGGCAGGAGCACGGAATAACACGCAGGAAGAAGACGGTTCTAATGGCCGCTAATGCCCGCGACGTATTCGCAACATGTTTACGATAGGCCTACACCGCTTTTATGCCTTCTATATTGAATCGAAGCAAGATGTACCGTCCTGTAGACATGTGTGTTTTATCCAGCCGCTTATATCTATAGTTTAAAATGTATGAAGGAGAAGTATAGAACACTGTGAGTCTGATAATGTAACAAACTCAAACTGCAGTGAAGTGAAATTCAACATAAAATCGTTTATTGTACGTGATTTTGGTATTTTGAGCAGGAAAAGGTGGTACATGAAAATCTGCGGTTAAATATTGTCGAATATTCACCATGGTTTTACAAATTTGACATGGTTTTTACAATAATAATCATGTTGTTGAATAGTTTTAAAAGTATCGTAATTTGGAGGTGCTTGTGAAGTCTTTATATTAAGTTTCCATGAGAAAATCCAGCATGGTGGTTGTTAGTGACGTGATTTAATAGTCCACAAAGTTGAAATTAAATTTTGAGGAACGGTTTCCAATGCAAACCAATTATTCAAAAAATTGGCTCGCGATGCTGCCATAGTTTTATAATTACAACCAATTTTTAATTTCATGACAACATGTCTGTTTTATAAAAACTAGCTGTCAAGTTGCCAGTTCACTTTTTGACACTTGTTTGCTCCTATAAAAAAAACATGTGACACAATTAATGTCTTGTTTGATTGTAAATTTAATAAATTGTTCTGCATTAATAATAACACGGTTGTCTCTCTAAATGAGTTTATTTTTTCTCTCTAAATGAGTTAAATTTTCTGATTGCTATACTTCTACTTCTTTTTGATGCATATTATGACAAGCAATTTGCACACCCATCGTATTGGAGCGTGTGCTAGGCGTATGAACTTTCAAGCCATGAACTGTCAGCCCATAGTCGAAATCAAGAACATATTCAGACTATGCATGGTCACAGCCATAGTTTTAAATGCGTATGTTGAACTCGGCGCGCGATTGCTCATGAACGATTGATTCACTTTCGTTTGCCTGCTCGTTTCAGAATTTCAGTATTAATTAGGATCCTAGGAATCCGGACACTCACTCAATCGATTCTCTCTCACAACAGTACTGTTCAAAATATCAACTTCATTGAGCTAGGATATTAAACGTCTCAGAATCTTGCTCCAATAGTCCTCACAGACTACACGTACTGAACGATGGAGTCCGTCCAGAACTCAATGCCCGCTCTTAACCAAGGTACATTTGCAATGACCAATGTGAGCGGCCACATAAGTATGTATAATAGATTGATATAAAAATACTTTCGAGGCTATAAGGTCAAGTTCGTTCTCAAGCAATAAGTGGTAGTATTAAAAGTTCCGAACGCTTAGGCTTGTTTTAGGCCTACATCATTAGCGAAGTAAGTTTATGTGGACAGACACTCTTATATGGAACCCGCCCACCATGCCGGAGGTCTAATGGATATCCATAGGTTATATAGGATGGTGATATGTTTGCCAGGCTGAAGAGTGGATATTATTGCTGTGCGCGAAAAAGGAATTGAATTGGACTGCAGGGGCTATAGAACGACTCGCATCACCAAATATGACAAATCGACAACATTATTTTGAAATATTGTCAGATTAAGACCATTTCGTACGAATTGCTTAGATCCCTAATAGTCTCAACACGTTTCTTCTAGATCTCTTCTTATCTTATAGCCCTCGCTGAGAGAAGACAGACACAATGCTATTAACGTACAAATAAGGGCTGAAAACCGCACCATCTAAGATATAGATGCGTATAATAAAGAAAGCCGCGCGCGGCACTTAATGAAGAAAAAAGGGAAAAATGAATTGGGGGACTGTGTATGGTCAGACTCAGTAGTTTATTATGACACGTCGGCTATGTAAGAAATGAGGTAGTTTATTGATTGAAAATAGTTTTAGGTAGGCCTATAAAAAGTTTTTGGATCATTACCTTTCAATAGAATTACGTATCAATAAATTGCTTGATACCTTAATTAATGCTTGATTGCTACAATACCTCATTCAATTACACTGAGAGTTTACGGATGTATTTATACTGTGATGTCATAATACAAAATCACAATTTAACTATTCCATTTTATCACACCTGCGCGATATCAGATGCTTTATGGTTCATAGTTAGAGACGGATACATTTTTATTAGCTGTGAGAGTTATCGATCTGAAAAAAAGTTCCCCATAAAGTGATGAGAGTTTCAGTGATTGTACAAAAAAGTGAGTTAATGTAGCGACAATTTGCTGTGAACGTTTTTTGTGGATAAAGACGCGATCTCTTACTTCGGGAGACAAGAATAATGAACATTCCAGTTATACAGTAAACGGATCCCTTGTGTAAGGTACATATTTTCGTAAATCTAGCTCCGTTGTTTGTAATAAAAGTCATTGCGTTCAGGGATTTCGTACACACATATATATATATATATATATATATATATATATATATATATATATATATATATATATATATATATATATATATATATATATATATATATATATATATATATATATATATATATATATATATATATATATATATATATATATATATATATATATATATAGGCCTATACACCGAAGTTGGATTTGAGGTGAGCTATCTACTATATCAACTTTTATATTTCGAAATCAAATCTAAGTGAATCCAAAGAGTACAGGCTGGCGTGCCATGTATTATTTCGTATATATATATATATATATATATATATATATATATATATATATATATATATATATATATATATGCATAAGTTTATTTGTATATATATTTTCATTTTTGTAATCCCCATCATTTACCAGTTTGGTAAACCAAGTCAGTTGTACTCATTAACTATTCAATTCTTAGTAGCAAGGTTCTATAGTTAAATGACAATGACACAGAGAATCTTTTCCTATCGAGATGAAAATCTGTTTGTGAAAATGTAATCTGTTTGTGAAAATAATGGTGTGGATACTATTTCTTTGATCTATCATTCATAATTCATAGTAATAATGTATTATTACATTTTAAATCCGTGTATAAACAAAATTATTCATTTGTATGTTGTGTAGTAGAAGAATTCATCACCTGTCTGTCCTGTCGGAATAGTCGAGTTCACAAAATGGCATTACCGATCTAACAGTTGTTCAAGGCAAATTGAACTATTAAACCATAATTTTTCTTCTGGTGAAAATGAGGAGAGGTATAAAAGCAACCATTACAACTAACGCTGCTTGGCTTGCTCTAGCGTGAATTATAGTATACATATTTTTCACACAGAATTCCTCATTTTGTATTGTCCAGAGAAGTGCTTTCAGAAGTGCTTAGGGAAGCAATATGAGTTTCTCGAGTCTGGGCGCCCTCTTTCTTCCCACTTATTACAAGAGTTGCAGGACAACATCCAGACGTTCGTGCCCGTATGCCCGATAGTGGGCCCAGGCCATAACCATGCCATAACGCTGGACGCCCGATTCTATTCATTATGGCCCCTTGCGCTCAGTACGCTCAACACTGTTGATCTAATCACCGATAATGATGATGAAATAATACAGATAATTTGATCGTAATGACTAATAATCATCATCGTAAACGCTGCCGTACACGTATCACACCATCCCAGCTGGAATCTGGGAACTTTTGCTATGTTCCCGTTACAGCGAAATTGCTTCGCTCGGTGTATTTCTTACGATTTGCAGTACCGCAACACCATTTTTTAATGAGCTTTTTACTACGGCATCTCGTGTAAATATTGAATCAGTTCCAACTCGCAACTACTCGAGCTGTAGTTTGGGAAAAATCAGCGATTTGGTCGCGGAATATGTTCAATCCAAGTCGATAGCTCGCCGGATGGACGACGCGAACGCATCGTTTTCATTGAGAAACTAAACTACTTGCCCCGCTTTCGTGCTGCAAATGTTTTGTTCAACTTGCGACGCCTGTGTCGTACTCTCCACCGATTGATAACATTTTCAAGAAGTCTGACAAAGCTTCAACCAATAGCGATCTCGCGGTTATTCAAACACATCTAGCGGCTACCTCAACACCAACCAACACTTTCTACCATACCCTCCAGGACGAACTACTGTCAAAATGATACGTCCCTGACAAAAACCGAGAGTGCCCACCACACATGATAACTTCAGTGATAAACGTGCACGATACTCATTGAACAAGTAATTTCTTCACCTCCATCTTCACACCATGCATGCTTCCCAGTCCATCACCAACCACTACCAACCTTTGTCCCTTTTTCAACTCGTCGCCAACATCTCTGGTTACACTTATGTTGATGTTTGAGGTAACAGAAGATAGAATGGAGGAATAGGAAATGTAACTAATATACTGGGGATAAGTTTGTTTCAGCGCTTTGCACGGATGAATATTTGGATTGTCACGGCAGTGATACAGTATAGGAAGTGATGAAAGTGTGATGAGTACTGATGACATTTGGAAGGGAGTAGTTGTTCAACGAGGCCCATAAATCTGGGCTAGGAACTTCGTTTTTACCAGCTTGTCTATATATGAACTGATCCGGCCATGCAGTGTGCATGTCATCCATGAGGCCTACAGAGGAGACAGACGCTCGGGTAGTTCAACTGAATCAACACCGTGCTCTAAATCAGCTAATTGCTATTCAAACAGTGGAAACAGCGTCGTCAACCAATGGGATTCCGCGATAACACACGCTAGCTTATATACGCCAGTACGTAGTAGATCTACAAACACTGGTGCAAACAAGGAATAATATTTTCTCATTTATAACATTGTTGTTTTTTCGTACCGATATGTACGTATGGGACTTCTATCCTAGCACGGTATATTATGTTTGATCTGTTCAACTGGAATGAAATAACACGTCGTCTCTCTAATTGATCGAATTGGCCAACTGAGCCAGTGTGATAACTCATGGCTGGTCAAACTCTAGCAGTAGCTTGTTAGATATATTTACTAACTAGAATATCTTTTCGACTCGCTAGTGTTGTCGCCCTTGTATTAGGACTAATCATGTCTAACAAGATGGTCCTTTGACAAATTGCTCGAGCTCTTTTATCAAGTGTATACAATCGCCTGGACTGTCATATTTTTTAATGATTCGATCAAAGAAAAATAAATCTTAGTTTAGGTTTTACTCATTCAACAATCCCATGCCACTAATAAACTGGGTGCTTTATACCCCTTCATTTTATTGTGAACGAACAAAATGTGCACTTGTACTGAGTACTGTGATTGACCTGGGTTTGGTTCCCGTAAACGTAGACTCTTCTTCGTTTCATGCTTGATTTCGTGAGTTTCTTCATTATAAAATCTGAATATAGGCCACTTAATTTATCGTGACCAGTAATGTATTTTAAAGACGAACTGATTTTCAAGAAATATTTTTTATAAATGTTGAAAAATACTTTGCCGTAAAAATTTAAAACGAGGATATTAAGATTCGTATCGTCTCTACCGTGCGTTCCTTATCTCATACCCTCTCAGCACGTTTCATGCACTTTTGTTTTATTACTTCAAGTTTGCAGTGTCTGTGTTGAACGAATTGGTTCGTACAGCTTTTGACATGAGAAAGAAATATGTTCCAGTAGATAAATTGTTAATATTGGTGGAATATTTCCACATATCGCTTTAATTTGGTCCAATAACGAATGGATTTATGGTGGGTTCGTATAATTTCCACAAGAAAACGGGATAAACACAATAAATCACTAATCTCAAGAGCATTTGTGTAGTAACTATAAATTGACATACGTAATAACTGATGTTACCTAAACGTAGGCTATATTGTGGTTCTACTGCTTGCTAGAATTAGCACACAGTGCACACTATTTTTCGTTTTGCAGACTCGTCTATAAATACGCTCGCAGCGTGGATTTTAAGACTTATAGAACCTGCCTTATTCGGACAAATCGCGCAATGCATAACAATGTTTTTGGACGTATTACAAATTGGCAACCTTTTATCTCAATCGAAAGAATTGCCTTCTTATTCAGGCCTAGCGCAGAAATGAAAATGCGAGAACAGTCTTACTGACGTGTTCTGATTTTTTTATTCTGCTGTTATCTCGCGTTTTTTCAAATTCATCCTTTACAAAATACTATACATTCAAGCTGAAATTGAATGGCAGACACTGTTCCCCATTATTTTTATTCGAAAGTATAATGGAAGGTTTGAAATGCTAGCTTTCTTAGTATTCTTACTAATCAAGATTTCGATATTGATGGAAAAAAATGCATACTATTAGGCTTGATCATGTGGGTGGGCAGTTATGATAATCTAAACATAACATTAGTAAATATTCATTATGCTTGTTACATCATGGTGTACGCTTGTTAATTTATTCATTTATTATGATCTTTTCCCGTTTTCGTTTCCCTACCCCACCGAAAATTCCTTCACTCTTCAATTCAGTCCTCTTCATTCGATATTTTGATTTTATTGAACTGAATTCCCTCTCCCCCGTTTTCACTTGTTCACAAACTTTTCCTTGGGACGTCGTGGATCTTCTCTCTATACTTTCATCGCAAGTATCGACCGTTTCTCTAAGCACAGCTCTTTCTTTCGTCCGCTTCTCGTTCGCTCGGTTCTCCTTGCTCGTGCTTGCTTGTTGTTCAGACCGTCAGACCGAAGGGTATGGGAAATCAAGAACAGGGCAGTCAGTCGGGGAATGATGTCTCTCTACCATTTGTGTGTAATATGGTAGACTAGATTTCGTAGCACAAACGATCATCTTCAGGAGGCAAAAATCTGATCAATTCTCACAACTCTCATCATAAGTTCAGATGCAAAGATGTTCATTCAAGTGAATATAACGGCGCATGGCAAGCTAACTTGGAATGAGAAATACAGATTAAAATGGTGCCTATAAGCATACTTCAATATTGTTTTGTTTTTTACTCTTCCCCACTTATTACTTTATGTTTTATTCTTTCGTATAGGGGTGGCAAGATGCCTCAGGGGTCAACAGTAAACAACTTATAATATTTTGTTGATCTGTTTCCAACATTTTATTAAGAAATTCTACTTGAAGTTTTTCAAACTTCAAAACCATGCCCCTCAACGTTTGCCTCGAGCCAGGAGAGTGTTATCATGTGATGGAATGCCTTGAAGATAGGCAATACAGTCGAACATGGTGCTGCGTGTTGCCTACACATTAAACGACTTTATATAATTATCAGGAATCTAAATTCATGCCAGTGCGGTCAAATTGAATTGGCTGAGTATAAGGGAAACGTCATGAAATTAGAAGGGGGATACTGAAGAATGTAGGTATACCGGAATAAAGTGTACTTAACTACTTATGAATGGCTGGTTGTAAAATGTGGTTATGGTTCGGGTAAGATTTGACACCCAAGCCCATGTCGCACTCGCACATAGGGTATACTCTATTCCGATATACACTCTTGGGGCAGTCCTTAAAATGCACAGTAATCAGTATAATCAATTTTTCATCTTAATCATCATTTTAATACCTATTGCTCATGAGGAATGAATGTGACCCTAGAAATATTATTATCATGCAATATGATAGTTTGATAGGCATAATATAGATGATTCATATGAAAATAGTGATGTGCAGAATATAAATAATTTAAATGATTCCCATATCGAAAATGATGGTAATAATAATGGTTTCGAGAGTACAAAAATTAAACCTCATTGCTAGTTTTAAGATGCTGAATAATTTCGGGTACTGGTGTTGAACATTGATTTTAAAAACTCAAAACTGCATGGAAAACGTTATCTGTTTCATCTAGTCTAGTGTTTGAGGTACAACATCGAAATACTTGAACTTTGTTTTACTAGAATTACGCCATTTACTTGAGCGATGTTTCTGAAATATATTGAAATTGCATTATAACTGAGTAGCTTGTTGGTTGAACTTTTCCGACCATGTAGGGTATGTGTCTTGAAGCCCACAATGCCTTCATTAGCAAGAAATGATTGAAAATGTATAACATCAGATACTAGTCGTTTCAATAGATTATCTTATAGGCCTATACTGTGATAACTGTATGGATCATGTTGATGAAAATGTCATCATTTTCTTCAGATTACTCCAAACGATTTTTGAATCCAGCTGATTTCCGGCCCAACATTGTGTAAAGTGGCAGGGTTAATTTTAAATGAGCCATAATGTCAAATAACATCATAATACATATCCTGTATTTTAGAGATTCAATGTTCATATTTAAATTCATTAGTGGTGCATATTTAAATTTAGTATTTAACAAAACGTTGACTTTACAATTCATAATGAGTTTTTGCATTAGCTGTCAGCTATTAATAACTGCTCCATTTTCATTGATTGCAATAAAAAGAGTCCTGACGTGTCTGATGACATTCGAAAGTGACTGCGGTCTTGTCATCTCGCTTTACAGATTGAAACGGATAACGATGAAAAGTACTCCAGAGAGTTAGAGTTTTTGATAGAGGTAAAGTGCATTTGCTTTCGAAATTCGAAGCTTGTATTTTCAGTGAAAACGAATAAAAGCATATGAGCTCGATAATAGGGCCCCTGCTTGCACTTCTCGTTTATGACGCGCAGTAGCAAACAATGAACACAATAGCTCGGCTGAAAGGATAGCGTGCTTGCTCTTGGACTTGACATTACCAACAGGGACATAGTTTCATTGATTACTAATGATAGAAAATACATTCATTCTTGAAAGAATATTTATAATAAATAATTATTGAATTTGTATAATGAATTGTGTGTACTGTACAGTATTACTACATACCATTATTGAGAAGAAAAAAAATACTATTCACTGAAAAGGCTGTACAACATGATTATAATTATTGTTCTTTGCCTCCCATATTCTTGGCTACTGTTCATAGCTAATCTTACTTGAAATAAGAGTGAAGATTTGTTTTTTTCACAGTTATTCATTAAGTGTCATATTTCTCCACTTCCAGGTGCAATTGACAATACGGACTCTTCCCGAGCTGCCTGCTGGAGCCAAGTACAAGTGTGTGTTCGGTACAGCAGACCCAATTGATGCTGCTGTCACTGCGTTCGGTCTCTCTTGCCCAACACCGTCGGTCACCGGCCGACCTCCGATCCCGGAAGCTAGCGACCATGTCCTTGTTCCGTTGTCGGTACGATCATCGGAAACGAACAAAGACTTTGTCAGTCGCAATTTTGCGTACTACGATTGTGCTAAACACACCACGTGTGCGGATTGCGTCAAATCGCAGTGGGCGTGCAATTGGTGTGTCTACGAGAACAAGTGTACGCATAATACGTCCGCTTGTAAGGGTACCGTCATCAGTGGAGAAAACGTAAGCATGCTTCACTATTCATGTTGCAACAGATATTATGATCTGAGATCAGTTTCTGTACATTAAAATATTCTATTGGTTCTATAATATTCTATGGTCTATTAAAATATTTCAACACAGTAGGCCTAATCTAAGGCACTTATTTTTGGGTACAGTCAAATGTAAGTTCTGTAATTCCAGAATATAATTGAATCATGCCAAAAGTTTCACGTTTTATAGAAAGAGCTTCAACTTTTCGTTAACAACTCTGCCACTGATAGCTCAGTGGAAACGCACTTGCTCCATATGACCAGGTGGTAAGGATAGATCGGATTTATTTTGATCCTCCCACCGTCCATTTTTACAAAGGTTTTTCATGGTTTCTCTCTACAGCCTAGATAAATACCGAGATAGTTCCTACAACTTGGGCCACAACCGCTTCCAGACCCTCCGACCCATTAAATAAAAAAACTTTCGTCTCATTAATCCATTATATTATTATTCATTCATGGAAATCAATAAATGGTGGTTATCATTCAACTGATCATTAGGTGCATCTTTGAACCCAGTGTAAATGAAGGAATTTTCTGTACCATAACTTTTCTGACTGAAAGGTTCTGTATTATACTGTCACTGCTAGGTTTAGTATCTGTACCTTTTCATTTGTAGGTATTAATTACATTCATAATTCACATTACCTATATTGACAATAGTATGTGTTCCAATTAATAAAATACAGAGAGTACTGACACTACGCTCAATTCCTCTTATTCCTTCATTTTTTTTAAATTGAGTTTACATTTTCAATTTCAATTATTTTGTTCATTCTCGTAATTGGTTCGACTATTATTCAATATTTATTGTTTCAATTAGTTACATTTGTATGTAACGATTCCAATATACATTCATTTGATCACAGTACAACTACCTGCTATCTTATTTGAGGAAAAGATCAGTTGCAATTTCAAAAACTTTCAACACTCAACATTTCAATTCTAACAACAAGTGCAATTGCAAAAGAAGGTACTCCGTGGGAAAAAAATGTAGGCCCAACACTAAACAGTTGGCATAAAGAGTGAATGTACACATACATCCGAAGTGCACGGCATATACTACTAGCCAGTGGTAGTGTGTATAGATGACAGCAACTTATATTTAATTCATTAAGTGATTTAATTTAAATTAGCTTTGTCCAGGTCCCCTTGTCCCCTCTGGGCCTAAACTTTTAAATGTGAAATCATGTAATTATTGATCTGTGCCTAGTGGACAGTCTGTCCAATTAGAGAGTGAGGGTGAATATTGAAGGAGACTGTCCAGATGGTGGGGAGAAGGGGCTAGTATATTGTATGCATTAATTGAGGTACAAGTCAATCTAGGGTTGAGATAGGAAGTCAACACCATCAATAAATAAAAGAAACATTGTTAGACTCACATTAGAAGTTCTTTGTCTTGTTTGTTTTCATGTTACTATCAATGTGTATAGTTTGTTGGGATTTGTATAGTTCATGTGGAGGAAGTGAATTTTCTATATTAGGCCTATATTAATTTCTTTGTATATTTTTGTACATGACATAAATGTAGGAAATGTCAAGCGTAAGACTACAGTTAGAAATAACATTGAATATGTACATAAAAGTGATATATAGGAAAGTAGGAAAATAGAGCCCGATGTGTATTTCGTCATTCATTCCTGACTGATACGATGTTAGCTGGCCTTGGCTACATCGCACATATAGCTTCTTGTATGCTATAGTTACATATTATTTATAATTATTGTTATATATTTTTTTAATGCTCCTTAACGACCCCATCAACAGCTAGTTTGTACGGGGGTACGAATGAGCGGGCGATAATGAAACGATGAAGTGATGATGGATGAAAGGACGTTTACAAAAACCGATGCCTTACGCGGGACTCGAACCCACGCCCAACGGTGACTTCAATTACGGGGTGGCTCATATTATTTATTCCATGGGTAGAAATGTGAATAATAATTGAGACTAATTATGAAAAACATGAATAGTTAATAACAGAAAATAAAAAGACAGGTGAAAAATAAAGAGCAAGACTGCGAATAAAGTGTAGGCCCTATATGTTGAAATATTTAAATACGTACCTTAGTGAATATTTGTTTATCAACTAATATAAGGAATCATTATTCATTTCCAGAACCCAGCCCATTTGATGGCACACGGTGCGAAAAATTGTCCTCAATTTCGTCACCGTTCTGAAGACATCTTACTGCCCAATAGTGTGCCAAAAGAAATTGTGCTTGAAGTAGAAAATCTACCTCACCCTCAGGTTGGCCACACTGGTTTTCTGTGTATCGTTAACATCGAAAGTGCCAAGATGGTGGTGCTTGCCAGGGTCGATTCAAACAAATTCATTGTTTGCGATAAAACCACGGTAATTTGAAATTTTCGTCATATTAAAATTGATACCAAGTACAGTGAAACTTCTATCTATCGTTTTTCAAGGGGCCAGGAAAAATGAACCATCCATGCAGGAAAACAATCCATCCAAAAAAAAATATCATTGGTCAAATGGGAGTAGGGTGGAACAAAATGAATGATGGAAGCGGGAAAACGATGGATCCGGGAACGATGCATAGAGGTTTCACTGTAATGTCACTATTTTTTGTGTTCTGAATATGTGTTTAACTATTGCATGAATAAGGGAGTAACTATAGTAATTGATCTGTACATTTTATTGCATACATTCATTATTTTATTATATTACATTTTTACCTCCATAGTTGAAACTGTGTCTAAATTTGATTCATTGATTGATTTCGTTTCTTTTCTTCTTTCTATCATCAAGAAGAAGAATAGGTATGCAAATTATAAAGACATTCAGGAAATGAATAATTTCATATTAGAAATACATATTTTGTATCATCCATTATAAATTGTAAAAATAGTGTTTTGCGTGTAACCGTCGAAGCAACCATATTCTGTCATCTATGTCGGTAGCACTAATCCCAGGGGGCGCATTCCTGTACAAGATGAACCCAGTCTCAAATTGAACCCACAGTTCAAGGTGGCTGTGTACCATGCTATCAGTGTAGGATAATACCGCTTTTCTGCTTTTTTTTTTATCTTTTCTAACTGTTTTAAACGGTACATGGATTCACCCCAAGAGGACAGCACTACTGCATTGATAAAATATTGACATTGTACTCATATAAATGTTTTCTTCTGTCTAGTATTCTTATGAAGCCAACACCGGTGAATACCAAGCCAGTGTAACGATAGTCTGGAATGAGCACCACCACGTCGACACAACCACCATTGTTCTTTACAAGTGCGATATTCTCGGATCACATCGGGAACATGCAGACTGCTCGTTGTGCCTCACCCGTAACAACAAGTACCAGTGTACCTGGTGCGGTAATAGATGTAGCTTCAGCGAGAGTTGTATCCATTCGGCTATTAACGAGTGTCCGAAACCTCGCATAGACATGGTAATAATTCATTTTATTTATTAGGAACATGGTATATATATTTGCCTTGCTATATGAATGTGGTAAATGATAGTAGGTCTACATGAAACAATCATTGATTCCTTAATTTTTTTTTTCAAATGGTTATTTTTGGTCAATTTCTCAAAAATGGTTGACTTGATTGATACAAAAAATATATAACGAGCTGATTGCTCAGTATTGCACTGACCTGTGCAAAAATGTCATTCTTGAGAATAAATATTTCTCTAGTCATACTCCTCATTTAGTCTCATTCTTGTAGGATTCCCCCCCTCAAAGTTGATTAATGAAAAATTGCCAACTTGAATTTTCTCTAAAACCATCCAGTTCTATTCAGGGTATCCTAGGTCACAGTGTGGAATTACTCTTGTGTACCAGTTGAAACATGAAGGTTCTTCAAATGTGCTGAATGAATAAATTATTACAAAAAATTAAGAAAATATAGCCTATAGTAAAAGTCAATGAAGAAGATAATTTTAAACAAATATCATAATTTCATAAACTCTGTCCTACAATACTAATATTCCATCATTATAATTACCAAAATACTGTATTTTACTTCAAAAACTTTCATCAATTTATTAATTAATACTTTGCTCGGATAGCCCTAAGCTGCTATTTTTTTGTTTACTGTACATTATTTGTTATTTCAGATTAAACCGTTGAGTGGCCCAATCGAAGGAGGAACATTGGTGACAATCGAAGGTAGTAACTTGGGGTTGAAAGAAGAAGATGTGAAAGGCAAAATCCGTATTGGACCGACACCATGCGAGTTGATCCACTACGAAGTATCAGTGAGGATTATCTGTCGAACTGGATCGTCAGATGGAGAGAACGTAGCGTCTGTTGTTGTCGGAAACGAAGCTGGATTCACAGAATCGTCCGTTCATTTTAGTTACAAGGTACTTGGCTGATTATAAAAATTGGTTTATCACTGGTTGCAATCAAATCCATAATACTTACTATTTAATGTCCTTAAATGTTAGGCCTAAGTATTACTGTTCAATTTGTTTCCCAGTCATAGAAACTTACACTTCAGTTGTTCCATGTTTATTCCACCCTCAATTTCGAAAAGCTATTTTTATAATTGTTTTTCGTCATCTCAGCAATGAATTGTAAAATATTATTTTCCATGGTTTATTTGCCTTGTGTATCTAGAGCTGAACACTTTTTTCATCGTATTTCAAATTCTTCATTTGATCTTGATCTTGTATTTGATTTATGAGCATTTACAACTTTCACCCCAAAAATGATGAATTAACGCAAAACTTGAAGAATCTTGCACTCTAACTAGAATCGTTCTCACACATGTGTACAAATTGTTTTTAAGGACATACGGTTGGAGGGTGTATTTCCCCCAATGGGCCCCGAGAGTGGCGGCACCCAACTAGCCATCACTGGGCAGTACCTAAACATAGGCAGCACCATCTCTGCATTCCTTGATGAACTACCGTGCCGCGTTAACTCTACTCAAGCTTCGAGTAGCCGTATCACCTGTATTACCTCACGTTCACGCGGCCCACATCGAGTTCGAAGACTGACGTTATCGATCGACGGAGCTAATCGTACTCTTGATCTTAACCCGTTCAATTATACAAATGATCCGACTATCATGGAGATTAAGCCACTGAGGAGTTTTGCGTCGGGTGGAAGGATGATAACTGTGCACGGAACCAACTTGGACACTATATTGAAACCGGAAATGGTGGTGTATATCGATGACGAACCAACTCCTATCAACAAAACGGTGAGCAATTTAACCAGGGATTCGAAGTGAAACGTATTTCGATTTCACTCTCATCTCTGTTTTTAATTTAAGAAATGTCGATACCGATTTTGCTTTTTTAGCAAATCTACAAATTGATTCTTATTCTTATTTCAAAATCAATATCAATCAATTCAATTCTGATTCTACTTCCAGGAGTAATGAATTCGATTTTGATTCTGATTTTTAGCGCAATAATTTTTATTTTCATTTTTTATTTAATACTCTCGAAGTTTGAATTATGTTCTAATCACCCCTTGAAACATGACATCATGTTCACATCTGAAATCATGTTTAAAATGAGCCACAACTGATGTTTGTCAAGAAATTATAGAAATAGTGTGTCTACCTATATATTTTAATCTGTGGTTGCAATCAAGTAGCAACCCTTCCCTTTTTCTGTGGGTCATGTCAATTTGTGTGTTCTACAAAATTCTTCAAACATCATTAAAAAAAACGCTACTGGTATCATATATGAAATGTGTATTTTTTGGTATCTGGTGTAGGCCTACAAGTCATAAAACAAGACTTGCAATGTACAATAAGCCAACAGAAGCTATTCAGACTCTTGTTTGAGAGCAATGTTACTGGCAGGTGTAGTGTTGGTGGTGACTTCTTGCAAACCGACCCTACTCAATATGACAAGCCGTTACTGCTTGACAATTTCGAGCTTTTATAATGATGTCGATATGTGAAGTTTCACTACAAATAAGAACAGAAATTCAAATAAGTTACAAAATTATCTATTACGACAAAATTTTCCGTTCAATTAATGAAATAGGATCAATTTCAATTTAAAAGAGACAATCTCAGGATAATTATTTCCATTTCCATTTCAGTTTTCATGAATTTGGAATAAAAATTCATATTTTTATTACAAATCTACAAAAATATCAATTGATTTTGATTCTGATTCCGAATTTACTTCGATCCCTGATTCTTATCGATTATTGTGAAAAACATCATGAAAATATTTACTCCAACAATAATAATTAACAATTTATTAAAATCTTCAGACCATCTTCTGCCTTCCTCTTTGCATGAAGTGTAGGTCTACCCTAGGCATAAGTCTAAATATATGTACTATTTTTACGAATTACAATTGGTTTATTTGAGGCCCCTTAATAACCTAGCTGTTGGTGGGATCATTACAAGCCAACAATATTTAATAATTGACAATTTATTGAAATCTTCCGACCATCTCCTGTCTTCCTTTTTTGTATGAAGTGTACCTTTGTCATAAGTCTAAATATTTATCATTTTCTCAATTACTAGGTGTGTACTGTACTCAATACTGCCCAAATGGAATGTCCTGCACCAGCCGTCAATCTTAAGTTCCTTGAAACTACACAAATCAGACGCCGACGATCTGCTCAAAAGTTCACCGAATCACGTCTCGCGTTACGAATTGCTTTCAACATGGACAGCGTAGAGTCTGTGAAAGATCTCGAGAAACATTTTCAGAGTCTTCGGTCAGAGTTACTGTACGTTGACGATCCGAAATTCTTCGAGTTTCCAAACCAAATCAAATTATACAAGGGAGACACATTGGTTATTGAGGTAGGCCTAATTGCCTGATTTTGTTACTATCGTCATTGTATTTGTTGAGTGTATCAGTACCATACTTGCTGATTTAAATAATCACTTGAATTTTTAAAAAAAATCCAGGCCTAGGTCCCTTACGATAAAATTATTGATTCGTAGTTACTCCAAGTAATAAAGAATTGGTATAATAGTATGACCGTTCAAGAGATTACAGGAGTACTCTCTGCCCCCAGAGAGTGTTATATATTATATAATGAAATTTCGTGTATATCCTGCAATGTATGAAGTGAGCACTTGGATAATTGGGAAGAAAGATATCTCGCTCCAAGTATTTAACTAGACGTTTCAGTTTATTATGTTATATTCTATCTCCAATAAGTCATTATATTGGTCATTATTTTTGAGGTCGTCAAGACCACCTTAACCCTTTTACTGCCAATCATCGCTTTAGCGACCGTCCGAACTCGTTACAAAGAGTGCCAAACGTCGATTTAGCGACGGCAAGGTCGTCCTAGTAGTATTCAGATTATAGTTCATTAAAATGTCAACGGATGGTGGTGCATGTAGTCCTAATATTTACATTTGTACAAGTTCTCACTTGTCAGTTTTGACTTTTGAGACAATGGCTGCAAGTAGGAAGCGGAATATTTTGGTAATCTATGTGAAACCGTGTAACTTCTATAATTATGTAGGATAAATCTATTAGGATAATTTGGATAAATTAGGATAAATCTTATTAGGATAAATCACACATTTATTAAAAACAACTTGCTCTTTCTTTCTAATACAGCTGTACTCAAAAAAAAATGCGTAGATTTCATATTGTTGTCAACTTGAATTTTCATTGTTGCAATAATTTTCTATGGTAATGAAGAATTATTCTGGAATATGTTGGAAAAAAAATGAAAAAAAAATACATAAAACAATTTACTGATTTAGTTTGCATTCACCCATTTTTTTCATTGAAATCAAACAAATGGTTTGTGAGATATGACTTTCATATCAACTACTGCACATTGATAAAGATATACCTGGCATACTTCTCGATGTCTTTGACCAAAATGGCTGGCACTAAAAGGGTGAATGGACCACTATAATCAGTGAACCCAATGGACCAAGACCACCCCAACCGTATCCAGTATAAATAATCATAGTCTGATGTTGATTGAGAGAATAATTTGGAGTATTATTAACATAATTTGTTTTTGCCAGGGTGAAAACTTGAATCTGGCCAGCGATGAATCCGATGTGAACGTAACAATTGGCACTCGACCTTGTAACGTTACTTCTCTTGCGATGACTCAACTTGTCTGTACTCCTCCCGAAGTTCAGCCATCCGGCACCGACGAACTTGGAGTAAGAACAGACACGGGATTACCACTCGTCGTCGTAAGAGTTGGTCGCAGTCTTCGTTTCCCCATTGGATGCCTTCGCTACGAAGTTGTCAATTCTTACGTGTTTCCACCGGAAGCAATAGCCGGTATCGCAGTCGGTACTTTCCTCCTCGTTATTCTGTTTGTTTTGGTACTCGTGGTTTATCGGCGAAAGTCGACGCAAGCGGAACGAGAGTATAAACGGATACAGATACAAATGGATACTTTGGAGAGTAACGTCCGTTCAGAATGTAAACAAGGTAATAAGCACACCATTCTAGCTTCATAACTCATGTGGCTCATTGTTTTCTTTCACAGTGACATCAAAACTTATTATTTTTATCTTCACTTTTTCTTGATTGAATCATAAAATTGAAACACTAGACAAACTGTATGAGAATGCCCATTTTTTGGACACGTAATGTAGTCTTCCATATTTTTTAAATTCAATCAGGAAAATTTATATAACGTTGACTCGGTGGGTAATATTTTGTTGTTGGGGATTGTTTGAAAATGTACTGGAAACAGGGTAATTCGAACTTAGGAGGTCCTTTCCTTCATCGATTAACTGGTATATGGATTCCTTTCTTCAACCTCAATGCTGTCTTAATATCAGAACGATGAGTAAATATGTTCAACCAAACTTTGAAATTCTCAAAAGCAGGAATAGATTTCACAGCACTCTTTCGATCGCCCATTCTAAATACAAACTATCAAGTATTGGTTTGTTTGCACAAATCTATTACATATAACATAAGAGTTACTTTTATCTTTTTTAATTTTATATTTTCACATTTATACTGTATGTATTAGCTTGCTACAATCACTGAACATTGCTACGTAGTTCCGTATATTTATATTTTTCATTTTTTACTTAGGGCAACTTTTTGTTTGGTTTCTTTCAGCCTTCGCTCAGATGTGCACCTTGGATCCCCGACATAATGGTGGCTCGATCATCGTGCATGGTACTGCGCATAATATTGTAGCTTTTGCACATAGCATTCTATACCTAAACTACTATATCATTATCGAATTGCAATTTACTAACTAAATTGACCCTGTTTTTTACAGCCTGAGCAGCATGTCATACTTACTAACCTTGTATAGCTTTTTTAATTGTTTGTTTTAGGAGAATTGTCTGAGAATGTATCAGTGACACTGGTGCATGTAAACCTCTCAATTTATACTTACTCGATCGTACTATATACTGTATTATGTGTTGGCTATTTTGATGGGATCAAGTTTGGTGGAATATATTGATTCTATCAACAAGTGTTGATAGTAACAAGAATATGTATTTCAAAAGTGTTTTCTAAACATGTGAGAATAGGCCTACGTACCAAACTATTGAAAAAATATATGTATTTGTCTTCTTCTATATGTATTACATTATCAAAGTATGAATAGGCCTACTACAGTGTTTCAAGTAATTTCAAACTAAAACACAAATCAAATTGTTCCTTAAGAAGGACAACTTAAAATGATCATAGGTTTTCTCACTACTTAAGAAAAATTATAATATAATATTTTTGGTTTTCACTCAACAAACTCTGTTTGCTTTTTGAATTTCTTGTTGAAAGCCCATAAAAAGAATGAAAAGAAAGTTATCAATCAAGGGGTTTCATATTCACTTAGGTGTCTAAATTCAAATCTTGGCATATTCCAGTAGATGTACTGAATAAGCTAGCTTACAGCAAATGTGTCAAATACTTGAACGTTAGATCACTTAGGATTTAATATATTGCATAAATAGCTCCAAGGAAATGTAAAATGAACTCTTCAACCTTTATTTTGTGTTAAGATGATATTATAGAAGTGAATACCCGTATAACAATATTCAACTTGACTTAATCGAGTCAAATATCGCACGTTTTCTTTCACTCTCATGAACATGTTTACACTTGGATTAAACACAGGGTGGAATGCGGAATCATACTATGGATTATTAACTTATTGTTGTACTCGAAAAGTTAGATCCCACCATGTCAGTATTCTACGTTTTATATGGCTGTAAACATTTCATTTTCCATGTAATTTCAAGATTGATTTAATCGTGTTCATAACAAGAGTGTTTTCTCATCTACAGCATTTGCCGAACTTCAAACTGACATGACTGATTTGACAGCCGATCTCGAATCGTCTGGCATTCCTACACTCGACCACAAGAACTACATTATGAAGGTGTTCTTTCCTGGTGTAAGTGATCACCCTATTCTAAATGATCCTAAGGTAAGAAAGGGCTGTATTTCGAACAACAAAAGTAATTGATTTCAAAATTTTAGTTTTGTTTCCTACTGGTAGCTGAAACTTGAATACTTAGCCCAAATTGAATCCCCCCAAAACCGAATGTAGAAGATCTATGATAACCATAGTTTGAGACATGAAAAACAAAAATTCGAGGATTCATCCCTACAAAACAAAGTCTTACCTATCCAACAAATGATACAATATTAACATTTTCTAAAATCTCTCTTGTTTTATGAGTTTTATGATCTTTACAGGTTCGTATCAATGGCCCAAGAACAAATTATGATACAGCTATGCTCCAGTTTGAACAGCTCATCAACAACAAATGTTTCATACTTACATTTATAGAAACATTAGAAGCTCAAAAGTCGTTCAACATACGTGACAAGTAAGTAGGCCCTAATCAAGTGACAATATTTTATTCGTTCAGATTAACTGATCACACGCTATTTGTGAAGTTCTAGTTTGCTAGGTGGCATCATGTTTATGCACATTCTTCATACTGCAACGCAACTCATACATCCAACATTTTAATATAAATACAAAATTGAAAAGCTAAACTAATTTATCTATACAAAAAATCACAATAGGTATTATTAGATAACTTGATCGGAACTACTGTACATAAAATATAAGTAAAATATATAATATATAAGTACATAAAATGTCATTGAATACATCAATATGTTCACTCAACTGCGAGAGTGGACTGACATTGACTAGTAATCTTGATTTAGAAAAAAAAAAATGAGTATCAATATTGCTGTATAGGCTTATAATAACCTGTGTACTTCATATTGCATCTCCTATCTCACTTCATCATTCTACAATATTGTCGTCTTTCTTTCAGAGTAAATGTTGCATCACTTCTAATGGTTGTTTTAATGGGAAAGATGGAATATGCCACCGACGTCCTTCGTAGTTTATTACTACGACTCATCGACAAATCAGTCGGCACCAAACATCCGCAACTCATGTTACGACGCACCGAGTCGGTGGTTGAGAAAATGTTGACCAATTGGATGGCACTTTGTATGTACAACTATTTGAAAGATTACGCTGGCTCATCACTTTTCCTTCTCTTCAAAGCCATCAAACACCAGATCGAGAAAGGCCCAGTCGATGCAGTAACTCACGATGCTCGTTATTCACTCTCGGAGGAGCGATTACTACGAGAACAGATTGATCACGGGATGGTTGTAAGTAGTCCTACTGACTGAAAGATACTGCTATTAATTTACGTACTGTTATTACAATAGATTGTTGTGAGGTGCTGGCTGCTTACGCTCTTGCTCTGTGACGCAGTTATTCTGTGTCGTGCTGAACTAACAAGAAATAGAGAGATGAAATAATGTTGTGCCACAGGTTTATCATAATTTCTTAGCCATGTTCATTTTTTTGATAGATGGTTTTTAGCTGCCATTGCATGCTAGTGCTAGTTCAATTTCCATGTTTGTTATTTGCTTTGGCTAGTGCTTTTTATTATTTTATTTTCGTATTCTTTTATTTTCGTATTCTTTTATACATGGTACACTGAAATTGAGCCAAAGAGAGTATTCAGTGCCGATAATTGAGGAGGTGCATTTGGGGCAAAGCTCCACATTACGATGCTTTTATGTTTTTCGAATAATGTTGGTTGTCACTCATTGTTTCCTCTTTTTTCTCCTAGACAATCCATCTTGTGCAAGAGGATCCACATTATGAAAAAATTCCTTACCAAACATATCAAGTATGTGCAAAAATCAATTTTAATTATATAATTTTTCCAATCCTAAGTTATGTTGTTGCTAGTAAAATTATTGGTGTTGGGGCATTGCTTGCGAGAACGTTTGCCTTTTCTGAGCAAAAAACTCCGGGGCTCTGCCAGCTTTTATTGTAGTCTTGGCATTAACTATGGTTTTTCAATGAAATTCCAACCAAGTAAGTATAAATTGAAAGAGTTGAGTGGCTTTGAAAGAGTTGAGAAGTCACTATTTTGTATTTTGTATTCAAAATAGCAGTATATTATTAATTGTGTATTACTCAAGTTGGCACTTGATATTCGATATATTGGTATAGTTTAACATTCATCCATTTTTTATGATAGTTGAAGTGTTTTCAGTAGTGTTGCAGTACCATGTTATTTTCACGATTGATAAATCATAGACTGGACATCAATTATCAAGTAGAAAAACATTGACATTTCAGATGAGATTCAGAAATCAACTTGAAATGATTGATAATCGAATATATCCATGTTCAATAGTCCCACCTAAATTCAGTTTATTAACACATATGGATGGCTAATCAAATTATTGTTATATTGAAAAAGGTGAAAATACTCCATTCCAGTAAATGAATAATGATGAGGTTGTAAAATTTATTGGATGTCCTACTGTCTTCCTATTTAGTTCTCTCCCTCCCCAAGGAGCCAGACAAAAGTTGTCATTGACAAGCAGTTCACCTTGAACAACAGTCTTGTCTGAGCTGTTGCATAGGGGAGGGGGAGGAGAATTCTAGGTCCCATACACACTTGTCAAGTTGTCAGAATTGATTTATATGTTTGAGAAACTAAAAAGAAAATCCCATAATTTTTTTATCCAATTTTATAAAATGACATGAGTGTCAAGTATCAACTGGGGAATCACAGATACAAGTATAGTAAAATGAAAAACAGTTGAACTACTAAGTCTATTCATTATTGTGTATGCTTGTATCAACCAATTACTCATTGAATACTGATTACTGCACCAAATTACAGTGCAGCACATAAAAGTCGTATGAAATAGATATAAACTAGAACTATCAAACACAGCCATCCTGTGGCCACTTCCAGTGTTCTTATCTTAATATATCTACACTTTCAACTGACTCTGAGGCAGGTAGTTACTTCTCAACTCCACACGCACAACATGTGCGGTGACATGTACGCATTTTCATTGGAAAGAGTGTTAACCAATCATGCACAAGCATTCTCCCGCCACACTCTTTCATTGGATACATTTGCGAGGCGTTTTAAATATTTGTGGCAATTGAAAATAAGTATCGATCATTTCGATACTAAAAATCATAATCAATTGTCAAATTGATTTAAAAAATATTTAACTATATCCATATATTGAATATCAGCTGACAACCCTACTTTTTAGTATTGTAGTACCGGTATGGATAACTATTATGCAACAGAAAAGTATGAGATACCTCTTGTATGCCATTGCTTGCTATGAAAATGTTAAAACACCTACTTTCTAGGCCTTCTTTTACTTTTCTACAGTGGCTCTACTATGAAATAAAATCAAGTGGGACCAGAAATCACAATATATTTTATCATCAATTATATGAAGTTTTTATCAAATCTCATCTGAAATCATCTATATTCTTGTATTCTAAAATCGTTTTGAAGTCAGTAATAATCCATTATAAAAATCACGTCAACTGGCTACCCTATTAGTACTGGTAGTGGTACAGTAATACTATTGCTATAATTTGTTATTTATAATATCAGATCGATGTTGGCCTACTGTATTATGGATGTAAATTAATGTGACTATCGTGGGCTTGTTGGACTCAAGTTTTTGTTTGTTAATAGAACTACTAGACACCTAAGCATATTTAGTCATGAGACTCATGACGAATGCTAGTTGTGGTAATTAATGCATATAACTGATTATTGATTATTCTCTTGCAGACACTCCATGTAGTTCAAGATGATCTTGACGAGAAGATTCAGTGCAAGGTTTTAGATTGTGACACCATTAGTCAGGTGAAATCTAAAATCTTGGATGCATTATATAAGAACACACCATTCTCCATGAGGCCGTCCATCCACGAAGTGGACTTGGGTAAATACAAATTTTGGATCTAAATGTAGGCATATGTGAAGGATGAGACCACTACACTATACCTTCACTTGCAAACATAAAAAAATAGCTGTTCAGTGTGATCAGATTGAAATCGCAATAAATACTTGGAAAGTAATGTCCTGATATTTCATTTAATCTCATTTTTAAATTCATTTTGTTTTGTTTTAGAACAGTGATTAATACATAACATGACTTGTGTACATGAATGTCAAAAAAATGCTCTAAATAATTCATTCCTATAATACATTCCAAGTGGCTCAGGTCAACTATCGCTAGCGATAGAAACTGAAGTGACCGTTGAGCGTGGGTTCAAGTCCCGCATAAGACATGGGTTTTTGTTAACGTCCTTTCACATATCATCACTTGATCGTTTCATTGTCACCTGCTCATTCGTACCCCCGTATAACGTAGCTGTTGGTGGGGTCGTTAAGCAGCATTTAAAAAAAAGGGACAATGCTCCCATTAAAATCTGAATGAATAGATTCCATGATTTCCTGCGTAAAATGATCTCGCTGTGATGCATCTACAGCTCTGTTGAAACCAAACGTTTTAAAAGATTCAGTGATTTGAAGATTCAATTGTTTTTCAATTCTAGAATGGCGGCACGGCAGAGGTGGCCATCTGACGTTACAAGATGAGGATTTAACTACGAAGTCAATAAGTGGATGGAAGAAACTAAACACGTTAGCCCATTACGGGGTGAAAGAATCTGCCGTCATGTCGCTAATACCAAGGCAGAATGAGAGCTATAATGCTAACTGCAAGCAGCCCTGCCAAAACTGTAAGCAGGCCTACCAGTATTAATCTATTTCAATATTTAATGATAATTTGTGTCGAGTTGATTTATTTAGAGTTTGTTGGTCACCGTGATTCCGTGTCAATCAAAACTATATTGATATGCGATTGTTTCGTTAATTATGTGATCAAACTATATTCCGATCGATAGGGTATTTTTGCAATGGATTTCCATCTAATGGGAATGTTTACTATGTAGTGATTACTTGGGTATACATGAACTTGAAATATTATTTGCTCCCAGACTATACAACACAATGTAATCAACCATTGAATCTGCTCTATACTTCAATCCAGCATGGTGCTGTAAAGACTTGGAGAAAAAATGATAGGTGTTGAATAAAAATTGGAAATGTCTGAAAGTTGCTCAAATGTAACATTTCAGTTTGGTGTTGAAGTCAAATTACATTCAAGCTTAGCCAATTAACATGACACTGACATCAATGTATTATGACTTGAACAGAATAAATATATATTCCTAACAGTAGCCACTAAAAGCAATGTTTTGACTGTCATAGGTACCGGTACGTACTTCACCAACTCCTTGTCGCCTATCATAGCTACAAACGGCGATGTCGAATCGGGCTCCAACCTCCGCATGTTCCATCTCGTTCGACCAATTGATGAGCATCATTACCAAAACAATAAAACGGGCGAGCGCACTCATAAAGCGATACCGGAAATCTTTCTCACTAGACTCTTATCGACAAAAGGCACCATCCAGAAATTTGTCGATGATTTCTTCAATACTATTCTGACTGCAAATGATGCATTACCGCCGGCTGTAAAATGGCTATTTGACTTATTGGATGATGCTGCAAGAAGACACAGTATTCTCGACCCGGAGGTGGTACATGCCTGGAAATCCAACAGGTGGGTGAATGCCGTATAGTAGGTAGAACACCTTGCTAGTACGACCTTGAGGGGTGAGGGGGGGCTAATGCTATCACTCAATGGTAAAAATATTTGACACAGTTATATTTGTGTTATCAGTCAGGATTGATGTTCATAAATAAACTAGCTCCCATGAACCTTCCTCACCTAATTTAGACTGTGAAAGGCATTACTGTTGATCAGCCAAGTCCGAAGGACGCCAAGGACGCTCGCCCACGGGCACCCCAATGTCGCCGCCAACACTTTTCTGATGACTGTTAAATTGTAATTTGCTAAATTACTGTCGATGACTAGACCCAAGTTATGGTTAATTCTCTTTGATGTTTAATATTTCGATAATTCATACTTTTTCGGGTCCATTGAATTCCGAAGTAAAGATGATTTTTCTCCGTTACTTGAAGTATTCAGCTGTAGCATATTCTTCCCTGCCTCAGTTAGGTGCATAGCTGAGTATTAGTATGCCGCACGCAGTTAATATCTATTCAAGTTGTCTGATTATACTTGTGGCCATGCATTATAGTTAGAAATATAAAAATAAGATCTGTTTTCTAATACCTATATCTCACAAATTTGTAAAATGAAACAAAAATCCTATCACAGTCACTTGCTAGGATCGCTTGAGATAAAACTGGCAATGCATCCTTTATTAGGCGTTCAGGCCAACCAAAAGGATCAAGAGACCCTAGATTGTTTTTGTGACGATTTGATTCATGTTCTTATCGAATATGTCTGTTCTCTATTTCAGTCTTCCCTTGAGGTTTTGGGTAAATTTTATCAAAAATCCAGATTTTATATTTGACATCAACAAAACCACGACCGTCGACTCATGCCTCTCGGTCATTGCTCAGACCTTTATGGACTCGTGTTCAACAATGGAACATCGTCTAGGCAAAGATTCGCCGTCGAATAAACTCCTATTTGCCAAGGACATCCCACACTACAGAGAGATGGTGTCACACTTTTACTGCGATGTCCAAATGCTGCCACAAATCACCGACCAGGAGATGAGTACCGCAATGCAACAGCTATCTGTCTCGCAACTGGGAGAATTTGACACCGTGTCTGCCCTCAAAGAACTGTACATCTACGTCACCAAATATAGCGAACAAGTATGTTGAATCAATATATTAATCTGTTGTAATACTGCATGAATTATCTCTCTTTTATAACCATCATTGGAATCATATGGCATAATATAATCCATATAATAAAAGCTAACAAACTCTTGTTCTAAAGATGAGTATAGAAGTGCTTATAAATGAGTGTAGCAAACTGCAAAGTAGACGTAAGACTTTTCAGTCTTCAGTGTGATTGGAACTTCCCTAGTAGATCAAGTTTATTCGGTTTTTGTACACTAGGGCCTACTGGCAGTGGCATGCCCAGGTTAAACTTGCTCAACTGAATAACATACGATGTTTCTTTAATTATCGTACTTCGATTTGTCTACTTTTGCTATGACTAGTTTGAAATTTGCATGACGTGTGAACCGTAATGGCTTAATCCAGTACCCACTCACTGATTCTGGCTACTGTCATCTTGAGCTGCATTTTATGCTCAAGTGTTTGTTATTTGTCAAACTAGTAATTAACTAGTTTTACGTTATTGTTAGTTATAACTTATTACATGTATCTTGTGAGTCACAGCACCTCATATCAGGTTCACTGCAAACGAATAAGAGATATAAATTCATGATACATAGCTTGAAAAAGGTTTACACTAGCATTTTTGTAAGAAAATTGATGTGGGAAGTTTGGGTTAGTCTGGTTATTTTAGGTCGATTGAGTAAGATCATATTTATTCAGGTTAATTTAGCTTTTACAGATTATTGAAAGCAAATGTCACAACTTGAAAAAAATTGGGTTTAATGAGTAAGATAACCATTTGTTCCCTTTTCCCAGGACTATCCCGTATTTTGTACTCCATTCCATATTATTATTCAAACTTGAACAAGTCAAGTTTTGATTATTCGAATTTTGAACTTGCCAAATATCCCATTTTTAGATTATTTTATAATTTATGTCAAATAATCAGTCTTTTACTTTGATGGTTTCATCGAATCATAAATGAAATGATTTTAGGTAATTCAAAGTGTAATCCTAGAAATATATCATATGGATATAGATTGGTGATGAACTGATTATTTTTGTTGGAATGTGTGTAAGAGATATTCCTCAAATACACACTAGTGAATGCTAAATATGCTTGTAAGTGGGCTAAAGAACAATAAAAGAGCTAAAATCATGTTGCCTCTGGTGGCTGGGGTTCTACCCCAGACCCTTCATGCACAGGGGTCTAGGGCTGTGCTCTAGAAGTGGGAGTATCACTTTTGAATTTACAAGTATAATCCTCCCCCAAATTCCAAATTCAATTTGGAGTCTAGGGAAGTACTAAATAACTCGCCTTCTGCTGATAGAGCCTCCGCAAGTGGTCTTCGTGTATTTACTTTCCTTCATCTTTATTTAATTATGTCCTGTATTTTCGAATCCCAAATGTGGTCACCTCAGGTATATAATCATGTTCTGAATTCTAATTCCCATTAATGTTTCATAGATACTGGATGCCTTAGAGCTTGATCCATACTGCAAGAAAATGCATCTAGCCCACAAACTGGAGAACGTGGCGTGTACGTTAGAGGGAGAAGAGACGTCGGCATGCTGACGTCGCGAGTCACCTGATCTTCTATTGGCAAATCTCTACTGAGTCCAGCAAGCAAGCGAAGGAGCAACCCACAAGACTGTGATAATAAGATAATATATGCACATGCAACGGTATAAACAAGCTGTGATTTATTGTGCTGAAGTGTTGAAAAAAAGAGACGACTTAAGGTTGGCTGTGTTGTTGTTGGGATCAGGTGACCAAGTGTGTGTGCGTGTATGTATGTGTGTATATATATAAATATATAAATGTGTGTGTGTGTATGAGAGAGCAAGAGAGAGATAGAGTGAGTTACCCATATTAGCAGGTGGCTTTTATATAAAATTAAAAATACACGAAGAGATGAGCAGTTGGAACTGCAAATGCAGGCAAAAGGCGGCTTTCAAACAAAACGCTAGTTTCCTAACATTGAGTGCCTCGAAAATGATACTATGAGAAAATGTGTCAAAGTGTCCCATTATGGATCTAGATTTATGGGAGGATTTACAGAGCTATTATTTTAAATCCACATTTTTATATTATACAATTCCTTAGAAAATGTTGCTACAAAATTTTAACTTTGTAATCAAAGGAATCTACAGCCAATATTACCAATACCTGCAGGTATGCAGGTGTATTGTATAAAAATATTATTGAGCTAGTTCAATATAATTACGTACGGTATGTCAACTGTGAAACACCTATGTAGTAAATGGAAGGGTTTGAAATTTTTCACAAATCATATAAAGTCACTGTTTTGTTGAATATTGTGTTTCAATTTGTATCACCTTTTCATTCCTTTCATCCAAGAATCCCTTCATCCCAAAGTATATATATATATATATGTATATATATATATATATATATATATATATATATATATATATATATATATATATATATATATATATATATATATATGTTGACGTTTTCCGTAGGATAATCTCCTGAGGATGAGTAGTGCGATCTGTTCGAAACGTTGAGAAAATGCGACAAAGTGTAGGGATCGGCCTGTGCTGCCATTTCAAAAAATTGAGCGGAATTATTCTGAAAAAAACTTCACTAGAACAGATTTCTGCAAAAATCTTGGAAATTATATGTAGAACCACAAGTTTCCATACTCCCATTAGTTTCATTTGAAAATTCCAAGATTGGGCACATGTGAGGGGCTGGCGTGAAGTTGGATCCTCATATGGACAGTGCGTTATACAATTTCGGATAACCAGAGGAGTAATAACAACAATGTTTATGGCACCAACAAACCACTCAAGTATGAAGGTGGAAATGTTCATATTGTACATATTTTAGGGGCTGGATCGTAATGGAATGCCTCGTTTAATCGAAGTAAATAAGCTGTTCTTGTGTCGGTGGTAACTGACGTTTTTGTTCCAAGTCTGTGGACTGTGAGTTGATGATAGTTTTGTTCAGGAACCACTTCCAGGGATCCACACTCTTTCAGGATGTGACTCGATTAATCCATTTGATGTAGGGGGAGTGGAGAAAAGCTCTGACAATTTTGGTATGACACAGATATTTCTGTGGCGACACGAGTATGTTGAGAATTGAGATAATGAAATGTGGTTATGTCGAGTTGGATGAGTCACTGGGTGATTTTTGCCTGCAATCTTCACTCTGCAATAACGAAACAATCTAATGTGAATCAACTACGCCAAGAAGTATTTTGTTTGAAATGTGTCGACAGAAAATGAGGCCGCCTTCCATGTGCAGCAGTGACTGCTTGAACAAAAAACATACAAATTATACAATATAGCTGAATGACAATTATTGACAGATAATATTAAATCCAATGATACATTCAAGTTCATCGATTGCACAAATATACTGATACTCAAGACAGTGATATTAATGAGTCTGAGTTTGATGATTTAGACAGTGACTCTTATGGTAACTAATTAGAACATATTGTAATTTTTTTTTGTAGAAAAATTATGAACATAAAGGACGTGAATTTTTCTCAGGTTTCATAAATATTTAAGAAGGATCAAATCGAACTGATATTCTTTGCAGTAAGAAGAAAGTTGCTAGGCCTATATATAAGTATATGTATGGTGTTCTATAATTATCAGGAGAACGTGTTATGTGTTTCTGCATTGATGAATGAGCTAATGAGAATAAAATAGAATTCTTTCAAATGTTTATAGTCAGCAGAGTCAAAAACTAGTTTTGTAAATGATGAATTGAGGTGAATTGAATGAGTATATTTCTGAATATAAATTGCATAGGCGCCGACTTCTGAAAATTCCGATGGGTGCTCTAATTTTCTAGCAAAACATGTCAGAGCCCAATGGGGTTGTGGGGGGTTCGCCCCCACCCTGCCCACAAGGAAGATTTTGAAAATTCGTGTTTTTTGTACATATTTTATCAGTTCAAGAAGACTTTCATAATAACAAAGACATCATAATGGACTTTTTTTAAATTGATTTTGCTACTCCTTCACCAAGCCCCGCAGGCATTTTCTTGAAATATGGACATTTTCTAAGTAATTGTTGCGATCTATGTACAGTTTTGAAGTCCAATAATTGAACCTTCATGGACATTCTCGAAGTCATTTTTTCGATCTCCACCAGCAAAGGGAATTTTTTGAAATATGTTCATTTAAACAAAAAAATGCGATTTACAAGTAGTTTAGGAGTCTGGTGATTGAACCTTCATGGACATTCTCGAATTCTCGAACCTATCAACAGGATGGATAATAATTCAAATATCATTTCAAGTATCTCAATAACTTTGCAAATGTTCCATGTCTAGGTAGCTTAGTTGCTAGCGTTGGTGGGTTCGGATTACGATGCGAAGAGTCCTGGTATCGAATACCATTGGGGACTGCTTTTTTTCTGTCATATTTTGTTTAATATACCCATATGCAGTTGTACGAATCCTCAACGGACATTAGCTCAGAGATAATTCCTCTCTTCACTGGATAAATTAATCACACTGTAATAACTCTCATTACTGAATTAATCTAATTAAATGTTGAGTGAAATATAACAAAAAAGCAGCTCCGTATGGGATTCGATAGCGAGCCACTCCGGACCACTATCCGAAATCGTGTACGCTAGCCACTCAGCTACCTGGACATATGAATTTTAAGAAGTTGTCGAGATACTTGAAGAAGATATTTTAAATAAAACTCGACCTGTCGATTGCTCTGCTACCCTGGTACGAATACTGGACTGTAACTAATTTGCTCGAAAAGTTTTGTTCGTGGAAAATTGACTCAAGTACCAGGGAAGCAGAATGCCGCAACAGGTATTCCACAAGACTCAAATTAATTCAAATAATCTTTCAAACCTCAGCTCTCCTACCAGAGGAGCAGAATATACCAACAGGTTAAGTAATAATTCAAATATCATTTCAAGTATCTCAATAACTTTGCAAATGTTCCATGTCTAGGTAGCTTAGTTGCTAGCGTTGGTGGATTCGGATCACGATGCGAAGGGTCCTGGTATCGAATACCATAGGGGACTGCTTTTTTTCTGTCATATTTTGTTTAATATACCCATATGCAATTGTACGAATCCTCAATGGACATTTGCTCAGAGATAATTCCTCTCTTCACTGGATAAATTGATCACACCGTAATAACTCTCATTACTGAATTAATCTAATTAAATGTTGAGAGAAATATAACAAAAAAGCAGCTCTGTATGGGGTTCGATAGCAAACCACTCCGGACCACTATCCGAAATCGTCTACGCTAGCCACTCAGCTACCTGGACATATGAATTTTGCGAAGTTGTCGAGATACTTGAAGAAGATATTTTTATAAAAATCGACCTGTCGATTGCTCTGCTACCCTGGTACGAATACTGGACCGTAACTAATTTGCTCGAAAACTTTTGTTCGTGGAAAATTGACTCAAGTACCAGGGAAGCAGAATGCCGCAACAGGTATTCCACCAGACTCAAATTAATTCAAATAATCTTTCAAACCTCAGCTCTCCTACCAGAGGAGCAGAATATACCAACAGGTTAAGTAATAATTCAAATATCATTTCAAGTATCTCAATAACTTTGCAAATGTTCCATGTCTAGGTAGCTTAGTTGCTAGCGTTGGTGGATTCGGATCACGATGCGAAGGGTCCTGGTATCGAATACCATAGGGGACTGCTTTTTTTCTGTCATATTTTGTTTAATATACCCATATGCAATTGTACGAATCCTCAATGGACATTTGCTCAGAGATAATTCCTCTCTTCACTGGATAAATTGATCACACCGTAATAACTCGCATTACTGAATTAATCTAATTAAATGTTGAGAGAAATATAACAAAAAAGCAGCTCTGTATGGGGTTCGATAGCGAACCACTCCGGACCACTATCCGAAATCGTCTACGCTAGCCACTCAGCTACCTGGACATATGAATTTTGCGAAGTTGTCGAGATACTTGAAGAAGATATTTTTATAAAAATCGACCTGTCGATTGCTCTGCTACCCTGGTACGAATACTGGACCGTAACTAATTTGCTCGAAAAATTTGGTCGTGGAAAATTGACTCAAGTACCAGGGAAGCAGAATGCCGCAACAGGTATTCCACCAGACTCAAATTAATTCAAATAATCTTTCAAACTTCAGCTCTCCTACCAGAGGAGCAGAATATACCAACAGGTTAAGTAATAATTCAAATATCATTTCAAGTATCTCAATAACTTTGCAAATGTTCCATGTCTAGGTAGCTTAGTTGCTAGCGTTGGTGGATTCGGATCACGATGCGAAGGGTCCTGGTATCGAATACCATCGGGGACTGCTTTTTTTCTGTCATATTTTGTTTAATATACCCATATGCAATTGTACGAATCCTCAATGGACATTAGCTCAGAGATAATTCCTCTCTTCACTGGATAAATTAATCACACCGTAATAACTCTCATTACTGAATTAATCTAATTAAATGTTGAGAGAAATATAACAAAAAAGCAGCTCTGTATGGGGTTCGATAGCGAACCACTCCGGACCACTATCCGAAAACGTCTACGCTAGCCACTCAGCTACCTGGACATATGAATTTTGCGAAGTTGTCGAGATACTTGAAGAAGATATTTTAAATAAAACTCGACCTGTCGATTGCTCTGCTACCCTGGTACGAATACTGGACCGTAACTAATTTGCTCGAAAAATTTGGTCGTGGAAAATTGACTCAAGTACCAGGGAAGCAGAATGCCGCAACAGGTATTCCACCAGACTCAAATTAATTCAAATAATCTTTCAAACTTCAGCTCTCCTACCAGAGGAGCAGAATATACCAACAGGTTAAGTAATAATTCAAATATCATTTCAAGTATCTCAATAACTTTGCAAATGTTCCATGTCTAGGTAGCTTAGTTGCTAGCGTTGGTGGATTCGGATCACGATGCGAAGGGTCCTGGTATCGAATACCATAGGGGACTGCTTTTTTTCTGTCATATTTTGTTTAATATACCCATATGCAATTGTACGAATCCTCAATGGACATTAGCTCAGAGATAATTCCTCTCTTCACTGGATAAATTAATCACACCGTAATAACTCTCATTACTGAATTAATCTAATTAAATGTTGAGAGAAATATAACAAAAAAGCAGCTCTGTATGGGGTTCGATAGCGAACCACTCCGGACCACTATCCGAAATCGTCTACGCTAGCCACTCAGCTACCTGGACATATGAATTTTGCGAAGTTGTCGAGATACTTGAAGAAGATATTTTAAATAAAACTCGACCTGTCGATTGCTCTGCTACCCTGGTACGAATACTGGACCGTAACTAATTTGCTCGAAAAATTTGGTCGTGGAAAATTTACTCAAGTACCAGGGAAGCAGAATGCCGCAACAGGTATTCTACCAGACTCAAATTAATTCAAATAATCTTTCAAACCTCAGCTCTCCTACCAGAGGAGCAGAATATACCAACAGGTTAAGTAATAATTCGAATTTCATTTCAAGTATCTCAATAACTTTGCAAATGTTCCATGTCTAGGTAGCTTAGTTGCTAGCGTTGGTGGATTCGGATCACGATGCGAAGGGTCCTGGTATCGAATACCATTGGGGACTGCTTTTTTTCTGTCATATTTTGTTTAATATACCCATATGCTGTTGTACGAATCCTCAACGGACATTAGCTCAGAGATAATTCCTCTCTTCACTGGATAAATTAATCACACTGTAATAACTCTCATTACTGAATTAATCTAATTAAATGTTGAGTGAAATATAACAAAAAAGCAGCTCTGTATGGGATTCGATAGCGAGCCACTCCGGACCACTATCCGAAATCGTGTACGCTAGCCACTCAGCTACCTGGACATATGAATTTTGCGAAGTTGTCGAGATACTTGAAGAAGATATTTTAAATAAAACTCGACCTGTCGATTGCTCTGCTACCCTGGTACGAATACTGGACTGTAACTAATTTGCTCGAAAAGTTTTGTTTGTGGAAAATTGTCTCAAGTACCAGGGAAGCAGAATGCCGCAACAGGTATTCCACCTGACACAAGTAAATTCTCAAATATCTCGTTAACTTAGGTAACTAGGTAGGTGAGTTGCTAGCGTTGACAGTCTCCGGAAATTGATGTGGAAGGGCTTGATATCAAATACCATGAAGTTTGTTTTTTGTCATATTTTGTTTAACTAGATGCAGTTGTGCTAATCTGTAATGGATATAAGCTTGAGAGAAAAAGCCTTTTTGTCCTAGATAAATTACTCGCATTTCAATAATTTACATTACTGAATCAAACTAGGCTACTGAATTAGATTAAATTTATTACCCTGATTTCTTGTGAGTTATAACATATTTCACACTGAATGATGTATTATTAGGATACAACCCTCAGATATGGAGAACAACACAATAAGTACATTGTCATTACAAGATTGATTGATTTAATGAATTTATGGACAGGAACAACAATACATATTGACAGTACAATTCCAGTTGTATTCACAATGATAATCAAACCCTGTAAAATTGATAACTGGTAAACAGTAAAAATGCATCTATAAGAAGTAAATGGAATCTTCATTTTTTTTGTTCATTTAATACTCATTTTTTTCTCATCTTCGAACACTTTACAAATTTGTATAATCTAATATAATGTTATAAAATAAGATAAGATGCCCACATAGAGAAAATTCTCTGTGTGTGGGCTGAAAATTTGAAAATTGTACTGAATATAATATCCAAGATGACATTGAATTTATACATGTTATAGAATAAATGATAGACGTTATTAGAGTTACAAGTAACAAGACATTAATTATTAGATTTATAAGTATACAGTTAGATGAGAGTCAATGCTCAATTTACTAAATTTAAAACAATTCTCTCTCATGGCTTGAACAATATAAACATTTAATATACATTCTCAGACATTTTCATGTCATATAATGTCCCAGAAATTGTAGATTTAAAGTTAAGAATCGTTTAACGTTAAAAACGTTATAAATGATTTTAGAGATTTGCCAGCTGTTTTATCCATAACTTTACCTTAATTTTAAACATATTGAAGCTCTTGAGTGATCTAATTGAGAGTGGTAACTGATTGTAAATTCTGGGTCCAATAAAGTCTAAATGTTGTTGACCTTTGTTTGTTTCTTCTATTCTTTTAACTGTATATCGATCCGTTTTCCTTGTGTAGTATATGGCGGGCAAGTGTACATCTTTACATTTCCTATAATTTTTGTGTATGTGAATCAGAATTGTTTTAATATATAGTTGCTCAAGATCTAAAACTCTTGTAGGCCTAGTTGAAAAAACAAGGCTAGTTGGATATTGTTTTGGTTTATTAAGAATGACTTTTAGAAATGTTCGTTGAATTTTTATTAGTGGTTCCAATATTGTTTTACTTGCCCCACCCCAACCTATAATACCATATTGTATTATTGATTGTGCAAATGCTGAATAAATACTCAGTAGAAGTTTTCTATTGACAATATTCCTTAATCTGTAGAATATGTATAATACATTATGTAATTTAGATAGAGTGGTTTTAGCTTGTTCTTGCCATTTTAGGTGTTTATCAATTGTGATGCCAAGGTATTTTATATGATCAGTTTTTTGTATAATACAGCAGTTGCAGTTATTATTAATATCATGTTTACAGTTGAGGTTATGTAATTTAATTTCCAAGTCGATTTTAGGTTCTGTTTTTGAGTTGACGGAGAAAGGGATGTAGACCGTCTTCAGTGTATTTAGTGTAAGTAGGTTTTCGTATAACCATGAATAAACATTTTTCATACCACTATTAGCTTTTGTATATACGTTTTCCCAGCTCTCAGCATTAAACAGTACTACAGTGTCATCAGCATATGTTGAAATGCTTCCTCCTGTATTTAGATTACATAGATTGTTTATGTAAATAATAAAGAGGCTGGGACCAAGTACCGTACCTTGAGGCACTCCATACTCAACTTTTTTTGTTTTACTGATAGAGTTATTGATCTTAACAACTTGTTCACGGTTATGTAGATAGTTTTCGAATAGCTGCAGAGGTATTCCTCTGATACCAATTTGATTTCATTTGCTATTAGTTTGGTGTGATCAACTGTGTCAAATGCTTTGGCTAGGTCTAGGAAAACGGCTAAAGTTTCATCGTTGTTATCAAGGTGGCTATATTGTTACGACTACGTTTTGAAAAGAAATCGCACTGCAACCCATGTTACGAGTACGTTTTGAACCCAAACAGTGGGGATGTATAGTGAGAGGGTAGTCGTAGGGATCTTAGGGTTAATTAAAAATCTATAGGTTATTGGACCTTGAATAATAAATGGTGGAAAAGGTGGACCAAGAATGCCTGGGCTGGCTACTTTACCTTCAATATAGGTTATTTAATACTTTACGACAAGAACGCCGTGGCGAGTCTCGGAGAGTGGTACCGTGGCGAGACGCGAACCCGGGACTCCTCCATCTTCCCTTCGCCTTCCTGGCCGCGTCCCGATGAGGTCCACTCCCGAAACACGTCCGCCCTGTCGATAGTTGGTCCAAGAGAGAGAGCGACGGCGTGTTTGTGGAGTGACACGCGTATGTAAAACAGCTGATCCACAAGTGCATCTACCTGGCTTTGCACGCCTTGCACTTTGTGGATACACTAGAGCGGATGCGAGATGGCTATGGAACTTTCCACTCTAGTATGTTCCTATAGTCTGTTTCATCTGATGGTGGAGTAGTAGTGAGACTATAGGATGCTGTTTACATAAGCGGGGTAGCTACGGTATTCCAATATCGTGACACACCCCCTCCTCACTAGATGCTCGCCCCGAGCTTCGACTCCACAACCTCCATGGTTGGTGATTCAAATTTGGCTGCTGGCGAGACATCTAGAAGTTCTGGTAGAGTACCACTCTTTGAGATGAACCATATTCGCTTGTAAGATAACTAAAAATCAAAAACATATCCTCCACAATACATAATTGTTCCTTCTTCCCTCCATTAGGAAATGAAAATATAGGCTAAACATATATTTAACACTTCACATACAATCTTGAAGTTATTAACTATGTATCTCGAATACAAATAAAATATGAAATCAAAACTTGGAACGAAAAATATGTTCACCATTTGCTCTAGAGAAAAAAAAATATACCAAGGTCCTTTATAATCAACAAAATATATTCAAAATTTCAAAGTGAACAGTTCATTATCCTGAACTAAGTTGAAGTTCAAATTTATAACTCAAAATACAAAAATAACAAAAATAAGAACCTTAGAACAAATGTCCCAATACGGCAGAGTCAGCACAGAAAACATTGTATATTCATTTTAGGTTCTACTGTCATTTTGTAAAGGGGTGCCTATTTATACAAGAAAAAAATGCTCAGGTGGAAATAGAATTGATGTCACGACGTCAAACAATTTAGTACTCTACACGAGCCATTCCTCCGGGTAAATTATTCGAAAATCTGAATTATAATATTTTTGACAGAAACAAAAATGCAAACTGAATCAATCAACATATACATTTCTCTCCTGGGCGTGCACTCCCATGAAGAAAAAAAAAAGGTGGATTCGTAACAAATAATCCAAACAATTTTCTCTCTGTGCAAAGAGAAAATGGACCTGCCGTAGCTCAAAAACCAAAAGTTTCAACTTTTAAATTGACTATTTTATTCTACAGCGTGTTATCAGACGTCGCGACTCTAAACTATAGTATCGGACATTCTCCACACCTTTTGGAGCCCATCACACCCCTAGCATCCCAGTGTATATGGTTCACCCATGTGTAACTATACACAATCTTGACTTGACTCCGTTAAGTATACACTTCAAAATCAAACAATAATTAAATAAATTCACTTCCAATGTTTTTTGCACTGCATATTCCTACCGTGACAGCAGACTAGACACTGTAATCTCTGTTAAATATCGAAATATTATGCACACATGATTTTAATCAAACATAAAATGCACCTATTTTTCCTAACTTAGTATTCACCAACAAAATTATTCACCGCATGGAAAAAAAAATCGTCTGGAAGTCACACATCGTATTAACCAGATAGTTTTGACTCAATCAAATACTTTGGAATACTCTCAACATATTGAATCTGTATTACTTCGAAAACGCTTACCCATTTAGTTAATCTTTCAAAACTATGGATGATTTAATTCACCCGCTATAGTTGGCATGTTTGGCAGACCGCCTTCTACACAGAACGACATAAGAGAACAGCCCGAAAATATAATGCTAAACTTTAGGACTTTTCATTTAACCGGCCGCAATCCAACATGCGTAGGCCTCCACCGGAGTTACCCGACGTTACCAAAACTGTCCCGGCGCAATACAACATGCTATGACAAGTCCCTTAACGTTTAATGCTACTATAATACAAAGTCAGTAAACTTATTCGCCCAAACGTTACTCTCCCTTGGATGGTAAAATTGGTGTTGAAAAAATCTAGCCCACACATTTCTTTATTCCCTGAAGTTTACATGAAAAAAAAATCAAAAATTACGAAAACTCGAAATAGAATAAAATTGTTCACATTTATGGATTAAAATTGTTATTCACCGTTGAACAAACCGAAACGTAAATACCATTATATACGTATGTGTCTACCACGTGTCCCACATTATGTACCTTAAAATGAACTTGCACGGTAGACCACATCGGTTTACTCCCATTTCCCAAATGAAATCAAATAACCCCTCCATAAATGTGCAATTCTCACTTCCAGACATAAAACCTACTAATCGATGCGCTCAAATGAAAAGTGACGTATACAACTTATCCACAGCAAAAGTTTGATTGATGATTGAAAAATTCGTAATTTGCTTAATTCACAATAAAACAGACGTTGGCAAAAACAAAAGCTATCTCGAATATAAAAACATTCGACACGGGAAAAAAAATCTTAATAAGTAACGGTATTACAAAGCCTAATTGAACAGATACCTATCAACCAAGTGAGTTTAACACGAAAAAAAATATGTTTAACTACATAACCCTAAAATTACTCAACTAAAGACTTCATAATACCGGCTCTAAGGACCAACTTGTATTTCAATAACCAATTGAAGATACCAAAAAGAAATGAAAATTAACAAAATACATTTTGTAACCAGCCACAGGGATACCGACATTCTACAAAATTGACAAAAAAAAAAAAACACAAAAATGAAATTCCACCAATGTGACAATTTAAAAACCCTACCTCTCATTTCAAATTTGTTTTAAAAAAATCTGAGGACGTCAAGATAGAACTTAACAAGGACCGCACCTCCACCAATGTTACAACTAAAATTACAACCAAATTCACAAACCGCACCTCCGCCAATGTTACGACTGAATTACAGAACGTTAAGGTGGAAGGCCCGCACCTCCACCAATGTTACGACTACAATTACAGAACTTTAAAGTGGAAGGCCCGCACCTCCACCAATGTTACGACTACGTTTTGAGAAGAAACCGCACTGCAACCCATGTTACGAGTACGTTTTGAACCCAAACAGTGGGGATGTATAGTGAGAGGGTAGTCTTAGGGATCTTAGGGTTAATTACAAATCTATAGGTTATTGGACCTTGAATAATAAATGTTTATTGAATAAAAGATAATTTAGAGTACAAATGCCGAAAGAGGTTATGAAACGAATAAATGAATGTACGAAAAGGTGGAACAAGAATGCCTGGGCTGGCTACTTTACCTTCAATATAGGTTATTTAATACTTTACGACAAGAACGCCGTGGCGAGTCTCGGAGAGTGGTACCGTGGCGAGACGCGAACCCGGGACTCCTCCATCTTCCCTTCGCCTTCCTGGCCGTGTCCCGATGAGGTTCACTCCCGAAACACGTCCGTCCCTGTCGATAGTTGGTCCAAGAGAGAGCGACGGCGTGTTCGTGGAGTGACACGCGTATGTAAAACAGCTGATCCACAAGTGCATCTACCTGGCTTTGCACGCCTTGCACTTTGTGGATACACTAGAGCGGATGCGAGATGGCTATGGAACTTTCCACTCTAGTATGTTCCTATAGTCTTGTTTCATCTGATGGTGGAGTAGTAGTGAGACTATAGGATGCTGTTTACATAAGCGGGGTAGCTACGATATTCCAATATCGTGACAATATATGTGACTAGTTAGTTCATAGATAGCATTGTTTGTACTTCTTTTTGGTCTGAATCCAAATTGGTTTTCTGAAAGTATACTGTTTTTTTCAAGAAAGGTCATAAGTCGTTTTTTTATACATTTTTCTAGTAATTTTGATAAGTGTGTGAGAAGTGAAATGGGCCTGTAATTTTCAATGGTACTTTTTTCTTTCCCTTTGTGTATAGGAACAATGACCGCTTTTTTTAAATTTCGTGGAAAGACACCTGTTTCGAAACATAAGTTGAAAATATATGTGAGGGGCTTAGCAATGAATGATTTAGCAGTTTTCAAAGTGGTGACTTTTATGTCATCAATACCACAAGCAGCGTCGTCTTTTAAGGTATTTATATAATTTATGATTTCATTGTAAGTAACTGGTGTTAGAAAAAGACTATTAATTGGTTCAGGCATATTTTTTTCCAAGTATGTATCTTTCAAGTTCAAGTTGTGATCATGTTTTATTTTGTTTGCTAGTTTGTTTCCCACAGTTGAAAAGTAATCGACAAAAATATCTGCTATCTTTTGCGGTTCTATTGAAGTTTTATAAATATTTCCATCGTATTGAATTTCATTTATTGGTGTATAGTTCTTTTTTTGATTACGATTTACTATTTCATTTATGGTTGTCCACATTTTTTGGGGGTTATTCGATACGCTGTCAACTAATTTTGCATAATAAGAATCTTTAGTATTACAGAGTAGTTTACTTAAAAAATTCCTGTATAATTTGTAACGTTCTTTAAGGGTCAAGAGTTCACCATCTTTGTAGTTATTGTTCTGCCTTGTTGCAAGTTCAAGTTTTGCAACCTGTTTATGAAGTTGATCTCGTTTTCTGATAGAGGTAATGAGTCCAGTTGTTATCCATGGTTTTAATTTTTTAAATTTTGAATTTTGTTTATTATGTTTTATATATGTGTTTTATATATGAATGGTTTCAGTACAGTCGGTTATATGCTTTCTGAGATTAGTTGTGAACAAGTTTATTGCTGTGTTGACATTTGTTTGTTGCATCACGTTTCCCCATGTCTCTTGCTCAAGTTGTAATATAAATTTACTTGGGTCAAGTGTTTGTCTAATTTTTACTTGGTGTTATTTATCTATGGTATCACTTTTAGTATTAGATGTTAAGCCCAATAGTGTAACATAGTGGTCCGTTATGTATGTTTTATAAATTGCAGGTATAATTTCTTTATATTTTTTTGAGTTTATGAATATGTGATCGATACAAGTTTGAGATGATATATCTTCCCTTGTATGATTGTTGATGCACGATATGAAACCAAAGGATAGAAGCATGTTAATATAGTTGTTTTGAGCGGCACTTGGGTTATTACTGGCGATGTTAATGTTCATATCACCTATTATTATTTTGTGTGTCCTTGGTGGGAGATTGCTAATGGTATTTGCAAGTTCTTCAGTAAACTGACAAATGTTAGTTGAGGGGGATCGATATGTGGCTAGTATGTAGTATAATTCCCGGTTAATTTCAAAATATATATGTGCCGAGTTTGAAGTACCGTAGTTATAGTTTTATCTGGTATGACTTTTGCATCCTTGATTCCTGTGTTTATAAAAATAGCAATACCATCATGATTAGAGTTTTTAGATATAAACAGATGGGATGTATAATTTGGAATTATGAAAGGTTCGTTCTCCTTTTGTTGTGTTTCAGTTAGTATTATTATATCAGGCTTGTGCAAAAATTGATCTATCATGATGATGAGTTCGTTAAAGTGCTTCCTTATGCTTCTAATCTAAGTGACAGATTTTGAAACTAGCTTCACAGTTGTATGTTTGATTAATCTGTGTAATATTGGTAAATATTTTAGTATGATTGATATTGCCGGATAGAGAGTAATCTATTTGATTGAGATTAGCCATTTTGTTTACTATTGCACTTTGGACTTCACTTCCTTATTGGTGAGGGATGTCACTTGCTTTGTTTATATGCAATACTGGAGAGTTTTCATCCTTGCGTAGTAGTACACGTCCATCGCGAGTCCATGCAAATTTGTACCCAAGAGAATTCTTTGTGCTTCTAGCAAGCCAGTATAGGTTCTTGTTAGTTGCTGTCAGGTGTTCGTTTATAAATATGTTGTTTGATGAGTTAGCGAATCCAATATCTTTTGCTTCAAGCTTCTTTCGTTTTAAATTGTTCAATAGGGCGATTTTTGCTTGTCGAGTGTAGAACTTTGCAATGATTGCAGGGGGTTTGGTAGGGTTTCTGTCTGAGTTTTGGAGTCTATGGCAAAACTCGATATCCCTGGCCTCGATGTTGCAGTTAGCAGCTTGAGCGATAGCTGTCACAATATTGTAGGTGTTTTCGTCCTTCAGAACTGGGACACCTTGTACTTCGACATTATAGTTTCTGGAGTATTGTTCTATTGCATTTACTTTCATACCGAGGTCTTCAACTTCTGTTTTAAGCTTAATATTTTCCTTTTTGAGGTTAGTAATTTCTTGGACAAGGGTCTTGATGTGCTCTGTGTCTTTCTTGATATCGTCATACTTGTTCGACATGAATTCAATCGCGGTTTGCATGGCAGCGTTTGACGTTTGCATGTTCATCATCATTTGGTACACATCAGCAATCGTGGGGTCTTTCACGCGTACGCTATTCAGAGGTTTGTTCGATTTGGCTGCACCAAGCTACACCGCTGCACCAGCATGTTCGATTTGTCTGGTGCAGACTACTTTGCCGACCCTAGTGCAGCACCGTGCGCGTTCGATTTGGCGCTGGTGTAACTTCGGGCAGCTTTTTAGTGCACCAGCTATGGAGGTGGTGTGTTGGTGTAGTGCAGGTTGTTTTGGCGCATTTTTATAAATGCAACATGAAGGGTTATGAAAATCATGAAAATATTAATTACCAACAACAATCCAGTTGTCCAGGACGGGCACTATATGATTTTTCTTCTGACGGTGAGTTATTTGTAGCCTTTTTTTTCATAATAATATAGAAAATCTACAGTCATGTCAACAGTAAAAAATAAAATCAACTCAAATGCCGCGTAACGAATTTGGACGTGTTCGATTTGGGGTGTGATATAGCAACTTGGTGCTACACCAAACTGTCATGAAGTCATTTCCATAGTGCAATGAGCCTACACCAACTGCCCCTGGTGCAGGCAAATCGAACAAACCTCAGGTTGGCACTAGTGGCTTTGGTTACCTTGTTGCTAGCTTCAGCGTGAAGCCTAGGCCTACATTTGGTACATTTCCACTGCTCAATGTTCTCCGATTCACTATCTAAAAGAGCGAACTGATTATCAGTGAGGGAGGAGCACTCAAAGTGGTACCATTTACCGCAATCACCGAAACAAAACACTAGGTTTGTTCGTCTGTCTTGCACTTTTTACACTTTCGTACACTAGTCGGTAAAGTAGACCGCTTGGTCGTTCTTCTGTCCTCGTGCAGTTACACTCACCCTGCTAAGCCCCGCCCATGGCCGTTCTTCTGTCAGGATGAGTGCCGAAAGTTCTGCACTTTCCACACTCGCTCTCGTAGGTGGTGTAGAAGGTGTAAAGCGGTGCAAAGAGAAGAACAAGCGCAAAATATGACTGACAGCATGGAGTCTGTAGAGGCATATTATTTACAGCCTCGTGTTTTCGATGATTGCCATATTTTTAATTATGCCGATAGTTCAACATATTCATTATTCTTTAACATGCCAAATCGGTTGTGCCAATTTTGTTTTTAGACTGAGCAAGACACATGTTTTGTATTTGTATTAGACATATTGGCTTAGTTTCCTTGTGATGTAGGAATACTCAACACATTGCATTATTATACCATAAGTAAACATTTTTTTTTGGAGTTGGGTTTGGTGTATTTCCTTGTGATGTAGGAATACTCAGCACATTATATTATTATACCAATAGTTCAACATTTTCATTATTCTTTAACATGCCAAATCGGTTGTGACAATTTTGTTTTTAGACTGAGCAAGACACATTTTACGTTTTCAAGCATGTTACTGATTGCGCGCGAACTGACGTACGGTCGTTCTTCTGTCATAACAAATTCATTTGAACTTTCTGCACTATGACGTCACTTGACCTTGCACTCAACTAGCTCCGCCCCTTAAAAGTGTACACCAGTTCTGGAGGGTGCAAGACAGACGAACAAACCTACTGACTTTGTCTTCTTTGTAACATTCTTTTCACACACTCCGCACATGAATACGTTTCGTTCAGGCGCCATCTTGGAAGCTTGAATCAGGCACTAGTGGCATGGTTACCTTGTTGCTAGCTACAGCGTGAAGCCTAGGCCTACATTTGGTACATTTCCACTGCTCAATGTTCTCCGATTCACTATCTAAAAGAGCGAACTGATTATCAGTGAGGGAGGAGCACTCAAAGTGGTACCATTTACCGCAATCACCGAAACAAAACACTGACTTTGTCTTCTTTGTAACATTCTCTTCACACACTCCGCACATGAATACGTTTCGTTCAGGCGCCATCTTGGAAGCTTGAATCAGTTCAAGAAGACTTTCCCACCTCCAGAGCAGGTGCACTAAAAATCTGCCCCAAGTTACACCAGCGCCAAATCGAACGCGCACGGTGCTGCACTAGGGTCGGCAAAGTAGTCTGCACCAGACAAATCGAACATGCTGGTGCAGTGGTGTAGCTTGGTGCAGCCAAATCGAACAAACCTATGCATAATAACAAAGACATCATTATGGACTTTTTGAAAATTGATTTTGCTACTCCTTCCCCAAGCCCCGCAGGGATTTTCTTGAAATATGGTTATTTTCCAAGTAATTGTTGCGATCTACATACAGTTTGAAGTCCAATAATTGAACCTCCATGGATATTCTCGAAATATCCATTAATTTTTCGATTTCCACCAGCAAAGCCCTGGAGGGAATTTTTTGAAATATGGTCATTTTTTAAAGTGATTTTTGCGATTTACAAGCAGTTTAGGAGTCCTAGATTGAACCATTATGGACATTTCCGTTATTTCAATCATGGACATTTTCGAAGTTATTTTCGCGATTTCTAAATAAATACATTTTTGGTGGTGTGCAAATGTCGATTGGTGGGGCACGCGTCCCACCTTGGCCCCCTTTCAAGTTTTAACGACGTCCCTGCTCGAGTATTCTAGAAGTTGTCGAAGCAGATAATATTTAGGAATCTTGAAATATATGTAAAAAATGACAACAAATAAGTTGGAAATATTATTGCCATACTATTGAGTTGGCCATGTGCAGAGACTTACCAATACAGCAACGAAACTACCACTTATCTTTCGATCACCGCATTATTTCATGTTTCCACTCTTTTTACTCACTGCACAATCTAATGGGAATGCGATCCATCATGAGATCCATCAAAACATTTTGCTAAATATTTAACAAATATGCCAATATTTTTCCACTGTGATATTTAGTACTAACGCGCACTTCATCCTTCTTCGTGACTTCTCAATATGAACATCATTCGACAAATATAATATGCCTACCTATCAAAAGGACCAAGAGTCGGGAGGGACGAAAACGTCGTGAATGAAAACTCAAGTTTTATGCTATACTGAAATTCACGCGAAAAGACATAGACAATATACCTTGTGTTCAAAGCTTCGAGTTAAAAGAAATATGTGACTTACAGTATAGTTGAACAAATCGTCAACGCATAGATGGTCAACGCAAGGGTTTATTACCCTTAAAGAGTGCCAATAAAATGTTCCAGCAACAAGGATGGTTAACATATGTTCATTATAACAATGACTAGTCTATCGGTTCTCTTAAAAAATGTATATATTTATTACTCTCCCCGGCCCCCTCCCTCCCGGCAATCGAGTAAAGATCAGAAAAGGCTCTAAATATTCTTCTTATTTCTTGCTAAAGAAATGCTTCTTCAAAACAACAACATTGACATATTATTGATATTATAGAAGTAAAAATAAAACGTTAAATTTGCCGGAAATTTAATGAAACATACAAATTCGTAGTTATATATATTGGTTGAGCCAAATTTTCGAGGGTTGCAGACGGGTGCTCTGGACCCTGAGCACCCACGGAGTCGGCGCCCCTGATAAATTGCATCAGAGATAATTATATTCTAATTTATCAATAGTTGTATGCATTCTTTTTTATAATCTACAGCCCTCAAAAGTTACATCAAGCTGATATTTTGACTGTATTCAGGTTAAAAATTACATTTGCCCATCCCAGTTGATTTTATTTGTAGACAATTATAATAAATTGAATATAATATTGAATTGAATGTTGAGGTTTAGAGGCCGGTCCACAGCTAGGTCATTTTGTGCACTTAATGTTAGAAATGCAATGAAACCTATATATATCCACCTTGAGATCCTAACAATTACGTCACTGCCCTCCTGTTTCATTCATCACTCATTATAATTATACTAGCCGTAGCCCCGCATTTAAAACGCGGGGTCTCTCTCTGTTGTCACTATACTTCCCACTACTATTGTTCTAACTGTCGCACTGCATATACCTTGAACGCACAGCATCACTACGCACTAACCCAATTACGAGTAAATTCCTTCGCACCTTCCGTTCTCCTCCAGAATGTTTTGGACCGTTTGAGCACAGACAGGAAGCTGCCCCCCGCCATTCGTTGCTAAATACTGAATGAATGTAGTTACCCATCAAATGTTCACCATGTTATACAAATCGAATATTCTCGTATAGTAGGTCCCACCCAAATGGAATTGTCCAGAACTTCTACGCATGCACTTTTCCCTTGCCCACACCAAGCATCTTACGACAGCCACGTGTTAATCTTCAAGCGAAGTGTGAAGTGATTTATGCACAACAAAGTGTCAACGATCACACTCATCATGATCACAATGATCAGACACGCTTAGCCTTTTATACGTTTAGCCTTAGCGTTTAGCTTTTTATTTTAATTATAATTACAGCTTTGGTAATCTATATAAAAGGCTAAGCGTGTCTGTCTGTCTGTAAGGATGGGGTGATCGCGGGGCAGGGTGGTGGTGGGGGGGGGGGGAAGGTGAGGGAGGCATGGATGACGGGCGCAGAAGGGAGGGAGAGGAGGGAGGCGCACCGCCCGGGTGGGAGTCGGGTAATGAAGTCGGGTACCCGGGTTGGAAAAATCCTACCCGCCGACTTCCCTAGTATTTACTACCTAAAATACATAAATTCACCATTTATACCACACAATTATGTCCAAGAGACTAAATTCATCTTCCAGTTGAACTCAAAACATACACTTTTGGTAAAATAGGGCACTAAATAGGTCTTTTTACTATTTTGACATGTCCATTTGAAAAAATATGACAACAATTACATCAGTTTCATTCAACACATTCAAGGTTATGATAGATCTAATGTATCTTGTAAACAAGCCAAAATGATGCAATTCAATTCCTTTCAAAATCTGTAATTCTTTAAATTAATTCAAGTAAAATCCAAGTCGGGGAAAGTCGAGTCTGACGTCAGAGTTTCTTTCACTTTTACGGTACCCCCATTACTGACTTGTTTGGGGTGAGAGGTCCGAAGATCTCGACGAGATGATAGCCGAAATAAATCCACTCGTACGCAGCCGAGATACGTCGATATGTTTCAGAACATTTCGAAAAATACTACACCTATTTCCAATAGCACATGAGTTATGTAGGCCTACATTGAACACTGTGTTTTTGTAGATTACAGATTTAACAGAAGGAAATTCAATTGGGTCTTTACATTCTACTGTCGTTGTGATAGGCGTACTGGGTGATAGTTTTATTTGCAATTATTTTTATATTTCAGAATATTATTTTACAACTATGACAGTAGGCCTATTCAAAGTTACCGGAACAGCTATTTGAACTTAATAAATAAATGTTGTTGTTGTTGTTAAATAAATGAATAATTATTACTTTTGATCAATTAAATAACGATAGCTTGACTGGTATTATATATCACTGGGGTATTATATAGCGCGCAGGTGGTTCGCCCATTCTTCTCTCATTCGGTCGAGTCGGATGACTTCTGCTCAGGGCTCCTAGACCACTGACCCAAAACCAGTGCTAACAGTCCTATCTTCCCTCTCACTCTTACACCCAAGACGAAGTATTGATGACATAATTTGACGCGTCAAGACGGGGCAGAACTCAAACTGCCCCAACTATCCTACCATACTTCCACACATAGCAGACTCCATAGTGAAACCACACTTAAGAGAAACATTGTCGTTGATAATTTTCATTTCGAGAGATTATTTTGTTTACAAATTGAATTAAAGTGGTGAACAAAATTCAATGCGAGAGCTTCATAGATCGTTCATCATTTTATGATGAAATGACATGAATCTAAGCCGGGTCACTGCCCAATATGCCCTAACGGATACACCGCCACTGAAGCTGACCTTGATAACCGCAACACGTTAGCCCAACCCGGGCAGTTAGTTTAGGCCATGTTGGGTTGGATACTACACCTACATCACAACATCTACTTCAACGTCTCTATAGGTTGCTTAAGACGTAGAAGTTCATAGACGAGTGGATTGAAATAAAATTCAATTCAACTACCGTCGGTTGGTTTTCAGGAGGGTCGCGTGATGGGACAGCTAATACTTAATACAGTTGAACCATTGCCATCACAAGAGATAGAACATAAAGTCTAACATTTTTCTCAAAGATCTCTGAACAATGTGCTGTGATTGTGAAAGTTATTTCCAAATAATATCAATGGACTTCAACTTTACTGTATTTTTCTTCATTATTCACCGAGAATTATCATAAATTCTATAACCAGCTATTTCCAAACTCATCTGCTGTATAACACTTTCCACCGTACATTGACTGTGTGGTTTAAAAATGATCCCAATAAAAACTCAATGTTGCAATCATTGATTGGGTTGTTGCATATCTCGGTGATACTTATTACTCACACAATATAGATTATATCTCTCATGAAGCTGTTCATGGGCAACGTCACAATGACAAATCGAGACAGTGGCATAACCAGAAGAAATTTTATTTAGAATTATCAAGAAATTCTTTTTTTTCCTTTTTTTTTCTAAATGCCTTATTCAATAAACGTGAAACTCCGTGACTGAGTGTATCGCCCTAGTGGCAACATTCAGTACGAATTTCAAAATAATCAGAGATTTTTATTTTTCATTTTTTTTTTAAATTACTCGAAAATATTTTTTTTTCTCATAAGTGGTTAAACCGATCAGGGCAAAAAACTCAACAGAACCGACTTGTTTGAGCCAGCGTGTTCACGGAACAAATCAGACTGATCGCACAAACCATCCAACCTGTAGAGTGCATTTTGTCGCATTTTCGTTCAAAAACTTCCAAAATTCAATTTTTTCGTAAGTGGTAAATCAGATTTCTTTCCAAAACTATACAGTTCTAAGCTGGTTAAGTATGTGCGTCCACAAAAAAAATCATATTGATCAATCAAACATTGCGACCTGTGCAGCGTATACAAAAAAAAAAAAAGAGAAAGATACATCTCCGACTCAATGGAAGTCTTTGCATCGCTCATCCAACAATTGAAAAATGTGTGATTTTTATCGTATATGCGTGACAATCAGGCGATTTGAGATGGATAGTTATCACTCACACCACCTTGAAGGTATTAAAAATACCGGTATCTGTGTTATTCTTGATATCAGAATTTCAATATCTTGAACTGTTCAAAATTTATCACCAAAGAACTGATTTTCCGCTAAATCAACTCCCACGGACTCTTAATACCTTAATTAAGCGATGTAAAACTTACATTATATATTTTGTTTCCATCAAAACGGCTTATCCGATTTGATTGGAAGTTTGGAATAATGTGTGGGCCCCCTATCATTAAATTACGTTGACATCCCGTGAAAATTGTAATTCTTCCGAAGGAAATATTTTTTACAAATTTTCTCAGAGTTATTCTCATGGGGTTTTTGAAAACATTGAAATGAGTTTTCTCAGAAGTGGTTTTAGATGAGTTTAGATGAGGACACTCGTGTATGCCAAGTTTCAACTGAATTTGTATTCTCGTTCGACCTGTGGAGCGTGAAAAAAAGGTACTTTTTTCGAGTAGGCCCACGGTGAAATTGAGTCTGCTTCGCTCATCCAATAATTCCATAATTCCATCCCATCAACGTTTTCCCCTACTTTCTCATGTTTTGTCCAAGTTTACTCTTAGCTTCCCTCCATAGATCAGTCAACCAAGACCTTTAGAAACTCAAAATTATGGTCACCCTTGGACAGACTTCTTGTGAACCTCCTTTCACTTATCATCACTCCATAGTTTCATGATCACCTGATCATTTCTACCCCCCAAATGATCTAGCTGATGGTGGGTTGGTTAATTTAACAATAATACTCATCATCATTGTTCCCATTGAATTTCCTTAGTTACACGATATTTAGAAAAAGTCAATTGACCTGACCTATTGACCTTCAAACTTGAATGCATTTGTAACATCACCTGAACAACATTATTATCTATAAACATACTGATACTTATCCAGGGCCGGCCCGTGGGCTGGGCGACCTGGGCGGCTGCCTATAGGGCGCAACATTTCCAGGGGCGCAAAAAATATACTGGCGCTTTAATGGCAAAATACGTTCTTGAATTATATATGAATTAAATACGACTATCGATTTGAATAATCTCTCCACATCAATAGAAGATTATAGTTGCTTAGCGCGAACTAGCGCTATCTAGGACATTTTCCACATTGCGTTCACACTATAAAGAATCCATGACTTCCAGAGATTTCGTGTAGTTCTCAAAACTCGTAGAGTCGTATATAAAAAGAGAACATTTCAAAAATTTCCCTGCGGGGCTTCATACCTTCTTCACGTGCATTCACTTTCACTATGCACACCTTGTTTGGGGGCTCACAATTGAGTCCTTGTTCGGGGAATGGGACTCTGTAGTAACAGTATACCTGTGAATTGGCAAATATCAGTTAGACATCTCTAGTTCATTAAAAAATTAATTTGGACATCTAAATCTCATCTGAAACACGTTAAACCATATTAAAAAAGGTGTAATTTTCTAAAAATCCCTGCGGGGCCAGAAGGGGGCCTTCCCCACTTGCCCCCCGCGGGTCGCCGGCTTCGCATCAACGGGCCTTTGCACCACTGTTCGTATATGACATTTTCTTTTCCACTAATATCCCCTGCCCCCTTCCATCACCATCGCGATCGGCAAACTAGGATCGCGTATCGTCTCAAGCTTCGCCCTCAAATTTATAAAATCTACTCATATGTCGCCCAGGGCGCAAAAACATCACGAGCCGGCCCTGTACTTATCGATTAAGAAACCAATAACTTTTTTGAAACGGTATCGTATGCACGCACGTGCAAGTCACGTCATCAAGAATAGAACTGGAACAGCCGTGTTCTAATAGACCTTTAAATTGCAATTCGTAATGAAGAATTATTCCATTATCGGTCGCTAAACAATATTGGCCGATAAAAAATCACCCAGTCCTATAACCTTTGGTAAAAAGCATTTATATTATTTGAAGTTTAAGGCCCACTATTGTATTTTGTATTGTATTCAGTCTTTATTGTTGCAATGAATGTATAATGTAGTAGTGTATGACTAGTAAATAATATAATAGTAAATATACAATTAATGCTACAATTAGGCCGGGTTCACACTTGAAAAGGTGATCTTCCACCCAAACCCTTTTTCAAAACTAGTGAAAATAATAATAAAGCTTAATGTTTATCTCAACTCTGATAAAAATAATAATAGGATAAAAAAAATTAAGAAAATAATAATATAAATTACCAAGTCGGCAAGTCCAGTTAGCCTTTACCTGAGAGTTGTAAAGTTTGAAACAGAATAGCATTGGTATTCGGTAGCCATGGTCAGAACACCTTTAAACTGCCAGCTAGAGACTAGAGTCACTGCCACGTGCCTCAGCTGGGAATTGAATCCTGGCACCGCACACTGAGCAGACGCTGAGCTATCCAGACAACGTATCGAAGAGTGGTTATAAGGATATTTGAAATATATCATTCAGAGGGCGCGGATTCATTCCTATCTTGACCCGCTCGTGTCGCAAGCTTTCATTTGATATATGTCAACTTTTTCCCCCAATTTGAAACCGAAAAATGCTCATTCAAAAGCTTATTAGTCGTCACTGTTTTTGCATAGTCTTAGCATAGTGTTGTCGAAACTTGCCTACTCAGGTTCAAGGAGTACACGCTAACAGGTGGTGTGCGCTGTCGTAGGTAAATATTTAGAGGAAATAAAAGTAAGCAGGCCTCTACACAGAAAATTATCGAACATGTCGAGCAGGATTCCTGATAATCGTAAACTGCGTCAAAATGTTCAGAAAGCAAAGGTAGGAAACATAATTTGAGTAGGCCCACCAGTAATTAGGTGTTAAGGTAGGCCTCGAGACTTAACCGGTAAGCCTAAAACTCAATGGCCTAACCATACAGCCACAGCCTAGGCATTGGCCTAGGCTTGGGGCCCGGATCTCTTTTAAAGGATGAACATGTTGTCACATGTGTAATGAGATATACAAGAGTAAATTATTTGTTTGTGACCTATAAGGTGTCTTGTATGGTATGTTTACAGGAGCCAGGTATAGGCACATTGCCCTTATCATTAACTTACAAAACCAATGCCCATCATACCATGATGCCACTGAGTAGGCCTATGTAAATGTGCCCATATTGAAATTAAATGGCGAGTTGTGTCTCTATAATATTTCTTTTCATCCTTCAAAGGTCTGTTTTGGGGTAAAATTTGTAAAAAAATACATGTGATTGGAGACGTAGATATTTATCTATTCGGGTGTCGTGGACCAAATCAACCCTTGTTTTACCTCCAAAACATCTGTGAATTATCTCTAGTTTACTGTCTCTCTTTTGTCTGCAAAATATCGCTGTTTTCCCCGTTGTTTCTCTCTACTTTATCTACCGAGACGAGTGGTCAATTCCCCGTATGACCTGGCTGTTGGTGGGGTCGTTAAGCAACAACAACGAGTGGTCTAGTGGCTAGCACACTGAAACGTCATTCAGGAGCCCAGTGTTCGATTCCCGCCATGGTTGACCATCCTGACGGGATTTTTGTGGTATCCCTCTGTCTTTCAGGTAATTTTTTTATGCTGCTCAACAACCCCACCAACAGCTATGTTATACCAGAGTACGAATGAACAATTGATAATGAAAGTGATGATAGGTGAAAGGACATTAACAAAAACCCATGTCTTATGCGGGACTTGAACCCACGCCCTACCTGACTTCCGTTCCTAACGCATTGCGATAGTTGCCTGAGCCACGGGGGTAAATTTAGGTCAGTACTGGAATGGTAGTGGGAGTTGGTCCTGGCCTGTTTTTAAGGAACCATCCCAGTCACTTCAACCAACTCTTTCCCAGTAACCAAAAACACCTGATGGAATAACCTTTCATCCCGTCATCCCATATATCATTCGGCGACGCCAATATATCATAGTCGCCAGTACAGTGCGTCATTAAACCCAATATAAATGAATACAAATCTATTCAGCCATGTTTTATCCATGCCTATCTTTTTCACATTCTTTTTCACAAGACAAGGACATAGAGCAGGCTTGGTGGTTGACAGTTTGGATGGATCAAGGAGACCCATAGATGATTTGGAGACGTAGCAGGGGACTGGTGTCGTGGGTAAAGATGGAGATAGGTACCAATGTTTAGGTTCAGTGGGAGATCATTAATGTAGAGAAGGAAGAGGAGAGAACCAAGGACAGAACCTTGTGAAATGCCTTTGAAGATGTATAGAGGGTTCGAGATATGAGAAGTGTGGAAAGTAGTGGAGCGGATATTCAACACTTGGGTGCGACCGTGGAGAAAAGTTGCGAATCCAGTCTGTCCAATCAGAAAATTGTCATGTGCTAAACTATTTATGCCAAAAGATTCAAGTTTGGAAAGGAGGGTGGGATTATCAATCGTGTCAAGTGCTTTACTGAGATTGTAGAATAGCAATAGCATTGTCATTTTGGTCAAGGGAGTAGTAAAGGTCAGTGAGTAAAAAGAATATGGCAGTGGTGGTGGATTGGTTAGCTAAGAATCCATGTTGACTGACACGGGACAGGATGTTGTGCTCGTTAAGGAAGGAGATGGGGAATCAGGTACCAGTCGTACCACTACCAGTATTCGAATATTTTGGAGGAAGAGGAGATTAGAGATATGGGTCTGCAGTTTGCTTCGTTACCTTATTTTGGGGATGGGGAGGATTATGAACTGTTTTAGAAGAGTAGAGAAAGAGATAACCTGGGATAAGAGATGAGCTAGGTACTTGATGGCTTGGCTTTTGCAGTTATAGACCTGGGATCCATACCCCTAGTGTTTGGAACGTAGTTGTTAAGAGAAATGGAGGATTTCAGTTGTGGCAGTGGGAAATGGAAATGTGGTTGACGTGGTGTGGCAATGTATGGACGTGCCTGTGGGTGAACTAGTGGGTACTGCGTGAAGAGAGGCCAAACATGACAATTGTGAAATAGAAGATTGGGTATTCTGATAGGATCGTTGGCTCATCTTGTTTGCCACCGTTGATGAGTAAGAACGTTGAGGGTTTAGAGGAGATTTCATTTGGCATTTAATGACTTGCCAAGTTGTCTTGGATTTGTTAGGAGAGAAGGATATCAAGTGGTCGTTGAAGGATCGTTTGGCATCACAAATGGATAGGGCATGAGACTTCTTGGGCGGAGACGGAGGTTGGTGAACTCGGAAATAATTCTGGTTGTTATCCAGGGTGTAGCTTTTTCTAGAACAGATTCGAATTTTAGAGAGGGGGGAAGCTGCATTCAAGTGGATGAAGAATATAGACTGTAGAGACATCGAGTTTGCAAAGGAGGCTGCGTAGACCGAGTTCCACTTTTCGAGCGAGAGGAGGCTTAGTGTTGGTTGGGTGTATGAGCGTTTGAGGACTTGATCAATTGGATGTTTTGGGGTTTATGATGTGGTTTTCAGGGAGTGGGCTAGGTGATCCAAAAACCCTGTGTCAAAAGTGGGTGCGGTGAATTGGGGGGGGGGGGGGGGGGGGGGGGGGGTGTAGAGAGATGGAGATATTGCCAATTTGGATTTGGCTGGAGGGAGTGATGCGAGTAGGGATGGAGATGGTTTCATGAAGGTTGAAGCAGTGGTTGAAGTAGTCGAGGAGTTTTGTGTTTTGGGTCGGTGGATTGTAGAGGGTTGATATTGAAATCGCTGCATAGGAAAACGTTTGCTGACGGAGGTGGTGATGGAATCGTGGATGGTGATGGTGGATTTGTTTTTGGGGGTGGTAGATTGTAAAAGGTTGATATTGAAGGCGCCGCATGGGAGAAGTCCAGCTTTAGGGAAACATTTGCTGACGGAAGTGATGATGGACTCGAGAATATCAAGGATTGCGGTAATATCTCCAGTTGGTGAACGATAGGTAGAGAAGATGATGGAGGAGGAGCTATGGAAGGAGGTGGATATGCCTGTGCATTCGGAAGTTGAATGCATGCAGCATGAATGTTGGGAATAGTGGATGCATTGATGGTAGTGTAAAGAATTTACTTCAAAAAGCTAGTAAATTTGAAAAATTTCCTGCGGGGCATACTGGGAACCCTCCTTTTCAGGTGTGAGTTGTCATCAGCTTTGCAACAATTTCATTTCAGAGCTTACCCTCCCAAAAATCCACCGACCTTCCCTTGTTGATAGCTCTTGAGATGTATGGTCAGGTTGGCAGTAAACAACGCCTATTATGCGAAAGGTTTTTACAGGTTGCCTAAATTCAGACAGTATGTCAACCTCTTTTTGAGCGCTTTTTGGAACCCACCCTCTCATTACTCTTTGCTTTTCGTGGAAAGTATTTTGGTGTTTGTCTCGTGTCGATCAGCCCAGGAGTTTCCGAGATTTCTGCAGGTCACGCTACACACATATGTACAGACGGCCAAACATAGTTATAGGGTGATGGTGCAAAGGTGAAGTGAAGAGGAAGCGATTGTGGTTGAGGATGTGGATGGCAATGCTGTTTCTGGTTGAGAGGTTCTGGACATTTGCAAAAATGTGCTGGCAATTTGAATTAGGGTACTGGTGAAGGTTGGATTCAGGTGGTGAAGTGAGGCTCGCAGGTTTATTATGCCATGATGATAGCTTATTTCCATATGATGAAAGTGTGTTCGGCAGAAGAGAGGTCCCCCGGAAAAGGAAGCAGTAAGAGATGCGGGAGTAGAAATGAGCTAGGTTGAAGATTCAGGGAGTGGGAATTGACAATGAGCTTGAATTTTTGCAGGAGGAAGTTATTACCACTTTACATTGTTTCAAGAGTGTATTCCATATGGATGAATAATACATATAACAACAAATAAGTATAACAATAACCTGATGACATTATACAGATTATTATTTAACAATTTAGGCTAGTTTTGGAGGAACTAGTTACAGCTAAAAACTCGTCCACACTGACAACTCTTGACATTATTTTAGATCAATTGTTACTCCCAGGAACTTGAAACTAGTTGTGATCTTCGAGATTGTTTTTAGTTGTATGTGAAAATATGAGTTGTGAGTTGAGGAATGCATTGGAGTCGATTAACCAAAAATCAATTCTCTTGTGATCAATTTTGAGTGAACCAAGATATCAAAATTATAATATGGGAAAAATATGTATATCTTTAACACTTTCATGGTAGTATGAGTGAAAGCTATTCAACTTATATCTCATAATTTTCACAAGTGCCTACAACTAAAAGAAATATTTACCTTTATACATTGGAAAATGTTGAAATCCACGGTTAATTATTTTATTTCAAATCATTTTGAAGGTATTGAAAAAACCTATCCATGTTTCTCTCATATTGGAATTTTTATACCTCATACCATTTAAAAGTTATCACAAAAAAAATGATATTTACCTAAGTAGACTCCCATGCACTCTTAGTAGTTGGTGATATAGTGCATAGGCCTACCAATTTGTATGCATTTATAGAGCTGTTTCTACCAAATATTTCTCGTTCCCTACAAAAGTTATCATTGAAAAATGATATTTCCATGAATCGACTCACATGAATCGAATGTAACACAGTGTGCTTAAATATAAAATAAAAATATGTAATTTAATTTTCCGCAGTATCGTCACAAACCCTATCGTGGAGATCGATATATTCCGTATCGATTCAACAAAATACATCCATACCAACAGAACATGATGAGCAAGAAGGCAAAGACAAATGACATCTTGGTTGCAAAGGTACAAAAATATAATTATTCGTACGTGCATTTTGTTTTCTTTCATCTTGGACCTACTCATAGCGCAACTAGACATGAAGAAGAAATATATTATGAAATAGAATAGGATCTTATCTTGAATAAGAATATTGTGCAAACGAAGAAAAGTAATGCATTTTTTTTATTATTATTATTTGCACTTTACATTTAATATTTTTATCTATTGGTTAATGTGGACATTTAAACACCTTGATTTCTTTTTCTTCGTAGCCATGCATGATCAATTTAATAGGACCAGTACTAGACCTACCGTAGTTTGATTTTTGAATACATACATTTTTCATTATTTTCCTCAAAGTGACTTCCATTTAGGCATAGCCATAGGCCTATGTAAAAATTGCCATTATGTGTATCATTGATGTTTTCAAATTCTGTAAAACTTTCATTTTTTGTGAGATTTTTTCCCATTATTCCTCTGCTGGATTATTCTCATTGGGGTTTCTAGAATTTTGTAGACCTAATAATTTTTCTCAAATGTGGTCCATGCATGTGTTTTTCCAGAAACTGTACAGTTCTACCATACACTAAAGAGATACATCAAAGACAGTTCACCCAACGTTGAATTAAGATTCAACCCCACTCTTATCCCCACTCCTTTGTCTCTACCCTCCCCACACCCCTTACCCTGTAGTTCCTGCAATCACCGCTAAGAGCGCTCAGAATCGTTTCGGCGATTGTGCGTCGGTCGACAGTTAGATGGATGCTTGCCTGGCTTGTCTACTAAGTCTTCAACTTGACTGCTAGCAGCGCTCTAAGAATGTGAAGCGACCATTGAAGTAACTTCAGGTAATAATGAAAGGGTTTTGAATCTCGCGAAGTAACTTACGTGGGACGTCTTGAGTATCTCTTTAGTCAATGGTTCTACTCTGTGAAAATTTTTGTGTTGATAATATTTCCAAATTCATGGGTTCCTTTTTTATTTGGGTTTAACGATGTAAGGTAATAAGTACCGTAATAACTAAGATCTACTGACACATTGGCTCCTCCATCTCACCTGTAAACCACCAGGAAAATACAGACAGAATTAACGCACAAACGAAGTCCATCTTTTTTCCAGTACATGAAAGAAATCTGTACTACGTACTGATATCTTTTATTTGCTAATTGAACATTTTGGGTTGACTACATGATTTGAAACTACAAAAATAATGTTTCTTTGTCATCATTTCTTTTCTAAAAATATGCATTGTTTCAACATTTTGGTAGGGCAATAGACAACTTCTGTGTTGGTCTGCTGTTTTCTCGTAGTTGAAACTGGGTCAGGAACTGGAACTTTCATTATTTTGCCTCTTGATTTCATTCCAACAGGGCTCAATTTATCAACGCCAGGTATATTATAACCGCCTGGAGTCTGTGTGGAATTTAACGTGCCGGAATTCCCAAATATACCGATTTACAGATCCGCCCACAGCTCAACCGATTATAGACACGTTTCCATCGCAGCACACTGATTGGCCGGTGAAACCAAGAAAAAAATCTCTCATCTCATCTCCGTCTATGGTGTGCCCCTTACGAGATTTCAACAATGATTTCTGTAAGTATTTGATATCTTAGCTAGCTAATTTACTGGTTTTATATCATTTTAAATCTGTCTATTCATCACTTGCATCCACTTCATTCTACTTAATTCATCCGAAGGAGAAAACTTTCTGCCCGGGGTATTTCAGATGAAACGTTAGCAGTGCACGATATGTAATTAGTAAGCATTGTATTGTATTAAATTTTTTATTTCTGAATGACTCGCATGCTGCTATACTTGTATCTACGGAAGAAGGTTCTGAGGGTCCGTCCCTCCTATTCTACACCACTAGCGCACGTGTGGTATGTGCCTTCTTGTTTTGCAACAACAAGTAGAAACAGGTGGAAAAGTAGGCAGATAATTTTGATTTAAATTTCTATGGTTTGAATCTTACGCCAAGAGATAGATGGTGTTTAGGACCATCTATTGGCAATAATTTGAAGATGTGATCTCCACACTGGGGCCTTCTGGGCGACAGTCGGAGGAACCGCGCAAGCTTTTATAGAGTGTCCTTAAGTTTTTGTCATGCAGTTTTGTCATGCAGTCATGCAGTTTTTGCTGTTTCTGTTGAACAATGCATATCAGGCCTATTTTCTGTTCACCTTTTCAGATATGAACCTAATAGACTGGAGTTCTACAGGCTACATGGCAGCAGCATTGAAAAGCACAATTCTAGTCTGGAACCCTCATACCCTTGAACCTCAGGTTCATATCAATTGGGACTATGAGTTTGTATCAGTGGTAAAATGGAACGACAGTGGTATGTTACACTTCTTCCTTGGAGACTGTTGATCTATATACAGTGAGCCCTCAATAATTCGAACTCGGTCAATTTGAATTTCGCGCTAATTCGAACGAAAGAAATGACCCCGGCCGGTGGTATAGGAATAGCAATGTTAATTTATTTTAATAATTCAAATTTTCATTATTTCGAATTTCAAACTGATAATTAGTGCGAACTACTGTTTTAATATTGTTTCATGTTTGTTTAATTCGAATTTCAGCAAAAATTACGAAAGAAAATTGTCACAATAAAATATGCGGGTGGGTTGAAACAGGACTTCATATAGACACAGGACATTGATCAAGATACTGGTATACTCTTGTCTGTTGAAAAGTTAACATTGCTTTTTACTTTTCATTCGTAATTTGACTCACTGTACTATACAAACAAAAACATTTTTTCATATTTCAAATTTTTTAATTCGGAATTTGATTTTTGGGGTCCCTTGGAATTTGAATCAACTAGGGCTTACTGTAATATGTATTTCCTTATACTGATCAACTGTTTATGGTGACACTTCTTTCAACATTAGTTGCATTCTAGCTAAGATCTGTCAGTATAGTGGACCCCTTATAAATAAACCCACATTAATTCTAGACTCGGGGGAAGTATGAAGAAGACATTTCAAAATCGAAGAATCGAATTGCCGGAAAAAATTTGAAATTGAAAAATGATGCAAAATCTTATTACTACACTTTCAATTTCAAAAACAACGTCAAGCATAGCCCCCCTCGAGTTGCCTATATCTAGTTAGCTGATGCGCTAGTGCCAAATGTATCCAAAGTTACGCGAAGGCGCCTTCGGGTCACTTTGGGACTGTGGGTATTCGAGGACAGAGGACACATTTTCCAATCATGTTGGTTTTGCTGCTCTAATATTAGTCCTGAGTAAAATGACAGAATACTCTAGAAATAGCTTTTGTTACTTTAGGTGATTTCTTAGCTGTGGGCAACAGCATCTCTGAAGTTCTGGTGTGGGACAGTCGGAGTAAGAAGTCTGACTTACACATGGAGGCCTCGTGCAGTTGTGTACCTAGCCAAGGGTGTGTGATCAACACTGTAGCTTGGCATCCCTCAAGTCTGTTACTAATCAGGTATGACCACTGACACCTGCCTGGAAGATGCAGGTATATGTCTTACGGCAGGGCTTTCCAACTGGATATCGCAGAAGGCCATTTTTTATGGGAAAAGTTGAGGTGGCACAGTTAATTGGCCAATAATTCTTATTCATTTTTCACTTGTTTTCAATATGGTACGCCTCTATACAAACTACATATTTTCTATACGTACACATATTCAAGCTTTTTACAACTGATTTTTTAAAAAGAAAATATTCAATGATATAAATTGCACTTCTCGTCCTTATGTCGTCATTTAGGTCTTAATAACTAAAGCGAGGAAGCGCACAACGTTGTCAAATGGGTGCAACTGTTGTTACAAGCCAAACGGTTGGGCAGAGCCGAAGTGCAGTTGTGTGGCTATCCGAATATTTTGTCAAAAAAAATCTACGCTTAATCTATCGCTAAAAGCTTTTTATGTAATGTTTAGAAACCCCAGAAAAAGTAGCATTGGCTTTAGACAACAGTTCAACCCTCGCCAAATATATTCTCAATTTGATTTGACTACACAGAATGTTATACTAAATTGAAGCGATTTTACGGTGGTTCATAAGATCATACAGCAGGTCACTTGAAAAATCCCTGTTGTACGGTGAGACGACACTAGTTGTCCGTGATTTGCTTTGCGTGCACTCGTATTTTCGTGGTGAAAACGATGTGATGGAATTCGTGTGAATGTAAATTGCAATTTTTATCAAATAATTGAATCATTGAGATTGAACAAAAATGAGTTTTGCTAGTTTACTGATGCTATTGACTTGATTTATTCAGAGTGATTCAAAATGGACTTGTGCGGTTTTCTGTCCCAATATCAATCGTGTATATAATTAGGCCTGGTTTTTAGGCACTTGATCTCGTACTTGTACGTAATTTTGTACTGTTGATGAAGGAGTTTTATTTACTTTATTTAGCCCTATATTGAGTGAAGAATTTTGTATGTAATGTATGTATAACTGCCTATTGTAAATAGCAAATTCTGGAATGTGTACACCTTTTTTCAGTGGTTGTTCTCGTGGCACGATCTACCTGACCAGTCTACCTGACAGTAAAACAATTCGATGCCAGTACTTGCCCCGAGCGCACTGCGGTAAAATCTCGTTGATTCGTACTTCGCCAGATGGCAAGAGTTTGGCATCTTGCGGTGAGGACGGATATGTTCGCATCTGGCGTTGGACTACGTTGAGTATGTACTTGGAGATTAATCTCAATCTGCCATGTCGGGTGAGTGATGAAATGCTGGAATATCTGCAACTAGGAATTATGAGAATATGCAGATCAGAAGTACTTTATTTATTTATTTATTTATTATATTTATTTAAAAGAATCTACCTAATACTATCAAAAATTACACATTGAAAATGTAAAGTTGCTACACTAAGAACTAGTTAACATACCATACTTGAATTGAAAATTGGTTATACCATCACAAAATTAAACCCTTTTTTTTGAACTCATTTAATTGGAAATTTGTCTTATTTATAAGCAAACTCAGTTCCTGACCCCAGGTATATGGAATACATAGTTGAGTATTTTGATAATTTGGATAATTCATAGTTCAAACTCTTTTTGTCCCCCAATCTCTAATTTTCAATTTTGTAAAACCTGTTTAATTCGATGTGGTACTTTTGACACATAAAATGAATGCAGTGTCATTTATGTATTTTTTGTCTTCGCGATGCCATTTGTATCTCGTCTGTTCCAAACAGAGAACCCTTGTTGTCGCTTACGAGCTCCAAGTAGAGTTGCGAGCATCTAGTAGTTGGTCCCACGGCACTAGATCACCATTATAACGTTGGAAATTGAAGTTTGAAAAATTAAATGCTGCACCAAGAATATCATAACATTACAAGCCATGTTTGTTTTGAACTTCGATTTCAATTTTATCCTTGTTCCAACAACTCATCTACAGTCCGTGTATGTTTTATTGGTGATTTCCAACGCCTAAAGTACGTACAGTAAACCCTCGATAATTCGAACTCGGTTCATTTGAATTTCGCGCTAATTCGAACTAGAGAAATGACCCAGGTCGCTGGCATAGGGATATCAATGTTAATTCATTTCGATAATTCGAATTTTTATTATTTCGAATTTCGAAGAGATAATTAGTCCGAACTTCTGTTTTATTATTGTTTTATGTTTGTTTAATTCGAATTTCAGCTAAAATTAGGTGTCACAATCAAGTATTTTATTACGTGAAATCGTCTGTAATTCGAACTCCCCATCACTAAACATGAGCGGTCGGGCGTCCCGACCGCTCGACACGTCACAGCTGACTTGCTGAGTCAGCGCGTGCCAGCAGGATGAGAGGCGCGAGGCGGGTGGGTTATTCTTACGACACAATGACAACAAAGGACTTCTTATCCCGCCAGGACATTTATTTAGTCGATTCGCCAAAGAAAATCACTTTCCCGATAATATATTTGAGACCCATCTTTATTTTTCAATTAAAATTATTTGATTGACAGAGTGAATATATTGATTGTAAATAAATCAGCCAGTTAGTGCTGCAGAGATCACGATTCCTTCTTTCATTCTACGCCCCAATATTTATATATTTTTTCCCACTACACTGCTTTTTACTTTACATTTGGTAATTTGACTCTTTTAACCTGTGAACTGACTGTGATAAGTATTTCCTAAGGAGTGATATGATAACATATAGTATTCATCCACACTTTGTTGTGCGTAAATCACTTCACACTTCACTTGAAGATAAACACATGGCTGTCAAAAGATCCCCACGTGCGCCTCTTACACGCACACTATATACTATACAAACAAAAAACATTTTCTCATGCACACTATACTATACAAACAAAAAACATTTTTTCATAATTCGAATTTTGATTTTTGGGGTCCCTTGGAATTCGAATTAACGAGGGTTTACTGTAGTCAAATCGTTGAAACACGTCCGTATATTGCGCGGTCGTTGGACGCAGTATCTAGCGCCGCATAAAACGTCGATTCGAATTTTTTCATCAAAGTTGTCTTCTTTAAAGCACGTTTTCATGGCTCGCAGCAGGTGGAGGCGTTGGAGGGGCCCGCCACCTGCGCTGTTCACAAAGTCGCGTTTTTTTGCATCCAATTCGAGATTTGATTCATTTATTTCGTTGAAGTGATTTTCAGCATCGTATTATATGTACAAGTATAATAATAATGAATATTTGAAAAGTACTGGCTTGGAGGTGATATTTCGACATAACCCTACTTCTTGTATGAGTGAGGACATTTAACTGCGGTGTTTTCTTTCCAAAGTTGAATAGGCCTATATTCCATCTATTGCGGTAGCATTCGACAGCTTCAAGCGGCAGAATTTACGGTCTTCTGATTTGCAAAAGAACGCCTGCCACCTACCGCGAGCCATGAAAACGGGCCTTTATACTCCTTTGAGTTTCGAATCAACTAGTGTTTACTGTACTCATACCATCAAAATCTTGAATTCATTGAAGAATTTGTTTCATCTCATGCGATTTATTTTTGGAAACTCGTTGAGGAATGTTGATAATTTGAAGTACAACAACAACTTGCAGGCTATAGCGTGGCACCCATGGCAGCCTTCATACTTGGCTATGGGCAGTGCATCTGCAATGTTGTGGAATGTTGAAACCAAGACCATGATATCTAAATACCAGCTAAAAGAATTTAATGTTATCGACAGCATGGCATTCTCGAGTGTTACTGGTGAAATGGTCATCAGCATCTGGAGGATGGGTAAGTGACGTATCATCAACCCACTTTTTTAGGGACATTTTGTATCGTGACCATTTCCACCGCCTAAATAACTACTTCCTGTTTTCATGAGTTCACATTATAGTTGTTTGAAATAAAAATATAACACTTAATTTGGTATCCATTCTATAGTCCATGTCAAGGAGAGATGAGTCTGACGTCAGAGTTTTTTTCCGCTACGTTACCCTTACTACTGACTTCGTTGAGGTGAGAGGTCCAAGGCTCTCGAAGGGATGGTAGGTGAAAGGATGTATTACCTGTGCTGATGGAGTAATCAAAGTCAGTAGTGGGGATAACGTAGCGGGGGAAAAAGCTCTGGCGTCAGACTCATCTCTCCTTGCCATGGACTTTATGAGGCATGTGGCTGGTCCCCAATGGTGATGTCATGGTTTCCCACAGTTGTCTAGCTGAATGTGAGAACGATATTGATATGGAGATTGCATTCAGTTACAGTTTTCAAAAGAATGTTTTAAATCTTGATAATGATAACCTTTAAATCTTATAAATCCATTGTCTCGGGCATGTTATCTCAATGCCTCTAGACCAAACCAAGAATAGGCCTACAATTAATAATAATAATAATGATGGATATATTGAACAAGATAGTAGAGATGCAACATGTATACTTGTGACCTTTATTTAAAAGTGCTCTCCTCTCATGCACTATGATACAGATGTACTAAATGTATCCATTTGCTGACAGGTGATACTAACACTTCGGAGGAATCCGAAATGAGGGAAGAAATCCTTGTGTTGTCGAGTCTAGATACTGTTGTTGATTGGTTGACAGTTGACATATATCAACAAGGGCGTACATACTATTTGATGTGGGGTCCAGATGGCAGAGAGCTTGGTAAGAAACACCAATACTTTATTCTTGTTCTCAGACTGAAAAAAGTTTTATCTGATAGTTGAAGAAATGTCAAGTTTTGCAGTGTGACTAATTATAATATAATTGCCAGTGTATGGTAGTCTATCAGTAGGTTTTATTCGCTTTTACCTTACTGGAGATGAAATGTCATCCATTTCTGTATAAACGTGGTTTGTAGCTTTCCATATTGTCACTCTATGTAGGCAATTGAAGTCTAGTAGCTCAAGTAGGACATGCATTCAAGTCATGTGTTTGTGAACACCTGTTATTCTTGAATCTTACTCTCACCCTCCTGATAGGTAACCCTCGACTGTTTTATCAAATGTAGCTCGATGCCCCTACCCACAGCCAGGTTATATAGGGATACGAATGATCAGGTGATAACGATGAATTGACAATGAAACGATGAAGACATATTCATAGCTTCTATTTTTTTTTATAGGTTTTAGAATTTGAAAAGTAGCATTTTAGTGCATCTATTATTTTGAAACATCGTGTTTTGTAGCACAACAACGTTCTGTAGCATAACAACAGTATGGTACCGCTCAAACCACTAGATAACGCACAGTAGGCATACAAGTGCTCATCTGGCCTCGAGCGTTATCAAATGTAACCTATGTTTCATGTTTCCAGCAACTGCTGGAGTATTAGCGGGTGTTGTTGTATGGCCGTTCCTAGGAGATGCCAAAAATGTAGACACAGTGCATAAGAAAAAGAAGAAGAAATCTGTTTCGGTTCTCGACAATCTGAATGATTCAAACAATCATGGTTTCTGTATTCGATAGAATACGAGATGTGAAACATTCATTTTAAGTTTATTATATTGTTATAAAAGTACAATAAACCCTCTTTATTAATTTGAAATCCATTGAAAATACTGACTTTGAATTATAAATGTTTGAATAATCAAAATATTTAACCTTGAAGTTATGGGTCAAACTCTGTAGGGACCAGAACTAGAGTTTGAAGTATGTTACAGTTTGAATGATCAGAGGTTGAATTAACGAGGGTTTACTGTATCGTTCAAGTGACAGTGATATTGTCAATCATGTATGTGATATATGCTAATAAAGTCGTTTAAACAAATTCGTGGATGAAGTCATTGTGTAGGGCCTAGTTTTTGAAAATATCGGTGTTGGTGTTTATGAACTCTGTCGTCCATATTTCTCTCTAACCTGTACTTGCCATATCACTTTCAAGTCACTTGAAAGATAATTTCAATATAATTTCAAAATTGTGTTTTATAGTTCATATTTCAGATGTACAATATTTCATAAATAACCAGTTAGAATTCGATAAATATTAAAAAGTATTTATTTGGTTATGTAAGTATACAGATGTACAATATACACACTTAAACATAACATATTTCTATACTTGCTTACTTTTTCATCAAAGAAGATGAATGCAGTAATTCCTTGTAACACTTTCTGAATAGCTATACCATTGATAAAAGCGTCATAGTTTTATGAAATGTGATGTATTTCAAAAAGAATATCTAGGCCTAAATAGTAAATAGTCTTCTGTAATAGAAAGATATTTCGACTTGATGTATTTAAAATACGAATATGAGGAAAAACATTCACCTCCGGGGTCTAGGGCTCAGCCCCAGACCCCATGAAAACGTGAGCTTTGCCCTCGCCTTGGGAGGCCCTCCAACTTTCATTGCCACTGAGGATTTTTGGACCCAGTCTGACATTGTAAGATAAGATGAAATGTGAAAAAATAACGCTCTTTTCATTTTGCCTATTCTATGTCAATATGTAAGATAGTGTGTATTACGTGAATAACAGTTAGTTTTCTTGATTTATTGTCTTATTCATCTACGCTTTAATACGTGGCTCTAAACGAATTTGGAACCCTTCTGCCCTCTTTAAGATAATGTCAGCCTGAAGTTTGAAGTCTTTCTCGCCCAGATCGGACTTGACACGGAAGTTGCGCATAATTGTGGCTAAGATAATTTTCAGTTTCAACATAGCATACTTGCGACCTGGAAATAAAAATCACATCATTCAATTTCAGTTAGCATTTTCAAATATTATGAATATGCTTTTGTTATAAATCCTGACAAAAGTCGAGGTATGCATATGGGTATATATGCTCTCTATGCAACACAGATAAATAAGATTATTAAAATTAGGCCTAGAGCTGTTAATCGATGTACAAATTTATATCGATTACGATTATTGTTTACATGACAGCGATGAATAATAGTAATATATCTCTATTTTCCTCACCTTCGATAATCTTGTCTAAATATTGAGAACATTTTGTTAAATAATTTGAATGAAAGTGTTTCTATTTGAAATATCATTGAAATGAAAATGACGTTTGTCTAAAAACAATGAGCTAGTTACGTACCAACGCAGCTTCTTGGTCCAGCGCTGAAAGGTACAAATGCGTAGTAATGTCGGTCTTGTGTATTCTCGGGTAAGAAGTTATCAGGATTGAATACTTCTGAGTTTGGAAAGATCTCTTCGTTGCGATGCATTTTGAACGTGCCAATAACCACGGTTGTGCCAACGGGTAGTGTAGCATCCATAGAAACTGAAAGATAAACAAACAATAAGCAATTTTCTTCTTTTCAAGTCAGCACATTGAAAAGGTGAACATCCAAGTAGAATTCAACAAGTGTATGCATTAGTTAGTTGATTCAATATCGTACATTTCTTAAAATCCATTTTGTAATAATAAAAACATCTACATTGTGCTTTGATGTGAAGAACTTCATATTCATGCTTCATATTTATACATGAATAATTAAATGTTATAAAGTTTGTATCTCCTGTTTTTTATTTCATGAAATGCTTGCCCACACGTAGCATGAATGATTGAATGTAAATGACAAATTGCAGCGTGATTGGTTGCTAGGATTAGGATGGAAGTACGCTCCATGTCTGTTTCCATATGAAAACAAATAAATAATGTCCTATGACAATTGGGTCAGTGAATGAAAAATACAGCTGTTGGAAACATGAGAAAGGTGAGGATATATTTATATTGTAACAGTGCCTGATTTACGATTAGTGAGTACTGAATACAGTAACGAGAGCAATTTTGTCCTCCAGTGGAGCATTATTGAATTTTGTGGATATTCTGCCCAATTCAAGCTACGATCCATCCTGAAGAAAATGCACTATACACTAAAACTGGACTAAAGTGTGCATATGAACTTCACGCATAGTCTTTGAAAAAATTATAGGTCGAGTGACCGCAGATTTTCTTTAAATTCTTATCTGAATTTTGGATCAAAACGTGATGTTACCGCGAGTGTACGTTCAATATATAAAAAAAGATAGAAAAATATAATCGCACCAAGTTTTTATATTGTAGAAAATATGTCTCCTAACATAATGATCCATTATGTAATATGGATCTGAGTGACGGAATAAACGAAGTACAATCTAGCTTATTCTTGTTGATCTTTAACAAATTGTCAACTCTACGCTTACTGTATTGAAAATGAGCAATCATAAGCTGTCAACTATGGGCATAGTGAAACTTGAATGAAACGACTAACATGCCCATCTGTTTATGTAATAGTAGCCTAGTACTCACCGAGTTTAAGTTCATTGCTGATATGTCGTGCAATAATGGGCACTGGTGGGTACATTCGCAGTGTCTCCAATATGCAACGTTCCAGGTATTTCATCTCTAAGGTATCAGCAAATGTGACGGGTCTGTCTGAATCTCCGAAAATCTCGTCCATTTCCTCAATTACTTTTTCCTGAATGTGATCGTGGATGCCCATCATCGAAAGGAAAAAGCTACTGCCAGCTGCCGTTGTGTCATGACCCTACAGAATAATATACCGTGTCATTGGTTACATTTGACCAAATCAAACAACTTCAAATAAAGCCATGTTTTTATAGGTTCAAGTGTTTGTACTTAGTTTTTAGTCAAACTATCGGAAAAAGAAACATCTTTGCTATATTTATTATAAGCTGTCAGCCTATGTGGTATCAACAAAAATGACCTGCCCAATAATATTACGAAGTAGAAAAACTTCTAGCTTGTACCATCTTGAAGGTATTGAAATATATCTGTGTTGCTGCCGTATTGGAATTTTAATATCTTGTACCGTTTAAAAGTTATCACCAAAAAACTGACATTTCGCTAATTAGACTCCCATGCACTGTTGACAAGAAAACTTGATTTTATTTCATTTTCAAGTTGCACATTCTAGTTCGGATCTCCTACGTAGTATTAATAAATAACAGCGAATGTTTTTTTGAGCTAGTGTAGTGCGATAAGTAATTGATGTTTCAATTAACTATCCAATCTACAACTGATTTAATGTTCCCAAATTAACATAATTCACGCATATTTTATTATGAAGTCCAGTTCAGCGCAACAATTAGGGTATATCTATACAAAGTTCACACCGAACTATGACATCTGTAGCCAGATAAGTGTTGAAAACTAACACATACCAGTGCTCTGATATAAAAACTAGAATAATCCCAAGTTATCAGAAAAAGACCAGTATTCTGAGCAGCACCCCTGACCTTATGAGGTCAGTCTGCGCTTGCACTGCAAGGTCTACATGGAGTTAGTATGCATAAATGTTACCTTCCTCCTTCAGTAAATTGCATTGTGTTGAAGCATTGCATTGAGTCGAGTGAATGTGAATCTGATTTAAAATGTAAAACCATTAGCATATAATGTATATTCATGATTACCTCAAACATGATTGTGTCAACTTCCTCTTTAATTTCTTCGTCTGATAAAACAGCTCCATCCTGTGCTGTTTCGATCATCAAATCTAAGAAAGCTAAACGCTTCTTTTGTCCTAGAAGAAACAAATGAACGTTACAGTTGGAAACTAAACAAATGAGATGGTCTAAATTTGGATACCTTTTCTCTTGAATCTTTATTTTGTGAGTCTGGTGTATATTATTAGATGCTCATTTAGATGTTACTGAAGAGTTCGTATCTGAGACATGTTTGTTACTTCTCCGCAGGTCAAGAGTCTAGGATAGTTATTATAGCTGGGCAGATAAGATGGAAATAATAGAAGTTTTCTTGGTTTAGTGATAGAAGCACGCAATATTCAAGAAGTATTCAGAAGAATAGACGATTTCAATCCCCCTTCTCCCTGTTTTGTGATTGTGGGGGTGGAAAATGAATAAATCTAAATTGGTTCCAATTTTTTATTTGATTTTTCCCGAAGATATAGTTTGTGAACCATATTTCTAATATTGAAAAAAACTATATGCTAAATTTCACTAAATAGGTTGCTCACGAACTACATTCACGACGATCTATCAAACCTATGATTTTGAGGTCAAAAATTGAAGTTTAAGCCAGTCTGATTGAATTTTCTCATGTATTCTAAAATTTGATCATCCATGGGTCAAAGGTCACGCAATGAAGTATTCCAAGTTTCCCGGAGAACCTATAGGGTCTACGTGTAATTTCTGAATTCTACACAAACTTTTCAATCTAAAGAGTTGACACATGCTTGGTTGGAGAAAAATTAGAAAAATCTCATAAAACTAGATCAAAATTCAATTTTTGACCCACCTCAAATCATAATCGCCAATTTCTTCCAAATATATTAAATATGTTTGACAAACAATATATTCAGTGAGAAAAACATTTTGAAAATCAAAAAAAAAAATGATCCATTTTCCACCCCAAAATGTACCGCCTCTTCCAGCTCCAAGCGGGTGAGATATCCTGGAGCATATATTTTTTGAAAATAAATTAGCGATTTTTTCTGAGTACATCCTTGAATTTCAAGGTTCTATCACGAAACTCTGAAAAATATATCTTATAAGCCCCAAAAACTATTTTTTCAAAATTTATGTTGGTCAAAAGTCACGGGCTAAAATCTTTCCGAGTCATTGGAAAACGGTTATACACATTGTGTGTTATCTGAATTTCACATTGAATGTCTAAATGTTATTTAATGTAATTTAATGAGTCAAATGCTTGGTTGGATTTTTTTAAATCTGTTACAGTGGGACAAATTGGATTATGGACTCAAACATTGGTTAAATACTGACCAATATAAATATAAATTTAATATAAATATAACAGATATAGTATGAATATAGTTTACAAACAATATATGAGTAAAAAAAATTAAACCATGTCCAAAATGGATTATTAAAATCCACCTGTCTGCATTTGGAAGTAATGTTTTTCAAGGCACCTTATGTGTATAGTTATTAGAAGGTACCAACTGTACTAAAAATCGACTGTACTAATAACAACCTGACCTTAAAACCAACTTACCTAAACTTCTATTTCTTGAGCAATTTGTCCAGAAGTAAAAATGGGAGATTCTGCTCCTCCCCTTCAGAAATTTCATTGGACACAAACCTTACCCACCTAACCTCAACCATCACTATATAACCTCAATCATCTAACCTCAAACACCAAACATTTGATGGGTGGTAACAATTTGTGAAGGGGAAGAGTCAGACCCTCAATTTTACTTCTTACGGGTTGCTCAAGAAATAGAAGTTTGGTATAGCTGTTTTTTTAGGTCAGCTGGTTGTTAGTACAGTTGGACGTTTTTTTAGGTTCGTTGGTTTCTAGTACATCTGATTATTAGTACAGTTAACCAATCTCCCATAGTTATAGTTTGATGTGATGATCAATTTCAATTTTCAACCTAGGTTGTAAGTCCTAAGACTGTGACTCTGACTGATTGAAATGCTTTCTCACCAACATCGTTCTCATCTTGATCATCTAAATCGTCCCTCAGTCCCTTCGCTGGAACAGCTTGACTCGCATTCCCAGTTGCATTCAATGGGTTGCCTGCAATAGCTGTTATGTAGTTCTTCTGACCTTTACTGATCTCTTCCTTCTTCCTCTTAATAACCTGATTGTAACATAAAAACACCATTTAATTTCTGTTCAATGTCAACTTGAATGTGATTAGGTACTAGTATTCCCGACCTCTATTTTATGCTAAAATCACTTATTCTTCGAGTTCAACTGTATAATTGATCTATTTATTATGTTGTAAGCTGTAACTAAGCTGTAACCTAGCTAACTTACTGAGACACCTCGACTGTCAGTGCATGCCTTGCCAAGTGACAACAATTACCTTGTTATTCGAAATCACATTTGAAAAAACGTTCCATTAATTAAGCTACAAAGATGGACCTGATAAGTAGTAGAATGTTGTAGAATAAACGTTCAAATTTGAACAGGGTTGTATTTAGGCTTTGCGCCGCCCTAGGCAAATAATTTTAGAAATAAAGAAATATGCGAGATTCATTTTCAAGACTCATTGAAAACCATTGTTGAAATCTTTTGATGAATTATGAAAGAAATAAAATCATAAAAAAGATGTGACATCATGATAGCTTGATCAATGGAAAATATCACGTTAACACAAAAGTTTCGTCTCACCTTTTTTGTGAGGCCATGAATGACACCAAGAAGTGACTCTTGAATCTTGCCATAGTGTGTCAACTTGAAGATCCATTCGGGACGAAGCCATATCTTTGTATGCCTCAGGTGAAGGATATCACACATTCTACAACAAAAGTTTATGTTACGTTCGACTTAGCGACAAACATACCCTCATCATAACAAGCAAATATTTTGTGGTTGAATTAGGGGCATACCCCACAAAAGAGATTTTGGTTAAGCACTATGAGATTTTTTTGTGAATATTAAAAGAGTTTTCACAATTTACTGGTTGTACGCCAAGATACGTCTGTAATTAGTGTTCATCCAATATGATTTAGAATAAATAAAAGAACATATCTATCAATTCATATATTTATGTTATACTATTTTTAAGTAGTAGTATTACAGGCCTGTTCAAAATTAAATAATTATTACTTATTATGATATACCATTGATTTTAATGTAAGGACGCGATGACGTGAAATTTAATGGCTTTTGATTAATGGCTTTTAATATATTTTTGAAAGCCTTTTGCAAAAAAGACAAACCAAATAGTTGAAAACCTTTCGATCACTGTGATTTGTGTTTAAATTGTAATAAGATGCCACAAGAATTTATTTCATAAAATACTATCATTAGTTCGTAAATTAATGTCAGGCTCTCAAAACTCAGAAATACAATGAAAAAAGTAGAATTTCAAATATTTTCACATGGACCTAGTCCCTATTGATCTATTGATATGGGTATAAAACCTTATTTATCGATCGTGTATATATAATTTCTGTTCTGACTAGATTTGCCATCTCCCAAAGGCAATTTTCCAATTCGACCATTGCATCACTGCACACGGCGAAGGTGAATGATGAATGAGATTTATTATATTGTGTTTAGGACCGTGAGAAGAAAGTGGACGTTCACTGCTCTCAAAGGTCATCACAACCCTATAACTAGATTTTAATGAATAATGACAATATATATTTCCCTAATTTTAAAGAAAACTAGAAATTATCTTCTCAATTTCAGAAATTATAATTCATTTTTTGTCCTCCATAGACCAAGAGTCATGACGTAGGCACCACTGATTCTGTATAGAAACAGTAAACAGAATCGAGTAGTGTCTACGTTACGATTCCGAAAACGGGTCGGGTCTTGAATGACAAATAAAGTAATGAACATTTCTGAAATTGAGAAGATGATTCCTAGTTTTCTCTGAATTTAGGGAAATAAATATCGTCATCATTCAATATAATCTAGTTTCAGGGTGGTGATGCCCTTTGAAAAACCATCCCACTGTTCACTGTGACAACTGATGGAAATCAGTAATCACGCAGAAGGATGGTCCACCATGGCGGGAATCGAATCCCGGTCAATTACTGGTCTCAGTGACGTATCATCTATCGAGATACTTTCTACAGTTTAAATGATTCGTTGATAGACTTATAAGAGTGTGCCATTACTTCATTACTGCCATTGCGTATTCATATCCTCCTTTATCTTGTGTGGTCTTGCTCACTCCCATTGCCGTTTCTGGAATACAAATGCAATACAATTAAACCATAATACGAAATACAGTGACGAATTAAAATGAAGATTTTCTCGAATTTTGTTCTTGAAATTGAACCAAATTTTGAAAAATTCGAAAATCTAAAAATTTCAATTTCAATTAGAGCTACAAATTGAAATTTGTAATTGAAACTTGAAATTTGTATGCAAATTGTGTTTAAAAGTTGTTTCGAGAAATGGTTGTGAAATGAAATACTGCTCCACTATGTTCCACTAAATCAAATTAAATCAATGAGTATAGGCTTCATATTGAATGTTCGCATACCTAATAAAATCTCCACTGTACATTCGCTCATATAATCATGAACATCAAATGTCCTGTTGCCTTCCTTCTTCATCTTCTCCACCACCGCCTTACTGTTTGTGTTGAACAGCTCAACAAATGACTTGAGCACGTTTAAATGGAATGTTGGCGCAATCAGTTTGCGGTGAGAGCGCCATTTGTCACCTGAAATTTGAGAAAACGTCAATGAAAAGCTATCACTATTAGCTACACGGCTGTCTCAGCTAAATGAGCTAATGCTGCATGTTAGGAACCGAAGTCACGTCGAGCATGGGTTTGATTCCAGCATAAGGCATGGGATTTTGAACATCATTTATGTAACACCCGCTCATTCGTACCTCCAGATAACCTGGCTGTGCATGGGGTCGTTGGACAAACAAATTCCTATGTTCACTCCAACACCAGCCTCTTTCCTAAAAATTCCTCTATACATAACTACCCTACAAGTCACAGTAACTCAATCCGTTCTCTCACACACTCTCACGCTTTTTTCACTCACAGCCCTCTCCATCTTTGCACAACTATTTATAATAAACTACCCGCACATATAACCAGCCTTACCAAACTTTCATCTTTTAAATACAACCTGAAATATTTTCTACTTCAGAACCCATTCTATGACCTCAATGAATTTCTGACTTCAAAGTCACACTAGTCAACCATCCCATCATCTTACATGTATTATCTATATTTTTCAATTATCTCTTTCTGTTCACTTATCTCATTCTATTCACTCATTTCCATTTCTGGTTCTGAGTATTTTCTATATTTGTATCATGTACAAATCTTTGAAAAAATAAACATAAACAATACCAATTAAATGTTAAAATAGTAGGTCGAGTTAAATAATTAGAATAATGGTGATAATAAAATCAATATTCTAATAATATACCACATTCTCTAGGAAATCTATAGTAAAATAGAGATAACAACTGCTGTTAATAATTTGTCATAGTTATGCTGCGATTACCTGTGAAAATGTTGGAATACAAGGTTGATAATTTTATTTTACTTCATTTTGAAAGTACTAAAAATGTCCGTCTTTCATTTATTCATTAAAATTTTGATATTTATCACAAAAAAAATATTTTTCGCTGAATCGACTTCCATATGCGCTATTTCAAATTACTCTTCAAATTGTGTGTGGAATATGCACAGTATGAAAAGTAGTATGAATCTTCGCTAATGTGGATGGAGAGGGAAGACAAGATAGCTCCATGACAACCTACCTGAGCTGATAAGGAGGCCCTCTCCCAGCCATGGTTTGAAGAATCTGTATTCTGTTGCTTTGTCAAGCAGTGTGTTACTACCAAGAACCAGCTGGAAAAAAAACGAAATTACAAACAAAGAAACAAAACAAAACAATACTAAGAATGACGAAGAACGAAGAAACGAAGAATGATAAAACAATGTTTCAGCATTTTTTCCCGTAATACGAGTTAACACATTAATCCTGACACACACACACACACATTATACACATTAAATACACAATAATCCTGGTGAGAATAAATTGACAAATCTTAGTGAAAAGAGAGAATGGGAGTCGGTTCAATGAAATATCATTTTTTGGTGATAACTCGATGGCGGTACGAGATATACAAATTCTATTAGGCCCACATGGAACACATCTATCTTTATTACCCTTGAAATAATGTGAATCAAAGCTATATAAACATTGTTTTCTAACATTTTCACATGTATACAGCTAAAATATGTATTTTTGTGCTGTATAGGTCTGAAAATTATACCATGTACCTTGATTTTGTTTTACGTATACTGTCTTGAAGGTATTGAAAATATCTGTGTCACTCTTGTATTAGAATTTTGATATCACATGCATTTTTCAAGTCATCACAAAAAACTGATATTCCGCTAAATCGACTCCCATGAGTTGATATTTTGGTTTGTTCGTACAAATTGACATTTGAACATCTGATCGACCAAAACATCGCACACCTCAAGCTCGATTCGCCTGTATTCCGATTAAGAAAATAAAAGTAGGTCGTTGACAGTTGAGTTGTGAAATTATTATTTTCGATGGTAATATGAGCTTACCCTATCCATTGTGACTAATTCACTGATTCGGTTCCCTGGTTTTCAATTGTCACTAAAAATGCCAAGGTATTTTCCCCCAATTAACTGCGCATTTGAGTCGATTTAGCGAAATATACATTTTTTGGTGATAACTTTTGAACGTTATGAGATATCAAGATTCTAGTTCGGGTGATATCACACATATTTTTATCGCTTTCAAGATGGTATAGGCCTACGTAAAAAACTTTTCTACTTATATTACATGATTTTCACAGCTGTAGGCCTTCAGCTGAAAAAACACATTTTCTAGCTGTATTTCAGTGAGTAAGTTAGAATCCATTGTTTAATAATTTCATTTGATGTCATTTTGAAGGAATCAAAGATAATCATGTTTTTCTCGTATTAGAATATCGATATCTCAAACCGTTCGAAAGTTATCACCAAAAAACTTATTTTCAAGAACCAGTGTGCGTCCCGTCTTAAGAGGGTGCATGCACGGTGCTGTAGAAATTCATCTTTAATTTGTTTCCATGTTCACGAACCAGTGTAATTGAATGGAAAGTGTATCGTCTCCAAGATAAGTGTATGCTCTTTAGTTAATATGTCATTCTATTTTTGGTAATTCAATTAGTTTCAAGATAATACGTCAATGAATTTTATCACATTCTTGGTAGGCCTATTCATTGACGTATTATCTGAAAACTGATTGAATTCACAGAAACATAATGTCAAACTGATTAAAGAGCTTAACATTATCTGGGAGAAATGATATACTTTTTATTCAATTTAACTGATTCGTGAATGTAGAAAAAGTCAAGTAAAGATGATAGTAGGAAATAGTAAAGATGAATTTCTCTAGCACCGTGCGTGCACCCTCTGCCCTATTCCCAACATGTTATTCAATTTTCATAAACTATGTTATATAACCATGAGAAAGTTGTTATTAAATGCCGCCATTGTTATCGTTGTGAATCAATTCGCTTGTCATTAGCATTTTCTCACGTGAGCATTATTAAATTTGCACCGTCATAGACCAAAGATGCACTTCAAATATACTGGTACTTTGAAGTATATGCCCCAGTGAACTCGCTCTCTTTTTAAAGTTTAAGCCCCTAATGAATATTCACGCGAGTGTAAAAAGGATATACTAGCTATGATTGAATGTGAAAATTATTGTAGCGGTTTGAAAGATGTATATAAATGTAGAGGATAGAAAAAACAATAAGGCAGCTTCAAAAGAAATAAATCTTGAAGTATGGGATACTAGTATTTTTCTGTCAAACTACGTAGTTTTGTTATATTCAACACAATCTATACTGCAATCATTGTGCTATTCATAAATACTGTATACTTAACTATTTTTATATTCTAAATATTAGATACTGAACTGAAAAATCAGTAGAAAAGCTATAATAAAAAAAAATATTTCAGTTTGGTCCAAAATAACTGTATCCAAACGTTGGTTTTTTATGTGATATTTTATAAGTTTCTTAAATGAGCTGAAACGAAGGCTCATTTTTACGATACTTGAAAATTTAACAAATATAAACTGAAAATTAAGTTTTTATGAATATTGGCATTCACTGTTATTCAACTTCATACCATGTAGATTTAGGGTAATCTCGGTTGGACCACTTATAAGAAAAACCTTCAAGAAATTTTGATGGACTCAACACGGATTATTAACACGGAGAAGAACAATTATTGTTAAAAAAATATGGCTATATTGTAAGTAAAGTTTTGTGTACGCAATTACCTCGACATCTCTTGGGTCGATGAGAAATACGACAAGTTTAGGACCAATCCACAATTTGACGACGTTTCCATACTCGAAGCTAAGATCATACACTTTCTTGAATATTTCTGTAAACAAAAATACAGACGTCACAAAATCAATTATTACTACTAGGCCTGCTAGTATTACTACTAACCACTATAATTACACGACTACTACGATTACAGATAGTCTACTACTATTACTAAAAGGGCCGAGGTCCACGAGGCCCAAGCCTAGGGCAGCAGATTCTCGAGAGACAGCAAATTTTTGAGGGGCGTCAGTCACTTAAAAATAAAATAATACGTGAATATATATTTTGAAAACGGTATATTTTCATATAATATACATTCACGTTTTGAGAAGCCAAAGCCAACCCATGAATAGAGAGCAACACAACACAATAATTATAAATGTGCTTCTGAATAAGCCTAGTGCTCGTCATGTTTCTGAGATAGTGTGCTATTCTGAATTAATTAATATACTTCGGGAGGGGGGAGGGAGGTTTAGCGGGAGAAAATTTCGGTCCTAGGGGTGCAAAATGTTGTAATGCGGCACTGACTACTAGTAGTTAGTTGAAAAGTTGAGCCTGTACATGCCTAATTATCGTGGATATTAGTACCTACTAGAGATGTACGTGAGATGTACGTACTGATTTCTAAATTAAATCATCTTATTATCTTGAATAGTATCTTATTTACTTGTGATAAAAACGTCACTCAAGTCAAATAAATTGAAATGATCGTAATCTATTCAAGTTAATATTTCCATTCAAGTTTTAAATATTTTGGTATAGAACATCGAAGGGCGATATTAGATTTTTCATGATCAAATTTGAATAAAATGTCCCAAGAATTTATTTGATAAAACACTATTAATATTTAGTATTTTAATGTCAGGCTCCCAAAACTCAGGAATATGATGAACAAATTCTAATTTCGAATTTCTTCCTAAGGAACAAGTCCCTATTGATCTATTGATGCTTTTTTTTCATATAGGCCTACACACACACACATATATATATATATATATATATATATATATATATATATATATATATATATATATATACGGTACATATATATATATGTATATATATATATATATATATATATATATATATATATATATATATATATATATATATATATATATATATATATATATATATATATGAGAGTAGTTATAAAACTACCCCAACCCCATACAACTCTTTATTATTACGTAGGAAAATTTACTAGAAAACACAAATCAAGAAAATTATAAGGTACCCTTATATTTAATAAGGACGAAGATAATTTTCCTATGTTCTACTCGGTTATGATTGTATGGCTATTAGCCAAGGTTTCTGCAATTACATTTTTTTCATCTGTTAGCCTTCCAGGTAAAATGTGATGTGTTACACAACGTTGTTGTTGGTACATGTACATCGAGTTATATTTCTGGTTGCGTTTGCTTGCAGTTCTTGTGAAGGTCAAACTCACTAGTGGGTAGACTTGTTACACGATCAAATAGAGAAACTAGATTTATTGAAAATTACCTTGATATAGTTAATGATGATTATTGATACTCGGCAACTATTAAAAAATAATACAAGGGCAAGGACTATTTCAGCCGATGCGGGCGTTGCTATTGTTATGTAAACCTTAATCAACCCAATTCAACCAACTTATAACTTGATCAAACCAACCTAAACTCAAGTAAATAATCTTACTCAAAGTAATTGAACTTACTCTGAAACTGAGATAATTTAACCAGACACTATCAGTTATACCATTAGAATGGTGTTCAGCTGATCCAAAAGTAAAAGTCCTGACTAACTATAGACTACCTTGATTGCAAAGAATGCAATAAGTGTCCGACGAACAGAAAACGAACTTTTTACCTTTGGTTCAAGAATCAAGCTCCACAACAAGTGTCGATGTAATTACGCTTGCGGTAACATAAGATAGTGATTTCCGAAATTGAAATTGCAATTTAAATAAAATGTAAGCACACACAACAGGTAGTTTGTTGACAGATTATGCGTGGAAGGCGCATGCGCGTTGTCTTCTAGTTTGAGGGCGTGTAATATCAATATATGGCGTGCAGGATGCATTTTAATGTGGCTCGATCAACCACTTTGTGTGACCGCAAGTGTACCACTTTAATTTTACAAGAGTAGATTCAACAGCAGAGAACAAAGCGATATTTTTCAACAATAATAGGATGGGTGGGAATAAAAATAAATAACAATTACTTATGATAGTGATAAAAGTCAAATTGAAGAATGAATTTAATAAATATGATATAAAAATTGTACTTTTGTCACATAGAACACTACAAAAGCAAAATACGTCATTTACCTGATATTTACAACGGGAAGGTCGCAATTAAAATATATCGAGTATTAAAGATCTTTCCTGCGACGTTCGTACGTACGATTTGTTTGAAATGTAGAAAAATTACTTGTACCATTTTCTTGTGATTATTAATTGAAATTGATTTCATTTCCTGCAAATTCCTTATTATGATCAATTAAAATTTAATTCAAAATTTCATTAAATAAATAAAAATGCCTGATAACAATTAGTATCAACAAATCAACGACTGCTATGAATACATTATCAGTATTAACATAATAATAGAGGGTCTAGATAATAACATTTTCAATTTGTGATAATGAAAGACTGTCTACAATACGAAGTAAATTCATAGTTTTCACCGGCGTCCTCTTGATTCGCCAAACCAAACTCTCCTTCCACAGAGGCGTAAAAAAAACATATTGTATCATTATCTTTGATGATTTTTTCAATAAAAAAAATAAAATTTGAAAATGCAGCTCTATGGAATGTCTCATTCGACTTCTGGCAAACTTGTTGGATCATTTTTTAGCAGAATTTACAATTTCATAACATGCACATAATACCGAAACCCTAAAACCGTATCATATTTTTTTTGTTTGACGCTCAAAGAATTATCAAGTGGCAGAAATGAATTACAATAAAACAGTTGAAATTGTTATGGAAATCATTTATTGTAATTCTATCGGAAAATGTTGAAAATAATAATCATCATATAAAAATGGCGTCACGAATACTTACGATCTGATTTTCCAATAAATCTCAGTGCATCACCAAGGAATGGTATACCATCCGAACCCGGTATTTTACTAGCTAATTCTTCCATTCTTCTTCTTTGCAGTTTAAAATAAACATAATATAAAACAAGTGCTGGTAACAGTAGGTAGTAAAACACTGACAATACTGACACTGGCGATTCAAGTGATTCAGTAGAGGTTCCCATTTTCAAAGAAGTCACCAATAAACCACCAATAAGTCACGAACACTTGAGGTAAACTCAACAGAACACTATTTTGTCTCTACCCACCCTACTTTCTGAACTGTTCAACTTCGTCTTGATCGGAAATAGGACGTGCGCCCGACTTTTATACGACACATGGTAATTTGCTGCTTTTTAATTTCTTGTCGTTATGCGGGAATTCCGATAGCCAATCAGACGGCAACTTCTCTTCGAACAACACCGGATGCTAAAAACATTTTCCAATGTTAAATATCAAGGATGTTTAGTCATCATATTGTAAATTTACAAAATATCACCTACTCTAAAACAAGTGCACATTCACGTACATCATTCACATTGGTGTGTATAATTTCACAGGAATTAGATACCCAAATAGCCTAGGTGGGGTAGATCAGCAAACATTGACCAATAATGGCCACTTATGAAAATAATAATAAAATCAAGGCTAATAATTCAGAAGTATCCGGTTTTAAATACGAGATACTTGAAACACATTTCAATGTCGTATGCGCTCCACTGTAATGTTCATTTAGTGATTATGTGCTAATATTTAGTTCAATGACCACAAGTTCTCACGTCGGTACTTAATCAAATTCGCATGTTAACCTTGGTTTGTGTTCGTAACAACCGATATGACTCCCGGTACGGTGACATTTTGAATTTAGTTCATTTTAATATCAACGGCAATGCTGTAAGCCATGAGACGAGTGGTCGAGTGGCTAGCACACTGAACCATCATTCAGGAGACCGGGGATCGATTCCCGACACGGTCGACCATCATGACAGGGGTTTTTCGTGATTTTCCTGTGTCGTTCGGGTCAATACTGGGATGGTTCCTTAAAAACATGCCACGACCAACTCCTTCCCATTATCTAAAGCACCTGATAAAATAACCTTACATCTCATCATCCCAACATCTCATATAATTCACCGACGTCAACAGATCTTAGTCATCTTAGATCTTAGATCCAGTACAGTGCGTCGTTAAACCCAATATAAATTAAAACTCCTCAAGTTTGATACGTTGGTCATCAGTATTAACTAAAATTTTACTAAAACTCAAATTATATTGTTGTAACTGTCAAAATAAAAGACCTTCAGAAAATGTTACTGTTCATTAAAGGGTGGAAAAAGGGTGAGTTTGAGGCATTAAACTGGTGAAAGTGGTTGACTGATGGTGGGCCCACAGATGACAATCAGTGTAAAACCTCAACCTCCAAAGAAAACAATAATTTCTTCATTCATACATCATCTGCTCAAATTCGTACCAATAACCTATAGCCTAGCTGTAGGTAAGGTTGCAAACAATAACTTTAGGCCTATCTATCAGCTAAACTAATTGAACATTTCATTTGAAATAATTAAAAGCTCTTTCAATTTTTCTGGATGAGCGATAGCGAAGCCTTCCATCCCACACTCATGGAGCGTTGTCTTTTTATTTTTCCGTTGTACTGGTCGCACGGTTTGACTGATGAAAATTTTTCTGGACACGCGGACTTATCCAACTTAAAACTTTATTGTTCTGGTCCCAAATCGGTTGAACCACTTTTGAGAAAAAGTATCAATACATTTTGAAAAACAAACAAGGTTTAGGCCGAGAGAGAAAATTTAAAGAATAAAATCTCTTCTAAAGAATCTTTGACTGAATGTGAACGAATAGAAGATATTAATTCTTACAAGGTTTTGTTCGAACAGAACCAGCAGTTTTTCAGAAATTATTTAATAAACTGATTTCATTATTAATAGGTACAAATAATAGCAGAACCATGTTGCCGGCATTCACGGCTTCTATACTCGATAGTTGCCAAGTCGAGGAGTGAGTTTCGAGTATTTTTCATACGAGTCAAGGTGTGTTGATTTTCCGATTATACTTCATAAAAATATCTCGCACATTTTACAACGCATATTCTGCGTTCGCCCATAGCGTAAGCCTATAGTTAATTGGGTGAGCGATAGCGAAGATTTCCTTTCCACTCTTTGGAGTTTCGTATGTACGCTTTTCTTCGTTTGTTTGTGCTCACTGCACAGGTCGCACCGTTTGCCTGCTCAACATCAACATTTTTCTGGATACGCGAACTTATCGAACTCGGAACGATATAGTTTTGGGGCCAAATCGATTGAACTACTTCTGAGGACTACCATTACAAATTTTCTGAAAATTCACCTGATTAGTCAAGCGGTCAATGCTTGAAAAAAAATCTTCGGAAGACATCAAATTTCTACTGAGCGTGAATACAAATATGATAAACACATTATAACGAGTTTTTACTGAGATCGGACAAGCTTTTTCGAAGGAAATGATTATTCAATGAATACCTTTTCATCAATTAGCTTGAAAATAGTGGTTATTCGTAATTCAGTGTCTTGCGACGGTGATTCACGGCTCTTTAGACTAGACAGTTTCAACGAAAGTGTGTAGAGTTCTCGGGTATATTTCATATGACTCACGGTTCTAAGAGTTTTCAAGTAGATCTAAACTTCATACAAGTATCTAGCTCATCCTACAACGCATATGCTGCGTTTGCCTAGTTTTATTGTGATCTTGAAAGTCACACAGTAAAAGTAAGAAGGCATTTTTCTTACAGTTAGGGTTGAAGGCGCGTTGACAGCGAGGTCATTTTGCTCCTATGTTCATGTCCGTATCTGTGTACTTTGCCATGGTTGTCAACGTTTCGAGCATATGGAGGTCGAGCGGGATAGAAAGAGCTAGAAAAGTAAGATAAGATGATACAAATAAAATAAAAGAAGACGATGGATGAAGAGAAAAGTGTCAAGAAAACGAAATAAAATTAAAATATAAACACTCTGTACTCCCTCTATATACTCCGGTCACCAAAAGGCTTCCACTCGACCGAGACGGTCCGAACTTGGTCTGGACCCTCACTCCAGACTTATCGCCGTGGGTCGCAAATAAATAATGGGAGCAAATAAATTAAGCAAAAAAGCAAAAAAATAAATAAATTATTAGAATAATTTCCAATATAGGCCTATAAATGTTATTTTAATATAAACGCTTATTTCTCATTAAAACGCGATTATTATTATTCTTATGATAGACAAGAGAAGCAATTCCTGATTCCACAATTATTTAATACAATTCCGGTCGAAGTAATAGAAGTATTCAAACTATCGCAAGTGCAAATTGACCTAAAGCAATGGATTTCTAGGAATGTACAAATACTTGACCAGAGATGAAAAATAAAGGCATATAAATAACTCGTACCGGTACCAAATTATATATAATGCTATCATTTCCTTCTTCACTTCTCAGGTTTACTTTTTCAATTGGATTATTCAAAGGAAAACATATATATTTGGTCATTTAGCTGTTTTTACTCTTAAGTTATCTCACGTAGCTTTCCAGATGTTCATTTTCAAATGACTATTATAATATGTGTTAACAGGGTATCAAGTCAAGTCTCAAAGACTCAAAGACAAGTCAAAACTTATGTGACTTCGTGGGTCTACGTTATAATGTACTACTATAGGCCTAATATGTCAATAAAACACATTGAAAAAAATATTATAATACCCCATGTATTCGTATGGAATCATAGACGAAAGATAATACTTCAAGACATATCACGCAATGTTGAAATAAAACACATCCCCACTTTTTACCCCTCAATTTTATCAGCACTTCCTTTTCTTTACGCTGCGGTACTCTGTAGTATCATATTGTTCGACGAATAGAACGGTTATATACAGACAGCCTGAATTGTGAAGATATCTATTTATATTATTTATCTATTTATTTATTTATTTATTTATTTATTTATCATTTATTTCTAATTTATGAAGTGGTTTTACTTATAATGTGTTCCGGATTTTTGGAAACTGAAAGACTTTCATCTGCGGCGGAAAATTATGGTTGCAGACAGCGCAGTCCTGGTGTTAAAGTTAATTGATTTTAAATATCTAAAATGGGGTGGTAGGATCGCCCTTGTGGTGCCCCGTCCAAACGATCCTACCTTTCATCCATAGCCTTAATTGTGGAACAATGATTTCGATGATATTAAAAAGACAAAAATTATGTCACACAAAAGCACACAATATTAATTGAAAACAAAGAATTAACATATCATCGAAAAAGTATTACACAAAAGTAAACTACCTATAGAATTGCATTAGGATAATTCACGGTACATAATGGAAAAATATAAATATCTGAATAATAATAGAAGCTGATCGAGTTATAACAATGAAATTATTTACAATGGAGCTAATATTGTTCAGCAATTACAATACCGTAGGCTTTAAATGAAGGTAACTTATTGGAGGTATTATATCAACTGGAACCGCTAATATTACCATTGCTATACGTTACAAAGTTATTACAATACAGGAGATTAGGTACGAGAGTATAATAGTACTATTAAAGTATACATTGTGTAATCAATCACTATAGGCCTACATGTGATTGATTATTTTGGTTAATAATGATACAAAGTTATAACAAAAATAATAATATAGAAGATTGGGTGCGAGAGTATAAACTATAGAAACCGAGAAAATAAATAAAACTACATAGGTAATAATTTTAATAACTGATTGGTCTGCATTATGATTTATGTGACGCCCCCTATCGACAACGAGTTTATAACGTTGCCTTGAACATCTATCAAATAATTTCAATGATCATCCTACCATTTAATGATGATTTCAACAATTTTGATTGGTTTGCCTAGGCTCATTTTTTGAATGGATCTTCTAATTCAACATCTATTTACAGAAAATGACAAATATTTTCAATTATTTTCAAATTGGTTTAAACATAGAGAATATTCAAATTTGTATGTTCCAACCAATTTATTAATAATGTCAACAAATCCACCTAATTTTTAGTGCAGATAAATCTCGAAGACTTGTCCAAAATCAATCATGTTGAGAATCAATAATAAGACAGCCAAGTTTTATTTATTACATAAGCCCAATATTTTTGTCAGCTTGCTTATTGCTATAGCCTGTTGAGGCGTTATTCAAAATGAGTGGAGTTGATTGGATGCAATCGCCAGGAATGCTATCTCACCGAAATCTCAACTGCTAATCATCAGACCATTCCGTGTATTCAAGAACTCATTTACTGAGAGTCTGTGATAGGCCTACTCAATATATAATTAAATATATATTATCGTTCCAAACTGAACTGAGGCACGCAGGATCAACATGTTCGATACTCAAATAAGGCCTAGGCTGTATTAACTACAAAATATGGCTTTTATTTGATACCCAGCGGCCAGCTTGTCCATTTTCTGAGGTATCAACACTTCCAATTACAATTTAATTACTTTGAAAATTAAAGAAATTACGTTTGCGAGAACGAAGTTCTGCATTTCCTCTAATAAAAGCTTCAGTTTGACACCCATCTTGATAGTATTTACACTTTCGAGTACAAATTGATTGAAGTTCACAAAATAATCAATTCAATTTAAGTTAGAGGAACTCAGCTTGTGGCCAAACATTTTTAGATTCCTTGCGGTCATATTAATATAACGTTAGCAATTTTAACGCTGTTGTAATAATGTGCACGATTTTTATGCTACTGAACTTATATAGTGAACTGCTGTTCGAGGCGCCAGGATTCGTACAGCCAGTTCCATTATTGTGAAGGTCATCGGCTCATCGCACGTACTATTTCCAGACCACAATTTATTTGTAATCACACTTGGTTTAGCGACTATCTATATTGACGACTATGATCTATTGACATCAGTGAATAATGAAGGAAATGATGGGATGGTTGATGTTCACTTCATTCGTTGGTCATTGATAGTAGGAAGGAGTCGGTCGTGGCATCTTGTTCAGTTCAGCGTGTTAGTCACTGGTCCACCCGTCTGAGCTAGTACCACTGATTGCGTCCTAGTTTACAAACAGCCGAAAAGAGGCGGTGACTGCATGGAGTGTGCAAATGTAGAGAGAGAAAAGATTTTCATTTGAATAAGTTATAAAAATCGTATGCCAAAATAGCTGCCGCGAGAGACTAGTGAAATACAATTAATTGATTAATTAATCAGTAGATGAGAACTGAAAATTATGAGAGGACAATAGAGCAATATATGAAAACGGTAATAATAAAGTGAATAATACAGCTTATAATGAAAAACGGATGATAATGGTAAACACTAAAGTAAACGTTGACATTTTATTTTGTATTCAAGTTGGTTTGTATTTATCATTGTCCATGCCACAGTTTAACAGTTAAGTCCAAATAGACTTGTCAATGCTTGTAGGCTCTATCGTAGAAGTTATTATGTATTTTCTTTATGCAAAGTTCATAAAAATTATAATAATAACAACAACAACAACATTATAGTATGAATCACTAAAACGTATGTCTGTAAACATATTACTTTTATAGCACAAAGAAATAAAATCAAACCTCACTTCATTATCAGATTATTACTGTCTAAACATGCGCGAACGAAAATGCTTTACAAATCGATTATTACTAGTAGAACATTAGGTTGAAATCTACTATACAGAGTGCCTGCCACATCGGTTAGTCGGTAGCGCCGTCGCGACGAGAAAACAAGCGTCGTTCTACTAGAAACGGCAATACATCAAACTACATGCGTTTTCCGTGAAGAGTCAGTTCGAACTAGAAACTTGTTAACTTGAGATAATGCGTGTTTATCAATAGATCAATTGTGGAGTTACTGGGGACATTCTTTTATTCAACGTTGCAAATCTTTTACATAAAACTGGATACATTTTCGTCTCATGCCACCTTTTAGAATGAAATATTCTGAGGACATTGTTTATTGATCCTTAATTGTAGATTGAAGGTTAATTATAGACTGAAATGAAAACAATACGAATGTGTACGTTTTACCAAAATGGTGCTCTAACCAAAATGTGTGTTAACTATTCACATTATGGAGTTAGATTATGACAACGTCGGTGGCAAAGAAGAAGATTGGTTGATTTATAGTATTCTGTGTGACGGCTTTTCTCAAGAAATGGAAAAGGTAATCAATAGTCCAAGTCACGACAGTGTTTATGTATAAACTACAGATTTAAGAACATTTATTTCACACTATTTTACCAACAAAATCCTTCACAGCTATAGAGCACAGGCAGGCGTTCGAGACTGCATGACTCAAGTTTGCTTGTGTGTATACCTTTAGTCAATCACGCTAATCAAAATTATGTGTAATTGAATCATTAAGGATTTTTCAAGTTATTTCTGTCCCCCCCCCGCCTCTCCCCAAAGCCCCGCAGAGAGTGTTTTGAAATACGGTCATTTTTCAAGTGATTTTTAGCTATTTACAAGTAGTTACGGAGTTAGTAATTGAATCTTTATGAACATGTCCGAAGTTATTTTTAATATTTTAATCATCATGGACATGCATTTTCGAAGTTATTTTCGCGATATCTCCCAGCGATATATTTTATTGTGTGTTTATTGTGTGTATTGTAGGTCAACGTATATGTGTATATATTTTTAAGAAGGAAGGATACATTATTGGTGGGGCGCGAATGTTGATTGGTGGGGTGCGCGCTCCACCTTGGATCCCCTAACGACGTCCCTGCACATAAATCTAGCTTATTTCTTTGAAACAAAATGAAAACAAAGTCAAATTGATATTTAAAACCTACTGCCATGAGAAATGAAGGTATGAATTGGAGAAATGGAGAAATGAATTTATTGATTCTTTCATTCATTCATTCATTCATTCATTCATGCATACCTTTATTCATTCAAATAATTCCATAACTCGATGATTCGATGCTCGATGAAACCTATTGATTTCCAACCACAAATTCAAAACCCAATATTTTATTTTTTTGAAATATAATAATTTATTTTATTAAAAACGACTATTCCAAATTTCTTTGAACCGAGTTGGAACACGTACTAGGACAAAATAAATGTTATGTGAAAATTTCTTCTCGATAGATTTTCATTCACAAGCCTAAACTCAATATTTAACATTTATCCAATCTTTGATAATCTATTTTCTAAAAAACGAACAATCCGAGTTTCTTCAAAGTAGTTGGACACGTGTATCAAATTGATATTAATATTGAGTGGAAATTTCATCTAAATCGGATGGAATTGAACATACCCAGTGCATGCATTTATGGGGATTTTCCAAGCTTTCCGAATTTTTACGAAAAACTTTTCGAACCGATTTTGCTCGAAAACAATCCCAACCTATTTTGGTATGACACCAATGTTCAGAAAAAGTTTCAAGTCAATTATTACTTTGTCTGACCTGTATTTCGCACACAAAAATACAAAAAAATCATAAAATCGAAGCCCGATATTTTGGAAAGTGAAATAGAAGTCTTCGCTACGCTCATCTAATAAGTCATGATTGACGTTTGACGTCCTTCTAGCAGCTATATAGACTACGTCAAGGTATCAAGTAATGACTGACATCTAGTGGCCCCTTCAGGTTATATCAAGTGACCACATCTAAGACGAGTGGTCGAGTGGCTAGCACACTGAACCGTCATTCAGGAGACTGGAGCTCGATTCCCGCCATGGTCCATCATCCTGACAAGGGGTTTTCATGGTTTCCTCAGGCCATGACCAACTCCTTCCCACTTTCCAAAAACAACTAATAAAATAACCTTTCATCTCATCATCCCATCTTGGTATGTATCATTCACAGACGCCAATAGGACATCTGGTGACCTTTCCAGTAACTACTATTTCCAAATATCTATTCATGGTTGATCTTTGACGATCCCTCCAGCGTAACATGTTACACGTAACACGTAACATGCGTAACATCGTTAGTGAAGGAAACATGTCTTGATGAGCAACATGAACATTTTTTAGAACAAGAAACAGCATATAGTTTACATATTAATGTGAAATCTGTGTCAGCATTTCAGCTAAAATATACATTTGGCACTGATGCTATACACATGAAATATAAATGACATTGGAAATTGAAATAATCCAGCGTGTGATCATTGTGAAAGCTTGATTTATATTAGCTTCTCCAACGACTTCCAACAACCTATTCCATCTGAGAAACAATATTGTGACCCTTGAGAAAAACTAGCTATCAATCAAGTGCATTTTAGTATCGTTTTCTCTTCAAAATTTAATGTGATTTATGTCATAGTTATTTAATATTTGTCGTTACGTCAACTACTATAGGTACTGATCAAACCTACCATGTCTAGTATATTTTACATGATTACGTTCAAAAGTAACAAAGCGTTGTTCAAGCTATGACATTTCAAAGTATGACGTTATGACAAAGCGTTGTTAAAAACGAGATGTCTTAAACGTCTTAAAAGTGACTACTGGTATGGTATACCTTAATTAGGAGCAGACCACGAACATTTTCTTCCCTTACTGTCCAAAGAACTTGGAAAATGATATTACAATTTATCTTCCCATCCTCTCATTCACCCTCCATCTAGACCAAAAAATCTTAGTTATCATATAGTTGAAGCCAACTTGAAAAAGATAATCGTCTCCGTGATTTCAACTTATCCGCCGGTTAACCTCTAATCTCAGTGATGTTTAACTCAGTGCTGTTCATATAATCTTTCAGCGCCACGTTTATATAATGAAAACGCAAACTGTTGTTTTCAGCATGATTTTTTTATATATCTTCATTAATGAGAATAGACTCTGCCTGCCTTTTAAATGAGAGGTTGCCATAGACACAGAAAAGCAATACACGACATTAAATAGAAATGTAGAAGTATTAGAAAACGATATTACAATAAAACCACTATGCAATAAACAGCATACTATATTAGTGCTACTTGAATTATAAGTATATGTCCCAGTTTTACGAATCTTAGTTAAGTACTAATCCATTAATTATTAGTTGAAAGTGACGAGAAGTAAGATATGTATACCCAATGGTGATAACAAGTTAATCCGCTAACTATTGCTTAAACCACTAACCATCAATTATAAAACCGGGCCTTACCATAACTAAAGACAAATAAAATGGATTACTAATATAATAGACCTGTGATGATTACCGGCGTCCGTATAAAAGATTTCGCAAAATCGAAATCAAGCCTTTCAATGTGAGTGAACATATTAAATCTATAAAATCCCTACGTAATCTAAACTTTTTACAAAAATCTACATAGAATCTGGTTACAGTGCCCCAAACTCCGATAAAAAGTCCAACACCAAAGTTCTTATTTTGGTTGTAGGCATGCATTTTGCAAATAGGCTATTTCATTTAATTTATTTTTTCCAAAGTAGATGTTACAAAACATGTTGAAAAACAATGTAGGCCTAGAATATGTAATATATATACATTGAAAGTTAAATTATCAAAAAACAATATAAAATATGTGAAATATATGAATAAATAACTTGATCACATCGTCATACAGGGTAACAAACTAACAAAAAAACAATATCATAATATAGGCCTACTAAATAGCACAAGATTAAAATAAGACAACATGTGCGTAAAAAAAAGAATCAGTCTACGTAAAATCACTCGTGTGGTTGCAGGCAAGTTTTCGAAGTTGGTTCGATGTGGATTGTTGGTTCATAAGAAGCCCTTTTCTCATTATCTACCTACTTTTGTGCCTGATCGACGTCAGATTCGAATCGCACCGTCGGATCGAGTACATAGCCCTAACTAGAGCAATAAATAGCATCTCTCATCGAAGCCATGTAAATAATGGTGTTGATGTTTTTGTAACGGCTCGATATACAGAGGCTGGTAGTACCAGCTAGCCAAATTCAAAACATGGAATACAATCAATATCATATAGGTATACATATACTTCTGTTCACGGTGGGATTAAGCGAAAAACTAAGTATAAGAAGGAGAGGGAAAAAGGCAAAATATAATAAATCTAGGAATCTTTAAATAAGGGACCCTCAGCATAACATGGGTGAAAAGTGCAGATTCCAAATTGATAAAAATATATGAAGTAATCATCAAATCTACTGGAACTTTTTTTAAATGTGTTGTACACATGTACACATGTACACATGTGTGTATGAACACATGGAAAAATAATTCAGTTGGACAAAATTAATACTAATGTTAAATGTTTTGGCAAATAGTGTTTATGAATTTTTTACTAAACAAAACACGCTTTATCATCTGTTATTTCCAGTCCTGCTTGGTTGATTAATAAAACATTCTGGTTTCTCGTAGATTATAGTTGTTTACATGGTGGGGAGTAAAAGATTTGAAATAGTCTATAATTAAAAGATTTAAAATATTTCTAATTTGAGCAATTAAAAAACAATATCATTCTGATAGAACTGTTGCACTTGCATGTAACAAGGTTTATCACACCATTCTGATATCAAGTCTACCATCACCATAGCTATCAACAAAGTACATGAACAGTGAAAATTTCGAAACAGTCGGTCCGATAATTCTTTAGTTATGCATTTTTAATTGACGATCAGTTTTTGACAAATTGACAATTCTTTATATAAATATCTCGCTCATCTTACAGCGCATATTCTGCATTTGCCTAATTAGATGAGCGTCAGCGGAGATTTCCATCCCACTCTTTAGGGAGCTTTGTTTGTGTGTGTGTGTTTTTTCTGTTTGTTTGTTTGTAAGCAACGCACAGGTCGCAGGGCTTGACCGATCGTCATGAAACTTTTTCTGTGTAGGCCTACGCAAACTTATCCAACTTAGAGCTGTATAGTTTTTTTTTTGAGAAACATCATCTCAAAGTTTCTAAAAACCCCATAAGATTAGGCTGGGCGGAAAAAATTGAGAAATAAAATATCTCCAATATAATCCAGTAAACAGTATGTAAACACGGAAATGACACATATTCCAAAAATGTGTATGCAATTCGAACCAGCCGTTTCGACGAAAATAATGTAATCAATGTTTTTTATTCATCGAATAGATAGAAATAATAGCAGAAAAATATTGCAGTTATAGATTCACGGCTCCCTAGATTCGCTGGTATCGAATGGAATATATTTTATGTGATCAAGGTGCTTAGAGTTTTCGATTGTACTTTATATAGATATCTCGCTCATCTTACAACGCATTCTGCGTTTGCCTAGTTAATAATAATGGTGATCATAATAATAATAACTTCTCTATTTAGTTCAACAGTTATACTCTCTGATTTCCCATGATAATGCCATTGATGTACTTGCAATAGCTCTAGATTTAACTTACAAGTAAGTATTCTTTATAAATGTTATTTGTCATCACAATCCAGCTACATAGCTCTTAATTAATAAATACATTTCGAAATTCAGTTTCAGCAAGTAACTATATCTCAAAGATTCTAATTTTGAGTAACGTTGACCAAGCTGTCTTTTGGGTGACCATCTTAAATGATTGTAGGCCTACATTAATTGGTTTCACCGGTACCTATAATTTAAACAAGGACCCCTTACAAAATAGCTTTCAATTACAGCTATGAATACTATAATATCTTATTTGAATTAAAAATAAATTTGATAATATTCTGTAATACCAACTCAAAAGTGACTGGAATCTGATAATGTGTATAGCTCTTCACCCCTCGAAAAGATCTAACGGTTGTTTTGAATCCTGAGCACCCACGGAGTCGTTGACCTCTTTAGACCAAGAGCAGGACTATTTGCGGATCACTGGGATTCGCGCATAAAGGAAATCATTTGAAACGACTAGATAACATCATTAAAGTTATCTTCTATTCTCAAAATCGACTGCCCAACTTTAATATACCGGTACACTTGAATCTTCTTAAGAACTCCACAGCGAAACAACAGTAAAAGAGACGGCAGTCGTTCGGAGTTCTAATTTCCTCACATAATACCAAACTTGACTCTTCATCGAATCATTATTTTGTAAACCTAAAAGATCCATAATACAAGCTTTCTACTTTGTACTTGTCATTCACCATCGCCTCAATAATACATGCTTGCTAGTTGCTACACCTCCAAACTAAAAGCGTTCTTCTTTCTACCATCAACATCGCTGCCTTATTATTGATCAACTATAGCTCTGAGTCTGTTCATTGCAGTATCACTTCTTCCTTCAATCTACAAGCCATCTATATATAGTATATAATAAGCTTACTATATATAGTATCAACAGCGCATCTATACGACGAACTTTCTTCTTTCTACCATCAATATTTCCTCCAAACTACAATCATTCTTCTTTCTAGTATTCATCATCTTTATAAATCAATAGAGAAACAATACGACCCAGTTTCGTTGATAAAACACGTGGTAAAATGAACTAAGGGTAGGAAGAAGTCAGGCGATTGTATTTGCTAGTGACATCACGGCTCGAAGCAAATAGCCGTAGCGCATCGAGTATTTCTCAGTTAGGTCGACCATATACTCTCAGCTAGGTCGAATAAGATAGAAGATGGCGTTCAGTTATTCCATGTGTAACTGTAAGTTGATTCAATTTAAAGTATTACTGTTGGGACGGTGCAAGTGTCAATCATAGGGATGTGGCAGCGGATAGTTGAAGAATATATTGTGATTTGAAGGAAAGATTGTAGCATTAGATGACGTGTAAAGAATTGAATCTTTACAAGAATGGTATTTTCCTCAAAACGGCTCGTCTGATTTGCATACAAATTTGTAATAATGTGTATCCATTTCGACGCACTGTAGTTCTAATGATAACTCTAAGATCTATTGGCGTCGGATGAATGATTATTGAGATGATGGGATGATATGACGAAGGTTTCTTAGGTAATGGGAAGGATAGTGGGAAGGAAGTGGTCGTTGCATAGTAGGAATTCATTGTGGTGAAGTGATTTGTTTTTTTCATCTTTGTTGCAGATTGAAAGTGATTTTGATATGTCCACGGACGTCACTATGAATCTTAGGAGTGATTTAGCTGCTCTTCAGTACAAACGCGATCGGCTTCTCAATGAGGTATGAAACGTTTGATTCGTGATAAGAGACCTACAAAACTGCATTGTGTTATATTTTACTTTACCTTTTAGGCAGTATCAGTCATACCATTAGAGTGTGTAATTAAAAAACTGAAGCTTCATTCAGTTATTCTTCGTTTTTCGTTCAGTATTCGATTTTATTCTTCGTGACTAGAATTGGTTCATAGTAATCATTTCAAAACTACATTCAACATTGGACTTCTACATATCTGTCAATCTAATTGTGATTAGATTGACGTATCCACTTTGATTAAATTTAACTTATGTTTCCAATGAATTGTCATTTTGATATCGCTAATCAGAGTTCACACCCTGGTTCCCACATCCTGGGGTGACAGAGTACACACCCTGGTTGCACGCGGGATCTTGAACCCCAGTGCCGGCTATAGGGTTTAAACCCGCGGGCGATTATTGCCCAGGGGCAGACAGTTCACACCCTCGTGAAATTTCAACTCCAAGGTTGAAGGTTCACTCAAGTTTCAATGTATATTCTAATTGAATATATCATTAATGGATACTGATATTCGCTGAACAATTATCTGCAATACACATGGAATTAATACATACCACTTTATACTTTATATAGGAGAAAACGTCAAATGTATCTATCATTTGAACGTGAAACTTTGAGTTGAATCTAGGCACAGCTCTCCAAGTATTACCAGAAAACAATTTGGTATACACGGCCTTCCATAGTGCTACTTATATTTAAATGATTCGAACTGTATCAAGGTGGCAGATGTATCAAACACGGTCTTCTATAAATCATGACAACTTTCAAACAAACAGTTGACATTTAAATGTGTACCGGTAAATAATCTGACTGTTGACCCGTGGTAGAATCCCGGGGTTAGACCACGGGTTAGACCTTGGGTTAGACCACGGGTTAGACCGTGGGTCAGACCACGGGGTAGGCCACGGGTTAGACCGTGGGTTAGACCACGGGGTAGGCCACGGGTTAGACCGTGGGTTAGACCACGGGTTAGACCGTGGGTTAGACCACGGGGTAGACTGCGGGTTTACTATGGTATAGTGTAAAAACAAGTCTAGTTTGTTTAGTGTAGTAATGTAATGGTTGTTCAGGTTCAGGACATGAAGACTCAGCTGAGAAGCCGGGATCAGCGGACAATGGAACTGCAGGTGGAAACAGAACAGCTTCGCGAACAAGCTGCGAGGCAGAATGCAGTCATAGCGTCATTGAGGAAACGCATTCAAGTACGTTTCTCGTAGAAAATACGAAAGTGCATCAACTGAACTATTATCCCCTGTAAAATTTGCAAGCTGATTTTCATTTCTTAGGCCCGATTTTACTTAGTTAAGTACTAATCCACCAACTATATTAGTTAAAGGTACGAAAATAACATATGTAGCCAATGGTGATACCAAGTTAATCCACTAACTATTGCTTAATCCACTTACTAACAGTTCGTGAAACCGGGCCTTAGTACATCATTTCACTGTATTGTAGTGTATATACCAGTGTGAATTTTAATTTATTCACTATTTAGTGAATAGCAATGTTTAGTCTGATGAATGATGGAAAGGAGGAAGCAGGGCCGTGACAAGACATTTTGCGCCTCTAGGCCCGTAAATTAAAAGCCCCCCTCCCCCCCCCCCACCGCCGCCTTAATTTACTTTTAAAACAATTTACCATCAAATTCTTACTTTTCAATGTGTTTTCAGCGTTGTTTTTAATACTCGTTTTAATCATCAGATGACATCTGACAATACAAATGTACGCAATATTAAATATCTTCTTTTTAAATCAATACTAATACACCATTTTTTTTCAATTTCAATGGACCCCTTGGAAATTTGGCGCCCCTCAAATATTTTGCGCCCTATAGGCCCGGGCCTCATTGGTCTGTGCCTCAATACGGCCCTGAGGAGGAGATCGTGACCTAATATTAAGGTACCATGCACGTTTTCACCTTACGAAAACTACAAAACACCTCAATCAGAATGATTGTGTATGATAGGAATCGAACCCCGGTCTCCTAAATGACAGTTCAACGTGCTAGCGAATGATCCTCCCATCTCACATTGATGATAGTAGACGAGTAGTAAAAATATAGCTTTTATCAAACTTGAAACACCCAATTGATTTGTTTTTCGTGTAGGAGTTGGAGGAACGAGAACGAAGCTTGAACGCATCACAGGGGCGCTCCGAGCTCGCAATGCAAACACTTCAAAGAGAAAACCGGCATCACGAAGAGAAAGCCAAAGAATTGGAGAAGAAGATAAGGTGTTTGGAACTAGAATGTAATTCTGAGGAGACGCAAAAAGAGGGTCAGCGAAAAGCCATGCAAGATTTGGTGCGTCGACTGTCGATTGCTCTAGGTCGGTCTACGAACGAGAGAGGCAAATTTCCATCCAATATACCGATATTACTAGTGTTACTACTAAAAATAGCACGTATTTTGGTGATTCAAAATTGTAAAGAAACCTATCAAACATCGCAACAATGGTGGAAGTGGCGGAAGAGTTATCCACTTCGCAGCGTGGAAAATGTTCATAAGAAATCGAGACTATTTCTCATTTCAAAACTATATTTTATTAGTGATGCCTTCGGATTACAGACTGGGAACCGGATATCCGTCGAAATTACCCGAGTAATTTCGAATACAAAATCTGAAAACGATGTTTTGCATTTACAAAATTCTTTTCAATTCCCGCTGTTATATCTAAGTCAAACCATTCGTCTGTTGTCTTCGAGAGAAAATACATTCCTTTATTCACCGTCAATAAGTCAGCCCACGGAAATAAGCCATTTGACAAGTCTCCAGATTTACAGACAAAAGATAACCAGCCATCTATTAAAGCTGGTAGAGAAATACGCGCTCGCTTCATGTGATTCGGGAAGCGGGGGATTTTTGGAACCGGTTCGATCCCTGCCGCCGTCCATCTTAACAGGGGTTATTCGTGGTTTCCCTCTGTAGTCTAGGCTAATGCCGGGATGGTTACCACAATATAGGCCACGGCCGCTTCCTTCCCACCAACCTTCTCATTACCTAAGAAACCTTCATCTGATCATCTCATTAATTATCCATCCGACGCCAACTATCATTACAGTGCGTCGCTATCATTACAGTGCGTAAATAAACCCAATATATAATATAATATAGATATGAGACTGTCATTTTACTAGTTCTGTTCTGTAGGGGGGGGGGGGGGGGGAATGGAGTCAATGGATGTGTGTCAATGGATGCTTTTGGTTCCAGCTGTGCATGCTTATTCAATTTCTTCTTTTTTTGTTGATTGCCAAGTCGTCCCTATAAGTCTCCATAGGACAAAAATGACCCGCCAGGGTGGTTTCCCAGATATTAGTGATCATAAATAAGAAAAGTGAAAGATATATAATCTAAAATAACGTCATAAGATGCAGGCAATATTTTGAAATACTGATGCGTAATGACTCGAATTTCATAATAATACAGATGGAAAGATCAGTTGCATGTAACAGTGACGCCCGATATTGTTACCATCGATGTTGACCTCACCGCGTATTCCTTTACGTACAAATAACTTGTAACCCATTGAGAATGTTAACTACGGATCGTCAAAATTTTAGAAAATACTTTTCAGAATGGTGTGAAGCAGTTTCACTACAACATGTTTCAACGAATAGTCTGAACGGATAGTCATTACGGTCGTTCATATGTTACGTTGACACTGAAAATGATACACTGTGGGTAGGTTTCCCTCAAAGGTGATTGTGTTATGTTTAGGAGCTGAGTACAGCGACACAACTGTTTGGTCGACTGAGGGTCTCCTCCACAAGGCAGCTGAGCTAGTGCAAGAAACGGCAAGACTGAGGTCGAAATCTTGCACGGTCAGTGAGACGTTATCCTCAGTCGAACTCGAACTAAGGAGTTGTCGAGATGCACTCGAAAGGGCAGTGGCTGATCGCGATTCGCTACAGAGACAAGCTGCTTCACATCTTCTTGAATTGGACCGACTAAGACAAGTTAGTCACTATAGTTATATACCTCTATATTTCAGTGAACAACATAAAAAAAAAAATACAAAGAGAATTGTCAGTTTATTGACCGTTGTTAAAAATACGTAGGTTTTGGAAAGGAACAATTGATCATTCAATAGTATATTTTAAATCCTTTTTAAGATGAGTAAGTTTTTGTATAAGTTTGTGAATTCAATAAGTTTTAAGACAATACGTGGATGAATTTCAACACATTCTTGGTATTCATTGACGTATTATCTAAAAACTGATTGAATTTACAAGAATCATAGAATTTTCTTGGAGTTGATATACTTTTTATTCAATTACACTGGTTCGTGAAAATATAAATTAATAGTAAAGATATATTTTTCTATTTTTATGAGCACCGTGCGTGCGTGCATTTAAAGCTAAATGACACACCCTAAATTGCGTTGGGTTCAGAAAAACACTGGATTATTAATTGTATATAAGTATTACAACTAGATGACTGGTTGGTGATGTGCCGGGGCTCGAAAGTTGATGTCATTGTTTCAGGAAAAGGAATCTCTTGAAATGCAACATCGAGTGGCTGAAAGGGATTTGACAGAATTGCGCGAGAAGCTAACTTTGTCGAATCGGAGTCTCGGAACTGCGACTGGCAACCTGGCGATGAACGAAGCTACAATATGTCAAATAAGAGGTTTATTTTCACTTTTCTTTCATGCATTAGTTAGTTGTAGTAACAATTTGTTACTTACAACTTCTGGTAACTCCCAAAAAATTGAAACAATATTTGTGGACGATTTGTTTTTAAATCAAAATCAAGATTACCGATGATTTTCAGAATTCTCTACAAATCCACCATTATTTCATTAATGTTTAATGTTCTTGAATTTCAAAGTGAATCGAATATATTCAATCACTTGGACGCAGTCTAAAATTGAGCTATAGAAGAAAGCATTTGAACTATATGCTGTACGAGAAACTGAGTTTAATAAAACTTGATGTTTGACTTGATCCGCGCAGTACTATTGAATTTAACACTTGTGGTCATGAGCTGATCGAACTTTGTTTCATTTCCATAAGTATACGAAGCTTGAAACTGCATTGTGTAAAGTTACAAACTAATCTCATTTTTTTCTTATGATTCAGTTTTTCTTGATGTTATGTAGATGACCTGAAGATAAAAGAGGAGAAATCTCAGCGGCTACAGAATGAATTAAGACATCTTCTAGAATCTTTGGCGATTCTTCTTAGTTCTCCGGCACGTTTTGTAGAATCTCAAGAAAATAGCATCAAAGAACGTGTCAGAGAAGTGATACAAGAGAACAAGGAAAAGTCGATGGTAAGGTATAATACAAATAATCTGTTGGAGTTGATGGCAATCCTTATTTAATTGTGGACTTCACGGCCACATGACAAACACCTGTCGCTGTCTTTTGTTCGTAGCAAATCGAAAGCTTGAAAGAGAAGACCACAGTTCTTTCACAGCAGTTACACCGTCAATGTGAGCAACAAGAGCAAGCGAACGCACGTATACGAAGCATGCAAGAGGAATATTCATTAATGGAGTCTCGTTTCCATAAAGTCGAGTCGGATTTGGCGGCAGCTGAAGTGGCGAGGGACGGATTGAGACACGACAAGAATACGGTATCAAAAAAAAATACCATGTTTACAAAGTATTATTTAGAAAACAAACTTTTAATGTAAACTTTCCCATTTATACATACTGAAACATACTGAGCATACTTGATTCGTTTGTACGTGTACTTCTCTTCCCCAAAAGGTTATAATCAATTCACTTGAAGATTAATAGCAACGATCAATATTATATCCAATGATGGTAAAAACGTACTGAGTTTCGAAGGAATTGAGCTCAATCACTTTTGTGAAATATTAGTTTGAAATTTCAACGTAATCTAAATGAAACAAAATACCCGAAAACCTATTTGTATAGAGTTTGAGCTTATTTCTCTACTTTCTGATTTAGTCTATTCTTGTTTCTGGGGTGGTAAGATCGCCCTTGTGGTGCCCTGTCCGAACGATCCTACCTCTTATCTTTGACCTCATTGGTGAACAATTATTGTGTATCAAGTTTCAATGTTGATGAAAAAAATTGAGTTCAATCAATTTGTTACTTTTTGAAAAAAATAATTATTTTTCAACACCATAATGTATATATTTGCATACCTTCATGCTAATCTCTCAGCAACGTTCGCAGTGAAACTTTATTTCTAGCTTTGATAATTTTCGATATTTTCAGCAACGTACACTCTTCTATTTACATGCAATAACGTTCTTCACTAACCTACCTGGGAAAGTAGGCGTTTTTTTCCAAAGTCAAAATTTCCATACATACTCAATGAGCATGTTGTAGTCTTACCCATGTTGACATTATTATAAAATATGCACTAATTAGCCTTGGAAAATATGTGGTGCTGTACTCCCATTCACTTCATTGTTCACAGTCAACTGTGTAGAGAAACCTTAGCTTCGAAGTAATTGGTACTTTTCCTTCTCTAATAAGTGTTTGCAATAACAGTTTATTGTATGTTTCAGTTTCTGTCCTTCCTGGAGCGATTAGCAAGGGCGCTGAATATGGAGGAGATCTCGAAAGAAGTCGGTGTTGATTTGCATACAGAATCTTTACTTATCAGAGCGGAACAATTGTCTCGGTTTGAGAACGACAAACTTATTGATAAGGTGAGACAATCATATAAACCTAACAAGATGTATTTTATATATACGATAAATGAATGTTTAATTGTTTCCTATTTATTGACTCAACGCATTCAATTAACAAGGTTTGTATGACATTTTTCCAGTATATTTTACAAATTACCAAAGAGGAGAGATAAAAATATATTTTTAAACCAACTCTTGTCGTCAAATTTACTATGGATTAATTATTTAACTAATTATAATATTTCATTCTGTATTATGTGTGCACATTTCGATAAATGGATATTCATGACATATCAAGTTATGTAATGAATTTAAACATATTCGTTGACAGCTAGCTTCCTCCGCAGCAAGGAATACCCAAACATTATGACTAAATAATAAGGTGGACTTTACCATTACAGGTCTTGTGACCTTCCTCTAAACCTAGTCGCTAACTATCTACAAGTTAGAATTAGCGACTACTTGAACTTAGAAGCTGTCTTGTGATGCGAATATAAGTTGCCGCTAACTAGAGGCTACTTTAGAATTTGTCGCATGTTATTTGCCACAGTTGGCAACGTTTTCTGGTGAATTTCGTGGCGCCATTGGCGGTGCGCTAGCTTCACGCAGTTAACAGCGGCATATATAAAATGGCAGCCAAGCGAGATCGCAGCTCGAATTTTACGTCTGACGATTGTCGCAAATTATTAGATATTGTGAAAAGATACGATATTATTTTCTATTGTTGTGTATTGTTTTCATCTTATCTTATTTCTTTAATTTTCCAATGTTTATTTACTTAATAATTTGATTTTGTTGACAGGTTCCACCAGGCTAAATGAACCCTTTTTATTTTTTAATTTGAATTGAATAAACTGATAAGCAACAAGAATTATTATTAGGCCTACTAGCATCATTATTATCGCATTTCAGTTATTTCAAAATCCTGGAAATACCAAACAAGTAACTGGACGAGGAAATCTCAGTAAATAAAAAGTCGGCTATTTGATAACGTTGTGTTTAATTATGCAGTCATTACTCATTTTCATCTCCATCTAGGCCTACTACTATATGCAACGAATGTACAAACAAGGATTGAAGTATTATTTGTTATAATATCTGACAATCCCAGATCAGTATCAAACTCATCAGAATCACTATAGTCACTGTACAGGTTCATTTTAAACTAAGCAAACGCAGAATGTGCGTTGTGTGATGAGCAAAATATCTAGAAAGTAAAATCTAAAACTCTACATACCTTGATCATATAAAATGAACTTCATTCGATACCAACGAATCTAGGTAGACGTTAATTAACAATGCAACATTTTTCTACTATTATTTCTATTTATTCGATGAATAAAAAACATGTATTACATTATTTTCTTCGAAACTGCTGATTTGCATACAAATTTTTAATTATGTGTATAATTTCCGTATTCACATTCGAGGAAAATTTGAATTATATTGGAGAGATTTTATTTTTCAATTTTTCCCGCTAATCTTATGAGGTTGTTTAAAACTTTGAGATGATGTTTCTAAAAAATGGTCCAACAGATATGACCCAAGAACTATAGGGTTTAAGTTGGATAAGTTTGCGTTTAAAAAAAAGTTTCATGTCGATCGGTCAAACCCTGCGACCTGTGCAGTGCTTAGGACAAAAAATGATAAAAAAAAAAAAAAAAACGCACAGACAAAGCTCCGTAAGAGTTGAGTGGAAATCTTCGCTGACGCTCACCTAAAAACTTATTCACTTCGTTTTGTGAGGTTATGTTGACTATTAAAGTGCTCGCTAACTCTTAGAAGGTGCTAGCTTATACCAGCCTCTAACTAACCTGTCTCTAAACTACCTTTAGTAGCCAGTAAGCAGGTCACAAGAAGCCTGCTAAAGTTAGTAGGTTACTAAACAAAATTAAGTGTGTAGTTGAATATTTAGAGGAAGTTCATAAGACCAGGCCAGTCTCAATTCACCTTCGCCCGCGGAATTATTCATGTGACGAATTTTATTTAAAACTTATCATATTATGCTGAGTAAGCTTCCGTTTAACCCTGAAACGTTCTTTGTTTTCCATTATGTACTGGATGTGAAATCATACAGCAGGTAGTCAAGAAACCTTGAATCAGAGATAATTGGCACCAAGACAAAACACTCAATTAATTCACAATCCAGTTCAATTTTTCTCAATCTCACATAATGCATTAAAAATGATATAATAATTGTATGATTTGCCAATATTAATTTTTCCTTTTACTTGTTTGTTTTGAAGCATAGGAAAGAGGAGAGATGGAAATATATTTTAAGGCAATCTCGAGTCGTCAAATTTACTATGGATCAATTAGGCCTATTTACTGTTAATAGTTCAGAACAAGTTAAAATAAACTACTCTGTCATTTGGTTCAATCAACTTTTCGTTTGTTAGATCCTCTTTTCTGAACTGCTTTGTAAATTACAATTTTGAAAATACAAAAACAATGGAAAATAAATTGTAAAATAGTAGCGTATGGATTGACCCAGCGGATGTAAAATTTGGGTAGTGACAAACTTGACTCAAAATTAAGAACTTGTATTATTTTTATATTGTTGGACCTAACATTTCGAGCGATTGAATAATGAATATGTGTAAAGAGAACTATAGGACTACAATCAAGACTACAGAAAGCATTGTTATTGTTCATTTTGGGGGGTAATAGCTATCTCAGCCATTGGTCCAGGTCTGTAATTCCCAGTTATGCAACTGCACAATGGTTATCCTTGCTCCTTTTGTTCACTTTATAACCCTGAAAGATAACCTGAATGATAAAGATGTCGATGATCTGTAGCCAAGGCATAGTAGGATTGTAATAAGGATGGTATACATGCAGTGGTTAATTTGTGCTGTAACGCACCGGCACGGCATTCCGGTTCCTTTTTTGAAACCGGTACGCACGTTTCTGTTTCAAAACAATGAAAATCAATGATGAGGCGGATTTTTATTTGTTTTTTTAACATGCAATAATGTAATTTTACAGATGAATGAATATTTTCAAATTCTGAGAAAGTTTTGTCGTATTATTTGCTATAAATAATTATTGTTCAATACAGATGAGAATAAATTGAAAATGGATCAGGTTGTGCGATTTTTGTAATGATGGTGGGGGAGGGGTGAGGATAGAAATGATGGTTAACTTTGAGGTGCGTTCCGGTTCATTTTTATTTACAAGTTAAGCCCTGATGGTATATATGTGATATAATGCTACAGTACCTTATTTCTATGCTATAGTACTGGTGGACTTATGGCTCATTCCCACGATTACGAAGGGAACGTTCCTTCCACGAGCTTCCTTTGCGAGAAGTAAGAATTAGTTGCCAATTACTATCACCAGAGTAATGGAACTCGAAATGTCAACTTTGTCAGAAAGACTATTTTTATCCTTCAGCTCGAATTGAGTTTCAATTGCATAATTATGAATGTGCAAAATTGATCGTGGCTTTGATCTTAATAATTTTTATGCAGATATTACCAATACACAAACCTTAATTAGAATCATAATAACAACAATTTAATATGAGTCTAATATTTTCTGTCATTTTACACATATTTGTGAGAAAATTGATGATGTGAATTTTTTAAATGTCCAATTTCTTTCTCATGCACACTAGTTTCCATATTCTTGTTTGCTACGATTCTATACACTGAAGGATAAAAATAGCGTAATCTATTGTCTGGGGATTGTACATTGTGCCCTTTTATAGCTCACATAATTTTGCTTCTAGAGATGGAAAAAAATGCAGCCAAATATAGCAAATATTTTCATAGCACCACACTTGCTACTTAAACTTCTATATATTTTACTTTATTTTTTATTTATCATTTTCGTCCAAAGGACTTTACAATAAAAATTTAAAATGAACCTAATTTTAGTATGAAATTATATGGACAGTCAACTTGAACTAAAAGTTATCACAAAGTGAGGTGTGAGAATCAACACATTGAAAAAATATTCCTTATCTATAGAAGTCACTAACATTAAAATTGAATTGGCCAAAGAAGTCAAATCATACAAATATCGTTATTTGTAATATTGGTTTATTTGCTCACTTCTATCCACGTATATATACAACTATATATACGTTGATAGAAGTGTTCACACCTTGCACATGTTCGATCACAGATAATCGAGAAATAGCTCGATTATATGTGGTTCGATCTGAACTCATCCCAGTCGATTTTCAACTTACATCTGTTTCTCTGAATTCTTAGAATATCAGTGTGAGCTATTAAAATATTTCCATCACGTTTAGATGTACAGTTTCACTTTTGTCACTGAGCACATGTTTCTCTTATTATTACACTTCTCACATGAAAGAATAACGAACACAATACTGAGTTTAATTAGTCACACACCTTTCCAGAGTTCGTTCTCTTGCAATTCCGTACAACTAGTTTTCGTTAACAATATCTTTAATATAAGTAGAATGCATTTTAGTTTACATTAAACATTAGTATTCAATTCAATCAATTTAATGTTATCCAAGTTTACTAGAAGTGACTTTTTTTAATGGTAAGTGAAGAAGTTGGTCTATAATTAGAAATACTATCATAGGGGTTCTGGTATGTGAATTTTCACCCTTGAAAGTGTTCCACGTAATGTACACTTACAGCGAAGGTATCCAGATATGATTACCATCCGATGAATTACAGATGTAAGTCAAGTGTATACTATTGTATTGGTTGTGATTTGTCTCGCTCAGACATCAGTGGTATATCAACTGCAACGACGGCTACGAACTCTACGAGAACAGCTTCAGAGAAGAGATGTTCATTTGGATCTGCTCAGAAGAAAACTGTCTCTTCAAGAAGACAACACCCGAGTACGAAGTCTGTTAGAGACTGAACGAGACGAGGCCAATGTACGTGTGAAGAAAGCTCTGAAACAGGTGGACAGATTGCAACTGCAACTTGCTGAGTCGCGGGCTCATGCCAGGGACTTGAAGGCTCAGCTAGGAGATGCTTCTGAATATAAGGTAAGAGATTTAGGTTTCTCTCAGATAAAGAATCAGAGCCTCGATTATTATTGTTTTAACTCTTGATTTGCTTCATCTTAGTTTGAATTATTCAAAACTATTGTATTCTAGTATACAACATTTTGTGGCTTTCGAGTTTTAATTATAACAAAATACCATATTTTGTATGAAAACCAACCTAAGATGGGCGTATACTTCTGAGTTTCCCTATTATCACCATTTTCCATGAGAAGGATTGTCAACTTTGTACTAGGAATATAGGATCCTAGCTTAATTGACGAAACTGCAATCGACGAAAAATCTACGAAGAATTATTCCCAATATTGTATCCGTACAGACCTATACGCCCCCAACCTCCAAATGCGTTCTCACTCTGTAATATATAGACTCTACTCGGGTATACTCAAGTATGTCGACTTTTTGTTAGTGGAAGAACTATCTTGAGATAAGGTCTCTTCCCATTCCAAACTAATCATTGTTGGGGCAGACGTGCGTTCTTGTATTCCATTGGTATTCGAACTTGGTAAATTGTATATAATCCCTGTTGGTTACTGTACACAATTTACCATTGTTTACAATTGTATACAAATATAGTGGAACCACTACATTTGCTATTCTGCTATATTTATTAAATGTTAGAGTAAACAAAATCAACAGCAAATCAAACTTTGATCTAGCTGTTACAAATAGAACTATTTCATAATTAATGGCTTTTTGAAAAGAGTTCATTTGTACATTTACTTGGTTGTCTGTTAGTATATGGTTTGATAGATTATTGATTTGTGTCAATTAATGAATGTAATAATTAATATATTTTTGAAAAGAGTTCATTTGCACATTAACTTGGTTGTCTGGTAGAATATGGTTTGATTGATGATTGATTTGTGTTGAAGATTGCCGCACTGGAACGTGGCAGAAAAATTGAAGAGCTGCAGAAGAGGTTGGTGGACTCCGAAATGTTACGCAATCGTTACAATCGAAAAGTGACACTGCTAAAAGACCAAGTACGAACGACTAGTCAATCAGCTGATCAAGAAAGGTCCATGCATGATCACACTCTGTCGTTGACGAGAGATGAACTGGCTTCGGTCAAACAGATGTTAGCTGACACACAACGCCGAGAGAACTCGGTTAGTACACTGTAGACATGTATTCTACACACTCAAATTGTATTTTTTTTTGTATACGTGTTAAATTCTAATTAACGATCCAAACAATACTACTTTTCATCCATAGCCGTGATTGGGGAACAATGATTTTGTATCAAGTTCATTACATTCATTCCATTTTTAAATCATTTTATTCATGTTTTTTTTTCAACAGGATAATTTTACATACATGATGAAATAGTATGGGATTCAGATGAGACGGTGTAGCTGTATATGATTGATTTCAAATATGATTCAAATGAGTTCCTCAAGGCTCAGTCGTTGGACCACTATTGTTCCTTATATATATTAATGATGTTAGTCTATGCTGTGAGAGAAGTTCCATATCTACCTTCAAAATTTACTAGGGAAGTTTGAATGATATTTTCAGTGTATTTTAATATGTATCACCTGTTATGATTAATCTAGTATTTTGTGATTTTTTTTATGATTTTTATGATTTCATGATTGTATTGAGTGTTTTTATGTGTACGAGGTATGTTACAATAATATTTTTTTGTTGCTGAAAAAACTGGCTTCTAAGCTATTTAATAAATAAATAATAATAATAATAAATAATAATTATTGATAAATAATAATGATAATAATAAATATTAGATAGATGAATCAATTGAAGCGAAATTATTAGTATTACTCACAAAACAATGTAGACATTTCAATAGATAGATATAGATAACTAGATACTTCAGATAATTTAGTGAATAACAAAAATAAAGAAAACGGATTACTGATGTATATATGTGTTGATGTATTCGCAGCTGTTGAGTTTCCGCACTTCTGCCAGTCAACTCCTTGGACTTGATCTACCAGTACCCGATTACGAGATCATCACCCGCCTCCAGAAATTGGTCCATGCTCACCGCGACTTCACCCTCGTCTCTCGCCGTTACGACGACCCTCTCCTATTGGGTCACAGCCCTCCGGCAGGTTCACGCACCCCGTTGCGTATGGGGCACAGTCCAGCGAGGTATGACGACTCGGGCTTCGTAGACCCCCCCGATCTCAGTATTGATGATAGTGACGATGTGAATGGCATCTACAATAAACGACCGATCAGATCGTCAACGTGACGTCATATTTAAAGACAATATGCGCTAGATGCAGTGGCGTAACAAGGTACGACGATACAGGAGTGTAAAATGTATAAATCGGCCCTCCTCTTTTCTCCATATTTGCCTCAATATGAAAAGCACTCGTGTGCCTCTATAATATACTTTAATATGAATGTGATTCAAATTTTCTCTGAATTTTAGTTATTTTTCTCCATTCTATGAAACAACGTATAATACTACTTATTGTACATAGATTAATTGAATTATTACATTTACTCATTGATTGATATTAAAATTCCTTCGCCTTGCTTTTGTTCTAAAAAATATCCACAGCATCAATCAAATGAATCCGCCTTGCTCCCTCGGATTCAATCGATAAGATTGAACCCACACACTGCAGAGTATCTCGATTATATTCCCAAATCATTTAAATGTATGAATGACAAATAATAATCATAGCAAATAACACCAGTCCCACTCCCTGAAGTAAATTTAGCCGTGGGCCCCTGTGCCACTGCATCGCTTGTCCGCCGATATTCGCGCCACTGCATCGCTTGTCCGCCGATATTCGCGCCACTGAATAGGTGGTTCAGAACAAAATGGAAATGCCAACATGTATGTATGGCATTACTGCCATTTGTGGAAGTTACCTCAAGCACTCATCTCTAAACTCATCATTCTGGACATATATCTACTAGTAGATGAATCTACCAATATACATGTGAAACTGAAACTAGCTATAATAGCGCATCCGTCCAGTATCCGATACCAAGTACAAGTCTCATTAATCTCATCATTCTCTCTTTGAAATATAGTGATTGCGTCACCAATGTGCAACTGAAATGATCAGATCCGTCCAACCATCCCTACCAAGTGCAAGTGCATGGTGGGAACTTTGAATTAATCCTAAAGTATTCAATATTGATCACGATGTTCACTCTCCTGTTTCTATTTTCTTCTTAGAATGTCGTCATTTGGACTGTTTTCTTGTAGTGATGTACTTATGAATGAACAAACTCATTTCAGCCTTCGTAGTATGGTCTATTATATACTACCCATTCTTTATTTTGAAATATATGTTGAATAGTGAAATGTTGATGTTTTTCAGTCAATTTTATGTAGAAGTAGCAAATAGATATAAATATTTTAGAAGGTGGGGGTGTAGCATATGTATCAAAATATATGCACCAATCAATAAACACCAACGCACTCGAATTATTAACACGTACGCTTTGTAATACTGCAAAGATATTTAGCATCGTTATTATTCTCACTGTAACTATGTAAACTTAATTGAAGTTAAAATTGATGTTGAGATTATGGATAAAAATCTCTCGATTCAGATGCAAGTTATTCAAAGAAGAATGAATTGAAAATAATTATTAAATTCAAAGAACATACATTTGGTTCTAAATTATATAGATTATATTTCGATATCGATACATATCGATTAGTAACTCGTATACACAAAAACCAAGTTGCCATTTTCATAAATCTTCGCTCAATTGTCATTTCTATATTTTCCACTGGACTGGTAACTTAGCACGGCTATTTAGTTCAAAATACATTGTCATTGATACGGTGTCATGAACACCACCATTCACCTCATTAATGTATTAAAATATACCTATAACAATCACTTGCGATGGTAGATTTCAACAGTTATTATGTTAGATAGATATATTATTGAATTAGTGTTTCAAAGTGTAGATTTGTTCGAAAGGGAGTACGGAATGTACAATGTAAATTATTGCATAAGATAATCACCGTTCAATTGAATTAGATTAGTCTAGTTTCTTTGTATACATTAGTGTGAGAATAATTGGTTTCAAGTAGTGCCACAATATTTATTAAAGAATGCAATCAAGTTGATAATCTCTCAACTTCTTGCTTTCAAGCTTAGACTGTGGTACTTGTAATGAGCTAATTATAGCTCCAAAAAATGTACAATTGTAATATAATATTATTATTATACAATGTAGAACCATCAAATGAATATCCGCATTTGTGCGCTCAAATATTTTGCAATTATTCTGTCATCCGTTGTGAACATTTGAAAGAAAACTTCAGCAAAAAGAATGTCAACAGTTTTTGGTTGTTAGTTGTCACAAATATTAGTAATTGTACGAAATCTAGTCTAAAATAATAACAATAGTCATCACCACAGTTCCATGATAATTGTTGTATTCGTAATTATTAATAATAAACTGTAATTCACGGAAAATGGGTAAAATCGTGACTTGGAAATGTTCAATTAATAGATGCTCACGTAAAATGTGTTCATATAGACACATGTTCTATTACATACATGTTCTTATACACCAAGTATAAAAAACACATTAACGCCAAATACCAATCCACTGCCACAAAAGTACATTCATAATGGAACTGCTTGTTAAAAGTAGAGCGAACCAATCCTATATCGGTCAGCGATATAGAGTGGTCACTCAAAATGATTCAGAGATCTAGACCAACTTATAGTTGAGCTGCACGAACTATTTTATTATATTATAAATTTATTGTATGAAGTGATTGATACTCTTAAATGTACGTGTATTTAATCAGAATAAATGAATAAAGTTAGTTGTTCATATCAGATGGATCCATCCCTGATTCCTATCATTGTAACTCCTTGAAAATGATGTCGTTTATCATACTATAGGAAAACGCAGTAAGGTAGGTCTATATGCGTTGTGAGATCAGCGTAGAAATATGGAAATCATGAATGAAATTAATCCGCCCCGGTGGCTGGGTCAACTATCGCTAGCGGTAGAAACAGACGTCACCGAGTCCCGCATAAGGAATGGGTTTTTGTAAATTTCCTCTCACCTATCATCACTTCATCGTTTCATTGTCATCCGCTCATTCGCACTCCCGTATAACCTAGCTGTTGGTGGGGTCGCTAACCAACATAAAAGAAAGAAATTAAAAATATTCTGTCAGCTCAATAAACCTTGAGCAAGTGGCAGGTAGGATTTTTGAATGTTTGAAGTAAAACATTTAAAAACTTCAACCAAACATTAAACTTCAAACATTTAAAACCCTACCTGCCACTTGTTCGTTCAGAGTGAAATTTATACTTATTATCTTGCAAAAACTATTGATCCTAATATTCAATGGAATTATACTTTTATTGGCATTTTCTTCGTTATTTTCTCGTCCGATTGTTGTAAAATCACTGAAAATGTGTAAGGTTTTTTCATAATCAGTGAAAATTTTGAAGCTTCTGAAATAATTTTGTTTTTCAAGTATTTTCCCTCCGGGTTATTCTCATAGGGTTTTAAAAAACTTCCGAATTTCTCCCGGAAAAGCGTTCAAGCAATTTTTTTGAAAAACCATCTCGACCTATTCTGGTGTAACACCAATCCGCAAAAAAGTTTCAAGTCGATTGTTTTTTCCTGACTTGTATGCCGCGTACAAAATTATAAACAAAAAACAAACACCATTAGACCCAGAAGACCCATTTTTGTCGGTAGATGGCATAGAAGTCTTCGCTACGCTCATCTAATAAATATGTTGTAGTTTCTATTAATCAGTAAGTTATTGGTGAACTAGTATACATTCGTCATGAACCATTCATCAATTGCGAATATTGTTATTATATTCAATGGGAAGACCTTTTATAAATGTATTAGCTTTACAAGCGATTGTTCGATAGATAATGCTGATTTTATCACGTATATTCGTTAACCATCGCTTAATAGGCCTATGTAGGCATACCTTGGAGCCATAATTATATTCACCATTGAAATTGTTCATGATGATTTTTAATTTGTTTAGAACGTGTCACATCTTATTATTTTCCTATTTAGCTGAGGCTGTCTGTCGATTACTCTCAATTCTTTCGAAGGATATAATTTAATTTCTCATTTTCTTGACATTTTTTAATTCACTTAGCCATGGTTGGCGAAAATCACCAAGCGTTGAGCTGACTAACAGAGAACAGTACGCAAAAAAGATATACTTGAACTCCAGAGACCGTCAATAATAACGAGAGAACGTAGCATTGTAACCTGAAAAGACATGAAAAGAAGGTAAATGCCTGGTTCGCACAACATTGCTGTCCAGAGTCAAAGGAGACCATTTATATCAAGTGAGCCAATTTAATGTCTATCATATGTTCCTTTATCATTCATATATATATATATATATATATATATATATATAGGGTATGATTTAAACCTGTTCAAAAATCGCGACCTCCTCCGGGACTCGAACCCTGATCTCCACATTGTTGGTCTGACGCGCTACACATTACGCCAGAGAGGAAGGTCTTGAACATTTTCCCCGTCAGACCGGTAATCTGAAGATCCGGGTTCAAGTCCCGGGGCAGGTTGCGATTTTTGAACAGTTTTAAATCATACCGTTATGATAACCTATACTGGTTGTTAATCAGAAAGTTGTTAAAATTATATATATATATATATATATATATATATATATTTATATTTATATATATATATATATATATATATATATATATATATATATATATATATATATATATATATATATACATATATATATATATATGTATATATATATATATATATATATATATATATATATATATATATATATATATATATATATGTATACAGACATATACATCCCAACTGGTGCACGCACGTGTACTACTTGTCTACATGTCCTGAAACAAAGGAGAGCAGACAGGAGAACAGACAATTATTGCGAAGTAGTGGAGGGCAGAGGTGAGTAGTGGAAATGGCTCTGAGAGTAAAAGAAGAGTATATGAACTGTCTACACACCATATAAATTGACTGACAATGCCCAAAATAGAATATAGAAACTGGCTTGAGAAAAGGCAATATATATGTTCTATTTGAAAAGTGACGACCCGTGAAAGGGCGATTAGAATGAAATGAAACTATGAATTATGGAAATTGAATTATGGTGTGAAGGCTGGAACATACTGATTTATGTTAAATTTCTCTCTTTTATTGAACATCACTTTTATACACTATTCTGAATACAATATTCTATTAGTTGAAATTAAACTGAATGTAATTAATGTTTTGCGTGACAGTGCGATAGTATTATTAGAATCCTAAACACTTGATATGAAAGATAAAATATTCACTATGGGCTAGGGCTACAACTTTTTAAAATTAAAGGTTTCAAATGGTTGTTGAAAGGAATGCGAAGTAGAACGAGAAAAGCAGATAATTAATGTATCGTATGTATTATGTATATGAAGGTGATCAGAAAATATAAGTTCATTTATCTTTATTTTTATCATTTTTATCATTATTATTTCATCTTATTTTTATCGTAGTTATTTTATGTGACTTTGCTAGTTAAGCGTGACTTGAATATAATTTATTCATCTGAAATAAGATGAATAAATTATCTTCGAAGAGAGTATTTTCAATTTATTCCACAGGTTAACCCTCAATGGGTTTTGTGGACACTTAAAATGAAAAATGTTTTGTAATAGTGTATACATTTATTGGATGAGAAAAAATATATATTTTTAATATCAAGGAGGATCAAGGATCAAGGAGGATGTTGCTGCAAGAGAAGAAATATGGAATGCAGTGGAAGAAGCAAGATTGTGTGGGAAGACAGAACAAGGTGGAGGGAGTTGGTGCGGAAAAACGAAGACATGGAGGATGAACAGACCTGGCCAGCTTGTTTCCTGGAGATCCGGGGCCCTAGTATTTTGGTGGAATGCGTTTCACTCCCTGACGCATCAATTTGAAATCATTGACATATAATTACAATTCATATGTGTGAAGCAGAGGAGAAGATTCGAATCGCGGAAAGTGTATATCTCGAGACAAATAAACTTTCATTTTCATCCATCCTGACGTGGCTTTTCGTGGTTTTCCACAGTCTGCGAAACAAATGCTTGGATGAGATATTAATCAGCGATGACTTTCTATTAGTACTGAGTAGTGAGTGATATGTGTCCACTCTCAATAGTCAATACCAATGTTGATAATGTCTGGACATATCACAAAAACGGGCATACTTATAATTCATTCCGGATTTGTTTGGAACTGGAAGACTTTTACCTTCGGCGAAGAAAAACGGTCACAGGCAACGCAGTCGCAGTCCTTATGTCAAAGTTGATTATTTCAATTCAAAATAGTCGTTACATAATTATTTATATTTGATGACAATTGATCGCCTCGAAGTCTTTGATCAACCAAGAGGTGCCGCTAATGCATGAACAGTATCATTAATTCATCCTTTGCCTCAATTGGTAAACAATGATTGAATAACAAGATTTCGATGCTTATAATTAAAATGTTCTTACACCATAATTATATTCGATTTCAGATAGACTAGATTTAAATTTCAACTGATTATGATACAATCTTATATGACAAAATGATTGTGTTCATTATAGGACCTACAAAGAAATTAATCTCTTTGAATAAGTTGTGTTGGTTATACAAAGAAATTAATATCTCTGAATAAGTTATAAGTTGAACATCAAGCTGATAGTAATTAAATAAAAGTTTGCTTGAATCCAATTGTATTGAACTTAGTGGGTAGAGAATTCCAGCAGCTTCATAGTGCCTGTCGTACCCCCTTCCTCCACTTGCATGCAGGCTGCAGCGTTGTTGAATAGCAGCTCGATTTTGACAAAACATTCGACAAAACAAATGGAATATGCTAGAAATAGTTGATTATACATTAGTAATACCTTCTGCTGTAATCTAAATCTTGATTTAAAAAATCATTTTATAAATACTAAAATACAAGTTGGAATTATTCATGACGTTATAAATGGGGCACCACCGGGTGGTTTTGACCTCCCCAATGAGTGAACTGAGAAGTATAATAAATAATTATAAAAAAGTTCAAGTTGATCTAATAAGAAAATACTAATCATTTTAACAATTCAAGTATTCCTGCAAATGATAATAATTCTACTTTCTTCTTTTCATGTTTTCATCGAAATTTCTCTTTTTTTTTCTCAAAAACTTTTTCAAACTAATTGATCATTCATAACTTTCATAACATCTATTTAATTCGCAATTTATAATTAAAGACAGGTGATGAATGTCATTATTATAACAATGAAAAAAAAATCTTTCAAATCACTACCTTCAAACCACTAACATGAGAAAAAACACACACACACACACATATATATATATATATATATATATATATATATATATATATATATATATATATATATATATATATATATATATATATATATTTGAAAAAAACAATGCATCATGACTTATTCCAATATATAAAAGTCCTGAACGGAAGAATGTTTGCCAGCGTTCTTCCTGGCTTCTCTTGGTCTTATTTGGACGCATGTTCTCATCTTGCTCGAAATTGGGGATCTAGCAGCCTTTTTCATTTTCGCTCCATGCTCCATGTCCATGCCCTGAATACGCTCTGAACATATTTCTCATTCTCAGGGTCATTTTTCCCTCTTTAATGTATGATTTTCAAACATTCATCGGACTGAGAATCGCGCTCAATAATTTCAACCGTTGCCATGGGGAAGTAACTATCAACCATTTTAAAACAACAACATCTGTTTGTCTTTTGTGTGTCATCCTTGTTGTTACATCAACACCAACTACTAAAAGAGGAACTTACTAAACCAAAGGCAAGTTACCGAGATAAAATATTTTCAATGGGTTTGTGGGTGTGTGTGTGTGTGTTACTGATTACCTAACTGAACTCTCCACATAATAACATGAGCGTGTTTGCCTGGAAACCTTTGACTAATGCATGAAACGTGACAGTTTTCTTCGTAGTGCGACTCAGTACCACCCTATTTACTTCCCTACTTTCCCATATCTTGAGTCCTTGATTACCCAACCACATTACTCCCTTCAAAAATCAAGTAATTCAATCATATGCATGAGATTTTGTTAGAAATAGTTCCTATGTTTCACTGCAGTTTGCAGATTTTTAATATTAACAAGTGGGGATGATTGGAATAGATTAATTGCATATTTTTCGCTGCTATTTTTAGTTGCTATATTAATGGATTTTTTCTGGAGCCGTATAGTGATATGAATATGCTATTGCTGCTCTTGCAGCGCATGTCCCAATTATGAGACAGTTACAGGCCTACTATTAGAATGAATTTACTTCTATATATATGAGTGAATGAGATATCCATGAGTAGTAAACCGTCTTCACATTAGACTTTATATAACGATGATGGAAAGGCAAAATGTCGTAAGCGATCTTTTTTTTCGTGATATAGACCTACAATTCAGAATGTCATCTTTATCGATGTGCAAAGAGTCGTGAGTCACATGTCAATACAGTAGACGTGTCCAATATAATTTTGTCGTAAGCGACAAGGTGCGCCTACATTTTGCCATAAGCGCTAACACAAATGTCGTGAGCGCAAAATTTCCCAATCAAAATACAACACATTTAGTCGAACGGAAAATGATGCTTGGCAAATTCCCAATGAAAATACAACATTTTGTCGTAAAGCGCCAAAAGTTCGTAAAAATTTGATGAATTCTCATGAAAATTTGTAACGATCTGTAAACGTATGGGCGAATATCACACAAAAAGTTTGAAAATTGTATCTTCAAGTTTGAATTTATTAAACGTTATTAATTTCCTGTGAAAAATATTCATAATGGCGCTTACGACATTTGCCTTTCCACCATCGATAATTATCATGGAATATCACACCAACCAGCTGACATAGGTAATGACTCACCAAGTAAGTCATTCGTTTGAATTCCTGTTAATTGATGTACTAATGTACATGCACACGCCACAGTGGTGCACAGAAATCTACAGCCAATAATGAGTTTTTCGCTTGAACGAGTTGTGTCGAAACTTCTAGTATCGATTGGTAAAGTTTTAAGTGTGCAAGAAAATTGCTTCCAGTTCAAGTGTATACAACTAGATAAGTTCCATGTATATCTAAAACTACATGGCTAAAACATCCCATATATATATATATATATATATATATATATATATATATATAGACATACGGTATGGGATGTTTTAGCCATGTCATAAAAGATAGCCCTCTATAGTGCTAGCCCCAGAAAGTATCGTCAGTATAGTCATGACATAATATTAATACCTCGGTAGCTCACTGGGAGAGGACCTGACCGGCAATCAGATGGTCACGGGTTCGAGTCCCGGTCGAAAAGTATCTTTTATGACATGGCTAAAATATCTCACATATCTCGATATTGGATCGTATCCAAGAAGTTTAATGATCACACAATTATATATATATATATATATATATATATATATATATATATATATATATATATATATATATATATATATATATTTATATATATATATATATATATATATATATATCAAGCGTAGGGTGGCAATGGATTCTCGATTATTTACTTTCATTTCTCAGGTAGAGAACAGACGAGCATCATTTATATAATAAACGGCCAGAAGAAATATTTATTCCGGGTATACAATATAAATGAGAACCACAGGAAAAGAATGAACCGATTTATATACTTTTAGTGATAACATTTCTATTCTGTAACTATATCACATTTTCAATTATTCACCATACCGCGTTTGACTGTCTTGAATTCTCTATTTTATGTGACAGATTGTCAGAGATTGTGTGGTTTTGATTTCCGCGTATCCTTTGATTTTCAACTTCGCCTGCATTAGAATCAAACGCATTCAAAACGTCAATATAAAAGTAAACAGGATGTTCAGTAATATTAGTAAACCTATTTACGATTCAAATAGAATGCCATTTGCATACAATGAATCAATTTGTTCGGTCTATATAGAAACATCAGCCAACCAAATGGGGTGTTTTTCGAGGTTTCATTTTGTTCTTTTCATCTACGAATTCAATTTCCGCTTTCAATTCAAACCATCGTCAAATGATTGATATTAAAATTAGGATTCTCTCCTTAAAATTTTTCTCATACATGTTTGAATGAGTATATTTGTATGAATAAAATGAAAATATTAAATTGGTTTACTATAACAGGAGTGTAGTTCTCAACAATACTTTCATATTTTATTTTTTATCTTTATTTTTCTATAATAATTTGTGACTTTGTGGAGTCAAATATAGGTAAGGTCTCGAATAGACAGGTATTTGACTACCTATATTGATATTTGTATGTTTTAAAAGTATGGTTAGAAAGTACATTTAATTGACGTTTCGAGCTATATGTAGGAGTGTATCGAGTGAATACTTGAAATTGCAGTCTACTGGTTGAAGAGAATGCTAATCAACAACTATCGAATTTGACGCCATTTAGTTGATATGACCATCGATTCAGAGATTTTTACTAATAATTATGAATTTTCCAAAAAGCAAGCATATAAAATCAGCCAAGAGATACAAGCATTCATTTCAATTCATCTCTCGACAACTAATATTAATTGTCATCCAGGTCTGAAGGTAGAAATTTCTATATTTTGACAAATTATTGTGTACACAAATACACAAATACACTTTACACAAATCAAAAAGACGATGAATTACCCTAAATATACGTTCTATTCTATAGCTCAAACACTCACTTCTTGCCAATACTCATAGGCCTAGTATTAATAGGAAAAGTCGTGGTAAAAGTTGAAACCATATCTTTCTCAAAGTTACCAAACAAGAATACAAATGATCACCGACTTAATGAATTCGTTCTGTTTGTGTATCTCCATCGCAATATAGACATACTGCAGGGAGAAATCCAATTTGAGAATCTAATCTTACCAAAAAGGTGACTTAGATCTCTCAACCATCTTCGTGTTTACACCTCATTCCAATTCTTAATTACCTCATCACGGCATAGTGAACAAAAAGAAGCACAATGAGAAATATTAATAGTGAAACGCAATTATAGGGTTGCTATAAAAAGTGAAAATTGAAAATTCTTCAATCTTTAATTATTCCCTTCCAGTGGAGGATATAAGGGTGAAGGAGGGAGGAATAGGGACTATCGCCTCTCACATGAATTGGACGTAACGAAAAAAAAATAAGAAAAAGAAATAGAGAGGAGAGTGTGTGAGAGTTAGTGTGATATAATTTGATGTAATTCGTAATTAATTGGATTTTAGAATCAAAGTAATAGAGGAATGATAAATGAAATTCAAGTCAGATACTAAGATTAGGTCAGATATTGTCGAGATTGTGCTAGGCAGCAAATTGAATAAATCAGGTCCTAGATAGGTGCTTTGTCTTCGATCGAGTGATGTATATGAATATGAATGTCATAATTTAGTTTTAGTAGTGAATACTTATTAATTGTTTTGAGTTGTTTGAGATTGTAACGAACATTTTCGTTAAAACTAGATATTCCGAATTTTAGAGAAAACTCGAAATCATCATCTCTATTCAGAAATTAAAATAAATCCATTTGACCTCCAGGAACCGGCCTTTCTCTGAGTCGTGTGAGGTAGACACTATACTCGATTCTGTTTATATTTCTATACAGCATAGATAATGCCTACATCATGACTCATAGTATCTGGAGAACAGAAAAATGAATCATAATTTCTGAAAATAATTGAGACGACGATTTCTAGTTTTCTCTCAAATTCGGAAAATAATATCGTCATTATTCATTAAAATCTAGTTTCAGGGTTACGATGTCCTTTAAAAATGCTTCTATTGATAAGTTGCCATTTGACCAATGGAGAACCAAGAGATATACCAAAATATTTTACACTTCATTCGTACATCTAACGGACCACGCAACCATCACGCTAGTCTCATGATCATTTGTATGCTCGGTAGAGATGTCGAATCCGACGCGAAGAGGGGCGGGAGCGAACCACCACAGCGGTGGGGGCACTATGCTCATGAAGAGCGTCTCGCTGTTTCTGGCGTCGGGACGCAGAGCGTCGTCTAACGCAGCAGCGCATGCATTACATAGGAGCGAGGAAGAGAAAGCCAAGAGGAGAGGACGGAAAATGGGAGACGAGAATTCGAAAGGTGGCAATCAGAAGTGTTCATTGAAGATGATGGAACACTTGAAGAAAATTACACACTTTTCGAGGTATGTTAACACAAATGTATACGAATTTTTTAAACATCGAATTTTCAAGAATTTCGTGAATTTGGTTCATACTTCAATCTTCATACGAATTCAAAACCTGAATCTATACGGAATCTACATATTATTATATTCATCTTCGAAAATAAAAATTATTCGAGCCAGAAGGTAGGCTTTATGCATTTTATTCGTTTTTTTGCAATGTTAAGAACATTACAAACCATGAACTGGATTTTAATGAATTATAACGATATTTATTTCCTTGATTTTGGATGAAAACTTGGAATCATCATCTCAATTTCCCAAAATATAACCTATTTATTCATTTTGTCCTCCAGCGACCGTAGGAATCACCGATTCCGTATAGAAAGAAACATACACAGAATCGAGTAATGTCCACGTCACGACTCAGAAAAAAGGTCAGGTCCTGGAGAACAAATTAATTAGTAAGAATTTCTGAAATTGAGATGATGATTTCTAGTTTTCTCTAAAACTATAAGAAGATAAAGATCGTCATTATTCATTCAAATCTAGTTTCAGAGTTGTCGTCCTTTAAGAAGAAAGTGTATGCTGTAGGCATACTTTGATACTTCAAATTGATTTTACGATCTAACACTCAAACCTTTCATGTAATCTGCATGACAATTGGTCAATTTCTAAGCAATCATTCGAATTGTAGGTTCTGACCTAGTATTTATTCCAAAACATCGCCACTCATATTAAACGTTTCCATTATATAGAAAATAACTAATTTTAGTATATTTGCCTCAATACCCAGGCATGTACGATCGATGCATTAGTTTTCGTGAACTAAAAGGTTATCGCATGAAATGGGACTAAATTAGTTGTTCACGAAAGACTTGCAACTGACCAATCCCCATCCTCATCGGACCGACATTTTTAAAACAAAAACAATTAAAACTATCTTGCAAATAGTTACGTATAACTTGACATAGACACGGATAAATAACAAAGCAATTGAATATAAGCTTGTCGTGTTATCCGCTGTAATAATTTCCAGTGACGGACAAATTTCTTCGTAAGACTCCATGGGAGTCGATTTAGCGGAATATCAGTTTTTTGGTGATAACTTTCGAACGGTATGAGATATCGACATTGTAATAAAGAGGAAACACAGATATTTTCAATACCCTCAAGATGGTGTAAATAATGACTATTTATCTCATATCGCATAATTGTCACGCGTATACGGTTAAAAAATGTTTTTTAACCGTATACACCTGACAATTGTCTACTTGAGATAAATAGTTATTACTTATAGAAGCTGAAGGTATTGAAAATATATTTCTTCTCTCTTTATTAGAATCCTAGTATCTCATACCGTTCAAAAGTTATTACCAAGAAAACTGATATTCCGCAAAATCGACTTACGACTACGACCCAATTACTAAATAATCGCTTCGAAATCTTCTCATTTGATTAGTTCTGTTAGATTGAACCGTTACTCTGTTTTAATCCCACCAGACAGGAGATTGAAGCTTTGCATAGGGTGTACCGAAAACTAGTCGCTAGTAACACAAGCACCTTCGCAACTAGCAATTCGTCTGGCAGTCCTGTTGCCCCCCAAACCACAGCCGTTGTTCCTGGCTCAGTAGCACCAGTCTATTCCAACGAAGTAAGTAGCAATCGAAACGGTGTCTCTGGTGATGGGCGCATGGGAATATTCCCGCTAGTGGGAATATTCCCGGCAATATTTTCCATGTTTGAATAAATTCCAGCAGTCAAGGAATTTAATTAGATAATTCTCCAATTGCCTACCACGTGTATTTTATTTTTATTTAATTTTATTTGTTTCTCAAATGTGGGTCTTGAGAATCCAAGACCTACTGCTTTGGTGGTAGAAATAATATCTTGCCAGGCCTCAGACGAGATTGAGAAGATTATAGTACCGCACCTTTTTTGTTTTAAAGTATTGTTTTGTGATTATTTTTCATACGTACTTATACACAAAAATGTAAGTACGCTCTATAATTTGATTTTTTTCTTCCTAACCTTCCTGTAAGCTGTAGGCCTACTTCAACCCATATATATATTAAATATATGCAGCCATGAATAAAGAATATGGAATATTGGCACTTTTACTTTTGTTTATATTTTTGTTCATGTTTTTTATTCTCTATTGAGTGTACACAAAGAAAAAATATTCTGTGAAAATTCCCATTTTGGGGGGGAAATTCCCTAAAAATTTTTCAGAAATATTTCCTCAATTATGAATTCGGGGAATTTACCCATCACTAGCATGTGTCCTTTACATGAGCGAGAGCCGCATCCGTGGCTCAGTCAACTATTGTATTGTATAGTGTATTGATTAGAATTTCGTGGTACAGCAATTAACTTGTATGACAACATTACATTGAACGTACAGAGGTTATGAAAATTATCATAATTAGGTAAAGTTATTATTCAACAACGAACAACTGTACGTAAATATAATTTAATTCATTGGACAATACAGTAGTAAAGTCCTTTGAAAATTGTTTGTTTTTATAAATATGAATCGGAAAGACGATTCCATTCTTTGTTGATCTTAAAACATTATGAGAAGCTTTTTTCAAGAAGTCAGAAGCTATTTTTTCGGTTTTCAATTTTTTTTCAATGTGTGGTCTAAAAAAATCATGTATTGCAAAAATCATGAATGATCACTCTTTTTCCATTATGTGAGTGATGGCGAAGACTTCCATCCTACTCTACGGAGCTTTGTCTGTGTCTTTTTTCTTCTTTCTTTTTTCTGTTTGTAAGAACTGCACATATCGCACGGTTTGGATAATCAGCATGAATCTTTTTCTGGGCTTTTATCCAACTTGAAGCTGTATATTTTTTGGGACAGATCGGTTGAACCATATTTGAGAAACACCTTCACAAAGTTTCTATACATGAGGGTGGCTCATGAGAGTGGCTGGGCGGAAATATTTGAAAAATAAAATTTCTCCCCAAAAATCCAAATTTGCACTAAATATAAAAACATGGAGGATAGGCCAACACATTATTGAACATTTTTATTCGAATCGGACAAGCCGTTTTGAAGAAAATAATTTGATATTTTTGTATTATTCATCAAGAAGATGTAAATAGTAGCAGAACCATGTTGCCGAGATTCACGGCTTTCCAGACTTGATAAATGCAGTAAATCAAATATATTGTGTACGAGTCAAGGTGTGTAGAGTTCTCAATTGTAGTACACAAAATATCTCGCTTATATCCCACAACGCATTTGCTGCGTTCACCTAGTGTAATTAAAATAAACACAATCACTGCTTTAATTGATTGGCTTATAGCCGCCCCCGTGACTCAGTCATATATCGCTAGCGGTAGAAACTGAAGACAGGTCGGGCGTGGATTCGAGTCCCGCATAAGGCATGGGTTTTTGTAAACGTCTTTTCACCTGTCATCACTTCATCGCTTCACTATCACCCGCTCATTCGTACCCTCATATAACCTAGCTGTTGGTGGAGTCGTTAAGCAGAATTTAAAAAATAATAGTTTGCTTATTTCTCGCTCATTCAGGGGCTAGATCGTGTTGTATTCCGTGAAGTTATCCACAATACGTTTGACCTTGTAACTGAAGAGGTATTAATGGACCGTATATTCTGCACATTTGACCGTTTCAACGACGGGGTCATCGGGTTAGAAGAATGGGTATGCGGTCTATCAGTATTTCTACGAGGAACTTTACCAGAGAAAACGGCTTTCTGTTATCACGTTTACGATTTAAACAACGACGGTTTTATAACCAGGGATGAGATGCTTCATCTATTCAGGTACATTATTATACAGACTGTGTTTTACATTATTGCATGCAACTGATTTTCTGTGCTCCAACTAAAATTTTATCTATCCTGTCTCTTGAATCTTAAAAACCAAGGACATCGGTAGGATTTGTGTATTAGGGGGGCGCAGGTTACATTAATAAAATGACCGCCCAGCTGGACACCAGCCGCGCGTTAAAACCTAGGAGGATTTAATATAAATCCTCCTAGGTTAAAACGGGCTCTGGACCCCAAAAGTGTATTTTTTGTGATATGATCATTTCTTAGTGATTTTTGTGAATCAAGCAATTTTGAAGTCTTATAATTGAATCATTATGGATATTTTCGAAGTTATTCTCAATAATTGAGCCATGATGAACTTTTTCGAAATTATTTTCGCGATTTCCCCCAGCAAAGCCCCGCAGGGCATTTTTGGAAATGTGGTCATATTTCATGTGATTTTTGCGATTTACAAATGTTTTGGAGTTTAGTAATTGAACCATTATGGATATTTCCGAAGTTATTTTCATTTGAATCCTTATGGAAATGTTCAAAGTTATCTTCGCGATTTCTCCCAGCAAAATATTGTATTGTGTGTTTATTTGTAGGTCAAAATATATATATTTTCATAGAAGGATAAATTATTGATGAGATGCAAATGTCGATTGTTGGCGTGCGCTCCCTATCTTGGACCCCCTAACGACGTCCCTACTCCCTGGTTAATAATGTGACTATTTCAGGAATTGTTTAGTGAAACATCCGCAAGACGAAGATCCTGACGAAGGAGTTAAGGATTTAGTCGAGCTAGCTCTAAGAAAACTTGACTACGATAAAGATGGAAAAATATCGTACCTAGATTTCCAAATGGCAGTCACTGATGAGCCGTTACTTCTGGAAGCTTTTGGCCAATGTTTGCCAGCAGAAAGTGCTTGCCTTACATTTATGTCAACACTCTAACAATTATTGTTGTTGTACTTATTAAAATAAAAATTCAACTAGATAATAAATTCTGTATATAATTTAATTTCCTTTCATTCAGAGTAGGTACACACGAATTTTGAATGGTTATTAATGTCTTTGTAATAAATGGTGAACTCGATCGAGGCTCTATCTATGTTGTAATTGCACTGCCTATACATCTTATATTATTTAAATTAAAATCCTTTCTTTCCTTTCCCATACTGTTCCCTCAATTGTAATATGTGATTTGAAACTATATTAACTATAATTAATTCAAATACTTTAGAGCATGATACAGTATGAGTGGTATTTCTCGAAATTCACTTTTTTGTCATATATTGTCATTTTCTTAACTTCTAATGATAGCAGTGCTACTTTTAACTTTTTATTCTGCAAGGGTTATAGGCCTACCACAAGATCGTTGACCCATCACAACCCTTCAGCAAGTGTACCATTGTTCGTCCTTCTCAAAAGACGCCGTGTACCATAAACCACTGAATTAAACTTCGGACTTCGTATCTGACTGCCAAGAGCAGCAAGTCGTTTGTCGGCAGTTTTTCATTATAATCTACATTTCTGTCTGTCGAGTGCAGCAAGTCGTTTGTCGACAGTTTTTTTGTTAGAAAACAGGCCAGTCGAGCACTGACGCCATTCACTTTATCAATTTGATATATTAATTTTATACACTATTGTAACGTGTATTATAGGTATAATGTGATATATACATTTTTCATATATTTGTATCATCAAAGATATAGGCCTATAGGCTATTTACTCTGGGAATCTCCACCCAACTTGTCACCTGAAATATCGTCATCGTCTCAAGAACTCGAGAACATCAAGAACAATCTCCAAGATCACAGACACTGTGCAACAAAAACAACAACAGCGTCCGCCTGTTGTGACATTACACCAATGGTCCGAGGAATATTATGGTGTGAGTGAATTTGCTCTGAAATAGAAACAGATTTCCTGACTAGAAGAAAGCAGATAGTTGAATTGGGAAATGAAGTGCCAAAAGTGAGGCAAATAGAATGAATTAATGAAGTTCCTCAAGGCTCAGCCCTTGGACCACTATTGTTCCTTATAGCCTATATAGGCATCAATAGTTAGTCTATGCTGTGAGAGAAGTTTCCTCAACATTTAGCCTATGCTGATGATATGGATGTTTCAATTAATGGAAGTGATATTGAGAATCTGAATTTTCTAATGAATAATGAATTGGTTAATTGAACACTGGTTACAGTCAAATGAATTGAAATTCAATGTAAGTGAATCGGAGGGAATTTTTATGGGAGCAGGAGAAATACTTAAGCACTGATTGTTCAAACTTGCTCATCAGCTTGCAGATTAATGGCGAAATTATTGAAATGGTGGATAACTTCAATCATTCTGAAATTGTTATAGACGGTATATAAGCATATTTTTTGTACAAAATCTGGATTTTATTTTTAAGAAAAGAAGGTTGGCTATAAATTATCTCAAGAGGATCGGAGGAAAAATTTCACTCCGGACAAGAATGATACAAATGGAATAATTAGACCTCATTTTGAATGTGGAGCAGTGATTTACCAAAATGGTACGGTCTGATCTTCACAGACTCCAAGTAGACCCTACTCCAAAATCAATCATTGTATGAGATATGTAGAGCCTATTTCAAGTTGTAGAAAGGAGAAGCCTATTGTAAAACCTGTAGATGTTGAAATGGTTAAATGTAAAAGAATCTATCTTATTAATTACTATAGTATTAGATTTTATTTCCACGATTAAAATAGGCATGCTGCACACATATCTTCAAAACCGTATAGAATAATTAGGTCAAGAATAAATACAATGTGAGCACGAGACAGGATGCAGAAGAGTATGTTTTCGTAGCCAGTGCAGTGGAAAAATTGTCAAATTCAATTTTTAAAAAATGGGATGCAAGAATACGATGACATAACATGCGATGATTAACATAAGAAATGAACGAACTGCAGTTTCTTTTGAAATTATGTTCAAAGAGTGGATTAGAAGGATGGATAGTTGACAATAATTTGATAGAAAAGTTTGAATTATAATTATCAATATATTTCAATATGTAGGCCCTATTACCTGCAGTGTTAATTTTGTATTTTGTGATTAGATGTTTTCATGTGTGTGACATGTTACAAATACAATAATCATTTCATTGTTAATCTACCAAAAAAACTGGCTTCCAAGCTATCTAATAGATGAATAATAATATTAATAATAATATAAATATAATAATAGAGGCTGCCACTTCATACCTGAAGAGAGGGTCGGAAGTTCCTTGGCTAGCTATTTTCTAGCGCGCATGCGCAGTTTTGATTCTGATTTTCTATCTTAATTGAATTGAATTGAATTGAATTTGAATGTATAAATATAATGTTCGGTCACATAGGTTATGCATAGGTCATGTTTATTTCTCTGAGCCCCAAATCCGAATTCATCACAAACAAAATGCCTTTTCACTTACGGCTGCTAGCCAAATAGGTTCCGACCCGCTCGTTTTCTGCGTTCGAAGATTTAAAGGCTTTGATTAAAGGCGGTTAAGCAAGAGCAAGCAACCGCCACGCGACATCGAAGGACGTGCGACGCATGTGGAAAATTTCTAGTCGTACAAATATTTTTTATTGAGTAGGCTAATCCATTTAGAGTATCGGCTTTTAGCGATATTATGGATCGTAGTAACGGTAAGCTGTGCAGACATTATTTCATCAACTGGTTAATTCTTACTTGTTTCTAGATATACCTATACTAATCCATAGGCCGGTAGGCCTAGCCATGGCCTAGCCATTGAATTTGTAGGTTAGCCTAGGCCAGGCCTATTCCCAATCTAGAACTAGGCCTACCCATTGATTAGCTTCGGTCAGGGTAGAAGCCAGGCTTAGGCCTATTGGATATCAAGTCAATGATCTATTCCTTGAACTTGAAAAAAACATAATTTAAAACTTGAAAGCCTCCAAGGGGCCTGGGTATCACCACTTGGGCCATATTGCTGATCTTGTATGGGTTTGGGCACTACAAATTCAATGGTTTGGGTAAATGTGCAGCATGCGCGACCAAGGCCTAGGCCCTACTTTTGTAAGTTTTTATTGGTGTACCTCAGCCTATTTCATGGTTATAAACCTTATTTTACCCAACCACCACTAGAAAATATTCTGAATTCTTAAAATCTGTATCGGTAACCGATTATTTTTAGGTTGTGACATTTTTCCATAAGTAGGCCTAATATTTAGTAGTAGGCCTAGAGTTTGTGTACAGTGGAAAGACTAATTTAATGGTAGGCCTACAAAATCAGGCCTATGCCTACCTAACCCTAATCATTGAGTTTGTGAATGCCCTAACCATCATCATAGAGTTTGTAGTAGGCCTATAGCATTGCCTATAGGTCCTATATATCTATACTAGGCCTACAAACTCAATAATATCATCCATTACTACCTAGTATCTATATACTTGATGCTAGTATCTAACTACCCTTCAAATGCTGTATTACCGATGCATAATACCATTGAGTCTGTAGTTATATAACTACAAACTCAATGATAATATCCAACCATAAAATGGGCCAGACTAAAAAATGTGGGAAAAATGATTTTTCGATAGACGTATCCTTGTCTAGTAGTAACAAATTAGTACAAACTAGAGTGCATACATGTTTTAAGATACAGTCCAGCCATATTCTGGGATGCAATTTGTTGGGAAGCTATCAACTGTTTAAAAAAAAAGACATTCGAATTTGAATTGGACTCCACAGGGTAAAAAAATCAGTTGTTTTTCAGGGTGTTTGTGATATCATCTTCAAGTTTCAAGTGAAGAATAGTATATTTGAAAATGGTAGTAAGACACCGGCACATATAGGCCTAGCGCAGCGGATAACGTGCTCGCTTCGTGTGATTTGGGAGGCGTGGGGAATTTTAACTTGGTTATTTTACAGGGGTTTGCCACCCTCTATATAAGGCATGGGCTTTTGTGAATGTCCTCTCAATTATCATCACTTCATAATTTCATAATCATCTTATTCGTAACCCCATATAACCTAGCTGTTGCTGGGGTCGTTAAACAATAATAATCCATTCATACAGGGGTTTTCGTGGTTTCCCTCTGTAGTCTAGGTCCTTACCACTATTCTTCCCATTACCCAAGACACCTTCAAATCATCCCATCATCTCATTAATCATCCATCCGACGCCAATAGATCTTCGCTATTATTACAGTGTATCATTAAACCCAATATGAAAAAAAAGTAAGACACTTATTGTATTAGACAAGCTTAAAAAATGTGAAGTTGAAATGTGGGTTGGGACAGTTTAGGAAGTCAATAGTTGAATGCAAAGTTATTTCACTGTTGTGAAATTTTTATAGTGACGAATTATGTTCTCAATCTTTGTTCTCAACCTCAATTTTGTTTAGGCCTATAACTTCACTTTTAAAATGTAATACTTGACCACCCTTATCGAAATGTGGATAAACTACTCATTATATAGGCCTACATTTCAGAACAATAATTAAAATAGAAATAGGCCTACATAGATATATTCAATGGGCAGATGGTTTATTAGGGCCAATATTTCATCCACGGTATATGACGTAATAAAGAAAGCCCGCTGCCTCCAGCAGAAGCAAGAGAATGTCATAAACACGTGTAGAATCAGGTTCAGCGTGCTTGGCGAAACGCCTCAACTGTCTCTGTAACGTGCATATGGCATGGAAGAGCACAACCCAATATCAGTATTAGATAGGGCACAGGACATGACCGAGTTTAGGATTGAATGAGAGACGAGGTGATGCGAGGACGAGCGTGCGTGTAAACAGTGATTGACGGCTAGATAAGACTAAATGTCAACTTCTGGAGAAACTTGAAATCAATTCAAAGATCAAAATGGCGATACAATATATTTTCTTTTCAATTTTTTTTCCGTTTGGTACACGTGGTCACAACGTTAACCCCACACTTCACTACTGGTCGGCAATATATATTCTGCAAAGTTGCTTTGAGAATATTCTCTCCTATCTCGTGCATCCCACTGAGATGAGTGGTCAAGAGGCTAACACTGAACCGTCATTCAGGAGACCGGGGTTCGATTCCCACCATGGTCGACCATCCTGACGAGTTTTTCTTGGTTTCCCTCTGTCGTTCAGGTCAATATTGGGATGATTCCTTAAAAATAAGCCATGACCGACTCATTCCCACTATCCAATAACACCTGCCGGCAATAAATAACCCTTCATCTCAGCGTCTCATATATATCATTCACCTACGCCAATAGATCGTAGTCATCAGTACAGTGCGTCGTTGAACCCGACATAAATGAATTAAAAGCACTTGCATCTCTATTGGCAGTGAACCAGTGATACCTGTACCGTTTTTTTTTTTTTTTTTTTTCTATCATTTTTCCCAGAAGAACTAGAAGATATAAGAACTATAAATTATGATAAGCAGAAAATGTAATTAGCAGTAAATATTTTGCATCATAATTTTATGTATAACATATGTACGGTACGTTTATTGTTTTTTCACATTGCCAACAACCTCTTGCTGGGCCAACATTCAAAGGGGATGTTATGAACGAGTTTTAATTAATTGTACAATAGTTGTAACTTGTAAGAACCGTGTAGGCCTACAACCGGTATGTTGTATTTGTTTGCCGTAAGGATCAGAGTGTATGTACAGAATTGATATACACTTCAACCTATTCACTTTTTATAGATCCTGGAGGCAGTCGTGTGGCCCGTGGTGTACCTACATTCTCAGGACGAGCTGGTGTTTGTCAGTACGCCGAGAAATGCTACCGAAGAAATGCAGCACATTTTATGGAGTACTCTCATCCTCATTGTGAGTACAAGTTGATCAAATTTTGAATAGACTTCAATAAATATATGTTATCCAACTCTAAACTGTTTTGTCACTTTTTGTCCAATGTGCCCAGTTTAATAGCTGTGCTTCCATTTGGGGGTGAAAACGATAATCAATATTCCGTTCTAAAAAAAAACATACCGATATTAATTAAATTATCAATGGCATCATTTTTGTTTGTGTGTGTTTTGCAGCGTGTTCAAGTAGAAATCAAGTGGTAAGCGTATTTCAGTGGTGGTTAATTTCAAATCTTTTATACTTGATTAACTTAATTGGTTACATGATGGCTCTACCGCTACCAGTCTATTTTGCTCACTTACTCGAGAGCAATGACTTCTTTGTATTTCCGTTATTTTTGCTTTAACCCCTTGGCTACTTATGACGAGTGGCACTCGCCAACTTTTCCCAGGCCCTCCAATACTTTGACAAGCTGTGCTCGCGCCATTCCCGCCCACTGTTTAATAATTCAAAGCTTCAAATATTGACGGTCGATGGCGTTACTAGTACTATCAGTTGAAAGGTAATGAAGTCAGCTTTAAATGTATACACCACAATATGCGATATCTCGATTACGAAATGAGATACTGAGTTTCTAACTTGTTGAGTTTATTGAAAAGCTAGTAAAGATGGCGGGAAGGAATCTAGTTAGCGACGCGGAGATTTTAGATTTAGTTTTTGATAGTGATCATGAAGAGAGTGATGATGACAGTATAGTAAGTGGAAGTGGAAGATGTTCATCAGTTGTTAGTGATAATGATGATGTAGTATTATCAGAAGTGGAAGAAGAAGACGATGAAGATGTTGACGACCCGGCACCAGGCCAGGAAAACGCGCTAGGGTTAGGCCTAGGCCTAAAAACAATAATATTCCCGATTGGATTTGGAAGAAATGAGACAATACTCCCAATGTTTTCCCGTTCACTGCTATTCCAGCTATTTCTCCAGATATTACACGTCATTACAATACAGACTCTAGTGAGTTATCTGTTTTCAAAGAATTTGCTAAGTAAATTTGCAAAGAAAATCCTAAAATTGTACATTTCTGAAATTAAATATATTTGTTTTGGCCACACTGTCAAAGAAGTATTCAGTAGCCAAGGGGTTAACCTCGAATTGTTGCGTTGGCATCTGTTCTGGCCATGTTGTGCGATTGTTTATAAATGATAATGATTTACTTTGTTCTCTTTTCATCATGCATTTATGAAACACATTGGATTTTGAGTAAGACCCTTATTCAAACTGTTGTATTTACTGTTCACCTAATTCTGTAAATAAAGAACATTTAATTTTACATTAATTTTTCATGTTCTGTATTATGTTTTGACCTTAACATACCTCCTGTACCGTTTTCAATTTGTTGTTGTTTCTATGATGTTGAATTCCATCGAACGTGATCTGATCATTAATTAGTTCAATGCATCGTATAGGCGCAAAATGACCTTGTTGTCGACACGCCTCTAAACCCAACATTCCTTCCTTCATTCATAAATTTAAACCTATTTATTCTTTGTACTGTTTCCTCTATGTTGTCGTGGTGGTATTGGTGCAATAAACTGATGCTACATTATTAGGTGCTTTTCTGTCTAGTGGATAAGCTGGTGGCGGAACTTGGAGATAAACCTGTTGAGTTTGTCCCTATCAAGCCAACACACCCAGGTGTACCGAAGGACTTGATCTCGGCTCAAGTTGAGATCGTTCGCAAACAATCGAAAGCACTGCGGCTCACCCAACAAGCTGAACGCAATGCACAAGAGGCTGCAGCAAGAGCGCAAGGCGCATCCACGGGAACCAACCCAACTGCCAAGAAACTGAATATGGCTGAGAAACATGCAGCCGCTGCACCCTTTTACGTGTTTCTGGCTCGTGTCACTGCTTCCGAACGTACGCATGGAGATCCAAAGTCGATTGCGTTCTACGACATGCTGGATCCAAGCCTCGGCAAACTGAATTCGTCTCTTCACCTTAATTTCATGGTGGAAGCCGAATTTCTGTTTCGGCAGTATAAGACACATAGGCTGGAAAATAAACCGCTTATAGTTGTCTATGGACACCTAGACATGCAGAGGGAGAGAACGCCGCCAAACGTGACCGCGATTCATGTCAAGCCTAAGCAGCCGTTTGGGCAGCATCATACCAAACTGGCCATCTTCTTCTACGAGGACAAGAGCTTGCGTATTGCAGTCTTTTCCAGTAACTTGATCCAGTCCGACTGGGACAATCGAACACAAGGTGGGTTCACTCATTATTGCCGACATAACAGGAACAGAAGACTATTGTGATGGTTGACCTACTTTAATTGTTGATAGTTTATGATTTATCTAGGTCTGTAAAATAGTCGCCATTCGTAGTAGGGATAACATGGACTCTGAAAACTAGGAGTCGATTCTCAAACCATCTGAATCGATTTGGAATCGATTCTTGGTAAAATTTGGATCAAAAATGAATCTGGCATTTTAAATTGGTTTCACGCTATCCGTGTTGTTAGTACTGAAGAAATTGCTGTTGCTAATCTTTTTGACGGGTACTGTACTATTCAAAGAGTATTTTCGTGAATGTTGGGGCTGCAAGGTCACGAATGTTAACCTCTTCTTCTCCCTCCCCAATTCATAGCTCAGTCAACTACGGCACCACATTAGAAACTGCCCTTACGTTGAGCGTGGGCCTACCTATTCCCGTTTTAATAGGAAAAATGGTCCATTTTCCACCACAAAGAGAACCAACAAGACAAAATTGTCTACAATACTTTTTCTTGCCCCCCTTGGCTTGAAGTCAAGGTGGGCAATTCCTCTATTTCTCTCTCTCTTTCTTACTCTCAAAATATTCAATTTGTGTTGGAATCATTGGCAGTATATAGCTAAATACCAATACAGATAATATGGTCTTGTAACGATTCGTATGATATATGACCATGTATGATGGCCAACTGGTTGACTTCTTTTGCTTACAGGTAGTTTGCTGCTATTCGCTCCACACTAGTATAGAGATCTGTGGGTCATACCAACAGTCTGTCCCACAGCGAGGAAATCATTTGATCTCCCCTCCCTCCCTGCTCCCGAGTAATTTCTACTTTACTGGTTCACAAAAATCCAACAAGCCATTTTTTAGATGTTTATGCTATAGGTGGCACTTGGAGACCTCACAATCTCTCTTAAGAAGCATGGTGCTATTGAACAGAAGCAGTTGGTTGATTCTGTGAACTCTTTGTCTAGGAATTTGGTTGAGTCCAGCTTGCCAACAGCTGCCAGAAGGTTCAAATGTGAGCGAAGGAGAGAGTCCAACTGGGTTTAAATCAGATCTTTCGATGTATCTTCGAGTCTACCTTGCGTACATTCAAAGTGGCCAATATTTGAACGGTTACAAAGTGTGGCTCGATCGTGTTGCCAAGGCAGACTTCTCGAAGATCAAGTAAGTACTGCCTGATTAGCACCCACTTGTGTTTTGGATTTGAACACATGAATCAATGGATGATACGAACAAAGTAACACTTGAGTCTGTTTGTTTGTCCTGAACTTTCTGCACTGGTTCTTCAGTTGTTGCACTTTCTTGTTTGTTTGCCCGAGTTCATTTGCACTAGTTCAGGTAGTGCAACACCAGCTACGGAGCTGGTGTGCTTGGTTCAGTTCAAGATAGTAGGTGCCAAAATCAAATTGTAGGCGGACACTATGTAAGCTTTCAAGTTGTTGACGCTTAAATTCGTGTCGATGGGAATGAGAATATATATTTAATTGAATAAAGGTTGCCATTACTTTCAAGCAAGTTACCATTCACAATCAATTATCCGTGATTTTACCCAAATAACTTTGGCAATGTTGTCGATGTTCAAGAAGTTTTATCCTGGCCAAAGCATTATCCTGGCTATGCTCTGACCTAGGCCTACAACATCTTATAAGACTTGCTGGCATTGCACGGAATTAAATGTTAATTCATTAAATTCCATGACATTTAATATCTCGTTCTCCATCAACGGATCAGACGATTGTTTTACAACTATAAAATAATGATATTTGGTTATTCAATTGATTGAATTGGCTTAAACAATTGACTAAAATTCAGACAGTAATATAATTGATTTCAACATTCACAATATGTCTTAACAATTATAGGCCTACATTCTTTTTTTCAACCCTTTCACAGTTGGTAAAATTTTCGATATAAAACCCACCAGGTTAGCCAATAATAGAGTATTTTATTTAAATTCATAACTCAGTACACAATGAAGTTAAATACGTAATTGATTCCAAGAGATTTGGTCAGACAAAAGTTCAAATTACAACATTTTTTTATTATTAAAATGTAGTATGGTAATTTAAATTTAAAAAAAAAAAGAAGAAGAAACAGCAATACTGTCAGTTGTTGAGGTTGTGCTATGTACAGAACCCTTAATTTCAGTCTCATTATCACTTTCTCTAATAGTGACATTGTCATTATCCTCATCACTGAACTCAAGATCACTTACCTCATCTAACACTCACTCTAAGTTATTGGAATTAATTGTTATATGTAGTATGTTTATTATTGTGACGAGAATTACTTGCCGGGGTACAACTGGGCGACACCATTATTGTTTAGAACCTTGGCAACAAACACAGCCTATTTGAATCTCTTTACAATAGATTATTATCTGAGGGTTTTGAGAATGCACCCACTAAAATCATCGGTAACAAACTACTAACGACATCTACCAAAAAATAAGTGAACTTTGAAGCATTACTCTGTCGGTAAAAATGCCTACATGTAGCTCATTAAGAGAATGTATCTTCCGTGCATAACTTGTGGGGGGCGACATTGTGAAACGGCGTGCGAAACAGTGAAAGGGTTATTGAAGGCCCCTACATGAATAGCTGTGCTACTTTGACATTCAACTTTCAACGATTTGTCTTGGAAGTATCCTAATGAAGACCCATTTTATTTATTTTGCAGTGTATGTTTTGTTGCCTCGATCCCCAACTCACACCGATGGGAACAACGACGCAATTGGGGCCACCTGAAAATGGGGAAAATGTTGGCCCTGCACGCTCAGGTACCATACCATGAGGACTGGCCAGTGATAGCTCAGTGCTCTTCTATTGGAAGTCTGGGAAATACGCCTGATCAGTGGACATGTTCTGTAAGACTTGCTTTTGTTTCTCGTCGTTTTGTGAACCCCATTTTACGATAATAAGAACCAAGTATAGTACAAATGTAATGTCATAGATGAATGTCAGTTGTAATGTCATACTTATGACATCGAGAATGAAAGTTCAGTGGTTGTAAAAGTATTGGGGCTCTGCGGGTCCCCAAAATTTGAGTCGGGTCTTCTGCCACTTGGGCCAATCTTTATTACCCAAAAATTACATCTTTTCGGGTATTTCGTATTTTGTTCATTGGCATTTTTTGATCTGCGCACCAGCCGCTAGTTTCTCGTGATTGGATACTTGCTCAAACAGTTCTACCTTCCTTCATTGACTCGAGAGTCACTTTTTCACATTGGTTACTCACAAATTTCATGATATTTTACTATATTTTGTCATATTTGGTATACCTCATCTTTTTTTAACTACTATTAGAAATTGTTTGCGAAGTGATGAAGAATTTAAAGAACTTGGAAAATTTAAGAAGAAAAAACTCGCTCGAGTTTGTTTGTGATTACTGACGCTAGGATAGTTATGCAATTGCATGTTTCAAGTAGAACATCATAGGGCATGCAAACATGGTACAGTATGAATCCATTTTGAGTTCTCCTGATTCCAAAAAATATGTTGCTTTTGCATGTGTAGGCATTTTCATTTTGGCAGGTAGCCTATTTGGTGTCTATGTTTAATATTTGATAGAGTACTACTCTACCAATTCCCTATTGTGAACATCAAGAAAAAATATTTCATTTTTCAGGAATTTCTGGGAAGTTTGTCAGTGACGACGAACTCGGCTAATGCTGTGCGTGCCATGGACTTGGACCCGTTGACGTTTCCTCCCATCGTGGTTCCAAAAGTCAAGATGGCTCCATTCAAGCTGATCTATCCATCGCTTACGGATGTTGGACTGAGCTACGATGGTTTGGCAGGTGTGTACTGTGTAGGGTAGGCTACCTGTATGTGAGGGTTGTACAGTAAAACAGATAGGATGGTCAGTAGTTACCGCACCGAATTCTCATTGAGAAGGATGAGTTTCAGGTTATTAGTGGTTAGGTTCTAGCCACATAGATTACATAATAACATTGTGTCTTATGGGGATCCGCCGGGACTATCTCAAAACGACGGACTATCGCGATCGTCATTGTATCGAGCGACGTACTATCGAGGTTGTACTGTATATATAGAAGTAGGCTATATATAGCATAAGTGCCTAGGCCTACGTTATTTACCAAATTATCAGCAATGATTTAAAAATATAATTAAATCATTTTATTAATAGGCCTATATAAGTCTTAATTAAAGACTAGTCATGGTATACCGTATATATGATCGCCGTTCGACACATACCGGTAATAATGATCAAATAAAAAATTGATGAAGTAGAAAAAATACACAATAATAATAAAATTGCATATGAATGATTGATGAAAAAATGATGGTAGAAAATAGTAAGAGAGTAATATGAACTGTAATATGAAAAATATCCAAAAATGTAAGTTTACCTCAAACAAGCCATGTATGACAATAGCCCTACTTTTACTAAGATTTATTTACTCTTGTAGTTAGTCGTTCTTCATCCCTCTCATGGCGAACGCTGTAGTCGCAAACTATTCCGAGCTTGTGATTGGTGCGTGGCAATCAATTTCACGGTCACCTAGAGTAGCTCGCAGTTTAGCCCGAAAATTACTTCAGCGGACTAACCGCAATTTTGTTTTGTACCCACAGTGCCAGTGCTGAACTCGTGACTAGCAATCTATCCCAAAACGAAAACGAGCTGAAACCTTTCCCTTTTCATACTTCGTTTTCATCTGTGAAAATGGTATATTGAATACTTGGACTTCAGGTGGTGTTTATGTTTTCGGGATGTTCCAAAGCTTGGATTTTTACGACTTTATGATGAACACCTGGCCGGGATTATTGAAAACGTATGAAGGGGTCAACATTTTAGGCGTATGTACGAAAAGTCATGAATAAATGAGTCTTATAACAGGACAATATTAACATGTAGTCTTATGGAAAATGGCTGGGACTTCCTAGAAAAGTTGCATAAATGAGAATCATTTAAAAGATGTTCTACTGTATGTAAAATCAAATAACTGACAATGAAACATTATTATCATTATTACTTGATCTCGTTCTAAGGCGGTGGCTGTTTGCCATACCAGAAGAAGAATCACGATAAGCAGCCATGGTTGGAACAGTTCTTGTGCCGCTGGCGGGCAGACCACACTTCCCGCACCCGGGCCATGCCGCACATCAAGACTTACGCGCGCGTGTCCGAGGATGGGAGCAAGACGTCGTGGTTTCTGCTGACTAGCGCTAACTTGTCGAAAGCAGCTTGGGGAACTGTACTGAAGGATGGATCAGGGCTTAATATCCAGGCATTCGAAGCTGGTGTGCTCTTCCTGCCCAAGTTCATTCTTGGGGTATGTACCCAATTGTTTTTTGATCTTCTAGAAAATGGTCGAGTATGTATTCTGTAGCAATACCATAGAATATACCGTTGTTATGAGAAGCAATTCAAACAAAAGTGCTGAGGGATATATTTTGGTACAAATTATTACTATATGCCAGAGGCAAGCATTTGGAGTGAATTAAAAGTTAAAACCCCAATTTTTGTTTCTAAATAGCTAAAAGGGGTGAATTGGTGTTGACTATTTTCACAATATTCGTTTTCAGTGGTGAAAATGCATTTGCGGATTTTTTTCACCTTGGTTAATTTTTACGCATTTTGGTTCACGGATTTTTTTTATTATTTTCACGTGATGAGATTTGATTGTAAATAATAACCATTATGTACTGCTATTTTGAATTATTCATTGAAGGACAAAGGCAAGAAATGCAAAGGGAACTTGTAAAAAAAACATGTGTTTATTCAGCTCTAAAAAAAAGGGGGGGTTGACTAAAAAGATATAATTGCAGAAAATTCGCAGAAATAACAATAGCTTTTTGAACTCGGGAAGAACTGAAACGTAAACATATTGAAGAAAAGACACTTTACAAACAATTTGCGATTATTGTTGAAAACCCCAATTGCTCACCTCTGCTAATTGCCTTGGAAAATCTTATCCATTGCAGTTGGAAGACAATTCAGAGTAATTGATAATAGTTTCTAGAAGTTTACAGTATGTCTTCACATATTGAAGTAATATTTAAATGCCTCTACTCAATAACTAATTTTTCTCTGATTTATTTTAGGAAGCGTTCACTGAATTTAACTTTCCTGGATTACGCGGATTGCCCGTGCCCTACGACTGGCCTCTGTCACCATATCAACAGGGCGAAGATGCTCCCTGGTTCTTCGATGTGCTGCAAGGAGTGCCACAATAGTGCGTGCGTGACCAGAGTCACCGTCCGTACCTGCGCAGCGCTTGTTGCTTGCTGTATATTATTACTACAAGCTGCTGAAAACCATTTATGTTTCGTACTTTCAAGACATACTCATGTCACTTTCTGTTTATCATACTACCAAATAATTTTATTATCCCATGGCATACTGCAGTGTTTTATCATATAGCCTGTATTATTGCTTGCTCTACTTCTCAGGTTACATATGATATTATCAAGTATTATAATGTGTCAGTTTTAATAATGTAGTTTATCAGAATTACGGTCCCCCGTTATACCTTATACGTTACCATGCCGTACAGTAGTGTTACCTAATTTTAAATGTCCTTGTGTATTTTAGGCAAAATAAGGTTCGTGTATGTTGGCTGTGATTCTATTAAAACTGGTTTTACACATATGTATTTTTATCTGCAACGTGTACTTTTGTAGGTTATATACCATGGAATAGTTAGTGAAGAATATTATAGCCCGTGTTGAATTGTCTGTGATGAGCTGACAGGTTTCAAACATAAAAGATAGATTGCGATACGAAAATTTACGGTTCAATTATTTATGGAACAGCCTAAATTGAAGCCTCACAAAATAAAGCCGCACTCGAGTAAGAGTATCGTGCCAATATTTAGCTGAAAAGTTTGTTCAACATAAGCAAGTCAATCTGTAATTTGATGATCCAGTGCAGCAGAATTTGCATTAAAAAATGTACTTGATTATGTAGTGTAACTTGGTAAATTTGAATGTCCCCATATATATTAACTAGGGGTGTGCGTATCCATGTTTTTCAAATCGAATCCACATTCGGATTAGGTCTTGACATAGAAGGTTCAAAAATTTTGAATCTGTATTTTTTCAAAGTATTCTCGAGTTTAAAGAACAATTGCTGTAATGGTTAGACTTGTGCTGCATAAAATGTTTTATGTAGGGGTAATTATGAGAATGCTGATGATTTAAGATTTTTACTTCCCAGATCAAGTGTAACTTGATCAGCAGTGTCGTTTGCCCCATTATTAAGCTTCACAATGCATGTTGAAAAGATTCGGATTCGGTCATTTTGATGAAGATTCGGTTTGAAATAAAAAACGTGGATTCGCACACCCCTAATTTTAAGGTTGACCTTTGAAACATGATAATGTAACAGGTAACAGTTATGATTATTTTTTTCCAACAACCCGAGAGGGTAAACTTACTATAACTTTGTAGAAAATGAAAAGGAAGATTAATCCATAGAGGAAAGATGAAAAATCATTGATGATTATGGATCAAACGATTTGAACTCTATATAAGATATTCTATCTCTTTCAATCTAATTTCCGAATAGGCATTTCTTTTGAGAATGACCCATATATATATATATATATATATATATATATATATATACACACCTATAATCTTGGATTCTACCACCTGATTGTTTACCACCATCTTCAGCTGCACTTACTAAAATAGCAGACTATATGTATAGACTGTACTAAATGAAAAAAAAGCAATTAACTTCCAGGCCTGAAGAGCACATACCGGAATAAAGTCGACTCGTTTGGGTGTCCAACCTTACCTGAACCATATCCAGTGAAAAGTACCCTGAAGCCCATGTTTCACGACCAATTCAACTAGCGCCCCCCACCAGGACTGCGCTATCTGTGACCTCTTTACTCTAGATAAAAGTCTTTCAGTTTCCAAAAAATCTGGAACATAGCCACATATGATCTATTCTTGTGATATGTCGCATCCACTTTAGAACTAAATCTCTTCAGCAATGTCCACTTCGTCCCTGCAATTTTTTTAGTACACAATATGTATTATAATCAGTCACCATTATTACATAAGTATTTTCTATAATTATTAAAACACAGATTTAAATGTCAGTTTATTTATATTTATTAAATTCGTAGACATTTGCCCAGTATGAAAACTTCTGGTCACATGATTCAATCCTGAAGAAAGTAGACAGTATAGGTCACACTTGGTATATTGTTAAATTAGCGTTGAAAATGCATAGATTCTATTTTCATTCCGGAATAAACCATTTGATATAATCGCAAGAGTAGCCTATGTATGCACAATATGGTTGATCAATACCTCAACATTCTTTTATAACTTCTACTAGAACTGGATTCGAAATTATTTAACATCGTAGAACCCAGGGGCGAGCGATCAGGGCAAGCTCACTAGAGAAAATGGCCTAATAATTGGAAATGAAGGTCCAAGATGAATAAATAATGATTATGTGGAAATTCAATGTATTGTTATTATAAGATTAGATGTGCATTACAAAATCAATGGCGGGGGAAATGAAACGTATGTTTGATATGAGGTAAACTCTTACGACACCCACATTCACACTACATATTATTCATTTCTTTCGAGTTGGTGCGACAATTTGTATGAAATTATATTTGAATGCAAAATGTATGTGGCTAGATAGTTTTCATCTTTATGATTGAACTGCTTGGCCCTTTACCTAAATTATGAGTTATGAGAGTTCAGTTCTGCCAAATTATTGCATTGAATCTATGAATCTCTCACATGTAAATTGCTGACCCTTGACTAATGTGGTATTATAATCATCAATTTTGTATCGCCAATCAAGCTACAATGTTATTCCAAAAAATGTGCGATTACTGAAAAATCAAGGGGAACTTTCTTTTTAATATCCCAATAATACAATCTCACTGATATCCCGATTATATATAATAAATTTTAAGGTGTGTGGGGGGGACTGTGTTGTGACATCATTAAAGGGGGGGGGGGGGTCATGTCTGTACGAGACCTCCGATAAGGAGGAGAAAGGGTGTTGATATAACCTAAAATTGTGTGACATCATTTATGGACAGACCCTAAGACAGTACTTTGTATGGACCTAATGTAGGCCTCTTGATCAATAACAGATTTCGAGCAAGATCTTCTAGTCTACAAAATGGAAATTTCGCGAGAGTGTGGAAATATTTGTAGATTTAATTAGCCCACTGTGAAGAAACAGCTGTGTATTAGGGGGGCGCAGGTATCAAATGAAATGACCGCCTAAAATGGGGTTTGGAGCCCTGTAGTGAATTTTTTGTAATATGTTTCTTTTTTAGGTGACTTGCGATTTACAAACAATTTGGAATCTAATAATAATAATTGAATCATAGATATTCTCGAAGTTATTTTCAATAATTGAACCACTTTGGACACTCGAAGTTATTTTTGCGATCTCCCCCAGCCAAGCCCCTTTAGGGAATTGGTTGAAATATGGTCATTTTTTCAAGTGATTTTAACGATTTACAAGCAGTTTTCGACTCAAGTCATTGAACCATCATGGACATTTCAGATGTTCTTTCCAATATTGTAATCAATATGGACATTTTCGATTTTATTTTAGCGATTTCCCCCAGCAAAATATTCTATTGTATGTTTATTTTCTAGGTCAACATTGATGGGGCGCAAATGCCGAATAACCCCTTAACGACGTCCCTGCTAATAAATACTTCGCCGTTATATCATAAAACAAATGCGTTTACTTTTTTTCTCTGCTAAAACCTAACTCTCCCAAAAATTCACCGACTGCCCCTTTTAGTAGCACCATTTCACGTATACGATCTTCAAATGCTATTATATATAAATTTGTCTCATAAAACGAGTAATTTTGATAAATACATCGATACCAATTTCCTTTATTGAATCAATTAATGTATATTTTTGATTAGCTGATCAACCAGTGAAGCGCGCTAGTTAGTCACTGACGTAACCAGATGCTTGTACCGAAGGCATGCTATAACCTAGGTGTAGAGGGTGGTATGAGAGAGACAGGTAGGCCTAGTAACGTGACCAACGTGACTCATTGTTTGTCATCGTCGTCACTGGATCGATCAATACTGGATCAGATGCTTTCCCGATTGTCATTACACGCACTTTAACACCTTTTTCTTCCATTTGTGTTTTCAGTTGATTAATGAAAGGGGAAAAGCGATGTGACATTTTTTGGTTATGCAATAATGACAATATCCAGCTAATAACAGAAACGGCGTAAAATATAAAAACTAATTTATTCAGTAATTCACCTTGAAAACAAAAATGAAAAAGTGTAGAAACATTAGTATTTCTACAGTACTTTCTTAGTATACTCTCCTAATACGTAATTTGGTTATATGATTTGGTCATCATTACGTGTTTGAAAAACACCATCTTTATTTATTTATTTTAACGACCCTATACCACAGATAGGTTATACGGGAGTATGAATGAGCGGGTGATAATGCAACGTTGGAGTTTTGATCGGTGAAAGGACGTTTACAAAAAAACCATGCCTCATGCACGGCCGAAACAGTTTTAAGTGATGAAACACGGCCGACGTCGGCCGTGAGTCAGGTAGGCGGAATGAAAATCAAAATGGTCCGGTCACCCGCGAACAAATGTTTTGCTACGTTTGTACTGGTGTTTCACTTCCATTCGAGGTTTCACCTAAATGGTGATATAAACTGGAACCAGTATTCATTAAACTGGCCCTAGCCGAGCATTTTTCTAATTTCTAGAATATCATTGGATAGTTAGAGCATTTTTCTAATTTCTAGAATATCATTGGATAGTTTGAATGTGGTAATTTGTATTCTCAAATAATATCGAGATTCATTTCATAGTTAGTGAATATAACCTTGTTAAATCAGGTAACACCGGAAAAAAGTAATGCTTTTTATGATAGACCCTATTGTTGTTTGATGAAATCGAAAATAAATTATGGATTCGATTATAGTTAGTTTGTAGTTGTAATGTAATAACTTGCAAAACATAACCCAAACTCCAACTTATATCCAGGGTGACTAGTAATAACATCAATAATCATATGTGTGAACGTCTACCAAACGTACGTAAAGAAATATGCCTCTAATAATCATGATTTTTCAAAAATTTCCTGCGGGACACAGAGGTGTGGGTCCCCAAACCTTCTGTTACGGGATAACCATTTTGGCTTCGCTCAATCACATATTATCTCACTCACAAAAACATTACTTACGAAGTGCGGGTGCCCCTCCCACACATCCTCCTCGTCCACCGTGGGCCGCTTTTTCAATTTTTGCCCGGGCCGTTTTAGAGTGCCAGTCCGGCACTGCAGGTAGGCAAACACTCTGCAGAAAGATGCGGTTGTACAGAGCCGAAACACGGCCGAAAATTTAATGATATTGAACGGCCGATCTAAGGACTTTTCACGTACAATACAGCGCCTTTTGATCGCCGTAACACAGCCGATCTAAGGACTTTTCACGGACAAAATTTCTGTCTCTCCAAGGGAAAAAACAGGGACAATATAGGGACTTTTTACGGACAATATAGCACCATTTCACGGCCGAAACACTGAAAAACAATGAAAAAAATAATAACTATATAATAACACTAATAATAAATATGGGCCTAATGATGATAAAATAATGGTAATGATAGCCATAAAATGTAATATATTGGACTATAATAATAAGATTGCCACACAATATAATTATAGGCCTAATGTAATATTAAGTTACTTTGGACTAATTGAATGAAATCTAAAGAGATGGACTCAAAGAGAAACTTATAAAGAGATGGATTCAAAGAGGAACTTCAAAACAGTATCGGGGAATATCAATAAATATAATATTGACTATCAGAGAATAGGTAGAAACATTGTAGAGAAAGGTTATATAGGCTACATGTCAGTTATATGAGTCTGATTTAACTGAAAAACCAATGATCTTCTATAAGAGTACATGGGAGTCGATTTAGCGGAATATCAGTTTTTTGGTGATTCTGAACGGTACGAACACATTTTTTTAACCGTATACGCCTGGCGATATGAGATTAATAGATAATAGTTATTACGTTTACAATCTTGAAAGTATTGGAAATATATGTGTTTCCACTCTATTAGAATTTCGAAATATCGTACCATTCAGAAGTTATCACCGCAAAAGTGATATTCCGCCAAATCGACTCCCAAGGAATGGACTTTTAATGCACTCGAATTCAGTTGTTGTATGTCGACGTTCCTTGGAGAGCCTCTTTATGGCCACATAGTGGATGAGCTTGGGTTAAGCGTCTTCAAGTTTTCCGAGACTTCCTTGAATAGTGATCTGAAATCTCTGTTCTTTGCTGATTCAAATCTCCATGTATCTCACAAAAAGAGTCTCACTGGTGCTAACAATGCATTTTAAAAATATCCGGTGTACATCTTTTAAAGGACATCACAACCCTGAAACTAGATATCAATGAATACTGACGATATTTATTTCCCTAATTCTAGAGACAACTAGAAATCATCATCTCAATTTCAGAATTTATAATCCACTTTTTTGTCCATTAGAGACCATGAGTCATGACGTAGGCATTACCGATTCTGTATAGAAACATAACCAGAATCGAGTAATGTCTACGTCACGACTCAGAAAAAAGGGCTGGGTCCTGGAGGACAAAGATAAAAATGTCGACATCATTTTGAAGGTATAAAATATCTGTGTTTGTGTTTTTACCGTTTCTACCTTACAATAATTTTGATATCTCATACCTACCGCTCAAAAGGTATCACCAAAAAACTGTAATTTGCTAAATCGACTCCCATGCAGTCTAAAAGAACCAAGTTTTTCGTCTATCTCGAGACTAGTTCGTAGAATGTTTTCGCACGAAAATCAATTAATTTCAAATTTAAACAAAATTTACTCATATTTTACCGCTAATTTCTCATATACTTGTCCACTTTATGTGACCGCAACTGTACGTATGTGACTTGCGTCACATACAATTATTCGTTCAGAAATTTAAACAAAATCTGTCCATATTTTACCGCTAATTCTTTTATATTGTCTGGTAGATCTAATGGGTATGTCAGTATACATTTTTCAGGATGCATTTTAATAAGACTTGAACACTGCATTAGGCCTAACTGCACCTAATGTGACCTCAGATGCACCTGATTGACTTGCACTACGTGACGTCATTGAGTTCTATGAGTGCTTGTGTACCGATCGTCTCCATCCACCTGATTGATTAATTGAAGCTCGCTCTTACGCCAATTTTATAACTCATGTTCAAACGTAACAAGAAGAATATCAGCTATCATTTCAATGGTTCTAACTTCTAGTTGTAGGTAGTCCATTATACACAGTACTGGTACTGATACCATCCTCAACTCACGAAATACCCCCAAATAAGCCAACTGTCGGTGGGGATGTTCCTTAGGCGGTTAGGAGAGCGGTGAGGAAGGGGTGGTTGGTCCAAATGCCAGCATCATTCGCGCACGAGATCAATGCCTATCACGTGAAGGGGTGGGAGGGTAAACTGGTGACTGGGAGCGACTGTGAATTGCAGACGACAGAACGTGGTTTGTGTTTCGCTCTACACTATGTGTCACATAGGAATACCGAACACGTAGACAGGTAAACACCATTCAAACAGAAATAAGACAATAATGGCCTGGAGTAATATTGTAGGCCTACTCATATTACCGCCAGTGTCTTTTGTGGGAAACTTGACATTTATTCTCAAAGCTTGATATTTCAAATCTTGAAGGTGGGAATATTGCAGTGTATTGACCTTTATTTATATTGGATATTTTTAATAACGCAAAAACTTGATAATAGGATCATTGTTTTCCATATAGGCAGTCGAGGATGAATAGATAGCCTACACACCATTATTAGTTAGTCCTTGCATTATGGCGGTCTATTCTATATATTTTAATATACATTCGTGGAAAACATCCATTGACCACCAATGTAGTCAGTCATGTGTTCAGGTTTACTCGGAGATGCCATTTGATAAACAACAGATACTTTCGCAATACATAGGTTACCTATAAATTGCATTGGTTTATTGGAAATAAATATTACATTAGTTTCAGTCAGCATTATTTGTATATGTATACCGGTATGTTTCAACGGCACTTGACACGGAAATGTGCTGGTTTTCGACTACACTTTGATTGATATTGACAATGTACCTTATTGTTACTCACATATTAGCATGAAAACTCGTGCAATAAAATACCTGTGAGAGACTGGGATTGATTATAATCACAACTCGATTCATAACTTTATCGTGCGTAAAATTTGCATTAATGAATGTCTGTGACCTTTCGTCAATATCAACATCCTGGTGTATTTCCATATCATGATCACGGTTTACTTCGCGACATGACCGTTTTGTTTTCCACGACAAATGTCCCTTGTTTTGAATCTTGTCTCTTGTTTTACTATGAATTTTAAAGTATGGTTCTAAAATAGGGTGAATTTTTATTCATTCACTAATACTTTTGCCATACAATATAATTTTTACAGAGGAATAAATATTTTTTGATTCTCAGAATGTATTTTCATTATTATTCGTTAGAAATAATTATCGTTCAATAAAGATGGAAATAATGTCGAATACATTCTTTTAAATAAATTGGCAAAGTTAATCTGTTGTATTTTTTCATGATTATTTTTAGTTGTGGGGGGGGGGGGGGGGGAGAGAAGGAATGGTTTACTTTGAGGCGCGTTCCGGTTGCTTTTTATTTACAAATTAAGCGATGGTTCTAATACTATGCACAATATTGTTTCGGGAAAACCTGACTAGTTGTAAGCATCTATTACCGTGGTTGTAAAACGATGTTGATTGCTGGTCTTATATTAACAGTGGCTGCAGAGTCGGTCGTCGACTCGAGGACATTTAGTCAGTCTCATCCACTGATCAGTGGTCTCATCATGGACCCTGGTCTGTCGATGGACGACACGTTCAATGATCAAGCTCTTCCTATACCCATCCAGATCTTTTTGTGGCGTCAAATAAGGTAACCAGCGTAAAATGCAATATTTACTTCATACAATTGTGCATGACAAATTCAGTTGAATCTGTTTTCAGATATCAGATATGCTTTTTATTTGACACTTTTTTCAATATTTGTCCCCTCCGTACATATAAATATATATAAATATTATTGAAACCCGAACTCATTCTCCCTTCACTTTTGGATGCGTTTTCAATATAATGGTAGGACCCGATTCCTCTATAAAGCTTTTGACTAATGTGCTAATTTTCACATTTCTGGGACTACCACAAAGTCGACATATGCATTCCAATACCCATTCGCACAAATGCATTTACACCAACCTATAGATAGCAAAGATAGCAGGGAAAAGGTATGTGACGTGGCCATAGAGAGTATAGACATATGATTTTCTTTCCTGTAGGCCCTATTACCCGTGAATGAATAGCCCAAATTTGTTGGTTGCAATTGTCGCGCGCACGCGCTGAAGTCTCATCGCCAATCGGCTGGTTGATTGATTCATTGGAAACAATTCTATATGCTCGGATTGCATTCATCGAGTGCAGCCCTCGTGATCTGATCCGGCCAATTAGGAGACTGCCAAATAAGACCGTCATATAAAGTATAAACAGCTGATTTCAATGTCAATGCCTGTCAAACGTTTCGGGGCAATCAGTATATGTATATTACTTACTTTCAGCATTATTTATTTCCAGCAGCAATACAAGATAGCCTGCAACTATCTTCTTTAGATTGAAGTTAGACGTGACACTTCGAATATTGCCGTGATATCAAGTGATAGTTTCGTCAATTGTGACAAGAAGACCCGTACCTGAGTAGGCTGTAAAGTGTAAACCATTTATTTATTCATTTATTTATTCTCCAATTGATCAATACAGTGTACCAATATAGGATTCAATCAACCTGCAGGCTTGTTTGGAGTGACCGTGAGGAATGAATTGATTGCATTCAATTCAATCGCAAATATTCACCGTGTAATACAATGACAATTGTAACTGCTTCGAGATTTTCAGCTTAGTCAGTTGAAGGCCAATAATAGGTCTACGTATGATAAAAATCATCCGTAATATTACCGTACGATGTGAAATGTAATCATTTCTGGGGCGCAAAGGGTAGATGTTGAAAATTAATTACCTGTGCTAATTACATGTTTTTATTCTCTTTATCTAGTCCTTTCATAAAACCCAAACTCGGGAAGCTACACGAGGCATCCTGCACGGTAAGCATTATTGCTCCATAGTGACTCCACTCTCCACCTCCATACTAACTGTCAACTCCCCGCAATAAGTGCCAGATCTTGCACTGATTGGTATATTTATTTGGCTTTCATTGTCCAACATTCGACTTAGTTTAGCAGACACTAGTGACCGAGAGCTCACAGAGAATCACATATCTATCTTATAAGTTATAATGAACACAAATAATATACTGTCAATCGGAAAAATGACTTTCCCGAGTCTGAGACTACTTTTCGAGACATTTTGCAATGATTAGGATGTGTTACAGGAGGTATTCTATATTCTATGATGCTATAATTATAATATTTCGTAATCGTATTACGAATGTGCGTTCTTGTCAACAGCACACCCACGTAAACACTCTTTACTCGATGACGTGTTTCATTCTACTCGAACTAGGTATATACCCATAAAAGTGTAATGTAGCGTAAACTCAGGTAGTACGACAGACGAACTTACCATGAAAACTACCTATAGAAGCCAAGTGAAAATTGTGAATAAGTGAATACCAGTGATACCAAAATTCTTTTATGTGAGTCGCTCGTGCTGTCACTATTTGATTACTGCGACTGCGCATATACAGGTCTAAATACAGCATTGCAATATAAAATTCAGAGGGTCCAAAATGCCTGTGTAAGGTTTATTCTTAAAACTGAATTCCAAGAACAAATATCCCCATATCTCCTAAAACTTAAGTGGCTAAATATGGCAAATAGACGTACTCTTCACATGGCCGTCTTTCTGCACAAACTCATAAACACCAATTCACCAGTACATCTATATAATAAATTATCTTTCACAGAAGACCTCCATGATTATAATACTCGCCAACGTGGTAATCTAGTCTATAATCATCACGACTCTATACCACTGCCTCATCTTTCTCGATAGTAGGACCTACAACGTGGAACAATTTGCCAAACAACCTTAAGACTGTCAAATCGTTAGGCAAATTCAAACAGGAGTACATGAGCACATTCTACTCCTAGATCAAAAGAATAGTATTGTCCTTAAAGATAAGAAAAAGTATAGAACATTCCATGGGTGGACGTTGTTCAATATATTAATGTATGTGTCGTATGTGGACCTTGAGTTAGAGCCAGACTCAACTGTATCAAGGTCGTGCAACCCAAGGGACCGTGATACAGTTGTGAGGGCAACCCTGATGTTTTCCATTGTTGCAATTGTATTCGATCTTGTCAGAGGAATTAAAAGATATGTTTTAAAGACTTATCTTACCTTATCTTAGGTGAAAACAATTGATATGTAGGGTCAGATGCTAAAGTTTTTCTAAAAACCGGGTTAGTTCTATCCTATTTCAGTCACGCGATACATTTTTAGTTCATGATGAACTTATGCATCCTATTGAGTGTGGGGAGTAGCCGAGTAGGCTACTTATTTTAGTAACAAAAGTCACTTGATTCCATTATTGCTTTTACAGGGCAGGGCTCACACCCAACCCATGGTACACACGGCCTAGATGAGGTTATTTCAACGGGGATATCCATAATTTAGTTTATCTATGCGTATTTAGTAGGACCTAGTGCATCTATACATAGAACCCTGACTGAAAATTTTGGAATACGGTACCGGTTCGTTTTAATTCAACACCTATAGACTCATCACACAACATGCCATACAAAATGTACCTACTATTAAAAGTGTGATAGTATATCACAACAAAATTGTATAACTTTATGGAAGAAAATATTATATTCTACGAGTGGCAGATCGTAAATTTACTTTTTTTGTCATAAAGTGTTACATTAGTATCGTTTATATCTGGTAGTTTAAGCATTCTCATTTCTCAGTGGTTTGAGTGAACACGGCGAGACATTATGGTATGGTCAGACGCACTGGAGTGCCCAATCCTACGTTGTTGAGGAATGAAACAACCCCTGTGAACACGTCAAGGTCAACACTGCATGCCTGAACCACGTAGGATTTCGGATCGACAGGGGTTCTATATTCCAATAGTGTATAGTGTTGAGTCCGTGTAAGAAGCTATAGAGCGATAAAACATAACCGCCTGCCGCCTATAGTATCGCGATACGGCATACAAACTTCATGTACAATTTGAGAAGTTATTTATGTCTAACTTGAAAACTAGGGACCACTCCAGAGCATGTATACAATTCATATGTGTGTTTCATATGTATGTGTATGATTAATAGAAAACACCAATTAGGCCTATACTAAGTCAATAAATATAAATATTTGACTTTTCAATCTGTGTCTGATTTATGAACTACCCAACACTGGCAGTAGAAGATATAACTCTAGGCCTATATGATATTGGCATTTCGAAGTCCCGTGTGCACAGACTTGAAGCATATTATAGCTTGTAGACCTAGATTATGTCTGCTGGCCGGATTTAGTAGCTAGTGCCATTATATATATGCCATTTTGCTCGATACAAAATAAGGTGCATTTCTCTTTACCTACACAATAGGAAAGGAACTTATTACAGCCAAAACCGTTAAACTAAAACAACTTGTTCATTACTTTATTATTTCAGCACTTAATTTGAACCAAAAGTAATATTCCCCAAATTTGAGATATTGTAAAATAAATGTATATCTTCATTCAGTTGCTCAGATTCTTACAATCAGATGAGTATACATATGAATAGAGGCTTGTCCATAAGCTTGAAATACTAATAGTTGTACAGTCCATGCTTCATACCACTGTAATGAGTGTAATCTGTCAGCATTGTTCTCCTCTGGCAGTTTGTTCGTAACCTTCAGTCAGTGTAACCCAATTCGTACAACTTTGTGCTAAATCGTAACGTCACAGGGACACAGAAAACCTGAATAAAAATTAAATTAAAAAAACTTATGATACCGGAAGTGAAAAAATTATCCTGTTCCATAATCCATGCTCGAATGCCAATTTATGTATTATAAACATTTAAAAAAATAGTAGCGCGGCGTGAGAATCGAACCACCCGTGCCCCTCGAGCTTATGGGCAGGAACGCCGGTGGTTATAGGCTATGTGACTTTTTTTATAAATACGGCAACAGCTTTGTTTAGGTCGCTATGACGTTCCGATTTGCCCAAATTTGTAGACACTAGGCTTCCCACTTTAGTCCTAAGATGGTTTGACTGTGATTGGTTGTGTATTGTATCTTCCGCCGTGGACTCGTATAGCAATCACTCAATATTCACTCTCCGCTCGTATCTGCTTAAAACTAATAAGATGACGATTTCTTCTCATGCATTTTATTTGTAAATGTTTCTGACTAGATCTTATTATCTGTTTTAAAATAAAAATCAACTAAATATTATTTTAAATAGTTTTTACGTGCCATATATGTGCTGACTTTTGAGTGTGGTATTGTTGTGGTGTATACGGTCACGACGGATGTATATGTCAGCTTTCTGTCGTTACTTACCCTATGTTGTTGTGTCTGTCTGTTGTGTACAGTTCTGTCAACAAGCGCCAGGCCACCATGTAAGTTAACCACCGCTTGATAACCTTTCTAATCTATTATCTCGTAGCACAATTCGCATACTTTACCGGTAGGCCTACTTGTAATCTAGGGAAGAAAAAGTCGTAAACGAAATGAAAAAATACTGCGTTAATTGTAGAGCAACTGACTCCAGTCTCCAGCTTTCAACATTTAAATATTCTGAACGGTAGCTGTGTTTCTACCTGAAAAATGATGTGATATGACATCGCCCCTACATGTGTTAGTGGTGTTGTTGGACGATGTTTTTCTTAAACCGATACAAGTAGATATCAGTGAATAAGTGAACCGAAGGCCTATGTTTCCTGTCATTGGCGGAAGACACTTTGGCGAGGGCATTTTCGCTAAATAAAAATTACTGTTAATAGCTACACGAGAAAACTACATGAGCTACCCGATTGAGACACCTGTACTTCAGGAGTGACCTATCTGGACGTTACTCACGAAATGAATCATATTAAAACATAAAAGTAGTAAACTCATCCAATGTGACAGTTAATTCAACACAATAAAAATTCTACCTGATTGCTATTTACTCGTGAAATTACTTATTCATGTAAGTGATTCATGTAATGGCAGAACGAAACGTTTTTTTTCTGCACACTTCTATTATACGCTCGCCATGCCTGCCATCAGTACTTCCTCCGACCACTGCAGGTGCGCGCTGCGAGCTGGCCGATAGCCAACTTCAATCCAGCACGCTCGTCGCGCCTTCTAGCGGTCAGCATAATCCCTTCAGGATGAGGGTGTACAAGAGGGGGATAAAGTAGGGGGATCGTTATATTTCAACGTAAAAATGGCATGTCTTGAAGTATATCTATTGTCATTGATTATAGTCTTTGGTCATGTGGGTCGAAGATATAGGTTAGTTCACTTTTCACCTCTGCCTACTCCACTTATCCACACATTCGCCATCCCCTCTCCAAACTTCGCCAAACGAGAAGTGGCGTCACTGCATGCAAGCTTACAAACTCACGTTAATATATTCATTTTATTTATTTTATTGTTATTTATTGCATTGGTGGGTGAGTGAGACAGCAAATGTATTCCGGTACTTCTTCCATTAATTGTTTCATTAATTTCTTCAGGTGATACTTTTTTTTATTAATCTCAAAAATATGTTCACCTGATTTACTGGTAGGCTATTCAAAAAACTTTTAAAACATATAGTTTATTGTTGTTTGTATTGACTGAAACTTACAAAAAAAAATCGGTTATGCGTTTTTATAAACTTTCCACTACGGTATGCATTTTATGCTGTTAGGAGTGTATCAACTTTGTTATGAACTTCGTTTATCAATTCATAAGATTTTGTACTTGGATAGGCATACTAGGCCCTATGTCAAATAATCGGAGAATCATGCTTGAGCCAAATCTTCACAAAGTGCAGTCCGGATAGCAAAAAATGTGGCAGGTCCAAGGATTGTAAAAGAGTAGTTTCCGTCAGTCATCAATTAATAATAATCGGAAAACACTGATACAGACATAAGGATGCAACTGACGTGAGAGTTGGTAAGAGCCATCGCTCATGTTCATCATGCGTTTATCCAACATTTTACACGATCCTAGAAATTATCTGACATAAAATTCAAAACTATATAAAACCTGAACAATCAATGTTAATGAGAAATCATTCGAATCTTGGAAAATCGCTCGGAGTAAAAGTCATTGGGAATGAGAATGATCGCCGGAATAAAAAATTACTGGAATCAAAATGTCAGAGGAAAAAAAATAATAAATGGAAATAACTACTTCATTGCCTATACTCCCTCGCCTCCTCAAAAAATATTAAGCTGCTAAACTGGAGAAGGTAAATTATGTATTTTGTGATGTAATAAATAAAGGTATAGGTAGGGTGCACATGCAAAGACAGCTGTTGAAATTAGTCGTTGATATTCATTTTGTGTTTTATTTATAACTTTCATTTCATGTATCTATATGTTACATAAATATTTGTTGTGCTGCTATTTGTTACGTGTATTTTCATTATTTTTCAATGTATTGAATTATAAAATATATATATCTATATATGTTTTTGCATCGATACATGATAATATTATCATGCATCGATGCAAAAATAGCTGAACTTACTGCTAAACAACGACTACGACGACAACTAATGACGACCACCACCACCACTACTAAACGTACTACTTCTACTAATGTCTTCTGTTTGATAATAAAAAACATAAAAAATTATATACTTAAACACTAACAGCTAGCCCTAATACTACTAGGCCTACCACTACTACTTGTAAGTTGTAACCCTACTGCTACTATAGTACAAGACGTGATAGTAGAAGGATACTATGTGTGATTTATTTGATGTGCATGTGTATTTAGTAATGAAGTAACAAACTTCATTACTCTATGGTAACATGATGAATAGGCCTATCTGACTGATCCACGTGTATTGTTTGTTTCACACCGTCAAACAGGAACTGAAGGAAGCGTGCAAGGTAAGTGTGCGGCGTACAGGTCTAAGGTTCGAGAAATGAGAAATCGAGACATGAAGATTTAGTAAACTGTTATTAAATTTTTTTTTAAATTGGAACAAAATTAGGGCTTCGAAAAAGGAGAGGAAAATGAAATCAAACATGGTAAATTGGTAATAGTAATAACAGTAAGTAACAGTAAATATAGTAAGTATAGGTACAGTATATATACAGTAAGTATAGGCCTACCAGTAATAACAGATGTGATAAGAACAGTAATAACAGCACGTAAAGATCTAGACTTTGAAATTCGATAGTAGGCCTATACTTATTATATAAAAATCTTGTTCTTTGTTTTCAGTCATTTGAGAAGGTTCTCGTTCAAAATCTTCAGTTTGGTTTATCACCAAGTTTGACAGAAGCCATCAAATCAATTCCAAGATGGCGGCTTATCCAGGCTTCATTTCCTCATGTTATGCACTGTGCAGCTGCTCTACTTCATAACAGGTATTTAGACCGAACACGATCGCTTCTTCTCAACCTCTCGGCTCTCGCTGTCCAATCATCATCTAGGTCCAGAACCAAGATGAGATGCATATTGCGTTAGTTTACCGGCCTCTTATGGTGTCTTAACTCCGTTCTCAATCTTGTACTATTAGTCTATTTTATGAGCAGTCCGTGGACAAACCTATTGCTGTGATTCCCGTGAGCAATTTGGTGTACCATACATCATACCAAATACTCTTAACATATAACCTTCGGTTGCAAAGGTTATATATTAAAGTAATTGATTTGATCATACCTTCTGCGACCCTCAAGGCCTCAAATATTTGTATCTCAGGTGTTGTTGCTGAGCGGACGTTTACGTAATTTTGTCGAACAAAGTTAGTTCCTTGTATCACTGCTAGACCACTCGATCGAACGATCGGTATTTCCATAGATTTCCTAGGCTTCTGTCAAGTGACGTCACATCATTGAAATATACAAACAACAATGTCCATGTCCACCAGTTCGTTATATTGCCATGGTAACGATTATTATAGTCATTTTGCTACTTGACAGAATCCTTGTAGCATTGAATATATAGTTGTTGATGCTTGTAGGTCCTTTTAAACTCAAGACTACTTAGTTATCCCATACAGAAAGTGCGAATTTTATAAGAAAGAGGTCGAGACAGTTTGTATTTTAAATTGCGCATGTGCCTTAACAAAGGGTAAGCCTAATGACACGTGCGTGTTAAAATAATATTTTTTCAAGATACACTGATACCATACTAATTCCTGGAGAAATTCACAGTTCACTGTTCATGACTCCATTTCTTCTCATGAATATAAGGATTGAAACATAACCTATAACCTCTATAACATGTGCCTATAAGTGACAGAATTGTAAATGCATGGGTTGAATTCACATGAATCAATTTTTTTCTTCCAAGAGTTAATGGTCTTATAATGATGGGAATATGGTAGTAAATTAGTTACAGCTTGTGCATTCTAGTTACATGCATCTAGTTACGAAGGAAACATTTCTCACTCTGAAATGTTGAAATTTCAAAAAAATAGACCATTCCTTGTCAATAAGTTGATAATTACTAAAAATTAATTCATCTCAAACTGTTTATGAGTGAGAATTTTGTTGTTGTTGTTATCACCTTTATTTGACTTTTACATAGTATAAGTATAGGTTTTACATAAAATACGAACTATAACATTGAGATACATAACACATAGATAGAGACAAACAAACAAACAGAACAAACGAAACGAACAGAACAAACACAACAAATAAACTGAACAAGTAAGACGAACAGGCTATGGTAAGAACAAATCGTTATTTGAAGTTATGTATACTTGAGGACGGATTAAATTTAACTGATATGGGTAAATTACTGCATTTTGTTTCATTATAAAATCATATTTTTCACGCAATACTCGAACGAGGGAACGAGTAATTTTTTATGGGATGTAGGAGAGATATTCTTTTATACTGTAAAAAGGATTTGTGTTGAGGAATGTTTTTAGGGAGGAATTGAAAGAGCTGATTGAGGGGGAAGACTTGATTGAGGGTGGGAGCTTGTTGTATATGGTGGAGCATAGTCTTATGGGACTATTGGTAGTTTGGGAGAAGTTATGTGGAGGGATATAGATATTTTGGTTTGTCCTAGTGGAGTGGGAATGTACGGAAGAGTTGAGATGGAATAGTTCGGGGTGTTGACGGACGTATAAGGCTGCTGTTAGAATTAGAGTTGAGGGGAGTGTAAGGATGCCGAGAGATGAGAAATGGGGTTTACATGATTGGCGTCGCGACAGTCCTGCAATTATTCGAACTGCGCGTTTCTGGAGGATGAAGATGCGGTTGGATGCGGGTGATGATCCCCAGAAAAGGAGGCCGTAGGAGATGAGAGAATGGATGTGGGCGTGATAGACAGAAAGAAGAGTAGAGGGGTTGACGAGAAGCTTTAGCTTGCGGAGCATGAAGCACCCACTTATTATTCTGGAGGAGGTTTGGTGAATGTGGGGAGACCAGTCGAGGGTGTCTGTGAGTGTTAGGCCTAGGAATTTGGTGGCCGTGGTGGAGGAAATGCTTTTATGGTTGAGACGAATGAGGGGACTTGAGTTGAGGGGTGTGTATTGGGAGTGGAAGTTCAAGAATACTGTTTTTGTAAGATTCAAGGCTAGTCTATTGTTTAGGCAGAAGGAAGACATTGTTGTGACTTGGGTATTTGCGGATTGGATTAAAGATATTTTGTCGGGTTTGGGAGAAGTGAGTAGGTGACTGGTGTCGTCAGCGTAGATAGTTAAAGTTCCTATGGAGAGGTGGGTGGGGAGGTCGTTGATATACAGGAGGAAGAGTAGAGGACCTAATACCGATCCCTGAGGGACTCCGTTATGGATGATAAGGGGGTGAGAGAGGTGAGGAGTTATGGAGTTGGCTGAGTGTATTTGAACCAATTGGGTGCGACCAGATAGAAAAGATGCTATCCAATCGTGAGCCATACCACGAATGCCGAGAGATTGTAGTTTGGATAGTAGTAGGGAGTGGTCGATTGTGTCGAAGGCTTTGCTCAGGTCATAGAAGATGCCTAGACAATTGTCACGGCGATCCAGTGTATCATAGAGGTCTGTGAGGAAAGAGAAGATGGCAGTGGAAGTTGATCTGTTTGAACGGAAGCCATGTTGGCTATTGGACAGGATATTGTGTTTGTTAAGGAAGGAGGTGAGGCGGTTGTGCATGATGTATTCGAAAAGCTTAGAGAAAGAGGAGAGAAGAGATATAGGACGGTAGTTAGTGTGGTCACTTTTGTTTCCTTTTTTATGGACTGGTAGAATTATGGCAACTTTAAGTGGAGAAGGAAAGGATCCTGTGGATAGGGAAAGATTAATGATATGTGTGAGAGGTAGTACAAGTTGAGTGATGGATTTGGCAATGATAGAACCTGGAACTCCATCTGAACCACTTGAATGTTTGGTAAGGAGTTGTTGGGACATATGAATGATTTCGGTAGGGTTAGTGGGGAAGAGGAAGATTGGACGTTTGATAGAGTTCTCTGGTTCAGTTGGTGGAGCAGAAGTTGGTATTGGAGGAAGTCTGCTGGATTTAATAAAGTAGGAGTTCATGTAATTTGATAGGATGGATGGGTTGTTCTCTTTGCGACCATCGATAAGGAGTGAGAGGTACGTGGGTGGTAGTGGGGCTTTGGTTTGGGATTTGATAATGTACCAAGCTGTTTTACTTTTGTTATTGGAGGAGGCAATGGTGTTATCATTAAAGGAGCGTTTAGAGTCACGGAGTGAGCGGGAGAAGGTCTTTTTGAGGAGGCGATATTGGTTCTTGAGATCTTTATCAGAGGGAAGGAGTTTACAGCGTGAATGTAGATTGCGGAGTACGGAGGACTGAGCAAGGAGTGCAGGGGTTATCCAAGGGGTGGACTTAGTTTTGCGTACCTTTTTCTTCAGGAGGGGGAAGGCAGAATTGAAATGAGTTAGAAAGATAGATTGAAAAACAAGATACGTGGGGTCTACGCCGGAAGAGGAATATAGGGATGTCCATTGTTCCATGCTTAGGAGATGCATGAAGAGCGCAATATTAGATTCACTGTATGTGCGTTTTAGGACCCACTGTTTCTGGGGTAGAGGGTTGGGTGATGAGGGTCTTAGGTTAAGAGCAAGGTGGTCTGAGAGCCCTGTATCGTGGGTTGATGAAATGAATGATGCAGGGTCTAGGGTAGTGAAGATGTTGTCGATGAGTGTTGCACTTGAAGATGTGATGCGGGTTGGAGTTGAAATCGTTTCGTGGAGGTTGAAGGAGTGAAGGATGTCTAGGAGTTGGTTTTCTGGGTGCTAGGTAGGAGGAGGTTGATGTTATAGTCGCCGCACACGAGTAGTTCAGCTTTAGGAAAGCATTTGGTTACAGAAATTAGGGTGGAATCTAGCTTGTTGATGAAAGTGGTGAGAATTAACTTGTCACTTCTAAAACAGGGGAGGGGGGCTGTTTTTCAGTCTTGATATACAAAACACTTGACACAACAAACAAGGAAATGTACTGAACAAGTTATACCATTGCTTTATTATCTCTAGGAAAGACACCAACTTGCAAAACCTAGGAGCTGCTGAGACTAAGATCTTGTACACTCTTCACTGGATATTACTGGATGCTGCGGAAGAATGTGCAGAAGCGGACTACGACAAGGGAATCTACCATTCGTCTCCATTCTACTATCTATTCTCAATACCATCAATTTCCGTACGTTTAGTCACACATTTTTTACTGTGGTACCGAGATCTCTTCTTTTTACTTGCCATTTTCGTAAATGTACCAGTGTTCTCTCTTTTTGTACGAAAATTTCACTTCCTGAAGAAAATCTTAATATTTTCCTTTCCCAACTTTTTCTTTTTTTTATGATAATGGTGGTAAGTAGTTCATTTTTGTTTTGTGTAAGTCATTTGTTTTTCCTTTATTTGAATGAGAATGATCTACCTAAATCGTTGCAAGCCTAAGCACGAATTGAAAAAGAATAGGCAAGGATAGACTTAAATAACGTTAATTTAATCTATCACTGAAATGTGTTATTGGAACTAAGTGTTTGTCGTGAATGTAATGATTACATTATAATATTTGTGTGGCATTCACAATAAGTACGATATATGATGAACCTAAAAACATAATTGTATAGAATAATGTAGCCAACGAATGTAGTTCCAAAACAACGGCTTATACACATAATACTATTCCACATTTGCAGCTTGTTATCAAGGAAGTAAAAGCATATCCCAGCTGTCAGGTCTATTATGATTCATCTGTGCCATTTAGTTTGCGGTTAACGAGCCGACACTTGACTCGCAGTAACTTGTGACTTGTTTGGAACAAGAGATGCTTTACAGTACTGAACAAAATAAAATCATATCCCGATAGTATTGGGCACTCTGACACAGCCTATTATTTTTAAATAATTTCTTTATCGGTGCACGGATAATTGTTAAATTTGTAAAGCGCATTTTTCGTATTAACACAATGAGACGTACCAATGATGAAGTAATTAAGATCAATTGGCACCTTAGTGCCCCTTCAACAATTACAGCAATGCTGTTACCAAATGGACAATACCAATTATTCTCTACTACAATTACTTTCTACTTTCTACTACTAAATGCACCTAAACATTGCACGTGACGTTGAGTGATGCCTAATCAATTTGTGTTGACTACCGGTACTAATTTTCTCAACATCTCTACGATCATCATATGATGGCAAAACTGCCAACCTAAACAGGATGCTCTTCTTTGTTTCAGCTTTTCATCTATTTGTTTGCTCCAATATGCCATCACTTGAAGGAATCCGACTTTCAGAACTTCCGTCTAGAGAATGGCTTGAAGATGTGGCAATCTCTATGGGACTACACCCACCCTGAAACCTCTTGCTTTACTGCTCATGTCAAACCAAAACCTCGAGCACTATGGGCCAAAATGCTCAAGGGGCCTCATCTGCAATTCGGAGATGTCTTCTTAGGACGTACGTTTCCAACAATCTCATCTACTTGTTCTTTCGATTCATCATTTAAATTATATAATTTTAAACAATTACAATTGCTTGAATGTATGCTTTCATGTTCATGTAGTCATAATTGACTCATATTACGCATATTACTAGACTATGAATTCAAGTTGTAATAATAATCTGGTTTCTTACCCGGGTTGTGTAATGCACGTGGTTTGTTGTGCAACTCCAGTTGTTACAATCACCATTTGACTTGGCCAACTTGCCTGGAATTGGTCGTGTGAAAAGCTCACCAATTTGATCGCTCCTGAATCAAGTTTGGTTGGTAAGGATTGAGAGAGCTTCTGAAAATGCCACCGATTGGCCGATTAAACGTAAACATCCAACGAGAATGGAGTAAATGTGTGACGTCATATCTGCCGTCTGCTACTAACTTGGGAAAAGTAAAAACGGGGCAGTCATCAGATAAACTTGAATAAGGCTAGATAAATGCAAATACGGTGTAATTGAAAATATTTCAACATTCCGCGTGGAGAGGTCACCGGACGGCACCCACGGAGCGAAACTTTTATGAATTTGCGTGGTTTTATATTTTATTTGAAGGAATTATTCAAATGTGTTCAACCCACACTTTCTATGAATGCATTCAACCACAGTGAAACCTCTGTAGGCCCTATCTATTATTTTCCAAGGGACCAGGACAATAAAACCACCCAAGCAGATCAATCCAGAAAAATTCAACATTGATTATAATTTATATGGGAGAAGGGTGGGACAAAATGGATGATAGAAGCGGGAAAATGATGGATGCGGGAACGATGCATAGAGGTCTCACTGTAGCAGTATGTAAAAAAAATGTGAAGTCAATCATACATACAACTTGGTCTTAGTGCTTTTTCTAAATGCGGTCTGTATCACGAAAACCTGACTGGCTGACCCCCTCCGTGACGTCATTGGAGTATAGATACGTAACCATCCCTATAACAATAGCTGAGTGAAGTTTCAGTCGTGCTGTTAAGTACAAAATATTTAGTTTTATAATTTAGATGAGTAGGCTTTCAGGGTTAAATATATCAATTTCACAATAGTTTGTAATAATGGGAAATTCTGATTTAATGTTGGGGATCGTACATGAATGGTGCATATGAAATTAGCAACTCGATCTTTGATTTATTCGATTTATCTTCGATTATATTTTTAATCATCCCTGATTGGCTACTTGATTTATACCACACAAAAATTGACGTTGACCTAGTTCTCGTCAATTGCTGTTGGATTGTGAAAAATGTGAGTACGCACGCACAAGTCAACAATCCTATTCGGTTGGCCAATCTAGCTAGAATGGTGACGACTTGAGTCATTGGCATGTACCGTGCTGTTGTTACTCTGATCACTGCTCGACCCTTTGTGATTCAGTTTGCGTACAGAGTGTGAATTATCTTGGTGGCCCGTGGTCCACTTTATAATGGCACTATAGAATGGCAGCTGACAGCGTGCTTGTCTGTTTAGGTAAAGGTTCCAGTGAAGAAGGGTTTTTGGGTATGGAGAGTCCACCTAGCCGATCAGCCAGCTTTTCCTTCTCGGACCAAGTGCGAACAGAAAGCAAGCCAACCGACGATGAGGTACGCCGATTATTAGCCTAATGGATAACACTGTAACTGCACGGATGTAAACGTCTGCTTCGCTTTCGTTGTGGCTGTACTAGTTTACGCTAGTTGGCCTGGGTTCGAAACCTAGCTTGTGGCTCTACTAGTTGACTCTAGTTGGCCTGGGTTCGAAACCTAGCTGAGGCATGGAAAGTTTAGTTGATTAAGAACCAGAATATCTTTTAATTAGGTAGTGTTTTGAAGATGAAAATTAAACTGAATGCGTTACCGTGACTTTTTCAAACATAGGGCTAGGTCTGCGAGTTTAAGTATAATATGATAAGAAAAAGCTCAACACGTACATTTTCTTCCCTAAAATCAACTTAGTTCAAGTAAATGATGCTCTCTTTAATGTTGATAGTCAACAATTACATTCAGTTACCGGTATGTAGTTCTGACTCGACCTATAGTTCACTCAGTCATGAGAATGGCCATGTTTTGGAGCAAGTATCAACCAAGAGTAAATGTGTATCACTGACACAGATTTTGTTAATAGCTGCTGACATTTTTAAGCGTGTGTGGACAGGGGGGTAGGAAGTGGGGATAGGAGGAAATTGCCGAGTACACGCTAACAATTAGGTTACATTCTTGAAACAACATCGGGTCCAGCTTTTAAATGTAGGCCCTAAATTAAAATAATATTTAATATTTAAATGTTATTATACCGTAAACGCTATTTTTAACAGAAACTTTTCCAAATTTTCCATTTCCCAAATTAGATTCAAAAACCAGAATTTTGGATTTCATAACTTTGGACCAAATTGAGATTCAGAATATCAATTTAGAAACTATACTCCATGTGATAACATTTCAATAATGATAAATTCAATTATTTTAAATTTTAAGTAGGCCTACCGGTATATTTCAAGTTGAAATAATCACATGTCAAATATTTTACCATGTAATATCATAATCTGACAATAAAGAATATTAAATATGCTTCTGAGGTGGTCAAAGAACAATAAAGTACTTGAAATATTCCTCTCCCAGCTGCTGGAAACTCTGTAGGCCTATTCACTACAGCCTCTCTCTCTATATATATATATTACATTTAATTCACAATCATGCTTCCCCCCTCCCCCCCTCACTCAAATCAAGTTCCTACATTTCTGTGTGGAAGAATTAAAGTATACTAAGTTAATAGACGAGCATTATTGGAATATTAACTAGTTTGCAGGTACACTTGTTACAAACAGATTATCTTGGTTCGTATTTACCTAGCTAAGACAGTTCAAATTCGCTTGTAGCTTTCGTGGATTCGACCGAAATCTAAATTCACTTCACAGCCCAATTAGTAGCCCTATAGACTGAAAGTATGAACACATTTGATCATATTTCCACACACGAAACCAAAATGGCTTCAACATTCCGACTGGAACTTCCCCAACATTATTCATGTTGTAACTATAGTTTGTGATGATAACCAATTGGATAGTATTTACGAAGAACAATTTCGAAAATGTAATTAACCGCAAGATTATATTCTCAATAATCATGAAACAATATTATTGAATAATTAGGGTAATTGTTATAACATTACTGTGATATCAGGTCTCGTGACTCATCTTGCAACGTATTTTAATATACTTTGGTGTTTGGTGAACAATTTTGAGCTTACTTTCTTGTCGAAACTACGATATCATCCGGCATTGCAGTTTTACTTTGAGCAAGTCTGGTTCTTGCTCAACTTTCTACTGGATGTTGTAACCACCTACCTCACATATCAATCACTACCAGCTCACACAGGTGCCCTGCATACTGTTCTGTCAAAAGAATGTTAATAATCAATGTATTTATTTGGTCCATTGGCTCAGCTCAATTGGATAGCGTCGCCTAAAGATACAATATTCCCTGAAACTATTCCGGAAGAAAGCTCAAGCACGGAAGAAGAGCATGTGGTAAGTTACAAGTTAACCTGCTGGTCAAAGCGTCTTTCATTTTACGATTAGGTATTTGAAACACAAATTTTGGCAATGATTGAAAATAGTTCTTAACTATGAAAAAATGTGGAACAATATCGAATGTTAGTACACCTTGATACTAATTTGAAAAAGAAATGATGAAATAGGTCTATAATAGATACCATAATATTATCCTTGTACGTATACTGATTTACACCCCATATTTATTGCAAGTGTCGTTAACTCTTATTGATACGATCAGTCGATCAGGGAACAAATTTAACGCTCGACCATGGGACTTGTCACTCAGCTGGAGGGCAAGCTGAATTTCAATTTTATCTCTCATCTCAATTGAAGATACTTGTATTTTACTCGTTCCATATAACACATACATTATATTATTATTATTGTCTACAGTATACCAACAATATAAATGTACATTTTATTATACTTGAAGTTAAATAGGGCTAGACATTTTTCAACTAGTTGTGGGTCCTAGAATACAATCCCTTCACTATATTACTGTATAAATTATGATGAGATTTTTTCAAGGCGACTTGTAGTTACATAACTGAGTGCTTCATTCATCACCATGATTGCTGTTGAAACGGGTGTTCTACGTTATGCTGCTAGTGCCATATTGCCAAGTGTGCTGGCCTGGCATAGTTGGCTCTGGCTGTATTGTTTGTGACACACAAAGTGTAGCAGTGTAGATGATTGTCGTACATGAGCGGATTCAATACCTTTTCAACCACATGCAGCCTCATTTGTGAGCGCCATCAGGGAGTTGGCTAGCTGCAAAATTTGTACTTTTCTCGATCTTTACTTTTCTATTTTGAACTTTTTGGCCTGTTACACTTGGAAGTTTGGCCAAGTTAGTTAGTTTCAACTAAACCTTATCGCTTTGCACAACCTTGAATTCTGTTATATCGTCTATCAATAGACTCACGGTATATCTTTTGATGTAATGGATTACAAAACTAGTGGTGATACGTAGTAAAGTAATGAATATAAGATGGCATTTCATGGCAACCAGGCGGAGTGGTTGGATATCCTGGTTTAAACCGCGCATGTATGGCCAGCTTCAGAACTCTAGTGTTGTATGTTGACATTGACATTTTACGTCGTGGAAGTGACTAAACAATGTAAAAGAGTGGAAGAAAATATTCCATTTCATCATTTTTCTTTAAAATTACCATAGCCTTCTGAGGAGAAAACTTGTGATATAATAGCAAACAGGTAGTTATTCAAATAATCAGTCAAAAAGATTTTGGAGATAGAATAAAATGAATAATTCAAAAAATAAAATCTATAAATATTTTTCAATTCAATTCTAGACCTAGAATATATTCAAATGTTAAATCTCATTCCTGTTCCACGTTGTTTGTTCTCGCTAATGGTAACGTTTCATTATCAGGTTATCTTCCGTCTGCCATCGTTGCCCGAGTCGGACGGTTTGAAAGAGTCTGCTATCTATACCGCTGAGAGCAGTGTCTTCCACATGGCCATGGGTCGCACTACCTCATCCTCCAGATCGCTGCTCACTATAGAACAGGTGACAGCCATCTCGGGCTCGGACATGAAGCAGAGAACCAAGCCACTTAAACTGAGGTGAGACCCATTCATGACACCCACATCATTCTTAGAACCGGACAGATTAACAGCTACAAGAATGCTATATAAACTTGAGAACTTTTTTCAAAAATTGTTGAAAAAGAAAAAGGAAAGAAGGAGAAAGCAAGAAATATGTAAGAAAAATACAAAATCAGAAAAATCACAAAAAATTGTGGCAAATAATACTAATAAAGAAATTGAAAGTAAACAAGAATTATCAAAGCAAAATGAAGGATGCTCACTTGATATTTGGTTGCTAACTCCTCGTCAACACCCTTCAAATCCATTGTAAAAACTTATATCTTCAAGTTCAATACTTTCCCTGCGAGACAGAACAATCACCTCCTCTCCGCATACCCTCATGCATTGCTAACTTGTACCCTCTTATTTCCCAACCTCTATCCCCTTGCATTACTAATTCTGTATCTCAATCAATCAACATCATTTACTCTTCTTCTAGTTCGTCAACTGATCACGACTCTGTGGGAAGCAGTCGAGTAAAGTCCCATGGTCCGGGACACGGATCCACGGACATATGTGCCGCCACTTTCCTAGATGTCGCCGTGTTGCGTTGTTTGTTCGTAGCTCAGTGGCAAGAAGAAGGCATTTACTGGGCATTACAGTTCTACTACCATCGGTAAGAAAACATATAAAGTACAAGTTTGGAAAGAGAAGCAGTGCACTACTCTTGCCCTCACTCGAACATATAGAAATCAAATTATGTAGATGTTGGCCTACCAACATAAAAAAGTAACAAAACAATATAGGCCTAGAATAGATATTTATAATCTACATAAGATGTATTGGTCTATTGAATATAGTTATAAGTTGATGAACAATAGTTATCAGTAGAGCCTCTTCAAGGGCATGCAAATGGAAAAGATATGAAAGACACTGAGAAAAATCAGTTCAAGTTCGAGATGAACTCAGTCGCAAGGTTAGTCCCACGCCTAGAACGAGTTCCTTAGTGACAAAATGAAATGAATATCAAACGGGTATTCTGGAAATGACAATCTCGGGAATTAGCGGTGTAGAACCTTACACGCCTTGCAACCTGGACACTTGAAGTGTTTCTCAAAAGAATGTTTCCAGCATAAAGAGTAAAGACCCAGTTTCATAATTTACCATTCCGTAACATCCTGATAGAAACAAGTACCGACCCACTCGCAGTCAGGGCTCCACGATCTTTACCTATTGGCATTGCCTTATGTTTAATAGGCTCCGAGAAATAAGTGAAGAGTCATTCGCTCAGCAACCAACAAGAAGGCGGAGTAATTCCTTGCCCATACCAAAGATCGAGGTGTCTATTTATCAGAGTCCAGAGCTGAAAAAGAGAGAATCAAAAGACTTTATGGAAGTGCCCGAGGTGAAAGATGTCTCACTTCATACTGGTGAAGCATCTGGTAAGACGTGCCGATAGAAGTGTGACTTTAAAGTTTTTGCTTCTTGGCCAGTTTGCTCCTTTACCCTATCCAATATATGTTTACAATATATTTTAAAAACTTTCTCTCACTGTAAAATTTATTTCAAGAAATACTTCAATGAAAATATGACTGTTTATGTTGCAGAATGCCCATACATTGTTAAGAAGGCAGTAGAAGAGCCTACTGTCACTCACACTCGCCGAGCCAGCGAGAAAGTCAAGAAACGAATGAAGATGGCCGACTTACGAGCATTTGTCGAAACTAAACTATTGTCAAAGTCTGAGCGTACTTTGGAGAAGATAGGCCGTGATGAACCAAAGGCTCTGTTCGAACAAGTAAATTTATATCCATAATACTACTCGTGTAGAGAGTGAATAAACACTGGAAATTGAGTGTTTCAATGATTTATTTGTAGGACTACCACCGCAGTTTAGACACTGGAGATGAAACTCTGGCTCGACCAGGCTCGGCTCTTTCCAAGCTGTTTGAGCCAAAGAATGAGTTGGAGAGGATACAACACCCAACCAATCTTGTCAAAGGCAAGAGTATGCCCAGTTTAAGGTAAAACACGTATATCACACTATTCACTCCTAAGTTCTTTACCGGTACGTCATGGCTGCTAACGCATTTTTCGTGTAGGTCCAATCGATATTTCTTTCGAACAACGTTTGGTACAATCGCCATCACTTTGTTTTAATGTGTAGATCTGTATATTTCAATTTTCAATTACAGTAAAATCTCTATCCATTGTTCTTTATTGGGCCAGGTAAATAAGACCATCCATGCAGGAAACTATCAATGTTGAACGAAAACAAAAAATGTTAAAAAATGAGTGATACAAGCAGGAAAACGATGGATCCGGGAACGATGCATAGAGGTTTCACTGTAAATACTTCTGTTTATTTGTTATCCATTGATCATTTCCAATTTCTACTTCCCTTCACATCACGTTCCTCATTATATAGTATGTTATGTACTATCTGTTTCTATCATTTTTCAACCTCGGCATGAAACAACCATTCCAGATTCAAAGTAACATGACGTGTTTACACTTTCATTTCTATCATTTCAGTTATTGTAGAATATGTTGAGCATTAATAATTTAGGCAGTAAAATAATTGTGGTTGTTAGTACTGTAGCGTTATTCTTAGTTCGTAACATTCACAATCTTGACATCTCTGACATTTAGTTAGGGTATACAGAACACAAAACCTAGATATAGTGATGATTATATGGTAACATAGATGTTTTCTTCTGTTGCACATATCGTTACAGCTGGTTGTTGAACAAAGATAATCGTTCCATCATTACACTTGATACACTTACCAACTGAGGTTGAAGGCGCGATCTAGATTGCTTGCTCCACCAACTCGAACATGCTGTTTGTCTCTTCAAAGCAAGTGTTTACTTTTCGTTGCATATGCTTACTCGATTCAAATTCGAGCAGCATAACAAAAAAAAAAAAAATAATAATCATTGCACCTTAAATTTTGAGAACCATTGTTTTGAAAACTGTTGACAAAGAAACGAAAAGATAAGTAAATTAAATGAAAATGTAATGAGATTTTAACATTCGTAGAGAATGATACACGAAACATTATCTTTGTCCAAACCATTAGCCATCTTCTACTACTTCTGCTATTGTACTATTACTAATGTCTCTAAAACATCATTACTAGTTAAAACTCCCCTGTCACTTTCCCTACACTTAGCACAGTGCCCTTCTTTACGCCTATACGGAAACAAATATTCTATCTCTGTACCCTGTCGTTTTCTCTTGGATACCTATATAACCTAGAAGTGTGTTTCAGCTGAAAATGCCACGTTCTTACATAATCTCTTACCAAGTATCCTCTTTCTGCCTCTTCACACTACGGAATAGTGTCAATATCAGTCGTTTGATAACACTCAAAGAGTATCACAATAATGTAGTATTGAATCATAGAAAATCATCAGCTAGAGTTGATTATTATGTATCAATAGCATGCTGAGCTCATTGCCATCATCTAGGTCAGGGGTCTCCAAACTGTGAACCGCGGGCCAACACCCGAGCACCACCAGTGCGGCCTGCCATACTTTATTTTGATTACATTGTAAAATTTACAATGTGAGTAAATCATACAAAATAATAATCAGATTTTTTTAAAGACCAATTAAGAAACACAATAACTGATATGCATATGGAATTGAACATTTTAACTGTAATTAATGATATGAGATTCGTCCTTAAAATTTACAATAAGTGACATACATAGGTAATTCACGTAATGAAATTAAACATTAAAATTATGATCAAAGAGATTTATGTAGCTCCCCAAAAGGTGGTTTTGTACTACTGTTGGCCCTTGGGACTTGCTGGAGCAATCAGTGTGGCCCTTAGGTCGAAGAGTTTGGAGACCCCTGATCCAGATGATGCAATTGAAATAGTTTTTTTTACAACAATGAAATCTCATTTTCATTCTTGATGAGCATTGAAAGAAAATAATTGGCAGAAATAATTAGTTTAATATGGTAACATGACCATTAAAATTATTACCCATGTTTCTAGTGTAACATTATGAAAACGAAAGATCGCGTGTAGGTGGCATTCTTAGCTGAGCTTCATTTGACCACTTGATTGTTGTTTCTTGTTGTCTCATTTCTCTTTCTCTCTCTTGCGCCAATCAGCTGTTTGATAGATGAGTTGGCAAGTGCAGGGTAAGTTAGATTGTTAAAACCACCACATTACACTCACTACACATCATCTCCCAACTATAAGCATTTTAATGTGTTGTTACCATCAAGTCGGTGTAGAGTACTGCCGTTGATTATTTATAATATTCATGAGACAATGAATGCAATGACTGTTTTGTCATTATGCAGGGTCAAGTTGGGGCTAAAACGTCCGGAGTGTGATAGTTATTGAACGCCCGGCTTGTGTCAGAGTTCGCTTGTAGAATATCATTATTGCATATTTCCATGATTTTAAAACGTTTTATGGGCGTTTCTGAATAAATGTCATTAAACTGTTGAAAGCGTATGTATGAGACGTCTGTCTCTATTTTGGTGTACTTCCGCTGTCCTAGTATTTAAAATTGAGTTTGCCATTGTATGCACAGTATTCAATATGATGTTTCTATGCGGAGTGTGATAATACTTGTAAAATACGCAAACTTCTTGAAATAGTACATATCTTGCATTGTTCTTGTCACCTTCATTGCTAACACGAAAGCACTTACTCTGATTATATGCTCCGTTCAGTAAACTTCTCGTAAAATCTCGCTCTGACTTATTAATTCTTGATATTTGTTTACTGGATCAAGGTTCTAATGTCATATCACAGAGTAATTGTAGTTATCAATGAATATGTTTTTAATTATACAATTATTACTTCCAAAGTAATTAATTATATTGAAATTTGAATAAATAAAAAGGAGTTGAATAATCATTACATTTTTAATCATTTTTCTAGTAAGCTTCTTTGTTGCAATCATGAGTAGCACTAATTGACATGAGACCGATGTCTTCGATGCTCAAGCTTCTAAATCTGTAAGAAAAATAGTAGAAACTTGTAACTTTGTAATTTTGTGATTTGTAACATGAAATGTGCAACTGGGAGACTGGGAGACTGATCTTTCTCCAGTGTAAAATTGTTGTGAAAGTGCCATATTCTAACTATGTGGCATTGGTTGTACAGGTATATCAGTGAAATGCACTGGGAGAAGAGTAAACCTAGCCGGTTTGGAATGAACAACCATGCTCACACAATACCCAACCCGATAATAACCGTGACCGAGCACACACCAACACCGTCGCCTGACTACATGCGACGTCAGGTAACTTCAGACGTAAAGAGGCTTGGTATTGTCTATCTTGTACTGGTAGCTAGGATTTATTTTAATGCCAAATTATTACAATTTAATCTCAAACTTAGTGACTGGTAACATTCATTCAACATTTTATAGATATCTTCACAGAAACATGAAAGAGTTTTTATTAAAAATCATTCTCTTTGCGTGGGCACTTATTAGTCATTCTGTTTCTAACAAACTCCTCATATTGTAATTCCATAAATGCAAATTTATGTTTTCAACTTCTCAATAACAGTCATAAAAAATTCACCGAAGGGTTTGGGTAGTTTGGAAATTCAAGCGTTGAATGCAAAGTTTATATAACTCTTGACTTGAGTGATGGACATTTTTAAAGTGACGAATTGTGTTTTCAATCTTACGTTACATTTCTTCTATTTATTACTCACTTGTAGAATTACATTACAACCTTCTCGAAATGAAGATAAACTACCCAATATAGGCCTACATTTTAGAAAAATAAATAAAATAACAATGCATATATATATATATATATATATATATATATACATATATAGATATACAATGGACGGAGGGTTTATAAGGACCAATATTTCATCTGCAGTTTGGCGTAATAAATGAAAACCCTCTCAAAAACACGTGTATAGTCAGATCTAGCCTGTGCTTGCTATTGCTGTGAGACATGTCTCATCGCTCTGTTTAATTTTCATATGTGGCCAGAAATCCGAGCATGCGCACACCTCAATTACACGTACAGGCTCGGGAAGAGACGCTCTGTAGAAAGCATAGGAGACAGCCGAGGGCACAGAACCATGCTTGCACACACAGCGTGTGATGGTGTATAAGGCAAAATATCATCTCCTGGAGAAAGTTTAAATCAATTTAGAGATAAAAATAGAGACATACAATTTTTTCCTTCCCTTTTTTTCCGTTGGGTAGACATAGACATTGTCTCAATGTTTACCCCGACGCTTTGCTACTGGACTTGATATTCCTACAGAAGATTTTCGAGCAAAGGCATAGGCTCTGCAAGTTATTAAATAGATTGCTGATTTATTAAGTACAGTATGTGAGAATTTTGAAAGTTATCTAGTATATAGATTTTCAGTAGGCCTACTAGTATAGTTATACATTTTAATTCTTATCTTCATTTGACCATGCAAGTCTAATCTTTATGTTGACATGAATAATATTTTAATGTGATGGTATATTTTCATGTTTTTATGACTTCTTGGAAAACATTTTTAATTAATGTTTCATTTTGAGATTGTGGAATAAGTTAGATTAAATCTTATGATGGTGTTTGGTCAGAAGCAGGGTTCCATGGATAGTCAGCTTGACCTGATCAGCCTTCAAGGTCATAAGCTGAGTCAAGAACGTAAGCCGAGTCTTACCCGTTCTCAGACTGATTCCAATATAACGTATGCAGGAGAGGATATTCCAGAGGCCCAAGGATCCGTCTGTTATATCACCAAGGATGGGGACATTGACTACCAAGTTGTTCTGAAGGTAAACATACAAATACACCCTAATACTGAGTGCTCGTTTTGGCCCCATCATTCTGATCAGGGGTACATTCGGTGAATCCCATTTCGAAAAAGTTGGAGTACTTTTCCGAGGCTGGCGCTCACCGACCATGTTGAGCTTGGGTCCACCCTTCGTGATACGAACCTTGGAGAAAGTTAGAGTACTTTTCCGAATCACCGAGTCTCACTAGTGAACTCATTTAAATGCAACATTGAATTCTCCCCTGTAAATTGAATGCATTTACTCGTATAAATCTACAATAAAAGATCCTCGGATTCGATGTCCCTGTGTGTGCAAAGTGATCTTGAATCTGATAAAGCTTCTGGTTAACATAGATGGGCATGTTGGAACAGTACCAACTAAATTGAATGAACTGTTATTTATGTTTGATGTTAGGCGGTCCATGCAGCAGCCTTACGAGATAATGTGTGCTGTACCCTACGAGTGTGCGAAGTGATCTTGAACCTGGTGGAGCTTCTGATGGACATGGGCGTGTTGAAACAGTGCCTTAGAGACGAAGCAGCTGCCACTACCTCTCAACGCCCGCACCAACAAACACACGAGACCAACTCGGACCAAGACGGTGGCAATAAGAATAGTTTGCTGGACAAAACAACTACGCCACACAACTTGATTATGAACTGTGTAACTCGGTTAGTTATATCCAACTCTGTAAAATTGGTATTGCATAGACAGCTCACTGTTCCCAACTGGCTACTAATTTTGACTGTTTTGTATTTTGATCGTAATCAACCCATTTTGTTATAAGAATCAACATTGATAGGAATAGTAATAGAAAGGAATATATTCATTGATAGAAGAAATCTGATGAAATCGAAGTAAACATCACTTAAATATGAATGAACCAAATTGCATTGTTGACTTATAATCTTAGCTTGTCAACAGTTACTGTATCAACATTTTTTATAACAATATTTTGTTGGTTGATAGGGTACTCAAGCACCTAGGATGCCCCCATGGCTGTTCAGATGGGCAAAGAGGCCCCCCAGCAGACTTTCTACGTTCTCAAGGTCAGACTATTTTATCCAAGCTACATCGAGCCAGCTCCAGACAGTTCTCTAGTTTTCTGCGGCAGATGGTGCGTAATCAACAGATCACAGAAATACTTGACTTCTTTCATTCCTACGTTGGTTTCTGTGTGGATCCCAGTTCGTTGCTCTCTCCTTTGAGTAAGTACTACTGTATTTAATATTTATTCCTTTTTATAATAATGCAAAGCAAATCATAGTGTTTTAATATCTTTAGGTTATTAGGTTATTACTTATTACCATTATTTAATCGCATATTAATATTGCACTCACGCTCGCTCTAGCAGCATGAAGAAGAATAAATCATATCAAATAGTTTCTTTGATTCTTTCATATAGACGGCTATCAATTACAAAATTCTCTATGAAACACCTCTACTTTATTCAAACACATTTCTTTAACCACATGTTTCAATATACAATTACCCAAGACAAGTCATGCAGTGTTGAATTGAAATTCAGCGTCACTCTTTTCTTCACCCTCCCCACACCCCTGACTATGCAGTATCGGCGTTCACCGCTAGGAGTGCTGAAAATCGTTTCAGTGATTGTGCTTCAGTTGACTGTCATTTCATGAATTAATTGTGTTTGACAGAAATCAAATGTCTATGAGATATTTTGTATTTCACAAGTAGCCTACTACGCGTTGTGTAATATTTTGTCTGGAAAGTCCCTAATCGCGGTATATTTGCTACAATACAATTAGTCCCGAGCGATCGTCTCCCATAACCATCAGGTTCAGTGCACGTTTGTTCCGAGCAGCCATCTCGCAAAAAAGCGGCAAACATCTAAGGACATCGATGCTTCTATTTCGAGAATTGTAACAATCATTTGTTTTCAAATAGAATTAATATCGAACTTACCCTTCTCTGTCGTTCACTTGGTCACACAAAGACATATACAGAACCTATAGCATTATGTTAGACGAGAGTTTCTAATTTGAAACAAGACGCATGCAAGTGCAAGTCATGAGGAAGCAACATTGCATTTTATGTCAAGGTACCCATTGCCCTATTCCTAATTTATTGTCGTCTGTAAACCTGTTTTTAATTAACATTCATCTTCAAAGATGTTGGCTTGATAGGTAGAAAGATGATCAGTTACCAGAGGTCAGAAGATGATGTAGAACTATCACAGAATATTTGTTTCAATTGTTGTACAGATCAGAAGCGTAGCTGCAGTAAGTCACCTGACATGGCCTCGCAAGGGGGTTACTCGACCAACTTCGGGGCAGGTCTTGGAGGAGGAGGAAGTCGGGGCATTGAGGGGCAGATCATGTCAAACGTATTCAAAACATTGGTCACCCGGTTGGTGAAATCTGCTAAGGAACTGAAAGCTCAGGAGAATATGGTATGTTGCCTGGATTCCAATGACTAATGCTAGGTTCGCATGACGATTTTTCGACGTCCAGTCCGTGAGAATTTCGACCGACTGCAACTTTCAATCAATCACGCGCAAAAGAAAGCATCGTTGGGAGGGAACGATTTTTCCCCGTCCAAGTCCGGCACGGCACTGGACTGGACGTTTTGCGGAAGTTGTGTAGAGTACCAACAATCGAATGTAGGATCGCATCGTCGCATTTCCGTTTTATTCCGATATTACTGTTATAATCCTTGCGCGCAACATCACACGCCATTTTATATTTGACGTTGTACACAATTATTCATTTTTAATGATTTGTTTCGAATCCGAAATGTTCATCGAGGCAATTGGAGAATGTACCTACTTAAGATAGTGTCATGTTCGACCCTTTGATTTCGGTGGTTGTCTTCAAAAAGTTTTTTGCCGATATAACGCATTACCGTACGTGACGAGAAAAACGGTATGGGAACATGATCTGTTTCACAACAATGCTGTCCGATGTTTTGACGGACATCCCGTGAAAAAATCGTCGTGGGAACCCAGGTTTACTCTGAAGGAAAATAGTAATAGTGATTATGAGATGGGACTCTCTGTTTTAGGCCTTGTACTGCGATGTACGTCAACTAATGACTTACATCAAAGAAGCTCACGGCGGTGTGTTTCGTCGCGTCGCTCTCAGTGGTTTACTGGACTCCGCTAACCGTCCACACGGGAAAGAGCCAAATGTTACGGTACAGACTACACGAGTGATACGTCACATGAACCAGTCGACTGAAGAGCAAGCGGACTCCACTACCGCCCCGTGTTACGTCGTGGACGATAGGGGTAGTAGGAAACTACTATTCAAGAAACGCAGTACCTCATCTGCATGCGGAGTAAGCTTTCCTAGTTTCACTTGTCACTTTTCACTTTATCATTCTAGAACAGTCTAGTTTTTCATTCGATTGTTGCATAATGGCAACCTGAAACCTTCTCTCAACAACTAAATGGAAAGTATCAAGTATAGAATCTATTGTACTGTTGACTGACAATACACTTGAACCTATTGAACCTATTTGTAACTTCAATTACAGGCTATATTTTGATATGCAATGTCAAATTGGCTAAAATCAAAATCAAGTAAAAAATTGACATAATTCTTGGAATATATTCATGGCAAAATGAAACCTTTATGAACTTATTTTATTCTAGTTGAAATCATTTTGTTCTAGGTGAAAGAGTTATTGAATGTGAACAGTAATATCAAAAAGACATTACCGATAGATGTATCTTAGATGGAGCCATGGTGACCTTGGCTTGTTATACGATACAAAGTAAATACCGGTAGTTATTACTTATGCGATTAATTACTTATGCGATTAATTATGCGATACAAAGTAAAAAGTTATTAGTTACACCATCTTGAAGATAGTGGAAAACCTGTGTTTCCTTTTTATTAGAATTTCGATATCTCATACCGTTCAAAAGTTATCACCAAAAAGCTGATGAAAAACTCAAGAGATGGACTCTTGAGCAGTAGTAGCTTATGAAATTGTTTTTCAAATTATAGTACAGTGAATCCTCTATCCATCATTTTTCAAGGGACCAGGAAAATAAAACCATCCATGCAGGAAAACGATCCATCCAAGAAAATTTAACATTGATTATATGGGAGTGGGGTGGGAAAAAATGAATGAAACAACGAGGAAAACGATGGATCCAGGAACGATGCATAGAGGTTTCTCTGTACCAGTGTGTAGATATTCTACCCGAAATCGTGCACGGTATGTTGTATGAATTCAATTCTTCAGTTGGCTGTTTTCAATCCATGAGTTGCCGTAAAAGTATTCAAACACATGTTATCTTTACTATGTACGGCTGATTCGTTGATGAATAAAACTTTTGGAGATTTACAACTGACATTGACACGGTAAATATCAGATTGTAATATGCTCATTATTGCGGAGAAACGGACGGCTAACGACGGGACGTTTTATTATTCGTCTCGTGCCGGGGTTGGCGAGAAGACGAAGATACATCTCTCGATAAAATATTCATCTCTATGATCTTTTATATTTGCAATCAATGCTTTATTTAGAGTGTTTTGCTAGATCTGTTAACAAGTATCAAAATAAGGCACATTACCAAAATTCCAAAAAACATCCAAATTGAGGACTTCAAAATAATTGGTTAAAAAGTAGAAACACATTTCAGATATGACAAGAAGTGAAATGTATTTTGATGTTGTTTTTCAGAGCCTCCTAGATACTGAACTGATGGAAGAGAGTGTACGAGCCAGTCAGAGCCCGGTTGGCGCTATCCGTAAAACACGTTATCCGCTGACACCTCGGCAGAGTGAGAAGAACTTGGGCGAGACAGCGGCTGCAATTAATGCCAAGAATGCGAAGGCTAACAAGTTCCAAATAGGAGGTCTGGGTAAGTGAAATAATTCATTGCAGAAACACCTAACTGCTACACTAAATTCATATCAATTTCATTTTAATAAAATTTTTGGAAAGTAGGCTTCATGTAAAGAGTATCAGTTTGCGATGGATGATATGAGAGAATAATGATAGACGATGATACTGAGTAAGAGAAACAAGTTGTGTGAGAAATAATAAGGTGGGTAGGTCATGTAATAATAAGTAATAATCAAGTAATAAGTAATAATAAATGGTGAAGCAATGTTGATTTTGTAAGCTTTGATGCAATGATTGATAAAGGGAAAATATTTCTAGTAAATTGGTTCCGGCGTGAATATGGTCGCAGTGATTCTACCGACAGCTACGAGGGTAGCGACTCCCTCATCGAGAGTTCCTTTAATCGCCAGCCATCGTTACATCAGTCGTTCAGTAAGATCAGTGCACAACGAGGCACCTCAAGGTACCAATCTTTCTTGATATCTTGAACAGGCTTCAATTGAATTTTGCTTTAAATCTCGATGTCTTGACCGCAGGTATAAGCAGGCGCGTAGGAAGGGGGGGGGGATGGGGTGATTGGAGGTTAGTGAGCCCCCCCTCCCCCCCACTTAACGCTTCTGACCCCCCACTATATATGCCTCAACACCCTCATAATCACTTACGGTCGTAAGTTTAATGTTTATGTTAACTTGGATTAAAAATGCTTCTAAGATGATCCAAGAACAGTCAACAGACCGAACCTTGCCCTTTTGAACTGTATCACTATCACATGCAAAATAAAGACAATTCATTCATTCATTCAAGTTGAAACCTCGTCTTGTGGTTTTTGAAGCGGTTGCAATCCAAATTGTAAAATAGTTCACTGAAAACGAAATTTTTCCCAAAGCACCGCATTATTTTCTAGTTGGAAATTATGATTTTTGTCAAGAGGCATCTTTCGCCAGGGTGTAATGTATAAGGTGATTCTTTGTTTTCCTTTCACGAGGCCTTCGCTTACAATGAATCAATTACTTACCATTTTAGTTACGTATAGTTTGTGAACCAGTGAATCACTGTAATATCGTTTATTCCGTCACTCAGTTCCATATTACATGATTGATTATTTTGTTAGCACGTAGAGAAATTTTTCTGCAATATGAATACGGTAGGCTACATTTAAATTTTTGGTAAAATAATGATGACAATTATGATTCTACAAAATAGTAATATATATATTTATATATAGGCCTACTATTCTATTTTATGATATGCTAGGAGAAATATTTTCAAGATAGATTTTTTTTTTTAAATTATTTACGGAAGTCTATTTGTTTCTTGAGTTTATTTGTCATTCATTCATAGTCAGGACCATAGTCCTCTGTATTATCTTGTAAGAATTTGTCAATGGAGTAAAAATGTCTCAAGAATGTTCTTGAAAGTATGTACAGATGATATATTTTGTATTGACTGTTGTATATATATTGCCAGTGTCCAGTGATTGTTCTGGGATTGTTTCAGTCAAATGGGACAAACATTGCAGAAAGCCAAAAAACGGGTCGAGGACCATTTAACCAAGATTGGTTTTGGTAAAGGGAAGAGAAAAGATGGCAGTGTAACAGAGTCAAGTGGACCATGTAAGTCAGCCATATCCGAGAGATTGTACTCCTATTACGTAATCACAATCTTTGAATAGATAATCACTCGATTGTCGTGCTGAAAAATCAAAATAACAACTTGAAACTAGTCATTATCTCGTCATATTTCACCCCCACATTTTGCCATATTTAAGACACCGGGACACAGAATGAAAGATTATAAGTTAGGCTCCAGTATTCTTTGTTAATTCATTAAAAGAACGCATAGGAGCCGATTTAGCGAAATATCAGTTTGCTGGTGATAATTTTTCAACAGTAGGAGGTATCATAATAATATTGTAGAAGAAAACAGATCTCTTAAATAAAGTATCCCATCAAAATGATGTGGAAAAAAATCTTACCTTTGTATATGTTTTATATGTATATATATATATATATATTATAGGCCTATATGTATATAAAATATGTGTATATGTATATATTTATGCCTCATACTGAAACAAAGATAAATCTATTCAATTTATTTAATCATCATTTAGATGCACATCGAAACATCACATCACATCTGAATCACTGAATTGCAAATATATTCTCTGTAGTTTGAAAGTGATTCGTTTTGATCGATTGTTGTGATAATAGATGTAAGTCGTCGTAACTCGCTGGATGTTGGGGACCATTCTCGGGAATCTGAGTTTGTGGTCTTGAAGGAGCGCAAACTGGTGCCTATCATGCCGGTCTTCCACGGGATGTCTCGCTTCTCCTTCCTCTTGGAGACTTGTCAGCCCGGATCAGTCCCGGACCCTCACTTGCTCGCAGCTGTTCTTGACCTGGTACACTTCTTATCGTTGTTATTGTAGATTTCAGTCTTCCTTACATTCAGAAAATTAAATTAAATATTTAATTTGTTGCTCTCAATATGTTGAACTCATTATGATGTACAAAATTCGTATAATGAAACCATAAAAAACATCGAGTGATTGATTGGAAGTATTCTCTGTTTTTTCATCTATTTAAGCCAAAGAGCTTACACCCCTCAGAGTGTGCATAGGTGAGGCCGAGATGCTAGATGCTTTGTACTTGTATGCGCGGGGTCTACGGGGTGCGAACATAAGTCACTTACTTTGGTGCTAGCAGTCTGACTGGAAATATTTCATTACACGCTATCCTTATGTCAGGGCTCCGAGTCAGACCAAATGAATGACTTTATTCATTGATTGCTATCACTGATGTGGCTAATTCTACTGAGAAGTGTACTTCATGATAATCAGCAGATATTTCTGCGTCTTTTGTGTGAGTTACACCCACGTTATTGTATTCAGTATCCTCTGAGAATCAAAATTAAACAGTGTTATGCGTGTTCGCCGTGTATAAACATACACTCAATCTCCCAATCTCTGTCCGTGTCACGTGGTGTTTCCCCACCAGTCAGACAAGCTATCACGGCCTCGCTCTTGCACGTGTTATTTTATGCGTCCCGCTTAGTCTAAAATATAAGAGGTCTTTGATTTAAACAGCTGTTATTTTGAAAATACATTAAATATGTTGTATCGTCATCATTCCGAGTAAACGTGCTTGAAACTAATACAAGTTGAGATATTAAATACTGGGTTGTTCCGTCGCGTCGTTTGAGTTAAATTATTACTCGACGTTTCGGTCTCCATGTTGAGACCTTTCTCAAGAGTCAGTCTGGTTCAGAAGAATAGAACCGTCTCAGAAGAAAGAGACTGACTAAACTGACTCTTCTGAGACGGTTCTATTCTTCTGAACCAGACTAACTCTTGAGAAAGGTCTCAACATGGAGACCGAAACGTCGAGTAATAATTTAATTCAAACGACGCCAAGGAACAACCCAGTATCTAATACCTCATATTTGGGTCGCGAAAGCCTCAAACAACTCATCTAATACAATTTGTTTCACTCGTTGGTTCCAGCCTCACGCACCCGTGGTGTCTCGAGCAGCGTGGCTTCTTGAGTGTTCTTACTTCGTCCACTGCTGTAATAAAGGTCAGTGGCCTGCATGGATGAAGCTCAACTATCCGATGTTTCGTCCGTCGGGACCGATGATGGGCAACCGCGGCCCCCCTTCAGGCATGAGACGTACCAACATCTTGCAAAGATCGGCAGGCAAGATGTTCTATCAGTGGGCTGAGGTACGTTCAACTTTCATAACGTCTAGCCTCATCTTCTTCTTGCTCTGTGACACATGCTCGTACTCATAGTGTGTGTTGCTTACAGGCGATAGGTTCTCGTTTAGAGGAAATGTTGGACGAGGATAAGCAACAAGTAGCAAACATAGTAGCAATGGTAACGGATGAAAACCGCCAGAAAGAACTACTAATGGAAGATGAAGAAGAAGATTTCCTAGATGAAGCTAGTGTCAATCTTTGTGGTTCTGAATGTCCAATCGCACTTCGTCTGATAGCCTGTAATTTATTACTTGAGATAACCACATTTCTGAGAGAAATGTATCAAACGCTGCCAAAAACATCCAGGTAAAATAGTAATACTGCACATAAAGTGCTGTACGTAGTCTGCCAAATATTGTCAAATATTTTGGCTTTTTGCTTACAAATGTAGAAATAGATTTATTTACTATTGTATTGTTGAATATATTTCAATCTCCAGTAGTTAGTTTCTGAGAGGAATAAACAGTGAATAGGTTTTTCCTGAAAGAATTGGAAAAACATGTCAAATTTTGAAGTATTGTTGCATTGTTGTACAGTAACAAGCAATATTTTGAATTCTTGGTATGTTATTATTTTATTCTTGTAATGGATTCTTCTCTCAGTTCATTCCCTCACCAACAGAGCTGTTGCGCTAGATATTTTACAATGTGCTTGCTAATCTGCATCTCTTGACTTTTCTCATCTCTCTATTTTGATCTGTTTAAATTTCTAAATATTTGACAATATTTCAACTCAACAGCGGTCAAATAGTAGTGGGTCAATTGCCTTGCTTTGACCATGTTGCCAACCCTCCTCCTACTTCAAGGTCATCTGCCAGAGAAAGACCTCCCCCTTGGGAGCGAGTGTATAGCCGAGAAGCTAACAGAAGGTGGAGCATGGCATTATCTTCGATGGGACATTCACAGACTTCTGCTCAGTCACTGCAATCGATTAGTGGCGAAAGAGATGCTGGTAAGCTACCCGATGTATCATATGTTTATTGAAAAATACAATACCATCGTTCTACTTGTCGACTTGTGACGGTTGGCAGTCAAACTGATCTGTGTTTCAATACCAATTGTTTGTTGGTTCTAAGCTGGAGATAAGGTGGGTTTTGTGTTGGTAGCTATACCCGCAGGTGCAGGCATACCAACCGAGCGGAAGATCAGCTTCGTACTGCACGAACCAGACAACGAGTCTGAAGGAAGTAGCAACACCACAGTCACCATGCAAGGAGAAGATGGAGGAGGAGGGAACAGCGATGATAAGAAGGGAACACGAAGATCTGGACCTCAAGGAAGGCCGTTCCTACTTCGGAGAGGAACGGCAGTAGCTACGACAGGATCTTTCAAGCGGAGGTCTCTGAAGTTGAGGAGGAGCGGGAAGGAGATGAAAGAGATTGACTGTGATTGTAAGTCTATCCTTCAGTATCTATCTGTGACTGCAGTTCATTGGAACATCGTTTATTTTAATTACTTCACTAGTCACCACTTATGTTTCTCATGCGGTAGAATCTTCTTGGGGTGACCGTGAGGGGGGAGAGGCCAATCGTTGCTATATCACGGTGGCTTCCGATTAAATTCATAATCAAATTCACAATCAACTTTACTTGCATGTTCAACTAGGCAAAAAAAAATAGTGCGCTCGAGACTGCCGGTCGTCCATGTTATAACCTAAGTCGGACGTTCGTATGCTGTAAAGGGACATCCATTTATACAGTAAACCCTCATTATTTCAAACTCTGTTAATTAAACGTATTCTCGCGATGGTCATTTTATTAAGGGCCGTACTAACATAGACTTCAGTACTAACTAGACACAGGATCTCACGTGAATTGGCCAGGAAAACATAAATACGACGATATATATTGATGATCACTGAAATGAGTTTCGTATGGCCTACTAAAGAGGCTCTACCGTAATCATTCACTGCTTTACTTGCATGGCAGTAACCAAATAGACTAGCTTCCAAGACCAGTTAACTTATTGTGTTTGTTTTTTCAGTCAAACGAACTGACTCTTACCAGTCTAAACGTAAAGTGAGCTCGCTATCGGACCGAAGTGATACGTCAGAACAGGGGGGTGGAGGGGAGGTGAGTGGAGAGGAATCACCTGGAATTCTGAGTGACGAACAACCCCCAGAGAGTCCGAGCGACAGCAATGAAACCGATGATACCACCAAGAATATGCCTTGGATGAAGACAGTGGTGCAAATCACCAATTCATTCAACTTCTACTGTTCTCACCAGACGTTCTGCCATCCGTTCTGCTATCGACGTCACATGAGAGCTTGTTCTAGGCTCATTAAGTCTGTCAGAAGAGTAAGCCAAGTCCATTTAATTCACTTCCATCATTCTCTTTCTCCATTGCTGAGACACATGACTTGGGATACATTCATTTTTGTTCAGTATCTGTTGTTTACGCTGTTACGTTGAGAAGCTAAACTGATTTGTTCTAGGCTTATTAAGTCTGTCAGAAGAGTAAGCCAAATCCATTTAATTCACTTCCATCATTCTCTTTCTCCATTGCTGAGACACATGACTTGTGATACATTCATTTTTGTTCAGTATCTGTTGTTCATGCTGTTACGTTGAGAAGCTAAGTGTCGGGTGTGTCTAACAGCTTTGAGTGATTGATTTGTTTGTCTCCAGATTTATGGCGAAGAGTTTGGTGTGTTGAGCGGAGGTGGTATGGATTTGGCTGATGAGAAACATCATCGAGAAGACACCAAGAAAGAGAAAAACCAAGGACGACGTGAGTATGCTTACCGATTACCCATATTTCATAATACATTTCGCTGTTCATTGAGCTGTTCATTGAGCTCAGACAATTGACGCACTGCTTTGGAATCTGAAACTAGATGGGCACAGGTTTGAAGCCTGCTATAGGAGTGGTTTTTGTGAATGTCGTTTCACTATCACCACTTCATTGTTTCATTGGAATGTATAATCTGCATATTCATACCACCATTCAACCAAGCTATGGGTGGGGTCATGAAGCACCACTTACAGAAAGATTGATACAAATTGAACGAACTTCATTTCATTCAATATCTTTGAACTTAGTAATCACAGTCCTGTTTCTCATTATATAGGCCATAGTAAATTGAAATTATTAGCCTAATGATACCTTTTCTAATTTATTTCATCTCTTCCAATTCTCGTAGTACAATTCTTCATGAGACGTCAGTTATAATAATGGAGTTTATCAATTGTTGATGCGTTCACTTGCCAACTGGTGTTTGCAGGCAAGGTTTCTGATCAGACAAGTACTCAAGCGTCACCAGTCAGACGGAAAGACAGTGTGGGAGGAAGACGGGATGGGTCTCAGTCAGGCAGGCTACTGGGATCGCAGAGAGATTCTGAACAAGATCTAGAGAAAGGGCGGACACACTCGCAGGCAGACAAAGCGCAGCTGATTGGTGAAGATAAAACAAAGGAACAACCGCCGATACTGAAGTACATTAAAAGCCAGGTAAGGATCAGTTGCAAGTTACATCAAAGTTTTAGAATATTTCTGGAAGTTGGTAATTTTTTACGTTTCGACTGTCAAACTGTTGATCTTGAATGGACTTTTAATTATAAAGTGAGCGAATAAAAACTAGTTTTTACCGATACATCAACAAAATAGATAATTCATTTAAAAGTGCAAATGTGTGTAATACGGTGGTACGTTCAGTCCATCACAATCTTGTGTGATAATACTAGTGTTGAGCCTCTACTTCAACTGTGCATGTCGAACAAAACGAACTGTGTACCGGTATTTTGTAAGTAGCAATAATCATATACAATAAAACCTCTATGCATCGTTCCCAGATCCATTGTTTTCCTGCATGTATCATTCATTTTTTCTCACCCCACTCCCATATAATCAATGTTAAATTTTCCTGGATGGATGGTTTTCCTGCATGGATAGTTTTATTTTCCTGGTCCATTGAAAAAATGGATAGAGGTTTCACTGTATGGGCATATGTTTTATTTCTACATCGCATTGCATTTCAACGTGCTTCATTAACTGGGTCTGTGTATATATTTCTCACTACTACACCAACCGGGTTGTGTAAAACACGCAATTTGATATATTTTATCAATTAATTTATCAATTATCTATTTAAATCTAATTTAATCATGTATTCATTCATTTATTTATAATTTTTTCATGTATTTATCAATTATTTATATATTTTCAGGTGCAGGAAGTGTTCCACGCACCTCTGGCTGTCCTGGTGAAAGGTGCGGTCATCCTACCAGAAGAATATTTCATTGATATCCTCCCAGTGGCATGGGAACTGTTGCTCGAGTCGAACCAAGAAGTAGCCGCGTCTGCCGTCTCCTTGTTTATACTAGCTGCCGTGAGAGCCCCGAACCAAGCAACAGACATCATGCATCACGGGCTACATCATCAGGACCCAGCGGTCAGAATCAATGCTATTCTCAGGTCAGTTGGAACTAGTGTTGTCAAATTACCGGTAATTTAAAATTTGAATTTGAAAATAAAATCTCTCTCTCTCTCTCTCTCTCTTTCTTTCTCTTTCTTTCTTTCTTTCACTTCACCCTTCTCCCTCTCTCTCTCTCTGTCTCTCTCTCTCTCTCTCTCTCTCTCTCTCTCTCTCTCTCTCTCTCTCTCTCTCTCTCTCTCTCTCTCTCTCTCTCTCTCTCTCTCTCTCTCTCTCTCTCTCTCTCTCTCTCTCTCTCTCTCTCTCTCTCTCTCTCTCTCTTTCTCTTTCTTTCTTTCTTTCACTTCACTCTTCTCTCTCTCTCTCTCCCTCTCTCTTGCGCTCCTACACTTGAAAGAAATTGTCTTGTTTGAACAGGTTCCAAGTGTTGTGGAAGCTGAGGTACCAGGTGTGGGCACGTATGGAGGAAGGGGCTCACGTCACCTTCAAAGTACCGCCGCCTGGTATCGAGTTCACGCTGCCATCGCCAAAAATCGGAATAGAGTCATTGCCAGTTGTTGACCCCCCGTGGATGCCACAGGTCAAAACCAAGGTCGAGGAAGTCACAATCAGTCAAGAGAGTCATGTAAGAAAATCAGTTTTAAAGTATTAAGATCTACCCCTCTTTCCCGTATTGTTTCTTTGTTACAGTCATAGTATCACAATATACTTTTTTAAAGCGATTTCAGGATCAGACAACCGATTAGTTTACTAAGCGATCTGCATCAGCCAGTAATTTAGTAACAATGATTGTTCATTCGATTATTCATCGATGATGTGAAACCCTGTTCAGAAGTTGGCACTGTGTGTCTAGGACAAATTGTTGTGGGTTGCTATAAATGTAGCACAGCTTAACACGCCTCCCATTTTGTACGTTTTTTTTTTTTTTTTTACGAGACATATTATAGAGAATAATATTCATTTAGTTATATTTTCGTTATAGTTTGTGACAATTATTTATTGGAATGATCAATTGATTGATAATTGCCATTTGCCACACAACAATCGTGGCTCAACAGCTAGCCAAGTACACGCGATGATGTAAGATCGTTCAGACCCTTATCAACGGGGTTTCACTTGAAGTTTCAACCCAGGGCAAAGCCTTCTCTTATGAGGATCACGAAATTGGCTAAATTCTAGTTGGAAAAGATGACGATTTCATAGAAAATAATGGGTAAAAAGTAAAAACCTGATTTCTATACTTTGATTGGGTTGTGATTAAAAATAGCGGGGGCCTGGAAACCAGTAAACCGATGTCATCCCTAATAATTTCTATAGTTTTGATTTCAAATAGTATCAACAAGTTTTTGTTCCTGTGACCATTTAGAGGTCGCTAGTAACTGCAACGAAGACACGCAAGAAGCAACAGACTGAGCTGATCAAGATGGCGCTACAAGCCCAAGACGATAAGAAACGAGTCGAGCGAGAGAATTTTCTAATTACGACAATACCGATCACAGTGCAGGCTGCTTACGAGCCGAGCCTGTACCATGCTGTCGGGGATGATCACGATGAAGGTACACTCTTAAAATTATCATAATCCACTGTTCCAAACTGGGATTAGATTTAGGCCTAGGCCTACAGTAAATAATTGTTAATTCAAAACTTGGGGGAATATAAAAGAATACATTTTAAATTTTAAAAATTTGAATTAACCGCAAAAAATGATCTCAAGTGTCAATGTGATGGATGGTTCACGCTCAATTGTCAAAACAAGGCTGTTCGTAGCTGCTTGCCCGCAGCTTGTTGACTGATAGCTAGTGCCGAACAAAATCAGAGTGGCCTGAATACAAGGGCAAACCATCAATATACCGCGCTATATATGGGCGTGTACCAACAATGTGATTACTTACGTTGGGCGTTGAGAAAAACGAAAAAACAAAATCACGAAAAAAAAGAAAAAAAATGTCTCTTATGAGTTATGACATTTTGCCTTTCCACTATCGATATGTACCAAATGTTGTGAGTGATTGGAGGGTTTGTTTTGCAGTGGACGAAGAGCAACCCGACAATCAACAACGTAATGCGAGTCATCACATCCATTCGGCTCATTCCTTATTTCCGTCGTGTCTCTGTTCGTCTGTGATCCAGATCATAAACCTGTTGGATGATGCTGCCGTTTCTCCGGACGGAAATGCAGTCTATGAAGTGGCTTATCAGGTGAACTGCTACTTAGAGATCGACCTTGCTGCTAAATGGCATCAGTGCCAATTTCACTATTATTTTTGTGTATATTGTTATATTTTGAACACTTCATGCTGTTATACAAACAGTCTTCAATCACGATAATGAGGGGACTCTGAAGAGCGAATACCGGAATAAAGTCAAGTGGCTCGGTCGGTTCGGGATACTTTTCAATGGAGTGTGGTCAGGATTCAGGTTAGGTTGGACTCTCAAACCCATGTCACACAACTGAGTATGCTTTATTCCGGTATTCACTCTTCAGGCAAAAATGGTTGCTATGATGAAATTTATGCCACTCATTTTCAGCGTGGCCAAGTCTACCGTAGAGTGTGTAGACTAAACTGGAAAATTGGAATAAATAAGCTACAGTATACCCCCTTTAGTACGTTTTTCAGGGAACCAGAAAAAAAACTTACCAAAGTGGAAAACTTACTGAAGAAACTATTCAACATGTAGCCTAGGAGCATATGGATGGGATTGGAAAATGAAACTTACTGAGGTGAAAGTGTAATAAAGAGAAACTTACTAAAGAGTTTCTACTGTATTATCATCACATAATACCGGCACATGTAGCGCGGTGGTTAATGCGCTCGCATCAAGTGATCCGGGAGGCGAGAGGAAATCGGACCCGGTTCGATCCCCGCCAACGCCCATCTTAACAGGGGTTTTTCGTGGTTTCCCTCTGTAGTCTAGGCTAATGCCGGGATGGTTGCCACAGTATAGGCCACAACCACTTCCTTTCCTTCCCATTACCCAAGAAACCTTCATCTCATCATCCCATCCTCTCATCCATCCGATGCCAATAGATTTTCGCTGTCATTACAGTGCGTCGTTAAATCCAATATATATATATATATATATATATATATATATATATATATATATATATATATATATATATATATATATAAATTATATATATATATATATATTATATATATATATATATATATATATATATATATAAATATATATATATATATATATATATACATATATGTATATTAATACGTATTACGTACTGCCATACCGGTTTATATAACTAGAGGATATCATTGATTGGAATCACCACTAAATGTATTATTTATTTGTAAAATAATATTTTTTGCCGACGGTAGCATGTTTTTTTTTAAATATTCCAGGTTATTTGGAGTTGCCTGGTAGAAGACAGCGCTCTCTTCCTGCGATACGTGTTGGAACGGTTGACACGTGATAAACAAGAACTGATGTTTAAGATACTCCGCCACCTAATTCGTTTTGTGCCTAAACTACCTCAACAAGCTGCATTTACATTATACAATTACATCATTGGTTACGTGATGTTTTACGTGCGGTCGCCACAAGAAGACGGACAGAGACTAATTGGAACAGCTCTCTCTATTCTCTGGATGGTAAGGTGATACAGTAGAATGAAATCCCTTTTTTTAAATAATATTATATATTGCTAGAGCAAGAGTTTGACTAATTCTCCAGCGTGACTCAAGATAGATCGAGCGAAAGAATGCAATCCGAATCAAAATCAATTATAAATATAGAGGAACAAATTTTTTTTGCAAGTTTCAGATGTTGTATTTCTAATTTTAAGATTTTAAATTGAAAGAAGATACAGTTAACCCTCATTAATCCAAACTCGGTTAATCCAAAATTTGACATATTTCGTACATGAAATCGGTCCATAGCTGAAGGTGTAGGCATTTCAGTGTTAATCAATATGTTTGATCCGAATTACAGCTAAACCGTAATTCAAACTAATAATTTGCCCCTTCAATTGCTTTAACACTGATTTTGGATTGGGTGATCCAAAATAATTCAAGTAAATTCCTTGAAGTCATCATTGTTTTCCCAATTTCCATCCTTTTTATTCGACGCGTAAGAATGAGTGGAAGCACGCTCAGCTGTTCCATGCTTTGTGTACCGAATGCAGTCGACCTTGACGAAGTTTGAGCTCAGAATACTCGTTTGACCGACTTGGGGCGGCCGAGCGCCAATAGAAACGGGCCACATGAGGATCGCGCGTCACGGAGATAGCCGAGTGCACACGATCAGCGAGGCCCTTAGCAACGGAACTATTACATAGTCTCAGCCGGTGACATAGCTTCCTCTAGCGCGATATACGAAATTTACTATATTCTGAGCGGGAAAAATGATATTTTGGGCAATCCTAATTTTTGTTAACCGAAATCATTTTTTTGGGGCCGTTAGATTTTGGATTAACGAGGGTTTACTGTAAAAAATGTATCCATGCACTCTCACTTGCTCGCTCAAAATATTTCGAGATCTGAAAGTATCGAGACATGAATTTCAATCCAGGAAAAAGCATTTTCGGTCGAGTTCGAGTCTTGACACGGTAAGATTCGAGCCCAATATTCTAGCAGTGAAAGTACATTGTGCATAGGGATAGTAGAAAAAAGCTGACAACAACATGATCTCTCTATGGCAATACTATTTTATAACAAATATATAATTAGTGGCCGTAATAATTGCATAATCGAGTGTACATATACAAAGTATCCATATAATAAGCTGTCAAAATAATCTAAATCTAAATATCAACATAATTTACGTCGATATCAAATAGCTTTGGTTTCATCTTATTGGTCTGACTCGACTGCATCACAGGTAGAATTTCATGCTATGTTGGGTCATCAGATGAAATCAGGATTGTATCGTAGTATGGGTGTGATGAAAAGTAGAAATATTTCCATCTCTCAACTACATCAAATTGTTGTTATCTGTTATATTATAAGAATATAAGAATTACATACATGCTTGAGTAGACCCTACCACTTTACGTTGGATACATCAATAATAACTTGAATTGTTCTTGAAGTTTGAAGTTTGGTAAACGTCAGCCACTGCATAGAAAGAACTCGTAACTTTCCAAAATCCTACGAGATTCAGTCCTATAGTATTGACCTTGACGCATGCACACAAGGTATTTCAATGCTGAACAATGTAGGATTGGCATTTGATATGGTGATATGCAATGTTCCATGTGAAAAGGCTGTAAGACTTGGTTCCGCTAATTGTACTCATATATATATATGATGAATATTGCTCTTTGTAGGTGGTGCATAGTGTCCATGGTATCATGTTCAAGGACTTGAAACAGATCTTGCGCAAAGAACAATGTGATGCTTCCATTCTACTCACGGCTAATGTTCCGTCTGCCAAGAAGATCATTGTACACGGTCCGCAAGGTGATTCTATTACCATAATTAATAGTACGATATTTAGCATTGAGAGATTGAATTTATTTATCAACACATTTCAAGCTATGGTCAATACATTGTGGTGGTCCTCTATCATAGTTATAAAAAATATTTCTGAGATTTAAACATTTTGAATTATTTTCTTTCTTCATTATTCTGCTTCAAACTGGATAATTCAAACACAATGTGAAACTGGCATCAATAATATAAACAAGTGGTTTTACGTGAGCAAAACTGAAAACCAATCAAATGTACAGTCAGGTTCGGTTGAACTTATTCGGACTTTCTACCTGAAGTGCAAACTCCTACAACCTTGGATCATATCAAAATGACGAGAGAATAAGTGCGAGTGGACGTACTATGTGTGCTAATCTTAGACTTGGGTTTAGGTCGAATCAGCTTGTACACGTCTCTGTTTTGCCTTTTAACAAACACGGTTTTTAATGTTCTGTGATGCTACAGATGATGCTGGTGGTATTCCGTCTCAGTTCCCTGTTCAGGAAGATACTCAGTTCTGTCAGATCCTGCGAGAGTCGCTGGATTTCTTCGGGATCGATGAATCGAGACATAAGGAGTTCTTCTTGGTTGATCATAAAACTCGTGAGTTAAATTCCTATTCTTCGTCCTACCTTTGATGACATCAACCAATCATAGGCTTTGACCTCGTTCAGTTCGGGATCCATATAGATTAGGTGAGATTAGGGATGTAGAAAGGGTACAAAGGATTGCAGTTAGAAGGGTTACAGGTAGGGTTAGGAGGTGGAAATGGGGGGAAAACGAAAGGGGGGAGAGGGTAAGAATATTGGAGAGTCCATCCAGGAAAAGGATGGATCCGGAAACGATGGATAGAGGTTTCACTGTACTGATTATAATAAGCTAATACCGGTATATTAAGAAAGTTTTGCTAAGTGAAAAAAGTCTAAATTCCTAATCTCACACAAAGTCTGGTGCGCATGCGCACTTAACGGCAACCGCTTAGTCTCCCACCATATCTGATTGTCAGTCAGCTGTTACTAAGTCATCTAGATACTCGATCGGCATGTTCAAGTATCGGGATTAATGTGCCGTGTATGGCCTTCAATGTATTGGACCGTATAGACAGGCGTTCAATGTTCCATCCTAGTTGCTGTCAAAGTACTTGGACAAACCCTTGAATCCATGAACTTGGATGAAAACTTGGACCGTGTAAATATGGCTTTAGGCTCTATGAACTAGACTCCAATAAAATTCAAAACGCAGACCAATACTGTGACGTTACTAAAATACAAGTTTCTCTCTCTTGTTGATCGTAGATCAGATTCACAACCAGTGTGCTTACGTACGAGACTTTTACTTCTTCAAGAGGTCACAATATCCCCAGCTGGAGCTTGTGTATATGAAACCTGATGATGCCTTCAATAACCTGCAAAGACAAGAAGTGATACACAAATTTGTTGAAATTGGCAAGGTTCTTCTGACTTGGGCTATTCTCAAAAACGTTGATATGGTAAGATGAGGTGTTATATTACCGTATCGCTCGTATTCTACGTTAGGTAACACATTCTAACATCCGGCCACTTGGTGGTCACTACGATTCATTCTTTGACTCTATTATTTTCATAACTTCACCTCAGTACAGAATATTGTCATTTTCATAATATTTTGCATAAAACTAACCTGAAAGGCAATAAGCAATTAGCATAAAGATATTTTACTTACTTGATATATTACTCGACATTTCATTATAACAGTTCTTCTGATAGTTGTTATTCATCAATAAGTTACCGGTGTGTCTTTTCAGGTGGTACAGCGTGTGGTTTTCTTGCATGAGGAGTTGATGAAACTACCCTCATTTCCTCGCAAAGCTCTCGAGGCGGATCTAGACCTGTATAAAGGTGGTGAAATGGGCAAGGCAAGTAAATGAACGTGGATGATGAAGATCTATTAGTATCAGCTTATTCAATTACAGTAGAACCCAGTAGCAAAGTGGTCAAATAGTGGTATTACATTCATTATCAATTTCATGAATATTATACCGTATTGTCCCTAATATAAGCCTAGGGTTGTTCTTGAAATGTAGAGTTCACATGATATGCAAATCTTGACCTACAATCGGTCAAAAATACTTTTATTGCTCATTATAATTGGGCGTACTACACGTGCACACTCATAACAACGGAATCAACTTGAAACTGCTAAATATTCCACTAAAAACCCATGTAATGAATGTTTTTTTTTTTTTTTTCACAAATTTATTCAGTAGAACCGAATGTAGTACAGAGTTGTTAGACAAAGTAAAATCAGTTATAGAATATGTCATGATTTCAGTAAGTTTTATCATGAAGGAGCATGATTTTCCCGATTTCTATCATTTTAATGTGACACGTAGGAATAAACATAAGCACATTGACCTGTTAACTGCATTTTGTGTGTTATCCTACTGCGCCTGGTCTGACCTTGACGAGCACGAGAGAATGTTGAGCTCGAAACAATCGTTCGTCAGATTCGAGACGGACGAGCGCCAATAGAAGCGGGCCATACGATGATCGAGTGTCGTCGGCACTAGCCGAGTATACGCAATCAGTGAGGCCCCTCATATTTTTTCACACGTAGTTTCGGCCGGTGGTATAGCTTTCTCTCGCACGCAACACAAAATTGACTAAATTCTAATATGGGAAGAGTGATGATTTACGTGGAAAAGGAGAGAAACCCTTTTTTTCAGAGATTGATCTAAAAATTTGGGGGGTCAGCTTATATTTGGGACAATACGGTATAATATTTAGCCCTATATACCTACAAATTGTCATCGATTATTTCTGTTGCTCTTCTAAAGTTAGACAATACCAGTGTTCTTGATGTAGTCTGGTTTTCAGGAGTTGCTGGGGTTGGATGTCCTCCACAAGTTCATGTGGGTACGTCTGATTGCTCGCATGTTCGAAGCAATGGCGGGGAACTTTGCCTATTCAGGCGATATTCACTTATTCCTGAACGTACTCAATGGTGCAGTGATACTCCACAGTGAAGACGCATGTATACTGCGCTATGTTCACGCCACCTACATTAACTCTGCGTACAACTTCAAGAACATATTCTCTATTAATGGGTATGTAAACTATTCATGGAGAATTTCATCAACTAGAAACTAGTGGCAGCTGGTGACTTGAACAGTTCCCGCAGAATGACTGTAAGTAAATATATTGCCTCATAATATGTCTGTTGTCTCTCTATTCTTTCAGCTATTTGCTTATAATGCCGACATTACTGCAGCTCTACTCCAACCACCAGACCAACAAGCTTGTGACAACAACCGTCGAGTATACTGTCAAACAGTTCTACTTGATGAATCGCAAACCTTTCATTCTTCAGATGTTTGGTAGCGTGTCGGCCATCTTGGACACAGATGTCGAGGGACAGTTTGGTGATGCTCATAAGGTTGGCAACGTCTTTACTTGTGTTTCGTAAAATCCGTTGATCCACATGGTTGTTACGTATGGGGATGAAAGAAAAATATCATCGGCGTTTTGCCATAAGGGCCTAAGTCACTCTAAGAGACATTTTCGAATTTGTTCAGGAGAAGCAATATTTTTTCCAAGTTCTGCCTGTATATTGCTACCAAAAATTGTCAAAAAAATGGGTTGTTAATAATATATGAATATTTAGTTGAGTCCATTGATTATAAAAAGCTTCAATTACATTTTTTGTAACGAAGCCCTTCTGCTGGAAGAGAAATATCAGTTATGCCTTATGGGAGCTACAGATATTTCTGAAATTTTCCATTTGCCTCGATGCCTTAGGAGATGGGTCTTTCTGGCAGATAATCTTGAACGGAACAATAAAGATAGGCCCTCCAAACTTTTTAACATTTCTCTTATGGGAGTTAGGTACTTTTGGCAATTGACGGGACAGAAAACGGACAATTTTACAAACTTGAAGTGCTTATATCTTTCTAATTTATCGCTGTAGAGATATGCCCTTTGGGAAAGAGAATATGCGGGAATTTTGACGAAAAATATGATGTAAAAAAAGTAAAAACGTATTTCTCTAAAATCGTTAGTTAGGTCCTTATGGCAAAACAGCAACGATATGTATTTTAATCCTTGTTTTTCTCTCCAGGTGCAATCTAATTGCTTGTTCAATCTTCTGTTGAGTCTGGAAACTCCATCACCTGATCCTCTCAACATTGGTGAACTGGTAAAAGAAGAAAAACCACTGAAAGCCATCGACTTTTGTTATCACGATGAGGATGAGATGGTGACCGTGCTGGACTGCATCTCTCTCTGTGTCATGGTGGTGGCCTATGCTGCTGACTCTGTACGAGGACACCAAATGCTAGTGAGTGCGAACCATATGTTAACGTGAATACATAAAGGTTCGTTTACTCTTCTGCTTGGTACATGCTTTGAGCAACTTGCAGCATGCACTCAGCGCACGAATCCATTCACTGTTGGGCACTGTGATGAGACCAAGCTTGGACTTCAATTTGTGGTTATGTTACCACAAAAAAAAGCTTAAACTTCCACCAAACATATCCAATCACATCATGTGCGCTTCTCAATATTGTTGGACCATTAATTACCAAAATAACAGAGTCTAGAGATGATATATCTCCTGCAGACCGGTTTATCAATAGCCGTTGACAAGTTGGGCCTGACAGTTCAGACAAGTAAACAAAACTTCCGTTGCATTGTGGGCGACAGAGCACGTTGCAGGCAGGGAAGATGACCAGAGTCCATCTTTCAGTGCGTATAGCATGTGTACATGCAACCCAGAGAAACTCGCTCTCTGATTGGTTAGCACTTGTTGCCGGTTGCTCAAAGCATGTTGCCTGTTGCTCAAACCACGAGAGTAATCGAACCTTCATGTGTTTTCATTCAATTTAGCAATATTTTGAAACTGAAAACTTCCAGTTGCAATGTTTCGTGAATTGCTCAAATAGGATTCTGTGACTTATGTCGTTTTTGTTATTACCATTTTGTTTGCTCAAAACATTGTAGGCCTACTGTTGCAACAAACCCCAGAATATCTCTGTCTCTGTCGCTCTAACTTCTCTCTAACCCAATCTAACAAATTAATCGACTTCTTTTTTGTAGAATTGAATTTTTGAAACTGTTACGGTCCATGAGTCTTGTATATAGTTTCAATTTTGTGTAAATCGAGTGACCCCTTTTTGAAATATTGTGCAATTATTACAACTCCTTATTGATACGTAGGCCTATGCAATTTTTGTTACGTATATTTATCATACGGTTCATCCATAAACATGGAAATCAGGGTTGGCATGCAACTTCCCAGCCCAATAAAACTGTGGCTTTTGTTGGTTACTTATTAGTTATTAGTTATTACCCACCTAAAGAGACGCACTTAATTATCCACAAACTGTTTTCACAGCTTAAAAGTCCATGGGTGTCGATTTAGCGGAATATGAGTTTTTTGGTGATAACTTCTGAACAGTATGAGGTATCAAAATTCTGAAAACGATGAAACACAGATATTTTCAATTTTCAGTAATGCCTGATTGTCAGGCATATATGATTAAAAAATGTGTATTTTTAAGCGTATACACGTGACAATCAGGCTACTTGAGAAGAATAGTTGATACTTACATCATCTTGAAGGTATTGAAAATATCTCTTTTTCCTTGTTTTTAGAATTTCGATATCCCAGAATGTTCAAAAGTTATTTCCAAAAAACTAACATTCCGCTAAATCGACTCCCATGATCAATCGATCATACTTAATTTCTACGTATTTGTTTCTTTAGTTGACAGTTGGCTGCTCATTTAGCAATTACAAATTGTTGTATGCCAAATGTAAAATAAGTAAGAACCTCTAATAATTGCTATTCATGCATACTTTACAACCAATTTTCTATTTTTTTTCAATCTAATGCTATGCAGTGTAACGCAGGTTTTGAAAGAAACAATTTTTTGCCAACCCGTGATGTTAAAGCATTCACGTTTCCCTTTACACAAATATGAAATAAATCACATAATGATTGTACTATTGTTGGTCTAGTCGCTTAGTTATAAGTCATTCTGTTTCAGACAATCTTGGATGCTATTCTGCCTTGCTACATGCATCATATACAGTTACCAACCTATAAGAAAGAGGGCAAGACAGAGAAAGAGATCCTCAATCAGCTTGCTATTTCAATCCGAACTCTTGTCAACAACTGCGAATCATTAGCCAAGTAAGTCTTACCGCCGTCCGTTTGGCTTGGGCAGTTGAGCCACTGTTTTCGCAATCTGCAGCCAGAGGGGTGCATATTCAAGACTCTGTAGTACCAATGAGATTTTGTAAAGGTCCTTTCACCTGTCTTCACTTTATCATTTAATTGGTATCCACATATTACCTAACTCGTGGTGGGTCATTTTGAAACTTTTTTTAGAAATGTTCAACGTATGGTAGTTACTGGAACTGACTTGAAAAGTCTTTTTTTTTTTTTGAGTAAGCCCAAACATGAAAGAATCTCTTGTAGATCAATGATTTTCCTATTTAAAACAGTACTTGAAATCTGGATCCGTTGAATACAAAGAGTGTGAGCATAGTTATTGAACTCTTTTGCTGCACGCTTTTTGGCACTGAAATATCCTAGTTTGTGCTATTCTTTTCCACAAAAAAAGAGAAAATAAATACTCATGCCCTACCCATGACTCGACCATCACTTCTTCTTCACTTTCAGAAGACTCCGCATATTACGAATATCATCGTCTACATCATCGAATTCATCAAATTATACTTCAGAATCAGAATCTGCACATAAAATATTGTTAATTATTTGAGCTTGTAGGCCACACGTCGATCCACTGGAGGCTGCCATGTCACATTGAATAAAAACATTCTGTATGACTGTTTAAAAATGTTTTATTTACAATAGTAGTAACATCTGGCGTGGAAAAAAAATACTAATGGGTTCTTCAATTCAGCCAACAGTTCGCAGATAAAGCACAAAGTCGTAACTCTTACTGGTCACTGATCAGCTGTTAACTAGGTCTAAGCTATTGCATGTTTTGACAGATGGCCAAGCGCATGAATGCGATTGCCGCGAGTTAGCCAAACATTGTGTGAGCGAGTTAAGCAAAAGAGTTGAGCAAACAAGTTGCTACGCACGAATACCGGAAAAAGCACAAGTATAAGAAGGTTTGCTGTTGTGTAGGAACTACAATGGGCCGCAGCGTGCCAGCCCCGAGCATAAGGGTTCCAGCCAACGCAACTACAGCCGTGCGCCGTACTCGCCTGGGCTAGATCTGGAAGAAGACTCTCACTCCAAATACCTGAGTGATCACAGCCGGAACAAAAACGTCTATGAGCGCGACATGGAAGACTCGGAAGTGTTACGCAATGAGTTTCGTAGACCGAGAGACATTCTCTTGTCAATGGTAGCCAAGTTCCTAACGAAAGCGTCGTCTCGACTCAACGAACTCAATAGGAAGACGGGTCAAGACGGGAAAGCGATTGAGTTGCTCGATATACGATCGCATGTGGTAAGTTAATTGCTATGCATGAGCTATTACCGTAGTACTGTCAGTCCAAGTGTTATGTCTTTATACTAGGTTGCCAATCGATCAAGAAAATGTAAACATTACCGTAATGGCGTAATGTATTTTATTGAAAATGGATTGGAAATATCGAAATATTAGGAATTCTATTTGATATTGAATCGAAATGATGATATCGAATATCGATGGGATTCATTGTAATTTTTTCAGGTGTAAATCAAGTTTTCTTAGTCCTCTATAATTATTTGGTGATGTGCAGTGAGTACCTGCCTTTAAATAATGAGACATGAGAGTCAAGTACGTGTGGTTACATGTTGTGATGAATGATTGAATGATGACATATATATTATTAAGACATGGACAGAGAGAGAGCCAGACAGAAAGAGAAAGAGAGACATTATACCGTAGATAAAAATTGTTAACATGCTGGTTTGTTGGCTTACTGCTTGTTCTTTCAATGCCAGTGTAGGAGAGGTGGGGTTTGAGTACAGTAATATGACACATGACTGACAGCTTGCTGTTCTTTTGTTCAATATCAAATTCACTTTCGATATCGAAATTATCCAAAATCAAATAAATTGATTTTGATATCGATCGGAAACCTGATATTGAAAATCGAATAAAATATTCGATGTCAAATGGAAACTGTACCCCATACAATCCTGACATGAAGGGATGCTCTGACCTGCAACGCTTCATAACTGACATCGGAATGCCCTGCTTGTGTTTCTAGAGATTGGCTGATGTAGCCCACAGCCTGCTGAAAGTGTCTCCGTACGATCCTGACACGATGGCATGCCGTGGTTTACAACGCTACATGAATGACATCCTGCCTTCAACAGAGTGGACCAATGAAGCCATGAGGCCTGCACTTATAACTATACTTCGTAGGCTGGACAAGACGTTCAATAAAATATATAAGAAGCCGTCCATCAGGGTAAGTGACCAACGTAGCAATTATCAAGTTTATTGGCCTACCTGAAAGTAACCCGTAACCCCCTGTCAATTCAAAACTTCCTGGACATGTACCATATCAAAGGTTGTTAAAAATGTATAAATAACAACTAGAGATTTTTTCCATTTTATTTTGTGGTTCTAGTTGCCCTAAATTCATAATTTATTCAAGATACTATGCAAAATAACTTTCGACTTTGCCTTGTAGGTTCAGTAAACGTTTCAGAAAATAAAATTTACCAGTATCTCTATATTATTTTCAATACAGTGAAACCTCTATGCATCGTTTTCCAAGGGACCAAGAAAATAAAACCATCCATGCAGGAAAACGATCCATCCAGGAAAATTTAACATTGATTGAATAGGAGTGGGGTGAGAAAAAATGAATGATACAAGCAGGAAAACGATGGATCCGGGAACGATGCATAGAGGTTTCACTGTACTGTAATATTTTTTAGGCTGTATGACATGGAATTGTGAACTCGTTCCTTCAGTATGTATACCCATGTGGTTGAAGAATAAGTAGTATATTATCTGAAGTAAATGTGTTGACAAAATTACCGGTAATATAATTCTCACAATACGCCTACTCCGTTGAGAAGAATGTAGGCCTATACATTTTCTAAAAAGTTGAATGAACCTTTTGATGATTTGAACAAAATTTAAAATTTCCGAATGTTAAATGGTACGAAAAGAAGGTAGTACGGGAAATCATATACAACTCTTGTTTCATGTACTAGCGACACACTGACTGGGAGGCTGCAGCCGGACTTCTGAAGGGCATCTACGAGACACTATCTCGATACCATTACATTGTGCACATGCAACATCTTAAGACATTGATCAATACTTGTCAGGTAAGAAAATGAAAGAGGAAATATACAACTATAATAATAATAATAATAATAATAATAATAATAATAATAATAATAATAATAATAATAATAATTAGATGAGCGTAGCGAAGACTTCCATTTCACATAACGAAAAAAAAAGGGGCTTCGTTTATATGTTTTTTTTTGGGGGGGGGGGGGAGATTTTGTACGCGGCATACAGGTCAGTAAAATTGACCAATCGAGTGCAAACTTTTTTCGTATATTGGCCTCACACCAGAATAAGTTGTGATTCTTTTTCGGAAAAATCGGTAGAACGGTTTTTCCGGAAAAACTTGGAAAGTTTGGAAAATCCCCATGAGAATAACCCAAGGGGAAAATACTTGAAAACGACAATTTTTCAAAAGCTTTCAAATTCATACAGAATATGAAAACAACTATCATACACATTTTCAATAATTTGTACTGTACAACAATCGGATGAGACATAACGAAGAAAACGCAATAAAAGTATACATTTCATCAAATATCAGGATAAAAACATGTAATGCAAAGTGTATATGTGACAGGTTGCTCTATAAATAGCAACAAGTTGCAGGTAAGGTTTTTCAGCATTTGAAGTAGTCCAAGGACTGACTTACAGAGTATTTTTCAATTCCAGATTTCCATACTTCTACGCACATTCTGCGTTTTCCTAGTAATAATAATAATATCAAATACGTGTAATCAACCTAACAATAATGAAATTAACTGGTAGCTGGTAACAAATTCCAATAACCCAACCTTAAGTGACACATAATCGCTAACAGACTATTGTGTGTGTCACTTTCCTCCAGGCGCTGATTGTAGGCGAGTGCACTGGTAGCGGTTCGGGAGGGATGGGAGAGTGTGTTTCGTCAGCCACTACCGCACTTATGAGCCAAGTACCACCACCACACTTCTGTGCCACCGTTGTGCGACTCATTGCCCTGCAAATACTGGCCATCGGTGTAAGTAACAAACCACTAGTCTCAGGTAAACAGATCAAGAATCAGATCGAGATTTAAATAGATTGGTGATATCAGAAGAGAAGAATAGATCTTTTGTGTATGCTGCCAAGACAACACTAATACTATAATTATGGATGACATCGAAGAACCAGTTTCTTAGTATCCACTTTTTTCCATTTGCTACCGTATTAAATTATCAAAAATGCCATCTAGATTGAGATGACACTAGATTGATCCAATCGGTGTCGATCATTGTTTCGATATTGAATTTATCGAAAATTGATCATTCCAATTCAGTATCAAATCGAAGTCGTAAAAATCCAATCAACCGAAAATGTCGGAACTGATTGGCAACACTACAGTTCATTATACGTATTTAGCTAAAAAGAGTCTGCGATGTCTCGAACGAGTAATAGAAAGTAACAATGTATAAATACAATGTAGTGAGCCACAAGAGAAATTAGATTTCAATTATAATATAGTAAACCCTCGTTAATCCGAAATCGAAGGGACCGAAAAAAAAATATTTTGATTTATAAAAATTTGGATAATCCAAAGGTCATTTTTCCCGCTTGGAATAAAGTCATTCATATTGCGCGCTAGAGGAAGCTGTGTCACTGGCTTAGACTACATAATAGATCCGTTGCTAAGGGCCTTGCTGATCGTGTGTACTCAGCTATCTCCATGACGCACGATCCTCATATGGCCCGTTTCAATTGGCTCTCGGCCGTCCCAAGTCGGACGAAAGAGTATTCCGAGCCTAAACTTCGTCTAGGTCGACTGCATTTGGACGGATTCGGCCGGATGACCCACACAAAGCATGGAACAGCTGAGCGTGCTTCGACTCAATGTTACGCGTCAAATGAAAACGATGGCAATTAGGGAAATAATGATAAATTCGAGGAATTTACTCAACTATTTCGGATTAGCTAATCCGAAATCAGTGTCAAAGCAATTGAAGGGACGAAATATTAGTTCGAATTACGTTTTAGCTATAATTCAGATTAACCATATTGATTAACATTGAAATGCCTATACCTTCAGCCAGGGACCGATTTCAAGTTTGAAATATATGTCAAATTTCGGATTAACCGAGTTTGGATTAACGAGGGTTTACTGTATTGTGACGGAGATGGTGAGCATTATGATAATTGTTTGTACGTGTGTTGACCAGGAGACGTACTCATTAGAGCAAGTGTGCGGTGGCAACTCTGTATTTCCTACACAAGAGAAGACTGAGAACATCCTCATGAATCTGCTGATGCCTCTATGTCTCCGTGTTGGCAGTGGTAGAAAAGGTAAGCAACGATTTGTTTTATCTGTTCATTGCTGCCTGTGACCTCTGTAACTAGAGGTAATATAGTGTGAGTGGCCAGTCCAATCCTATACGTAAGATGATGAAAATGGAAATATGAAAATTGAATTTCGAAAAGAAACCCAACTAAATGTTGTTTGTATTTGCAGATACGCCACTGATGCGACCAGCCGACATCAGTTTCGCCCTAACCGTAGTTCTACACGCGATGAGTCCTCCAGCTACCAAAACTGCTCCTGTCACAGCACAGAACATCAAGTCGGCATCTGAAATGAGAGCGGGTAGCATCTATTCGAGACGAGACGCAAAGAAAACGTGCAAGATATCACTATCTCTCTTTCAAGTGGCCTTCCTAGGTAGCCAATAAAATCATTTCAATTTTGCTCTTTGTTTTTTGCTCTCAAGAGACTGTTTACGTGGCTTTATCACGCCGTGATCTGTGCAAGTTTTTCAACCATCAATTTTTATGCCAATACAGTATTTACCTAATTGACTACGAGATCAATTGGAGTTCATCATGAATACCTGCCTGCTCTTGATCAATACAAATGAATACTCTTTTGCATGATTATCTCAGTTGATTTTCAAAACTAATGAAATGCTTAAGACTCTTATCAGGTGACTAGTCAAATCATAATAGAAATGGTTAAATATGAGCGTAAAGCAGTGCTTTTGTAATATGAATGTTTCCTCAGCTCTGAAGATCATGACCATATGCTTCGAGAGTGAACTGGTAGCCGACTGGCCCCGAATTGCTCGCACTATCCGAGATCTTGGGAAGAGGAACGAAGCCGGAGCCGTTCTCTGGAACTTCCTCGACTTTGTTGTGACACATAGAACGCCACTGTTCATTCTCCTGCTTCCGTTCATCACTCAGAAGGTAGGCCTATTAACCTCCTACCTCACCGTAACCTTAACCTTACTACGATGTGTATTCTACCAATACCTGGAAATCAATGTCCTTCTTCTCTCCCTTTAAAATTTGTTTATGTTTCATCAGTTATACGGGTCCTAAGATTTTTGCAATTCTTGACACCTGTGCTTTGTGTTATTTCTATGACCTTGATTATTATTTCAACATAATGCTAAAGGTATCCGGTAAAGCTTCATTTTGATTGCTCAAGATGAAAGCAATGACGCTGCCCATGTGCTCAGTCAGCCAAGGGTCTGCTGTAAATGCAAAGGTGCATACCATTAATCTTCAATTCAGATCAATCAAAGATTTGCAAGTTTTCGGTTGCCCACGTGATATTTTTAAAACTGGGCAACCAATGAGAAGGCAGAACAAAAGCAGGCAGGAAGGCAAGGCCTACGAAAGGAAAGCAGTAATAAGGAACACGTGTGCCGTATGCTGGTTACGGCGGCTTGGTAGAAGCTGAAGTCATGTCGACCTTGGCCGGGTCCGAGATCTACTTCAAGCATGAGCAACGTTGCTGTTGCTGGAGTCGTTCAGAAAACAAGGCCAAACAAGAGATGTGGCAGGATAAGTGTGCGATAAGTGTAGACACATAGAAAATACTCATGAAATGTAAACGTTTGGAAATTGAAGCTGAAGTACCATAAGAGCCGACCAACGCAACCCTCATTATACCTTGGCTTGAGACCGGCACTTGAGAACGCGCTCGCTTCATGTGATCCGGGAGGCAAGGGGAAGTTTGGACCTGGTCAGATTCCCGCCGTCATCCATCTTTCCAGGGGTTTTTCGTGGTTTCCCTCTGTAGCCTACGCTAATGCTGGGATGGTTCCCATAATATAGGCCCTGACCGCTTCCTTCCCACTATCCTTCCCGTTACCCAAGAAACCTTCATCTCATCACCCCTTCATCTCATTAATCATCCATCTGGCGCCAGTAGATCTTAGCTATCTGTACAATGCATCGTTGAACCCAATAGAAATGAATAATTATCTCGGCTTGAAGGTTCAACATTTCTGATTGCTTTGAAACATTATCAACTATAGATAGAAGTTCTGGCCATAGAGTTATGTGGATGCTGTTGGTTTGTTTAGCTGTGCCAAGCGCCGATCATAGATCACGACCGGCATATACAGTTTGTCATTCGTGAGAAGATGAAAGGATTCAGCCTGCCTACACCAAAGAGCAAAGGAGCTCTTCTAATTGATCTGGCTCGTGAAATGAAGGAGCTGAAAGATGAGTTGGAAGATTGCAGATACGGTCAGTTCTCTACCTATCCCATACCAATTCAATTCATAAACCTCAACAACTTTGAAATTGAACAGATGTAAAATATTTCTTGAATTTTGAAGAATTCAAATATTCCTGAAAATGGAAAATTCAATCATTGTATTTATTTGAACAAATCAAGACAATTTACAAAATAACAGAGCAAAAAAAATAGAGAACAAGAGAAATCAAGAAATTTTCTTGTGTCTTCATTTCTTGTGAATTAACTTGTGTCTGTATTGTTGTCTGTTCTGTATTCAAGCATAGTACAATTTAGCCTCGCCTAGACCTAGACTAGGGTTTCAATTAAATTATGGTAAATGCACTTGAAGCAACGTCAAGATGGACCAGAGTTCTTTCCAATCAACATTTTTTAATAAATCATCTATTTTTGGGGGAAAATGATTCATAATTTTCCGGGACACATTTCTACTCTGTGCGGCCCGTGAACAATTGGAAAAGGCAAAACTGACCCTTCTGATGAAAAAGGTTATGCTTCACTGAGTTATAACATAATTATACTGGTCATATAGACCCCTACTTGTATTCTATTGTATTCTTTATTCACTGTAGATTATTACATAATATTGGTTTTGTCAAATGAGCTAGTGCTAAATATAAGATCATTGATAATAATGATAATGATAATAATAATTATGGGAAAAAATAATAATAATAATAAGCCTAATAATAATGATAATAAAATGAAACAGGATAGAAGAACAAAATTAAAAAGGAATAATACTTAGGCCTATACTGTATTGTTGAATATAACTTATATCAAAAGTATGAGGTGCACATAAAATATGAAAATTCAAAACATTGTACGACTTGAACTCTTAGGAATAGAAAGTAGAACTGTAACCACAGTCGGCTAGTAATTAACTCCACGCTTACATGTGCAGACGAACAACGAGACAGCAAGCGGCCTACAATAACATCCGACAGCCAAGAGTGCGTTCCACGCACGCCTCATCGAGCCTCTCTCATCGATCTTCTGGTGGCAGACTCTGGTTCTAGAAACAGACCGTCTGTAGATGTCGATACTACTCCTTCGCTCACACAACCCACTCAACACCGAGGTAAACAGCACTGCTCTCTCTCTCTTTCTCATTCTCTCTCTGTCTCTCTTTCTCTCTTAACTCGCTCACTTCTGGTTCTTACAGAGTCGGTGTCAAGCATAAGTTTCGGATCTACTTTATCTGCAGCGACTCGAGGTGGCGAGGTGAGCGAGTCAGAACGACTTGGTGACTCGACCACCCAATCTTCAGTTGTCACTAAAGTACCGGCTCAATCAGGTAACACAGCTCTGCTTGTTATCTACATAATCTTAACTGATCATTATATCATATTTATCACACCAAAAGTTACACATAATATTTGAAAGATGTTTTGGATTTTCATTATATGGCACATGTTAGAAGGTACCGGTATACAGCTAGATCTACAAGACTTTATAACAAGAAACACGTTCAACCAAATTATTGATTTTGGCAATTTCAACAATTAATCAACTAATACATCAGTGTTTAGAAATGTAGAAGGTTAGGGTTTAGAAAACAAGTTCATTAAATATAGATTCAATTTGTTGTGTAGGTCTACCATATTTTAATTCAATGTTTTGTTCGAATTTATCTCTAATACCTAGTACAAATAACGTTCGGCTACACCCAGCTTTTCATTTATTTTATCTATATTCCCAAAACATTACAATATTTCATTGTTTATTTTTATTTTTTACCAACAAATACTCTGCCCTGTAAATGTTGAAAAAAAATCAGGGTCAATTTTGTAATTTTGTAAACAAACAAAATTATACCAAGAATTATTTGTGGCAGGGTAAAAACACTAGGACATTATTTGTGATATTTGTGCAGACCAATGTTTTGATTTAATATACATATATCTAGTATCTGGTGTCTTTTTGTATGACGGTGGTTCAGGACATCATTTCTTGTCTCTATAGTGTGTTTGTTGTATGTGTTACAAGTGTGAAAGAAAGACAGTAAATCCCGGGTGTTGTCGTAGCTAGACAGCATGTGATGTTAGTCATACCAAGCACAATAACCTACAGGTGGTTCAAACTGACACAACTACCTGCAAATCTTACCACATCCATTTTACTCACAATAACTGTCATTTGTTAGCAAACAAACTCTTCAACTTATGCTCATAGTGATATTTCCGTGCTCATGGTGTCGGTAGACCTAATATTGTACCATTTTTGGTCATATTGAAAATTAATGGTTATTTTCAAAAACATATGTAGGTATCAATACTGTTGAATATTTTTGGCTTAGTAATCAAAATAAATTATTCACAGATAAGGCGTACCCAGTCTCCATAGGGCAAAAAGTTACCACCAGGGTGATTTCACAAATATAAATGATCATAAATCTTGAACAGTACTGGCACATGCAGCGCAGTGGTTAACGCGCTCGCTTCATGCGATCCGGAGGCGAGGGGAATTTCGAACCCAGTTCGATCCCCGCCGCCGACCATCTTTACGTGGGTTTTTCATGGTTTCCCTCTGTAGTCTAGGCTGATGCCGGGATGGTTCCTACAATGAGTCGGCCATGACGGCTTCCTTCCCACTATCCTTCCCATTGCCCTAGAACCTTTATCTCATCATCCAATCATCCATCCGACGCCATTAGATCTGCTCTGTCATAACAGTGCGTCGGTAAACCCAATATAGAAAATAAAAAAAATTGAACAGTACAAAATACAAATTAACAAATACATCATAAGATGTAGAAAATATATGCCTTGAATTTGATGGAAGTTGAGGATATTAAGTGATCGTTTGGCGTCACGAATGGATCGGGCATGGAATTTCTTGGATGATAAGTATGCCCTAGTGGGCTACGAGGTTGTTATCTGAGGGAATGAGTTTGCTTCGAGAATGAAGGAGACTGAGATTGGCGGACTCGGAAATAATTATGGGTGATAACCAGGAGGTAGCCTTCTTAGAGCAGATTATTATTTCATAGAGGGAAAGCTGCATTGAAGTGGGTAAGGATAAGGACTTGAAAGCTTGGAAAGCTGTAATCCAGAGTTTTTATGTTGTGATGTGTTAACGGTCTCGATTAAGTGAATATGGTACCTAATAACTCTTGACGGTTGGAAGCTTGATTCAGCAAAACTTGATACAAGCTTTTTTTTGAGTACCTCATGCCTCCTGTGGTAGAATCACGTCAGAAGGCTCACAGTGGATTTTTTTTTAAATAAACATCGAAGTCTTTGTATATACGATCATTGTTAAGGCTAAGGATGAATTAGTAAGACCGTTTTGAAGCGCCACCTCTTGGTTGTTTGAATACTTTGAGGCGATCTTGTCAACAATATAAATGAGTATCTCTGGACTATTTTTAATTAAAAACAATCAACTTTGACACCAGGGATGCACTTTCATTTTGTAAATGAAATTGCGAAAATATGGAACTGATCTGCTGTATCTGGCAGAGTTGCCTAGTCATTTCGAATTTGCCCACAAGCGATACCTCAAGAGCAACTAGTGCCGTCTTACTGTTTTGGATGGAGTATGACGTTTGTATTTAAATAGATATTGTTATTGAACGATAGATAATTGAGCCTCATGGGCATGGATCTAAATGGGTTAGTCAATGCTATTCACTGGGAAAAGCCATCTAGCCAAATTAATCTCCCTACCAAGTAGGCCTACTAAAACATCCAAATTCTAGAAATTTTGTGAAGTTTCCGGAGCACATAGAATTGTATTTGAAAAACAGCGGTTTAAAATTATTCAGGAATTCCCCCTCCTGCCCTCCCCCATGCCTACTCTTTAACCCAGGCCTTGCATCCACACTTGGGAGTTTTTTTCATTTTAATGCTGCTTAACGACCCCACCAACAGCTAGGTTTTAGGGGGTACGAATGAGCGGGTGATAATGAAACGATGAAGTGATGATAGGAGAAAGGACATTTTCAAAAACCCGTGCCTTATACATGACTCGAACTCACGCCCAACCGTGACTTCAGCTTCTACCGCTTGCAATAGTTGACTGAGCCACTGGGGCGGCTTTAGGAGTTCATAATTGACCAGAAACAGCCCTGCTTTTGTTGTTCCCAAATCTCACTTGGTTCGTCTCTTGGATTGTTTCTGCTAGGTGAACATGTCGCTATGTTATATCAGTATAAACCAACACTTGTGATGAAAATGTTGGGTTGAAGTTGTACTACTGTACGCACAATGTTTCACATCACGTTACCTGATAACGTGTCAATCATTTCACACTTTCAGAACTGTAAATAGAAAGAACTGGGTTCAAATCTCTTATCCATGAAAATGTTTCATTAGTAGACCTGCTTCCATGTCAGGCTAAATAAGTAATTGAAGATGGACGCCAATGCTTCACATGACAAGTCTACGACATGTTTCAGATAGGTCGCAACAATCGTGTCAAAAAGTCTTATTGTTACCGCCTCAAAAGACGACGAAACTTCGTTTTGACTCGTCTGTAGAGTTTAGAGAATCATCAGGTAATTCTCCGTAGTTTTCATCAGTAAGCTTAACAACATATTCAATAAGAGTAATTAATCTACTTTGCAAGCATCTCAATCTAATATGCTACGTAGAATTGACGCTTCCCAGTTGGGCATATAAGTATTACGTAATAATAAGTTGAAAACTCATGTCTATACATTTTTAATATCATAATTATAGACCTGCACGTATTTTCGACACATTTGTACCCTAATTGTCATTTCCCATTATCTTGTCATTGCACCTAATTTGATTACTGCATGCTCTATCCTGTAGCCAAGTGAATCACATACTGCTATACTAGCAGGCAGCATGTTCTCAAACCTCGTGTCTTGTGAATGTTGAACAGTTTAACCTAAAGTAGAAACGTTGTTGCATCAATCGAGTTATGCTGCAGTTTTAAGAAATGTAATTCTTTGTCCTTTTCTTTGATTATTTGTTTGGCTTGTTGTGCAGTACTGTACAAATATAGCATGTTTTTGTGCATAAGCCAACCTATAATATTTGTACCATAGCAATGCTTCAATATAACTTGAGTCTTCATTATACAGTGCAATTATCAGGCAATATGGGCAAGCGGTAATCATGAAAGAAAAGCTAGCTTGGTACTATTATCAAGATGATCTATCAGATTGCTGTTCGGTGTAGGAGAGGTGTGCACTACTCCATTGAGTCCTGGCAGTCCTGGGGAAGACAGTTCGAGTGAAGTGGGAGGTCGACCAAATAAACCACGTTTGCAACGCTCCAAAGCTCAGAGCAGGAAGACTTTCAGACTACGGAAGAGCAGGAAGAGCCACATTGAGGTATGAACACATTCATTCAATCAAGTCTGCATCTTCTTTTTGAGCAGTCTTTTAAAACTAGGAAGTGACGTTACTGGCTCTTCAGTGGAACTCGGTCTCATGTCTCATTCAAAAAAATATGTAAAAGGCGAGAGATTTATTTGTTTTGAAGAGAATGTATCTTCTAGGAAGTATAAATAACAAAAGATTGTGTCACAAACAATACTTTTAATTTTGTTTACTCAGACCAGCAAGGTCATTTTAAAACAGTTCTTGGTATACATACATGCTAATGCCATTTGTATAATAAAATAATACATATATGCTAGTATACTAGTATAGTAGTATACGAGTATGTAGTGTATATACTAGCAGTAGTAGCATGTAGTATACTACTAGTAGAGAATTGCCACAAAATGACCTAGATGTTGAAGTAGTATAAAACCCAAACATTCATTCATTACATTTATAAGACATTCTTGACATCGAGTGGTTCTTGTTCTCTTGCTTTTCACAATATAAGGAATTTTGAGTTTGACCTGTCTATTTTATGATCAATCTTTTGAGATACAATTAGTTTCAGCGTCTTGCTGGCACAAACAATGTTATATTACTATCATTACTAGACGTACCGATGCACAATGCTGGCATGTTTTTTATGCTAGGTATCACATATCAAGCTTGATCCCAATGAACCGCAGACATCTACTGTGGAACTGTCTGTGACGTCGCCTTCCGATCCCGCCACCAGGTCGTCACGGCACCGCCTCTCGTCCAGACACGCCAAGTCCACTGACAATCAGCAAACTTCTTCACAGTCATGGGACGAAGTATCACAGACCTCGTCCACTTCAGGTATTACATCATTACAACCACAAGTAATAACAAGTATTGTTTTAAGGAATTGTATTACCGTCATTTCAGGTACCGGTACATATTTCAGTATTTATTGATTTTTTATTTCTATTCCAAATAAATGCAGCCCAACAGCTGTGCCAAGTATTATTATTGTATAATCGTGTTCATTATAATGATGAACATACCAGTAATATAAAGGTAACTTGTGCTCCACCACCACCAACACCTCCAATAACACCTGGTACTCGTATCCATGAAATAGATCATCTACCATCATAACATCAAAATGTTCATCAATCATCATCAAAATCAATCATCAAAATACAAGCGTTGTGAGTATTGTTTTTTCAAGTTGAAAAATGTGTTTTTTTGAGGTTAGTAAAACTCCAATTGAAAATCTGAAGAAAACCAAAGCCATCCATAATCAACCATTTCTGGCACTGCCCATTGAAGTAAAAACACAGAAACAAGGCTTATAAAATGGATCACTATCACTCTGCTATCATTTATAACACGTCTTTGAGAAAGTATTGCAAAATATGTACTAAAAATGGTAATGCTGGGTTTGAATGTGCTAAATGTAACAATTGGCTACACTTCAAATGTGGACTTCCATTCAATGACACAGTTAATCATACAATCTCAATTTGTAAGACCTGTTACAACGAACGTGTGCATAACACTAATGAAGTGTGTGTGTTGTATTCTGAAGAGAGCATAGATCATCATAGCCATCAGGTAGATGGCAACGTGGAATGTAATCCTGCACCAATAATCCATATGATTCAGTCATGCTCTAACGTCAATCATGACTTACTTCTTGCTCAACTACACCAAGAGGTTATAAATAGCAAACATATGATTTATACATTGTTCAGGGAGAAAGAGGCTCTACGTCACGAATTGCAGACTTTGCTAAACGCCAATGTTTTTGATGAATATCTCTTGGTAGAAGATTTTACAACACCAATGAGCCCCACACCTCTAATATCAGAGCAAACAAAGATTGACAATGAGAATATTGTGAAAGATTAAAATATATACTCGAACATTACAATTATGTTGAATGAATTTGATACATACCGGTATTATACAAATAGATTATCAACATTTATATCAAGTGCTGAAGCGTCGGAAATATTACGTCTTGTGTTCACCTTGGGATCAAACACTGAAATTGGAGAAACCGTAGGTACCATTATTATTGATGGTAAATCAAATCAGACACTATTTGTTGAAATCGCTGAATAAATTGTGAACAAGATCCACGTTATAGATACTGAGGGTACCGGTAAAGAAAATACTGATATTTTGTTCCATGAAAATGATTTGCAGTTTCCACCACAGAATAGTGATTCAACACGGAACGTTGAAAGAAGGTCCATTTTGTCTCATAACTCCGAGCCTACTGACAACAATTGCTATGACAGACAGACCGCAACGCAATAAGATACCCAAACGGCGTTTATGACGCCAAAACCCGTCAGGAGTAAATGCACCATCAGGCAGGTATCTTAACATTGCCTGCATAAATACCAGATCCATAAGTAAATGTTTCGAACAGTATCGACACGTTTTCCTAGACAACAGTTATGGTATAGTTGGAGTGACTGAAACATGGCTGATACCAGATATTCCCACAGATAACATTTCCATCCCAGGCTACAAATTCATGAGAAAAGATAGAAATCAGGGTATAGACTTGAAAGGTAAAGGAGGAGAAATAGGCATGTATATAAAAGAGAACATTAGACACGCTATACATATGCCTACGGCCCCTACAGACCAACTTATTGTCGAGCAAATATGGATAATTGTAACCCTTGAAAGAACAAAAATTGCAATAGGTGTTGGCTATAGAGCTCCTAGCCTGAGCTATAAAACTATTGATAGCATTAGTGGAACCATAACAGAAGTGGATGCCTTAGCTGACAACATTATATTTCTAGGAGACGTAAATATAAATGTTTTAGATAAAGAGAAACCAGACAGCAAGTACCTTAAAAAAACTCTTACTAGACTCAACATGACACAAGTCATAAAAGAACCAACGAGGGTAGCTACTACCTCTACCTCCGACACAACCACTCTGATAGATCACATATATATGAGAAATCTAACGCCACTCATATCAACAGAAGTCCTAGATATGACGATGATAAAGAACCTGAAAGGCGAGAGTGTCACAGACCACAAATTGATATCGTGCCTGCTGATATACAAAACGCCCAAGAAGGTGCAAAAGACCTGGACCTACCGAAATATTTCGAAAGTCGACAATGACAGCCTTGCAAAATATGCCTGCCAAGTGCAATGGGAAGATATCAAAGGGATTGCGGAACTTGATGCGAAGATAACGTTCCTCAACGAGAGCATTCACTGGATCACTGATCAACTCGCACCAATGAAAACAGTTACATCTTCCGAGCGAAATGTGCCGTGGCTAACAGGCAAAATCCAAGAAATTATCAAACTGAAGAACACAGCTTTGAAGAAATTCAAAAAACATAAACAAAACTCTGATTGGGTTGCGTATGCAGACATACGTAATTATGTGACGGGAGCGATACGCAGAGAAAAAAGAGCTTACATCACAGACGATTTACTTTCCTGTAAGAGCTCTACAAATTTGTTCTGGTCTAAACTAAAATCCTGGGATTTACATAATAGTAAAAGTAAGAAGGCAGACATTCCAGAAGACCTTCTTGATCCTGACAAGATAAATAAATATTACATTGAGTCAGTCGGTCACCTTGATGTCAACACAGAACTACTGACATTTTTCGAAGATACACTTCTTGAGCCAAATAGAGAGAAGCTTGTCCTACACACAGTTGACACAAGTGAAGTCACAGAAATCATCATGAAAATCAAGACGAAAGCAAAAGGAGCAGATGGATTAACAATAGATATGGTACGTCTATGTCTACCATACTGTGCCTCAGCCATTACCAACCTCATCAACTGCTCTTTAAGCAGCAACATGTTTCCTACATTATGGAAAGAAGGCCTTATCATACCACTACCCAAAATTGAAAACCCACAAGTACTCAAAGACCTACGTCCTATAACCATCCTACCTACTTTGTCTAAAGTCTTGGAGAAAGTAGTGCAAAAACAATTGAGTAAATTTGTCGAGGTCAATAACATCCTTCCAGACACCCAGTCCGGCTTCCGACGAGAAAGAAGTACTACAACGGCCTTACTGGATATAGTGGACAACGCAATCAGTGCAATCGACAGCTCGCAGTTGACCAGCCTTGTGTTGTTAGATTTCTCCAAGGCATTCGACACAATCAACCACACACTTCTACTTGCTTTACTTGCTCACATAGGAATGTCCAGTGCCACCGTAAATTGGTTCAGGAGTTACTTAACAGACTGAATGCAGAAGGTTACAGTTCACAAACAGAATGTGGTACACATATCGGAACCACTTGTAACCACCACTGGAGTGCCACAAGGCTCCATTCTGGGCCCCTTGCTCTACATAATCTACACATCAGATTTATGTAAAAGAGTTGAATACTGTAAAATTCACACCTATGCAGACGATACACAAATATATACCAGCTTTTCCGCAAAGGATTCCATTGCTGCACAAGATAAGATGAATGCCAATCTAGCCTCGATAACACAATGGGCAACAGATCGAGCGCTACTCATGAACCCACAAAAATCAATCTTGCTCTTGCTGGGTACAGATGCACAGAGAAGTAAGATGTTACAAGACTTCCAAGTATCTGTGAACAATATCACCCTACCCGTTGCAGAACATGCGAGAAATCTGAGACTGACAATAGACAAGAAACTCAATTTCACAAATCACATTCACAACATTCGCAAGTCCAGTTATCACAGACTCAGATTACTACGGCCATTCAAGTCTCTTCTTCCACCTTCTGCAAAATTAACTTCAACTGAAGCTTTAATTATCTCCAAGCTTGACTATTGTGACACAGTATATGGTCCTAACCTGAGCTGCGAGGATGAGAATGAGGTACAAAAAATTCAGAATGCTTGTATTAGATACTCATACAGCCACATTAAACAGAGAGACCACGTCACCCCAGCAATCAGAAAAGCAGGTTGGCTCAAAATGAAAGAAAGGAGACAGCTTCACATAATTAATACCTCCCACAAAATACTAAACACTAATATACCATCTTATCTGAGAACGAAATTAGTGCGACGGGGTGAAATTCATTCAAGACTTACCAGAAACAACAATCACCTCAGTATTACTACGCACAAAACAACCAAATTTAAGTCTTCCTTCAAATACAATGCCACTATGCTATACAACGCAGTTCCTGAACAGTTCAAGACATTAAGCCAAAATGCATTCAAAGCTGCAGTGAAAAGACTACGTACACAAAGATCGGATCAGAAGGATAGCCATCAGTTCTAATTATACATCGTATTTCATACTGTTTTATCATAATATTCATTCATACCATCTTGTTTGTATCCCATTATATCATTTAATTCTTATTCTTAGTTATAAGTTGAAATAGTATTGGTTATATGGAAGAGCAGAATAATTTAGCAATGCTAATATCTGAATATTGCCATTTTTTTGGAAAAATAAAGACAATTGAATTGAATTGAAATAACAAACAAATATCACCGTTATATTCGTATAGCTACGTAATGATTATAAATACATTCAAAAACACAACTACGCCTTTCAAAAATGTTAAGTGCTTAAGGCTGCAACTAATTTCTTTACAATTACCGGAGTTTTTATAATTATATTGTTGGTAGACGACCTTCTTCGTGGACACAAGTATTCAATATAAATGTTATCTTGTAGCTAACAGAAGTGTACGATGCAGCCATGACTAATGAGTGGGACAATGTTATCATGGCAGGTTACCGTGAGTCGTATAGCGTGTTGATGATGACCCTCGAGAGCCCCCCCGGCCCACTGTTAGGAGCCGGCCCACCACTGGCGTCACCTGATGCCCACGATCTACCCTCGACCAGTAGTGCCCTCACCAACTGCTTGGCTCCAGACAGGAGCTCCCCAGACTCATCCATTAACAGCACCGGTGGCGAAGACACTCTTAATATGGAACAACTAGTTTCTGTCGGAGATGATGCTGCATTGGACACCACACTTTCACAACAGTCACTTGCAATGGTGTTTGAAACACAAGACGAAGATACTCTCATCTAAGGCACTCCAATTGACAACCCCAAATGTGATTCAATTAATTTTCACTTGTATAATGTACAACTACATTGACAAAAACTGTTAAATATTATACGTGAAGGTATTAGCAAAGATTCTAGTTGTTAACAATTAAATTTATAGTAGGAATAAATCAGTTGGGACTAGGTCTATTGTCATATATTATATTATATTTTTTTTTTAGTAGAACATTTTAGAAAATATTTTAAAAATGCTAAATAGACCTAGATTTGTTGTTAGTTAAGTTTGTTTTTTTAACTGTTGGTATTTGTAGGATACAGTATAGGTTTCCTAAAAACAACATTGTTGAAATAAAAAAATATGAAATTCAGGATGGTTGCTACTTCTTGTAAGTTTCTTGCCAGTTGGAAAGTAAAGTTTAAATTGGAAAGCATGCAATCACGTGGAAATTATTCGTTATTGTAATATTTATGTACATGAAGAATTTACAATACTGCCAGATAATAATTGTGAAACTGTTCCAACAACCGTGCTATAAAAGGGAAAACCTCCAGCGTCCAGTACCTAGCCAATTTCTTCTGTTATTGCCATACTAGGCAACCAAATACAAACAGCCAATGACCAGTCATCTATTTATTAATTTAGATATTGTTTACCATGTAGAACAACTCTGCGGCGGTACAAACGAAGAAGTATACAATGATGCAAAAATGATATCAAAATAATTATGCATCAAGAACTAGAGAATGGATGAATAACATTGATATACCGGTAATGAAGAGTTGAGTTGAAACAAAGACCGTATGCAAAGACAGGAAACTGGAGGAACTCAACATGAAGTTGCTTGAGGAAACCAATTGGAAGCTTCAGGTAGCTCCATCTCATCAACCTGGTATAGTTGTATTGAAAACTATAACGATTCAGTTGATATTTAATAATGTCGACTGCTGTTATTTTTATTCCCACCTCTCGTTTGGGATAAGGCATTGGGGCCATAAAATGAATGGTTGCTCACCAAGTGGACAAGAGTGACTTGACTATTTATGTTCACCAATCAACTCCTTGTGTTTCCCGCCTTGCAAAGCGAGTAATAATAACTTGAATCATTATGATCACGACCAAGTTTAGACAACCAGCTGCCCCTAGGAAAATAGTTCCCCGCCTTACGCCGTACACAACCTCACCGCATAATAGTTGATTTTTACTACTGGTTTCAAGTTTTAACTCGAATGATAATAGACAGAAGCATTTTTATTCATACTTGTTTATATGACTTTTTGTTGAGTATTTCAAATGGCAATACAAATTCAATGACCAGATGCCTGTTATGGCTTGCCCTAATACAAATGGCAACTGGTTGTAACATTGTCAGAATTTGAGGTGGGTGATCATCAGAGGATCTCAATATTCGAAATGAATTGGAGTGTGGAATAATGTTGTTCTTGCACTCGTGTACGGTATTTGTATTTTTAATTTGAAGAATATCCTGACATTATGTAGAGAATACAGTAGGCCTACATAGTCAAGATCATAGTTATGTACAAGATATTATTATATATCGTTATTACTTATTATTATACTGCCCTCCTTACCTATGCATAGCGCCTAAAAGTCCTGGAATGCCTGGAAGAACTTTTGCCAAGCTCTGGCAGAGTGCTACCCCATAAAACATGCTACCCTATGCAGCCGCATAGGCCTAAATATTGCCCTGGCTATAATTCAACCATTCAACTACAGTAGCACTCAATATCAAACAGTAGTGGTTTCTTTCTGTAACTTGCATTCCTAATCACTTCATTTATCACACTTCAGTGTACTCAATTTGGAAAGAAAAGGAACCATGTTTATTTGAAAATCTCACATTAGTCAAGTGTGTGCTAATTCCTACCTGCATGGGCAAATGTAGTGAGGAACGACTATTGAATTATTGTAAATGTGTAATGTAGCTCTTTGTTGTAAGATATTTTATAGAATATAACGACAAAATTTTAACCAGAAGTACATACACTTATTTATGGGCAAGAATTCTTGATAAGATGGATGAAGCACAAGAGATTTTGTGAAAGTGATCAAGCAAGTGCAGATTGGACAGTTATACTATTCAGATAGATTATTAATTTCAATTTTTAACCCTGAAGATTCTAAATCGTGTAACTAGAAGAAATTTGTAAATCAAATGAATAATGATTCCTTTTATTTGGACAAAGTTTGTGAAACGACAGGCCAGTCAAGAAACCTACCGAAAATCTATTGGTATACTGTATTATACAAATGTAATATTCTCAAGTTGGCTTGGTTATCAGAATTTGAACATTTTAAATATGAACAAATTGGTTCTAGCAATGGTTCTAGTACTAGACCTTAATTAGACATACCAAGTTATTTTTGGCTCTATAATCTTTGAATTATCATCTATTTTGAACACATACATTGGCTTCTAATTTAATATGTTCTACAGTATACATCTTCTCTCATTTCTGAAGTTATTTTTGGATATTACCTATATTTCTCAACTATGGTATATTGAAAAAAGATTTAGTACAACATTGTAGACTATTTTACGCACTTTCCTAACAAAAACTTTTTTGTCCCAAATTTGATCTTTCCTGTTTGAATGCAGCTGTTTGTTTAGTAATTTTTTTCACACGTTGATACCTGCCTACCACTGCTTTTTAAAGAAGGATGCTATGGCAAATTTTGAGATTTTATTTTCCTTCCGGGCGCTAAATTTGATGTGCACAAAAGACGGACTGAAATATTGGTATTGTTCTTCACCATGTTGGGTATAATTCCTGTAGAGAGTCATCCTTAAATGTACTCATGCAATTTTTGGCAAAAAAATAATTTTTGGGAATAATTAATGTTGGATTTTTTTCTCAAACTTGATGTGTAGGCCTACTAGAATAGCAAATTGATTTGACGATTCAAATTTCTATTTTTTCCACTGTCAAACTTGATGCACAAGCACTTTTACTCGAATATTCGGCTCAAGTCTTGCACGGGTACGACTTGGTATGGTCTCATCTTCGGACATCATCCAATCTTTCTTAAAAAAAAAAATTATTTTCTTCGAAAAAGCTGTATCCCAAAAATTGTTTTGCACTCTTATTTTCTTTACCCAAAAGCTTTTTGTGCATAAGGCAGTGTTAGTAAAAGTTCCCAGTTGACAAGAAACAGAAGTACGATCTGTTCATGGGATCTATTTGGACAACATCAAATTTGGGATTTATCGAATTTTAAATAACATAAATCCAAGTTTTGGTATTTATATTTCTCTTTCAGTCGCTAAATTTGATGTGCACAAGACAGATTGAATTATTGGTATTGTTCTCCACCATGTTGGGTATAATTCCTGTACTATGTCTTCCTTGGACATTCTCACTTTTTGGCAGAAAAATTATTCAACTTTTTGAATACATTTCAGAATTTCATCTTTCCCATTGTCAATTGGGATGTCCAGAAGTTGATTTGAGACGCTAGTTTGGCTTGAGTCTTCCTCGGGTACAGCTTGGTATAAGCTCATCTTTGGGCATCATATTTTCATTTAAAAAATATTTCTACTATTCGAAGTCCTGCACATGCCTTTACATATTATAACTTATAAGCTGTTGTCAATCTTTATTCTGTAACCGACAATGCTGATGCTGACCAGTAGGTGGGCCCAGTTACATTTCCCCCACTAAGTTCCAGCTGTTTTTGTCTTAATTTTCATGTTAATTCATTTCATACAATCCCTATAATAATTTGATTACCGTACCATTGTATGGCTTAATATTCGTACTTCAATCGATATTAGTAGTGGCTAATTATCTTGTTAGTAGCACATCACACTACTAACAGAATATATTTGGTAGCACAAGAACAGTATAAGTAGTCTCGGACTACAGCTAATTTCGAGCCCTGCATGTCGCCAACACGGTTCTCCAAATCCCCCTACTGGAAGTACATTCTACACAAACTCAAATATTTCAGCTTAAACCAGTAGAATCCCCTCTAAACAATGACGTGACCAAGTAGGTGTACAAGTAGAAAACAACCAATGAAATTTATCAAACATAATTTGATTTATTGACAGTAAAGTATAAGCAAGTACAATAATATTATTAATGGACAATGATCAATATATTTCAATTAATAGGGTCTACATCATTTCAATCACTTACATAAATTCTGATATTTCACTTGGTAGCCCTATAAATCGTGTCTAATATTTTCTAGAATTAAAAGATACCATCAACTATTAATTTAGCAAACTCACTGTAACATCATAATGTATAACTTGATTCAAAAAATCTATATTATTCTCATCATTAAAATTATAGTGAAAAGTAAGAATCCCATGTCCACAGATACAATGAAATTAAAACATTAACAAAACTGCTTCATTTAGGAATGGTATGTTTAATTGGTACGCAGTTGGTAATCACCATTCTGCGTGATATATCGGACCCATGGTAGTGCTTGATACCCACTCTTCTCAATGATCTTCAAATAGCGCACTTGTATGCCAGATGTCGTGAAATATGGAATTTCGAACTTGACCTGTATCGGAGGCTTTCCTTCTGTATCCTCACATTCGACACTTGGTAGGCCAAAATGAGCTCGCATCAGATACTCTTTGCCACCAGGGAATGACTTTACTGTCCACGTAATTGCGCTCTGCTCTGGAGCGTACTTCACACTACCTGAAACCATATTTCAATTCAATACAAGCTTCACCACTTTCAAATATTTTGATTGTTTTTTTTTTGTGTAGGCCTATATATACAAATTTTGTTTCATTTTGTATACAAAAATTGTTTGTGTGTTTTTACAAGATTTACGCTTGAAATAATGACTGCAAAATTGAGTTCAATTCTAGTAGAATTTCAAATCATGAATAACACAATCATCATGTGTTGAAATCCATGTACTGTATCACCATGGATCCATGGTATCCACCAGTCGATCAATGTAAATTATGAAATTATTATCACTACTATTATTATCATTATTAGATTAGTAAACTGGGACGAGTGGATCAATTGCTTGCATGCTGAACAGTCATTCACGAAAACAGGGTTCGACTACACTATGGTCGACCATCCTGATTGAGGTTTTTCGTGACTTCCCTCAAGCTAACAGTCACAATCACGTCTTTCCCACTGTCCAAAATACCCATTAAAATGATTCAATGACACAACAGATCTCAATCATCATTAAGTGTGCATTCCTGTTTGACTTGTAGGGCACATATTTTGTGCGCACATATAAGTCACACCCCTGTTTTGAACTCTCAAATTTCTAAATATACATGCGACTTATATGCGAGTAAATATGGTAATCGTTTGAGTAGTAAATTGCGCTTCTGGTTCATATGTGTACTTCATCAAAATTACGCATTGGCACTCACCTAGATTTGATCATTACATAGTAACAAATTGAAACAAGATCCAATACGATTTTTTCAAAAGTACGGTCGTGAGAGTTCATGGCGTGAAAGCTTATACAACCAACAGACTCATGCAGCCTCTTAGAATATTGTACACGGGATAATCAGAAATACAGCTCGATGAATTTAAATATTTGATTTTTCTTGCAACTGAACCAAAACTACCGAGAACCAGAATAAATAATTTTAGTTCTGTTCATGGAAATGAGTCGAATGATATAGTTTACCAATGGTTGTCTTAAACTTGGGTGAATCAGCATCAGCTGGCACTGGAATAACGATCTCGACATTGTTAGCAGTCGATCTTCGTTTGAACTGCGACTTGGCCTTGATCATATACTCGACACGACTGTGTACGTGCCTTTCGATCACCGATTCTATCCAGATCAGTGGCTTTACCTGCAACCATAGTCATGCACTTACTATCCAGCATACTAACAATAACTGACTTGGAGTCTCAAACTACAAGAATACAGCCGTAGCTGAATTCACAATAGACCCTTTTCGAAATGAAAGAACCATCTAGCGGCAATGTTTGAACTAGAGCGGGATGTGAGTACATACGTTTGTTTTAATTGTTAATGAATTGGTAATACTATTGTGCGTTACCGTGAACGCATTTTTTTTTTCAATGTTGCTTAACGACCCCTCCAACAGCTAGATTATACGGGGGTAATTGCACCATTGTCGACTATATTCCAAGAGATACACACTCTCAGAGTGAGTACAATGAGAGATAATGCAAGTTATATATCATGGTGTTTTGCCTTTAATCCTGTGGATAAGCAGACCAACTTTTTCAGCAGTACTAAAACGCCAGCGATCTCGGCCGCTAGAAGGCAGTAAGCGCCTACGCATTGAAAAAGGTCTATTCACTTGTAATTGTGTGAACATATAGTTCACTACGTAAATAGTACCGGTAATTTAAGAGGGTGTATGATTGGTTGATTTTCTTGAGCTGTAATGCACGAAACAAGGCTGTCCCCAAAAATGAGGGTACATAACTACGTACATGGGTGTTCAGGCGGTAAGACATCAGCTCAAATTCACCGTCGGGTGGAATAAACGAGATGGTGCGATCGTTCTCAAACCTAGAGAACAAAGTTCAAAAGCCACTTGAAGAAAATAGACCATGGACTACAATGAGAAATCACAAATTTCTCTAAATAGTAATCAGACTTGACTTAATTTAACCGTTACTACCGACGTGTCAAAAGAGAAAAACATGAAATATACAAGTCAAGATAGGATTCAATAAAGACAAGAATAATCACTGGAAGAGATGATAGATGGCAAGCAAACACTTCATAAGGCCTAATGGGGATTATCAACATTCCTCATTCCTACTTTGAAATCAATCAAGCTAAATTTTTTATCCGTATCGGATAAACGCAAATGAAGGTCGGTAATTGTCGGGTAATTTGAGCTTTTAGAATAAATGCAACATTCATTCTGAGCTTTGTGAAGAGCTTGATATTTTCATACCAGGAACGTAAACTTAAGAAACAACAGATTTTCATCGATATACGTAGGTCAAATTTCGGATCACCGAGTTTGGATTAACAAGGGTTTACTGTTTACACTAGGCCTACGTAAATCAAGTAAAAAATTTCGAAGAAATTACAGTATATTATAAATTGAAATGATCATTTTCTAAATAATTGAAGCAAGTATTACGCGCATTTGTAGCAGCGTCATCAACAATCTGGTGTTTTATGTGAAAAGGTATGTTTTTCCTTTCTCCCACCACAAAGTACACACTGATTAACAATATACCTAGCATAAGCTCATGAACAGCATCACGCAAACAAAAACGTAGTACAAACATTTCTAACAGTGTTTATAATGGGAGTTGAAGTGCACTCAATTTTTTTTTAAATCAATATTTGTTTGACAAATATAAAACTATCGTTACAGCACTAGTACGAAAGATGACACTTATTTCCGTGTACGATTCCGTACAACAATCAATTGAACACATTCCTAACCTGATCACTGTAGAATTACCTGGAGAGTCGAACACATTGATGAAACTTGACGTCCTCCAATTCGACAGACTTGGACTTCCCTCTACCCGTACTCTCGAATAATACTTTATCGTTGAGACCTAACCTCAACTCGGGCATGCCTGACAGATATACTCTCATCTTGATTGCGCCTACTATTTCGCTACGCAGTACATTGCCGTTAGCATTAGCCTGGAAATAAAGAGAAGGACCATTAAGAGAGGTTGCAACCTAACAAAAACCAAGGCTACAATAACACCATATGATTACATTCATTTTTGCATTCCCTTTACAAAAGCAAACATACATATAATACCCATGTATCTTTGATAAAAAATGTCCATTTGTCCCATTCTTCCCCTGAAAGTTCCAACAGGAGTTGGTCGTGGCCTGTTGTTAAAGAAAACTGCCAGTATTAACCATGAAAAACCCCTCAAGATGGTCGACCATGGTGGGAATCAAACCCCTGTCTCCTCAATGACGGTTCAGTGTACTAGCCACTCGACCACCCGCCTCAAAGTGCAGCTCTTGTTATAGGGGTGGTTAGGTAAAGAGACTTCCTAATGGCGTCTCAAAAGGCTGCGAGCCGATCGGATTTTCACCTTGCAGACAGTGTTTAGAAAAAATACCACAACCTTTCACATTTACAAATTGAATGTATCCAAAACATGAAGTACGGGTTCACTAATGACTATGTGACGATGCTACTTACCAGTAAGTTAACCGACTCAATTACGTCGAGAAATACTTCGTTCTTCCTATATTTAATCCCCTCAGATCTCCAAGAAACAGCATTGGTTACAGCCATAGGGATTCGGGGTTGTATTTCTAGCTTATGACCTTCTTGAGTAATATACCTGAGAAACAGATGTGAATATCAGGTATCAACTAGCACACACATTTCACTCGAGGTTAACCAGGCTGAGCTTCGTTCCAATCTCACTACTTCGTTCCACATCAACTTCCACATCGTTTATTAGAGTTAATATACGAACCTATATTTTAAATCTTTACCATTAAATTTGCCTGAAGATAAATAGGTACTACATATTACCAAGATAACATATTACTAGTGTTGTACCATGTAACATTGAGGATTAAATGTTATTTTGGTCAACATCAAAACTTGATAAATGATTTGATAAATAATCAAAACTTGATAGTTGTGTTTATGGGACACGAGTTGTTCAAGGACAAGAGTAAAATCAACAGAAAGAAAGATTAAAGCAGTGTGCAACTTCCGAGAACCGAGGATTTTCTGGGATTGGTAAATACTGTCGGAAGATTTATACCAAACCTAACAACTATTACAGTACCGAACCGTTGAGACGTCTTACAAAACAAAGTACGGTATTAAGTTCGATTGGGAATTTAATCAAGATCTACAAAGTATACAAGATTTTATAACGAAAATTTCCCTTTCCTAGGTCTATACATTCATAAATAAATACAAAATTGAAGATATGACAATTGACAGTATACAGGAAGAAGCATAAGGATTTTATTGAAATTACATCAGCGTAGGCCTCCTACGCCAAACATTACGTTACCCACGATAACCACACATGATAATCATGTGCGTAAGATAATCATTACATTGTATTTAAACAAAAATGGTCTATAATAAATACTTACTCTTGAAGAATTTTGCTATCTGTTGTTTGTGGATAGCCAAAATCTAATAACTCATCCATTAGTTCATAGATAACTACGAAGTTGTCTCGAATGCTTTCTTCTTCTAACTCTTTGAAATATTCAATCATGACCTGTAACAAATTCAATTCAAGTTCTACGTTCCACGTTTGACAAGTGTTTTGGTTGCGTTAGTGGTCAAGGTTGATGTCCTAACCTTGGTTCGGGGGTGTGTTTCTGTGTATTCTATTGGTTGACTTTTGGCAATATGGCAGACAGTGGTCATGTTCTAGTAATTTCATACTGTTTAGGAGTGTTTATTTAATTTTGGGATAATAATTTTATGGGAAAGGTGCCTGTAATTGATAAGATTTAATGTGATCTATTAAAGAACACCATTTTCAGGAAAAATTCTCAAAACTAGATAGAGTTCATACCGATTATGTCAAATTTACCAAAATTAGAGTTTGAATTCAAGTCTTGGCAATACTAAAATGATTTGCTGAACCACCATATTAAGATATTGTACATTTGCTTATAAAATTGTCAAAGCTACAGAAAATACATTGACTACAGCTGATAAAACTAATTTATTAATTACAGTTATTAATAAAGCAACTAATATTCTATTTGACATGTTTTAAACCTGCCGGCAACTTACTTACCTGAACAATTTTATGAAGGAACACAAATACCAAGGCAATATTAGCATTCTTCTTAGTAGTGGAAACAATATAAAGATTGTTATACTTGATATATGAAAAGGTACACTCTGAAGTCTGTAATATGGGAGTTAGCATTCCTTCTTCTTCTTTTTCCATAAGCAGCGGCATAAATTTCTCGATGACTCCAAGATCTATATCGCCACGGTAGTTTCTCGATATCAGAACCTAGTAGAGATATCATAACGTAAATACTCAAACACTGTCTAGCAATGCAGCAGCAAAAGTTTGCTCAAGAGGATGCTCAAGCAGCTCAAGAGGATGACTTGAAAGCTAGGTCCATAATTGAGAAGGGGCCTACGCCCAGGCCTAATATGACACATTCGGCACACAACAAAAAACGGTGTCACTTCAGGCAGAACCCTATCCTAGGCCTAACCCTACAGGTACACCTGTATCCACAAAATATGAAAGAGTAAACCTAAACCCCCCATGGGCTAGGCCTAGGCCCTAGACCTAATGGGGGATGGGCCCGTCATACCTTCTTTTGTGGATATAGGCCCCAAGTATAGGTCAAGCCTCCCACATCATCAAATTATTGATGGGACCTGTACTCATTTAGCGAAATTATCCAACGAGACGTCAAGAATAGGTAATAAGTAGCCTAATTGTTCATACGTCCCACTAAGCATTGGCAGGTGTTAACTCAGCACGTAAACTAGGCATAGGCAGTGGCAGTGGCAGTGGCAGTGGCATAGGCCTAAGCAATGGCCTAAGCCTAACATTCCTTATCATTCTGACATACAGGCCTTTAGGCCTATACAAGTTTCGAGCACAATTTAAAACATATAGAGTGAATACTTACTTTGCCTTTCACGTCGAGAATATATACTGCAGAAGACGACATTTCGATACTGTAAATTACATCGGCAATGGGAAATATCGTTACTATCGCCTTGGCAGGAACACAACACACCACACACCTACGTTCAGGCAGCCATTGGTATCTACAATTCCAAAGAGGTAGTGCACAATACATCGCCGCAATACGTACGAGTGGGTCGCGGGCCACCCTACGGATGCATGGATGCGTTCGTGAGGGTTCGGCTCACTGATCGTTCGGCTTCTTGATTCGAAGGGAAACCCATTCTATTTGGGGAAACCGAGACCTAACCTGTAAAATAGTACTCTCATACGAAGACTTCCATTCGTTTGACTTATATTTTATTTAAAATGAGTCCACGCAAAAATCCACTTCGGACTCAACAGAAAAAGATGACCCTTATTAATTTTTACAGGGATCACCCTTTTTTATGGCAAACCGGGTCAATGCAATACCGCATTGTGAAGAAAAGTATTGTCTTCGATCAGCTTGTGGGACTCCTTGACAGCTTGTTTACAGTTACCGGTAAGGAATTTTTTTATTTAATAATATAATAATTAAGAAATTACAATAAGATAATCGCTATGTGGGTTAACGCATGATATTTACCATAAATTACGGTAATCAAAATAAGTGGAACCACAAAAAGGCGATATATCACTGCTAGTACAATATAGGCCTAATTCAGGTGGACCTCCCTAAGATCTACCTTCCAGGAGAACTGGAAGAAGGCCACTACAAAGAAAAGTGGAGCTGATGAGAAGTTTCATCCAATTTCCAGTTCCACACCACAGAGTTGTTGTTTCTGCAAGACACATTCGTTGAGCGACGGTTACTGTTAACGCTTTCCATTGCTACTCGCCCTATGACCATTGGCTCCAAAGAGGAAAAGAGCAACTCAGTAAGATTTTTTTGAAATACCTTGACAAACCTAATTCCTCGGGTTTAATTCACGCTAATTGTGTAGATTCAGTACGCACAGTGATTAGCATATATTACAATAGGCATATATGTATATATATAGGCCTATATATTGAGGCCAAACCTAACCACAACCATCAAGAAAACATCTGTCGGTGTTAAAACATGAGCGATATGAAGACCTCATTTCTGGCCTAGCTTCGGTCTACGTCTGATGTCCATTCTTACCTGTTGCAAGGAAACGCAACGTAATGGCAAGTCGTGTGCAAGATAGTATACAGTGCGTCATGTTGGGGTTTTTACGGGCAATGAGGGGTGTCAACATTTCCAATAACACTTCAAATGAGTTTGTGTCCATCCGTTGAATTCTGCGGTACATTTCTGGGTCAAAAACTTTCCACTCCTCGTAAATAGTTTCATAGTGGCCTTTACCTCCATATTTCAGCAATCAATCTTGTAATAATAATAATAATAAACAGACTTTATTTTTGAGGTACGCCTATTGCATTGGTACAATAATATGGTACACTATGATATCTACAAAAAAAGACGATATTCAGTATGAAAGTTGGCAAACTGACTTCCAGGGACTGCTCTACCATATAACATTGTATAAATAATATAGTTAAAAAAGGATAAGATAAAAAAATAAAGTAAAAAGAGATATAATATAATAACTAAGAAATGGTAAAGGACCAAAATATTACTTTAAGAAAAATAAAAACTTCAATTTAATAACATGGGTCAGCTGTATAGATATTTTAATTATAATTAATGTCAGTCATGAGCTTCCTTTTGAGCTTCTGAAGAAGCTCTTCTCTTTTTTTCTCTTTTACAGCATTCTTTCTCTTTTCGTCTGTCTTGAAGGTGTGTGAGTTTTTCCTGTCTTTTTCTCTGGTAGACTGGTTCGCAAGAAGGTGTATTTTTAATTTTTCTGTGAACGAGGATATGCACATAGTCTTGAAAGGTTCTGGAATACTGTTGTACAGGTAGGGTGCTAGGAAAAGTAACTCTTGAATTTCGAAGTGGAATGCTGCTTGATGTCGAGTTTGTTTTTATGCTGAATACTGATTGCGTGCCGATCCCCTCTTGTTGGTAGCTTGTCATGAAGACATAGCATTTGTTTTTGTGTTAATTTTTTTGACTGTTGTGCACAGGTGGACATCTCGACGTTCATTCATCTGCAGCCAGTCAATTTTGTTTTATAGGGAGTGATATGTTCCCAGTCACAGCGTTTTAGGCTTAGAGCAAAGCATATGCCGGAGTTTTGAACGCACTGTATTTACCCAGACAGACCTTTTCTTCTTCTTCTTTTCATTTAAAATTGCAACTATAGCTACTGCAGCCATCACCTCGTCGCTATCGCTCATTTTATATTGAATTAAAATTAGTGAGAAAATGTAATTTACCCTTTTACTGACAGTTCCAACTTGGTTAAACCCGCGATAATGCTGTTTTCCTATTGGTCTACTTATGCGTGCTTAAGCTGAGTTTCTATTATTGCATTAGGCTTACTATTTTTTTAAAATAAAAATATATCAAATTACAACCCGTAGGGGTCTAGGGTCATGTCAAAGTTATAAATATTGAGTTATTACTTATTGACTTGTATTACTAAAATATAAAATCATGTCAAAGTTATAAATATTGAGTTATTACTTATTGACTTATATTACTAGAATATAAAATCAATAGAATCTGAAGACGGAGATCATGACAGAGTTCAGATCCATCCATAGCCTTCTTTATTAAATGAGACGTCTCTTTTATCAGAAAAGAATGATCTGAATAGAGAAGGCCATTTTGGAAAAGGCTGTGATATCCAGATTTTCAACATGCACTGTTAATACAGATTTATTTCATATTGTTGCAGGTTCTCCAGGCTCATGACGTGATGGAGTCGGCTAGGCTCATGACGTGATTGAGTCGGCTACGCTCACGTTGCTGCAACCAAGGCTGTGGCGTTTGACTGCTGAACTTACCGGCTTTTGGTTGGCTCACAGCATTATTCATTCACAGGTCATAAATAATTTATACACTGGGGTCATTCCATAACAAATCAACCGATGAATTCGGACCATCATAGTTGTGATGAAATTGGCACAATTACTTTTGACTTGACTGCTTGGAATAATTAGGCCTACATATGGTTTCAACATGATGTGGGGTCGTCTTAGCCCTCCCGACACCCTTACTCACACACACAGATTGACATATAAGGCCCATTCACGATTAAACGTGACCGTAAACCGCCATATTGGCGCGGAATGTGTCTTTTTTTTCAATAACATCGAAACTTGATACAAAATCATTGTTCCCCAATTAAGGCTAAGGATGAGAGTAGGATCGTTTGGACGGGGCACCACAAGGGCGATCTTACCACCCCATTTTATTATTATTTTAAATTAAAGCCATGAACTTTGACACCAGGTCTACGCTGTCTGTGACCACACTTTTTCGCCGCAGATAAAAGTCTTCAGTTGTCGAAAGTCCGGAACACAATATAAACTGTTTTTGCGATGTATCCGGACACTACCAACATTGGTATTAGGAATAATCCAACCACATGGATGTTGATATCTTTCACTTTGAACTAAGTCTCTTAGGCAATGTTCACTTCTTCCAATGACAGCAGTTGCAAAGTTCACCATTATACAATGGATAAAAAATAAGGAGTGACAGCCCTCGATATAACTAGGCCTATCACTCTACTAATTAAAGGTCGTGGCCAATTAGTACTTCATCCAAGCATTCACTTCGAGGACTGTGGGAAACCACGAAAAACCACGTCAGGACGGATCAAGTGTTTGTTGGTCTTGAAATAAGTTATACATTTTTTCTTCCAACTTATATTCTTCTCGCCTGTTCTTGTTTTCTTCGTTTCTTGAGACATTTGTCTAGTCAATTTGGAATGTGTCTAGTCTATTGTTTGTTAATAGCTATCAACAAGATTGGGAATAATACTTGATGTTGTGTGAATCAATTGCAACATTTTAAAACCTGTTATAATTCCATAACTCTCATGAATATTATATTTCATAAATCACGCACAGATAATTAAAAGTTCTCGTTAGAGTGGGGACACAACTTTGAGGATATGTTTAGCAGACAGCTGTTTTACCTGTTCTTTTTTATTATTATTCACCTGGTAAATCATGCTGAAATAATTAAAAGCTCTCACTAGACTTTAGGGACATAACTTTTAAGCTCAAGTTGAAATTAGACGTAAGAAGTGTGTCGGTAGGCCCCCTAGCCATTGAGTACTATAAACTCAATGCCCTAGCAATACAGCCTCAAGTTGAAGGAATGAGTTTCAAGTTTAATCATGAATGGGCGGCTATAACATGTTCAGTTCATACACCTACGATTTGTCATTCGTACATAGCGGTTTGGCATAGATGAATTTTCAAACTTGTTAAAAGGGGGTGATGGCGTACCCCTAGCCACCCCTTTTTTGAAATGCGATTTCAGGGCAGAAGGAGGGCAGCACAAACGAAAATTTCAACGGCACAAACCAGTACAAACGCAGCACCAACGATTGGCGTCACCAAAAATTTGTGAATAAAGAAAGGGGGTGCTAGGGGTACGGACCTGACTACAGAACCTATCCTGAACATATAGATTGCTACTCTACCTAAAGATGAATTTGTACCTATAGGCGTACTGCATGCCTTCTGCAACCCTCAAATATTAACATTGCAGTCTAGTTGAACCAATGTGAACGTAATTTTGTGAACAAAGTTTGTTTCTTTCTTCCTTGTATTACTACTAGATTACTCATGATTGGTAGGTTCATAGATTTGGACTGTAAATTAGTACATATTTTCTACATTTGGTGGGATAGAGAGTTCAGCGTCCACAAGTGACTGGCAAACTAACGCCATCATCAATACACCTTGGCCCTGATCCAGCCGCAGGTTGCTAGCAAACCGTCGATCAGGATACCGGAGATATATTCCCCTCACGGTCGACCGTCCTGACGGAGGAGCACCAAATTTCCCTATGTCATTGAAGTGAATATCCTGGTTATCATTACAGCGCATGAACCTTATCAAATACAAATATTTTCCAGAAATATCGTGTCACACATATATTTGAATCATGAGTTGTATGATTTGATTTGTTTTGGGAAAACCCTCACATCTAAAGTGTGTATATTTCCTTTTTTAAATGCATTCCCTTGAATTAGTTGAGTTTTTTACTTATGTAGAAATTTGATGAAATGTCACTAGAAGTGGTAATCAAACGCAAGTATTAGGCCACGATGGTAAGGATGGACATCGGGGATCGAACCAAGGCCCAATCTGTCCTCCCCTTCTGCATGGCAACAGATAGCAGTAGCCTTCAAACTTCACAGAACTCTTGATCCTGTCACGCCAACTTCGAATGATTGTAATTTGAGTCGCTACAGTATTTTTGAGTTATTCCAATCAATATTCCGATATTAAGATTTCGAAATAGGCCTAATTTATTTGCAATTTTTCTATCGGACAACTACCCTAATCTAATAATGAAACTAGCTTAGACCAAAGTAAGTAAGAAAGCAATAATGAGCGAGTGAATGAATGAATGTCCTTTACTAACCTGTCAGTGGTTGGTTGTACAGAATTTGTCATGTATCAGGGAAACAGAAAGCTGAACAACCCCCTGAAAATATGTAGCAAAATTCTAACATTTCAATGTTTGAATGCCATTAAATAAATAGGCATAATTGAATTGAGTAATTCATTATGGTTTATAATAATTGAAGATTAATAATAATATTTATTAAGGGACTGTATAGTCAAAGCTTTAACATGTAGGTTTGTTTATGTTCTATATGGAACATTTTTTTCTAAAAGGTAAGATACATACCAGTCCTTGAAATTTTGACCACATATTGGTAAATTAGTACGTATACGAATATACTAGCATAAAGTAGGTGTATTAGGTTAATATTTGTTCAGATCTTATTTTTTTCTTTATATTTTGAAGTTTGAAACTTTTTTCATATATACACCAAATTTTCAACTACCATTTCATTTCAACTAACTTCAACTTTCGAAAGTACAAAATGGTACCGTTAGTATCAGTGCTCAACTTAACATTGCACCTGTCAAACTCCCACACCTTCAACTTATGTAGTAGTAGTAGATATTTATTTAGCATTGTTGCTGATTTAGGCCTACAAGGATGAATACAGGACAAGAAGTACACTTATAAATCAATTACCATTACACAATAAAATGCATAATGAACAACAGATACAAAATGAAATACATCACTAGAAATACAATAATTACACAGTCGAATACGTAACTAGACATTTAATACAATCAACTGTTTAATATGTTTTTATGAACTATAAAACTTGACAAGGTTGAAGAAATAAAGTAATTGAGATAACAATCTGAGTTGATGGTTAATTAGCTTGGTCCCTTGTATCACTAATCATTTGTATGATAGTTTACAGTGCGTCCTTAACTAAGATTGCGAAAAATAATCGATATAGGCCTATCGGTTATGATTGATAATTTTTTGAACGTTACAGTAATCAGTTCAATAACTACATTACAATCATCGATATTATTAATTTCGATTATCGAAATTACCTTTTGGTCGTTTCAAAATTTGTCTCCTTTCTGTGTGATTCCTCCCATAATTGTCGTCGACGCAAAAATATCTTCGTCTTCTGCTGGACAAGCCAATCAACCAAACCATACATTGATAATCACATTACGATAAATTTGATACAATAAATTTTAAATTTGGACAGTCGATACAATTATCAAACAGGAGAAAAAATGTTGACATATTACAATTAATTATCGATGTGATGAAAACAATAACAGCTATATGTTTTCACATCTACGAACAACCCTAGTTAAAAATCATTTTATATAAATAAAACGATGGCAGTATGTGACTAATTTGTTTTTTCCGTCTTTGTAGACTGCTGCAGCGCCGCCCGGGGTAAATACATCGCCGCTATGTAACAAAGCTCTATTCTAGACCGAGAAGACGCGCCACTCGATGACAGCTCGACCCTACGGACGCCAGACAAGTTGGTGGCGCACACGCAGACCCACAGCGACGTCCTAGCGCCACGGCGTTAACGGCGCTACGTCCACGAACATATCTTTCATTCTTAATTTATTTCATTAATATATGGTTTGAGATAGAGTTTGAGAGCAATGTTTGAGAATGCAGAAAACAATGGAGCTAAGGGAAAAGTCGGTTGACCAAGAGGAAGGTGGGAGGAGAGAGTAAAGTGTGGGGTAGTCAACCGAGGAGAAAAATGGGAGGAAGTGGTAGATGAGAGATGGTGGGAAGATAGAGAACGGTGGAGGGAACCCATAGAAGGAGAAGAAGAAGCAGAAGTTAGTAGTAGTGAAGGAGAGGAAGAAATAGAAACTGGCAGGAACCCATTGATATAAGAAGACTGCCCTAGAAGACGTGGTGCAAACACCCCCTGGCACAATCTAATTGGTTATTCAGGTTTGAGAAATATATATATATATATATATATATATATATATATATATATATATATATATATATAATATGTGGTTTAACCACACACTCTCATGGTAATTAATATATCTTGGCATTTTTTTCCCATATTGGGTGTAACGATGCACTGTGATGATAGCGAAGATCTATTGGCCGTGAATGGATGATTAATGGGATGATGAGATGAAGGTTTCTTGGATGGTGGGAAGGAAGCAGTTGTGGCTTATATTGTTGGAACCATCCCGGCTTTAGCCTACACTACAGAGGGAAACCACGAAAAAACCCTGTAAAGATGGTTGGCGCCGGGGATCGAACTGGTTCCGAAAGCCCCTCGCCTCCCGGATCACATGAAGCGAGCGCGTTAACCACTGCACTGCATGAACCAGTATTTAATCATTCATTCGGCGCCAATGTATCTCAGTGATGGATGGTAGGCTTATTGAAAAATAAATAAGAGTGAAACGTGTTACTATATTCTATCTAGCGTAGTTTGTATCAGGGAAACAGAAGAAATAATAGGGTCACAAAAATCACTTGTGTGATTTTGTTGGACTTTGTTAAAATAATTCATATAAGTATTTCTTCCCAAAGTAGGATTACTTGAAAAAAATGTGACCCTACTGACCAGAACACAACGAGAAACTTTTAACTGGATGCTCATCGTATTTGATGGATATAATATATCGACTGGCAACGCTAATAATTTGTGACAAGTAACTTGTCAATGATATACGATGTAAATATTCTAGTACAAGAATATAGTTGTTGACGAATAGAAAAAGGTGGTCACAAATATCATGGCTATATTCGAACAGCTGCTGCGGTATTTTTAGCGGTGATGACTGTTCAGATAAGATTTACTATCAGAAACACAACTCTGTCTTTCGAAAGTGTCATATCTTTGAAAAGTGTTATATCATTATCACCGGTATTAGAAATGAACTGTAAAATCATACCATTTGTCAGGTATATGAACACATCTGTATGTGTGTGGTGTATAGTGTGTTCTATTCAGGAGACCCGGGTTCGATTCCCATCATGGTCGACCAGCGTTCTTTTCCCTCGGTCGTCCAAGTGAATACTGTACCGCTCACTTTCACTCCACTGTCCCGAAACACCTAATAAATTAACGTTCCAACATCATTCCATTGTTCATGAACATCTTCCAATTGCCTCGTTTATCCATCTTGGTCATCAGGACAGCGGTCGGTAAACATAATTTAATGAATTAATAAATAAATCCTGTATTTGATTTTTACCTCAAATCGTTGATTTTAATTCTTACCAGAATAAATAATTCTCTATTACCTATTTTTATGTATAAATTTAGTTTAAGGACGCTCTATGATGACACTGATCTATTGTCGTCAGCAAATGATGAGTGAGACGGAGGATTATTTCTTATATGTATTTTTGAATATTATGAAAAAGGCGGTCATGGCCTGTTGTTCATTACTGTAATAACCTAAACCTGTAATAACCACAAAAAACCTCTGCTAGAATGGTACAAAACGCTTCTAAAAGCTAGTACCAAATTTTGTGAGCTGATGATAATTTTATTCTGTCCACACACTACACTGTATATTATGTCATAATATTTTCTGTAGGTAAGTTGTGTAATAGAGATCCATCGGTTATCAAACTTTCAATTAGGCCCTACTGATCGATCTGCATCAGCCAGTAATCAATTAAAAATTTATTATCAACTAATATTATGGATTAGATAGATTTTTTATCGATGGTTGAAACTGTTTGAAAGTATATACTTTAACAAATAACAAATACTTGTTGCCATATATATATATATAGATGTTTTGCTAGATGATGCAGATTAAATAATATTTATTTTCAAGATTGTAGTTGATCAGACTGCAATGAAATTTGTGATTTATGGATTTAGAACCAAATTGCATCATTATTGCTCAGTTCACAAGATTATAAGATATTTATTGTAACCTTGAATCTGTGTCGAATGAAACTGATGTAATTGTTGTCTTATTATTCCGATGCATTTTTGACATCAAAATATTAATTGGGAGGACGCTTACTGCGGCTGTCACATAAAATAACGCCCTAGGCCTAGCTAGCCCCAAGAGTTTAGCACTTGGATTGGTTGCTATTCACTAGGAAAGCTGTGTACCATGTAACATGTCCAGTATTTGGATATTTCTAACTGTTTCTATTGTTTTCTGCTAATTAACAGAAAATCCTAGCCCTGCTCTTGAGGTGGGCCAAATATGTGTCACTATTTTGTTGCGTTCCAAGAGACCGTGAGTATGTCATCATCTTGTGTTGCTGTGGTTCTCAGCTCTACTAGTAAATATCAACCAATCAAAGTCCTAGCCTATTGGGACTAGCTAGGCCTAGGATGTTATTTCAAGTGACAGTCGCGGTAAGAGTCCTACACGCCCACTTTCTGCCATAATTTACCAAAAGTGTGTGTCTTGAGAGCATCTGGAATATTGATTTAGTCTCTTAGACATAAATTGTGGATAAAACAAGTCTTCGAGATGAAAATCTATCGGGATTCTAATGCATCGTTGATATAAATCGTCCATTAATTTATGTATTTGAGATGAAGAAAATGATCATTCCAACAATGTATTTATTACTAGTGATATTGTTGTACTTATGATAACAGGTGATATTGTAGGAATTGAAATACAAATGTGCGATGTGTATATGTTCTCTTATTTATCCTGTTTATTATATCATCCTAATTCCTTCTCCTCAACATTATTTGATGAACTTTCAATTTAATTAATTTTAAAAAATCAGGAATTGAGCTGTAGGAATGAATCGTAAAAATGACAGTTTATAACAGACACACAAAGGATTTGAATGGTAACAATGAATAGTCACGTGACAGATCATGCATTAGAGAGAGACAGAGGGATTTCTGTAATTGTCTGCAAGGCTTCACAGCTAACTTCCTCGGTATTCTGCTTTCCTGATACTCGAGTTGAAATATTTTTCAATTTATCTATCTCAAAGTCAGTGGCAAGGGTCTATAGCTATAACTTCCTAGATTTCATGCTTCCCGCATACCCCAACGAGATAATCTATCAATTTACAACTTCTCTGAAAAGAGCCAAGGGGTTTTTAGCTAACCTCCTCATGTATGCTGTTTGCCGTGTACCCGTTCTCGACTTTAAATGAATTTGCAGCTTGCCTGGAGTCTCAAGGAGTCTCAAGCTTAACCTCCTCCCTCATGCTGTTTGCCGTGTATTTAGGGCCATTTTGTGTAAATTTACAGTTTCAAGTTGGACAAGAAGCTGGTACACGGGAAACAGCATGCACTAGGAGGTTATAGCTACATTTGTAAGGTCGCATCCGGCGTTGCCGGATGCACACAACGTTTTAATAATAATAAAAAATGCTCTTGCCGGCAAATTTGAATTGATAAATCGATCGATAATCTCGTAGAAGTAGGCGGGAAACATGAAATCTTGGAAGTTAGCTATAGGCTCTTGCCATTGACCTTGTGGGGAGAGATAGAGAGAGTGAATTGAAGTCTCTCCGTCCGAGTCCGAGTAACAGGCAAACATAATACTGAGGAAGTTAGCTGTGTGAGCCTTGCAGACAATTACAGAAATCCCCGTCTCTCTCTAATGCAAATTGACATCGAACTCATTGTTATATTTCATTTCCTTTTTCTGTCTGATCTAAACCAACATTTTTACGATCCATTTGTAGCCTAATGCTTTTTTATAATTATTTAAATTATTATTTATTCTTTGAATAAGTGTTTAATAATATAATGTGAAGGAATGAGAGGAATTAGGATGATACAATAAACAGGATAAATGAAAGAGTAAACAGACACTTCAGATTTTTATTTGAATTTCTGTAAAATCACATTTTTCGAAACTCAACACTTTTAGATAGAAAAATTCATTCAACAGTGTAGTGTATTTACTACCTAAAATACATAAATGCGCCATTTATATTACACAATGTATGTCCAAGAGACTAAATTCATCTTCCAGTTGAACTCAAAACATACACTTTTGGTAAAATAGGGCAGTAAATAGGTACAAGCAATAAATATATTATGATATAGATACACGTTGTGTATAGGCCCCTACAGAAAAATATTAAAATCATTAATAGCTCACAAAATTGGTACGTTTAGGAGATCGAGTCCAAAATTGAGCATACTACACACCATCACACAAACATCCCACCATCAGGTAGGATATTTGGGGGTACGTATTATTTCTATTGCCATTCTAGTACATTATTTGCAATCACACTACAGTATATGAATAGCTGAACGGCTCTTAGAAAATGTTATCCACCAACTATGAAATATTGTACAAACTTGGACAGTCGTAGATGAACTTACTGCAGCTTCTAAGATATGACACTTCTGAAAGACAGAGTTGTGTTTATAATAGTAAATCTCATGTGAACAGACAGCGACGCTCAGAATACGGCAGCTTTACAAATAGCCGTGATATTTGTTATGTTGGTAGACGACATTCTTGTATCGTTCAACAAGTAAACTCATGTACAAGAATATTTTGCATCGTAAATCATTGAAAAGATACTAGTCACAAATTATTTGATATATTCTGTACTCGCCAAATTGAATATTCACTCAGTTCGAAATATATTTGTAGTTCAAGGGTAGAGACAATTTGAAAATCGTATTTTATTTCCGTTTTAAATCTACACAAGTTGTTCAATTGTCCCGATTTTTTTGTGGGTGTTCATTATTAGTTTATTCAGGGTATCACGTATCGCTTTTTTGATATTCCGTCTTACAATGGAGATAAAATATAAATACTAAATACATTTTATATGGAATTCAATTATTAAAAAAAACACGTCGTGAATGAAATCATATCTTGGAATATAACTGGAATATCGATAAAACGATACGTGAAACCCTAAGTCAAGACAAGAGCAACAATTTCTTGAGAACAAAAATGGAAAAAAAAAGTATAAGAAAAACGGGAATTGAATTTCATTGTTGAAAAATTCGTAAAAACCGAATATTCATGTCCATTGTTGATTTTTTTCATTTTCTCCAGTTTTAGCATGATAGTTATCTATGTGCAAAATTTGAAGTGTACACAATCAATATTAACAGAGATAGGATTTTCACCTGAGTCCCCCCCCCTTAATTAAAGAGTAAGATCTACACAATCAAATATTCCAGTTGGGATGCAGATCTCACTACGTGTCCTCCGCGTCTTGAGAAATTCAGGAAAGACTTGAGTTAGCTTAATTGCATTGAACTGAAGATCCATCATAAGAATGGTTAATAAGTTAACGAAACACGTTCAGTTCATATAACTACGTAGCGGCAATGCCACATCTCGGAAAGCGTTATTGAAATGTTAATTAAAGAATAAGAAACAATGATTGCCACAAGTCCAAATGTAAAGACAATAAAGAATGCCAATAATGTAATCCAATGAAGAATGTCAATACTGTAAAGACAATCAAGAATGTCAATAATGTAAAGACAATGAAGAATGTCAATAATGTAAAGACATTAAAGAATGTCAATAATGTAAAGATAATAAAGAAAGTCGATACGTAATGGAAAGATAATAGAGAATGTATGAATAATATAGAATGTTTTATCAATAACACAACAAATCCAATAATATAGCCCTACAGAATAAAATTAAATATTGACAAGTTATCAATAAATATTACAAAGTTAAAAAATATCACAAAGCTATAACAATTATTTATATTAATCAATACTAATAACTATCAATGTACCCATACATGTGGCAGGGATAGCCCCCCCCCCCCCCACTGAACGGGTGGGAGGGCGGCATGTGGGAAACGAATGTGTTGTGGGTGGTCACGCCTCAGACCCGTGTCCAACAAGGTCGCTGAGTAGCTGAGTAGCGACTGACGTGCTAGGGTGAGCTGAGACATCACCCACAAACCATCTTAGTTTCCCTCTGCCTCGCCCTTAGCAGTTTAATGACATGCCTGGGTCAACACACAAACAGTCACACATCATGGATGATGAGACAACTTTATTGTTTGAGTTGAGAATTTAATCACAATAGTCGAGTTTTACGTATTAGTTCTAGCAGCGTATTGATCAGATGCCCAGATGACTTGAACGAAAGCCTGAATACCGAGTACACACGACACGTGTCAAAGAACTCTTGGAGAACTGTGACACTGTCTGCTAACACAGTACTGCTTTCACCCAAGTCACATACACATTGTGTCAATACTCTACTAGAACTAATAAGTGAAACTCAACTAACATGACTCAATTCTCAACTCAAACAACAAAATTGTCTCAACATTCACAAAATTACATTAAAATTACCCAAATTGAATCAATTTCTTAATCAGGCTCAAAAGTTTTTCATTATCTATCACATTATATCTAAATAATCTACTGCGAATCAATTGAAATGATGCTATCAGCTCAAAAGTTGCCAAAGAAAAGCTTACACTTGTTATAGTAATATATGAATAAATGAAATGATGTACAGTTTACGGTGTTTATTTCGCATATTACGTTGTGTTGATGTCACGTTCCTTGCTGCAGTGATGTTGCGGAGGAAGTCCTGCTTCTTGCCGCAGTTATGTTGCGAAGGAAAACTTGATCCTTGACGCACTGGTGTTCAAGACGCGCGTGGGAGCGCCAGTGCACCTTGGACGAAGACACGAGATCTGCAAGAAACAATTGAAGCCTTATTAGTTACAAACTTATTTGTTTGCAATGAATGTGAATGTTAACTAGGCACAGCAACACATGCGTTGTAAGATGAGCGAGATATTTACATGTCATCCCACATGTAACGACAACAATGACCTTGAGTGACAGCTGTCACTTCGCGTAGCAAGACTATGCGACATGTTATCAGCTTGTTTGATTAGAAAGTACCAGAACGGTTGAATAACTGTTCGCATTTATAACCTTTCATTGTTCGAATGTCTACCAAGCATTCCCACCTTTCTTGATCAATAAATGTTCGTTATCTAACAGTGTCCGATTCAGAAGTATTCTTGTCAATAACTAAATCTATGATTGAACTCCTTCCCTTCCACATACCAAGCGATACAGACCCATGACTCCCACAAGTACGAGCTACATTTTCCTATCAGTGATTATGAGTAAGTATTACAAGTTTAACCTATAATAATTTATAAACTACGGTACCATACTCATATTCGTGACACACTGTAATCAAAAACTCAAGTCTAGAAAGCCGTGAATCTGGACAACATGGTTATGCCATTATTTCTATCTATTAGGCCTAGATGAATAAAACATGTATTGAATTATTTTCTTTAAAATGGCTAGTCTGATTTGAATGAAAATCAGTAATGATATGTATCTAGGCCTATATTGAGTGTTCACATTCAGTAAAAATTTGAATGATTTTGGAGAGACAGTTTCATTTATGTCTTTATATTAGGTATAGCAATGCTTTGTACTTAGTGATGGGTACATTCCCAGAATTTTTAATTTGGGGAATATTCCCAAAATAAGAATTTTCAGGGAATATATTTTTCTTCTTGTTTATACTCACCAGAGTATGAAAAGGGAAGGATACCAAGAATTGAAAAACTATGGAGCCTACTCAAGTTTTTGGTGTATAATTCTTGGTGTATGGAGCTAGTCCATATGAAAAATAATCACAAAATAATACATAAAAACAAAAAAGGGACTACAAGTCTTCTCATCTGAGGCCTGTCAAGATATTTCTACCACCAAGAGTACGGTTTTGGATTCTGAAAACCCACCACACGGAAAACAAATGAATAAAAATAATATACACATAGTAGGCAAATTGCTGAATTATCTAATTAATTATCTACCTGCTGAGCTCATTTTTCAAAAAATAAATTCCCTGAATATGGGAATTTATTCAAACATGGGAAATATTTCCATGCGCCCATCACTAACTGTACTAATATCTATTGGCGTCTGAACAAAATATGAGATGAGGTCATTCAAATAGATGTTTGGTCGTGGCCCGTTGTTAACGAAACTACCACCCCAGTTTTGACTTGAACGATAGAAAGAAACCAAGAAAAACACCTGTTAGGGTGGTTAACCATGGCGGGAATCGAATCCCGGTCTAGTGTGCTAGCCCCTCGACCCATCGTCTCAGTCTTGATTCTCAAATTTCCTGCTCGTCCTAATCTAACAGGGGTTTTAGAAACTTGGTGATAATGTTTCTAAAAAGTGATCAGAACAATTTGCCCCAAAACTATACAGTTCTAAGTTGGATAAGTCTGCAATTCCAGAAAAAGTTTCATGTAAATCAGTCAAACCGTGCAACCTGTGCAGCTAGTACAAAATAACAAACAGACAAAGCTTGGTAAGAGTATGGTGGAAGTCTTGGCTATCGCTCATCCCAAAATGAATTACTGATTATGTGTAATGGTAATAACGATTGATAATTTTAATACGTAGCTGAATGATTGTTGTTCATTACTCTTTGAAATAGCATAACTAACCTGTATAGCAAGCCCTTCTTAGGGCTGATGGCACATGCACTAGCTCAATATCACATCTTTCATTAAATCGGATTCTGAATAATTTAAAGTAGGTTAACTGAGTTTTGAATTAAGAGTGGATTCATGTAGTTTGGAATTCCACTGAAAAATCACAAATTGTCATTTATTTTTATAGAGCTCAACGACCCCATCAACAGCTACATTATACAGGAGTACCGATGATCCCCCAACATATAGAAAACATTCCTTCTCAATAAGTCAACTTTGATCTTTGAGGTTGCATTCTTGAAATTCAACCAGAAAAGCGCATATGAAATTATATTAAAGATGAGCCAGCTAGGTTAAGTGATCACCGAGTGCCTGCGACAGTCATAACGTGTGGGAACGAGGCCCCAAGATCGTAATCAAGTCCTTGCTAAGACCAACATTAGACCTACCGACACTCACAACTTACCTATAACTTGGGCCTATAGATAGAGGTGTTTGAAAACACTGCTACGATTTCGTGTTTTTTGCAGCTGTCGTTGCAAATTTCAGTGTCTGGCGGTGTTATGGTTTTTTGGCCGAATGTCAAGCGGAAATAATATTTACGAAGGTTTAAAAGGAAAAAGAGGATTACAGTCATTCTTTAATCCGAACTGGAAGGAACAAAAAAATGATTTCGATTTTTGAAAATTCAGATTAACAAGAAAAAATCTTTTCTCACAAAAATCATCACTCTACCCGCTTTGAAGAATTGAAGTAATTTCGTATTGCACGCGAGAGAAAGCTATGCTACCGGCCAAAACTACGTGTGAGAAACTGTTGAGGGACCTCGCTGATCGTGTGCACTCGGCTAGCTTCGACGATGCGCAATCGTCATTTGACCCGCTTCTATTGGCACTCGGCTGTCCCGAGTCTGATGAAAGTGTACCAAGCTCTACAGTCTTATGCTCGTCAAGGTCAGACCGCAATCATTCGGATGACACAAAAGGAGCTAACAGCTCAACGGCTTTGACTTTTTCTTACGCGGCAAATAGAAAAAATCACACATTTTGATGATGAAACATTCAACATTTACGAGTTTTATCGTGGTATATTTCGCAATGCCAGGTTGATTTCTGTGTTATGAGCGAATTTGGGTATATTTTGTGAATTTTTGAGACTTGAAATTATACTAATCAACTGAGAATTGAAGAAAACACGCTCCTGTCGTTTCATCATCATACGAGACAAACACCTCTAGGCCTACATATAGAGTTGTAAGCTTCAAATCGGACTCTTCCACATACCTGATGAGGTGATGAACTTGATGGCCCATATCTCGAGAAACCTAGTGCTCTTGAGGGCTCCGTCTTCATTCACGTTCCATTAGTAGCTCGTGCAGTCTCGTCAGCAGGTAGGCCTACTGAGTACCACCTCCTTGTTCGAGGGTTGCTTGCCATTCCATCAGCCTGTAACAGACATCATTCACATAAGATGCATGTCCTTTAAGAACAACACTGTTACAAACATGGACTTTGTAGGCTTTAAAGAATCAATCAACTGGCAATTGATATCAAGGTCTAGCCTACAAAACTAACAGAAAATAATTTGAAATTTCTACACATTGTGTCAAAGTTGGAGAAGAAGAGAAGTAGAAATATAAGGAACAAAGTGGGAGTGGAAAAGTTATTATTTATAATGGAAAGGGAGAGACTTAGGTGGTACGGGCATATGCGACGAATGGAAAAGGAGAGAATACCGAGAGCAATGTTTGAGATAGCAGAAAAGAATGGTGTTGAGAGAAGAGTAGGAAGACCAAGAGAGAAGTGGCAGGAGGGAGTATGAATATAATGAAATTGGATGCAACACGACATTTCACAAAACGATTTTAAATGGCCAAGTAGCACACTGCCACAGGCCTAGTACCACGGTGGTAGGCCCTACCCTAGCAGGGATGAGAATAGCTCCCACGATAGGCCTACTTTGTAGCAAAAATGAAAATTACAACCTAGTAACTTGGTAGCAAATATTACAAATTCAACCAAGTTGTATGGTAGGGGCTTAATAGGATCTGCACACTTTAAAAATCCACCAGATTAAAATGCTGCTAGGGCCTAGGCCTTTTCATCCTCACAACTTCTAGGCCTACCTAAGCACATTAAATTGTGCATTAGGCCATACTTAATGATTAGGCGCTTTATTCAATTGCACCGCACACTACATCCAAGGAGCTGATGATATACAGCTATTTCATAGCTCATTTGCATATTATGTTCATCACTATCGGTGCCTAATCCATTTAAATTAATCCAGGAGCACTGCGACCACGAGGAGAAAAAGTTGGGCTATGTTGCCTGTGGGCTATGCAGGGCAAGGTCATGAGCTCAGTGAATTTCAACGGCATGCTATGTCCCAAGAGACTTGAATACTACAACAATCTCTTCAGAAAGAATTACTTCATTTAATCATCATTCGAACATGAAACAGAGTTAACTGTTATATACTTACGAGAGGTCAATGATTATTGAGAATATTTCCTGAAAATTTCTCCCCGTTTCATTAGTGGCGGTCATCAGCAAAAAATGGCAGCTGCACCAACCTTTGAGGAGAAAATTGAAATTTATATTGCCTGGGCCCTGATTGTATTCGGTTGTAATTATAATTATTATAATCATTTAATATATAACCATGGGAAAAAACAACATATGCGTTGTTGGATGAGCGCTATAGGCATATTTATTTGATATGTAATGCACCTTGTGCACCTTTTCAATTGTGCACTGCCTTCTTGTATTATGCCCACTCATTTAATTCAATTTTACACATTTTAATTTAATTTTAATCATTAAACTTAATTTTCCAGTAACTTAATCTTTACACTTTACTGTCGTTGTGATAGGCATTCTGGTAAGGGTTTGATTTGCAATTATTTTTATAAATCAGAATATAATTTTATAATTATGGCAGTACTCAAACTCACCAGAACAGCTATTTGAACTTTATAAGTAAATACATGAATGAATTATTACTATCGATCAATTAAATAACGATACCTTGACTGGTAATCACTAGAGAAAATGGTTCAAAGTGACCACCCTACCCATCTTACACCACTAGCGCGACGGTGGTTCACCCATTCTTCTCTCGGTCGGTCGAGTCGGATGATTTCCGTCCGGGGCACCTGGACCACTGCCCCGAGATCAGTGCTAGCAGTCCTATCCTATCTTCCCTCTCACTCTTACACTCAAGACGACGTCATAATGTCATAATTTGACACGTCACGTCGCGGCAGAAGTGAAAATGTCCCAACTACCCTACCGTACTTCCACATATAGCAGACTCCATAGTGAAAACACACGTGAGAGACACATTTTTGCTAATAATTTCAATTTTGAGAGATTAATTTGTTCACAAATTAAATGAAAGTGGCAAACAAAATTCAATTTTCTCCTCTGGGTTATTCTTATGAGGTTTTTCAAAACTTCGAAATGGGTTCTCTCAAAAGTGGAGCAAACAATTGCGCCTCAAAACTTTACAAAATCGAAATAGATGATGACTCTTGTGTAGGCCTACTCAAAGTTCAACTGAATTTGTAAATACTTCTCTGTACAAACTTTCATTTTTTTAAAACCTTTTTGTACCCTTCTTTTAATTGGGTTATTTCCATTAGCAACGTATTCAAATAATCCAATGAACATCGTACAAAAGAGTCTTCATTCTGCTACTGTGGTGTCAGCGGAATAAGAACCATTATGTACCAATCAAGACGTTAATAGATAGGTTCAATTATCATTCCGAAGGTTGCGTATGAATTAGAAGACAGTTAATAAGTGAAGGGCATCAAAATGTATTTATTGTTTTATTTGGTTGAACTAAAATCTTTATTACTCTATATAGGCACACCAAGTTGATAGGCCCTATATATATAAAATAGTTTTATTGAACACTCGATTACATTAATGTCAAGTTCCATATCAATTTTAAAATAGTTGGCAGAAAACCCATCAGTTACATACAGTATAACACTTTATTTTATAACATTTTGAGTACAATACTTATCTGGTTTCAGCTTATAGTATAACAAGTAGAGAAGTATTGTACCAATATAAAGTATGTCATGGTCCTACAAAAATATATTCACCACATATCTAGTTATGCATTTGCTTTGACACATTATGGTGTTATGTCAATATTGGATTACAGTAGTTGTTAGGTCTACAATAATCAGGCCAGTTTTCCTACTTAATTGAAATGACCGTGTTATACTATTCAATATTGAAACTTATAGATAATTTATAAAACGGAAATTTGATTTCGAAGTAAAACAGAATATGCAAACCTATAAGCTGTAGCACAGCCTCATAGGTCCAATTTGCAATTGTATATGGACTGCTCATTGTATGTTTGTAAGTGAACAATCCCCAACCATACCGCATGTGAATGAGTGTGGATGCACCGCTGCTGACTGGTCAACTGCACATGCATACGTGCAATGCCGAACATGCATGTATGTCCTTCCAATAACAAAATAACAAGGGCACAGCTCGTAAAGTAGGCAAGGATACGTAATGATCAATCTAACGATACTAGCCGAGTTTACGCCTTCCATATCTTCCAAATCACTTTGAATAACTGTATACGGTGTCTACGAGATTTGATTACCCATTATGCCATCATCAATACCAGATTACACAGTGTTATTGTTAGTAAGTCTACTAGCAGTAGCACATGGCCTGAGAGTTTCATGTCCCAGTGACTCACACTAGCTTACAGCAACTTGGTTAATTAACGCTATCTTGTTAGTCAGGGTGTTAAATATTAATAAAAATGGAAAAGCACTCAGACCTACGCAATTAGAACATTATAGAAACAAGTTGACACAAAGTGGCTGATGAAAAAAAAAAGGAAAATAACAGTTTTGAAAATCCAACGTTGATGATAATTTTAACATAATTCGTCGACATTCTACGACAGGTCTACTGTACAGAAATTATTGCAAAGAACTGAATTGATATTGTACATTTGTGTCACATTTTTCAAATATTCATATTAATTACTCGGTAATTCATCATCGTTTGACTCAACTTTGCTGACGTGCACGCGACACTTTTCTGCTTTTATCGTTGGTTTTCGGTGGAGGAGGTCCTTTGGCTGCGACATGGCGCGTATGCAAACTACAAAACAAACAAGAGTAAACAGATTACTGATGAGAAAAGAGTCCATCAATGGCCAAGTAATAATACAAATACTAGAATGCTGTTTGACACGTGAGAAAACTGAACCGGTCAAACTCACTGTTAGAAACACAAATTTATTTCACTTTTTTCATCGGGTTGTGAAGTGAAGTCTAAAGTGGCCACTGATTCATTTCATAACCCAATACTGATGCCAAGCGTTTGTGGTTTGTGAGTCAACTATTCAGTCACAGTGCATTTTGGAGCACACCTAGCACCAATGCAATCATAAAATGTTTTCTCAGGCTTATAGTTGAAAATTGTTGAAAATTTCGTATTATGTACGTGTGTGATAATGTTGAGGAACGTTCAGTGAATATGGTGGTATAATATATTTTTTGATCATTGTCAAAATCTTGGATGTTTCAAACACTCGCACCAGCCTACTACAGCATATTCTACATACCTATACCCAACCCACACGATTACGTGATAGGAACCGCTTGGTTGGACACATTGCAAGTATCCAACAGTCACATGGTCAGTGGGTCTGACTTGGAGACTGAACCAGGGCGTAGCGCTAGTGTTTTACTTCACCAGCCTATTTTGTTCCCTGACAGTGATTTTCAAGTCCCCATTTCTGAAGCAAACCCCATTTTACCATACTACCAATTGTATTAGGTAAGAGTAAGCCTATATGATGAAACTCCAATGACTAATGTGTCCAGTAATGATGACTACAAGCACACGCCAATACTTACAATCTGTACGTGTCAGTACGTATGTAGTCCATGACGTGAGACACTCCCACCTGCAGCTGATCGGCAATCGGAGTCACCCACGGGTTACCTTCCATCTTGATCACCGACTTATTGCTCACCATATCCAGATTACCTGTTCAATAACATTTACACGCGTTTGAAAGGAGCTCCAGTCAAAATAATGTCACCAGGTCACTCTGGCTTGATAGACAGAATATAATTCTTCTTGTAATGTGTATAGGAGTACTAATTACAACCAATACTTTGTTTATATTTGGTTGTCACTTCTTTCTGATAAAACACGTAAAGACAAAATTGGACCAACAATCCTCTTCAACGATTTGTTTTATGTTGCAACAATGATGGTACGATTACAAAGTTTCGTTCCTTCAATTGCTTCAACACTGATTTCGGATTGGATAATTCGAAATAATCCGAGGGAATTCCGTGAAGTTATCACTGTTTTCCCAATTTCCATCTTTTTTATTTGATGCGTAAGAATGAGTGGAAGCATGCTCAGCTGTTTCTTGCTTTGTGTACCGAATGCAGTCGACCTTGACGAAGTCTGAGCTCGGAACACTCGTTCGTCCGACTCGGAACGGCCGAGCGCCAATAGAAACGGGCCATATGAGGATCACGCGTCACGGAGATAGCCGAGTACACAAGATCAGCGAGGCCCTTAGCAACGGATCTATCACGTAGTCTCAGCCGGTGACACAGCTTTCTCTAGCGCGCAATACGAAATTAACTATATTCTGAGCGGGAAAAATTACTTTTTGATTAATCCGAATTTTTATAAACCGAAATCATTTTTTTTAGGTCCCTTCGATTTTGGATTAACGAGGGTTTACTGTATATATATATATATATATACATATATATATATATATATATATATATATATATATATATATATATATATATATATATATATATATATATATATATATATATATATATATATATATATATACATATATATATATATATATATATACACACATATATATATATATTCTTTAAATCAAGTCCTGCTTTCCAATAATGTTTCCCAACTCTTTGTAATTAATGCAAAATGTTTAATGGTTACCTATTTCAGGCGGAAGAACTGACAGCCTGTTGCCCTGAAGATGTAACTCCCTCAGACGCGTGAGCTCTCCGATTTCCTTGGGTAGTTCGACGATGTCATTATCACGGAGAACCAGCTGGAAAGTCAGAACAGAATCCTACGTTTACTCCCTGGACTGGCTAATATTATGGTTTCTACTGGCTGTAGCGCCTACATCACACAATGGTTAAGCTAACATATTACCGGTAAAATTCTCTCATCTCTAACTTACTAAGTAGGCTTACGCCCTTCAATATTAAGTCTACATCTGAAACTTCCAAACTCTAGGAAACAACATGCACTTCCACATCCTGCTCCTGAAAATCTACCTCCAAGAAACCAATGCCTATACAGATAAGCTCAACACATAATATTTTCACTTTCAATTAAACGATCGTTCATTATTGAAATTGAAGTTTAAAAGTATGTCAAAATTATTACCAATTCATTCAACTGAATAGGCCTGGAATAAATTATTAAAACAAGTTGTGCATACAAATCTACATTTACAAAGCATAGCATATATACTTTATAGTTTATATAGTGTTTGTCAAGTGATAATTATATTCTAATTTTTCTGATGTTCGTCCTTCTCACGATAATAATAATGATAACAATGATTCATTCATTACTTAAAACTTGATCATTGTACAGTTAACAGCACAAAATTGAGATTTTTTCAGAATCCCTAAGTCAATACTAGTCAAACAAAAGGGGTAGCCTTCAAACTTCACTGAGCTCCTGATACAAGTTCGAAGGCAACTTCTATCTGTTCGACTAGTATTGACTTGGGGATTATGAACAAATCTCTCAATCATTGTGCTGTTAACTGTACATACTACATACATTGATCATTGTAAATCGGAAACATCAATACCGGTATTCACATTAAACATTAATATGCATAACATTGCATATGCATTCACAGTCTACTTACAATTTGCAGGTTCTTCAGCTGACCAACTTCTGGTGGAATAAATTCGAAGTCATTGTCTCCAAGATATAGGGCACGCAGAGTTTCTGAAAACAAATTAGTTACAGTACAGTACAATCAATCAATCACAAACTATTCAATTCTTCTGCTATGATTTCCGACGTTCTTGCTGGAAAATAACAGTTCAATTTCATTACAATTACTCGTTTCTTTAAACAGGGTTTCCACGATTCTCCACATATCCTTTAGCTTATTCTTGTACTCATTGTTTTTACAACTATAAAAGTCTTTTTTTTTATAATAAGTTGAGTTATTACATTTCTTTTTCATTCATGTTCTGCCCAACCTGCTTACAATCATCTCTCATTGCTCTTCTAAAACAAACGTATCACTCTCTTTGGGTTTTTCTCATCTCATTATCAAACCATTCGATATTCAAGTGTATATCCTTGAAGAAAATTGTTTTCTCTTCTGTATGATCATTAGGAGCTTCTTATTAACTACTGAGTAATATTATAATTGTTATATTGAATGGTGAATTGAATTGTAGGCCTGATAATAGTTATACGATATGCAGACCCAACTGTAATTCACAAATGGTTAAGGATTTTTCACCAGAAATTCCTTTTTCATCCTAGTCAATAAATAAATGTACATATTTTCACACTCAGATAAAATTATTATTTACCATTAGGGCCTACCTATTATTCATTTTAAAAAATTACGAGAGAAAATAATCATTACATATAATATGGTACAAGCAAAAAGACCTGAATAAACAAATCGTTACGAAAATGCTTGAAATAATTTTCAAATTATCACCCACTACCATGACATCGCAGCAGTAAAGCGACGAGGGCTAGTGCACGTTAGCCATAGAGCTGAAGCACTGAAGTAAGGCTAAGCTATAAGATGAGAGCTTACCACAGTGCTTTTTGAAACAGTTCTGATACTTGATCACAAGGCATTTGTGTGTATGGGGGAAGGGGGGGCGCACCTTGCGCTACCTTTAGGTATGGAGCTACCCAGCTTCAGCTCAACTGTAATGGAAAGCAGTAACTTGCTCGAGTGGTCAAGTGGCTAGCACACTGAACCGTCATTCAGGAGACCGGGGTTCTATTCCAGCCATGGTCGACCATCCTGACAGGGGTTTTTTGTGGTTTCCCTCTGTCATTCAGGTCAATACTGGGATGGTTTCTTAACAACAGGCCACAACCGACTCCTTCCCACTATCCAAAAACACACAATAAAATGACCTTTCATCTCACCATTCCATCATCTCATATATACCACTCATTGATGCCAATTGATGGATCTTGGTCATCAGTACAATGCATTTTTAAACCCAAAACATTTAAAAAAAAAAAACATGGGCCAAGAACGACAGTACGACATGATAATATAATATATATTTTTTGTATGCATAGCCTATAATAAAATATTTTGAATATTTTTATTATGGTCAATACAGTTTCATCATTTTTCTTGATCTTATAGCCTAGGACTAATCCATATTATTACACAAATTTCTTTGGATAAGCTAGCTGCTTGCTTGCTTGCTACAGCTAGCACGTTAACAAGAGATTGTTCCAAAACTGGCTACACAAGTACTACCATGAAGTTAAAAGTAGTAGGCCTATCAGAGGACACACAGAATTGATTTTCAAATTTTTGCTCTGTGTTTACTGGAGCGTGACTTCACTAACTAAGAGTATTTCAACCTCCGTTGTATGGGCCTATATACTTACGTTACTGTATAGCTAGTATAAGTTTTATACGTTAAGTCAGGTTATCCGGGTACTAACAGTTTCTACGAGTTACCTCAGGTTGGAGAGTTTAAAATTACAAATGTATTCTAGTTTCTTACCCATCATAAAGAAGTTTCCAGGTAAGGTTGTCTCGTCCAAGTTATTGTAGGTGAGATCGAGCACTTCTAGGACAGGAAATGCTCCAAACCCGCGGGGCAACGAACCAAGACGATTCATCCTGCAATATTCCATCAAAAGTTTTTTAGAAGATGCAAATAATTAAACTAATTCATTCAGATAATCTTGTCAAATTTCGCAAAGAAAAAGATATTTCAACAGTTGACTATTGAAATACCAATTGGTATAGATCTCGAGTGCTATTATATTGTATTGTATTTTACATTCACCGTAGATTAGTACATGGTAATAATATTGGTTTCATCAAATAAGCTAGGCCTGGCTGAATATAAAATGATAATAATAGAATAGAATTCAAAAGAAATGTAATGAATGTTCATGATAGAATACAGGTAAATACGGTATCGATTGGAAATTAATAAAATGTAAACACGGATTAATTTCAACAGTATACAACAGTCATTTTAGTATACGTACATAACACTCTTCAGTGAAACCTCTGACTATTGTTCCTCAAGGGGCCAGAAAACTAAAACCATCCATGCAGGAAAATGATCCATCCAGGAAAATTCAACATTTGATATATGGGAGTGAGGTGTGATAAAATAAATGACAGAGGCAGGCAACTTTGTAAGAATAATAAAGATAATTGATTAAGGAAATACATAATATAACAATGATTCGAAGATTAAACTTTTGTATTTTGTACTCGAGGAATAACAGTTTTGGAACAAAGTTTTGAGTAAGTATTCATGATGCCAAGTCTCTTTCTTCCAGTGGCTGATGGTGTTTGTAAAATAAGTAAATAAATAATACCGTACTAAATGTAGTAGTTTACGGGTTTTGTAAAGTTAATAATATCCCAAGTTTACAAGACTAAATCTAATAGCATTTTGCTAAAAGTCTCAAGATTATGGTTTATTTGCACCTTCTCCTATGGTACTTCGTAACATATTTGGATATATAAAACCAAGAGAATTTCAAAACTATATTTCAAGATTATTTTGAGCAATTATTTCAAACTAGGCTACAGTACACCAGAATTGAAAGTGGCTAGACATTCACAAGACTAATAAATCAGAAAAGCCATTATTCTAAAAGGTCAATATTGGAAATTTCTTTCATCCTACAGTAGGCCTACCTATTTTATAATTATTGTTTTAAATAGGGCATATTGACACAACGGTCTGGTATAAAACGCAACACTCGCATACCAGTTTACTTCACCTCTGACAAAATACGAACAAAATGTAAAAGGAAGTATATAGGCCTATAACCATTTATTACCATTTCTAAATATGGAGTGTATTACGGTATCTATATTGGTGTCAAGTTTATAAACTTAACACCAAACCAATTACCCTGTTTTACACTGACACTCAGTCATAGTATGGTAACCCTATATTAAGCTTACCCAACATTCAATATTCTCAGCTTTGGCATTGACGACAGAGAAGTAGGTAGCTCTTCGATTTGATTGTTAAAGAGAGTTAGAATCTCCAAATTAACCAGGTTGGCCAGACCAGGTGGAATTACTGGAAACATAAATCAAAATGATATATAACGGTTTCTAGATTAGAGTTCCAGGGCGCAGATTTTGATGGGTTATGATTTGATGATGATTATTGTTGCCTAGTGACCACACTAACAGCTAGGTTGTTTGAGTGTACGAATGAGCAGACGAGAGATTAGTGATGTTCTACACAAAATAGGGATGACATCGGACAACCAGTAGGCCTATCTGGCACCTGCTCTTTTCCACAAATTTCGATTTTTTGTAATCAAACAAAATCAAATTATTCAAAACCAGGTTACCCTAATCACCCGATATATCCCAACAAATGCCATTTTTTACAATTAGAATGTAGTCAAATTCAAACAAATGGAAAATCACATTTCTGGGATGATCTGCGATATGAGCATTGTCTCAAATTTCTGTTACCGGTATTCTGTGTAATTTTACAAGACTTATATATTATCTATCTTGTCTTTGTTGTATTATATTCTGTATTCACCGTGTATTTCATTTTATTTGTACCATATAATAAGGATAGTTATCTAAATCGATACTACTAAGTTGAAAACTAGACAAGTGTTTCTCCTGTACAGTATGTGAGAAACTATTGGTTGGGCTTCAATGATTGTAGGCCTACATGATCATGTGTTCTCTCCCTGCTATACATAAAATGACAAGAGTCTGTGTCAAAATCTCAAATCTTATGCTCTTTTTTATAATTAGAAAGAACAATAAATCTCCTGAATACCTACAAATGTGAGAAATTTCTGAAATGATGCTCTGAAATTCATCAGAAACGTAATTTTCACGGAAAAAATCCAAACTGACAGTATCGTATTTGATGTTCTATACTTTTACCCCCTAATGAATGTTATGACTTCTTCAGTGAAATAGCACTTATTCTCTTGGCGCCACATTGTGAATGAAAATACACACATGGGAAACCCATGCCTTGTGTAGGCTCAAAACGACGCCCAACATTACTTCAGTTCCGAAGGCAGAGCCTGGTTGACTTGAGCTAGCTGGCAGTTGGGTAATCATTTCCAAAGACGTGTCTAGCAAGTAGGCCTAGGTTTATTCTGCATGTAATCATTCATATTCCGCTACCAGTATATTTGAATAATTCCAATGTCTAAGACACTCTCACAATGCATCTAATATGCTTTCTAAAGAGCACTTCGAGTTGACCAGTTGAGGCTCGAAGCTTTGTGGCCTCTTTATACTTCAAATTTCAAATTCAAATTCAAATTGTTTTTATTTCTGTATGGATTCAAAAACAGAATATCACAGAATTGTCAACTTGATACTTGATACTTGATAGTCCTATTCAACAAGGGGCATTGATTTTGTAGGTTACAAAGTCAATGCTAGGGACTAGGCATAACTTTCAATGGTTTTCTTACTTTGGATCTTGTTGTGGCTAAGTGTCAGCCGGGTAATATTCAGCATATTGACTGGAAAAAAAAGGTTTACAAATTATAGCAAATTACATTGATCAAGTGAATTTAATCGAGGGCTAGGAGGTCTTATAAAATGGGAATTTGTGGTACATTGCAGTAAAATTGTCAAAAATACACAGGGGCCACGCCCACAGTCACACCCACGTGCTACAACCAAACTAGGGCTGACAGCTTTGCTGTATTGGCTACTGAAATGGCCATTAGAGAAACGAGTTACCTTATTTGGTCACATCTTACGTTCTTGTAGTAGACAAACGATTACTTACACAATCCGGGCATCTCCTCAAATGATGATATTCCTTTATCAGCCAAGTCCAACTCGGGATTTTGGATTTCATTGGCTTCATCGATAACTTTCTTAGATTTTGACATTTTGGATGTATTCGGAATACAGGATACTGGTGCCTGATTCATTGCGCGCGCAGTTCGTCACAATCTTTCGTTTCGTTCTTGAACAGAAACACAAATAGACTGAGCAGTTGTCGATTACGTCGTTATGATACAATAGCAGCACTAGCTAGTCTGCTACCCCCATAAAATTGAATAATACAAAATAACAACAGAAACATGTTTAAAGTTCAACACGATTCATAATCTACATGAAGTAGGAACAAAATTTTAAGTTGACAGTTGAATTAATATTAAAATAAAATGAGTGCAATAAAATAGTACTAGAATCAATAATATACCTAATTAAGACAAATGGTTTAAAAATATTGAAGGGTGCAGAGATAATTTTAAAGTTAAAAATTATGACTCAATATTGTTACTAGCTACAGAAAAATATCTCAGCTTAGGATTGGTAGGCCTATAATTTTTATAATTTCTGGTATATTTTCAGATGTATGGTAAATACAATTATTGTGAATACCAATATCTGTATAGTAAAGTATAGAATATTTTGGTGAGTGGTAATGTGTTTCTTCATAGGAATTTGGAATTACTCAATATCGTGAACTTTTCCAGCCGTCGTAGTTCGTAGCTTTCTTCAACTCTGTATTTGTCTTGTAATTTGTTTTTTTTTCTGAGGAAACTTTATAATGCTGCTTAACGACCCCACCAACAGCTAGGTTATACTGGGGTGAAACTTTACCTTAGTCAACAACTTTGCTAATGTCTCTTGTCCCACATCCTGGCAGAATCACAGGTTAATTTTCTTTGCTATGCATTTACATTGGTGCCACGACTTTGAAAAATTCTGATGGGTGCTTTAATGGAGCCAAAATAGTCATACCATAACAAGTGTGCAATCTGCCTGTCTTGAAAAATGTTTTTTTTACACATTTTGTTCATTCAAGTAAACTTCAATATTTAGACCCACTCTGATTGGTGCTTATCAATAGTCCTGGTCCTAGACATGACCTCCAGTATATATTAGCACAGCAGATCAGCTAATAGCAGAGCTATTATATTATCCGAGTGCTCCAATGTTATGGGCACCAATCCTTCACATACCGGTAGCCGTAGTTAGCCCACATGGTTATTGTTTTATATCATTGAATATTGGAATTATTTCTATTATTAATCCACTTTCCATTTTACTGAAGTAAACATTAAATGTGAAGACATTTACTCTGGGTTTCGACTTTTGTAATCCTAAAATATATTTTACAGTATTTCTTTGAAGTACAAACTTCTATTTACATTGGGGCTCCTTTCAAGATGAAAACTTCTATCGCTACACAAAAGGTATATATACCGTATGTTTCCACTGCTCCTCCACATCCATAATGTTATGAAGTTCAAATCTGACCTATCAATATTTTGTGTGCCATACCTGTGATATCTACATTACCCTGTATTATTAGATACAAAAGAGAAGTCGTGGAAATGAGAGAAGGCAGAGAAATGAGTCTAAGAAAAGGTAAGGTAATGGTTGAGAAATATTGAGAATATTGATGCTTACTCATACTTCCTCACAATTTGTCTATCAATAAGAGTTTTACTTTTTTCTTTATGAATGTTTCATGCAATGTAATTTGTGGACTAATGCAATCACTGACTTACAACCTCACAAGGCTTTTCCTTATTTGAATTACTTCAAATATATCACAGCAAGCATGCAGGCCCAATATGTAGGTCACGTAATATCAAAAGTAAAGTCAAATAAGAGAGCATCATTTTTTTGCGTCAATTTGATGGATATGGGATATCAAAATTGAGAAGAAACAAAGAATTTGACATACTTGCAAAGAGATATGGACAAGAACTATTCAACTTTCATAATTTTCACGTCTGTAGCTACAAAACATTTCGTGATTCTATTCGATTTTAATAGTTTGGCTATGAGTCATACTGTAGTTGGCTATAGTTTGGCTATGACTATGAAATTAATCATTTTTCAAGTACCGGTATTAAGGCCTATCTAGTATCTACCAATTAGAAATATGATCTTCTATGGTTCTAAAGTCAGCACCAAAAAAGTGATATTTTCTAAATAGACTCCAATCAAAGTATCAACACTAAACCTGTGCGAAACCATTAGAATACTAATTAACACTGGGGAAACCTGGAATTAATCACACACAATAGACCTTTCAAAACTCAAAATATATTTCTCAACTAGTTATAGTATGATAAACTATCACACACAAGTTTTTAGTAATGTACCAGAACAATAGTGAGTTATGGTTAGGGTGACCATATTCAAGAAAGGAAAATCCAGGACAACGCCAAGACGTGCGTTGTCGAAATCATTCCTTACCAATTTTATTAGCGGGTGCAGACTCAACAGCCCCACAGGGATTTTTTTTTGAATTTTTAGCCTTCTAGTATCATTTTGGGTGATTTTCATATAAAATCAAGAATATATTTTTCTCTATATAGTAATTGCGTACAACTTTTCAACTCTGAGAATGTAGCCCTAGTATCGTTGATGTAGCCCACACATGTATTCACATAGGATAGGAAGACAGTTTTTTTTAAATTGATAAGCAATTAAAAAATTGATTCACCAAATATTAGTAGTTTTTTTAATTTGAAACAAAAATGAATTGTGAGAAGATAAATATAAGAGTATGCAAAATACCACTTATTTTTCTTCTGTTACTGAGAAACTGGGACATTTGTTGGTACCGAGAACATTTCTCGGGACGCCGGGACAGGAAGCTCAAAACGAGGACAATCCCGGAAAACCGGGACGTCTGGTCACCCTAGTTGTGGTAGCATAATACCTTGCTGTTGGACGTATGCTAATACTGTGCGATCTCACTTGATCATAGCATACAAACACGTATCAAACAGATCTCACAGGAATATCACGCAAGCCACGCATGATGTTTCGTTGCACGATGAGATGGCAGACGGAATCAATCTCCAATGTAGTATACTCTTCTTTAATATTTCACACAGAAAGTCACATGGTAATGTTTAGTTCTAACGTAAAGTCGATCATCAATATGTCATTAAGTTTAGGTATGAAAAACAAATAGTTGGACCAACATTGCCTTCAATTATTCTTAAAACAATGATAACAGAATGTAAAATATCACTATTTTCCAACAATAATGTAGAGTTTTTCTATGAAATGACTAAGTAAATCTAAAAATGTACAATATTCAAATAATACAATTGATTAAAATAATTTATTGAATGGATACGCGGAACTAAATTCACCATTACTCGGCAGGCTCGTATTCCACACTGCGGAAAGAAGCTTATATACATTATTGCAGTCTAACATCATATTCAGGTAATACAACTAGTCAATCTTTTATTATCATTATTCACTATTATTATAGCACACACTTGATAAGGATTATTTACCTGTTAATAACACGTTCAACAACACACTATGAAATCAATGAGACAAACTTGAAAAATAAAACATTCCATTATTGGCGTCACAGTTGCCTGTACCACTTGGCTTCTAAGGATAGACTGTCTGGCAAGGGGATTGCCTGGCATTCACTCACTCATGCTCTGACATATCAAAACACAGCACACAGCTCTACTGTTTCACAAGATTACAACTACTAGGGTTAAGTCTTATAGTAGCCTAAAGCAGTTGTTCTCTACTGCAGGTGGGTCTCGATCGAGTCGACCTTCAAAATAGCTTTCAAACAATAATACTGTTTTGGTGGGCACTAACTGAATCACTTTTTTATTTTCTTACAGATTTTGTATATTTTCAGGGCTATACCTTTTTTGGGAACATAATTTCATGTTTCTGATGTAATTTTATGGAAACTGTGAATAATGGTAATTGTAAAAAAGATCATATTAGGCTATTTGCCACATTTATTAGGCCCTACACATAGGTGAGCGCAGAACATTTCAATAGGTACGGCCCATTACGAGTAATTGAATCTACATTTTTTGGTTAGGTGGAAGATGAGGTTTATAACTTTAACCTTGCCATTTTATTTTGTGCATTGCTATCCCAAAATGTAGGCCTACACCTTTTAGTAGAAATATAAACAAAAATGTGGGTTGAAAACAATTATACGTAAACTTATATTCAAATATTAAAATAACAACAGGGCTGATGAAAACAATTACTCTGCATAATATTCACGGCTACACCCTAACGGAAACGAAGCCAATAACGTATACATACAAGCAGATAATGAGGGAACACACTCATTTCGTCCCACAGGAAAATTGTTGATTTGTTTGAAAAAAAATTGGGTGTTGATAGTTGAAAATTGTTTCAAAGAATTAAAAGTAATTTTATGTGTTTGCAAGAATTACAATGGTGCAAGAAATGTTATTCTACGATAGCTGTTGAGAGATAATTTAGGATAAACTATTCCGTATATTTTTCCTTGTGATGTCTTAGGTACGCCTGGCCAACCCTCCGTACCCTGTGCACACACCTATGGGCTATGGCCCTACACCAAGAATATAATTTGGTAAACAGGTTGTGAAACCAAAAATGTAGACAGCTAAGTGACCCAAAAGCAATCAAATAACAATACAGCAAAATTATTACAAAAACAAAAAAATGATAAGAAATGCATACTCTAAGTAATCTGGTACCAGTAGGCCCTAAGGAATATCATTTTATATTAAGGAATATTGGCTCACGGCCTAAACGTAAACATGTACGAAACAAATTCAATTCACAAATACGGATAGTTCTAAGTACATTGAGAAGAAGAGGGAGAATGTTGTTCTGGATCCAGAAATTTACACTCGGAACAACGGCACGCTTTTCTCAATCTTATAGTTACTGTTACTGTACTGTACAGTTACATTACTGTAGACTGAATCACCTTACTACTATCCTATGAATGAAGCTTATCAAATATTTTGTCAAATACTTATAATTTCACATTTTTAGAATAGCAGAAATGTTAACCTAGTATGTCACCTCCCCCCCACCAATTTAAATACCTAATAATTGAATGAATGAATATTTGGGTTTTATGCAGCGTCAACCGAGAAAGTTATTTGTGAGAAATAATTACCCCCTTTTCCAAATGAGAAAATATACCATTAAAGAGAATTATAGCTGGTAAAAAAAATATCTAAAGCTGTCATTACCCAAATTATTCTTGAACTAACCAGAGAGATCTGACAGAACCATCTTCCATCTGAATACGGACATCTACGTGTATTTCGACTGCTCTCAACTGAACCAGTAACGCCATCTAAATACTAAAATAAAGCTATAGTTTGGTTACTGAGAACAATTGACTGAGTTGGCCTTGCGAATGAATAGGAAAAGGCTCAAAAACTGACCTACTTGTGAGTGGTAACTAAAGACGAGGGTGAGTACGTTTTAAGTGACATGTTTTTTCTCCTCCATTTTAATCCTACTGCTTGTGGCTGCTTGGTTAGTACGCATAGGTTACAGTTACCTGACCCGAGGCATAACCAAACTAAGTTATTCCTAGTTATACTAGTTATTCCTGAGGGAAATAACATGTGAATCATATCCAAGTATCTTGGTAACTTTGTCACAATAAGATGACTGACTGTCTTCTAACCATTGGCTATATACCCAATGTTCTAAACAAGCAGCCGCAAGCAGTGGTGGTAAAACGGTATGGCACTTCAAAATCATCTCCAGTTGACGGGTCATTATAGTAAGAAAATATTCAACACTATGGTATTCCACTGAAAGAATATATATTTTTTGTATGAATTTTATAAAAATAAAACGTTGAAATCTCCAGTTTTACACATTTTCACATCAATCACGACAGGTTATTTTTAGGAAATTAAATAATTTGAGCTAAAGCTAAGACGCAATTCTACATACAGGAAAAAGTTTGTTCTCTGATTTTTTATTGTGCTTGCTCCAAACTAAGGAATCAACCAACTTCAGGATTTGATGTAGGGCTTTGGAAATTTAAAAAAAAAATGTATAGTTTTGTTTGAAAATCTTGCGCCCTTTTTGTCTCTTCTAATACCTTCTTGCTAAACTTACTAGATGCCACAACCGGTGTTCCATCAGCTATCACACACTCATCCCTTTTGGGCTGGTGCTAACGCCACTCAAGTCTTTAGTACTTCATTTCACCACAAGTACCATTTTAGAACAAGCATACAATTATAATCTACAATGACTAGTAGGCTTACTTAACATAGAACAGTCTATAGAAATATGAACAAATATGTGCATACTAGTGATAGCATCGGGTAACAGATTAGGATCCAGGTAAGCGCCAAAATTAACCGAATATCAAAAAATATCATGGAACGTTTTTTTGCCATTTTTTTAAATTCCCACCTTTTCTTATCAAGATCGACGGTTTCGTCTCATGGTTTCAAGGTTATTGGCTGTCAGACTATTCTCCAGATTAACAGACACAAGACTACCAGCTATAGAACTGGTAGAGAGGTATAGGATCGTGACTGTACGAGTTAAATCACATCTGTACCACATGATGAAGAGGGGGCGGAGGGGGCCTGATAAATGTTTATAAAGAAAACGTGTTGCCATTTGACAATAAAAACAAATTGTAAGGATTATCCTTGCATATTGTTAACTCATACTTCATAGTGGGTAAAGAGTTTAGATATAGAGGATTCGAATAGACTGTTCTTCCTCTTCTTGTCTTTTAGGTTCGACACGCGCATCATGACTCTGGGAGAAGATGTGAAAAAAGTAGCGGCAATTATGTGAGGTAAAGCCTGCCGCTGAGGAAGCTTTACCTCACATTATTGCGCTAGGCGGTTCGCTCTCGAATGGTCCTTTGCGCGATTCATTTACACAGCACGCATTTTCTCATATTGCAGGTGCCCGGGTAATGCTTTACCTGTCCTTGGCCCTGCCTGGTATCCGAAGACATCACTAGTACATACTACAGTAGAATCAAAATAATTTTGTACCATGTGTGCCTAATCAAATTGGTATGCATCAGTACTGAATTGTGTCGATCGTTAGTGCTAATACATATAACACACATACATAATATTGGTGTACGCTGTCAATTCGTAGTAAAATACTCAAATCTTTCTTCTTACAAACCAGTTAAATATGTATGTGAAATGTAAAAATAAACTACAAATCTGATAATTATTTTCGTACGCTAAGTCCACTACGTAATTGACTGTACGACAGTGGACTACGTTCCACTATAAGAGCGGCTAAATTATCATACGTTTACAAAAGTTGTTGTATGGTATCTTGTTCACTCCTGTCACAGGTTACAAGCCCACATATTTCCAAAACCACCCAACTACCTTCTTATTTCTTAATCTAATTGTATTTGGTATATTTATAGAGAGGATCTTCCCATCAGCCCTTTTGACATGCTCCTAAAATAGAAAACAAATAATGTTCGGACAAAGTGTTAAAAACATCAAATTATAAGAGCATGAAATACATTACAGCACAATGGATTGCCAAGTTTATTGTAAGTTAATAGTATGCTGTCACTATTTGGTTTGCCCTTGGATATGCATCGGACGGAGATTGGAAACGGATCGGTTAGAGGAGGTTAGCATACGTCAGACTGGTCCTGAAAAGAAACATTCATTCATTATCATGCATAAGTCATAACTAACAACTGCACATGGATGGGAAAGCACTAAATTACTTGTTCAACTTGAAGCTATATGATCAAGTATGGAAGAAGGTATTAATTAGTTGGATGACTAAATTACCGTCTATACCAAAATACAAATAAATAATTTGGCGTGGATTGAATTGGAATGGTATTTGATAGTGAACAGATCCATTTTAAAACGCTGAAATTATAAATTCTTTCTAGCTCAGTCAATTCAATGAAAATATTTTATACGTTTTGAAGGAAATTTTTGATACCCTGTGCAACAGCCACACTTGGAATTTGCAATAACCATCGGACCAATAATTACTTGAGATTTTGTAACCCAAAGTGAATCATTATCTCATGGAAGAATAAAAAATTAAACTCACGACCCTGATTTTGACTTTTCCCATTTGAATTCAATAGCCTACAGCTAGAAAGTGTGATTTCCACCTGGACAGTTTGCTACGTATCAAAGGGAGTAGTATGGGAATCAATATCGGTGAACGAGAATAGCGGCTATGTACGAGTAGGACAGAGCAGTTTGCAGCAGGCAGTTGTTCATCAGCCACACTATGTAAAATTGCTAGAGCAATATGTACAAGTGAGGGTGACCGCAATCAAAAGCTTATTCAGACAAGTTTGGAGGAGAGAAAGGAGTACAGTATATATTCCGCTGTGCTTTTCTCACACTCTCTTCAAAAACGAACATCATTTGTTTCAAGACAACGTTTCAAAAGTATATTTTCATTGTCAATTCAAGTACTAATTTTGTATTAATTATTAATATATACCAACTACAATTATAGAAAAATTGCATTTTCCAATCATTCCACGATATGCATCATGTACTCAATATAATTGATGAAAATTAAATATATTTTTGAAAAGTATGGTTTGACTTGAAGAATATTGATTTTGAATGGTTGATATGAGAGATGATACAGAGAAATAAGTGATATAGGAAATAATGAGGTGGGTTCAGGTTGGAGAAAACACATATGGATAGAAAAACACAGCAAAATGGACTGGACAATGAGTTCTGGGAGGTAGCTTCTACAAGAATCAATGAACTTTAGTTTCCTACTATTTTTTTAATGGATTCTTATTTTTCACATCACTTGTTTCTCTTACTCTGTATCCTCAACTATCATTCAGCTCTCATATAATCCATTGAAAATTGATATTCATCCATGTATTTTATAAATTATGGTATAAGCCACCCACTCAGTAACAGGGGCACGACAATCGACAAGGAGCCACAGGAACTACGGTATTTGACATTCTGTATTTTCAACACAGTACTGGCTGGTTTGCTTCACTTTCTCATCATTTACTCCTAGACCTAGCATACTAATTCACTAGTTCACACCAACTTTTAAAAAAGTAAAAAAGTGATCCATTAAACTGATAGAACAAATCAAACAATGTTCATTTTGTTACTTTATTTGTTATTTTATATATATAAAAAAACCCATCAACAATGGAAATAAGACTACGTTTTAACACACTGGTAGTGTTTAATTAGATCGCAAAAAGTGAAGAGTCGCTTTAAAAACTTGAATGACGTCAAATAAAAAATGTAGCACATATTGTGAATTGTTACCCCCTCCCCCTCCCCCCGAAAATAATAATTTCTGGAACACAACACAAAACTGAACGCCAACGAACTGGAACGCCAAATAGAAATAGGGTATATCAGATTGACCTGCCCATGCCGTGGAACGATATAACCTAGCCTTTAGTCTAGATCTCATTTCATGTATTATTACAAGGATTAGGAGAATACGTGAGAAGTAGGTGATGCTGAGTGAATGCCAGATAGGAATGGCATTTATAATAGATGCTGATTCTAATGTGGCATTCACGTTGCGACGCAAAACAGAACTAACTGTCTTCACTTTGGAACGCAATCATTTTACTATGTCATCAACTTTCCAACATGTACATAATTCTATTAAAATGTATATAATGGGTTAGTCCTTAAGAAATAGATAACAACCATAAGAATGGATACGTAAAAGGCTACTTATATAACACAATGTTGGCATGGTTTAGGGAGTGAATAATTCAATCTAGGACCCTTGGCAATCATTTCAAACAATGGCCTGCATCAATCGCGACTCGGTAGACTATCAAGCAACGTGGGTGAAAAGTTTCAAGACAAATTTGAACTTTAAGACGAATGTTTTTCAACAAGAAAAATTCTAAATGAACATTCTTAACATCAATAACAACAATGATATAATTTATATAACATCAATATATAAATATCTGATTATTTGTATTTATAACTGTAACAAATTCTGATTTCCTACCAAAAAATAACTCTATTTGCTAGCCAGATAGGTGGTTAAGATGACCTACAGCCTCTACAGATATTACATATAGGATTTGCCTTACAGTCAATTCTTGTAAGAGATGCTCTTCTCAAATAGATACGGTAATACAAAGACTCAATAAATCATTACTACCACAAGTCTGCATATTTTTTTATATAATAATTCAATACGCAATGGAAATAAAAAATTAGTGCAATTTGAGGTGAGAATTACTACTGAGAATTCCACTTGACTCATGATTTGATACTAGTGGTCAATAGGTCAACGTATTAAGTACATACTGAGATTGTCCCATGTCGAACAGAAAGGGTCAAGTAGACTACTGACAACCAACAAAACATAAGAAATAAGAGGTTCGTCTGAGAGAGGCTACTAGAAAAAAAGTAGAAAATCCCGTTAGTGCTCAGTAATCGTATGGAAAATTACACGATAAGATAAAAGTAAAAGAGTGTAGAAAATTATAAAATCTCATCTCATAAATATTATACACGTCAAACTGCAAATAGTTTGTACAGTTGCGGTCACACCAATTGGTCAATCTGGCTACATTAAAATTCATCCTGGAAAAAATACAGGCCTACTGATATTTTACGCAATACAACTAGAAGACAATGTGCATACTGCATACGCACACATGTGCGTAGATTTCATTTAAATTTCAACTTTAATTGCAGATCAAACCACTTGATGTGACCGCAACCGCACTCATTTGACTGCATTATGTGAGAGGCCTATAAGTGTGGCAAAAAGTAAATTAAAGCATGTTTAAGAGATGAGTCATCAGCTGGAATGTAGATACAATTCATCAACAAACACTATTTCTGAGGATCATATCGAGTTCTACCGAAGAAACTGATCGATCGAATCAATTACACTTCTCAGGATGTGATGTAGTACAGGGAATGGCTTGGCTCGTAATGACCTCAAAAAGGTCAGCTAGAAAACTATGTAAGAGTTCCATAATAGTGCTCTTCACAGTATAAATCTAGATCAGTGGGTCTTACGATTAAGATAAATGTAAGATGGCCTCAATAGGGCAATTGAAAGATCTTATAAATGTGATCTTGTGGGCAATATTATACATATGAGGCTTACGCATACTCTTGATTGGTGTCGTACAAAGTGAAATTCATAAACGGAAAAAAGAGTTAATCAAGGTATAAACTGATGCCACTATAAAAATAAATCTGGAGTCAATCCATGCTGTTATCTGAAGTTCCTAACATTGGACCAATATGTCCGAGGTTTGCATTCAATAGAATATGCTGGCATGCTTGCTTGAGGCATGACCAAACTGAAAGACAGGGAGAAGTTGTTGCGGAGATACACTTACATGTGTTCAGGATGTTCGCGGATACAACTGATCAGCTGATCAGGGGTCAGCTCACCTTTACAAATTCGGTCAATTGCCGTGAACAGTGGGAACCTGGAAACAAACAATTAATCAATTACGCTCAAACAACAATAATACATTGATCCCTATAAAAGCTATACATTATCTTGTTTCAACAAAATACCCACTTACAGGCATATGAAAAAGGCACTTTTTTCCATTCGCAATTTGCATACATCTTTCAAAGGTATGTGAGAGATAACATTGTATTTTGCCATCCATTTTCCGCAGGGTAAATGATCTTAGTCTGCTATAGCTATGCTGCACCACAGAATGATGCATATTTGCTGGAAACTTATTCTCTCTTGTCACTCTTTCATCTCTCATCATTTTTTCAACAAGACTCGGATGGCATACTTTTGTAGTTTAAATATCTTGTCTAGGCCTATGTATTTGTTTGCTGCTGTTGGACTAGTGGACAGAAGACAATTATCTCTACACACAATATATAGTGGAAATGCAATGTATTGGCAGTACATGCAACCCACCATTTACAATGACTAGCCTACTTACTTTGCTTCCATATTGCCGGCTTTCAGCATATAATTCACTTCTTGAGCTGTGATTGGTCCTTGCAACTTCTGACCGTTCAGCATCTCAGCCTCTAGTTCTGCGATCGACTGGAAATAACAAGCACCGAACATTAGACCTGGTCAAAATCTGTCACTTGGCCTAATACTCTCCAAGATAGAAATTCAGTTGCGGGCACAAAGTGGTCGATAAAGTTACATTAAAATGCATCCTGAAGAAAACATACTGATATTATACGCCCTAAAACTATAAGACAATATGCCATATGGCATATGCATAAGGCAATATGGCATAGGACAATATGCCGTCTATGGAAAAACTAGCAGTTAAATAAGTGTAGATTTTATTTAAATTAAAAATCTAATATAGGAAAAAACTATTTGATATAACCGCAAGTGCATACTTTAGTGAAAAAAAGTAGTCAACAAGCTTCTGGAATATAAAGGGAAAAGCAAGACTACAGATTGTTTACTTCGCAGTCAATGTTGAATGCAGTCGTCACCAAATGACAAATAATTCAACATTGCTGTCAACCTCCCAAGACATATTGTGTAAGAACACTACAGTCAACCCTCGTTCAGTCAACCCCCATTTAAATAAAATACTCTAAAATTGGCTAACCTGGTGGGTTTTATATCGAAAATTTCACTAACTGTGAAAGGGTTAACTTAATAGGCTATTAAAATTGACTGAAAATATAGAAAATTAAACAACGACCATAGTATATCAGTAGGCCTAATATGATACTGGTAATAATTCTGTATTGACCAGTTGAATAAAAATGTAATCAATTTTAAAAATTCAAATGTGGGAGGTGGACTCACCTTCTTTGTCTTGACGAAGGCTTCCGAGACACGGCGGTTGCGTCCTCCGTAGCACGTGGTGATGAGGTCAGCGACCCCGCACGACTCGAAGAATGTAGAAAGTTTGGATCCCGGATAAAAGACGTCAACAAACTTGATCATCTCCATGAGTCCGAGTCGAATCACTGCGGCTTTAGTGTTGTCTCCGAGTCCAAGGCCATCAACAAAACCAGCTCCGCATGCAACAATATTCTGCAACCACAGTCATATTGACCAATTAATTTTTTTATAGGGGCCTACTTCATTACGAAAAAACACCGACTGCTTTGAAAGTACAGTTGATGAACAACAAAATATCGAATTCAACCTAAAATGATAATGATTACTAAAAGGACATCACAACCCTGAAACTAGATTTCAAAGAATATAATGACGTTATTCTTTTCTTTATTTTTAGAGAAAACTAGAAATCATCATCTTAGTTTCAAAAATTATAATGTATTCATTTGTCCTCTAGGACCTGGCCCTTTTTCTGAGTCGTGACGTAGATATTACTCGATTCTGTTTATGTTTCTATCCAGCATCTCAAGGCAGTTAACAGCAGTTAAGATAAAACATTGCTCTTTTAGTGCACTATAAACCTATTTCTGCAACATATGTACTTCTTGTTAGAATCGCAATAACAGACGGATTTTTTTTCAAATTCAATCCTGCATTTGTATTAATCTATAATAAAAGCTACATCACCTGACAGATAATAATGAAACTACACCAGATGATGGATAGTGATAATATGAACATTAAGTTAGTAGGATATGTTCATATGTCAAATGATTATGAAAATAGAGCCAAATGCCCACGCCTACATCTCCACCTCCCCCCTCCTCTCCTTAATTGTGAAAAATCTGGAATTTCAGCTCATAAACCTTCAAATAGAAAAAGAAAAGAAAGGGGACAGAAACATTGCAATCTAAAATTTGTCTTTGGTATATTGATAGGTCCAGCTAACTCACTTTATATGCTGTATCTGATTCAACTGGAACTAAAATAATGACCAAGTTTGGACAAAAGTCACTTTATTCCAAACTAATGTTCCAAGATTGCTTCCTCCAATTGTACTTGTACCGGTACTGTACAGTGGATTACCTGTCACTTCTCCTTTGTTGTTAATGGTAGCTAAAGAAGGTTTCAAAGTGCAAGAAACTGTGCAAAGAACTCTGAAGCAGAGAGTTTTCCAGGTTCGAGTTTCAAATAAGAATGAAGTCGCAATCATGAATGACCCACTCACAAATTTGTCCATTTCAACAATAGGCCTACTGGTGTATGAGTTAACCTTAGGCTTAATTGCATGCCTACATCAGAAAAAATCTTTGTTAAAAAAAGGAATGGTAACACAAATTTTAAAAAAAAGCTATTTCACAAAAAATGTAATGGCAGACGATAATTAAAATTACCGGTAGTAGGTTTAATTTCCCTTGGTTTTCATTTTTTCATCAACACTTCACATGATCACGAATTATCCCTAGTGGTGAATCGGTATGACAAACAGCGAGTCTTACAGTAAACATTGTTTGACTGCATACCTTGAGAGCACCGCACACCTCCACCGCATCCGAATCGTCGACGACGACCACCCGGAAGTAATCGGTCTGTATGAGATCCCGGAAGAAGGAAGCCATACGTTTATCTCGACATCCGATGGTAGTCTCGCAGAACTTCTCTTCCGCCACTTCTCCAGCAAGGTTGGCACCCATCAGCACATTGCAAGGAATCTTCAGATGACGCGTGATGATGTGAGATATCAGCTCGATACCGCCCCCCTCTTTCTGGTCGAAACCCTGCAACCCACAAGTACGACATGCATTGTAACGTACAGTGGAAAAGCATTCCATATTTATACTCAGGTCGTACAATTGGCTCACAGTTGAGGAACTGCTTTGAAATCTAATGACAGATGGATGGGGGTAGGCATGGGTTCAAGTCCTGTCAAGTGTCATCACTTTATCGTTTCATTACCACCACCTCATTCGTATCCTCATGTAACCTACCTAGTTGTTGGTGGGGTAGTTAAGTACCATTACTACAAAAAATCCAGATCAACAAGTTCATGAACAGTCCATGGGAGTCGAGTTAGCCGAATATAAGTGTTTGGCAAATTACTTTGGAACGGAACGAGATATCAAAACCCGGATTTGACAGCAGCACAGACTTTTAGTATCAACAAAATATCAATGTGTGTATTATTCTTGTAATCAATAGACTCCGTTCCACCATGTTCACTGGTACGGTAATTACTCGAACATAGTCTGCAATCATATATTAGCCTCACCACTGCATTACCCATGGATTTAGCAGCAACATTTACATCATTTCTTATCTAGATGTATCTGCAAAAATGTACTCACACAATGTATCAACTACAAAAAAATCTCATTTAAATATCTAGTAATCTCAACTCTTTAACTGCTACGCTAGCGTGTAGGCCCTATGCGTTTTAGCTTGTTGTATCCTCAATGTTACGACTGTGTGAACGTGATTACTGATTAGTTTCCTGAGCAATATTGTTTACACTATATTAGACAGCAAACTGCAGTTATCAACCTATTTGTTTTATATATTTTTACGCGATCTCTGGCTGAACATATACATACAACTTCTTCAAAACAACTTCGACATTCAATTTATCTCATCTTAGTGTCGTTTTCGGACGAAATTTCTGTCAACGACTCGGTCTAATTCTGACAAGTGAAGATGACAAATATTGATGGGCTGGCTCGTTGAAATAATGTCATTATTCGACCGATATTGAAGAACTTATCTTACACATCTAGATCTATCTACATTATCTAGCACACGAGTATGAAGAAGTCTGAAGAATCTCACCACGATCCTAATAACAATAATAACAATGTATTTACTAGTGAATTATTTGTATGAGTTCTTGTATTTTGGGGTGAATACCTGGGTGTTTCCCACCAAATTCTAGAGCAGAATTTCTCCGATTCCGTTTCTATTATTGCCAAGTCTTTCTTATTCATCATCCACCTCCTGCCCGATCACTTTCTCTACTGCCTCTTCTTCTCTTCCTATGAATTATCCTACCTACCCACCACCGTCCTCAACTACACCCCACTTTTCCCCTCTATTAGCTCCCCCAAGCAAAGCACCTTCCTGAAACTTTCCCCAGGTCTTCTATTCATCACTCTAATGTTTTCATTCTCCCCAAACACAGCTTACGTATTCTCTAACTAGTCCATCATCTATTCTCCACATATGGCCATACCAAGTCAATCTTTCTCTTTCCTCTTTGATTTATTGATTATTGTTTGCTTAATAACCCTCCAACAGCTAGTACGAATGAGTGGATACAAGACGAATGATGTTTACAAAAATACACGCTTTATGCGGTTTCGGACCCACAACCGATGTGACTTCAGCTTCTCGAGTAGTGCTCTTGTTAAATGAGCCACAGTAGCAACTTTCCATTTTGAAATGGATCAAATCCTGATCAAAAATATAATAAAAAATGACCAAACAATAAAAATGAATGAAAAAAATATATTGTAGAGCTCTATATTAGTTGGAAGAATAGTCAGTCAAATACAGCATTGTCTCAAGTAAAGATAGCTTTACCGTGGCACTTGAGTGTGGGAATGACGGTTGACTTAAACTTACCTTGATAAGAGATAGTCCAACAGCAGACGGCTTGATCTTACCGAGCAGAGTAGCACACAGAGTTCGGATGAATTGATGAGGAACAACGAAGATTAGGACATCAGCCTCTTGAGCAGCTAAAGTCACGTCTGGTATTGCCACCTGTTGAGAACAAATCACATGTTGGGCCCAGAAAACAGCCACGAGAGAATCTATGCACTACTACTTGGTGGAGTGAGTTCTACGGATTCACCAGATTCAGTTCCTGTCAGAATAAGAATCAGCGTTCATTCGATCGCCTATTCCTGTTCTGACAAAAAGCTGAAGTTAATGGATGAATTTCTATAAAAACATTTTATTTTGTCAACTACAAGATATTGCACAACCGCAGAACTCACTTTAGCATGTACTATCAGCCACGAGAATCTCCGTCAACACACCAATATTTATAGATATGATACTGAGTATTCTTCTATTGACTTTACAATTATTGTGATAGATAATATGCGGTCCAGTGGACCGTATAGGTACTTGAAAATGAAAAATATAGGGTAGGGCCTACAAACCGGAATGACCCACGTAATTTTTGTGGGTACCAGGTTCCTAAATTGTTACCCAAAGGCATCACCAATATATATATACATATATATAAATATACACATGGTTACATTGTTAGCTGCCAACTGTGAGTCTGTATGTGCACATAAATTATATCATATCAATGTATACAATTGGGAATAAAATTATTGACTTGCCACACAAAACGAGATTACAACTGCGTGTAACCAATAACATTTGACGCGGCGTCAGTGTTATAGGTGACAGATGAAGGGCGCATGGAAGGAGACAAGGACAACAATCTCTCACATGCACTGAGTATTCTCTTAGAGAGTTCTAGATGGTACACACATGCACACATATATGAATGGGCCACAAACTATTGGTACCACTGCAAGAGATCGTAATGGCAACAGAAAGCGAACGAGTGTATGGACTACATTTGCCGGGTGTTCTGCCTTTGTCTGTACCAGCATATATGCATATATGTTACGGATTATTTTCTCATCCAATCTCAAGGATAAGAGGTATAGGCCTAGATGGTATGAGAGAGGAGGGAATATAATGGGCCACATATGCACTGCATATATATATAGGCCTACTCTTGATTATTTATAACATTCGCGTTCAGTATTTTGTTTAAATATTTTCAGGGATTGAACACGTATAATTAAAACATATACACAAATCAAAATATGAAATTGTTTTAATATAAAGATGACCCTGATGTCTCCGGAGTCCCCTTCTTCAGAGTAGTGGAGACCCCAGAAACGTCAGGCTCATCATTATATTCAAACAATTTTATATTTCGATCCAAATGTCTCTGTGTTTTAATTATACGCATTAGATCCCTGAAAATGTTTGAACATATAAAGAGATATACCGATATATATATATATATATATATATATATATATATATATATATATATATATATATATATACACACCGTATATATATATATATATATATATATATTTTATTTTTTTTCAGTGCTGATATGGCACATCAATTAACCAATGATAAAAAGTATACCTATTATTGAATAAACATGAAATAAAAGATCAGTTTTTGAGCTGTAATATAGTCAAAACTGTTTGCATGTTTGCAATGCATTTGGTCCGAAAAGATATCATGACCCCACTAGCTATCCAGGCAGCTAGCTGTCGGGGACAAAATCCCATGAATGAATTGAAGCACTAATATATGTAAAATAAAAAATTAATGTACACACTGATTGAATGGTAATCTGGTTCAACCTTGACTATCACAATTAAGATGAGTGAAGGTCACGATGAATAGTAATAAAGAAACTAATCTATTTATAGTACCTGTTCACTGTGGCAAGAGTACCAATATGTAAATAAAATAATAGTGTCAAGGCTATAGGCCCTACATCTAATTTCAGGCCAGAAAGGTAGAAAAAATTACTAGAAAGACTAGGCCTAGGCTATTTTATATAAAAACTGTTCAGTCCGTTATACTGTACCTTATCTCCAGAATTATCATAATCTAATTAGATAAGAAGAGTCGAAAGACCATATACATATACATATATATATATATATATATATATATATATATATATATATGCACAAACAACCGCTTGATCAAATATGTCCACACTCATGGTACACACAGGGAAATATTCAATTATGTAGGCCTATTTATTAGTCAAGAGTAACGTTACAAGTAGCCCAGGAAATTTGAGTTGGCCTTCCATGTATTCATTTAACTGAAGAAGACCTAATTTAAATGGTCGACCATGGCGGTATTCGAAACCCAGTCACTCGAACAACACTTAGTGTGCTAGCAACTGAACTACCTTCATGAGTCGTACATGCCTTTTGGTAGGTCTATATATTATGTGGTACATTATATCGAGCAGTTCAGTAATTCAGTTGAAATGGTCAAGATAGAAGTAAGTTAAAGTAAGGGCAAGAGTGCGATTTTTTTTCATTCTCATTTAGGCCTACTGATTTTTAAAGTATTTTTATTGGCATATTTATAAATAATCACACAACGATTATACACTTGTGTGTGGGAAAATATCTATTTCAAACCCAAATAGTGTGTTCAATGTGGCATTAGGCCTACCGAGTCTATTCGACTATTCGATTATAGTCTATTCGACTATAAAATATGAAGGTCCCTACGAAATGAAAGCAAGTCCAGAAACCAAGCCAAGACTATAATTGGAGCCTCACAACACACGCTTTAGTGTGTAATGAGATAACTTACCACATTAGGAGGAATCTTATGTCCAGGAAGATATTTGGCATTCGACTATAAAATATGAAGGTCCCTACGAAATGAAAGCAAGTCCAGAAACCAAGCCAAGATTATAATTGGAGCCTCACAACATACGCTTTAGTGTGTAATGAGATAACTTACCACATTAGGAGGAATCTTATGTCCAGGAAGATATTTAACATTCTCGTGTGTTTCATTAATGATCTCGGTAAGTTTCTTGCCATTAATCATTTCTTCATAAACATACATAGTAACTTTCTCATCGATGTTATCATGTCGCTGAGCATTGAAGCCAACTATCTTGGCAATTGCCGATCCCCTAAAAAAAGATCAAGAATTAGATACCGGTATCACTCTATGCAAAAATTGGGATTCTGGGGACATTGGTACAAAGGTATATTCTGTTGAACGGAAAATGGAAGAGTGATTAGTGTGCCATGTCAGTCCTTCCACCCCTTACTTTTTGGTTTTCCTCTGAGTGTATCTACAAAATAAAGTGAATTTGTTAATGGGTTTGTTTATAAGGATTTTTCTCCCAAGCTAGGCCTTCTGAAAAGATGTTTACGATGATTGTCATTAGCGTAACAAACCCACAAACAGTTAGGTTATTTGGGGGTATGTATACGAGGAAATCTTTATAAAAACCCATGATATACAAGGAACCCACGCTCGATCTGACCTCAATTTCCGAAGTGCACTTCGGCTGATTGAGGCAAACAGACGGTGATCTTTTAAAAAAAAAAAGGGCGAGTACCATGGGCCTATACTTCAGAATGCATGAAAAAAACATGGTGAAGAACTCGAGCATGTGTAAATGATATTCCGACAAACCTGGTGTCATTATCTGCAATGGGACATACATTCAAGGCACTCTGCACTCTCCTAACCTAGGTCAACCCTCAAACTTCCAGCATATCTACCAAAACTAAGCAAGATCTACAATTAGATTGGCCATAATGCATAGGCCAAATAATGCATATTAACTTAGATCATTGCGGGATCTTTGAGGCACCACACTAGGCTAGGTCTAGGTCATGTGCATCAGCCAATGTTTACAAAAATTTCAAAGAGATCGTTTAGGCCATAGCTAGGGCCTAGGCACTATCCATGAAGGCCTACGCATACTATATTGATATTTGGTGTATTTTACGTACCAATTTCCAGACCCAATAATGCATACTTTCTTCTTGTTTGGCATCGTAGGATTATATTCAACTAAAAGCTTATGGGAACTTCTACAACAGACGTTGGGGCCAAGATGCAGCCTATGAATATCTCGAGCAGCGCGAGCAGAATAGCATGAACCTTGCTCTTTCAGTCTTCTGGGGCACTTCGGCTGATTGCCAAGGACAAATCGAAGTCGATATTGGTGCACCAATCGAGATTTACTCGCTGATAGAGACAATCGATTAGCACTGAGTGAAGCAATTGAATACAGCCGATTGGACCTACAATTTGAAAAGTAACATGCAATGCTCAGTTTTGTAATAGATATTTGATACCAAATATGCACACCCATTACTTAACGCTAGATTATTATATGTACAGCTCAATTAAAAACGAATATAAGATCTGCTGTGTGATATCATAGAAAGTAGAACAGAGGATGAGGATTGGGGGAAGGGAAATATTACAGGTCGGCTGAACTTCCAAAACTAGGGTTAATGTAAATGAGTTATATTTACTTATGCTTGCTCCCTGTTTCCAACGGGAGCAGCCGCCAACCTTCGTAATGCTATTTTAATACCAAACATTTCACTCAACATCTAATTGTGGACTACGTTCAACCTTTATATAGTAAAATAGGTCTAGAATATTTTCTTTGTTTTAGCCCAAGCTTATATTTGGTACATAATGTAAAGTAGTAAATGATGTACCTATATGAATGATGAATCAATTGGAAATTAAATTCGTTTATATTATGGTATACACGTACCGAACTAATATATTCCAATATTTAGTCTGGAACTCGGCCTAGGCTATGTCCTGTTTATCTAAGATTCCTTACCAGCAATTTATGTAAGTGTTACTTTCATTGCTGTCAACAATGATTTTGACTGAAAGGAAATGTTATGAAAATCAATTTTACCAATATAAAAATATTGTAAAAATTACAAAAATTAGACTAGTGGTAATATCAACATAGATATTGAATTATATGACCTACCGGTACATTGATTTAGAAATTAACTTTCTTCTGAACAAATACAACAAATACGAGATATAGTATAATAATACTGGCAACACTGTGTAATCTGTGTTACCTTGGAAACCACATATCTATTGATTTGGTACCAAAAGAAAAATTTTAATACAGATTCAAAATTAGGATTAGATAGGCTAGTTAAATATAATAAAACAAACCGCCATGCCCCAACTTGAAATAACTTATGTAATTGCAGTTCCATGGCGTCCTACCCAAAAGATGAGTGCACCCAAAAAGGTTAATAAAAAAAAAAAAGGTGCAAGTCAAGATGAGGACAAAGTCCCTAAGACCAATGAGAACATAATACAAATTGATAAGAAGCCTCAAGCTTGTATTCACCTGGAATATGAATTGATTCCCAATTTGCTAGCATACGAAATGGATATTTTAAGTTGGGGCCACGCTGCAAAGGTAATACCAACAAATAATAATTAAAGACATCAAAACCCTGGAACAAGATTTTAATGAATAGTGACGATATTTATTTCTCTAATTTTAGAGAAAACTAGAAATCACCATCCCAATTTCAGAGAATATAATTGATTTTCCTCTCCTGCAGAGACCACGAGTCATGAGGTAGGTCTAGGTATTACCGAATCTATATAGAAACATGAACAGAATCGAGTAATGTCTACAGACGGCTCAGAAAAAGAACCGGGTCCAGGACGACAAATGAATACATTATAATTTATGGGATTGAGATAATGCTTTCTAGTTTCCTCTAAAATTAGGAAAATGAATATCATCATTATTCGTTACATTTTAGTTTCAGGGTTGTGATGTCCCTTAAGGATATCAGAATTTTAACCAAATTGATTGCCAGTCATCTTTCATGCATGCAGGTACTTATGGTGGCATTCTAAATCAGGGTTCATTTTGCCATGCAAAAATCTAGGATTATAGGCAAATATACCTACAATGGATGAGCATGAAAAAACTGTAAGTCCTATAGCATAATTGAATTTCATTAGATTTCAACCAAACCAGCATTTATTATGACATAATGATACATTATGTAGACCTAGGACCTATGTACAATTATTATATCACTGACATGTAATAATACAAGAACCAATAATACTCATGTTATTCAAGAAAAAATAAAAGTATTCATCTGTATTTTTCTATTATTCAATTGACTTTATCTGGCCGATAGAGGTATTGGGCAGACCGAATCGAACCTTACTGGTAAAAAGGTATAATGAATCTTCTCTTCTTAATTGTCCAAATTGCTTGCTTTTGATGGATGCTGCCCACCAAAATGGCGAGAAAATTGTGCTTCACACCAATTGTTGGTCTATGAATTTTTGTTATCGTTTTTCATCGAACAGAAGAGATTTATCATTGCCAATGCTAAAAAAAAAACACAAGCAATATGGCTGACAGTCAAAATCATGTTGGATGAATCACACAAGATTCCCACTGTATTTTCAAACTGTAATGATAGCGAAGATCTTTTGCCGTCAGATGGATGATTAATGAGATGATAGGATGATGAAATGAAGGTTTCTTGGGTATTGGGAAGGATAGTGGGAAGGAAGCGGTTGTGGCCTATAAAGTAGGAACCACCCATCATTAGCCTAGACTAGAGGGGAACCACGGAAAACCCCGTAAAGATGGACGGCGGCGGGGATCAAACCGGGTCCGAATTCTGCTCGCTTCACGGATCACATGAAGCGAGCGCATTAACCACTGCGCTGCACGTGCCGGTTATTTTCAATTTTTTCCAAATTGTCTGGTAATTTTCATAAATTCATATATTGTTGACATGGTTGATTTACCTTTCTAAAAACTTCCTGGCAGTTAATCCAGTATACACGAATTTGGCAATGACCGAATGTAACTATGATATAGAATGATAGTTTTACCACTCATTTTTTTCTTCTCTTCTATATAGTGTAGGCCTAATTGTTTTTTTCAAGTACAGTAGGGTAGTTATTTAATGTATCTTCTTCACTGGCTGGCAATTAGTAATTGTATCAGTTGAAGTGAATACAGTGTTTGTGTAGGTACACTGCTTTTGCTCATTTCCCTGTGATATAAGCAAATTCAAGTTTTAATTTATCAGAATAATTATTTTGTTGGTGGTCGGTGATTTTCATGTTGTTTTCAGTAGATACCTATCATGTTGTATTATGTTTGATGCCTTATTTTATTCTTTACGAGTTGGTTATTTCACTATTTTCCTCGATTCATTACTATTCCCGTTGAGATATCTATTCATTTCCTGTTTTGCTATTATTGTAATTGTATTTCAGGTATATACAAAAGATGGAACTCAGTGTATAAAAACAATTGTAAGAGGAAATGTAGCTTGGATTGTCTTTTCTGTATGCCACAGTGTGCCACACCTAACAATTGAAACGTTAGAGACATTGCACAGACATGTGGTTCAGTTCAAAATATGGGCTGACAATAAGAAGCTGGGAGCAAAGTTAGTATTAGCTTTAGCTCATATCACTAATCTATTTACCAGATTTGTTATAACTTTATTACTTCATTAATTCATCTACATATGTAACTGATGAATAAAAATGTTTAGAAACAGGCAAAAGCCAACTGAGTGAGAACAGGTAGACCTACTGTACACACACACACACAAAAATGATACAATTAAAATACAAATTAATATAAAATGATAAGTCAGTAACAAGTAATTTGACTAGAATATACATATTATTAGATTTACATCAGCATAGAATTATATAAGGATAAGAATCAGGGGCAGACTGGGGAAATATTCCGGCCCTGGCAAATCGTTTCAAACAGCCCATAGGGTGATGTTTACCCTATAGGATACAACATAGGGACCAAAAAAAAAACAGACAAAGCTACATAAGACTGGGATGGAAGTCTTCCCTAACGCTCATCTAATTATATTATTAACTAGCAAACGCAGAATATGCGTTGTAAGATGAGCGAGATACAGGGACGTACTGGCAAGTAATAGGCCCACCGGCCAGCACTGAGAATAAGGGCCCACTTTCTCGTGACCATTTAATTACTAATCAATTATATGAAACCAAATCCAGGACAAGGAAGACAGGAGATTTGTTCTTTATCAATAATTAATAGTTTTCATCGAAGCATTGTAAAAACATAGAAGTGGCGTAGCTGGGATATTAGGTCAGGGGGGTGGCAAGAATTTTGAAAGGGCGTCATGCATAAACCTTCGATAAAAATGTGCATAAATAATTTTAGTACGCATATAAGTGCGAAATCTAGAGCAAGTCATATAGACAGTGAAGTATGCATTTACATGAATATACAATGAAAAATGCCATATAAGAAGAGTTGTGTTTGCCTATCGACCCGTTACTGCGAAGTTGTGACCCACGGAGGGCAAGCCCCCTTCTGGCCTCGCAGGGAATTTTTCGGAATTACACACTCTTAAATATGGTTCAACGTGTTTCAGATGAGATTAGGATGCAAAAGATGTGTTTTCTTATAGAACTAAAGGTGCTCAACTGATATTTGGCCATCACAGTTATTGTAACCGCATGGTCGTTTTGTAACATTTTAGCGCTCCGGGCAAGGACTCAATTGTGATCCCCCAAAACTAAGTGTGGAGTGCATAGCAAGGGAGGAGAGAATTAAAGCAGGGAACTTTTTCAAAATGTTATGTTTTTCAATTCGATTCTACGGGTTTTGCGAACTACACAAAATTTCTCAAATACATAACTGTGGGGGCCCACCGGTCAATGGCCGGTGTTGCCTTATGACCACAGTACGTTTGTTTTCTGTGTTTTACTGTTTATTGTGAATGCTGTATTGTATACGAATACCACTCGCATCATCGCATACTTTCTGAAGAACTGTAGTGTTGTGTTACAAATATAATATTAGGCCTATGTATTTATTTCAATCAGTTCATATTTGCATAAACTATAAGTGCCGGCCTGTGGCCGGCTCTAAGTGAGGCGGCCCACCGGGAAAATGCCCGGTTGCCAGATAGCCCAGTCCGCCCCTGATAAGAATAGTTATAACAATATATATATATTTTTTTTTTCATTTTTTAGTCTCCAGGTACTTTTCTAAGGGAGCATTCATCCCATCTATTTTTCATTGGCTGATTCTATTAAATCTTCAATAATTATCATTTCTTAGATCAAAATCTGACAAACCAAAAGAGTTTCGAATTTCAAATGACGATTTGGACAAAATGAAGAACTTTCCTGAACAAGTGCATTTTCTGCAAGTAGAGGAAGCAAATTGTGCAAACGGTAACAGTCAACCTTTTAACGCACCTAATGGAACAAAAAGCTGTCCTTATGGACTACCGTGCACTTTTCATATAAAGACCGCCAGAACTATTATCAACTATTACTCAGAAGATGATACTAATCGCTTGGATCCATTACATCGTACAGAAGAAAGTAAAATAAAGGAAAGTATAATTAAAGAGAACAATGCTAAGAAAAGTGAAAAGATTGCGAGGGAGAGTGGTGGAAAAAGCAAGTCTAAAGGAAAAAATACTAAGGAAATTGATAAAAAAGGCAAAGGAAAGGATAAGAAAGCACCCATAGGAGAGATCCCGATCAGAGCAGAGCTATATTTTTCACATCTTGAAGATATTTCGGCAGATGTTGAATTTGTAGCACCCACTATTCTGTTTATGTCCGTTGTAATGAGGGTGACACAATTGCTCACCAAATTTCAGAAAGAAGCAATGAATCCTACTTCAATTCAAATAGTGAAAATGGTGAATTTACCCTCCAGTGTTCTACGAGATGCAAGGTAATATTTCTGTGCAAGTTTTCTGTGAAAAGAGTAGGCGTATCATCAAGAAAATAATTGAACATCACAAATTTTTGTATGACAGAAATAACGTTTTCCCATTCATTTTACAAGACAAAAGTAAGTTAATTAAACAGAATGAGAGAAAGAAAAGGAAAAGAAAGAAGAGAAAGGAGGGGTGAAGGAAGTTTATTCAGTTCCTTTTACATGAAAATTTCAAAACTTATAATTCAGTATAACTACCGGTATATTAAATCGTATACTAAATACAAGTTTTAAAACCAATCCAATTAATAAGTTGTGTTGGGATTTTTTCTGGTAAACCAAACTATATGTTCTATATTCTGAGGGGCGGACGTATGAGTGTTATGAAAAAGTTTTGTGATGATCAGTTAATTTTTTGAACAACATAGATAGACAAGCAGAATGAGATAAGCGTTATAAGAATCAGAATAAGTTGATATAATTATCAGTTGTTTTCACTTTCCAGCTACAAATGGCTGTATCTTACATATAACGTTTGTAATGTCCTGGCAATAGAAACTGATCGCAGACCCGTCAACAGTTCAGTATTATTTGATGAGACTCACACAATGTTTACTCATAAGCTAGACATCAGAACGTACGTATCGTTCCTACAACACGGACTCACTATTCAAGTAAGAAAAATCTGTATAAAATATAGTGTAATGGAAGTGAGCTCAATAATGTAATTGAAATGTTATTTTAATATTGACTTGATTGTTATATACTTACTTCTTAATTCCAATACTTGACTTGGTAGTAGCTAGGTATTTAATAAAAAATGGCGTCTACCATTTATATCATTTCATATATATGTTTTTGTTTGTATTTTCAATATTGTGTGTAATTTTCAATCTATTATTCTATCCTTGACTGTCCATATGATTTACTTTTGAATGTTCTATTTATATTGGACAAAAATGAAAATAAATAAATAAATAAATAAATGGTGAAATATCATGTGAAACTGATACATTTTTCAGCTTTACGGAATTCGCAACATTAATCCAGGCAATGCCAATGGACGACGAGTGTATGGGTACAATTTGGACGATGGAAGTTTTAAGCAACGCTTCGTCACATCGTACAACCAAGTGGTCGAGGCGGAGGAGTGTGTTGCCTCGCATGTCCTATTGGCTATTATGTATATGGACATATCACCAATCATGTCCAATATTCTTGATATAAAGCGTACAATTTACATCCAGCGTCCAAAGCCAGCCTCGCTTCTTCCTCCTACTACTGGCAACTTTGACACATATAACGTACCAGACATTAATTATACCATGTCAGACAATGCTAATGCACCTCCTCGTGGCATCTTCCTAGATACAATAGTGTACACCGAGTTTGTACAGACAGTCAATCTGACTGTACTAGACCCTTACCAAATGGTATGTACCAATCTTCCATTACGTGCATCAAACGAGAGAAATAATCTCGCAGTCGTATCACTCATCTTTTTTTGGATTTATAATGTTGCTTAACAACCCCACCAACAGCTAGGTTATACGGGGGTACGAATGAGCGGATGATAATGAAACGATGAAGAGATGATAGATTGAAGGACGTTTACAAAAACCCATGCCTTATGCGGGACTCGAACCCACGCCCAACGGTGACTTCAGTTACTACCGCTATAGCGATAATCGACTTAGCCACCGGGGCGGCTATCACTCATCTTGTTTTATTTTATGATGCAGGCGGTTTATAACGGGAAACATTACAATCGTGTATTTCTCACAACAGAGGACGACAAAATAGCTGTGCAACTGGTTTATTATGTATATCTTCTCAATCGCCAATGTACAGGATGGAGAAGACTAGAGTCCATCGAAGCTTACAATGGGGCCAAGATGCTACCGCCAGCCACTGGGTAATTGTCAATATTTCAATCTACGGTACTCTTTAACGTGGAACCATAAGTTTTCATAAAATATATATATATTTTTTTCAGCGTGACAATAATCAAAGACTTTATTGGAAGAACATATTTTCGAGGGGAAAATTTCAACAGAAAATCCTGGAACATGATTCTTGCTTTAGTGTTTGAATTGTGATCATTTTTCGTATTTCCTGTAAAACGTCAGGTAGGAGTGAATGGACAGAATTTTTACCAAACATTCTACACATATTTCTCAATAACTTACCTGAAGTATTTCATTGACAAGTTCAACAATATCTTAACTGTGATTTTTTTCATGAAGCGTCGCACCACCGTTGCATCAGGTGAAAATGATGAGGTTCATAATTTATGATCGTCATATAATTATTTGAATATTGCTTGTATAATGAGTTGAACACATGAAAAGCAATGCCTCTGGTAATTTTGGTGTTTGTAAGCCATGTGGCTTAGATTCAATACCAGACACTCTGAATTTATATAAGCGCAATGTTACTTCATTGCGCTTATGAAGACTTCAGAATTGGTGGTATAGCTTCTGAACCACACGGCTCACAAACAACAAAATTCTGTCCCTTCACTCCTACCTGACGTTTTACAGGAAGTACAAAAAATGATCACAATTCTAACACTAGAGCAAGAATTATGTACCGGGAGATGTTTTTCTTTCAATAGTTCCTTCAAATAATACCTTTCACATTGTCATGCTGAAAAAACTTTTCTTGATATTTCGAAGTCTCATGGATCCATCTCAAGTGGGAGAAAAGCTTGGCCAATGCTTTTCAATTATGCTCTTGCTCTCTTTAAACACTGTGCTATTGTTTCTGTTCAGGCCTATTAACTACAACAGCCTGGATACAGAGAATAGTTTGTTAAAGCAAATGCTCAAGGATGATGAGGAGGAATATCAAAAATTGGACATTAGTCTCGCTTTGACTGGCTTCTTTGTTGATGGCCACAACAGTTTCATGCTCTATGTTGAAGGCTTAGCCAACGGGCCAATTCAGACATTTGTGAGCTTCATCAAGTCAATAGAAGATCTCCCAGCCAGAGTGCATTTCAACAGTATTCTCATTTTTGAATCGAGGCTTTACGAGACTTTTCTTACTCATGGAGGAGTACAGCTAATAGTCTTGAGTGAGCCACTGATCAAGATACTACAGAAGACCGGAATGCTGACAGCTGGTAAAATACCAGAGGGGAGTCGAATGGTACGTAGCTTTGTCCTACTGTGAACAATTTCCAAAAATTGACTGTCTCAAATTTTTGTTTTTTGAGCAACCTGGACAGAAGAAGTTGAAGTGAGGGTGTGGCTCCTCCTTTTCCTAAATTTCATTTGACACAAACCTTACCCACCTAACCCTAACCAGGCTAACCATTATTAGATCAAACTAAAATCCTATAAAATATTTGATAGGGGGTAACAATTTATGGAGGACCCCCACTCTAACTTCTGTACAGGTTGCTTAAGATGGAGACGCTCATGTCTTAGGACAGTTGACCCATCCCCCTTTATAAATGAAATCGTGGGATAAAAAATAATGAGATCAATTTTGAGAATTTTGCCACCCCATAACACCAATTTTCACATTCAGTATTAATTAGAGGAGTCCCTAGCTGTATAGGGTACTTACATTTTAAATTATCTTTGTACATTTTCTGTTCAGTTATGTTGAATAATATTTTATTCTGTTTGTAGGCTCTTTACAAGTTGTCATCTCTGTCACACATTACAAGTATGGCCTACGCATGCAAACAAGATTTATTCCCGACAGTCAGTGAAATCAATAGCTTTGAACTCGAGTTTGGAATACCACTGGTTTATATCGACAGAGTATTTGGGTTCACAAACGGTGACCGTTCGGAATGCGCGAGTGTTTGTACTCTCTTCGAAGACGCCCCCCAATCATCAACGTCATCATCCTCGAACAGCGATGTTTCATTCAAACAGGATAACAGATCATCTTTGATCCTAGGAAATCCTCTTCCAACACATTTTACACGAGAGGAAGCCATTTACTTATCGCTAGATTTATCCACAGAGTCTATGCTAGATGACGAGTTTACAATCTTTCAACCGTACCCTTACGGTTCTGAACCGTTCCAAAAATATCTCTCTTACCAATAACTTGCTACCAAGTTAGCATAGCCTCGGCAGAAATGTGTCACTCCATTCAATTTTCAACTACAGTATTATTTAAAATTCCCACCTGAGAAGTGAATCAGATTACACCTAAAAAGTATAACAATATGTCAAATAACTTGAATAAACAATAATCAAAGCATACTTGTGAACGTTCACTTTATTTGGTCCATATTTAATGTATTATTTGTTTTACACAAAGTCTACGAATGGGAACCTGTGATGTTGAGTTTCGTAAGTATGACCGAAGGTGATGAATGAGCGTGCGATACAATTCTTATGATTCTTCATGGCTATCAAATTAGCATGTGATTGGCAGGAGCAGTACAAACAATCAGGCAACGTATTATTATAATTATTATTATTGGTATATTTGACGTAATCACATATTTCAAGCAGATACGCATGGACACATAATTATATTGTGATGCTGTACATAGAACCAGTAATAATTACATTCATGTAACTTCTAGAGTATGCAAGTTTCAACTTCATAACCACGAAACCAATGCCTTATTATGAATTGTTACTTTTCCACAAAGTCAACATGCCGAGATACCAACTCCTCACTACGACATTTTATACATCTTGCGTATGTTTTTAACTGGCAAGCAATAGTGTCGTTGACTTTTGTCAACACTTGACATAGCACTAAGTTCTAAACATACAACTATGTTGAAATGCTGTGGTGTTAATAGAACAAACCATCACTTTGTGGTTCTACACTGGCACTACAAGTAGCACTTCTCGTATCGTATTTCATACGTCAACATCTAGAGACGCTCTCGTAGAAAATACAATTGACAACATTTCCAATGGCAGTGTAGGCTACTTCTATGTTTTGCACTATAGTAGACTAGTTCCCAATATTTCTATTACCTCAAGGTCAAGTTCAGAAATATTTCTCATCTGATCAATCATTATTCATTTTCTTTTATTGGATAAGTTTCTTCTTCATTGATAGAACATCACACACAAACTTACCAAATTTTATTTTAAAATACTAAAGTTTGAAGTTACATTAATTTCTTTAAATTTTAACAATCAATAGTTGATACATGCTTAGAAAATATAAGGTACTTTCTATTGGAATGACACACAGGTCTCTAGTATTTTGATCTTAATTTAAAAATAAGAAGCATTTCAGCAAATGTTCTACTAAAGTAATTACACCATATTGATACTGAACTTTTTAAGAGAAAATGGAAACATACAAACCTATATTAAATATTCAGGCAAATAGTATGCTCATTTGTACACATTCATACACGTTTCAAACTTACACAAGTTAAAATTACCTCGTCTTAACAACACGTGACATTTCAACGTTTAGGAAACACTTAAAAATATGTTTCATTCACATTTTTTTCAAAATATTGAGTGTTTTGGAATGCAAAAGGTGCAATGTTATTGGAGTAATACATAAATAATATAGGCCTAGGTACATCTAATCGAGTCAAGCTCCTTCAATGGAATGGTTCAAGCACATGCATAATATGAATGGTATGAAATGATGACTTCAATAAGAAGCAAAGAACCCAACTCTGAGCAACACGAATCTTATACACTAAGCAAACAATCATCATTGACTACTGGATCTATACTATTAGAATGATTAGGGTGACAAAATATTACAATTTCCAGGGACTCGGCAGGAAATCGTTTTCATACCACGAAAATAAATATCTAGGTTGGCAATTCTTTCAAGAACTAGCTTTATATATAACATATTTATATAGGGTGTATTATATAACCTGTAATTACTAATTTTACGACAACCATAATAAATGATTGTTGAATGTGTTTAGAAATATAGGCCTACACCTTTACTAGAAAACACAGCAAAAGGTTAACTGTTTCTTGAATAATGGTTTCTATGGACATTTGTTGTGCATCAAAAAGCTCAAGTTAATTAACAACACAAAATTATTATTATTAGATTGATGAATACAGTTCCAAGGAGAATTGTCTACCCTAAAGTCTGCACCTAATTGTTCACCTAAATATCCCTGGCTTAGGAAGTGAAAGCTCATACTTTTATTTCAGATAATAATAAAAATATATCACACTGATATCATTACATAGGAAACATTTTTCAATTCTCATTTCTCTAGAACAATGATGGTAAAAAGCTGTCTTTCAAAGTGGCCAACACACTGGCAAGCCACTACAGTACTACTACCATGTTTAGTCTTCCAAACGGATGAATAGGCATGGTTGCTGAACACTTCCACAGCCTGTCAATTGACCATCACACAACACTACACATGGCCTCACACTTACAAACTAAATCTTAGTAGTAGAAAATTAATATGTCCAATTCACCACTTCTTACATCAACATTCAGGTGAAAAAAATAACAATCCATTTACAATTTGATATTAGTGTTGTCCATTTTCAACACTTTTTCCAAAATGAATAAACTTCTGTGGTTGAACATAATCTCGTTCATAATGTATTGTGATTTTATCGGCATTGAATATTTATTACAGTTATGCTATTCGTTTTAGCTGCAGACTTTTGAGAATTTCAATTAAATGATTCTATTCACAATATTATAAATGTAATTTTAGAGACAACTCTTCTAGAAATAGAGTAAGGCTATTGTTAAAGCCAGAAAACATACAAGGCATTTACATTGTGAGGGCTCACGTACGCCTAATACTAATAAAATGCATGATACAGATTCTTGCAATACACTATACATAAGTAGCTTTACCCAGAAGAATTTACCATCAAATATCTGACTCGAGAATACTTTTTACTACTGCAACAAATCACCGATCATTTAAATATTACTCTTAATTAACTTATATTTTTAGACTGTGAAATGGTTTAAAAAACCAAAATGGTTGTGTCTAAGATATTGGTAGTAGTTACTAGAAAAGTGTAATAAGCGAGTAATTTAAGAATAATCAGTATTTGTTAACAAGTATTTCCACAACATGTGAAATCATGAGTCATTGTCTATTGTGATTGAAAGAGGTAAGGGCTACACAAATGTGACTCATATTAGACTATAATTTCACACCTCTAAAAAAACCATCTTGACAGAAAAACAAAGCAAACTTTGAGTAGGCTTACTTTGGTGATACCATGGAATGTTTCCTAACCAGCACAGTAATTGATGCTGTTGACGGATGTACCAGTATGAGACAAAAATAACAAAACAATAGCCTAATTTCTCGAATTTGAATAACTAGAACTGATATGAGAAAAACCATACGAAATTGAGAGAAAAGCAGGAAAGAAAATTGGGCAAAGCAGCCCTAGAAATGGATATACTGAATAACAGGCACTCTATTGTACAGCATATCAATTGGTTAGTCTCTTCCTACAAATTATTTATATTCAATTCGCTTTCCGAGAAACTGCCATGCCATGAGTGGTGATTTGTATTCAAGTTGCACAATCCCTGGTTATTTGGTAATTGTTCAGTTGTATCCACAGACTGGTATTTACAGTAGGAGCCACTTGGCCATCAGAAGCATGGCAAGATGTGGGGCAAGGACGGGAATAGAAACACCACCAGTGACACGAATATCACTCTCTTTCATGAACACCTTATCAATCACATGAATAATACCATTGGTGCATTCAACATCCGGGCGGAACACATGGATCCAGTCTCCCTGCCACTCGACGTAGTAATCTGGGGAAAACAAAAAAAAATTACTTCTCCCTCACTTGACTCAGTATCAACCAGCTTAATCATAATTGCATCAAAAGTAAGCTGCACAGACAAATAAAGCTTCAAAAGTGAATAGCAGCTTCCCTCATTTTCTATTTGGAGTCAGAAATCTGTCTTTGAATTGGTTATACATGCAAATCTGAGTCAACATTTGATTTGGTTTGTTTTCATGTCACTCCAGATTGATCAACCAGCCATCAAGGTCAGCTGCGTCTCACTTCAACACATCTTATTCAACACCAATATGCTTTCCCGAGTGGAATAAGAAAAGATCTGTGCAACTAAATGTTAGGTAGGCCTATCTAGTTATCTAGACAACGTCAACAACAGTGAAACATAGGTCCTGATAATTCGACAACTGACATACAGAAAAGCAACTACAAGAATACATAGCGTAACAAACATACTGTTCAAAAGTGGCAGGCCAAACATGTTTTGTTCAATTTTTAATTCAACTATTACCCGATTAACTGCCTCAAACGGAATCATCTAACAAATTTTGTCAACCGAGCAGAACGAAATCTAGGATACGTCACAATAGACTTGACAGAGAATATTTTCTTCGAAATTGTTTCGACTGATGTTTCATCGTGAATCTGATCTTTTAGGTTATATTGTTGCTTATTAAATGACAAGTTGTAGCTTTTTGGGCATTGAGGTCTCGGCTGAGGCCCCTAAACTATCCGTGTTGCAGCAATGAATATAATAATATCAAACATCGATTCAGTAGAGACTTACTAGAAGGCAGAGGGAATTCACATGCTAATATCTGTTTGAGTGACCTAACGAACCATTGGGCTAATGACCCAGGATTTCAACAAAATGATCTTCTCTCGCCACTGTCAAACTGATAAATGAATGTACATGATGCAAATAGCTTTAATTGTCATTAACTATGATAAAACAGATGGTAACATATGAACTTTGCCATGTTTTTTATTATTTTTGGAAGGAATAGGAAGTATAGCAACATCTCGAACAAATGATCATGTCATGACTCATAAGGTACAGGCAGTAACACAAATACGTGCATTCTTGCCATTTTTAGTTTTTATCCACACTCGTTTCTTTCTGAACTAGGGGAAGATATGGAATGCTTGCCATCTTGTTTACACCTTGACCATGTTTTCTGTCTCTACGTCCATACCTTCGACCATTTAGATTCATATTTTTTTGTAATACCTTTCGAGATGAAGTCGGTTTTGCTGATATTAAATAATCATCATTGAATTTACTTCTACAAACCAGGTAAAACAGCACAGTCGATCTCCATACCGGCGTCCGAGTTAATGTTTGATTAATATAAAATATAGGCTAGTTATGCCAGTGAACATTGATCTAGGCAAGCCATGTGGTGCAAATGCAGGTTAGTGTGATGTCGTACGACACAGACACACAAACACAACTGGTCGTGACGCATACCCACATCCACCATTTACAAACTGACCAAAACTTACCAGACTCTTCGTTTGTAAGATCTTCCAAAGAAAAAGAAACAAGCTACTGAGTTCATTTATTTACAAACAGACCTTTCTAAAAATGATCATAGTTTTCCAGAATGGGACATTTCTTATTACTGTGCATTGCCATATAATGACAACAACCTTTTGTTTGTGTGAGAAAATGAACTTTGTCCGAGCGATTGTGAAAATCGCTAAGGAAATGCTAAGGAAAAGTATACATTCCAACTTTGCAGAATGTAATACTGATCTGGGGAGCACGGTTGTATAGAAGGTGGGAAGTTGTCAAGTAGGGATCAAATCGTTTCCTATTTAAAACTATTCCGACTATTTAGAATCAAATTTTTATCATTTTTTTTATGTATAACTGGCAACTAAAATGGATCTCAAGTCATTCTAAATAGTGGGCATAATGTGAGTGCAATGTAGTTGAAAGTAATTTTGTATTAATAACAATCAAACATATCTCAAATATTGAATAACAAGTTTGATATTTTAGTCTCCATACCAATAGTATTTATAGAACTACACTCAATTTTCTTCATTTTCTTCATTATTTTTTCCCAGCCATCTACTTTGAGTTGATTTCGTTAATTTGAGAATCAAAGTTTGGTAATAGGGGGTGTACCGGTAAGCACCTGTGCATATTATTCTTAAATTGGTCTATTGGACAACAAACAGAAAGACATGGTAGGCCTACCAGAACTAACTAGGGAACAACACAAGTAGGATTACTGACAAGAAAATGAGCAAAAAGAAATGTGTGAAATGAAAACAAGTACATTGGTAATAAATAGAATGTGTCAATCGAGTTGAAGATGCAACTTAAGTCTCTATTCACTATCCATAGCGCTAAACTTAGAACAGATGTACTGCGTGATCTTTTATAATTGTTTTAGCCATTCAAACTGCTAAACGCCTGTGCTCAAAATCTGTTGTGTACAGTTAACCTTCTACTATAAACTACTAACTGAAGAGTATAGAATCATAAAATTATGATAATCTAGGACACTTTTAGAATTACAAGTGGTACTCCTAAAATAAGCTAAAAAACTTTTTTTTCATATATAGGCCTAATGAGACAATATGTTGATTAGGCCTTAATCATAATTAAATTCTCACAAATATTCAAGAGGATCCAGATCTCTCAAAATGCATTGCAAATGTATAGCACAGCTGTGCAAGAGAGGTAAAAGACATGTAATGTGAATGACATACCTGACAAAAAACACGAGTTAATACACAGCAAACGATAGAAGAAAGTACTGAAAGGTATTTATCATCAAGTTATGTTATTCAAGCTATTTATATAGTAGTCCTGGTCAATTTTAATCTGAATTATTAATGGAGTTGACCAAATTCTTGTTAAACCAGAAAATCCATTATAGTTAGTGTTTTGATGAACGCTTCCAAGTGTTGCTAATCACAATATGATTTGCACAAGATTCAAACACGTTCAGCACTTGCACTTGCATGTTCAACAATTGCAGACATAAAATTGCACAATGGCATTATTAATAACATTCCAAATGTAATTAAAGGGTGATAAATTGAAACCAACTTCCACAATACCTGAATATAGCAAGAATTACAAAATATAAATATTGATGTAACGACTAGTTGCACAATCGGCGCCTTGATAAATATCTGATTTTTAGGCCTACCCACTTATAAGACATTTGCGCAAAAAAAAACCTTACATAAAGCACTACATAAATTACTACTGAATAAATTACTTTATAGCATTCATAGATGTTTAGTTAATGAGTGTATTACTTTGCAATTAGTTTTTGAAGACTAACTTATATGCCATTGTAAAAGGAACTATACTTGCAGATTTTTTTCAAATTATTGAGTGAACCTGATGATGACATACAAGAAATAAAGGCCGTAGGTATTTATAATAGCCTGCAGGGATCAGTATTTCTAAATTTCAACACATCAGACACCCAATGTTGAATTTTCATAACATTAAACACAATATCTTTTTTTAGTTACAAAAATCAGATTATTTTCTGAATTGGAATTATTCTGAAAAAGAATTGGAAATGAACTCGACGCATTATCAATATTATCTATCGAGCTGGAAGTTTTACCATTTTAGGATGTTTCCTCAAAAAAGCAGTCACTTTTTTAGGGGAAAAGCATGACCATAGGTATGTTCACAGAGCCACGGCAGCACGAATTTGCCGGGCCGTCAAAAGCAACAAGCCAATCACAGACTTGCCTAATTTGCCGTCCAGTGTGGCATTGAGAGTTGGTTGAAATCGAACTTTGACAAGTCGTCAAACTTGCCGTGATGACGTATAGGCAATATCGAGGCCAGGTTTGAACTGAAACCGTGTGTTCGACGCATCGATATCGACTGTCAAGCTCACTGTCGACTTCGCCATAGTTGTCATATCGACTCAAGATACAAAACACAATCATGCCAAAACAAGTTGTAACAACACTTGCTCGTCAAACATGACAATCGACCGATTGCCGTGATAGTATGAACAGTACAAATCTTTCGACATTGTGCCGGGCTCGGTATGATTACCGGCCGGAAAAACTGCCATGTCTCCATGAACGTACCTGAAGTTGACAAGAGATTAAGATAACTGAAAACCAAGACTTACTGTTTCCTTGTTCTTTTACTCGAATCTCTAAATGGTCTCGCGCTGTCGGAAGTGTAATGGTCTTATTGGCGATAACTTTCAGGTCAGCCATCGTGTATACCCGATCGGAGACAACCAGATGTCGCTCCAAGATCTGGCGCACCTGGCAAAACGTAAGTCACTACTTCACCAACTGTGTACCATCCTACTTGGCCTGTACAATCTAGACCTTCTGATTTCAAGCATTTCTTAATGCTCAATTCAACTGATTCAAATGAATTGATTTGAATTCAATTAATGTTCAATTGATCATAAAATTATCAACCAACACAATCTTTTTCTCTGTACGTGTGTCAATGATCAAAAAAAGATATACAAATTAAGTTCAACTGATCCGATTAAAAAGTTTCACACGACACACAGACACATATGGGTCTATATATACATCCAAAAAATAGAACTTGGCTTAAAAAATATATGAGATTACTTTTCCATAATGATTTGGGTTAAGAAACTTACAGAAATGTAAAAAGCTGAAATCAGGTGATCAAGTATAATGGTGTAACTCACATGATAACCATAGTCATTCATGAATAGCTTCTTGTGGGTGGAAGGAGCGTGGATTTCAGCCGCCCGCCATGCTGAATCCCGCGGCACAAAGTATGTGAACTTCTTCTTCATCGACTTCAGCTCATTGTTGAAACCTTGTTGTTGTCCCAGGAAGTACGTTTTACTATAATGATCAATTGTGTTAGGATAAATATTACTCTTTTCCATTTTTAAAGAGATCAGTTACACTATTTGTTTCATTTCTATTATTTCCCGAGTTGGTATGTTTGGTCAAAGGGGTAATATTAGATTATTGCTCATCATTTAATTAAAATGGATTATTGATCAATTCTTTTATGGTGGGTGAGGGTGACGGGGAAGTTTGGACTACGTGTTAGCCGCGACAGGAGTGAAACACTGACGATGGACAGAGGAAAGAAGGCAACATGTAAGATTAAGGTTGGAGGAGTAATAAACTAATACTAAAAGAGCACGAAGAGTTCAAATATTTAGGGAGTGTGGTGACACAGGATGGTAAAGTGGAGAGTGTCATAGGCGTGCGCACAGGGTACGCCGGGTAGGCCTGAGCCGTACCTAATGCATCACCGCCGCCAAGCGCTGATGCATTAGGTACGGTCTTTATACTGTTTTTGTTTACACATTCTGTTAATTTTACATATTATAAATTTGTCATTCGTAAATACAGCAGTTAAATAAACTTTACTTTCGATGTCGAGTATTATAAGTGTCCAATAAGCTTATCGCGATCGGCAAACTAGGATCGCGTATCATCTCAAGCTTCGCCCTCGAATTTATAAAATCTACTCATATGTCGCCCAGGGCGCAAAAACATCACGAGCCGGCCCTGGAGTGACTTCTAGATCCTACGCAACTGTTTCCAAAACAAGTAAATCAAAAAAATTCCCTGTGGGAGTGACATTGGGGGACAAGCCCCCCAAACTACCCCTCCGAATATATATATACTATTCGTTTAAGCAGATGGTGAACTTTATATCATAATTTTATGCCATCTTCCATTATAATAGACGTAATTATGTATGTTGTTTATACCCTCACAATAAGAGGCCGTATCCAATGATTTGGGGTGGTGGGAGGTGACTAAGCTGGACAAGATCAGGAGTAAGAAGATTGGAAAGACCTGGGAGTGGAGAAGTCAAGTTGGAAGTTGGGCCGAGTAAGATTAAGTTGGTTTGGGCATATGAAAAGAATGGGAGAACAGAGAATCCCACGAAGAGAATTTGAAAAGGGTAGGGACATGGGAGAATAAAAGCGGGTCGTCTGAGAACTAGGTGTATGGATATCATTGAAGGAGATGTTGAAGAGAGAAGTGAAGATTGGTGGAGAGTAAGAAGAGAGAAATAGAGGGAAAACAGAGAAAGTTGGAAGGAATTGGTGGAGCGGCAGTAGAAGGAAGAAGCGAATGAAGAAGGAGAAGCAGATGATGGGGAGGAAGACGGAATGGCTCACCGGCTTTGACATCCTAGGCAGTCGTACGAGCGACAGTGGAGTCACCTCCTTACCTCCAACCCCGACATCGTTGGATGGGGAGATCGAATCAATTAGAAAAAATTGGACCACTGGTTTGATTACCTCTTTTTTGGTGGTTTAGTGTTTAGCTAGGGTTTGACTGCTAAGAAGGTGGGTACAGATAAGTAAGGTCTATACATTCTCCAATTTACTGGAGAAATGAAAAAAAAATGGTAACAGAATGTTTTTTCCACTTATTCTGTTTTTTCCAATACAGTGAGACCTCTATGCATCATTCCCGGATCCATCATTTTACTGCTTGTATCATTCATTATTTCTCACTCCACTCCCATATAATCAATTTTGAATTTTCCTGGATGGATCGTCTTTCTCAACAAATGGTTTATTTTCCTGGTCCCTTGAAAAACTAGAACATCACTACGTATCAGTTGCATGTTGTCTTACTTCAGCATTGGGTCCGTAGCCAGCTTCTGCTCTACAGTTGTGAAAGGTACACCCAACACTCGATCAATGATGTGAACAATCCCATTGATAGCAGCGATGTTGGGCTGAATCACCGTGGCATTGACGCCTCCCCCCTCGACGGTGAGAGTCACGTTGTTCCCCTTGCCGTGAATAACGTTGAAATAGAGGCTCTTGCGGTCGGCTTCTGTTGCAACCTGGAACAGCTAAGGTAAGCAAGACTACCACAACACGCACAATCACCTCACTCCCAAGTCACACCAATAACCAACCGTATTTGCCAAACAACGGCACCAACAGCTAGGTTATGTGAGGGTACAAATGGGCAGAGGACAGACGAATGATCTACGCCAGACTTGTCTTCAGTATCAAAGACAACGCCTTGACTGACCAAGCCACACGGGAGGCTAATCGGCTTGGCTGCTCTGGCGGGGCTAATGACATGCACACGTTACATGATGTCTTACCTCGTTAACATTCCTCTCAATAATCTGGTCGATGGGGAGTCGCATGGGTACCAAATGCAAGTTGAGAATTTCCAGCATTTTCTCTCGGTTTGGTAGAAGGTTGTTGATAGTACTGGAATCACTCCACGCTTCGTTGGAAGGCGCAAATAAAGTCAACTCCTTCATGTTCATGATCTTCTTCATAAACTCATCGCTCACATCAGTGATAACTTCGTAGAACTTATGAAGAGGTCCATCAACATTTTCCTGCAAATTAACCCATTGTTTACTACAATGCAAGAGCAATCAATCTAACCAATTTCCTTACATACGAGCCCTATACCCTTATACCTGAGAAGCTACCGTACAAGAATACCGAAGACTTAAGAAGTTATATAAAACAATTGTAGGCTCTTGAATGGTAGGCCTACAATTAAGCAAGTGGGTTAGCAAGTGTTCATAGTTCCATACATTTCAAAAAAAATACTACAGTAAGAACTGTGATCAATAATTTGATACAGTTGGTCTAGAAATAACAGTGAGTACTAATTATCATTTTACAATCAATAAAGGGCCCAGAAATCCACTCTTGAGCCATGAAATGAACATTATAATATAGTAATAAGTATCTATCACTCACCTTTAAATTTCAACCAAAATAGATTACAATATTTTTTTCACCAGAATGCAATATGATTAAATAATAACATTTTATAATACATTTGACAGCAATCATTCACCAACACAGACTTTTTCAAGTGAGAGGAACTTTACACTGATATGTCATGACTGAACGACCAAAAGGTTTATATTTTGAAGTGCAGAGTCAAATATTAAATGTAATTTGTTTAGGCCTACAAAGAGGGCAAAGAACTTCTGGACCCGTACTTAATATAATTAATTCTAATTATTCTAAGTATGATATCATCATTTCATTAGTAACTTTTCAACACAATCAAATTAAAAAATGGATAAACCTTCAAGTTGCAGGCGGTTATTACAGAAAAACACCAAATTGAAATATAATCTTTATCTACATGTGTTACGTTGCAAATGTTTGGTCTAAATCAACAAACACACTATAAACAGTCACAGGTAGGCAACGATTGGACCAACAGATCATCTTATTTGAATAGCAATAAGTTGTTATATATTTCAGAACCTGTGGTTGTCAACAACTCAACATCAACTCAAATTGCACATCTGATTTTCTCGAATGACTGGATAAACAACCAATAATTTTGAGTTGAATCAAATTTTTTATTCCAAAAAAAGGTGCAATATAAAAAAATTGAGCTTCTGAAGCTTAGAACAGTTCACAGTGGTACACAGTGGTATAAAAACAGTCCAGATTGAGTTGATATTTCATTGGTTGTGCCAATATCTATTTCAGTGTTGTGTTTCTTTATTAGACACATCATTTGACTATCACACAAGACTCAGAACGATGTGTTATAAGATATCACAATGTTGTACAGTGTTGTAGCACCAAGTGCCACCACTAGATCAGGGCTCAACTGTTGTTCTACCAACAACTAGAAGTAACTAACTGATGTGGTTTGAAAACAATATCCACATCATGTCCTAAGAAACAACTAGGCCTACTATGTATGCTGTAAATCCACCCTCCCCACATTTAACTCACGTTTGGAATTTTCTGACCCCAAATCGATACAGCCACAGTATGCGAATTTTTCCAGCCTGTTCCAAAAGAGGTGCTACCTGCACGCAACTACAGCTTCCATGTACTGCTAGTTACAGACATATACTGTAAAGCGACATTTTTGTGTGCCGATTGATCATGTTTTATAACAAACACGAGAAAGTTGCATTTCGTGTAGTAGCGTTATCTGATAATATCATCCTTATGAAAATTTAGATTCTACATTCTGTTTGCCAGTGGTGTAGTCGAGGTTAAATGCTGGTATAATTTTCACAAAGTTCCCGAAATTTAAACAAAATTTATGTTTTATTTGAAACATTATAAAATGAAAAGCCGCCGACAAAATGCTTTTCTCACCTCAGGTCCGAGGAGGTCACAGTAGCATTTTTTATATATAATTGATAACATATAAATGGTGACCAGATTATCACAAAACACTTACAAGCACACCACAAAAATCGCGTATGGGTGGGGTGGCCTGCTAGGCTATTCAACAAAACAGTGACGTTTTCATGGAGTGTTTTAACAAGGCTATCCGTATTTCGATAATTAAAAATGGGCACGGAGGGCCACCACAAGGTTGCCTAATTTTCTGTATTCGAGTGTATACCTAGAGCTATAGATTGGACTACACCACTGGTGTATTCTCCTTTCTAGCCTACAAGTTTGTTATTTTTCTGTACTTACAAATTCCTATTATCAGGCCATGCAGATCCGACAATAAGATGATTACATGCAAAGCAATGGAAAAGGGAAAGTACATTAATTAATAATTACACGTAGTTAGATAGAAACATGAAGAAACAATTCCACACACAGTCAAAACAGTAAACATGTTTCTTCCTCCTTGCACAAGTAACAACAATCAGTCCCATTTTCTATTGACTGGATTTTACAATCAGTAATTGCAAAAACTGAGACAGTAATTCTGATTTGTGATTGAAAATTACTCTAATGGTTTAGTGTTTACTAATCTAGATAATCTGTTTCCGCTACTGAAGAAGTAGTTCTAAGAGGCTGCAGGCATCTGCTAGGCGTGTTAGCTTTCACACCGTGAATTCTCTCAACTAGTTATCAAACTATCAATAGGACTTTTGTATCATTTTGTTGATGAAGAAGTAAGGTAGGATTACGTGGGGATTAGCTCATACCGAAGTTTAATCAAATACATGTAATGAAATCAGCATGCGATTGACCACATAATTGACCACACCTACGATCGAATTTGCTTCGTTTGTCTACTCGCTTCAGCATCAGAAACTCAGGAATGCAAGTTTCCATGATGTGAAATCTCTGTATAAAAGTTTTTAGAATATCAATTTGATATTTTAAATTTGTTGTTATTGAAGAAATAAGCTAGGTCAATGTAAATATACTAGTAGTGAACTGGGCACAAGATTAACCACGCCATCAACCAAGTTCGTCTCGAACGCATGCCTACTCTTAACGACATTAGCTTATTACAAGTATGACCGAGTACGATGTGTTATCAAAAGTAACTCTATGCTTGACCCCCCCCCCCCATTTGCTAACAGAAGAACTAATGGCTGACCTTCAACTGTACAAACACATCAATTGGTGGTTATGCATCCGATTGACAATCAGATGTTTTACCGTTGGTAAAATAGGTTGAATGACTCTGAACCTGGATTTACTCATAACATTATAAATAGCAATAATTACAATTTTGAATGATTTCGCCTTGGGGAAAAATGAACTTCTCTTAATAATTGAACGAAGTGAACCTATCAAAAAACACCTGAAATCATTCTGAATGGTTGTTCTTTCCATCTCTTTTGGTAGATTATTGCCAATTTCATAGGCACGTACGTACGTTGCGAATGGCTGGGCTTTACAAAGGCCCACATAAATATTAGTGTGCGTATATCTGATCAGGGGGTCATAGTGAGGTACTTCAGTAAAGCAGTGACTTCTGAGTAGCAATATTTGGTTTATCTAAGAAACTAAACAATAATCTATAAATTAAGATGATATGCAAGTGAACGAGTGAGATGAAGGATAGGCCGAGTTAGGTAGGCCCTATAGTACAGACAACGATAATCGATATAACGAGCATCTTTAGTGTAAAAATATACGAGAATAAGGGAAACGGCAGTAACTCTCTCCAATGCTTGCAGCATGCAAACAAATACTCATATGCGTGTCATATATACTCAACCTCACATGTGAAACACATACAATAAAAAGCGTGCAGAGTGCAGAATAGAGTTACCAATTTAACAATCATACGTCACCAAACATTATAAAAACAAATAATAAACAATAATAATGCAAGCCAAATAGGCGACATAAACGTAAATCTCTATCGAGCCCAGAAATCCTCTGCAATTTGCTTATTTGGTTCACATTGGAACTATCTCCTACATCTTTTTTATAATTGACTCATTCACACTTCACACAATATAAACCTTAAAATGCAATTCAAAATCACTTAACATTTCCAATCATAATTTAAACTAATTATGAATACCAATCAAATGGGCAAGCAAGTGTTCCCACCTTTTATCAGTGATATGCTTATCATATTCAGATCACAGACTTCTATATCTCTAGTTATTGTATTGTAATACAAAGTACAGAAACCGTTGCTAGATGATGGAAGTCTAGCACTAGCATTCCGGCATGTAAACACATGCAATACACAGCTAGTCTGCAGCTTAGCTCTCAAAAGCAATTGAACTAAAGTGAACGCCAGCTAAAATCACCAAGACACAACTCTGTTTACACATATTGTTCTCAAGAGAAAATGATATCGTGGCTACAAGCCACGAGTCTAACTGTGTCTAGTCTGGTGGTTAGCTGAAGATACACTGCTACACTGATTATTATCACCACCACTCAGTCATCAGCCAAAGTTCAAGACTACTAGTTATAGCAGCCCAGCTATTACTAGAATAACTAGAGTTAGCCAACTAGATGATGACACATTTCACTAACTATAGAAAAGAAATGTTATCAAAAGAGGTATTGTTGTATAAACACTGGTTTCAGCGAGAGAATTGTTTTGAACGTATAGTGTGTGCATTGTTGGTTCACGCTTGTTCAGAAAAAAACGGTAGTAATTGGTATCTCAAGTTGGCTTCTGCTGCTAGAACACAGACAAAGGCTAGAAGACTGAACGTACCATCTATTGTGAAACCAAAGCTTCGCAGATCGCAAGCAAGCAGACTTGTCACTTGAATGCTCTGTTCCAAGGTTAGTACAAAAAGATTTGGCTTCACTATAAAATGGTTTCATTTTGGAAAATTAGAAAATAGTTGGGAAAACCAGGGTAAAAAAGTAGAAAGATGGAATGAGAAATATGTAGGCTAATTATGTCTATCCATTTAAAGGTATTGAGCATTCATAATACAAAACTACTAGTAGACAAAAACAATATAACGAATGGGAGTGTTAATCAGTATGAAATACCAACAAGCAGTTAGAAACACATGTATAAGGATGTAGTAATATGTAAGTAATAAAATATCATAAAATTATGTTAGTATATTAAAAATAAAAGAGTTAATATTAGAAAGATTAGTACGATCTGGGCTGTAAGAAAAAACGTCATCGTACGATTTTTATGCCGAAATAGTTTATTCGCCTGGAACATGTAACATCTAGTTGAAATAATTGACTAGGCTATTGATTGGCACTTTTTCAGTCCACCATTTCGGACATTTCAATTGAACACAAAACGAAACTTCTGGTCTTACAATAAAAAGGAGAGATGGGGAAGAGGGTGCACAAGAGCACATTACATGAACACGGATCTTGTGCCAGTGTTGTTGACATGCATTCTCAATTCACCTGACTCTGGCAATTGAGTATCGTTCGTCAACAACACTTGTAGACAAACTCATAGTCGAAGCATATTCTTTGTAGGCAGTCTGCTCACACGCCATGGGCGTCATTAGGATTTGTGTATCGGGAGGGGGGGGGGGGGGGGGGAGGTTACGTAGATAAAATGACTGCCCAGCTGGACACCAGCCGCACATTATAAGGGGGTCTGGAGCCCAGCAGCAAAATTTTTGTAATGCGTTCATTTTTGAAGTGATTTTTGCAATTCACAAGCAATTTTAGAGTCTAATAATTGAATCATTTTGATATTTTCGAAGTTATTTTCAATACTTGAACCATTATGTACACATTCTCGAAGTTATTTTTGCGATTTCTCCCAGCAAAATATTTTATTGTGTGTTTATTTGTAGGTCACCGTTTATATTATTTCAAGGAAGGGTAAATTATTGTTGGGACGCCCCACCTTGGACCCCCTATCTACGTCCCTGTCATACGCATGTAATAGCGTTGACGTCACCTTCTACACACTTCTCTCACTGGCCCCGGACGTCCGTCTCAATACTGGGGGTATCACGTAAGTATATTCAAGTACCTCTTCAGAGATAAAAGCTCACAAAAAATTCTAGCTTTGATATAATATTATGGGCAATATAATGAAATGTTATTGAAAACATTATCATAAACGGAAATATTCATAAGTGAAAATAGCATGAATGTAAGCAAGACATGTGCGATCCGTGTTCCGGCCGGCCAAAGTGCACCAAGTGGCGTCATGTGCAAGCCGAACAGGAACTTGTATGCAGTACGGTCAGACCGAGCCTACAAGGAATATTCTTACACTATAGGCAAAACCTACATCAGAGGTTTCAGATCTACAAGGCAGGAGTACAGTAGGGGATATTGTATTCGATATTTATCAAAAAAACACAGTGTCTTGGAAAACCGCACCTAGCTGTGTTAGTTTGTGAAACATTATTGAAGTAGAATACTGCTGATATATTATTTGTTTGATGGTGCCTAATGACCCCGTCAACAGCTAGGTTATATGGGGCTACGTCTGAGCAGGTAATAACGAAACTACGAAGTGATGATAAGTCAAAGGACGTTAACAAACAGTCATACCTTATACGGGACTCAAACGAACGCCTAATGTGAGTCAAGTTGCTAAAGCTGACTGAGCTACATGGGCAAAAGCCAATATCTTTGTCAGTTCTTCAATAGTGGGAGAGAGAAAAGGGTCAAATGCTTCTATATTGGATGTTTCTTGACATTTGCGTGGTACTATATTTGACCAATCGGTTCACTTTCTAAAATAAGAGAAAAAATCACGTAGGATGGCCTTCTGAAAATGTGCCGACGCCGTTGACTACCATAAGCAGGTTATAAAGAAACATTTACAGGGATAAAAAAAAACATTTCGGCAAGAAAATCGAACGAAACTCCATTCCAGATCGTACTAGATGCTGAAAACTTGGAAAATTCAGTTTACCTTGAACGACTTCAGAAGATACCCAAGTATATGAAAAGAAAAGCAAAAGTAAAAAAGATATTATTTGTTTGTGCATGAAATGTATTAGTAGTACGGTATATAGTTTAATATATCCAGTGTTGTACAGTACACAGGTACTTTTACTTAGGTACATGTTTTATAAAGTACTATCACAATTGCAAATGTATCTACTTGGTTTTTCTTTTTTTTGGTACAAACTGCTTTTTTGATACTACTGTTTACTGAAAATAAATATGAACATGAATAATAATATGAACAGAGGTCATTATACATTTTAAATTGTGCTATTACCAAAAGGATAATATCAAAAGGCTTCACTCCAAAGTTTCAAAGCAAAAAATACAATAGGTCTTCATAGTTCTGCATATATGTGTACTTTTTAACGTAATTTGTACCATTAGCAAGTACCTGTCATCTACAAGTACAACACTGAATATAGTACGTTTGGATATATATATATATATATATATATATATATTCATGTTGTGCAAGAGAGAAAAGCAACCCAATACAGTATGGTCGGGTAAGTATTGTATTTGTAAGGGCCATGGTAATAGTAATGTAATGTTGATCAAGAAGAATATTTTTCAACTAGTATTTTCACTGAGCATGAGTTGACAAGAGATAATGTTAAGTATACATGTTAAGTTGTTGATGAAATTTCATTTCAGTGACTAATATTAAATATTGTTCAAAAAGTCTTGTATTGGTCCTACCTTAAGGAACTGTTGAACGGTATTGTCAACAACCATGAGCGGTCGATTGATCAAATGAACAACTCCGTTCTTAACGGGTATATTGGCCTTGACTATTTCAGCCAATACGACACCAGTGGCATGATTTGCATCTCCGACTACGGTGTTACTCTTAACGTAAGCTGCAATCAAAACAACACGTCCCATATTGAAAAGGATGTAGGGTTGATCAAATGTACGAGTCAAAATTTAGCTTATATTTTGCAATTGTTACATTCAAGTTTGTTTTCTTCAATACTCCTGGCAGCTTCTTTCACACGTTGAGTAAAAAATATCGTTGTTAAATGCTGTGAACACAACTTATCATCAAGGACATTGCAACAGGATTGTAGAAATCAATATTTTGAAAATGATGTCAACTTGGAGAAATTACTAATAATGAAATGGACGGCACTGTTCCGCCAAATCGTGTTGCCCCTACTGTGTTATGGACGTATAAATCTGCCGCGAGTAGAGCAATATTTAGAAATTTATCGTGAATTGATACATTCAAATAGTTTGTCAGATTCTGGCCAGATAACAAAACCGATTTCGTATTTGACGTTTTTGCAGGTGTGCTCCTTTAGTTTCTTTCACAATTTTTAGATAAATGAGAGCAAAGTCAGAGTAAAATTATTGAAAATTTTCACGATGGCATTTTATAGCTGTAAAACTCCCACCGGTCTACCAAAATATACAAAAACAAAGTAAATAGTTAATAGTAAATAATATAGATAAGTGAGTAGTTACTTCAGAGTATGTACAGATAATGCCAGTGATCTTGAGTACCTACTCTGATCAGCCTAATAATGATGATGGCAGGCAGTCCTACATCATGCCTCAATATTTTGGATAGACCAACCAGCAAGAAATTTCAAGATGGGCCTAGACTTATTATTCTGATTAGATTAAACATTTGTAATTTCATAATAATCTCCAACTCAATATAAACGCGGTAATTGGGAAAAATCTGTCAACCACTAGCTAACAGTGAAAGGGTTAATAATAGTGTAAAAGGGCATCATAAGACGGTTACACGAAATAAGAGATGTGGTACTCACGTTTGCCATCAGACTGTTGTATGAACGAAATTGACACTCGTACCATGTCACTGAATGCCAGTGTATCGAAATCCTTGTCCTTGTCAACAGCGTCGGTAAACAAGACGTGGTTCGGTATGACGTGGCCGTCGATCACCTTCTGGTCGATCTTCTCGGCCCTTGATGGCGGCTGGTCACAATACAACACTTGTTTAGTGACATTATTCCCACCACAGGTTGCTATGACATGGGTGTACGTCTTTTAACAAAAATTATTCTGCAGTTTGAAAAGTAGAAATTAATTTTTATAAGTCGATAGTATCATTTTAAATGATATATCACCACTCAAGGAATATTACTCATTTATGAAATAACATTTTTCTTTGTTTTGTATAACTAGGCCCTAGGACTAGTCTGAGTTATGTAATACACAATTGAATGCAAACTCTCTGGCTGCTTTATGACTTCGAGTCGGCACATTACAGACATATTTAGCTTAATACATGATGCACTACTGTATTTCTCTCAAGAACTCTAATGATAGCTCGACTATCAAACTCAAATCGATTTTTTTTTAAAAAATAACATTGAAACTTGGTACAAAATAATTGTTCTCCAATTAAGGCTATAGGTGAAAGATAAGACCGTTTGGATGGGGCACCACAAAGGCGATCGTACCACCCCAAACTATCAAAATCAATAAATCAATAATCAAACTAGTGAAGGTCTTGAACACAAAAGCTGGGGTAATATAAGTAAAACCACAAAGGGTAATTGATGAGAGATGGGCTAATTAATCTCACCTTGAATCCCTCATCAACAGGAATGAAGAACGTGTGTCGGCCCTCTGCTTTGAATATGTCACCCTTGTTCATCAGACTCACCCTCTGGCGGAATAATCTGTTGGAAGAACAATTGCATTAAAACTGACTGATATTGTTTGCGAAGGGTAGAACATTTCATGTCTTCAAAGTCCGGGTCTGACTTTGAACCAAATTTTTTTTATTTCGAAGAGAAATGTTTTGGCAATCGTATTTTTTTTTCTCTTTTTTTTTATATTGGGTTTAACGACGCACTGTCATGATAACTGAGATCTAATGGCGTCGGATGGATGATTAATGAGATGATGGGATGATGAGATGAAGGTTCTTGGGTAATGAGAAAGATAGTGGGAAGGAAGCGGTCATGGCCGACTTATTGTAGGAACCGTCATAGCATTAGCCTGGACTACAGAGGGAAACCATGAAAAACCTCTGTAAAGACGGTCGGCGGCAGGGATCGAACTGGGTTCGGAATTCCCCTCGCCTGCCGGATCACAAGAAGCGAGCGTGCTAACCACTACGCTGCATGTGCCGGTTTTGGCAATCGTTTTTGCAAAAATATTTTCTTTCTGTTTCAACTCAAGCTCAAGCATTTTTTTCTAAGTGCCTGTCTTTTAAGCCTATGATGGACATTGGAGGGTTAGAAGCGACTGGTTGAAGTGTATGTCGGCCAATCGGACTAGCCAGGTTGACCATTCACCTATCACCGTGCACACTCAGTGAGACTTCAAAAACAGAGAAGGTTAAAATTATATCCATTGATCACATACTACATATCCCCAACATTGAATCTGGATTTCTTAATACTATAGGGTAACCAGAAAGGTTCTCGAGACCATGAAATGTCCCGGTTTTACGAAAATAGGGGAAATTATATAACTGGGTATTGTTCATACATTATTATTCTTCTTACTGGATGGTATATAACAAAATTCAATTTTTACAATCTCGATTTTTAAACTGGAAAATGAGAGAAAATATTTCTGTATATTTGGGTGATTTGGGTGCATGGTTTCAAGACTTGTTACAAGGCTGGTTATACGTGATAGTCGTTACAATTCCCCATATTTCGAAGCCAAATACTACATACAGTCTCAGTGAATCAATAAGTTTGAAAAATCTTTTAACTTTCATTTTCACTTTCACTTTCTCTTTATTCTCCCTGAACGTAGAGCGTTTTCGAGAACGTCAGGTGAGAATGTTCATGGAAAATTCTACATCTTGTGACATGACTAACATTAGTCAAGTCTTTGCAAGTAAGCCAACAGAACTGATTTACCTGACTCGATGATCATTCAAATCGAGATTCTCGGATTGATTCATGAACTGGAACGCATCTGGATTGTATATTTGCGTCTGGGCTGGTTGCAAGTTGATCACAGGTTCGAGCACGCTGTCGATGATGTGAAGCACTTGTTTCTTGTGCTTGAACGTCTGTTGGTAGTTGGAGCGATCTTGGATCACTTTCGCGTTGTTCACGTAAATGTCTTCTCTGTATTGGCCGGGTACTTTACGCCGTGTGATCCACAGAGGCGGGTTACCATCGAGCTCAGAGTTGACCGAGTTCATGAGTTCGTCTAGGGTGAGACCGAGATTAGCTGGGGAAATAAAGAGTTCAATATTAGAACAACTCGAGCTTTTTTACAATCATGGATATAAACTAGTGATGCCTTCGGGTAACAAAGGAACCGGATACTCGCCAACATTTTTAAAGAATATCAAGAAATATTTTTTTTCCAATTCACAAGAATTCACAATTGGTAAAAAGTTACTTATACATTGAATACCTATACAGTATCAATTCCTATATTGATATATATACATAATACCTAGGCTATATTGATACACAATACCTATAGAGGCCTATTGATATTCATTAGTCTTACACTCTTATCCAGAGGTATCCAAACTATGGCCCGCGAGCACCACCAATCCGGCCAGCCATAGTTTATTTTGATTACATTGTAAAATTTGAATGAATGAATGAATGAATGAATGTTGGGTCTAGAGGCGCGTCGACACCGAGGTCATTTTGCGCCTGTACGCTGTAATGAACCGATGTAATGAATACGATGTAATGAACTGAATCATGAAACCAACAATATGTTGGAAACGGCACAAGAGGTGAGTTAGGGACTAAACATATCACAGAACGGGTAAAATTTACAGTGTGAGTAAATCATACAAAGTAATAATCAGATGCTTTCAATCAAAGACCAATTACGAAACACAATAACGAACATACATATGAAATTGAACATTTTAACTGTAATTAATGCTATAAGATGTATACTGAAAATTTACAATAAGTGACTCACATAGGTAATTCACACAATGGAATAAAACCTTCATAATTACGATTAATGGGATTTATGTAGCTCCCCACGAAATGGCGTTGTCCCACGGGACTTGGTGGAGGGTCAGTTTGGCCCTTGGGCTAAAAAGTTTGGGGACCTCTGGTCTTAACGGTCTGATGTATCTACCCCCAACAATTGCACAAATCGTTTACAACCGTTTACAGATGCTGTATTTGACACGACAACTACAAAGCGGGTGGTGGATGGGTAATTCTGTAGTTTACGTTTGTGTAATACTTTTACGTTGATATTTTTTATTCTTTGTTTTCAATTAATATTGTGTGTTTTGAATAGGTCAAGGGGAAGAGCGGTCATATACAACCAAACTTTGCCTATATAAATAAGACATAATAAATAAATGAATGAATAAAGGAATAAAAGGAATAAATCAATCAATAAAATGGCATGAACTAGGTGAGAGAGTTGACTTACTCATATGATAAAGAGGTATTGACAGTTTATCTTTGAACTCTTTGTTGAACGCCAAGTTGATTGGAGCGAATATCGTTACTTGGCGATGTTGTAACGTGCTGTTGGCGATCGCATTATTCTCGAGCAGCGAGTAGAACTGAAACGAACATAAACAACACTATTAGATCACACTGGTATTCACCTTCAAGGCAACAAACATTTATTTTATGACATTTTTCAATTTATTCTTAAAAGTGGTGCTCTGATGACATTTTGTGAACATCAGAACTAGAAATATTTTGAGATTTTTTAATATTTTGAACATTCTTCAAATAACAGTACTTCTGCCTGGTGGATTTCTTGCCCTTTTGTGTAAGTGGGAGTAGGAGGGGAGGGGGGGGGGGGGGGGGGGATTTACATATATTGGTCCATGTTATCTATTGAGGAAAAATGATTTTGTATCAAATTTCGATGACAATAAAAATGTATATTATCTATATAATATCAGTTCAATCATTCGAGTTGTTTTCAAAGTAAGAATTGTTGTTGACAAAGTCAAATTTTCCCACTTCATCATGGTTATCTCCAATCATACGGTGAGTTTTATACTTATACATAGGGTGACCATCCATCCCGGAAAACCGGGATTGTCCCGGATTTCCATCTTTTTTCCCGGTGTCCCGAAAAGTTATATCGGGACACGTATTGTTCCCGGTTTCAAAAGAACAGACTTCCCAATCGTTGGGTGAATAATTATCCCTGATTTTCAAAAATGGAAGAAATATAAATAGGCCTAACTGTGTATTTTTTATTTCGGTAAAACTCATCTAGTCATAATTTATTTTCGTTTTAAATTTAAAAAACTGTGATATTTGTTGAATCAATTTTTAAATTGCAGATCAAATTCAAATACCTTTCTTTCTATCATTAACATGTGTCTGCTACATCCTCAGAGTATAAGTTGTATGCAATTACAATAGAAAAAAATATATTCTTGATTTTATATGACTAGAAAATACATCCAGAAAATGACTAGAAGACTACAAATTCCCAAAAGTTCCCCTGCGGGGCTGTTGAGCCCTCGACCCCTCTCCCCCCTAATAAAATTTGGAACAAATGATTTCGACTATACGCACGTCTTGGTGTTGTCCCGGATTTTCCTCCTTTGAATATGGTCACCCTAGTTATACATCATACAAAATATTTCATTTGACAATTACAATTTTATTATTTATAAACCAAGATGGTTGTATAAACATTATGAGTAGAGAAATATTATCAGAAAGTTTGGTGCGATTATCAAAACGTCAGATACGTTGCCGATCTTCAGACAACACGATGAGAATGTTCAACAAGATGCCAACTTTCAGGCAACACGATGAAAACGTTCGACAAGTTGCCTATCTTAGAACTTTCAGGCGACATGATGAAAACGTTAATCAAGTTGTCTATCTTTCAGGCGACAAGAAAAAATCGGAGTTGCGAAAAACTTATGCTTTCGGAAACTAACACGGGTGGCATAGTTACTGGAACAATGAACCATCATCATTCTCAAGAGACCGAGGATCGATTCCTTTCATGGTAGAACATACCATATTGACTGAGGTGCCTCGTGGTTGTCCTCAGTCGTTTAAGTAAATGCTGTGATGGTTCAGTAATAACAGATCACTCACTAATCGGGGCTATTCACTGAACGGATTACCCTTAAACCGGTATATAAACTACGGAGAAAAATAAAATCATATGCTTACACACGACCACTCGAGTCGAAACTATGTTATTTTATTATTATTTACATTTTCAAGGAAAAAATTCACACATTCCACAATAAGAGAGTACACAGTAAAAGCCTCTTTGCTGGACTTGTCTGTGCCATGAACATAATATAATCAGCAAACAAACGTGAACACAAAATAAAATATCCAATTATAGTTTCAAAAGCATAATTAGGAACTGGAACAGGCCTAAAATAAACAGTAGGCCTACAAACAAACAGCATAAAATATAATAGTACGGTAATAAATATATATAAAAGAAGAGACGAGGATAATAATTTCAACTTTCAAGAATGCATAATGTGTGTATACGAAATTAACCCTTTTCCTCTTTGATGAACTAGGGAATCGCGGTGAATGCGTTATTTATTTCAAGATAAAATTATCGTTTTCAACAGAATTAATCCAAAACTGGGCTAAAATGTGTATTCTAGAAAGTGATTTATACAAAACGTGACGTAGTAGTTTATTCATTACACAAAACTTTGAGTTTCAAAGAAGTAATTGAACTTTTCTTCCCTCGACCCTCTAGGGTATATTCTTATACGATTTTTTCAATTACATTATTTAAAAATATATAAACAGTTGGACCGAATGTTCTAAACATTACTAGTAATAATTTGGGCAGTTTCGATTGTTGATAAAAACTTTTACGCCAATCAGTCCATTCGTCTAACCTGTGGAGCGCCAAGTTTCACACTTGTTCAGGGGTCGGCGTCTCCTAAACTGATTTCAATAGTATTTCAAACAATTACATACTCATAATCAACGTAGGCCTACTACTTTCACGACTTTACAATCGATTTGCTACGCAGTATATCTTGAATAAATTTCACCAAAATTTTATTTGGGCACAGACGACGAAGGGGATGAGGGGTTAAGAGCCCTTTGTTTCTTGTATGAAGGGTGCATCGAATGGCGCCTTACTCCGCGCCTCGTGCAAATAGCCCTTAGACGGGAGTTATGGTGTGTGTGAGAGAGAGAGAGAGAGAGTACAAGATGAGGCGAGTGCATGAGGGAAAAATAGAAATAATCAATAGCAGTCTGCTTGGCGCCAACATCCCCCTCCCTAACGGCGCCCATAGATTTCAGCGTCTACTTTGATCGCCGTGTTTGCTCTAGAAACTGTCCCTTTGGGCAGAAGGGTGCAGATATCGATCAATTTCATCAACTGCACAGCCTTCTTTTAACCAAGCATTCATTGGATGAGCCTGATTTGTCTCCAACAGCGTGTTATTCCAGACTTGTGCCAACTAATGGGCGTTATTTAGTCTTGTGACATCAATGATTTGTGGGGGAAAAAGTTCTGTTGGATAGGTTTACCAAGCAATTGAGAAAAATAATTTTCAAATATTATTCTGAAATAATATTTGAATATCTGTCGAAATATTTGTTGATATTGTTGAATTTTTTGTATGGAATTTTGTGGAAATATTTGCGAAAAATGTTGTTGAAAAGTTTCTCAAAACTTCTGATGAAATTGTTTCCAAACGTTTTCAAAGCTCTCATCTTTTTCGACTGAAAGTGCATTTAAATAAATACTTGACAAAGTACTGCTTAACGCCCCACCAACAGCCAAGTTGGGGGGGACGAGGTACTTGACAATCGACAACAAAAGCATCGCTATATACTGGTGTAAAATAGTAATGCAGTACCCGTAGCCAAAATACATAGAAGAATCATGATAAGAGACAGATTAGTTTGTAAATATTGTCCGATAGAGCTGGAGGAAAACTGAGTGGATGGCCGAGGTGCGTATAGTCATGCTTTATCTGACGTCGAAGTGGTTGAGCTGGTTATTATGACGTTTTGTTGTCCTACCATTAATGAAACATTGAAATATACTGAAATTGTAAGAAATTGTATTCATATATTCATGAATAAATAAATTAGACAAAACCAGCATCCTTGTAAGAAGAGCGAGATGTATAATGTGGTTTAGATGTCTACACACATGGTTATGAAACCGCGTATATCCGATTGACATAAATTTTGTCAATATGTCCGTCATTGCTCTTACAAAAAAAAAAAATTGTAATAAACATATTTTCTACTTTTTCACAGAGTTATTCTTATGGGTTTCCAAATTTCAAAGGTCTATAATCAAACCTCAGTGACACCAAAAAATACAGTTCCAAGTTCCAAGACACCAAGGAGCCAGAAAAGGTCCAATGTGCATCGATTTACCGACCTGTGGGGCACGCAAAAAAAAGACCGAATGGAAGTCGTCGCTTACGCTCATCAAAATATATTATTATTATTATTATTATTATTAACTCTTACAGTTGCGCAAAAATGCGCGGTGGCAAGTTCCCTACCCTTGATCACGACGGTTTGCACGCCTCCATAACCTTCTGCCGGAATTGTTTTACCCTTATTTCATCTCCCTCAAAAACACTTCTACCAAGTTCATTCCAGTCCCTACCTGTCCCATTTATGAAAGAAAATTTACCCACATCTAATCTAGCACCCTTTACAACTACCGCTCTATCATGTCTTCTCATGCCCCCATACCCTAGCCCATTTCTTTCAATCAACCTATTCAATTCTCCCCAGCCCAATTCTCCTTCGATCGCCCTGAAAAAATTACACAACCGATCCACTTTTCTCCGTTTTTCCAATTCCTGCCACCCCAATTTGCGCATCATCTCAGATGGACTCTCCAATATTCTTATCCTACCTCCCCTTTCATTCACTACCCACCTCCTAACCCTACCTGTAACCCTTCTGACTGCTATCCTCTGCACTCTTTCTACATCCTTATCTCACCTACCCTATATGGATCCCATACCGAACTTGCATACTCTATCAAAGAACGCACCAACGTAAAGTAGGCTTTTTCCTTAATCTCCGTACCTGTCCCCTTAAGCTGCCTCATCACAAAGTTTAATCCCTTCTTTGCTACTCGCTCAATTTGACTCCCTCACCCTAAGCGTCTGTCAAATACTACTCCTAAATACTCATAGTTCTACACTGATTCAAGTGGCCACCACCCTACAGCATACACTACATCTAGCCTTTCTCTCCTCCTACCAAAAGTAACTACCTTGCATTTCCCTGCATTTAGCCCCATCTTGTTTATCTGTACCCAATAATCTAGTGCTGCGAGATCCGCCCGGATAGCTTCTACATCCTCCTCCGAATTGACTTCCCTATATAGCACACAATCATCCGCGAACAACCTTATTCTCGAGTTAACAACACTACTCAAATCATCTATATATAAGTCAAATAATAACGGCCCTAACACACTACCCTGTGGAACTCCTGACGTCACCTTAACCTCACTTGAGACCTCTGTACCTACCCTAACTCTTTGCACCCGATCCTTAGGAAAGTTTCCAACCCAGTTTACCAACTCGACATTTCCAATGGACACTTTTAACTTACCCAATAGCCTGACATGATCTACCTTGTCGAAAGCCTTCTCAAAATCCAAAAACACTGCATCAATACTCCCACCCCTATCTACAACCCCTGCTATCTCTTCTGCAAATCCCAACAACTGTGTCTCACATGAATAACCCTTTCTGAACCCATGCTGCACTTCTGAAATACCACTACGTTCACCCAGTTTCTCCAATACTCTCCTGATAACGACCCTTCTCATTATCTTGTGACGTTAAACTGATACCCCTGTAATTATCTACCCTACACCTTGCCCCTCCCTTTGATATTGGTACCAACACTGCTTGTTTCCAATCTTTCGGCACCATACCTGTTGTAAGTGAAGCTTGAAACAGCCTTAGCAAATAATCAACAACCCCCCAGCCTGCTAATTTAAGGAGATTCTTTGCACCCCATCTGCACCTGGCGACTCCCCATTCTTCAGCTTCCTCAGTACGTTCCACACCTCCCCCCTTGTGAGTCTAACCTCCTCACCATCCCCTCGGTAATTTTGTCCTCCTCCTCCTCCTCCTCCATATTTCCGGCCACATTGAACACTTCCCCATAAAATGTATTTGAAGCTACTGCCTTCTCCTCATCTGATTTCCACTCATTCCCTAACTGATCGACTAAAGTTGGCAGCTCCCTACCACCTACTACCCTCAACTGACAGATGAAGCCCATCCCCACTAAGCCCTTCACCTTGCAGCCAACAATTGGCCTCCAGAAAACACACGTCCATTCTCTCACACATGAGCCCCAAAAATCTATTCATTCCATCTATTACCCCCCTCTGCATATCATTACGGTACAAAATGCCACTAACAACCACCCTACCTACCTCAAACCTCTCGAGCTACACTCACCAACCTCTCCATCTCCTGCACCAACTTAACCTTACCCCCCCCCCCCTACCACTGATGTCATTCGTCCCTACGTGAATGATCACACCCTTCCCTCTGGCATCCTCCTCCCTAACCTGCTCTAACACTTTCTTCATCCTGACAATACCTATCCCAGGTAAAAGCGTAACATCCAGCTTCCCCCCTGCCTGCCCTCCTACTCCTCGGACTAGCGAGTCACCCAGCAACATCACCCTGCCCACCCTCTCCTTGCATACCCTGACTTCCTCTAACCTAGGTCCCTCCCTATCAATAGCTCTCCCCCCATCCCTGATCCCAGCACTATGCTTCGATTTGGATCCTATTATATCTCCCATTACCTCCCTACCCCTGACTTCTTCCCTAACACTACTTGCCTTTACCTGAGACTCCTCCCAACCACTAATTCTTTTTTTACCCCTACGATCAACACTATATACTGACATATTTGTATTCGTGAGGCAAAATTATCGTGTAAAGATTTTGTTATGTTCATCTACTGATTACAATGATAACACCTAGAGGAGAATTTCAAACAATTGAACAGATGAATGGAAGTTACGACTAGAAGCAATAGGGTGATAAAAGTTGGTGCTTTGTAACCTAGGTTTATAGTTTCACTCACTCACGTTTCCTGATAACTTGAATTTACGCTTGATATGCTTGAATCAATCAATATAACGTGAAACGGATATAGGTTGACAGGCACGGCCCAGCGTACACTTGCGATCACATAGAATGGTTTAATCCGAAATTAAAACATCAATTTGAATCAAATCTACGCACATTTAACTGAAAATATTTGCATACCCTATATGCGTGGTATTGTACGCTAGTTTTAGTGCGTATCACATCACTATATCTTCTTCGGATGCATTTAAAATATGTAGCTTGATCGACCACTTTATGTGACCGCAACAGTACATATAATAGAATATGGTTGAGTATATAGATAGTTCCGGCACGAGACTTTTCTGTTCGGAAAAGAGCATTTCCGTCAGGCTCGGATTTAGGCAGAGGCTGGCAAGGCTGAATCCCAGGGGCGTGAGAGCTCGGAGGTGCTTGCGCCATTCACGTCTTCAATTTGTTGGTGCATAAAATAAATACTCTACAAAAATGAAACACGAAGTTATATGAAAGGTAAGAATACACTCAGAAGTATCAAATACGTTATCTTATTTTTCGACGGTTTCGAGTAGTTACTTTGAAGCTGTCTGTCATTGCCCGAATTCTTTTGACATTCGTGACCAAACACATTTTCAAAATATAAGTATGTACTGTTATAACCTTACAGGGGCGCTAAATTATGTTCAAGCTACGGGCGCTGGATTAATAAATCCGGGCCTGATTTACGAGCATCCGTGACGTCAGCTGGTGTACGGACCACTGGCAGTGTCACTATTGCGATTTGTTGTTGATTTGATTTCGATTTCCCAGTGTTGACAGTATGTTCAGATTCGCGCCTTTTACGGTCACCGCGGCTCGCTAACAAAATGTATTCCCACTACCCTGATCGAGACAACCCAGCACTAATAAGCTTGGGGACGATCTACCAAGTCACATTGCTCGACTGAGACTGTTTTTATCGACATCTAATAGGTCTCGTAGCGGGCGTTGATGATCACATTGACCATGTACCCCCCAAGGAACAGACTTCTTTACTACCCCATTACACCTCAGGTGCCCCCTCCCTCCCCCACTCCTCCTACGTCACGCTTAGAGACGCATCAGGGTACATGCCAAGTTAGGCCTGTCAATAGTAGTAGCCAATGCGAAAGGGGGAGCGGTTCTGAACTTCTATTTTCGTATAAGTATATTTTATTCAGGTTAATTTTAGTAATTTACTACATCAATATCATCGAAAGTGAGTGAAAGGTAATGATACAATAGACCTGCCCTATACGTACGATCATTCAAATATGTGTGTATTATATATGCGTTATTATATAGATGTCGCCTTGCCGGAAATATCAAAATCTCATTCCATGTTCCACCAGTATAAGGTATTTTAAATCACGGATTTAAATACTTGCATTTATAATTTCCATTTCACTGCTATAGTTTGGTGCCCCCATTATGTTAACTGTGAGCGGGACAAAACTACAGCCCTAAAGCTTAGGCTAGTTTTGCAGATGTGACGTTAGTTTTATACGTAAATTTAACGTTAGGTTCAAGTTCCAGCATTTTGTGTCCTCTCACATTACAATCGAACAAAATAAATTTAGTCCACTACATATTTTGTTTGTAAGTATTGTATTATTCAGTGAGAAGTTATTATTTCATGCGATCCGGTAGGTGAGAGGAATTTCGGACCTGGTTCGATTCCCGCCTCCGTCCATCATCACAGTTTTTTTTTCGCGGTTTCCCTCTCTAGTCTAGGTCAAGGCTGGGACGGTTCCTACAATATAAGCAACGACCGCTTCCTTACCACTATCCTTCCCATTACCCAAGAAACCTTCATCCCATCATCTCATCAGTCATTTATCCGACGCCAATATATCTTGGTTATCATTACAGGACGTCCAATACAAGCAAATGAGAAGTTATTTAGTATGCAAATTGATTGCGTTGCTAGTGGGATAGCAGTATTTGGTAATAATGAGGCGATGAGAAGTGGGTTGAACCGTACGATGGTTGCAAGAATCGATATTACGATTTAAGCCTACACCAAGCAGAGCCTCTCAGTTGGATACGAAGCAAGAGACATCAGTTGTACGTACACTTGCACCGTCAACTACATGATACATGTGACTCGATGCACCGCACCGTCTATCGGAAACACTGCCATGGTACCGGTAAGAAAATGTGTCGTGTGTTTGGCTTGGACGACAGATTGTAGGAAAACGGAACGTCGATATCCCTCTCTAGCCTACTGGCGCATTGCACCATCCCACATTCTCGGAGGCTACGCCACTAGACCCACAAAGTCGCTCGGAAATACAGGAGCAACAGGAAATTAATGGAATAGCGGATTTTGGATCCATGCAAATGTATGCATAATCAGTTTCAATTTCTATCGAGGTTGATACTTGATTGCATATTATAAAATTATAACTATCATTTCAAACTACTTGAATCCTCAACTTGGTTTATATATATATATATATATATATATATATATATATATATATATATATATATATATATATATATATATATATATACACATATATGTATTTACATACATATAGGCCTATAGGAGATGCATTGAACATGTGGACTAAATATTTTCATCCTTAAATCAATAACTTCTTTCGAAAAATCAAAAATGTAAAGCGTTTTACTTTTTTCTGTGGATTAATCGACTAGTCCTACCTCCTTTTTTTTTGAGAAGAAGAGAGAATAGGTACATTGTTTGATTTTTGAAATTTGTGCCAAGTCCGTGAAACGAATGGTTGGGTGAGATACTGATTAATTAGTATATAATGAGTTTGATGTTTTTTTTTTGCTGTTTTTGTAGCTTAATATTCTGTGCACATTGCGAGGACTGACAATAAGCTCGCTGTTCAACAGTGGAATGAGGCATTTTTCCGATCATTCTCAAAATAATAGTGGTCTTCGTTATTTTAGTATGTGCACCTTCATCTGCAGACCTCATCTTCCGATGCAAGCACTAACTAAAATAAAGAACACTATGAAAATCCTACCGAAGTTGGTGATGTACTGATACATCATCACTTAATTAAAACAATAGATGATAAATCAAATTACCCAGAACGTGCTCCGGGCTCATCGGAAGCTGCAGTGGTTGATTTGTGCTGGAAAGCACCGGAACGGCGTTCCGATTTTTTCTGAAGGTTTCAAAATGATGGAAAAATCAATGTTAAGATTGATTTTTATGCATTCACTAATACTTTCTAACAAGCGATGAAATTTATACAGATGAATAAACATTCTTCTTTCTATTATTTGTTATAGATTTTCATCGTTTAGGCCTAATGAAGATGGTAAAAAAATGAATGAATTCTTTCAAATAAGTTGTAAGGCCAAATTGATCAATTTGTGGTATTTTTTCATGATATTTTTGTAATACAGGTGGGGTAGGGAGGGGGGAGATGAAGTGATGGTTTACTTTGAGGTGCATTCCGGTTTTATGTTATTATTTATTTTTGGACAGTGTGAAAGTAGCGGTTGTGATGTTTGTTTAGCAACCATCCCAGTATTCATTCTAACCACCTAGTATAACCACAAAGAACCCGCCATGATGGTCAACCGTGTCGGTAATCGAACCCCGGACTCCTGTATGGCGGTTCAGCGCGCTAGCCATGCACTTCTCTACATCCGCCTCAGTTCTGTCATGTCAACTTGAAACTATTGAGAATTTTAATGACGGTACTAACATAAAAAAGTGGGTGATTGTTGGATACATTGCCATAATGCGAGCCGCCCCGGTGGCTCAGTCAACTATCGCTAGCGGTAGAAACTGAATTCACCGTTGGGAGCGGTTTCGAGTCCCGCATAAGGCATGAGATTTTGTAAACGTCCCTTCACCTATCATAACTTCAACGTTTCATTATCATTCGCTTATTCGTACCCCTCAATAACCTAGCTGTTAAAACACTATGCGCTTTTGGCTTGTTAACATGGTGTTGGATTGATAAAGTGGCCTTAATATACCACAAACATGGAATGTACAGCAAACTAACACTATACTTCGAAGTATATTTTGGCACATAGTGTCAACATTTTGCTGTTGCATATTCATTCTGCATTAGCCTATTGCAGCCCACTTTGACCAAATACAGTCAAGAATTGCTAGAAAACACATATTTTGTTTTACTTGATTTTCCAAATTCGAGAGTGTTGATAACATTCAATTTTCTACTGACAAATATATGGAAGTAATGATAACGGAAAGTCAAACAATTGTAACTCCTCTCATATACGATTCCATCTGATTTTTCTTCGAGGTTGGTGAAAACTGAGCTTCCAAAAGTGGCAAACGTATGAGTGCAAGAGCGTGTGAAGGAGTGACAATAATAACACTACTTGCTGGAATAGATTCCTGTTATTACCACTAACACTTGACAATTCTTTTCACTCCACTAGGCGTTCAGAGAAAGGCAATAAAGCTAGTGTATAGCCGAGCTGTCAGTTCTCCCCAGCAAGTATTGGCGTTTTCAAGGTTAAGCTAAGAGGAGGAGCAGGAAGTTCCAATTATTGTCCGCTAAAGCTCGAGTTGAAATCCATTCAACCAGCAGCAGCCCAAGCTAAATGAGGCAGGCCCTCTGATGCATACATCATTCCGACTGACCAACCAGCGTAAAAAAATCATTTGATAATATAGCTGACAAAAGTGTTGCAAATCTTGGAACACTATGACGCTATACTATGTCTCATCTCATCATGAGTACAGGGCGAAATATATTTCTTCAAGAGAGATGGATTACTTCATGGCGCCGAACGACTAGATTATTAGCTCTCTCAAAGTACAATTAGAATTCAAGGAAATATATTTGTACCATTTTTTTATTGTAATTTGTAGACCAGTATTGGGCTAATCTGTTTAGTGAATGTCCTTTTATCCTGTTGAAATAAGATGATGAAACCACTACGGGACTCACTTCAAAGATTGAGGAAAACCAGTAACCACGATCAAGTAACAACCTCGTCAGGATGATCGAGCATGACGGGATTAGTAACAATGAAATTATTCCCTGTTGAAACAAAATAATTTGACAATAAAAATTGTATCATTAGGGGCCTACCCTATGTTATTACCTATTTGAACAAAATAATGTGGTAACTTGGTATACAAATTGGTACATTTTTTCATTTTCTATAGTGGCACTACTCGGCGCTAAGTTAGCAATGTCAAAAAGCCGTCATCTCAGCCTCTATCTCCGGTAGATGAAAGATTTAAAAAAAGTCTTTCCAGAAATTAGTTCCTAATTCTGCTGACAAGAGCACATCTGGACGTAAAAAATGTCAACTTTCTAAAACAGATGATGGTTTTGACCACCAATTCAAAAAACATGTCACTGTCCAAGGTTGTCATGCAGATCAAGTTTGAGAATAAAATGGTAACAAAAACTAGATAAAAGCATGGCAGATCAAATGAAAATGGTGAACCTAAATAGGTCTACTTTAAAATGACGAGTAAATAATTGTTGCGTTCAGATTTAGGGCAGGGCCAGACATGCTTATAGGTTTCTGTCAAGTGACGTCACCCATTGTTGAAAGCGACAGACATCAGACAACAATGTTCACCAGTTGGAATTGACCAATCAGAGTGTTTGGTAGTTCACCAGCTCACTTTGTTGCTATGGTAACGATTGTTTGTCATTTGTTACTAGACAGAAGCCTAATTTGATTCTCCGTCATTAGCTCGACAGCTAGATGATCGTGATCGTTCTACAGCTGCAGCCACGAAAGAAGGTTCCGACTGACCGTGCCTCCTACTCCACACTAACCAGCGCAAGGAAGGTACGCTCATTCGTTTTTCGTGGATACAAATAATGGCTACCAGATATAGCTCGAGTCTTGACGTCATTTTACGCTAACTTGTCGCTTTTCCCCGAAGTGAATAGCACTCATGTCAATTAGTTTAATGGTGCTTAACGACCCCACCAACAGCTAGGTTATATGGGGATTTATATACCACGTTATATCGAAAAAAATAACATTCCTCCTGTAAGTGTATCGTTCTATTGTTTCATTTGTTTGATTCTATTTGTTAGCAAGTTAAGGGTCCCAAGATCTAGATAGTGCGGCCAAGTGGCATGTGGGGCCTAGTGGGGCTGGCATGTACGTTGCAACAGCTAGGTTATACGGGCCCGTTCCTTTAATATTCACAACTGGTATAGATTATAATTATATGACAGACATTTTAATTTCAATTTTTACTAACAATACAATTTCCAGTATGATTTTAATTTATTATATTTAAAATACCGTAATGAGAATGAAATGTACGACAATTTGTGTTGTATAAAATGAAAAATAGTAGCCTAATGAAAAAGTCACAAGTGCTTTTGCTAGGCTCACATAATTAGGCCTAATATGGAAGAATTGCACTAAATTGAAATTAAATACACTTACTATAGGCGAAAAACGCCTATATTGTATACAAAAAAACTATTTACAGTATACAAACAAATATAAAAAGTAAAAAAGTATAAAAACTAGACGGACAAGAGTTGTGTGAAACGTCCATTGAAAAATAACAATATTACAACATAGCCTAATACCTCAAACTTATAGAATATAATCTTAGAACATAATAATTTAAAAAATTACATGCAGGGTTATGTATCCCCCCCCCCCCCCCCCCCCCCGTCAGATTTACCGAAATATTGAGCGCCCTGGTACTTCATTTTTTAGGACAACACCCCTGCCAAGATCGTGATATTTACATGTAGGCCCAACTACTATCGACTGAACTGGACACACATGTTTCTATTTGAACGAAATCAATAAGGCCATGTTCCTTTGTGGCGACTAGACTTGAAATCCCCACGTCTAACTAATATTATAGCCTAGCCGTGACATGCAATTCGTACGCAGCCTTACCAGATACATTCTAACAATGGCATGATATTAGAACTAATTGATTCAATATTAAAACGCATTACGTATCCGACAATCCCAATGTAGAGTCAAGTCACCAACACGTAACAGAGCTATTTCAACTTGGTGATTCATCAAATTAAAAATAGGCCTACTTGTATTCATGAGGACGTCTAACAAAATAGAAATATTCTAGTTAAAAGCTGTAGGCCTACAGCTATAGAATTAAGAGAGTCAATTATTTCTCAGGGTGAGATTTATGATAATAAATTCTTCTGTCAGAAGCGTTTAATGTTGAAATCTGCCAGCAAGTTTCTCTGCAATTACCGAAGTTTTTACAATGATTTAGTTGGGAGACGACCCTTTTCTTTGGTGGATACAAGTATGGATTCACGTATGGCTGACATCCAGTTTACTAAGTGAACCTTGTCTTTGTTCGCCCCTGCAAGGCAAATAAAGGGTTGCGTTACTACCGAGTACTGGTTCGGTGAAAACAGCAGACTGCCGACACAAGTCGGCTGCTTCCTGAGGTGTAATGAGGAATAAATAAATCCTTGGAGCCGCCCATGTGGCTCAGTCAACTATCGCTAGCGGTAGAAATTGAAGTCACCGTTGAGCGTGGGTTCCAGTCCCGCATAAGGCATGGGTTTTTGTTCACGTCCTTCCACCTACCGTCACTACATCTTTTCATTATCACCCGCTCATTCGTACTCCCGTATAACCTAGCTGTTGGTGGGGTCGTTAAGCCGCATTTGAGAAAAAAATCCTTGATATTCTCCGAGTGCGTGGTATACTTGTATCCACCATAGAACAAACTACATTAGAAAGAGACAGATAAATACGATAGCCACAGTACAGAACAGCAATGATAAACAAAAATGGGTACATCAACACGGCGATGATGGCCAGTTTTGGTAAAATCAGCAAGAGCTTGCCATTTACAACACATTCATGAGAACAATCCATTTTACTATACCATTAATAAATACCATGTAAATACTATGGAATCCTATCCTGTCCATTCCTATCAAAAGTTTCATCACTCATTTTTTCTCAATTTACTTGAAGAGTCCCGTGATCCAATAGTCACCTTCAATAATGTCCGTCTGTCACTTGTATCTCTGCTTAGCGTTTTTAGTAAATTTGCCGGTACATTGATAAAAAAAAAATAGACGAAATCATTTCACATGCATGGGGATGAAGGATAGTTGAGAGAAATATGTTAATTGTCAGAAGTTTTTTTAATTCTCAGATTGTACTCTTCCAGACGAATTGCGGGAAAGTGTGGTGCGTTATGTTTATAAACCAGTCATGAATGAGGGTCGAGTTCGAACCTCAGGTTCGATGTGAACCAGCTAAGAGAGTTAACGCCTATAATGGTGACGCAGATGTAATTAACCAGCTGAAAGACTGGCCGCCTATTAGGAACAATTGACGACTACACTTAAAGACGAAGAAAACAATTCAACACATTTAGACACAACATTAACAATACAAATACGACATTAAAAACGGCTACAGAAGGAATATACCCGCGAAACGAACATTGCGGAAAAACATCAAAGTCCATCATTCTTACCATGAATGAAAATAACCCAACATAGGACTCATAAGGAAAAACATCAATAAATAACTTGCATAACACTCTCTCTCGATTAAACCGTTTCGTTTAATCAGTTACATAATACGTTTATTGGGCTATCTTCATAATGCCCGTGAACTTCGGATTTCGGAATAGGCCTATATATAATTTCCAAATTTCCAAATGAAACGAAAAAGTAATAATAGGTGAAATGACGTTCACAAAGACCCATGCCTTATGCGGGACTCCAACCCATGCCCGACATGACTTCAGTTTCTATACCGCTAGCGATAATTGACGGAGCAACCGGGGCGGCTCCCAATTAATAATTACATCAAATGAACGAAAATTTGAATTTCGAATGTTAATCATTGACTAGTTGAAACTGATCAATTGTAATCGTCCATTATGTTGCCAAATTATTATGCGTATTGCCAACGAGTGCCAATGAGTAATGACGGAAAAGAGGATGGGCATCGAATAATGAGCAGAAAGTGCCAGTCCCGCCTCTACGTGCACGCAATTTTACGTGACAAACAAGCTGTAATGAACACTCATTTAATGACACATATGTACGCTATATATCGGCAGCAGTTGCATGGCTGGCTACACAGTGAATCACAATTAATGAAAACAAAACATCTCGGGCATTTCTGGACGATGAATATTGTTTGTTCAACAACCCCAGCAACAGCTATGATTATGGGGGTATGGATGAGGGGATATATATATATATATATATATATATATATATATATATATATATATATATATATATATATATATATATATATATATACATAAAAGTATGTTTATTGTTTAGAGCACAGCACAAGAACCCCGTAAATACAACTATACGAGGTCTATATGCAGAACCCCAGCCGCCGGAGGCGAATTTTCTCATACCTTTACTCTTCTTTAGCTCACTCTCAAGCACATTTTTAGCATACATGATCGTGCAACACGAAAAACATCTTTTCTTCTCATTGCAACAAAAATAATCAGTTCCACATAAACCCATCACCCATCACTAATCAGAACCCACATGACGCATTGAAGAATTCAATTATGCATTGATGAAACATTTACAGGCAAATTGAAGTAAAAGACAATCAAATAATCTTCATCATATACACATATGAATGTTCTCAAAATACGCGACAGCCGAAAGTGTATCGAAAAACGGAACTCTTGGAGTCCTGTTTGAATTTAAAAATAATACGGGATGGGAGTACGAAATAAACGGGACAGTCCCGGATAAAACAGGATGGATGGTCACCTCACATAAACCATTATACTTCCAACATCTAGATTTCTCATACGACTTAACCTATGCATGTTTACATCGGTATGGAGAATCATTAAATACTAGATTGAGGTTTGAAAATCAATTACCATTTCAACTCAATATTTCAATTTCATATCATATTATTCCACATAATCATTACAGCAGTATGAACAGTACAAAAATATAACAAAATGAAAAATCTCAATATATTCCTCCAATAATTTTTAAATTTTCTGTAACAACCAGAAATAATATTAATAAACGTACAGGAGTTCAAATTTTGTTTGAAAAGGGTATGGTAAATGCTTATTGAAAGAACGATAATGTAATATAGAAGCCCGCATTAGAAAGATCCACGTGTGCAGGCATGAACAGGATAAAATAACATTTGTTTAATTAACAGTAATTGCTTTATTGCGATTCATAGATAGTGAGAACACCCGCCACCCCTCTTTAACTACACCCCCACGAAGGTAATATGTATGTTGGTAATGTACAGATATTCAAGTCGCCTTATTTAAACATACGAGATGACTTACTATAACAGTGCATGCTGTATTGTTGCATTGCTAGTGTTATATATAGTGGCAAATGGACATAGGGCTACGAATGAATGAATGAATGAATGAAATGAATGACGGTTGGCTACCAACACAGCAAACACAGCAAACACAGAATCACCGTTATATTTCAATGGCTGTGGTATTTTTATGGTATTATGAACTTCCACGACGAGAGCTATACGATTAAATGCACAAGTTATATAATTGAAAAGCGTGTCATTGCAGCGACATTATGCGTGAAAATCGATGTTTTTACAATTAAAATGATTTAGAAACAAAACTCTTCTCTCGTGGACACAAGTATATACTAGTATTCACGAGACAAAGTTTCCGATCGACGGTCTTCCTATCCCACATGATGGCTCGTGCCTTCATCTCTTGCCAGTATACAAGTAGGCCTATATTGATTCCCGCCATGGTCGACCATCCTGACAGGGTTGCTCCGTGGTTTCAAATGAAATAACCTTTAATTTCATCATCCAACCATCTCATATATCATTCACAGACGCCTATTGATTGTTCATAACTGTTTGCTTAACGACCCCACCAACAGCTAGGTTATACGGGGGTACGAATGAGCAGGTGATGATGAAACTACGAGGGGATGATAAGTGAAAGGACGTTTACAAAAACCCATGTCTTATACGGGACTCGAACCCACGCCCAACAGTGAAATCAGTTTCTGAAGTGGTGCCTCAGCTGACTGAGCTACTGAGGGTGGCGCCAATAGATTGTGGTCATCAGACAGTGCGTCGTTATACCCAATACAAATACATAAATAAAATATATTTAGATGAATAACAAAAGGAAACCACGGAGCACCATGGACAAGACGGTCTACCTGCTACGGGAATGTCAGTACAATAAGAATGTCACCAAGTTGGTATAAGGAAGTGTAAAATATGCAAACAATGCTCGGTGACATCGCTACACGGGCCGATTTACTTCCTATCTGCTCTAGGCTTAATAATTAACAACCGTTGACATGATGATTGCAACACAAGTTCTGTGTGCACAGACTTGACAAAACCTCAAGTTACTGGTCCGTTTATCTACTCAACAGTGCACCAAGCCGAAAAGTTGGCGGTTTAGTAAAGAGCTTTGATCAACGTCAACATGGACAGAATTAACTCGGACACTTGAATAGTCATATTGTTTCGGGTACCTAGCAGCATTTCTAAACGATGAATATGAATAAACATGCACATTGCTGCAGATACTGCATGCACTAACTAAACCTTTTTTCTTTACTTGTACTGGGTTTGAACGACGCACTGTTATGATTACTAAAATCTATTGGCAGGGTTGAGAAATTTTGCCCCGCCCGAAAAAAACAGGAGGAAAATTCATCAAAAACCCGGATACAAAAAAAAAATCGCAGGTCCCTGCTCAGGGTAAACGAGAATATTCAACAGAAACTATACCAAAACATACACCAATCGGTACTATTTGATGATTTGAATCAATTGTGCAGAGTCTGTATCAGAATATTTCCATTATTACAGACTAGGCATCAAGACAAGAATATGGAAAGATTAACACTCTTCTCACTCGCACCGAGGAAAACCACACAGAAACCAAAACATCGACAATAATACTAACTATAACATAAATATAATACCTTGGAAGGTTATTAACAATACATGGTGACAAAAGGGCAGCCCATTTTAAGTTTATCTTCAAAAATCCGAGAAAAAAACATGGGGCTGGGTTTTTTCAATTATACCCGGTCTTCTCAACCCTGCCTATTGGCGTCGGTGGCACTAGTGATTAATGAGAAGATAGGAAGCGTTCGTGGCGTATGCTACTACACACTAGAGGAAAACCACAAAGAAAAAACATGCGAAGATGACGGTGGCGGGGATCGAACTGAGACCCGATTTCCTGGTTACAAGGCTGACCAAATGTGTTACCACGGAAGCAACTACTGCCGTTCTTCTCGTTGCTTGTAATTAACGTTATAGGCATGTGTAGGCATGCTTTGGCAAAGAATGCTGACAGAAGACAACTCATTTTGCAACCATGAATATAGAAACAATTATTATATCAATAAAATGATATAAAATATGTGAGATCTGCTACACGCACTGCAGCGTCGACTCTTAATGAATTGTAATGGTGTGGGAAAGGGGGGGGGGGGGGGGGGGGGGGGAAGGGGGAGACACTTCCTGCGTTATGAGTCAGTAATGTAGCCACCATGTTTTACCTTCACTTCAGCTTGCATTGTGGCACACCATTTCATCACTGCACAATGATAAGAACGCTGAAGATATATGTAAATTCACTTTGATTATTGTGCAGATTCAAGGCAATAGAGAGGAAAAATAACGAGATGAATCATTTTTCTTATATTCATTTTTTGAATTGTATATCAATCCACTTTCAGGGTTCTGTGCTAGTTTAATACAAATACAGTATATTCAATTGTCAGAAGACCTTATTGAATACATTTTGAACGTATAAGCACGGTATATGCATCCCTCTGTTGCTCAGTCAGCTAAAGCACTGCTTTAGAAACTGAAGGCACCGTTGTGCGTGGGTTCGATACCCGTGTATAACTAGGATTATTGCTCTGTGTATACGCAACTCATGCTTATACCCGAGGGGTCTACAACTAGAAAATTTGGTATACACCTGATTTCAGCTTTCAAGATTTCAGGTGATTTCAGGTGATTTCAAGTGATTTAAGGGATTTCAGGGATTTCAGGTGATTGCAAGAGATTTCAGGGATTTCAGGGATTTCATGGCAAGTGTACACCTGATTCCAGGAGTTGTCAACCCCTCGCTTATACCTAACGCAAATTTTCCAGAGCTAAGAAACATGAGGGTTAACTCAGGTTAACTGTTGGATCACCAGTTTTGCATGGTGAATCAAGTTTTAATTATATCTTGGATCGGATTATCGTGATCTTTGACGATCGAGAAGTGTACTAATTCACCGATAGACCTATGTGCCAGATATGTACTACAAGAAAGACTTCAATATATAGACAAAAAAAAAATGCGCGAAAAAATTAGGTTAACCCGCGTATTTGCTCTTCGATTTTTATGCACGAAAGGTTATAAAGCATATAATTTCAACTATACGTTAAATGTTATAAATATATGACTGGTTGCACAGCTCTGGAACGCTGTTGCGTATCTATCGGTACGATAGCTATAATCCAAAGTATAACCACAGATTATCGAGCTCGATTATCTGTGATCTAACCTAGCTGTTCGTGGGGTCGTTAAGCGAATAATCATCATTAGCATGGTATAAGTAGTGCTAGTCAGATATCGCGATTCGCTCAAAATCTAGAACCGCACAATACTGCTAGGCTACATCGATCAATGAGCAGGAACGAATAAGGTCACTGCTTGGAACGTTTTATTCTCTAAGTTTGTACGGCTTCAGAAATTCAAAATCGAATTCAGATTCATATTTAGGACGTGGAAAAAACATTATGAAATCACTTGCACAATGAACACGCAAGTTCAGTACGAGTGCAATTGAGTCATCACTTATAGCGGGCTACGTTTCTCCAATCCATTCTCCAATTCAATGGTTGAATCACCAAATATATGTTTCATTAGTCATTTTACATTATTATTATTATTATTATCTATATAAAAGGCTAAGCGTGTCTGTCGGTCTGTCTGTAAGGATTGTGGTGCTCGCGGGGCAAGGAGGTGGGGGGGAAGGTGTGGGTGGCATGGATGACGGGCGGAGAAGGGAGGGAGAGGAGGGAGGCGCACCGCCCTGATCATTGGCACTTTGTTGTGCGTAAATCACTTCACACTTCGCTTGAAGATAAACACGTGGATGTCGAAAGATGCTTGGTGTAGGCAAGGGAAAAGTGCATGCGTAGAAGTTCTGGACAATTCCATTTGGGTGGGACCTACTATACGAGAATATTCGATTTGTAACATGGTTAACATTTGATGAGTAACTACATTCATTCAGTATTTAGCAACGAACGGCGGGGGGCAGCTTTCTGTCTGTGCTCAACCGTTTCCGAACGGTCCAAGGAATTTACACGTAATTGGGTTAGTGCGTAGTGATGCTGTGCGTTCAAGGTATATGCAGTGCGACAGTTAGAACAATAGTAGTGGGAAGTATAGTAACAACAGAGAGAGACCCCGCGTTTTAAACGCGGGGCTAAGGCTAGTTATAAAATAATACGATCAATAATAATACGTCACTTTACTACATGGAAACGTAATAGGCCTACATGAAAAAAACAAATGGCGAACTTGATAACTAGATCAGATGAAGAAATTCACGAGTAATTGGATATGAACTCATGTCAAAATAGAGGTATAACAACGTAGCAAAACTCAAAGCAAAAATAGCGATCAACAGGTGGAAAATAAAATTCGACAATTGCTTGAAACGCTATCAACACAAAATTATAGGCCTACAGAATATAATGAATGTTCCATACTATTCGGTCTTTACATAAGAGAAAATGAATGTTGGGTTAAAAGGCGCGCCGACACCGAGGTCATTTTGAGCCTATACGATGTATTGAACCAATTTAATAATCATGTGTAATGATGATGTTCGATGAAAATTCGTCATCATGAAACCAACAAAGCAATTAAACAAACGTGTATATAATGTAAAAGTCATACACACATTTGAAAAACACAACATTAAACGAGTGTGTATGAAAAATATAAAAATGTTCAACGCTAATTTTGTTCCTCGCTTGTAACCGTGCACTTTTCAGTAATATGTATATATACTGCAGTAACCGGGACAACAGGTGATGTAAGGGATGAATGCCTGACCATATTTAAATTTAGTTAAATCCACGAACGGTGAAAGTTTCGATCAACAGTCTCCTTTATCGCACACCATAGCGCACGGGTAGATCAAGCCTTCATCTCTCGTGGATATAAGTATAAATAGACAGTGAGTTTGACGCTGGCCTAAAAGGCTAGCTACCATCACACATTTATCAATACTTGAAAAAAACGTCAGCGAAAGCCTTTGAATCGTGTTTTTTATATAATGGTGCTCAACGACCCCACCAACAGATAGGTTATACGGGGGTACGAATGAGCGGGTGACAATGAACAAAACAATAGGAACAAAAATAATATAATTAATTATTGATAACAAGTAAGGCAAGCGCCCATAGCTCTCATGTATTATTCACAAGATTAAGTCTAGTTCTGAATTGTTGAATTATATTGAATCATTAGACCAAGTTCAAATTTTAGATTGCTTGAATATATTAAATGAATATTCATGCCTTACAAATAAAATTAATTGAAGAGGAGACTAGATCACATTTTTGTTAGATAAGTTGCAATATAATTTTATTCGGGTATGAAATAATACATTTATTCGAAATGAATTGATATCATTACGATCGGCATTATACTGTAGTTAGGTCAGGGTTATTGAATTCACAATATAATTAATTTATATGGAGTGGAACTGTGAAATTGAGGGGAACACAGTCGCCGTGTTTCACGTCACTTAGTCGATAATGAGTCAATACAATTCAAATATCAAAGTATTACAATAACAAACACCTCTACATGTGTCTGTCAACCACTTTTCAATAGTAGATGCACAATCCTCTATGGCAATAAACCATATTTATTCTGTTTTCAAAAATAATTGATCAACTACAACATCCGTCACCAGTGATAATTCTGCTCGTTCGGTGAACGATGTGTCCGTCGACAATACAAGTCTTGTTATAAACATCATTCCTGATGAAATGAAAGAAATGTATTAACCTGAACGACAGAGGAAGACCACGAAAAGTATGGTCCACCATCGCCTGAATCGACGCCGGTCTCCTGAACGACAGTTCAGGGTGCTACCCGCGCGACCACTCGTCTCAGTTATACGCACAGTCTTGTCACACGCTGCACGCACAATGTGCACTGGTAGAAGACGTATATGCACGAATGATGAATATTCCGAACGACCGTCCTCCCCACCCCACACCACTAGCGCACGGGTGGTTAGAAGAATACAATGGGTGGATTGCAAAAACGAAGTTTAAACCCCGGCCTACTTTAGACGCCTACTAGTAGCATTACAGAGGCAGTGCTATTTTGTACTTAGACGGCGTCTAAAGTAGACCGGGGTTAAACATCGTTCTTGCAATCCACCCAATAAATACTACCTAAATTGTGCAGTGTCTCTTTTCAGGCACCGTTGGGTGCGAGTTCGAGTTTCGCATAAAGCAAAGGTTTATTATATAAAACCCTAAATATTGGGCGTGTATTATTAGGTTTATTAACGTCCTTACACTTATCACTTCGTAGTTTCATTATCACTTGCTCCATTAGTACCCTCAAATAACCTATCTGCTGGTGGGGTCGATAGGCTGACAACAGTCAATCACTTTTCAGCCAAAATGATACTCCAAAACAGTTAAAAGCTACTCCTACCGATGTAGTTTCAGGTTGAACTAAAGTAGAACCGTACCGTATTTTCTTCATTGGGTGAGGTTTATTCACGTTTTTCAACTTAATCGACTAACACTCATCTATATTACAGTTACTAGCTGTTACTAGTACACCCGCGTATACACGCCAGTGACAATAGAAGCTGCCCCTAATTTGTCTCATGTGACAAGCATTGAGTTAGGAAAACGCTAATTGTTGATGGGTGAGCGGGATTGAGCGTGACATGCCTCTGGTAGCATGCTGTATCGCCGGATGTTAACTCGAGCCTAGGATTATTTAGGCTCTCTACAGAGAGATAGAGGGGAGAGAGACAGAGAGGGAGAGAAAGACCAAGTGGGGAGCGGATATAATTTGCTACAGACAACAAAATCATCAGACCAGGTGACATCCGTTACATAAGCTCGTTTGTTGCTCCTCAAAAATGCGATAGAATAAAATGCCTAAAATTGAGTTTGAATAAACGACACAATAATTTTCATCATTTGCACACGTTGATAAAAAAAAAATACAAGTAGAAACAGAAAAGAAAAAAGTTTTTATTATATTTTAAATTGGATTTGACGACGTACTCTCACAAGTGATGATGACCAAGATTGATTGCCGCCAGTGAATGATGAATTGAGCCCATGGAATTGTGAGATGAAATGTTATTTCATTATGTGTTTTGGGACGTTGGGAATAAAGATGGTCGTAGCATGCTCTCAAGGAACCGACCCAGAATTCGTTTTGACGACGGAGGAAAACCACGAAAAACCTGACAGAATGGTCGACCCTGGCGGGAATCGAGCCCCAGTCTCAAGAATTCAAGAAAGAGGGATCATGGCACTATAGCAACTAATCTACTCATCGCAATATGTACTTTATCCACAACAGAAGGTCAAATACCAACGAAAAAATGGTAAATGTTTCTGTAATTATTTAATCTATTGATAACTTTAGGATGAAGCGCTTTTGAAAGTTGCAGTTGCATTTCTAATAATAAATATTGACAGAATGTCGTGAAATATCATATTACCCGTACCCTAAAAAAAGCTATTCAAATGTAACTGTGACATATTTGTGTTTAAATGTCTGTAGACGACCTTCTTCTCAACTACAAGTATAGATGGAAAAAAAAAATCCCCCGTATAACCTAGCTGTTGGTGGGGTCGTTAAGCAACATTAAAAAAAAAAAAAAAAAATAATAAAAATGCAAACACTGCACTGAAAGTAAATACATATGGTTCTTTGATACAACCCCACGAATGTTGTCTTCCGATCGGTCCACCAATCTAAAAAGGGATACTTATACTAATCTGATCAGCCCTACACCGGTCTATACAATATAATAAAATAATAATATCCTATGGGCATTCACTGTCATTTACTATATTGAAAAGAACTGGTCTACCTCTCCCTTATTTTAATTCTCTCTACGAACAAAAACGTATATTTCCAATGAGCTGAATGTTTGATGCACGTTGCAGCGTTAGTACTTCTCGTCATCACATCATATCTCGTCATAGCATCGGCTCGATCTCTGTGATGAGCACGAAGATTGATTATACAAGATGAACTTGATGATTGTTAATTAAAAGTCGTAGGTCAAGAGTGCATGAGAGTCAACTTACCAAAATATAAGGTTTTTGGTACAATAACGTTTCGAACGGTATAACCCATCAAAATTCTAATAAAGGAGAAACACACCTAATTTCAATACCTTGAATATGGTACGAGTCATTAAAAAAAAAAAAAAATCCACAAAATCTATAATTCATTTTGGGTTTAACGACGCACCGTAATGATGGCGACGATCTATTGGCGTCGGATGGATGATTAATGAGATTAAGGTTTCTTGGGTAATGGATAGGATAGTGGGAATGGTGGCCCATATTGTGGGAACCATCCCGGCATTTCCCTCGGCGGCGGGGATCGAAACGGTTCCGAAATTCCCCTCGTCTCCCGGATCACATGAAGCGAGCGCTTTAACCACTGCGCTACATTTACCGGTACCACAAAATCGTTTTAGCTGTAGGCCTATATATGTGAAAATGTTAGAATCCGAGGTAAATAATTTAATTTCACATCATTTTGTAGGTATTAAAGAATGTGTCTTTTACATTAGAATGCACGTATCTCATACCGTTCAAAAGTAGCACCAACGAACTAATATTTCGTAAAATCTCATGACTCCCATACACTCTTAACCTACAACTTTTAATTGACAGTAATCAAGTTCCAAGTGAATACTAATTCCTACCAAGTATAGAAGTGAGTTGTACTAGTTTATTATTGATTGTTCCAATCCTCTGACGTCACGCTGAATGAATGAGGGTTTCTCAACAGTCAACTGGACCTATCTTGCCATTTGTCGCACCGGCCAGCTCAGTAGTAATAAGGAGGAGGCCGACTCATTTGTTTGGGTATTAAAGGGGTCCGTATACAAGTTATTAAAGCTACTTATATAGAGTACGTTCTATTCCATGAGAAAACGACTATGAACCCCCCGGCTGCATTGGATTACCATATTCCAGTTGAATTAAGCACCCATAGCTCATTGAAACATCTTTTAAATCTCTCAATCACCATTTTTATTAAGGTTAGGGTAATAATGGACGATTTTTTAATTGAACTATCAAAAGAACTGATTATTTTTACATAACAAATAGAAGTTACTGAAGTATCAAATTAATTATTTCAACTATCAAAGTCAATATTCTCGATATTACGAAGAAGAAGCATTCATCGATGATTGTGCGTATTATAAAAACTTGAATTTACCAAAGATATATTTCAAGATAGTTGTTATGAAGGGGAAAATATAGAATAATAGCTATGGGTCCTGAATAAACTAGGGATATGGTAATCTCACTGACTGATTTTTCTGGCAGATATACCGTATGGGATGGGTCTACAATTCGTCCATGTCATACGATATGGAATTACAACAATAATAGAGGCCACCAATCAACTTATGACATCGTGGAGCATGTACTCATTTAGAATTTCTTCGCCGGGAAAGTATCTCTCCGACTCACAAGGATACAGTACACGGTGGCTAAATATCAGAATTCCAAACGACTGCTGTTTCTTTCACTGTCGTGCCATGATTGTCGCAGTCGTCAACTCCTTATAAAGGTTCAAGTGTGTATTATTACATACAGAACTTGTTTGGTGAGAAAAACAAAATCCACTGTTAATCGAGATCATTCAACATGAGAGTTTTCATATTATCCTTACCATTCAAGAAATTTCACAGAAGCGAAAATGCTCTTTCGGGCACTTTGCATATCATCCCCGTATGCCAAGTAGTCTACTGACAACAGCTTGGTTTAAGCTTGTCCTGACCTCTTTAATGGCGAAGCCATAAGAAAATACTACCGAACAACTAATTGTTAGCCACTAGCCCTATTAGCCACGCCTCCCAGCCCTCAACAGCCAGCGAGACATTTTCTGCGATTCAGTTATGGTACCTACTAGAAACAATATTTAGTTGAAAATTACAATATGTGTGCATATATTTTCGTTTCTGTAGTCAAACTAAAAAAAAAATATATGATGATTGATGATAATTGTTTGCTTAACAACCCCACCATCAGCTAGGTTATACGGGGATACGAATGAGCAGGTGATTATGAAACTATCAAGTGATGATGAGTGAAAGGACGTTTACAAAAACCCATGCCTTATGCGGGGTTCGAATCCACGCCCAACGGTTCACTTCAGTGCCTGAAGCATGACTCAGCTGACTGAGCTAACGAGGGCGGCCAATATATATATATATATATACACTAGCCTTAGCCCCGCGTTCGAAACGCGGGGTCCCTATCTCTGTTGTTACTATACTTCCCACTACTATTGTTGTAACTGTCGCACTGCATATACCTTCAACGCACAGCACCACTACGCACTAACCCAATTACGCGTAAATTCCTTCGCACCTTCCGTTCTCCTCCAGAATGTCTTGGGGCCGTTCGGAAACGGTTGAGCACAGACAGAAAGCTGCCCCCCCGCCGTTCGTTGCTAAATACTGAATGAATGTAGTTACCCATCAAATGTTTACCATGTTACCAATCGAATATTCTCGTGTAGTAGGTCCCGCCCAAATGGAATTGTCCAGAACTTCTACGCATGCACTTTTCCCTTGCCCACACCAAGCATCTTTCGATAGCCACGTGTTTATCTTCAAGCGAAGTGTGAAGTGATTTACGCACAACAAAGTGTCAATGATCACACTCATCATGATCGCAATGATCAGGGCGGTGCGCCTCCCTCCTCTCCCTCCCTTCTCCGCCCGTCATCCATGCCTCCCTCACCTTCTCCCCCCCCCTCACCTCCATGCCCCGCGATCACCACCATCCTTACAGACAGACAGACACGCTTAGCCTTTTATATAGATAATATATATATATATATATATATATATATATATATATATATATATATATATATAATTTCACGCTCGAGACAATATTTAATGAAAACACCTACTTTTTTCTCAAGTTAATGCGTCGGAAGTCGAACTATATGTACCCCGAGAATGCGACAAGATATATTATGTATAAGCCCTACTATTTTATATCGTAGCACGGGTCGGTAACTGAGTCATGACGTCACAAATATAGGCGTTCTAGTCACATTTAAAAACTTACATGCAAAAAAAATATCTCGCCTATAGTCAACCTCAAATCAAGCCGTTCACCATAACTCGCACACGACGATAGGCCTATTCCTATATAGGCCTACTAGCATACATAATCAATACAATGCGGTGTAGATGATTGAGTCTGCTAGTATTTCCTAGGCGACGCTCGGGGTAAGTGGAAGAATATCCGCGGTTAAAATATCACTTGTAAAAGAATATATCCCTCGGGATCTCGAGCAAAAAGTGTTTGTTGGATTTCGATTCAATAGGTTACACAGGCCAATTGAATTCAATTTTGAACTTCGATCTTAAAAAAAAAACACCCTTGCAACATCACGGAAAAAATACGAAAATGTGCGTTTCATTAACGATGTTCAACGACGCCACCAACGGCTAGGTTATACGGGGATACGAATACGCGGATGCAAGAACGATCTACAGAGACCCGCCTTTACAGCGGGACTCGAACGGGCCGGTCTGGCATCTGAGTTCCAGTGGAGCGTTTAGGCCTAGGCGCACTAGGCGCGCGCCTAGGGCCCCGGATTTTGGGGGCCCCCTGGGGGCCCCCAAATTCCTTTTTTTGATACCGGTATATCTTTGTTTTCAAATTATTTAATATATTTGTAACCTTTCGTACTGAAAAATAAAATAAAACGCAATTTATACACTATTTGTTCATAACTGCTACCATATGTATATGCTGCAGCCAATCAAAATAGTCCATAGTCGGTTATTTCATGTGTTCCCTTTACGCAACGTATTTGCTTTCTGCGCATTGTGAGGGCATTGTCTATAGCCATTGCCAACTCTCAGACGAGCGCCTTGCATTCAACAGAAAATGCAATGAGCAAGCAAGGACGTCGCAAGCAGAAACGGCGTACGTTTTTTGACGAAAGTTCGGCCAACGCAGTAGTATTACATGGAAGACAAGGGTTCATCGTAAGCACATTGAATGTCATTTGTGATAAGTTTGTCATGGAACTGGACAGCAGAATTACGGCTTACAAACATGTGAACAGTCGTTTTGGACTATTTTTTGGCCGTGAAGATCTGTGTAAGGATGAAATCGATGAAATGATCTCCGCTTTAATGCAAGCGTATGGAGAGGACATCGACTGTAATACTTTTCGTGAAGAATTGTTACAGTTTTTGAAGTTCACAAAACAAGAATCTGTGAAATCCCCTGCCGAAATGTATAAGATTTATGTATAAGGATTAAAATCTACATTTCCAAATGTCGAAACCATCTTACGCATATATTTAACCATTCCCGTCAGCAACGCTTCTGGAGAACGTACATTTTCTGCGCTGAAGAGAGTGAAGAGCTACCTTAGAAACTCTATGAGTCAAGAGCGGTTAGGGAGTCTGGCAATATTATGTGTTGAATCAGAAGAAACTAAGAAATGTGAATTTAATTAATGTACAAATCAACGCTTTCGCTAAACTTAAGTGCAGGAAAAAGCAAATGTAGGCCTAATATAGAGTTGTATAAATTTATATTCCTATTCCCATGTAATCTTTGTAAAATACATTGTACTTAACTATTCAAACATCAATACATAAAAGCAAACGTTATTGTAGCCTACCTTCAAGTCCTTCTCATATTTAAATTGATATTTTTATAAAACACAGCTGTTCTAAATAGCTGATACATCGCTCGCTGAACATCGCTGATATCAACGTTGAATATAAAATAAGTCTATTCATTTTTAGTAAATTTTTCACTAGGTATGAAATTATACGGTATACTATATAAACATGATTTTTTTTCTACTGAAAACGTCAAACTCCTCTATTTCTCCAAATGTACATGGGGGGGGGGGGGGGGGGGGGGGGGGGGGCCTCAGAATCAGATTGCGCCTAGGGCCCCATAAAAGCTAAACGCGCCACTGCTGAGTTCAATGCAGTATCTCAACTACCAAAAATGTCGATAACGCTATTACAGAAGGTCTCAACTAGCAACAGCTGACTTTTAGAATATATCCTGAATCAGCAGACAAAATCTGGATCATGGATAAGCAGACGAAGACGATTGGTAAACCTGGATAAGCAGACAAGAACGGTTAGTATAATATCTGGATAGGCAGACAAGAACGGTTAGTATAATATCTGGATATGCAGACAAGAACGGTAGTATAATATCTGGATAGGCAGACAAGAACGGTTAGTATAATATCTGGATAGGCAGACAAGAACGGTTAGTATAATATCTGGATAGGCAGACGAGAACGATTGGTAAAATATCTGGATAGGAAGACAAGAACGGTTAGTATAATATCTGGATAGGCAGACAAGAACGGTCAGTATAATATCTGGATAGGCAGACGAGAACGGTTGGTAAAATATCTGGATATGCAGACAAGAACGGTAGTATAATACCTGGATAGGCAGACAAGAACGGTTAGTATAATATCTGGATAGGCAGACAAGAACGGTTAGTATAATATCTGGATATGCAGACAAGAACGGTTAGTATAATATCTGGATAGGCAGACAAGAACGGTTAGTATAATATCTGGATAGGAAGACAAGAACGGTTAGTATAATATCTGGATAGGCAGACAAGAACGGTTAGTATAATATCTGGATATGAAGACAAGAACGGTTAGTATAATATCTGGATAGGCAGACAAGAACGGTTAGTATAATATCTGGATAGGCAGACAAGAACGGTTAGTATAATATCTGGATAGGAAGACAAGAACGGTTAGTATAATATCTGGATAGGCAGACAAGAACGGTTAGTATAATATCTGGATAGGCGGACAAGAACGGTTAGTAAAATATCCGGATACAAACAGACAAGAACGGTTGGTAAAACCTGGATGAGCAGACTTGAACGATTGGTAAAGCCTAGATAAGCAGACATCAACGGTTAGTATAATACCTGGCTAAGCAGACAAGAACGGTTGGTTTGAATAGACTATAAAACCATGAGGTCGATAATGTCGTAGGCCTACGTTGCGATATTGAGCCGCAAAACGTGTGTACCTTACTGTAGTAAGGCACGCGTGACAGCAACGATGCGTGACCAAACAGATGGCCAGTCACTCGTCATCTACTTCCATATTCCATGTTCCAGTCTATACTTGTAGTCACAAAAAATGAACAAACGAACCACCCGTGCGCTAGCGATGAGAACCAGAGAGACGGTCGATCGGAACGTACTTCTTCCGTGGATACAAGTAAATGCTGCTGCAAAGCAACCCCTGCTTGGCCTACAGTCTACACCAAGTCCTATTATCACCCCGTTTCACACGCTTATGCTAATACTCGCAGCAACTGTATAGGCTTAGAGACCCGACACGGGATTATTGGAACAAATCTAATAGTAATCCCTTTCGGGTCCAGGAATTTCAATAACCATGTTTTAATACTAGAACAGTGATTGTCACATGAAGTTTTTTGTCACGAAAGTCTTTTCGAACTGTCAACTTGGTATCTGGTATACAGACAGATAGGTCTAGGCGATTCAATTCCACGGCATGGGTCATAATAAAAGCATGGGAATGGACTAACAACAGCCAAGCTGCGGCAGGGAAGAAAATCGCATCTATAGTTTTAAACCAGTATTATTCATTCGTTGTGTCAAAAACTTTGAGATGCCTTATTGGTCAAACAGTCACTACTTTTGGTAAATAAATCTGAATATGGTATTTTCCAAGTCGGCTGGGGGGCAGGGAACTGCTAACATGCAACTCTGAAAATTGATTAAAACTTGATTTTGAAAAACTAACGTACTTATACAGTATCCAACTAATTCAATTTTTCTGTCGTTGGCAATCAACAAATAATGACTGGGAGATAAGGTCCGGTTAGCCTTTATCTGAGAAATGGTGTGAACAAGTAGCATGGGTAACCATGGTGATAACAACTTCAAACTGTCAGTTAGAGCTATACTCCCACGTTGGTAATTCGGGCACTAAGTATAATAAGTCATCTATAGAAGCTAGTCGAAAGACCTCCCAGAACATGCCCTTCTCTCCAGTATATTCTACAGCCGACGCCCATGACAACAGTGTAATTATTAAGAACTATCACATAAGTTCTACCCCAGGAGAGTCAACCCCATCAACAGCTCCATTATTCGGGGATACACTTGTATCCACGTAAGAAGGTTCGGAGAGACCGTCATCCTATCCCATGCCACTAGTGCACGGGTGGTGCGCTCCTTCAACTATCGTGGATACAAGCATACTAATGGGGCATCAGTTGAGCGAATTCGACACCCTGGTACTATACGATTGAAAGCGAATGAAACATGTTTTAAAGGGGGTATGACTGTGGCACCCGCCTCCCTGCAGTAATGATTACCGCTATTGTACTCCTCTCGGCGTAATACAGTCAATGGCTGCTTAGTTGCTCACTTGATGCAGACCCTAACATATCGCTCGCTCCATTGAACAACACCCAAATAACAGCTGTGAAGCCCTATTCAAACTAAAGTATACATTTGAAACCGTAATGAGACTTGTGTACAGTTACTAACTACCACTAGGGACTGGGGTGCGTAGGTAACGAATTTCGGAAAGGGGTGAGTTACGTTGGTTTATAATGTATTGCTATGGCTGATGTGATTTATTATAATTGCATCCAGATTACCCCTGATAATTGTAGTAACACTTCGACTCAAGTTGCCCATTAATTATCCATTTCCGAGAGAACGTCTTCCAATTCAAATTTGAAATTAAAAAAATTAACAAATAAGAAATAATTATTACCCAATCACGTCTTTCAAAACTTGGGATAGTTACTGTTGGATCGAGTTATTGTTTTGAAAAGATCGACTTTGCAAAAGGCTCTAAAAAAGGGACCAAGACGTTCACAGAGTGCATGTCGAGATGAGGATCGCGTGCAAGTGATGTCAAAGTGGACAAAGAATAGTCGACATTCCTCGAGATCTCCGGACCCGCGCGGATAGGCCTATCCATACGAACATGCGTGACACGAACCAAGTGCGTCCATCCAGCAACAAGTCCGGTGTAGTCTACTAGCAATTAGTCGACAAGACGGTACTAGCTGACGGCAGCTGAATTATTGTCGATTCCAGTTACGTGGTAATTTACAATCGCGATCTACAATTAGATGGAGAGCTAGTCATTATTCCTGTGAGCTAGCGAGCTGGCCCAACAGTCGGACAGATCTGGTTTACTTGTTACGTTGCCTGGAGGTGTATAAACGTGCATCACCTGCCTTATATCTCTCAGTCTCGGTGTATATACTAGGATCCGTGAAAGAAGGTTGCGAGTGACCGTCTCCCCATTCCACACCCACTAGCTCATAAGTGGTTCGAGCGTTCTTTTTTCGTAGATTCAAGTATACATCTAGAAGTGTATGAAAATATATTTGCACATTCTCCATGTCTCTATGACTAGTCGAGTAAGGAAAGGTAGGGTTGTATCTTATTTGGTGCGTCAAAGACTAAGCTCATATCAATGCTGGAACTACAAAAACGCAGGTATAGTTGTATCACAGATGCCAGATATAGTAACCACCAATTTACCATTTCGGGCATACTACTTCAGGCCTATCTACTACTATCACTGCTACTATATATACTAGAAGTATATTTATCGTCTATGAAGAGACGGAGTTAGCCAAGCCAGCCTAACAAACATCTTATATGGTCCAAATCAGTATATATGACATCTTACAGGTTTTCTATATTGGTCAAAATTTGGCAATAGTTCATAGTTATATCCAAACTTGAGCAATCAGAGAAGTCAGAGAACTGTTTGTTTGATGAATGACGAGGGGTTAACGACTCCTGAAATCAGGTGTAGGCCTACACTTACCATGAAATCCCCTTGAAATCCCTGAAATCAACTGAAATCCCGGAAATCACCTGAAATCAATTATCAACCACCAAATTTTCGACAACCCCTCGACGAATGATCTTTCCAGCCAACAGCTCGGTTATTTGGGAGCTGACGTAATCAGGGAAACCAACCGAATGCAATGACAGGTTTTTATGGGATCATGGCAGTGTAGCCACTGTGACTATTTAGTGTCCAAAGCAAGACGAGATATGATGTTTGCACCTATATATTGTTTACATAAAAAAATGTCTCAAGTGATCCTGGTAAAATTATCACAGCAGGCCATGTTGGATATGAATTGCTCTTAGAATCAAATGGAAAAAATGGATTTCGTGAATAAACAGTATTTTATAAATAATTTGCAAACACCGAACAGAATTGCAATATATGAAAAGCTCTTTTTCAAAACTTGGGAAATGATGTGTATAAAAACTATTGCACCAATTAAAAAAAAAGATAAAAAACATTCACTCAAGCTGTATACATTCAAGTATGATCATGAAAGCACACAGCTATAATTAGATTTTATGCACATTCAATCAATAGTATATGTATAATTTATCTAATGTTTTAGAGCGGTAATGGTAAAATCCCTTTCATTTGCATCAATACTTGTAACAGTCAAGTTGTTAATACTAATCTACACTCGGCTATAATGGCGTGCATTTTTAAAACGGTTTCGTTGATGGAACAAAGCCTATTTAAGTTGATGTATCGATTTGTAAGGGTTGAACTCGTAACCTTTACAGTCGCTGTGGCTACTCTCCCTATAAACCGTGTATATCGTTATGGCTGACTGTTGGTTGGGGCTCATAAGTAGATGGATAGCTACTGTGCACGCAGGTCAAGTACAATCACATCTATAAGCGCACGGGTAGAAAAAATAACAATTTTTAATTATCAATTTTGGAAGGTATAAGATATCAAAATTCTAAAGTAATAGAAACAGAGATCTCGTTAATACCTTCAAAATGATATGCATTGAAATTATTACTTTGGATAATGACATTTCCACAGGAATGGAGCTGAAAAAAGAATGCTCTTCAATTTGTAGGCCTATAACTTCGAAATTGTGATACTACTTACTATGCCATTTTTGTAATTATTAACGACATGAGTGTTTCTATGGTATTATTTGAATTTTGATATATTATTACGCCATTCCAGACTTATCGCCGAAAACTGGAGTGCATGGGAGTAGATTTAGCGATATCAGTTTATATTATTGATCTCATAACGTTTGAAAGTTATTACCAAACTATTGATATCTACGTTTTATTTAGAGGCATGTACTGATAATTGATCAACATCAATTTTCTGAACTACAACTTTTAATGAGTTTAAACTTTAAATACGGTAATACCTTATTAAAAATGGTAAAATCTTACACTGTGGGAACACAACAAATCACATGATGATCAATAAATAGTATTTCCTGTCATTTGTGGCAAAAACGTCAAGTATATATTTCTATCCTTATATTTTATGAGTTAAACCATAGAGTAATGAAGTAAGTCTATGGTTGAACATAGAAGAGCCATTTTTAATTCGAGACTGAACGTGTTTCACCTTGTCAAATAGATTTCCATCATGATCAATTTTACTATTATATCGACCGAAGAGATGACCAAATAACAGAAATAAAGTATCGTTATACGTAGACCTAAATAGAATAATTCATTTTCACTCCACTTTTTACCTCTTTCAATTACAGCTCTAAAATCCAAAGCACTACACCTCTTTCAATTACAGCTCTAAAATCCAAAGCACTACACGTGTCCAGTTGGATTTGGAAGATGGTAAAGTTCAACATACAAAACATCATTATTAGTAATTAGTAAGGGCAACTGAGAATATTATAGAACATTTACTATGTGAAAAAATAACGAGGGGACCGTAGCTTATTTCCACATTTGTTTCTTGTTCAGTCGTGAACACCTCTCGCAAGCGCGACTAGACAAGAAAATTATCGCAACAAGATCTAATCAATAGCCCAACTGACAAGAATGGTATCAATGCGAGGATGATGATCATCGTTTCTCAATATCACTATCAACAGCTAAGTTATTTGGGGATATTTGCAAGAAAGGAAATGAGGATTTTTTTAGAAATATTCGAACGGGGCAAAATGTTCATTGAAATCATCACACAAATCAGTTGTTTATTGTATAATACATTATTTCGATTAGTTCTGTATAGCAGTCCTGAAGAGACTTGAATATCAAACGTTGATTAAATTATCAATGCTCAACATTTTTTACATTAACATCCGTAAGTAACGTTGGTAAATGTTAGTAAAGATGACTGAATGTGCAATTAGTGCTGTGAATCGTATAAGTAGCCCCTACAATCAACATCATCCCACAATCAACGCCACTGCCCACAATGCACAACTACAAGTAACTCGAGACGAAAATGTACTTCAAACGTTCATGCAGAGGACGCGCTATGCCGACATATCGTCTTCCGTGACTGACCTCTAGGGCTAGGCTCTAAATCATAGACCTATGCTCTCCAGATCCCAATTCCTCAGAAGTGACAATCAATTAATAGTGGATGTATTACAGTAGAATGGACAAAGCACACAACTGGAATCGGAATGTCCAATAGAACTTAATTACATTCCATTCACTGGTGAAGTTTAGCCCGAACATTAATACAGTTTAAGACTACAACATCAAGACATCATGGCTTTCATTTCATAACTTCAAAAATGGATCACATTTGGCCAATGTTTCCAGCGAAGACTCAATATTCTTTCACGTAATAAACAGTCACTCTACTGCAATTATACATTACAAGCTAAGCTATCGTATATTCGAAGTTATTTATTGAAATAAATTTATTATTTAAAAAAATATTCCATTTTTTATATTAATAATTAAAGTTATTGCAATCCGCGGTTAATTTTATAACGTAAAGTATTGTTGGAGAAACTATACTCATCATTCATTTATTGAATATACTTCTGTGATATAAGTAAATAAATTACATTTGACTTCAATTACCGGGTCAGTCGAGTAAACAATCGAGTATGTTAGTAAAATAGATCGCATTAGTCATTGGTTAGCATGGTGATAACTGATCAACTGACGAATATTCCCTTGTACCAAATCACCATTGGGGTCTACTAAGTAGAGGCACCCTTATCGGTCACATAGCTGTTGGTACGAGGGTGAGGTCAAGTAAGTACAGCAGTGTACCAAATATCAACAGATATTGCTTGAACTACTCTTATTTTGCAAGTATTGATAGATTATGCAATCGAATTACACTTCCGAAAAGGAATGGTGATCAGTTTCAACGCACGATTACAGACTGCCGCACATTTACTGTGGCCATCCATATATTCCGAAAATCGATATTCCTTATCCAAAAGTAGAGCGACAAGGGGAACTAGTATATTTTACGGATTGTAACGGCGTTGTCAATGTTATAAAAAGTGACTTAAAGGAGGACTACTGGTCTCCATAGTTATTATCAAACGTCGTCATTCCTTAATCTAATATATCAATATAACTACAACACGTAACAATACGAGAAAATTTCAATCCATCAAGACCAAAGAGTCAATGGCAATAGAAGAGGACGGACCAATAAAGTATTTTTATATATTATATATTCATGTATATTAGTTGAGATTTTACAGAAGATGAATGACAGTACCGGTACCAACAATAAGAAAGGAAACATTTGTTCGTCATTTGTTCCATGCTATGCTATTTTAGCTACTTAATTTAGTGTTGAAACTGATTTCGAAATGTAATTTTGAGAAAATGGGGGGTGGGGACAATGGATACTTCAGGTGCACGGACTTGGCGACCTTCAGAGTCCAACGTCTTTTACCGTTCAAACTACCTGAGATGCAGAGATATACTACCATTTCCAAACACGTATCCCATTCGAATCAATTATTTCAACTAAAGTACACGTGTTCTGAACGTAAATGAGATGATGGTATCCTCACTCCGGGGCTAAATGCCCTGCTTGAATGACCCGAGTGAAACCAGTCTTATTATTAATGAAGAACGGACATACAGTCGAACAACAACCACGTGTCGGCAACACATTATCGACATTTCACAGATAGAAAAACAAGTCCGACGAAAAATCAATGTCCTCACGAATGAACGAACGGAGTTCGACAGGGTACAAATGTTATTCTTATATTTCATCGCAGGCTACAATTCTAGTTTCTAGCATTTTAAATTCATTACGTAGAAAATAAACAAATAAGCTCCCAAGCAAATCCGCGCCAAAATAATTTTTACGTCATTGTCACTTTGTTGTACTGAATATTGACGTTTAACGGCGCGTAAACGGCATCATTATAATGCGCATCATGTTGTTACATTCTATTATGAACCATCATGCTCGAATAAAATACTAATAATAATAATTTTCCTTTTCGGTAAATAATGCCACAAAGTCGATAAATGATACAATTGTCATTCGACGGCTTCATTTCAAATCCCAATCTTTTCCGTTCAAATTGAAAGAATTAATATAGCATGAAAGAATTTATGAGGGGAATTTATATTTCCAATTAGATTCAACAAATCAGGATAAAAAATGCAGCGAATACGACTAATCTGGTATGCATACAAAGTAATCACAGTCGGTGTTTTGGTCTATGGGAGGCACTGGTACCAATTTTGGAAATGGTTTCGAACAGTCAGGTGAAAGAAACTGTTATCGATGCACATCTACGATGTCAGATCGGAATAATGGAAACAACAATAAGGAGCATTATTCCACGGAAACAAATTTGTGAAACTCCAGCAACGAGATTCAAGTATTTACCTGTGACAGGTCCGAGTCATCACGGATCTTCTGTTCAACGGTGTAATTTCTTGCTTCTGTTATCAAAACACTTAAAACGATCATTAAAAGCGAGCTTTTACTTAGCTTCAACCACCACAAACCCATATTGATAATAATTCAACTGTTCTTCTCCACTTTTAATTAGTATACAATAGAATGAGTCCTAATACAACTCGGAAACTGTAGAGAATTTTGTACAGGGCCGCTCCACTGCTGCCGAGGAACGATCGCGAACTGACTGAAGTCTGAACTGCTTGGTGCTTGCTCGATGCTCGGTCCGGTGGCTCCAATCTACCCAGCCCACTGCACTGCCGCCGCCCGCCGCGCCGCTGCTCTTGCATGCCGTGCCGTGCCCCCCACCCAAACAAAACCTAACCAGCACGCTCCTGGCAAGAATGATGACGCAGTTCGTCATGACGTCATTATAGGCACCACTGGCGTCGGGATCTCCCCTCACAATATTCATAGTTCAGCGAAAGGGGCAGGTTTTTAGCGTATGAAAGTATAAACTGTGAACAGGAGGCATAAAATACTTTTAGAACGCTCCGGATTTGTTGCATTGATGAATAAGAAATAGATACAATTCCAAACCAGCGGATTTTTTTATCGATATTTTTCTCTATGTCTTTTTCTCTCTCTAATCCTATAAATATCAAATTTGTAAACCTAGATATTCCCTGGAGCTAAACAGATCTGACTACCAAAGATTTCAGTGTTGACGGAAAGTATCATGATGACGAAGGCCCTACAATTTATCTGTACTGTGGTACAATGGAGAGCAAACAAAAAATAAGCCACTGATAAACAATCTGCACACTGACATAGTAGAGTGTTTGAATGAAAACAAATAATAATAATAGTAATAATTTTTCTTGAAAGGCGTTTTATTCACATCTTGAGCTATAGGCCTACATCATAATGATAACGTAGACCCATACAGTCATATTAAGTTTCGACTGGTCTGTGGTCTACATAGGCCTACTGCACACCCTGGGTTTACATAATAATAATAATAATAATAATAATAATAATAATAATAATAATATTTTTTTTTGGTCAATCAAGAAAACAAAAGATACATACATGTTGATTATATCTCGCAAAAATGTTTCATACACCTTGTCTGCAGGTAAATTAAACAGAAAAACAGTATTTTATTTAATAAGTTAATAGCATCAACTCATCAACTCGAATCTTCTCGTGTTCACTCGAAATAATGAGGTACCGGTATTACAAACAAATATCGGGAGAAGTAACAAAATATTATTAAAACTAAGAAATTATATAATCCAACGTTATTAACCATCGTTTAACACTGCGCTTTATTTCGGCCATAAATTCTAAATTATGTATAGGCCATATCGCACAGGCCACAGGCATATCGTTGAATAAAGTTGGAACTGATATTTTTAGCAGTCTTTTACCATATAGTTATTAATATATATGGGGACCACACAGTACCTCGAGTACTTTGTTCTAGTGCCATAATTATGATTTTGATAATTTTTATATTCTTCTGAAAAGAAATATTGAATAATGATTTTACATTTATAAATTCCCCTAACCGATAAAATATCACAATTACTAAATAGATTTTCACGTAGAACTTGTACGTTTACAGGGATCATATTCTTTAAAGTGGTTTTCTGCATATTTACAATTATATTAATATATGTATCAGCAGCGCTGCCCCACACCTGAACTCCATATTTAATAATTGACTCTCTAGTCTCTGCAATGGCAGCATATACAGTTTTTAAAATAGTGAATGGTAAATATTGTCTTAGTTGATACATTTTAAATGAACACGATCTCAATTTCTTCCTCAATTCTTCAATATGTACATCCCATTTTAAATGACTATCAATATATATATACCTAAATATTTAACACACTCCATATTTTCAAGATATGTGTCACACTTACACAAATGATTGGTACGAAGATTTTGTTTCTCAAGGTAGATGCAACTATGGAAGATAATTTTAATTTATCTTGTGATTTGCTTTGGATAATAAATACTAATAATACTAATACTACTACTACTACTACTACTACTACTAATAATAATAATAATAATAATAATAACAATAGTGATTATAATAATAATAATATAATTCAAGGTTGAATAGATGATATTTTAGAACTCATACAGAATACAATTTTTAGAGCTTTTCTTTGGTCTGTGGATCAAACAGAATTTACGAAACAAAACACCGTAAATGCGTATAAAAGGAGGGAGAGTTAGAATATTGATAGAAGTGAATTATATTAATCATATCATTTATAGGACCACCAAATTATGAAACAATTGGAACAAATTCAATTCATATATGCCAAATATGACTATTTTACATATAATAATAACGGAATAATTATGAATATGATAAAAATATAAATACCTATGCTGTACTCCAAATTTGGCTCTCTATTGACATATGCTGCAATAATTTATACATTGAAAGAGAAATTGACATAATGATATGTAGGCCCAAACTGCAAAATTATTATTATAGCCACCGACCCACCGTAATCCAGAGCAAGTAGAAATATATTATACAAAATATATACACATACACACGAGGAGTCGATTCATTTACTAGATAATACATATAATGAATGAGAAATATATATTACGTAAGAAAAAGTCATCATTATTTTGACCACCAATTCCGGTGGTGTATGCTCTTCAGCGTGCCTGTGACAAAAAGTCAGATCGCTGAATCAAATCTTAAAAAAAATGAAGCCCAAATGGCCTAGCTGTTGAGTTGATGGCGTCGTAAAGAAAACAATAAGAAGTACAGAGAAACTTGGGGTTCATTGCCCCAAGAGAGTTCCGGTTTAAAACAATAACTTCCTGTATTGGCATGTATAACTATTAGTTCTAGCATCCACCTGTCGTTGTGGGTCTTCTGGGGTGATGTACTATGTGGCCGAAAGTATAGTCCGTTTTCTGTTCGTCTGATACATGTAAGATCACATGCAATATCAAATGCTGACTGGTTTAGGCAGGAACAGGAAGAGGACTTCTACTTTGATTCAAGCTTTACTAGATGTCAAGCAGGCGTCAAATAACTATGATATTTGATAATATTGTGGGGTGGAACTGGGAGAGGTTTATGGGGCCTGGGGGTGGTGGCAAACATTGGTTTCATCTTGCAATATATGTATTATATATCTGTACGCGAAATTGTGAAATTAATTAATACAATACAATTTGGTACATGTCATAATCTTTAAATAATTATGACTTACGTGGATGGATCGCTCTGTCTGTCCTTCTACTCAGTTGTGATGTGAGCCATATAGATGCTGCCTGACTTTTGAGCCCTCTGTAGCCGTTCATCACCGCTGACCTTACCCCGTGACCTCAATATCACCTATGTGCTAATCAATCAGCAATCCCCAACTCACCCCACCCGCCGATTATCTGTGTAGACATGTCTAAATGGAATCAGATTCACTTTACAGATGAAAATGTAGAAAATAAAATGAGATTTACTTTACAGTAATCCTAGATACTATAGGCCCATTACTTCTGGTAATTACTAGAATTGCTAGACCAACTATTATTATGAACTTTTGGTTTGCCTTCAATTGACGTGTGTGTAATCTTATATATAAAAAGCTCGTGTCACATGTTAGAGGATGAACTCCTCCGAAACGGCTCGACCGAGTGTCGTGAAATTCCTCACGCACATTCGACAGGGGTGGTAGATGGTCCTAAAGTATACGAGATCTTCCGCCGAGCTTTCTCCTATGAGCAATATCCAAAAATTGGCACTTCAAGGACAACAACAGTAATGACGTTGTTCACTGACATTGACAAAGTTGCATAATGTCACTCAACGTTACTCACCATTTGCGCTAGATAGCGTAACAACCAACATTCACTACAAATCACTTCGATGGCAGAACAACGTTTGCCGAATCTGCTAGTAGGCTATATAATTTTTAGGGATGTAGATATTTTAATTTCAAGATGACCATTATTTAGCCGCCCCGGTGGCTAAGTCAACTATCGCTAGCGGTAGAAACTGAAGTCACCGTAGGGCGTGGGTTTGAGTCCCACTTAAAAACGTCCTTTCACCTATCATCACTTCATCTTTTCTCTATCATCCGCTCATTCGTACCTCCGTATAACCTAGCTGTTGGTGTGGTAGTTATAAGCAACATTAAAAAAAAGATCACCATTACAAAACAGCAGACCGTTCAGTTACGAACGGGCGCTGAACCGAAATTCAGGGGACCGAGATTCAGTTCCCGTTATAACCCCCCCCCCCCCCCCCCCCCCCCCCCCGATGTGGCTCATTCAACTTGGAAATCGCTTTAAGAATAAAGTCGGCGTGGGTTCGAATCCCGCATGTTTGTTTGTGAATGTCTTTTACCTTTCATCACTCCGTCGTCTCACCAACACCCTCTACAGAGGTGGGCATAAATACACTTTACAAACTGTATTTCGAATACAAAATACAAGGTACTATCCTAAAGTCCTGGAAGATGTAGATTACATTTCCAAAAGATATAAGATACTTTTAGTAAAGTGTTTTAACTGATGTGTTTCGCAACGCGTTACCAAATCTATTATATATTGACAATTTACAAGTGACACTGACAGATTGTAGGAAAAACAAATTTCGAACACCATAACTGACGAACTATGCACACATTCATGAAAACTTCGCAAAAGATTCAGTAACTCTTGAAAAATTGAAATATGATCATTCTGACATCTGTTCATAAAAATGTATCTTGTAATTCTTGTATTTTACGTAATGAAAAGATGATATATTTCAATTATTATTGAAATTATTAGTATAGGCTTAACATTTTTCAAATTGTCAACAAGATACAAGATAGAATCAGTATAAGATACTTCAAACGATACATGCATAGACCTACTGCCAATCTCTGCCCCATATAACCTAGATGTTGGTGGGGCGTTTAGCACACTGTTTCCCAATATTATTAGGTCGCAATCGCCTTCTTCCCATCGCTTACTGCTCACTAAACAAACCATATTTTCTTTAAACCTGTACCACCCAACCTGTGGCAGACTGTACTTTCAGAACGATGCTAAAATAGTGGTGCATTTGAAAGTTATAACTTATTATCCTAGCTCTGGCTACTGTTGATATTTTGGAGTAAGACGATTTAACAAACGAAATCAGTTCGCAGTCTAATGGTAATAGGCCGAATAGCATATGCTTTAAATTAGCATCGAAACAGTAGTATGTTTTGTCGTCATAGCAATGTATACACAGTAGGCCTACCCGTTGTGCTCCCGTGTAATTGACTACATTACATTTGTTACGCCTTTTTGCGCGGCCTCCCTACCGACTCGATCCCCATGTCTACTAGTGAATAATCACCATTAAGAGGGTGGTTTGTTTGGCACGAGGTGGAGGGTGTTTGTAACTGATTATATCAAGCACCCCCCCCCCCCTCCCCGTCCAAACTCTCTCCGTGTAGTATTCATGAGAGCACCCCTACTGTAAAACTACTATATAATAAACTAACAAACGTCATATGTGTCGTTGTTTGAGGAGGGTGGATTGTGAGGGGTGGGGTCTTTATTTTCAGGAAAATCTTTCAAGTGATCGGAAATTATTTTCCAAGTCAGTATGCCTGTTGAGTCATTCTTATAGATTTCTTTCAAAAATTCCCAGAAACCATCCAGATCTATGCTACTATGAGAATATTATACTGTCTTAAATGAGCTATGCTATAATTATCTTTTTTTTTTAATGTTGCTTAACGACCCTACCAACAGCTAGGTTATACGGGGATACGAATGAGCGGGTAATAATGAAACGATGAAGTGATGATAGGTGAAAGGACGCTCACAAAAACCCACGCCTTATGCGCCCACCCCCAACGGTGACTTCAGTTACCGTACTACCGCTAGCGATAATTGACTTAGCCACTGGGGCGGCTTATAATTATCTAACTATTTCTTTGGGGCGGTAAGATCAAAATGTCTATGAATGTCAAAATGTAATAAGTCTATGGTAAGATCGCCCTTGTGGTGGCCCCTTCAAACGATCCCAACTTTTATCCTTTGCCTTTATAGGGAAACAATGGCTCAAGTTTTCAATGCTGATAAAAAAATAAACAAAATATATGAGAATATTGTAGGGCAAAATTTTAAAGTTCATCAACTGTCCTGTTCAAGTTGTGGGAAATGGTCACACATATTCCAAAAGCAATCTCACAAAAGAACACCAAATGTTTGAAAAGTACGAATAAATATACCGGAAGTTGAGTATATTGAAGCCACCCCATAGCTCAGCTCATTGCATTAGAAATTAAAGTCAAGGCAGGCATGGGTTTTTGTTAACATCCTTCCACCTACCATCACTTTGTCTTCTCATTATCAACCGCTCATTCGTATCAACTACTGGTTGGTTGGGTCATTGAGCCCCAAAAAAACACAATGATTAATCTAATAGGCCTAAAGAATATATTTCATGTTCTACTTCCCCATAATGGCTAATAGGCCTAAACATTTTTCTAGAAATTGGAGAAATTTCAAAAAAATTCAATTTATGTAAATGCAGAGTCTTTAATATTAAAATATTGCGATGAGAATTTTCCGTAGAAATCTTGACATCACTCGCGAATTGTCAGCAATACAAATTCCAGAGGCACCTTGAATTGCTTTTCATTTTCATGGCCATGCTGTAAGTTGCATGTGAGCGAGAACGTAAGTGACTGGTACTAATAAAACTCTCTAGTCACTCCGCCGAGATGGAAAATGCTTAGTGAACATTAATAGTATGAGTCCCTCCGTACATGCGGTGAGCAACTCTTTTTACTGCCTCGACCAATATCAATTCAATTCTTGTACTAACCACAAATAGATGCCAGGTTGATGGAACAGGATCACCTTAAGCTTCAAATTCAACAACTACATGTTAAATAGCAGAGGTAGATTTTGCTGGTACCCTAAATAGTAAGTAATAAGTCAATCTATTTATTCACATAGAAAATGTTTGTTTATTGAATGATATAAAAGATTTTCTACTGTTAACAATATGAATAAAAATACAGGAGTAAATACCGTACATGAAAATGATGACCAACAACATGTAGCAGTGTTTTCACAATGTACATCTTGTACATGTACATCTTGTTTACAATACCTCTCAGGCATGGCTATTCATCTCTCATGCACCAATGTAATACTTAGAAACAGTTTTGAGTAATCAGTCTTGAAACTCTTTTTGGAATAAAAAGACAAGAAAAAGATGTTATTATTTCACAATTCACTGAGAACAACATGAACACCAATCAGTCTCATAAGTTACGAATACACACACAGCGAAACGGGTGGCTAGTCCAATTGCAGTCAATCTGCCAGCAGTAGAGCACATTTTTATAAACTGTAAATCATTATATTAAAAATCCCATTTTGAAAGCCTTACTACGCAAGCGGCACTCGGTTCACTAAAAAGTTCCTGTTCCACGACGAATAAATCATTTACATTTCGATACACATACGGTAAAAAATGTCGCATCTTTCACCCGGCTATCAAATGGTCAAACACATAACTTATATAATTTCTGTATATAGCAGGCTTAAACTAGAGTTCATTAACATACAAGTATCAGGACTGTGCGAATATTTGCTGATATATATATATATACACAAATTAGAAACATGTTTTCAAACATATATTTTAGACATACAAACAGCCAACATTTATTTCAAGACTAAAGCATATAAAGGGGCACGAATGCCTATGAGATTGGGAAAAGTTGATCTGTTTCAATTCAAGATTCACGAGGAAAAGAAGCAGGATTCGCACAGCCTATATAACACGATGAATTAGACATGAAGTATAGCAGAAGAAATTACACAAGTTTCAGAGTATCTTGCAGTGCTCAGCCTTCACGTCCTGACAACACATTGAATATAGATATCAAAAATTTGAGAATACATAATAAAAAATAATTTCACTTTGAAATTGATTCATGATCACAGGCAACGAGTCAAACTAAAAGTACAAACGTCACGATGCTCTCAACCTACATGGGCTCATCCTCGGACGAACAAAGATCAGAATCTACTCGAAGCACTGGAAGTTCAGTCTTCTCCAACTGCTTGTTCAACTTGGGGAAGAACTGCAACAGTGATTTACTGGCTTTACCGGGAGTACCAGTAGTGGCTTTGGAAAGTTTTTTCTTGGACGACTTCTTCAAACTGGATACCGCGGACGACTTCTTGGAACTGGATACCGCAGAGGACTTCTTAGAACTGGATACCGCAGAGGACTTCTTCGAGCTGGATACCGCGGAGGACTTCTTCAAACTGGATACCGCGGAGGACTTCTTCGAACTGGATACCGCGGTGGCCGCCTTCTCGACACTTCCATTTGTCTCCCGCATCTTTGTCAGCCAATCGACATTCTCTTTGCGTGGCAACGATAAGACATGCTGTGGTGACATATCGTCCACGAGTCTGTTGGGTAGGTTGGCGAGGAATGCTGGGGGACTAATTGGGGAAAACGTATGAGTGGTGATTATTGGCTTGCTCGACGTCTGGAATACTGCTTTACTGTTTCCCAAGAAGGCATCTTCAGCAGTGCCCCGAATTCCCATGTCAGTATGGTCTTGCGGTAAAGACCAAATCAGTTGCGTATTTTCATCTCCACACGTCACAATCTAACAAAATCGAAGATGATTAAGAATAAAATCTTCAATAGGTAATACCAATAGTCCAATACACTAGTAGCTCTAGATAGCAAAGCTAATATCATGTCAAACTTACCCCAGCACACATATTTATTGGTAAGTGACCTAGGTAGGTCTGTCATTTGATTTACAAGATATGTTTGTGCCACCCTCTACACCTAATTGCATTTGTAACCACGCCAATCGATTGTTCTGTGTTTATGCCATAGAAATGTCTGTGTTTTGCTGCCCCCTTTCTGCCCCTGAATTGCATTTCAAATAATGAAACAAGAATTTCAAGTGTACAAACTTGCACAAATGATTGGCTTTATCAAAAGTTCAAGACTTCATGCTTGTGATGGCATACTCCTAGTTGCCCCTTATTTACGTGATTTGAAGTGAACTGAAATGATGAGGCACCAACACTATAACTACACAACAATTCAAGTGACAAAAAAACTAGGGATAGCGTTCAATATGAGAATTGCAAACGATATCAAACATCAACACTGATTGAAATATATCAAAAGCTTTTCAATTTTCTAATGTTATTGAATCGAATATGAAAGAAAAAGGATGGCATACTCTTGACCATGTAATATGTGTTTTACGCTCAGAAAAACTGTAGGCCTACAATATTGATTCTGTCAATTTCAATGATACATTGACATTAAAAAAAACAGCGTGAGAATTATTTTCATTTTATCTAGTTTATGGTTGTTTTATTACTTAGTTCATTTATATTCCAGTTATTTACAATTGATATTGATTTTTCCAATATCAATCTATTGAATATTCCAATTTGAAGTTGATTATTCTATTTGTTATCAAAACTGAATGACACTCTACAGAAAACAAAAACAAAAATAGATAAGATTCTGTAAATTGACAAAAAAAAACATCTCTACTGTTCCAGGGTGAATTTGAATCATTGAAAACTCAAAAATTGAACTGACCAGTGTGTCAAAATACTCGGCCCACGCAACAGCATTCACATCACTGGTGTGGGCAGCTAGCTTGACGAGTGGCAAACCATCTGGATTATACGTGAGATCAGTTTTCCAAATGTAGCCGTTATTATCCCGCGACCCACTCAACAAGTAGTTTCCCTCTCCTGGGCTCAAGCAAATCCTAGTGCAACCGCCCACAAATTCTGCTCCTCGGAAAACACCCTCTGAAACATACACACCAGAAACATGTTATTATCCTGTGACCCACGAACTAGTAGCTTACTTCCCCTGCACTGCGATTCTCCATCTTAATTGAATTTTGTTTGATAGCGATCCTGATCAAGACTACAAACGATTGGAAACTTACTCAAGGTTATCAATCTGTTCTCTATGCACATACGACCTCGATCGTTGGACCATGTTGAGAAGCTATGAATTGACAAATAAGTCATTATATACGTCATATGATGTCCGTTCTTAGTCAATAGGAGGCCTTTGTAAAGACCCGCCACTGCGCCGACGCGACATAACAGGCTGTGTACTACGCCAAAGCAAAAACATTGAACACATAACCCTTTTTTTTAGCAATTATAGACCCTATTGCTTCTTAGTTCTGTACAGTTCAGATCAATCACTGAAGCCACTTGCAAGATAACCAGCAGGTAGCCGCTATATTGCTGGGGAAACCATAGTGTTTCTATGTGCGAGTGTGGTTGTGGTGCATCGCGATCACTTCTAGCCGAACCACTATCGAGATATTGCCGTCCAAAGAGTTCTCCGTGAAATGAAAGCGTGACATATGTATTGCGGGCTATCGTACATGCAGCCACTTTGCCATTCCCGCCGCCACTGTAACGTCCCGAAACCACACCCCAATGCACCAAGTGGGATTTCTGTTTACAGTTTATGTTAGGTACCCATACTCATATTTGTCCTCCTGCGCCAAACAATTCAGCGTTTGTCTTATGGAGATTCGCTTAGCTGTTGGCGAGATATCGTGGTCCCGCCAATGCCGCCCGAAATGAAAGCGCCCATATACATCGCAGGACCGCGAGCATTATGTAATGTCAAATGTGTAATATTTGTTTTACGCATTTAGGTACGGTATTGATGATATGACCTAGTTGTCCTTGAGCGCGCCCTTCCCCGCACCCATCCATATCGCCGTTTACAGTCTCAGTCGGCGCCTTGTCGGTCCTTGTGTTGCGACACGAGCGATCTCAGGACCCTTGATTACTTTTCCCATTTAGCAGCAAGCAATTTGGTGTTTGGCCCAGGGGTTTTCGAAATGTCGGCAGGCTTCATGACGCCTACAAAGCCTCAAGTCCACATACAGATGGGCAACTTTAATTACAGGACCAGTCATTCAAAAATGACATCATCCAAAGGCATCACCTTGATACGAAGAAATTATTAGGTTGCTACTACACCAGCGGAACTTAAATGACAACCTGATCACTCATATAAGTCACAATAGATCAGGTAAGATGAGACACGATAAAGAATGTGAGGGGAAATAGAATAGTTATATGCATCTTCAAAGCTTATCGCGGTCTTGAAACTTTTAAAACGTCTCACATCAATTTTCTTTACTTATTTCAAAATGAACAGTGAAAGTGTATCCATCAAATTCCCTCCCTAAATGATTCAAGTTCATTATATTCCAACATCCCTGAACAATTACTTGCCTAAAATTTGTCCTTCAATATTTCTTGCCACTCCAATATCTTTCCAATCGTCAAATATTCTTGGAAGAGAAAACAATTCAACTGACCGGCTCTTCAATACAATTCTACAAGACTAGGACTCTTGAAAATCTTCTTTCTTGCTTCAACTTTTCTATGAAGACCTTCTCCTCGATAAGATAAGTGCATGGGGAGGGATGCTACAAGAGCTACCAAAACCAAGTCAACTAAAGCAAGTTGTACCTACGTGGATTAGCAACACCGAAAGTATAATTGTAGACAGAGTTGTCTGTGCTAGCTGCGTAGAGCTTAGTCCCAGATCCACTGACTGCCAGATCCACGAACATTTTACCATTGACAGGGCTCGGAAACTTTTCGTACGGTATTGCCTGCTTCTTTTTCACCGAAAAGGTTTTTCGGAGGTCCCAGACTTTGATCGACCTGAAAAGAAAAGTTCAGACAGAATGACGGAACGAAATGAATGTTCTTCTTCATATTATGGATCAATATCAAGAGGATACTACATAGTACATACCGGTACCTAAAATTAATGCACAATGCTGAACTGTAGAACTACTCTCTTATGCTACCAGCTCAGGTGTATATAAGTCTCATAGGCACCATTCAAATTTTAAAATACCAAAAAAGGTAGAACTAGCCGCAAAAGCCAGAGGTCTTCCTCCACACATGCAATAGCCAATAGGTTCTAAACAATCTAAATGGACATTCTGATGTACCTACAACAAAACGCAATGAACACTTACCCATCTTGGGTGCCGCAACTAACAAGAAACCTCTCATCCCTGTACTTGACAGCAAGCACTGAGCATGCCCAGGGATTTTGGTCTGCTCGCCGATAAGCACATGCAGTCACTAGAAACAAATGAAGCAACATGGACTTTACATTGTGCCAGCCACCAACAAGCAATTGGACAGAGCAATGGATGGTTTATTGTACTTACAATGAGAATAACATATTTTATTCTCTGGCTTGTGGGTCCTCACGTCAAACACCGTTATGTTTCCGTCGCGACCACCGGTAGCAAACTGATATCCGGAACCGGGACACGTGTCCACTCTACGCACGCTTCCGATATGACTAGCATACTCCCCAATACATTTCAAACTCTTACTGCCAAAGTCAATAACCTGGGAAGCGTTGTCCCCAGACGCAGTCACCAAGCAACTTGTGCCAGGTAACCATGCAATATCGTAGACCACGTTGTCGTGAGGATGACAAAATTCTAGAACAATAACATTTCCCATATAAGGAACGGTTCATAATGGCTATGATATCTGATACACAAAATGGACCCAATTAATACTTTCAAATAACACTACAGTAATAACTATCAATGAAGAACACTGCAAATACATCATGAGAAAAATTGAATATATCATGACAATATATATTGAATGATAATCTTTACACTCTCACTTCCTTCCTTATCTTTCTGCTTCTCATCCTTTCCACCTTTGCTATTCCTGCTATGCTTCTAATCAATTTCAAAAGAATATATATTACCCACTTTTGTAGAATCAGTATGTGAAAAGAAATAGATTTCCCCAGACACAATAGAGTAATGTAAGTTATAGTAAATAAGAGAATCCAAACACAAAGAGAGATTAACAAAAAAACAAAGAGAGTTACCGCAGATGAAGACCTTTGACTTCAAGAGTGGAGGAAAGTCCACTAAAATAATGTAGAAAATATGTGTAGGCCTACATGATGTGGTCATTTTAGCAATAGCTTTGAAATGATCCGTTATGAGACTAGTCCTATTGAAGATTGGCTAAGAATTCCACATTTTAAAAAAGCTCTCTGAAAGTAAAAGTGAAACAGTAGTTTGCTTACCAGGTTGATTAGTCGATACTTTAGGAGCAGCATCATCAGATTCTGTGAGGAGGTGTCTGTAAGCAAGTCTACCATCTTCTAGGGCAACCACCAGGAATGTGCGATTTTCCTCCGAGGGGCAAAATACAGCTGCATATGCTGGCTCGTCAATATCATTTTGGCTGAACTTTCGATATGACTTGAGATGAGTAATTGCTAGATCCTCTATAGTCCAGGTTGGCCTGGGCCGTGTCACTGGAACCAAAAATCCTTTGTCATTTGATATACTCTACCCAAACCCTTTTGAGTCTTAACATGCACAAAGAGCAGTGACTGGGGTTGACTTCAGCTTGAAAAATTGTTTTGGTAGGTTTGAGTACATTGATGCAGGGCCAAATTTCCGCCTAGGCAACTGAGGCAGCTGCCTAGGGCGGCAAAGTTAGGGTTTGCGGGTGGCTTTCCATCCAAAAGTCAACTAGGCCTATATGTAAACAAAAAGTGATAGACGTTAAATCCTCTTTTAAGATGTGGTATCTACGAAGCCAATTGCAAAGTGTCAGTGCTTCGATGTTTTATCATACCGGTATGTAACTCAACTAATTAAACGCCAGATCATCCCACATAAGCGGATAATATGAAGAGCAAATTGTCAAAAAGTTAATGGTAAGCCCATTCAAAATACTATTAATTAGGTCTTCTAACATCACATTAAATTCAAAAGGTTTATTGATCAATTTTTTCGTTGGATAAATTTTTTATATATGCAGCCTTTTCCATATTCACCTCTTGAGGCGCATTCCTGTACAAGATAAGCACAGTCTCAACTTGAACCCAGAGTTCAAGGTGGCTGTATACCATGCTATTAGTAAAGGATGATACTGCTGTTCTTTGGGGATTAATCTTTAAAAACTGTTTAAAATCATGTTAATTGGAGTGTACCCCCTTGGATCTAAGGAGAACATCTAGGTCCGTCAATAATGAATAACTTTTTAATAAGAGATCAGATTTTCCCCTAAGAAGGTCCCTGCCTTATAGCATCGAGTTTATAGTATATATGCTAGACACTCAATGCTTGATACACCCATCATACAACTGGTGGTTATTTTACTGTGACACTGATCTTGGCCAATTGGTGTTTCATATTCGAGTTTTTGGTGTTTTCTGAAAGATCTTGTTTATATGTATCAGAAAAAGTCGTGGGACGTCAAGAATTGTTGGTTTTTATAGTTTTCAAACTCACTTGATTCTGATGGTTTTTGCATTTTTGCAATGTTGTTTGGAAGGGAGGGGTGCTATGTCAGTTAGGTTAGTGGGAGAGGTTGGGAAAAAAATAGGCGTGCTCAGTGTCTCAAAAATTTCCCGTAGACTCCTCGACTAGGCCTACCAATATGTCAAAACCCGGAACCTTGAACTTGATCATTGCATAGACCTATAATGATTATCAACTTGAAAGATTTGGTAAATTCTACATTAGCTGGGCTGACACGCCTAACCCTCCTATGCCAAGTAAGTAGGCCTAAACCTGGGCTGACAGGCCTAACCCTCCTAGGCCAAGTAAGTAGATCTGTCAAAGCCTAGACCTCTATGCCCAGGGTTAGGCCCTTTGGTCCCTGCCTTATAGCATCGAGTTTATAGTATATATATGCTAGACACTCAATGCTTGATACACCCATCATACAACTGGTGGTTATTTTACTGTGACACTGATCTTGGCCAATTGGCGTTTCATATTCGAGTTTTTGGTGTTTTCTGAAAGATCTTGTTTATATGTATCAGAAAAAGTCGTGGGACGTCAAGAATTGTTGGTTTTTATAGTTTTCAAACTCACTTGATTCTGATGGTTTTTGCATTTTTGCAATGTTGTTTGGAAGGGAGGGGTGCTATGTCAGTTAGGTTAGTGGGGGAGGTTGGGAAAAAAATAGGCGTGCTCAGTGTCTCAAAAATTTTCCCGTAGACTCCTCGACTAGGCCTACCAATATGTCAAAACCTGAACCTTGAACTTGATCATTGCATAGACCTATAATGATTATCAACTTGAAAGATTTGGTAAATTCTACATTAGCTGGGCTGACACGCCTAACCCTCCTATGCCAAGTAAGTAGGCCTATACCTGGGCTGACAGGCCTAACCCTCCTAAGCCAAGTAAGTAGATCTGTCAAAGCCTAGACCTCTATGCCCAGGGTTAGGCCCTTTGGACGATTTAGGCCTATAATAACCAAAGATCTGGCTACGAAGCCTACCTAGGTCACCATAACTTTCTCCTAAAACTAGGGCTAGGCCTACGCCTAGATTAAGTTAGTATAAGTTAGATCCTAGGACTTACGACCACGCTCCTTCAAAAACATTGCTTGTAGAATATTCGTCATTCTACAGCTAGTTATTTTCGTGCCTCACAAATACGTTTACACGCGTGTTTTCTTACTGCTTTATGGCAGCGTTTTCAGGATTAAAACTGATAATTGTTAACGTCCATTCAGGCGAGCTAATGATTCACGAACCAACTTGTCGTTAAACAGAACACAACCTAGTGGTGCAGTAGACAGCAGAGAAATGCAATATGGTGTCGTCGGCGTCTGGGCAGCCTAGCATGTGTTTGACTATGGGACTCATACACAGTAGAGAGTGTACCATTGCCTACATAGCTGCTCCAATGAAAATGCTGCATTCTGTGACGCTATCCCACGGGATTGGAGGAGTTATCTCATGTATGCTTCTGATTGGCTACACTGAGAGTTCACCATCTCACTAAAAAGACACATTCATTTGACAGCGATATTATTATTCGCGCGCTTTCCTGCTGATATAACTCGATCGACTCGGAACGTGACAGGCGATGTGACAGGCCCAGTACTGGCGGTCATTTAAGCATGCCTACTTGGAAAAAGAAATGGCCTAGGCCTGTAGTGCTCTTCGTATTATGATTAATATAATGTGAATAGTACTATCCAAGTATAATATATATATATATATACATATTAATATATATCTCTCCTTTGGATGTTTGTAAAAATGTCGGGTTCAAAAAAACAAAGTCAACTGATAACTTCTTGGATTCTGAACGAATCGTCATTCAGCACATTCTTATGCATTGTTTAAACTCTTTCTCGAATATCGTACAGTATGTGTAGATTAATAAGATTATATTGGGCATATAATATAATAATAGGTCCACATATAACGGTATAATTCTTTCTAGTTTTTTGCCTTCATTTTATTTGACAATTATATTCCTTAGTTATCATTCATTTATTTGTCTTTTTCTATTTTGCACATTCAAAGTGGCCTATCAACAATCAGCGGTGAGGCTCTATGGCAGGTGTGGCGCTCCTACAATATAAGTTATAACTAATATTTATTACATTTAATTTTACGGTTTATATCAAATTGAAATATAATGAAATATTTATTTAATGAAAAATGTAAAATTGGGTAAAAGTAAACTGCATCCTTTTTCAGTTACATCTATCATGACATGTATTTTTAATACGTTGGTATTTTGCATTTCAAATACTACACTTCTATGTATTTGGGGTATAACCAAAAAATTAAATGTATTGTAATTACTAATTTGTAATCGTATCATGTCAAAGAATGGCATATGGTAAGTGTATAGCATTGGCCTATATCAATATTTCTTACATTCAAACTTTACAGGTCACTACTAATGTACGATACCTTTGTAGGTATTTAAAATCATAATTTGCAATTTATTTTGTCAAATGTGAATTCAAATACTTATTATAGAAGTATTTTGTATTTCAAGTACACTTTTCAACATATTTTGGCCATGACCATTATTTTCATGTGGACCTATGTATTATTACAAAATTAATCTTCTACTATTTTTATAACTTCGCACGTACCGCATGTTTTCAGCTTGGGCACCCCGATGGAAATGCTCACATCCTCACCACTGGTTGAGAAACAATGTATTAGAGCCAGAAGAGTACCTAGGTGCTACATTTCAAGGATTGTTTAGGGATTGACTGCTCAGAATGCTTCAAAATTCAATAGGGAACGTAAAGTATCAACCAATATTAGAATGAATGAATGAATGTTAGGATCGACAGCAAGGTAATTTTGTGCCTAACCAACATGGGCGTCAGCAGCGGAGGGCAAGGGGGTGCACTTGCCACCCCCCCTGGGACCAAGCAGAAATTTATTTGAAAAATTGAAATTGTTTTTTTTTAAAACAATGATGTTTTTCGGAACTTTGTAAGTACCGACTGTACCGGTGACATATTTTAACATGTCTTGTTACGCTGGTGGTCATGAGTCTGATGTGACTGGGGTGGGTAGGCAAGGCTATGCCTTTGCCAACTGACGAATATGATTTAATGGGCTATTCTTATTTCCTGGAAATTTTGATGTTGGGTATCATACAGACCAATCAGATTCTAATAACTCTTTGAAATATTTAAAAAGATGAATAGGATCAACTGCTTGCATAGAATTCAACCAATTCAACATTATCTGTCTTCTTTCTCCATAAAAATCAAAAGCTAATTAAAATGTCACAAAACCTCCCAAAACACCGTAAAACGATTGAATTTCAAAAAATCTCCTTGAGGAGCCTTCTCCCCCACTCCCATTGGGACTTGTGCATTTTCGAATTTGGGATATTTTGCCCCCCCCCCCCCCTTAAATTTCTTCCTGCCGACGCCCATGTTAACCAATATTAGTTCTTGGATGGAATATTACTGTATTTATATTGAATACATTAATTCTTACATCACTATTGAACCAGTACAACCTCACAATTCAACACAACTAGAAAAACGCTAATGTATGCTATACGTGATTTTCTCAATTGTGATTATTTGGTGTATAAAGATTGATCAACTCAAATCATCAATTGTTCCAACAACTTTCAAGCTAATCTTGACGTGACTAATGACTTTAAAAAAAATGGAATATAAGGAAAACTTTCAATAAAAGTGTAGTAGAGTGTCGCGCCTACAATTTATAACCTGACATTGGTATTTTATTGTAGACCACATTTCCCTCCATTTAATTTAGCACGTGCATTTTATTATCTTCAAAACTCACTCAAACATCCAGATTTCTTCATATTGATATTATCAGATCAAATCTTATCCGCTATTATGCACGACTTTTAACTCGACACTTGACTCTACAGAGCACCCTTGCCTATCCTAGTCTAGATATATAGTATGAAATAGAAAGTGGGCTCTGTCTTATGTCTCTTCTCCAACATGTACCCACCTCATTATTTCTCATATCACTTGTTTCTCCTACAATGTATCATCCATCTCTCATATCGTCCATCACAAAAATATATTCTCTAGTCTAGACATAGATACGTTGAAGTGAGTTGATACAAAAACTACAACACAACAAATATTTATGGTTGGAGGTTTCATTTGATAGAGGAGCCAAAGCCTAAATGATAACATCATGTACAACGAAAAAAGTGTTGTAGGCGTGTGATGCTATACTACACTTTTATCAAACTTGGGCTGAATGCGAAAATAGTAAATTAACCTGAAGTCATTTTGGCTGTTTTTCAACTCTCATCCCTGCAACCACTCCTCTTGAAATATCTGAACGTATTCTTGAAATGGAATTTGAAAATTACCAATTTGTGTACGTAACTCTTCAAAAGGCCGACCTACATATGTAGACCTACAGTAATATCTTTAGCCTCCTACTTTGATCATTGCAAAATGTTACTAACGACATCACTATATTGGGAACATGAATTCAACTAGACCAGTTCTTTCCATATAGGGCACAATTTGGTGGTCCTAAAATAAAAATAAATACAATTAAAGAACACTATCAAATGTGTGAAAAATGTAATATAAAATAGAATGGTATATATAGTATACATAATTATTATGTAAACAACAAATTTTCTCATCAATAACTTATCAATAAAATAAACCTAGTACAGTATGCCTACATTTAAGAAACACTAGGATAAACACTGACAAAAACACTGAATGAAATGCGCTGATTAGTCTTACGTTTACACAGAGCTGATCCTTGCTAACGATATGTATGATTGAATCATAAATATGACATAGTAAGAAGTGTGAAATAGTCACAATTTAAGGCCTCACATTGCTGTTTCTAATGGTTGACTTTTACTTCTGTTAAAGTTTGATCCTCCATAGGAAGGTTCACTGAGATCCAGATTAGTTTCCAAAAGAACTTCACTTTTTGAACGGACGGGAATCGTAGGTTCACCATCGAAATCAGTCTGTAGTAACATATTACTTTTTGGTCTTTGGACGGGATCATCAACATCAGTCTCCAGGAGATGACCGTTGTAGTTATATTCAGCTGGAGGGTACGTTTGTGGTGATGGAAGACCTATTGTGTGGTAATTATCGGACGGCAGTGGTTGCTGATAACTGGTAGGGGGCACATAATCTTTTGGTTTGAATGTGTTGTGGTTTTCGTAATCTAATCCTTGTTTCATGTCGAACGTTGAATCTGTCATGGCGAGACTGACGTCTAATGGAAGTGTTGACGAGTTTTGTAAGTAATCTGCAGTGCTACGACCGTCGTCATTATATTCGGAGTTCGTATTCGATGGCCAATTATCTCGGGAAGCAAACGTGGAATTGTCTCTGAAACCATCGTTTCTGTACGCAAGGTCAAAGCTGGGGTTCACTACTTCGTTGGTCCCTGGGAAACCTGCAGCATAGTTGAAACCTCTTGCAGATCCTGCAGCATTGGGATTGTGAGCCTCGTAGATGTCATAGCTTTGATTATCTTCCACCGATGAATTGAACTGTGATTTGTCCATCGAGTCGAGACTGCCGTTCATCATTTTCTTGTAATCGGAACCTTTTGTCAGCGACGGGCTAGACCGCTGGCTCTGTGAAAAATCAGAAAACTTCACATCAATCAAATTTAGACCCCATACTACAAAGCCCATTCAAGCTGAATCCTAGGATTATTGAAAATAAATAGAATAGGTTAGATTAGCAATGGTCAATGGCCACGGTCACCCACTGACTCATACCCCCAAATAACCTAGCTGTTAGGGTTCGTTGAGCTAACAATAAGAGTATTTTATACAATCATATAATTGAGTGTAGTCACTAATATTTTACAATGATTTTACAATGTCGAAAAGAAAAAAAAATATATAGACCTATATATGCTAATAAAACAGTATTGGTTAAAGGACATCACAACCTTGAAACTAGATTCCAACAAATAATGATAATATCAACTCAAACATCTCAATGATGATATTTATTTCCCTAATTTTGGAGAAAACTAGAGATCATCATCTCGGTTTTTAAAACCATAATTAATTCATTGTCCTCTAGGACCCGGCCCATTTTATAAGTCGTGACGTATACATTACTCGATTCTATTTGTTTATACTATAGAGGAACGGTAATTCCTATGTCATTACCCATCGTCTCAGAAGGACAAAAAAATTAACAATAATTTCTGAAATTGAGATGATGATTTTTACTTTTTTAGTTTTTTCTAAAATTAGGGGATTAAAGATCATCATTATTCTTGAAATCTGGTTTCAGGGTTGTGATGTTCTTTAACCAATAAATAATTATAAATGTGTATTCCTTACTCTTCATTAGAATAGCACATGATGAAAATGAGTTAATGTAATGATACTCACAGGAAGCACATTCTTCCTCCGATTGGTAAACTCAGCGAAGCCGTTAGGTTGCGAGGAAGCAAGACCGACGGAGCGAACCGAGTGGAGGGATTGTCGAATCGAGTTCCTTCTCTCGAGACGTTCGATGTGTCGATGCCGGGACTTGGAGTACCAGAAGCCAGCTGCAATGGCAACGAGAAGTAGGGCCAAACCTACCACACCAATCACAGCGACAGTCAAGATGTCCTCACGCCAGCTCAGAGGGTCAATCAATACTTGCGGATCTGGAACAAACAATTTCACTTTTTACAGCATACCATACGAACCTCCAATATGCAAGCTCTTGCTGCTCGAGACGAATAAGAAAGTACGAAACTGCACCATATAAGAAGTAGTGTGATTAGAGACTAGGAAAATGCATCATATACATTGCAAAGTGAGCAAAATATTTATATGAAATGCAACGGATAGCTATCCACGCACACCGTAATTTTAGAACTCAAGTTACTGTCTTCTTGTTTTATACCTGTTGATTATTTTCATCATTTCAAGATCTAATTGGCTTCAACTGTTGAGTCTCTTAATAGCTCTAATTGATGTACAAACAATACATTATAATTTTTGTAAGTGAGCCAGCTGATCCGATTCATGTGAAACTTCGGAATAATGTGCCTCATTCATGTGCTTAAATTTTGTACAAATTTGAATTCATTCAAAGTATTTTTCTTCAAAAAACTCCCCTCTCATAGGTTTATGGGGGTTTTCAAAATTTCAAAATGTTTTTTCTTCAATGTTATTCAACCGATTGCATGCCAAGTATATTCAGAATTTGTGCTTTCGTTTAACCAGTGGAGCGCAAAAAATAGGTTTTGAAAGTATGGTAAAATTGAGTCTTCGCTTCCGCTCATCCACAAAAAAGAATAGCTGCTTGGATATGGGCAGATGAGAAGAATGGAAATAGGTGGTCCGCAACATGTTAAAACCATACCAGAACTTCTCACGACTTCCGATTATTCAAACACTATATTGAATTTTAGGAGTAATAGTGCCACCTGTTTTTGTACGATGTACACTTCGCACATGACCCATTCTGGATAATTAACATCACATCTGACAATGATAAGAAATAAGAACTGAACGTACCTGTTTCACACAAGAACGGATTCAGCTGTCTGCAATCATCCACATCAATTGTTTGGTATGCAAAGACAGTGCACCTGTTTATACGATCAATATTCTGGACCCAGACGTGATCATAATACTGGTAAGTTTCTTGTTGGACTCGTAGAAACTTGTATAGGTTGAGATAGTTGTTCATGACGTATGGCATTGACGCATTCACGGACTGGAACAGAACACGTGTTATTCATTATATATATTGGGTTTTAACGACGCACTGTATTGATAGCCAAGATCTATTGGCGTCGGAAGGATTATCAATGAGATGATAGGATGATGAGATGGAGGTTTCTTGGGTAATGAAAAGGAGAGTGGGAAGGAAGCTTACGTGGCCTATATTGTGGGAACTATCCTAGTATTAGCCTAGCCTACAGAGGGAAACCACAAAAATGCGCGTTAACCACTGCACTGCATTTGCCGGTACGTGTTATTCAAGTAGGAGATACAGTTGAGGAGATGAACAACAGATTACCCTACAAGTTCGACACAAATATACCCTGTACAGGGTGTGGAGGGTAAGCCTACTCACCCGACAAAACTGTCGAGCTTCATGGAAAGCCATCGGCGCACCGACATACATGTAGCATGTATCTGCAACTTGCATCCAGCCTGGCGGACACTTGCCACTTAGTATTGTCTCGTTGTTCATGTGAAACGGTCTGAAGTCCACCTCTAACAGATCGGCAGCATCGGTTCGATCGCGGATCCGACCGGACACGGCCAAAGTCTCGTTGTAGCCCCAGTAGTTGTGTTTGGCATCGATGGGAGTCTGCCAGAAGTTCCATGCTTTTTCATTCCTACATCAGGAAAAAACAACGGATTTCTCTTACAAATGCTTTCGCCGATACAATGAATAGGCTCAGCTGTAGGTCCAAGGAGCTTACAAGTACGCCCTAATAGCTTTTTCATTGGAATGATGCCCAAATGAAATATTTTTCTTGAAATTGAACATTTTCAATTTTTTCATTCGAAATTTAGTGTTTCATTCTGAGATTAAAAATGTACGTATCATTGTTCAATGAAAATGCATTCAAAACTACGTACTAGATCGGTTTTAATTATGAATTGGAAGTACCAGTACATATAAATATGCTTAGCAATCGACACAAACATCACTGCATAAATTGCAGTTATTATTCATGGCATCGTAAACTGAAATGCAGTCTCTGTAGCTGTAACATATTAAAGATTCGATATGTGGCGACCAGTAGGTTAATATTGAACTAGGATGGATTCAAGTAACCATTTGAGGGTAGCACAAATCTATACGGTATTGCATCAATACTGTCTTCTTTTAATCTTTAAAAAAACATCAACTTGATAATTAACAATCAACTTACAGTGTAGTGTTAACAGTGACGATCTCATAATCGTTGTCTGGATTGTAGAGAATGTTATCGACGTAATGTTGTCCAGCAGTACCGGCAACAATCGTGCTTCTCGTATCTCGATCCACCGCGTAGTTCTTGTAGAACCCGTTGTGTGAGGTAGTCTGATAAATGGGCAAGCGGACTCGATCAAATCCGGACACTTCCAGGATGTGAAGACCAGTGTTGTCTTGGACGTAGTTGTACGTGAAGTTGGACACAACCTGAATAGAACATCCGACAACTATTACGTAAATCTCGGGGATTATCACCACATGTTTCTAATTACGAATGAACTTTAAAAAATCATCTTATTATTAATAAATTATCAGTTAAAGTTCGAGATTATGAGGTAGGCAATGGGAGACTTATAAGAAGTTTAGGGGGTGCTTGCAGACCATTTTTTCTATGTTCCTAGAACCAGTGTAATCGAATAAAAAGTATATCCACTATAAGATGATATTTTGCTCTTCAATTAATATAATTAATATCAAGTTTCAAGATGATACGTCAATGAATACCACGAATGTGATAAAAATTCATTGACGTATCATCTTGAAACTGATTGAATTCACAAAAATAGAATGTCATATTAATTAAAAACATTAAATTGTCTCGGAGTTGATAAGCTTTTTATTCAATTACACTAGTTCGTGAACATTGGAAAAAATAGTAAAGATGAATTTCACCACTTTTATGAGCACTCTCTTTATCCACTCTCCTAAAAAAAATTGTTGCCATGTAATAAGCGAGACTTGCAGACATCATCAATCAAGTTTCAAGAAAGATCGCCTGTTAGGTTCAGTGATCCTACCTGTTTGAGAACGATGACGTTATCATAAGGAACATTATTTCTGGTAAAGAAGTTCCTGTAGATGATGACTTCTTGATACGGGCTACTCTGTCTGCCTTCCACGTACATTGCAGGGTTATTCACATTGTCGGCGAACAAGTTATTGTGAATCCAGCCTTTGAGGGAGGTGGCCGAGCCATGAGAATCGGCACGGATGTAAACACCACCTTGGTTCTTGGAGATAAGGTTGTTCTGTAGGCAAATACAAACTCGTAGTATTATTTTCGTCTTTCAAAATCATGAATTTAAGTCTACTTGATTCCAGAGAAAAGAACAACATGCAGAAGAAAAGCTGGGTAAGTGACCGCTTCAATCACTACTCGTTAGACTTGATCGCTTTTGATGTCTTATCTCACATTGCGTGTTCAAATGATCATCTCTGTGTTTTTTCAACGGCTCTCTATCAAGAGTAGGCCTGCCTACTTAAGAACCTAGGTAAGCTGCTGTTCTCTCTTTCCCTTTTACCCAATTCATACATAATAATAATTATTGTTGCTCTTTTCTTTTGCAGACAGCTAGGCTGTTCAAGGATACGAACGAGCGAGTGTCAAACCCATTTATATGCAACACTCAAACCCATGCCCAACTTGACTTCGATTTTCAAAGTAGGCCTACTCTTTCTACTGTTTAAGCTGACCTATTACTTAAGGCAACTCATGAATCCTGCATAGAACTAGGTCAGTTGAATGAGCGAGTCTAGATTTCTTCACAACCCATGCCTTGGGAAGGACTCGAACCCACACTGACTTGATTTTGGAGTTTCTATTGTCTTGGCTGACAAAGCTAGAGCGGTGGCTCATTATTTCACTTACTCTGAAATAAATGTTTTGCGTATTCTGAATGTCCATATGGACGGCTGCTTTGCAAGTTGTGAAGTTTCCGTATAGTTTGTGACAGTTGTTGTTGAACTGATTCCACTCCATGGTGACAGTAGGATTGACTTCGCCTGCGCTGCCGTAGCTGATGGCACCTTCTCGGTTGTTGGACAAGATTGTGTACGAGATATTATGCTGGACGTCTCGATCTGCTTGACAAGTGTGACAAGAAAGATGTTAAGGCATAGTATAACGCATGATGGAAACCAAGCACATTTTGCGTCCAAAGATAGTTTGATAATCGAAACAACTCAAAAATCGATATTTTACAGTATGATAGCCGATATGATATATTCAGAATAGATCTATCTACATTTCCAGCACCACGGATAACCAAATCAAGTTCAAGAGTTAACAACTTACTGAATCCAATGGCAGATATCGGTAAGGTGACAATTTCAGCGATAAAGCCATGTACACTACTGGCTCCATGTGCAAACAGTTTTATACTAAGACTGGGCAACGTTGTTTTAAACAGTTTCTTCTCATTGTTGCTGCCAACTTCAATCTGTCCTATTGTCTTGGATAAAACGTTATAGATGTCTCCGTCGTACAGTGTAATACTGTCAGGCAGACCTGGCTTACCAGTAGAGTTTAGTAGATTGAACTGGAGTAATCTGCAAACATAATAATAATAATAATCTATTCACAGTATACTTATTTACAAGTACCGGTAATGTTTCGTCACTATAATACAAATGTTTAGAATCAATAGAATATTCCGTCAATAATAAAGAACTCTTTGTTCAATAGATAACGCTTTACATTTATTTTGACAATATTAAAAAATTCTATACATGTCAATTGTTTAGGAAGAGCATTATAAAGTTTTACAGCATTGTGATCAAGTCTAGACTCATAGAGGGCAGTGTGATGACTTACATTTACAAGATTATTTTCCTACGAGCGCTGTACGCATGGGTAGTTTTACTTTCAAATATACTGAAATTCAATTTGATAAAATACGGTAGACCAGTTCCAACATAAAAATAAATGTCATTGTCATAATATTACAATTCTTGAAAAGTCCTCTGCAGCTACCTTCATATTTTCAACATAGCTCTCATGGCATACTTTTGTATTTTAAATAATGTATTTCTTCGTTGCTCCGCCCCTATTGCTTATCATTGTTGTTGAACGAGGTAGAGCAATGGGAGAAAAAATAGATTTAAAATAAAATAAAATGATGGATGCAATTGCGATGAAAATTTGTGATAATCCACATTCTAATGGAGTAAAAAAAAAGCACGCAGAGGTAGCTGCAGATTCAGTATCTGGTTCTGACCCATTTGAAATAGCACGTGACTGCTATGTAGAACCTCATACTTTCAATACTATGCATCGTACAAGAAAATAAATTATGCTACCGTATTCAATGAAAATTCTTCACCATTGTCATATATATATACATGATACAAAACGTGGGTGATGTTAAGGAATCTACATAATTTCGTGTACAAGGCATAATTTAGAAACTATGGCGTTTTAGAGAACGGTTACATGCTATTTCAAAAAGGACTAAACCAGTATCCAGAGCACAAGCTTCTTACTTCACAACACTGCAAATGCTATTGTACAACATGAAGACACTTACCTGAATCCAAAAGGTTTCGAATGATAAACGCTATTGAATATTTTCACACAATTCACAGGATTGTTATCGTACTTATAGTAGACTAGAACTCTTTCTTCAATCGTTATTTCCTTGGCAGTGTCGCACATGTCGATCAGACTGAACAAGTGATATGGCAGTTGAATCTCTTTCAACGGTGTGAATGAACTCTCTTCGGACTGACGACCCTCACCGGTCAGAGACAGTGCAGAAATACCAACACCCAGAGTATTTTCGATGCTGGAAAAGAAGAACACTCGTTATATTAATTGCAATTATATTATACAATATAAAATATAATATCTAGGCTTATACCATGACTAGTAGAAGAATAATGGTTGCTGCTCGATCTCAAAAAACTTACATTAATTAATTTAATTTGAGATGATGGTTAATTATTTTGAAATGAAAAAATAATTGACAGATAATTTTTAGTAGCCTATTGGATTCAACAATTCAATTCGATTTTGAAAAAAGTTACTTGAATTACGTAAAATTAGGAAAACCCTCATCCATTCACCTTGGAAGTGCAGTGCAAGTTTCAAAACATCAACAAATTATCAAAACATCAACAAATTATCAAATGATAAATAACTGTTGACTGAGAATAACGAAAAAATAGCCAACAAAATAAGCTAACAAAAATAAATACGTACAAAAACCTAAAAACATATGAATTGTTCCTATGGTTAATTCACCATTTACCCTACTACAGTGCACCTCTATGCATCATTCCCAGATCCATTGCTTTCCTGCTTTGAACATATTTTTTTTCCACCCCACTCCTATATAACCAATGCTGAATTTTCCTGCATGGATGTTATTTCCTGGTCCCTTGAGAAACGATTGATAGAGGTTTCACTGTATTCGTCTCGTCAAAAATTGGGTTCGTATATGGCCGAGTTCACAGCACTCGCGAGTCGTGTCCGATTGTATTGACTCGGGCCAAGTTGAATTTGTAAGTACCTATTGAACAGTAGTTGAGTAGTCTGAGCAGGAGATATCAGGTTAATGCCGTGCGACGCACATCTCGTGATATTGACATTACTGATTGTCGGCGAGCGAATGATACTCTGTACAGCTGGTGACTTCTCGTTGTGTAATATACCAGCACCGGTGATATTCACATACTCGAGCACGGACTCGGCTCGCTGGGATGTCATATGTGTCACTACGTCGTGAATACGGTTCTCGTACGTGTTCTGCTCAAACTCTCCGTTTGCAAACCTGTGAACAAGAAAAACAGATCGGTTGACGAGGTACCGTTATCAAGTCATTTTCTCATGATGGTAACGATGGTATACAGAATCCATTCTGTAACATTTGCCAGCTACTTCATTAGAAATTACTTACATATCAATAAGTGTTGGGTAATTGGGTTTAATGATAGCCAGAAAAGTACTACAATATTATGAACCAAAGATCAGCCACTATTAAACACAATTAAAATGAAAATAAGGAGTTGTAATGTTGTCTGACCTGATGCCACCCCAGTACTGTTGGGCTTGATCCAGTTGAGCCTCCCCACAATGTATGAACACGAACTTGCTATTCCACGCACACTCGTAGCGATGCCCGTACAGCTGCCCGTTCAGCCTTATCGGGCAATCTTCGATCCGACTCTCGTCTCCGACACACTGCAGCGGCTCGGGCCACGACCAGATCCGAGTCAAAGAGTTGGGGTGGTATTCGACGCGAGTGTCGCCAGAGATGTAGACGTTCAGCGGGTCAAAGTTCAACTCTCGGCACACAACCTGTTGAGCGAAAGCGGGCTTTCACTAGAGAACGGGACATAGGTAGACCTGTCACGGACGCACATCTCCCTTGACTACCAACGGGCAGAGCCACAGCTAATCAGCTGTGATATGTCTGCATTTGTGATAGAATTTGAAACCAATTCGTTACATAGTATTTTCTTCATGTTTCATGGCATTTAAAGTCTAAAGTCACGTTTATTCAATACAATCATTTGATGAAAAAAAAAAAATGAAAATGAATGAATGTTTCAGGAAGTTATTCAACATATAATAATTTGAAAGTGTTCTTTTTCAAGTGGGCTAGACTATTGATATGTTTCCTAATGGTTTGAATTAAAAGCAAGTGTAGACCCTAATTCATTATAGTCACTCCTTACCTGAGCATTACGTTCGGAGAAGTTGTCGTCGCATATCGGAACCCACTGCATTGTTGTGCGGTTGTAGTACTCGAGAAAACCTTCGTTCACTTGTGGGGATTCTGAAAAAATGATCCGTACAATCAAACACTCTGATCAACACTCAATGGCACGTATTTCAAATGTCGAGTGCTTGATTCGAGGTCAGTTTAGTTTACCTAATAGTTGATCAGGTGTAGCAATTGAAGTGCAGTTCCGTCCAGTGCACAGTCGTATCGTCTCTCGCCCCTGATTGTTCCCTACTGCGCGGCCTTCTCTTCTATCCTCCATGCGTTCGTTCTGTATCGGTCTCATGATAATCTCATCAGACCGGCGACCTTTAGCCATCAGAACACCGAGTACCAAGATGCCAACATTGGGTGCGAACTCCATCACTACTCCAGGCGCGATGGCAAGTGTTGCCTGGAATAGGCGCAAAAATACAATTCTAGTTCAAAACATAATTGAAACCAATGTTAAAAATTGACACAGTACCAAACAAGCACAAACCACCAAACCAATAGATCTCCACTTTGAAGAAATTCTGTTGTTACAAGAGCTTTTCTTCCCCAATTAGATTTATTTTGCTTACCCCAGGCATAACAGTGATATCAGCTTTCACAACATATGGTGTACTTCTAGGCTGAAGTGTAAGAGATGATTTCAAACGACCTCCAAGGTTATCAAGGTCAACAATGGTCGGCTGTTCCCATGAGACTGATACCGATGAATCGATGGTATCTTCTATCAAGTACGGCCGGAAGTCAGCAATCGCGTGGTTATTCCAGTCATCAAAGTCAAAAATTCGTTTCTTGATTTCAGTAACATCGCTAGTTCCCCACCAATTTTCTGCCACGTTTATATTATTTTTAATCTTCGCTGTACGAATACCTGAAAAACGCAGTCATATAGTCACATCGAAAATTATCCACTATGCTATTTTTATTCCAAATGGTTAAGTGCCCTACCTGCAACTAGTTCGTAGTCAAGAGCATTGTTTCCAAACAGATTCCGGTTCACCGAGACCTTCTGAATTCCATGGAATCCAACAACAAATGAGGGCGTGTTGTAAACCTGCAGGAATCCTTTCATGAAACCAGAACGGAAGCGATTATTTTTGATCTCATTCTCAAACATTTTCGCTTCCACTTCGCCAAGAATCTCCGACTGGCTATCCGCCTTGAACTCGATCATGAACATTCCCGTATTTCTTTCGATACGATTACTGTCGATCTTGATACGTTTCTCCATTCCTCTGATCGAGATCAAACCAGTTTTACACTGATTATCGCTGAACACATTTTTAGTCAGATTCAACTCTGCAAAATGTCCGTCAACAACGAAGGCAAACTTTTCGTTGCTGTGCCAAGTATTATTATCCAGGTATAAGGAATGTGTGAAGTTCTCATTATACTGCCAGACGTAAGGCAAGGAGACGGTAAAGCCGCCAGCATTATTCCGTTCTATCGAGTTGTCTTGTAAGATCCAGTGGAAGAGATTATTCGAGCTGCGCAAGTCTCGACTGAACTGGTGAATACCCCGGCCGTTGTCGGTGATCAGTGAATTGTTGATCATGAAGGTGATTTCAGAAATATTCGAGTGGTGAACGTCCCAGAATGGGGCATTCACTAGAATTGCTTCTTCTGTGTTATGGGAAATGTCACAGCTGAATAGTTGGATGGATTCATTTGCTTTGCGTAGCTGGTGATCACCAAGGTCGTTCAGGTATCTAGACAAACATCAATTTATCTTATGACAATAATTTATTGAAAATGTCAGGTGTCTCGTGATATACTCTTTTCAAACACAGATTGACTAAGACGTAGACATTTCAACATTTCTTTGTTTTAACTAACCAACGCACTTATGCACTAACGGAGAAAAAACTATCCTGGCAGGAGATTTCAAAGTTGGCTACATGGGAGTAGGGTGGGGAAAATGAATAACAGAACTAGGAAAATAATGAATCCAGGAATATGCATCAAGGTTTTACTGTATTTGCAAGAAAACAAATAAAATGATTCAATTGCAATATCAGTCAAGTAAGAACACTTCATATGAAGTCAATATTCATTACTCAAGACTTTTTGATTCTTATTACAACAATGAAAATTGAGAGTGATGTGTGGGTGTGTTACCTGTTATAGTAGGAGGCCCAGATGCCATGGCGGTTTCTTTTAATTCTTGAACCAATGACAGTGAGTGTTGGAATTGGACCACGCACGATACGATTTTTAATATCTTGCACAGGGGCTGGAATCAAATGGTCAACATACATTCGTAGAATATACAATACTACCAGTGACCTTATGAATAACATGAAATCCGTTTTGGAGAATATCACTTTGTGATAGACGATACAGAGTATGAGAAATAATTGATGAATATAAATATTGTGGGTACAGGTCCTAGTTCAAGGACATCACTTTGTTTATATAATAATTTTCAGACGTATACAACGCGAGTCGGATGTTTTTTTTCAACGATCTTTTGACCTGTCAAAAACATAACAGTTCAGAAGTGATCACAATGCGCTCGTAAAAGTACCTTGTATTGTTGCGATAACCAAGACAGCACCTCCAAGAGCATTGCTTCCGCTGCGATACTCCATGACAATGCCGTACGAACTGCTGACAGTGGGAAACACCACAAGATCTCGCCTCAAGTCCCAGACTTGGGTGGCAGCGTTCACGCTCTGAGAGTCGTAGAACAAAATATGTTCTGTACTACGGTTCTGTATCGGGTTCAGAAGTTGGATGCCAATCACATAGCCTGGCTTGCACTGAAACAAACAACATTCTTAGTGTGGAGGAGTTAGTACTTCTTGACAGCAGGCAGGAATGTATTTAGTAACATGTCAGTTTTTTGTTGAGAACTTGGGTAGTTAAGAGGTACCAATATTGTAATATATGAGAAGTAGATATCTTTCAAATATTATGAGTAGGGCCTAAGTCATGTAATTGTCAATTGATACAGACAAAAGTGTTCTTTATTAGCTGTATAAAAATGACAAAAACAGATTACAGCGACCCATTGAAATAAACAATTTTGAAGAGACTGGGTAAAAAACAGTTTCAAGTGGAAATCGTTGGATCGAAATTCTGAAAAAATTGTTACTACCTCAATTGAGTAGCCTATTCAGTAGGGTTGCCGTTCGATCAAAAAATTGTGATCGAAATCGAAGTGTACAATATCGAAAATCGATAGGATTTTTATTGAAAATCGATCGAATTAACCAATCGAAATCGAATTGAAAAAAAAAAAACGTGTTAGGTAGCAAAATACCATGTTTATATACCACGCACGTCGCTATATATAACTAAGTTTCCAAACCAAACTCATCCGCCCCGGTGGCATGCATAATTTAATTTCATCAGTCATAATGAATATTTTAAAAAAAGCGATAATATACTAAAACTTTGGGAGTCAATCAATCACTTCACACTCGTCAAAAGTCAAAACCACACTTCACGTCAAAACGAATACACCAGGACTAGACGCACGTGCAGCGGGACAAGTGTTAACGTGAGACAATTACCCGTTCGAAAATCTCGGAACGGTAGGCGTCAATGGAAGCGAGCGCGTTACAAGGTCACACTTGTGACGCCTCATGCTACTCTCGTACTGTAGTACGCATTCGATCTTCGAAAACTTTTCGATATCGATCGAATCGAAAATTACATATCAAATCGAATCGAAAACCTACAATCGAAAATCGATCGAAATCAAACGGCAACCCTAGTATTTAGCATAGGCCTGCAGGGAATACAGATGAGGCTGTCACGCATTACACAAACATTAGATTTAGGCCAAACGAGAAAACAAAAAACAGCAGGGAATAAACTCTGATGGCCAGATATAAGTACCTTGATGAAGAAGTTCCTTTGGATATCATCTTGTCCAACACGCTCGGTGAGGAAGTAGCGTGTCTCTCCGTTGTCCAGAGAGATGTCTGGGGCATGGGATGGAATGAGCACGGGACTGTAAGGGGAGTACTGCGACGTACCGACCTCGGCTGATGGCCGGAACCAACCGGCTAGCTCCCTCTGTTCCTGGTTGGTTAGTGCCGGGTTGTGACGGATACCGGCGACCTTGTTATTCTCCAGTGTTGAACCTGTGTGTACGGTACGACATTCAAGATCTCGAACAACAAGACTTATATAGTAGGCCTACCCAACTTTATTGTTCAAGTGAAAGAAAGAATGAGGTACATTGCAATTCACAACTAGATGATAGAAGCCGTGCTGATTTTCATACAGTTGCTTCTTGGCAGTAGCCAACTTATGACTTGACAGTTAATTTGAAATGATTTGTTATTCATCTGCCATAAAACCATTCACGATTAGTTGCATCATGACCCTAACAATCAAATGGCTATATCCAATAAATGACGTAGTATATAACCAATAATATGATGGGAGTCCGAAACTGTCCCAAGATGAAATAACTTGGGCTTTTAGGCATTAGCCTCATAATTATCAATGGTTTTCCCTTAATAATCAATCAATAAATATTTTCAAAACTATTTCCAATTACTAATTACTAATTAACTAATTCTAATTTCAACCATTGTCAACTCTTCCAATTGACCTGAACAATAAGTAGTTGCACAGCCCTGAATAAAAATTAATTACTATGATGCAGTGAGTTGACAGTTGGATTCACTCCTAGAGGTGATACTGGAATGTGCTGGTAACACTTGGACTCACCTGTAATCTTGAGCCCAAGTTGTTTGAAACTAATACCACTCCCTCGGTTATTACTAAATTCGCTGTTCTTCACAGTATTCACGGCGCCCATAGAGTACAGATCAGAGTACAAGATACCCAGACCGTCCTGCAAGTTATCCACTACTCGTATACTCTCCAACGCATGGCGAGCAAAATCAATTTGCAGTGCTGAAAATGATACGAACAGAAGCAAACATTCAACAACGCTTGTAAAGTGGACAGATTGCTGGGAATTCCTGATAGTCAGGGACGTCGTTAGGATTTGTGTATTAGGGGGGCGCAGGTTACATAAATGAAATGACCGCCCAGCTGGTCACCAGCCGCGCGCTAAAAGGGGTCTGGAGCCCTGCAATGAATTTATTGTATTATTGATTTTCAAAGTGATTTTTGCGATTCACAAGCAATTTTGGAGTTTAATAATTAAATCATTATTGTCATTTCCGAAGTTAATTTTTGAGTATTTTAATCATTACCGGTATGGACATTTTCAAAGTTCGCGATTTCTTACAGGAAAATAATTTATTGTGTGTTTATCTGTAGGTCAACATAATTACATGAATTTTTTTAAAAAAGGAAAAATTATTGGTGGGGAGCAAATGTCGATTGTCGACCACCTTGGACCCCCTAACGACGTCCCTGCCCATAATGTCATGGAACAGGAAGCATACCTGGCTTGAACGTATTGGTTGCGTAGTCAAACAGGCCTGCCTTTTCAATGGTGATGAACTGCAAGTCCGACCTCTCGGCCAGCACACCGAGTCGAACGCCGGCCCAAGACGACACGTAGCAACGTAGGCCCACGTCATTCGCATGGGTGCACGACTTCTCAAAGTCCTCCACATGTTCTGCTAGACAAGTTGTCACGTCCACATCGTCATCCGTGCAGCGTACGTTGCTGAAATATAGTTGACAGATATTTACCGAAACTTTAACAACACTGTTTTAGGGTCAATCAATATAACTCCAACACAATAATCAGGGATAGGAAAAGATGATAATTTCATGTCAACACTTTTTTCAAATTCCCAATATCTTATCAATTATATCGAAATTATCATTCTACGGCGTAGAGTAAAACCTTGTTGCATCATTCCTGGATCCATCGATTTCCCGCTTTCATAATTTATTTTGTCGTACCCCAATCCCATACGACCACTGTTGAATTTTTCTTGCATGGATCGTTTTCCTGCATTGACGCTTTCATTTTCCACGTCACTTCTACAACGATAGATGGAGGTGTCACTGTATTTGATTTCCCGCCATAAAATCGTTACGTCTGGCATCACCATACGTTAGTAGTTACTAGCTAGTGCTAAACACTAACTAAACACAAGCTGCACCTGGAGATAAGTGTAGCTGGCTAGTTAAAATCCAACAAACTTTTTGTTGGTAATAGAAGACTGACTTTGATACACAATTAACGATGTGAATTATTCAATTAAGCAAAACATCAATATTAACATTTGTAAATTCTAATTATGATAAATCTCCAGCTCGAAGAAAGGTAAGTGGGATGTTGACTGAAGGTTGATATGCATAACCGGTACCTGAGTATAACGTCCTCTGCAGTGCCAGCAGACGGTACATCCGAACGTTCAAGAAGCCAATCATCAGGGTTAAGTACGAGACCCAACTGGTGGCAGACAAGAGCCGCATCCATCATGGTCCAACCGTAGTTACATACTGTGCCCCATTTACCATTGATCCGAACCTAAAACAAGCAACATTGTATCATGCTATGGAAGTTCAATTAGATTTACGGCAAAAGCTTTTTGGATTTTTGGATATGAGATATGTATAAAAGATATCCATATATTAGCTAATACAGTACAACCTTGATAGTACGTCGCTCAATACAACGGCGATCGCGATAGAACGTCGTTTTGAGATAGTCCCGGCCAATCCTCATAAGACTCAGTGATGTTTTATTTGGTTAGTACGACGCTTATTATAACGACGATCACGATAATATGACGATGAAATGTGTGAATGTATATTTTATTCAATTCAACAGTACCGTACACAACATTTGAAATCAATATTATTGTGGGAAAGTACTTTGTATGCGATCATAGTCCGCAGATACCTGTGAAAAAACGTCTACTTTCACCTATGCGGAGGCAACTTATATGCGAGTGCGACTTTTACGCGGGTGCGACTTATACGCGGGTGCGATCAATAGTGCGACTTATACAGTCAATAATTATACCCAGTTACCTACTACCTAGTTTGATCATTATTCTTATTAAGTATTACTGAATTGACTACAACATGAATGTTAATTATTGATGACAATATATCTCATTGTAATTAATTTTCCAGACTTTCATCTTCCTATATTTTAAAATTAAACAAGTAATATATTTCACTTATACCGTAACGACAATCGCAATAAAGCGACGTTTTAGCTGCCGCCCCTCAACGTCGTACTATCGAGGTTGTACTGTATTGCTGGTTTTGTGGATACAGTTTTCATCTTTTGTTGCTTTGTATGTTGGTTTTTGTTGTTTTATTATTGATTTGCCTGAAGATGGTGTTGGTTCATTTACAGTGAATCGTAGCATTTGAATAACGTTTTCGAGTATATCCACAAATTGGATATTTATTTTTAAATAGACTCGAAGAATATTTTTCCCTTCATTATCAATATTCTAATTTTGAAGAAACCAGATCTTTTCAATACCGTACCTTTAATATACTGTGAACTGAAAATTATCAGTTTTTAAATGAATTATATTGAATTTACAAATAAAATTATCTCAATCTATCAGAGTTGGCCAATGAGCTGCAATTTTAGCTTTGTGCCTTGCATTGTACGATTTGTGTTTATTGTTTGTTGAAGGTTATTCGGTGTTCCGAACAAGCAGGTGTACCTGTAATCTTCCCTCGTTGTTGGTCTGGCCTCCAAGAAGTCTGACAGGTATGTTGGTCTCGACAGGCTCGGTCTCATTATCTGTGCTCACTTCGACTCTCTCTTCCTTGAGCGTGAGCCGGATGTTGTTCGGCCCTCTGCCCCGAGCCTCTAGCTTGCCGGCCACCATCATGCCGACGCCCGGTGGGAATCTCAAGGTCACACCGGGCTGCAGCGTCAGACGCCCACCAGGGTGCACGTTGATGTCACGCTCCACCACGTATTCTCCTTCTCGGAGACTCTCCAGCCCGTCCACCTGGATTCACCACACAATAAGGATGACACTCACTCTTTTGCACAACTCGAGTATAGGCCTACTCTAACCCAACAATGAAATAAACTAATATGGAAACTATTACAGTACAATACCCTGACCGTTAGATCTAATACAAACAATAAGCGAAGCAAATATTTTTTCAACTCATAACATTTTATATATTAATCTATTTATGCACAAACAAATGCACAAAAATTGTTATAAAATTGAAGTCACACAAAGTTCTTTCACCACCTGACCAATTTAAAAAATGGCACATACATCCATCTGCTCATTCTACGTCGAACAACCATTCCACAATTGACAATTTTATAAGACCGTTCATGAATATTAACCGCTCTATTTCAGAAATATCATCACCTTTTTTCCAGTATCAGTTCCAATATCTAGCCAAATGAAATTCTATTAGCCCTAGTCAGCTCAATTCACGAGAAATTTATATTTACCTCTCCTCCGACTAAGTTTGAGCCTGGCTCATTGAACTGCGGTACAAACGTTGGCTGTGGAATGATTTGCGTTGCGCCAGGATTACTACTGCGTAATAAGAACGGAAAGTATTCGATCTTTGCCAAGTTGTAGCGGTCCTTTCTGAAAACACCAGTGTGATAGAAGTCAATTAATAAGTGGTACTTTATCTTTCTTTTTGTTTCATCTATTACTGAGGAACTTCAGATTCAAACTAGAAGAGTTTATCGCGTCTGCAGAGTGCTACAAATATTTTACTCCGACTTACTCAACGGAATGTTTTTATTGATATGTATGCTAGAAAAAAGAGCAGCTCCAATGCCATGTTAGTGTTTATTAGAGCGGACAAAATCACAAGGCTGACATTCTGTTTGGTACCGTATTGAAATAATATAGTGAGTGTAAATATAATGTAAATATAGTAAATCTAGTGAGGAAATCATGTCAAAATTTCAAAATAGAGTTATCTTTGATTTTAATCATTATAATAAGGTAATGGGACACTCAACACGAAAAAATAGTTCAATTTGCATACAATCCACATGTACGCTTGATACGTCCATGTGGTATCCCAATCTGGGTAAATACAAGTGATGTATATATGTATCTTTAGGTAGCACACTTTCCCAATGTTATTTCAATTACAATTATCTGAATGAGTATATATTCTCTCGTAACAGTGAAATGCGCAGGCACTCTAGCAGCCTTCTAGCAGCCGAGAATTCTGCGTATTTTAGTACTGTTTGAAAAGTAGGTCTGCTTATCCACAGCATTCAAGGTAAAACACCAAGACATATAACTAGCATTATCCCTCATCTTACTCACTCTGACAGTATGTAAATCTCTTAGAATATAATACATATACGGGCATTAATGTTGCAACTACTATCACAGTATAAGTAAATATGTTCACTGTAACGCACAATATAAATCATTCGTGCTCAGCATAGGACTTTCAAATGTGGGTACTAACATCCCACTGTACTTCAAACATTGCCGCTAGATAGATGGCTCTTCTATTTCTGAAACGGTATATTTGAAAATTGGCACACTTTTAGAGATTTAGGCGTATCAGACATTTGATTATTTGTACAGTAGCCTACTATACAGTAAACACAAAATAATTTGTGAAACCAGGGAAGGCTGTGATTTCGAAAGATTCATTCCTAATAAAGGATATCAATTTGTGATGAATGATATAAGAGATGAATTGATATTTTGCAAGGACATGTAGAGCACCGATGAAAATGCCTTACCTATGGAACAGTCTGTTGAAGATTAGCTTCTCATCTGCAAATCCCAACCAATTGTAAGTACAGTTGATAAGTTTGCTCTGGTCTTCGAGGTGCGAGCCGATCTCGTAGTTCGACTCCGGATTGTGCAAAATGTTCCGGAACAAGTCGACATTGCTCGAACTGATGACGACAGGTGCTGCCACACGACTTCTTGACACGAGCTTGGTCACACCACCTTCCCCGTAGTCAAACGGTTCGCGCACACGGTTGTTACGCACAAAATTACGAGTGAATAAAAGCTTCTGCACTTCACTGTACGGCGAAAGTCCCAAGTTCACGACATAGACACCTTTATTATCCATGAACTCATTGTAGTCAATCACAACTTTCGCCGGTAATATGTCAAATTCCTCAAAGAGCCCATCGTCAAGTTGATTTTTTACCAAAATAGCTCCGTAGCTGTGTTCTTTAAAATTATTATACTCTAGCTTTGCATCAATATTTAATGCAGGCTTCAATTTTACACCCAGTTTTTGATTCTGGATGAATACATTGTGGCCGATTTGTAGTTTCAACGTGCCATTTGCGGCTTTCCAACACGACTGCACTTCTACGGCCGTTTCTAAACTGTTGTTGAACCAGTTTCCAGTGATGTTTACTAAGGCATTACCACAGAAGTTACCGACAAACACGCCAATGTCTTGGTTCTTGAATATTTCCATGAAAGTCACCACAGTTTCCTGGTTGAACGCAACGTATTCCGAATCTCTACTATCGTTGAACCACACAGCTATCCCGTAACCCTTGTTGGAAGAAAGGATGCTTCTCGTGATGTTCCGGCTGCCACCGGAGTATGTGATGTTGATGCCGTCTCCTTGGTTGAACGCTATACGGCTATCGGACACGTTCACATCTCCCGCTCCGCTGACCACGTGAATGCCGGCCACGTGGTTATTGTTAGAGATAGAGCTCTGGTGAACGTGCAACTGACTGCGGAGACCTTCGATCGCTACGCCACGCCCGTTGTTGTCAGCTAGCATACTGCTTGTGATGTTCAGGTCATACCACTTATCTAAACAAAAACACAAAATATAATGATGTGCTGTTGTAATGGCAGTCGAGAATGAGCAAGATGTGACAAGCATTTGTTTCCATTCATTGCTGATTATAACTGAACTAGTAATTCAGTCCCATTTAGAACCTTTAAAAATAAGAGGATTGTTCCAACAACTTCAAAGTGAATACATAAAGCCAGTATAATGTATATATTACTATCTAGGGCCTAAGTTGTTTTCAGACTAGATTAGGTCACTCACTATATCCAGAGGTAAGTCGCATGAATGCAAGTAGCTGTGTCCTGGGCTCAGCTCTGTAACGTACATATACGTTGTTATGGCTGGTTGTGATACTCTGAGGTTTCGTTCCGTTTCGAATATTCACCGAAGCCAACAAACGTTCACTTGGGCTCGAACCGTCGAATAGCTCGATGGTAGCACTATCATTACGATCCGTTACCATCGTCACAAAATGCAAAGTCAATACATGGCCAGGTTGGGTGAAGAAATACTAAAACAGAGAAAGCGAAAATTGAGCAAATTTTGCCTGGAAAATGCTATAGATACGTTTGTAAATTACCAGAGAATAATATTGTGCTGTTGATAATCGAGTCAGAAGCATAATGAAGGTTCTGGTGAAAAATGACTTAATAAGACAGACATTCTGTAAGTGCAATTCTTGTCTCAGTTGACATAAAAAATGTTTATTTGATGGTAAAAGTGCTATGAACTTCCGTTTTTTCACTTGGTAATAATTGTTGTTTTTGGTTAACACAAATATTTTTAAAATTGTGTCGTTGTTTTCAAATTCACGTTTATAGAAGATATAACGGAATCACATGCTGTCAAATTCTATTTCGTCAGAAATCGTGAATAACGGTCATGACATGGTATGATTTGCAATACCGCACTGAAATACCAAATAAGGTTTTTGACAATGGGGATCAGGAGGCCTACATTGTTCTATGTACCTTGCTGCAGTCTTTAGCGGTAGGCATGAACTTGTTTTGCTCTACACTAATTGAAATGGGAAATGTCTGGCTAGAAGTCGTAGGGAAGGTACAGAAGTCGAAGATATCAGTCCGATCGATACGCTGGCCTTCAAACTCGTCATGATGCACGTAGCGAACCCCATCTGCTCCATTCTCCACGATCGAGCACCCGGTGAGTAAAGCTAGGCCCGATGAGCTGTTCATGTATAAGCCGTAGCCTGAAATCAAGTCACAACACAAGTTAAACTACATGGTTCATCAATCAAACAATACTGTGTGGTTCACAATAATTGAAACACTGAACATTTCTACTTCATGGTAGGTGATATCTTTCATCTTGCTTTACTCTCAATATCCAGTGCTTAGGGATGGCCTCACCTCGATTGCTGCGCAGTGTACAGTTCCTAATTATAACAGGTGCTTTTGGCATCGTAACATTGATCCCGTTGTAAGCCGAGTAGAGAACAGCTAGGTTCTCCATCTTGGGTGGAGTGCCGTAGATATCGATGGCCGAGCTTGTGTTGTAGTCCCTTCCCGAGCCGGCATAGCGCACCTCCACGTGAGATAGTTCCGACATCGACTGTTGCACGTACAATGTGTTCTGTTGTGTGAGTGTACGCTCGGACCGGGCATTCTCGAAGCGCAGACCGCGCCAATGCTGGACGATGTTGGAAGACGAGACGTGTTGTGGAAGACACTGGATGCCCAGGTCAGGGTGGTAGTCTACACAAACGTACAAAGTTACTTAATATATTATCATACCTCAAGGATTGTTTACATACAAAACATCAAGTCATAAATGACCAAGGCTATAAAAAATCAAAATGTTATAAAACTATAATTCAATTGTCTCAAACAAATGCGTCGAGATGAAACATATTGGGTATCCAATTACAGGCTGATATAACTGCAAAATAATTAGAATTTAAAATACAAATTAATTGGGCCTATATACTCAAATATGAAAAAGTCTTCAAAAAAGGTGTTCTTGAAATTTTCTGTTACCAGTGTAAGTACAGTGAAATCTCTATCCATCGTTTATCAAGGGACCAGGAAAATGAAACCATCCATGCAGGAAAACTTAGCATTGATTATATGGGAGTCGGGTCAGAAAAAAGAATGTTACAAACAGGAAATCGATGGATCCGGGAACGATGCATAGAGGTTTCACTGTATATGTAAATTACAGGCTAGGAGCATCATTACCGCAGACTCCTGCCCCAAGTTGCCTGCTGTGCCACTCGCACTCTAGTAGCGACGTCTCTGTGCCACGACACTTGGGCTCCTCGTACAGCAGTCTGGGTTTGAATCCCGGCTGGCGGTCGACCCAGTTCCACCAAGAGCCACCCTGCAAGCCCAACTGGCGGCACGCAGTGCCCAAGTCGACACTCGTCCAGCTGAAAACATATGCACCGTTAAGGTCGAACAAAGGAAAAATGATCAAACCGAGGGCGTGGTGAATGTTTACCCCGTGTATACAGAGTGATACGATTAGCAAAATAGTGATACAATAAAAGAGAATGGTACCAAAATGTTAAAATTAATTGTTACCAAAATAACAGACCGAGTGAGTCACTACAAATATTGTAAAAATATAGCCTTTCATAACCCTTGGAAAAATGAAATTTTCAATCATTATTACATTTTTTGCTAGGTGAGTCTAGCGCAATATTCTAAGTATATTCTTGGTGGACACGGTCTAACCATCCCATACACGAGTTCTCGTTGATCCGCATGACGTTACTAAGTGCACACTAGCTGGCTAGTGACTAGCACACTAGTAGGCACAAAAGTACACTACCGCGCCATGCTAAACTCACAAGTGACTTCCTTACATTCACGTTACTCACACTTTTGGACAACGTTTTCAACGAGATTTAATTATATTGTATGTGATATTAAATCGAAGCTAGAATAGTTCGTGAGCTTCTATCTCTGTAGAGATACTTGGTTAAACAATAATTCTATACTTATGGGATAGACACATAGTAGACACATCAGTACAATAACAGAATCTGCTATTGGAATTTAAGTCTAATGAAGAGCTAAGTACCATAGCAACATGTCCAGTTATTTTGTATTTAGTAGCTAGCCAGCTAGTGTGCACTTAGTAACGTCATGCCCTGCTCATGACGAGCGAGGCAGACAGGAATGTGACAGCATAAGGCACCAATCACAATCGTGTTTTAGGTATCCGATTTGTCGTTTCCCGCGTTTCAGTGATACCGATTTGTGATAAAGAATAATTCCAATATCGATCGCTAAACAAATTGGCAGATGAAAAAAATCAACCTAGCTACCTTCAGCCAAATCCATTTATATAAAATTGAAATGGAAAAGTACCAAATGGTGGGACTCGAACCCGGGTTCCTGGCGTAGTAATTCGACACCGTAGTGCTGAGCTATGCGGACACTAGGACTTAGTGGTGGTTATAAGAATATTTGAAAGATATTGTTCGGAATGCGTGGTCTTATGTGGGCGGGATAAAATCCATAGCCCTTCTTCCACATGCAACTTGATGTAATTCTTTGTAGTTCTTTATTCTATGATAGTAGGCCTACTTATTCCTTATATATATATATATATATATATATATATATACCCACTTTCTCGAGTTGGTGCATACTGATCGCCAATGACCATTGTGTAGGATTTGCAAGCGACCCGCTAGAATTGACGGCCCGTCTACTAATCGTAGTTTGGGTATTTCAGGTAGTTTACTCGGTTTGGAAGCACTTGTTAGGATGATTCGACCATCTCCAGGAAGACCCTGAAATAATACAATTGTCTGTAAGTACACTATGATCATGGAGCTATCACCAACGCTACAAATAAAATAATAATGCTACCCCTGTGGCTCAGTTAACTATCGCTGGCGGTAGAAACTGAAGTCAGGTAGGGCGTGGGTTCGAGTACCGCATAAGGCATGCGAGTTCGGCGAGTGCCCAGAACCCCACCCTTCGACTGCATTCTCCATCCCAGATGTACTTCCTACGATTACGCCTATAGCTATAATTCTAGGCACTTCATAGCATTGTATAAGTTTCAAGATTTCCAATGCCTTTATCTAGGGTCTAGGGTCCACAGTAGGCCTAATGTTTTACCTCAAGTTCTGTATTTCAAAATTCCACATTTCTAAGGCAAGTTCTATTTCCAGACAGATATTTGTAACTTGCAATCCATACTGGCATTCTTATTGTGGTTGGGCACAAACCTAATCCTAAAACCCCTGGCCCTTATCCCATATGCAATGAAGCTATTTATTCCATGATGTAACTAACCTAGTCAACCTAACCTAATTTAATCTAACCTAAACCAACAGTAATGCCTTGTAATACTGTACAACAGAGACGGGTGTCAATAGCCACTTCAGATTTCCAACTGTTTCATATTTGTTTATGTTCATGTTTCTCTATTGCCTTTAAAAGGTAATCTAGAAACAGCAGTTAACCATCATACCTGTCATTCAAGTGAAATCTCTCTGTATGTGTACTCCACAATCTTATTACATTAACAATTCATGTGTGTACTGGCTAGTAAGTACCAAGTAGTAATGAGTGCTTCATCCTTCATGCTCCAATATGGTGCATGATTCAGTATGATTATTGGCGGGACTGGTTTGTAGTAAACTGATTGATACAGATAAAGATGCAGACATGTGCGGTATTGAAAATATAATATGTAGGCCTATTTGAAACATTATTTTTGATACATCAGTACTGTCATATAATAAAGAAAGTGTATTCTCATTCTATGGTACTGTGTTACATTTTCAGTAGTATTTTTCAAGATGTTTTTCAAACATCCCCTTGGCAAAACCAAAGACTGGCAAAACAGGGATGACAATGAGAACCATATTACCATAACGTTATAAATTATGTCATTTTATTGTACATATTAAATCGACTAATGAAAAATTATGTACACCTACTCTAAAATCTAAATAAATAAATGTATTTCCTAATTATTTTACAACTTGACTCAGAATTGAAAAAAAATCTCGAAACTTTATTTTACCTGTGTCCCTATGGTCTACAAGACATTGTTCAGACCTGATCCTTTTTTTTGTTTACCATCATTATTTAATATGTTTTTTATCTTTTATTTGATCCTTCACATTCTCGGAGGATATATTCTCGATTTCAATTGATTTTTCAAACTTCCTTCTTCAATATGTTTTTGCTTTCAATTTTTTCTTATACATCTTCATTTTTCATTATTAAAATTTAATATTATTATTATCTGTGTTCATTTTGTTTTATACTGTATCATTGAACAATAGGTATATATTAACTGCATTGAAGATTTACCTCTCCATTGAAGACATTATCTAGTTATACCTAGTAAATGTAGAAATGATTATCGTTCTGCTTGAATCTTTTTTAAAAATTCAAAGAATTTCAAACCGAAATCCTCAATTGCCAATGTTGAAGGATAGACACTATAGGCACATCAGTAAAACAGACGACAGTCGTTAGGAATCCTTATTGCGCCTCTACCGTGAAGAACTCGCGATCTTATAAGGCATTAAAAGCAAGTCATTGATTACTAATTTTTTTTTTTATCTTCATTGAAACTATTGATGAATCACTGTTACAACAGCATAGAAATTACTGTACCGGTGATTACAAATATCTGTCAAGCTCTTTGCTTTGTAATTGTCGCTCATTCATTACACTGTTGTCATTCCTCATATATTTTATCCTCTATCTCTAACTCCTATTATCTTATCGACTGGAACTAGAATCTCTCAAGACTGATAATATATTGATGATATTCAGTAATAAGCATCTTCACTTGACAATCACATCCTCACAATATATATATATATATATATATATATAATAGATTATGATTTCAATATATTGGGTTGCATTTAAATTGCGGCATGCTTTAGCCGGGATGAGGGGTGTATCAATGTGAAAGTTGCTGACAGTGAAGGGGACAGAGGGGTGGGGGAGGGGGGGGGGACAGCCATTTATGATGTCAAGATTTTGCACATAAGAAGCTATATTTATCATTAATAAAGTACCATTGAAACTAATTTTTAAATTCCCTCCCAAATCACTACTATAGCAATTCACCTTCGTTAATAAACATTGGGCATATTCAATTTCTTGCAGTCGAAAAAACCTCGACTGTGGGGATACATATTTTGCCATGTAGGCCTAATATCAATTTCAATGAAATAGTCTTATTCATCCTAACGTGATGAAGTGAGATATGAAATATAGGGGTTGGAAGGAGATAAGTGGCACAAAAACTGTGACTGGATTCAACTGCGACCCCTGTAACATATTTTATTTACATAGTGTAATACTAGCAAATAGCAATACATATTCAATTTAAAAAATGAAATCTATGAAAATGTTCATTTATCTAGGAATGTCCAGGTTGATCAGTAGAACGAAATGGGATTGAATGAAACGTATAGGCCTAACGGAAACGGAAGGATATTAAAGCATTAAGAACTGATGTTACGGTTGACAAGTAAGGGTGTCAAGCAAGGGTGCATCAAAAGGGCAGGGCATTGGGCACAGGCTGAAACGGCACTGAGCACTGACAGAACCGGTACTTCACTATTCAACGGTGCTCATCGAGTCTCGACTTTTCATTTTTTTCTTTTCATAATACACTGAGTTTGAACTGATATACTACCTTTCGTATTTGTCGAATGTGAGGTACGTAACACTTCACTTCATTTTAATGTTTGGTTTTACAGGCACTTTACTCAAGCTATAACCTTCCTTTATATGTGCTATGAAACATATTACGAGCCAGGGGAATTATTGCAATTGTACTATAGGCCCTAACCATTTAGCGGCCTGAAGTATATTTTTTCAAGACTTTCTACTCACATTCGGCCGTTTTGGCGGTGGTCAGGATTTCCTTTGAACTGATTTCAAAGCTGATTTGTTACAGATTATATTGCTGTTTTTTGATCACAAGTTTCCACAATATTTGTGCTTCTTTCCGCATGTTATTTTTATTCAGCAACAGTTCGTTTGTTACTTTCATGTTTTTATTGTTTTGATGAGAAAAATCCCTATCGCGTGTTACCGTACAATTCAGTTTTACTCTTCATTTTATTTAGAACATGTACATATTTTCAATTCAATATCATAGACCATTATTAATTGTGGTCTATGTCAATATATGCCTACTAATAGTAAACTGCATTGTGTAAAATTGTATGGGGCCTACGTAGACCGAAAAATTATTCTAGCGGGGGTTTTACACAATTTTTACATTTATACAGCGAAACTATATGTGTAAAGTTCTCGGTACTGGTATTTATTCATTTTTATTTTTATTAACATCAAAAACTTGACATAAATCCAAAATATAAAGGTGCAGGATGAATATTTAGGATCATTTGAGCGGGACACCACAAGGCCGATTTTACCACCCCAAATAAATTGTTAGATATAATATAGCTCATTCAACAAATTGTAAAAAATACAGTGATAAGCTGTTGAGAGATTACGAACAATTCAGAAGTTATGTTGTAGGAGGGGGAGTTTTCAATCTTCTTTCTGAATTTATCTTCTCTTTCTTCGATCATCTCCACATCTTCTTTTCTTTTTTCTCTTTGTTCTCTTTTTGGTCTCTTTTTTAACGTTCTTGAACTTTTTCTTTGATTCGTCTTTGTCTCCTTCACATATCTTCCTCTCTTTTAACACAAACGAACACTTTCCCACTACGAGGAACTGGGTCTCAGCTTACACTCATTTGATGGCTTTAGAAAATATTAATAATTATCAAGACCAAGAGAGAAAAAACACGGGTATGTATCAACAACATGGTCTATGATCAACAAACTACCGTCTAATTGTTGTGTAAAGACACGCAGATAACGTCCTGTTGAGATTCGAGAACAACATGACGGTTCATAGCTAATGAGTACTGCAGACATTGCCGAGCTGTGCCGAGTAGCAGCACGCATGCTAACTGGCGTTCCAAGATCAGCGTATAGCCTACATGACATCACCTCTTTGGAAACTATCATTAGAAATCGGTGGAAGTGAATGAATGAATGAATATTGGGGGTTATTTTTTATACTTGGTTTAACGACGCACTGTAATGCACTTTTCACGTGTTAGTTGTCATCAGCTTCGCGACAGTTGCATTTTAGAGCCTACCCTCCCAAAAACCCACCGACCTCCCCTGATGTCACATATGTATCGATGAATACATTATATTCATAATGTATTCATCATATTTTATCAATCTAATTGAGAGTAGATACTAAATTACACATCAATTTAAAAAAAATTGAATGATAAATTGTATTGAGGGTTCATTGGTTATAGTTAGGCCTATCGCATGATTATTGGAGGGTTACCCGAACCCACTCCCCTGACCCACCCGGCTCAACCATGCCCGAGCGTAACGAATACTACGCACGCAACTATAGCAATCAATATGCGTAAGCCATACACAACACACAGAACATTGAATCACATTTTTATTTATATTGGGTTTAATTACACACTTGTCTGGTGACTAAGAGCTGGGTGCCGTGAATAAGATGATGGAAATATGAGATAAAAGGTTAATTTCCGAGTTTTTTTTGTCACAGTGACAAAGAATCGGTCGCGGCCTTGTCTCAAGGAACCATTCTGGTACTCACTTCGACAAGTGAAGACAGCAACGACGAAAATCCTCAGTCAGAATGTTAGACCGGGCGGGAATCGAACAACGGTCTCCTGGCTCCTGTATGGCGGTACAGCCGCTACCAACCGATCTATCCGTCTTCGTGCTCAACAAAATCAATCTCACCAGCTGCGATTGAGGAACACGCAAACCATTTCATTTGGATACAATTGTAATTAAAACGAAACCATTTTTCAAGATCCACATCTAGGGTATAATTGTTCTAGTTTTCCACAATGGCTTGTGGAAACCTCAGTCCATTGTTCTATGTGCGCATCGTGCCTATTGTCTTGACCCGTACGAATGATCTTACTATACCGCTATACCTAACTATCTTTGATCTGACAATAAGTTGGTATTGCAGGAACACATAATGGTGGCGTTTTGTCTCTTCGTTATATCATCAGGCTGGAAAGCCACCGTTGGGCGTGGGTTCGAGTCCCGCATACGGCATGGGTTTTTGTAAACGTCCTTTCACCTATCATCACTTCATTGTTTCATTACCATCCGCTCATTCGTACCCCCGTATAACCTAACTGTTGGTGGGGTCGTTAAGCAGCATTAAAAAAAATCAGGCTGGACCATAGACATTGGGTTGGTCTCATTGGCTGGCACCACACCATAGTCGGACGACAAGTATTATCTGTCGTCTGTGACCACTCACTACTCCCCAGATTACAGACTAGTAGGCCAAGATTTTGATTTCACGCTATAATAGAATGTTTGTTTCCAAGTGCCTTGACTGATGATTTGCCTTTATTGCGTCTTGCTTCCCTGCTCATAACCTGCTTCCTTCCTGAATGCCTTCGGTCATCATTAACTAGTTCCCAGCAAAAGCGCATTGCTCATTTTATGAGAAAATGTCTCCGTTAACTTAGTGATGAAAAAAACGAGTTACCGGTGTAGCGTGAGCGGTAATGGCACTGCCTCGTTCTGTTTGTCAAAGTGAAGCAACTGTATGCAAGGCGAGGTAAGAGCACGTGGGTAAGAGTAGGCCTAAGAGCAAGCAAAAGTACAGCGAGATATGCTCGACTTGATACTTGTATCTACGAACGAAGAAGGTTCCGATCGACCGTCCCCCCGATACCAAACCACACGTCGAGCAATTAGTTCGTTCCGTCATCCGTTCACACGGATATCTTGAAATGTTTCAATGTGTTGATAACGACTGATCTAGATGACTAACTAGTGCGTCAAATGTTGACAAGTAATACCATATGAGATTTAGTAAGAAATACTACTCAAATAGCAATGAAATTCGAGCAAGGCCGTTAATTCTGTGCGATAGTACACCGCCTACACAGTTGATGTTCATTAAAAGTAACAACTTCTGACCAGTGACCTGGCTAATTGACCTTTGATTTCGTTTAATTTCAATCAACCGCCCGCGAGCCAAGTCAGTTCACTTTCATTCATCCAACGATTGCAACTTGTAAGCTGATGGTTTTAGCGGAAGCACATGACACATGTTCAGTGACTCACAAATAGAAACAGGGTCAAGAGACCGCAATTAGTAGAATAATCACGACATAACACCTTGTGATCAAACAGAGCGAGATGAGTATGGAAACACTGGAATGTATAGTTGTTTGCGGCGTTTTAGACATATTTCACAGAAATGCATTTTGATCGAAATTTGAAAACCTGGATAAAAAGAACATACAGGTCTATAGATGATGCAATTTTTATAAATATTAATAATGATAATAACATGAAATACAATTAGTATTATAAAAATCTCGAGGTCAATCCTACGCTAATAACCGACCGCTAATAACTGTTGATGAGATTTGATATTCTTGATACCTACTGATGGAAATCAGTTGGTGACGCTCTGAACCAGTAATTCAAGTGACGGGAGTTTATGATATTCCTGTCGGTCGAGCCTTTTGACGGAGGTATTCCCCACTCACACGCTACGACCGATTACTTCTCATCTCTGTGCGACAAAATTATAATGAGACCGAATGAGACTTATGAGTCATGAACTTGTGCATCCAACCCCAGGAGCGTAAAAAATCCTCAAAACTTGACAGGTGAAAGTTTAGTCAGTTTCTTTCGTTCTTGTAAAAAATTCAAAACCAAACATAATTTTGGAGCTTTCAACTTTAAATATACCTGAAAAATGCGTTCACCTTTAAAAATGGAAGCCAATTCAAAAGATTATCTACACGCCAAAAACACTACTGTGAATAAATGATGACAGCGCAATGTACACGCCCACTCAGTTATTTGATGAATAAATATATATATATATATATATAAATATATATATATATATACACGAGAAATGATTATATTCAGAGGTACATTTTAATCGTTTTTTGAAATATTTATGAATGCTCGATATTTCGGGCAACTCTATGGTAACCTTCGTCAAGAGCAAATTTATTTATAATGACAACAATATACACGAGCATACAAGATTCAAAATCTTTTATATAATAATATATATAGAGAGAGACGTACCAGTTCGTACGCAGATGAAATAACCAAAAGAATAACATGATAAGATAAACGGCTAATACGGAGAGTTATTGATTATTTCTTACAAGTTCCTCCCACATTGGCTTGGTGGGGGGCGGGGGCAGGAGGCAGAATTGTGCCCACTGGACATGTACGAGGAATACCCCGTCATTGGCGGGTAATGACATCACTCGCGTCAGGTGTGAGCGTTATCAAGACACTCGACACCTGCAAGCCCGCTATCTTATCGCGTCACACTTTTCGACTGACAACAGCCTTTTAAACATTTATCAGCGGCCTGGGTCGGATTCCAAACACACTTATACCGGTATATGATAGGGACACTAATTTATTAATTTATATTAAATAATCAAGAACTAATTAAGCGATTTCCAATGCTAATATGTTCCCTACGTTGGTGGAATGATGACATTCGTTTATACAGTTTTTATGGTACAAATTGTATTACGCCTACCGATATGATTATGATGTTTTTGTAACTATTTTTATTGATTTGTTTCCGCGTTAATGACTATAAAATCTATAGGCATATGCTTCTTTCTATGTTGGAGTTACAATTAAAATTGGTATGTAATTGATGTATTTTTGTTCATTCACTTTGAACTAATAAACGACCGATCCGCTAGATATAGGCTCTGTGGGCGCATATGTGGGGGAAAATGTAAACCACGAAAAAAGAAGGCGCAAGCAACCGCTAGTGGTTTGGGGCAGGGGGGACGGTCACTAGACACCCATCGTGGTCCATAGGTACACAAGCAGAAACAAAGAATTTCTTACGTCACTACTTTACTAATCCTTGAATGCTCATGAGCTAGATTAGTTATCTCAGTTAGTAAATTAGGTCTATATCATAACTAAGATAACGCCAGACAAGGTGATAATATCCGTGGGATTGATTGTACAGTAGGGCTGACATGAATCAGTCGAGCTGTTTTTACACGCCTTACCATTTACCAACACAATTATATGAATCATTATATTACCTCGACTCAAAAGTCTGCCAATACGATGATTCAGTGTCAAGAAAGAAGAAACTCCTTCACTTCGTAAGATTAGACGCATCAAAATGATGAAATATGATAACCAGATGCCTTTTTAATATCCTTTAGAACTGATGTTGCGCACGAAAACAATACTTTTCAAGTTTAACATATGTAATGCTTGAACTAGGTTTCCTGGTTGTCTGAAACATGTTAATATCCTAATCCTTTATGCAATATCACAAGGTTGTCTAGTTTAGCCATGTACAAAAGGGACTTTTACTTTTGGTTCAAGCTGTGTACAGGTAAAAAAAATGTTTTCTAGTTGTATACGAACGAAAATTACGTGGCATGTGTGACAGCTGTATTGATTAAGAAGATAGCATCTGTAATATCTCTAATCGTTCAAAAGAGAATACCAAAATATAAGATAAATGACTCCCGCTGAACGGAACGTGTGAAAAAGCGACACTGTTATACATGGATGTTCTGTTTGCAAGTGTTTTGTTTCAGAAGTCAGAAGAAGTACCGATAAGAGAGTGTGATGGCAAGGTAAACCGTAGCAATCGTAACGGCGTGAAAGATGAACTTTATGCTGTTTCACCAAGCATGACTTTTCGAGGCACGGAGGCGAAAACGACGACGGTAGATTCGAACTCGTTGGTCTTCAGACGCATCAAGGCGGAAGGTTCGCTGGCTTGTGGCTGGCTACACGTATACAATAGATAAGGAATCCTCGGTATAATAAAAGATGCTAATAAAGTCAGGCGCGTAAGAACTTGACTTCCAGTGGGGGAGGGGGGGAGGAGCATAATTGTAAATCGAAACGTAATATATATCGGGGGCGCTGAAGAGTGTATACCGGAATAAAGTCGATTCGGGGTACTTTTCTGTGGAATGTAGTTAGGGTGCAGGTAAGGTTGGGCATCCAAACCCATGTCACACAACCGAGTCGACTTTATTTCGGCATTAGTTCTTCAGGCGCCCCCTTAGCCTTCTTGGACCATCTTGGAAGAAATGGACTTGATTGTTATAGGCCTACTTCTTAATTTCAATACTTGACTTGGTAGTTGCTGGATATTTATAAAAAATAGCATCTACCATTTATATCATTTCATGTAGGCATATAGGTTTTTGTTTGTTATTCTTATATTGGGTTTAACAAAGCACTGTTGTGATGACGCAGATCTACTGGCGTCGGGTTTTTGTTTGTATTTTCAATATTGCGTGTAATTTAGAATCTCTTCTTCTATCCTTGACTGTCCACTTGATTTACTTTTAAAATTTAAATACTCTATTTTATATTGTTAATCTACTAGGACCCAAACGAAAATAAATCTTGCTATCGTGAATTGTGTGTGTGTGTGTGGGGGGGGGGGGAATTTCTTTAATTTCCTTCATATCCACCCCCCTTCTTACGCGCCTGGGTAAAACCAATTCTACATTAATGCGTTAGCTCATGTTACCATTCTGTGGACACCATCGCAAAGGATTGAAATATTCGTCTAATTGCTTAAGTGGTTTCTGTTATTCATCAAGTCGCTGAAATCCGGTGTACATTTGCCTTGAAATTCCCTTGAAATCCCATGAAATCAACTGAAGTCTGCAATCAGGCGTACAAATTTGCGAGGTGTACACCACTCGTCAAGTCCCGAACGCTCATCTACATTTCTCTTCTCTTCATGTCGCCATATTTCATACTGTAATTGTTCATTCAAATTAGTTATTCCAATCTATACATTCACGTTCAATTGTTTTCCTTCAAAGGAACCTAGTATGATTATTTCGATTTTCGATGGTTTGTACGTCATAATTAGGTGACGCGAAAATTAGGCCGTACCTTATATTTACTATGTTAAATATACTGTAAATTTTGACATTTATCCCATTTATTTGATAACATGATGATATTTCTACCTTTCACAGTGTCTGTTGAATTTGCTGGATTAAACTGCATCATCAACAGAGTTAACTTCACCCAAACTGTCTTTCTAGTTTCTGTGTAGGCCTAAGTGTAATGGCCCAAACCCCATCAATGACACGTACATGTGCCATACGTTATTGTGGATTAGCTGTCCAACCTTTACTTCTTATCACAAAAAAAACATAGAAGCGTAATTTGTATAGCATCTATCGGGCATCTATAGGCCTAGTATAGCATACAAACCTGCAATGCAAGCCCCATATCGTTGGAACCCTACGATAATCATGTCTGCAACAGTTGTTTCCCTCATTTGATGATTAAACAGACGAATTGAATGTTGAATAATTAGAAGACTTATTTTCATTGACAATGTATAGGAAATATGTCATCAGTATGACTTGGAAAAAATTGACATTATGAAATAAATAAATGGGTGTATAATTTAAAGCCGCCTCTGTGGCTCAGTCATCTACCGCACTGCGCTAGGAAATCAAGTCAGGTCGGCGTAGGTTCGAGTCCCCAAGGCATGGGGCATGGGCTTTTGTAAAGGTCCTATCAGGCATCACCTCATCGTTTCGTTCTTAGTTCTTACCCACTCATTCATAACTCTCCATGACCAGCTTTTGGTGGGGTCGTTACATAGCATTAAAATAATAATAACAACAGCAAAAAAATCATCAAGATCGAATAATCGATTAAAAATCGATCATTTTGATCTATTTTGCAAGCTCCCGAAAACCACTCTCAAAGAGTGTTTGGCGCCTGAATTATGTGGAGAAGGGGAAAGGGCGATCGTCAAGTATAAACACAATGTGCTAATGATCAACAAATGACACAGAAATTATGTTGAACTGATCTGATCAAGAGATTTTAGTTGAAATAATTTTCATGTTGGTGAGATCAACCAGGTGAAAATATTGTCTGTGGCAGTTTCAAACTAAGATCATCTGACATCACTAACTCTCACTAAGTCAGATATCACTAACTTTATGATATCTATGGGTTATAAAGTCAATGCTATGGGATTGCAAGGCAACCACACTTGAAGTGTCTAGTGTCTAACCACCCTGTAAGAAAAAGTGTTGAAGAAAAAATCTGAAGGATTTAAAATAAGGGGGGGGGGGGATGACGGTCAAGTATGTGACAATCAAGTCAGAAGAGCACAATAGCTCAGAAATATGACGAGCACTAGGTTTTTATTTAGAAACACATTTATAATTATTGAGTTGGGCTAATACTAGAGCATTCTCTCTGAAAGAGTAGGCCTACCTCTCCCCACAAACCACCCTAACAACTAAACATATACCACCTGGTCAGGCACCTGGTGAGGATAACACCACTAACAACCTGCAATGAAACTTACCGTTGCATTGAGAATTCCTCGTACTGTCAATCCCACTTGAGGTGAGAACCGTAGTTCGACTCCAGGTTCGATCACCAACTTTCCCGACCAGTCGATAATTAAATCTTCCTTCAATAAATAAGGACTTTGATTTTTCTCCAGTCTTTGTTCTCGATTGGCTATGATTCCTCCAGGTATTTCAGTTAAATGCATTGTATCCACAGTCGTTTTTGTTTCATACACAAATAATTCCACATCCCTATCACAGTTGATGATTTGAAAGACACATACTCCGTACAACATCCAATAGAATGAGATACCCATTTCAAGGCACTTGGTTGTTCTCTTTACACACGCTTTGTATCAAACACTTATGTTTGTAATTAAAATCGTTATAAAAAGTTTCCTTGGTGATTAATTTAATAAAATGCTAGTTTTTACAAGGCAGTCACAACATTAGGAGAATCACAGATTTAGCTTCATCTTTTGCTCACTCTTCCACCTACAAACTTGAAAAAAAGGAATGCGAACACTACCATTCACTCATTTCACCATCGTAAACACGATCGTATTGTAAAATATACAATTTTTAAATAACAACAACAATGATTAACGATCAATCATTACGAAAGAATAATGGAAAACATAAAACAGCACTTGTCAGCATTGTTGAAAAAGTCCGTTGCAATTACAATTTAGGCGTACGTTCGACTTCCTCTAGTAGGCGGATGTATAAAATGCGAACCTTTGTGTACCTATCCAACTTTGATTATGCCTCCTGTCCTTACGTCTCCGTTGTCCGATGCTATGCACTTTCCCCGTAGAACACGTTCCGTGCCGACCACTTGTTTTCCTCGATCCCGATTGGTTAGGTGCGGCTCGAATGTAATTTTTTGAAAACACTTTTAGTCACGTGACTCGACGTCACGGCTGGCAATGTTGCCATGAGACATGTAGGTATGCGCACAGGTAAAATACAGGTACGCCAACAGTACGAGAATTGACAGAATACCTGCGAGTGCTGCTGTACTGCAGTGCAGTCATTCACTACACACACGCACACGTACAACACCATAACCATATATGCACTAATGTATGTCATTACACAATTAATTAATTAGTCGAAGAAGATCAACACTCAAAACTGATTATTATTTTTTTAGACTTTTCTTCATCTACTTTCATGGTTTTCATCAACTTCTCGTTGCGCGCTTCCATTCGATATGAACTAGCTCACCAGGAACCATGCTGCACGCAAATCACGATTCGCCAATGTACAGTGCGGATGGAAAGTTAGTCAATCTATCATTGACATGGCCGCCTACGGTTGCTTTTAATAGTACATAAAATGTGGAAGTTAAATCAAACCTCTGTATGCATTTGTACATAAAAAGTGAAATTTAATCGAACTTGTGTAGGCCTATCCCATTATTAACGGTAGTTCATACCAACCGCCTATCTCCACAAAGATAGTTTATTCAATAGATCTAATAGTTTTCCTTCCAAACGTTTTTAAAATAATGAAATGCATCCCCAGATTTTTAAAAATAAATATTACAAAGAATAATACAAACTATTGTATACGTTTGTTGCGAAACACTGCACAATACCAATACACAAAAGGTATCCGCTCTCCACTGCCACATTCAGGCGGGGCAACCGCTACTCAATGCCATGCATGCATGCAAGACGAATTGCTTACCACAAGGCGTAACTCGTGCCAATTAAAGACGTCACCGACACACTCAAGATGCGATAGTGGCCATGTACGATGACTATGTAGGCCCTACTTTAAAACTACATAGCCACCTAAGGATGTACATTCATCTTGAATTAATTTCCAATATTTCTTTGTAATAGATGCCTATAGGAGCATAGGATAGAGTATGGTAGGACCTGATTTTGTCCACCTTTTTCTGTTGGTGGTTTTTCGTGTATGCCAATATTTGTGGTACTGGTACATCCCTGTTTTTTAGTATTTCATGATGAATATTATTCGTCTCCAAAGAGTTCAAAGATCAATTTATTGCGGAGTTGGGCCCAATATTGAAACTGAAGTCAATTGAATCCAACTTGTATGCTGTGACAAATGGCAATATCGAACACAATATTAGACACCATAATTTTATTCTCAATTTGATTGTTGAATTAAAGAAATATGACTAAACATAAATCTCGACACAATGTGTATAGACCTACATTCACGAAATGCCAAGTTGTACATAAATTCTACAATCAACTATTCCACTTTTATCTTACCAGTTCATAACACTGCTTTTTCTCTCTTTAGATTGTAAGAAATGATTCATTCTAGAAGTTTCAGTTAAAATGTTGAACCATTGATAGAACAAACAAAAACAATAGATAATATTGACTCTTCTTCCGACCAATAAGAAGCACATTGGCAATTATTAAAGAGCAAGTATATTTCAATGTATTCTAACTGAAACGACAGGCATACTTGCATTACTTGAATACACAAAAAATTAAAACCAAGACATAAATAACAGTGATTGAAATGGCCTGGTTCTAGCCACAGCATAACATTTTCTGCACCAACAGAACATACTACAAACTACTGTGCTGTAGCAACTTCACAACACTTGGAGAAGTATTTTCTAAAATACTGGCAAACAATAAATAACAAACATTCACATTTTGCTATCTTTTCCCACCTGATTCAATCACATTTGAACAATTTATATTTTGTACAATCATTATCTGTATCTTATAATACATCTATTAATTTTGCATCTTGCATGACTAATGTTTCAGGTTATTTATATCTAGAAAACTACAAAAATTGAAATTATTTGAATTTAATTACAAATTTACAGCAATTTTTATAATTTTTCTGTGTGGTTTGTAAGACCACACACATTTAAAAGTAAAACGTGGGGTAGAGGTCACTTAGAATGGCCAAGAAAAATGAAACTAGATCAATGAAAAATTGATTAAAAAACAAAGGTACCGGTAGCTTGGATTTTGGCACCCTTTTTTTTAGTTTAGGTAAATTATTACCAGGGCCCCTTCCAATAATGTAAACTGTTACAATTTGTTTTTCATGGCAAAAATTGTCTTGAAAAGTAAAAAGGATATGCCCTCATAAATTGAAGTGAAATTGAAAAAAATCACTTCAAATAAAAAAGGCCGCATCAATTCGAGCAAACATTATGTGTAATGTAACATATATATTTTAAAACATCAGTTTTCGTTAAATTTGAATTTATATATTACAAAACTTTCCTCACTGTAACTGGAATTAATTGATTACATTTTGAATTAATTACAAATTCACAGCAATTTTCATCTGACTGCCTTGATTTTTCTTCATGTTGCATAGAACATTTTGTAATGATTGCAAAATAAATTGTGGAAATGAAAATGATCAACATTGGCCAATGGAAATTGAATTGGCGAAAAATGCGATTAAAAACCAAAAGGTGGCTTCTATTTGAGCAATTTTTTTTTAGTTCAGTTGACAATACCACATTACCATTATAAGAGGCTAAAACTCAGATTGACTGGAATAGGCTCAATAATAAAGAATGGATACATATTCCAGAAATTTTGTGTAGACCCTAAAATGAATAAAATCATATTGAGAAAAGTCAATGTTAAAAATATTCCATGAGAACTCCTCGTCTTACCCTTTCAATGGTATTGCATCAAGTCTTAGCTGTGTTGAACCGAGTTCCTGGCCACGGCATGATAAATACAAAAAAGGTAAAAAATGGCCTGGGATATTCATGACATTAATACCGTATCAGACAGAATATAAGAAAAAGGTTCTTCTTGAATTTTAGGGCCAAAAAGTCCAACGTCTTTTCGGTTTATAATCTGAAATGAACAAGTTTGGTTTTTTCAATTTAGAGATAATCAAGATACATATTTGTGAAATATCATGAATAAAATATAAGGTTCCTAAATACAATGTATCTTACAGAATCTCACTTTCTAAGAAATACTATTTGGGGCACCTGACGACCATATACCGGAATAAAGTTGAGTCGGTTATTTGACATGGGTTTGAGTGTCCCACCATACCTGAACCCTAACCACATTCCATTGAAAAGTACCCCGAAGCCCATGTTAAACGACCGAGTCACCTTTATCCCGGTATACACTCTTCAGTGCCCCCTTCTTCTTCTGTCCTTTATCTGACAAGTTTGGGGGTCAGCTTATATTTGGCACATATTACACCTGGGGTTTGATTGAGTAACTTTGTCACTTCTCTTGTCGATTGAATTGATACATCTCACCACATGACAAATAAAATGGCTACTGTAGATGTAACTCAAAGTCGATCACCTTTATCGACAACTCATTCGACAGGTTACTGAAAGTCAAATACATGACGGTCTCTAGTTGTTAGTTCGACAAGATACAAGAAAATGGCAGATAATAGCAATTGTATAAGAGTTTCAACATTATCTAGAATAATTATTGAATAGCTGAAGAATGGTACTAGAGCAACAATTACCTGCAATATAGACCAACATGGAATTAGTACCCAATATAAAAAAAAGAAAAAGTAAAAACCCTTTTAATCAGAAGAAATCATGAAATGTATTTCATTTGAACAACAAACTGTGAGTTGAAGTAAGGCACAGCTGTCGAAGTAAATACACAATAATCCATTTTGCATGCACGGCCTTCTAGTTCTTGACTCACATTTCAGCAATTTTCATCAAAGAGGCAAATATTTCAATCTCAAACACAGTCTTCTATGTTTATATATATATAATCATCACAGTCCTATTGGTCAAGACTAGGGGTGTGAGTTCAGGTTTTCAAACTCGAGTCCGATTCTTCATAAAATTATCGAGTCCGAGCCGAGTCTTTTTTCAAACATATAAAATGTAATCATTTAGACGATTTCAGGCACTATCACTATCAGTACAAAACTTCAACTTCGAAAAATTATAATGTGCTAGTTAGTAGGTAGTCAGTTATCAATGGAGGAAAGAAAGAAAGACAAAGGAATAAATAAAAAATCAAGAAGGGCATGTTCATTCTTATATTTTCAATTGGGGGTACTTCACGTTAAATTTACTTGAAGTTGTTGTTACGTTACCTAAATGTTGAAATTAGGCCCTACTTAGATATGGAAAATACATATGCGAGTATTTAAAATTTCAAGAATTTGAGAATTTAAATTTCGGTACGGTATCGGCGGCAGATTCAAAGACTCGAATGGACTCGGAAATCGAATCTAAAATTACTATTTCGAGTCCGAGTCTTATTCTTGCGGAGACTCGGACTCGAAAGTTGGGTAGACTGGCACACCCCTAGTCAAGAGAATCAAGTAATGAAATGGTACTACAGTATTTAAGAAAAATCCGTCAATTGAGATCTTAAGCCGAGTGATACGCATACGCAACAGGGTGAATGACAACTTGGTTGTCGCTTCGTTGAAGATGCGAATGATATCAGTGTCGAACGTGTTGTCAAAATTATTACGCTATCGACCACCAGTTGTACACTTGCGGTAACATAAAGTGGTCGATCAAGATACATTAAAATGCGTCCCAGATAAAAATGTATTGACAAAATACGCATTCAAACTGGACGACAATATACAGACCCATTCGACGTACAGTGTGTTGAATAGTTAGTGGTAAATTTTGTGTAGATTTTATTCAAATTTATATGCAATTACGGAAAAGTCCATTTTATGTGACCGCAAGTGTACATTGCGATTGTCAATTATGAGCAATACCAGTAGGGCCTACATATGTATTGAAATATATCACCATAATGTGAGTTTATTAATTTCCACTTGCATCAATAACATAAAATTATATACTCTAATTTCCGCTGGAAATAACGTTTGTAAGCTAAAGTTGATGCAAAAGAAGAAAAACATCACGTTATATCACAGCTTTCCATAAAAATAAAATTTTCAACTCAACCATTGTTATGTCACTGAAACTCTTGGCGTGCAAGCTTGTAAAAGTACGATCCCTTATCTTGAAGTAAATTGTCCGGACAGTCAAACTCCAGGACCTCTCCATCACCCATGACTAATACCCTGAAAGTAAGAATCACTTTGTACATTCTGGAATGCAGAGTTGAAGTACAAGTAGCATGATACTACTAGGTAGCAATATGCACGGTACTGTGGTTACTAGTTAGAATACCTGTCTGAATCCATGATGGTGCCAACACGATGTGCGATGGTAATCACAGTGCTTTGACGAAAAGATGTACGAAGAGTGCGTTGAATATGTCGGTCGGTTTCTTGATCCACATTGGCTGTTGCTTCGTCAATACACAAGATCTAAGTGGCAAAAAAACAGACAAGTCATATGATATAAGCTTAGGTCTGCTTTTCTCAAACTTTTGGTTAAAATTCTTATACATCTCTGTTGATGCATTTTTCGAAATTTGTGCAACATGTTTTAAAACATGCTGAAAATGATTTAAACATTTTTGCTATAGGATTTTTTAAATAGGCCTATTTGTGAAAATTCTTTTGAAATTTGTGTTGACCTGTTTTCGTTTAAAAAATTATTGAATTATTTAGATCAATTTTCGATATAAAAATTGCAATATCGTTGTCAATTTTGAATTTTACTATCGAATGGCAACCCAACCTGCAATGGAATGGCTACTTTTAACATACCAGAAAGAAATATACTATCCATACCTTGGCATTGTGTAGTACTGCTCTGACCAGGCAAAGAAGTTGACGTTGACCTTGGGAGAGGTTCAGTCCCCCAGGCCCGAGCTGTGCCCCGAGCCCTCCAAGCTTGCTCACCGCTGCCGACAAGTGACATCGTTGTAGAGCCTCCCACAACTCCACCTCGCGGTATTCGGCAAGTGGGTCTAGGTTCTCTTGCACGCTACCGGAGAAGACGAAGGGGTCTTGCGGTATTATAGCCAGGCGAGATCTGTTCCACATAATCAACACACCCTCATTACAGTTCAGATCTCTACTAAAAAAACTTGTTTAGTAAAAATAAACACACAACTTTCAAATTTAAAGTAGGCCTAGTATAATTGGACATAAATTGTGTTTTATAAAACAGAAAACAGACAATTACATAAAGCAGGCCTCATCATAAAAGACATAAAAACGACCTATAACCTTTTGATCTTTATGCCTATATATAACCTTTTGATCTTCATGCCTATACTATATAGAAAACATGAAACAAAGTTTCAATTTTTCAGTTTTTACATAACTAAACAAAAATGGATGGCCTATTGTTAATTTTACAAAAGAACAAGAACAAAAATGTTTGCAAATTTCTCAACTTTCTTAGTGGCAAGATCTGATCAGATATCAAAAACTACTAGAAAATTACCAGCATCCGGATGCTTCAACGGATGTTTGGTACATCAACATGTAGTTGATTCCAACTCCACAGGGCATTGCTGCCCGATGTTTGAACTGGTTGGTGATAATGTGAAAATCCCACTACAGGGATTAGGAATTGAGAGTTTGCTAGTATTAACAGGTGGCAAACTGTCGGCACTCGTTAAACTGAGGCAAAAGTTTGCAGAAAAATACGCACCGTAATCCTTTGAGCCCGATGAGTGAAATATTGACAGTGTCGATGTTAATCTCGCCCTTGGTAATCTCAGTTAATCTGAATAATGCTGACAACAATGAGCTCTTTCCAGCTCCAGTCCTTCCAACCACCCCAATCTTCTCGGCCGGCCTTGTCTCAAATGTGACGCGATTCAGTGACGGTGCCAGATGATCACGATACTTCAATACCACATCTGATTCACAACACACAAATAAATTACAAACATAAAAAAGATCAACATTAAAATATGTGAAATCACGAAGGTTACGGCTTTTGACGATGGTTAATGTTGGTTTTCTACAAAATCCAAAAATTATTTTCAACCAAAAGATATTTAAAAAATTGAAATGTTTTGTATTTCTACTAGAATTTTGTTTGGAGCAAAAACTGAATCATACTACTAATAATAATCACATTTCTAGTGATAATAAATGTGAGAAAATGTTCAAAAATGGCTAGGCCTACTTGTGAGACGTGACTTGTTTCCAGGAAGTTACCTACCTTTAAAAGAGACGACTCCCTGGCTGGGCCATGCATACGGTGGACTCACTTGACTGCTGTTCTCGGACGCGATACCGTTGATGTATTGGAAACAACGTTCAACAGCAATCATTTCCTTCTCTGTTTCGGTGAACGCATTAACAACACCACTCAACATACCTACAACGGAACAGATAGTCAGTATGCTGATACTGGATAACCTAGATCCTTGCCTCCATGCTGTGCGATTATTGCTGCTGCCTAATTGCAATTAGGGTCCAACCAACAAGCAGAAAGGAGAAATTCAAAATTGTGATGAAAATATTTGAAATTTTTTTCCTGAACATTTAAAAAATCAACTCATAAAATATATTGAAACAACTAAAACTGAGGCTTGAATAATTAAGCTTTCACATCAATCGGCTTAGTTTAATTGGAATTATTTGTTCAAAGTGCGTTTTAAAGTGCGTTATGTTGTAGGGCCTATTACCAGTAATCGCTAGCGAGTAGGAGATGGCCAATCCCACAAGGCCTGGGTCAGCAACATCAAACTGGTGTTGCAGCACTGCTATCACAGCAACTCCAGTGATTAGAGCCACTCCGATGAATTGCAGTCTTAAACCAAGCCATTGTGCTGCTGCTTGACTAGCAAACTGACACTTTTGGTTCTCTTCAAGGTTAGCTTCATTCTTGCGTTGAAATCTAGAACATGTTAGTGGAAAAAACTATTTCAGATGACAACATTATCTCATCAATAAATTATCTAATCAGAATGATGATCAACTAGGTATTTTTATTATCACTTTTCTGACTTATTAATCACAGCAACTTTTTTAAAATCAAAGTAGGTATCCACGTAAATGTTAGCATTCAAGATACCTAGAGATGTAGGAATGTAGTTAAATTTGAATATTTCATATCATAAGGATATATATTTTTGGTATTCTTTGTTTGGTTGTATTTCGATAATTTCAACATCATATTCTATTTCACTATTTTTCACAATAAATGTCATTTTCAGAGTATTTAGCTATTTAGTGAAAATTCAAAATTTGCACGATTTTGAATATACGTATTGAGGTGTATCGGATAGAACAATATTTTTGAAAATATGTTCGAATATAAAATCAACGGGAGAAACCAGATGTCAAGTTAAAAAAAATCATCATCTCTTTGCTCGAATAACTATCAACGGAAAGTGGTATTCGAACAACTTCATGCTTCAGACTAAAAATTAAAAAGAATGTGTAATTTTGGCTGATAATCCCGTAGTTGTTGATCCAGAGTTTGCAGCTCCTGTTTTCAGAAGTTTGCTGAAAATACTATATTTCATATAAATATAGGTTATACCACAACTGAAAATAAATGCTAAATTCCTACAACTCATAACAAGCCACTCAACGATGTACTTAACAAACCTTGGTACTGCTCTGAAAGCTCGTATTGTTGGAAGCCCGAGTAGAGTCTCGTTGAAGTGGTTGTAAACGGGGGATAGCGTGGTGCTGGACAACCTCTTCAGCTCCCTGGATGTGAGTCGGTACTGATTCTGTAGATAGTGATAAACGGGCACTAACGGTGCTAGGACTAACACTAACCACGGAAGTCCATAGATAACAATAACAAGTGTCCCCAATAAGCCAAACATCTGAGCCAGCAGGATATTCAGAATGAATGGAAGAGAATCGTCAATGGTGTACGTATCAGAAGAAAAACGGTTTAAAATCCGTCCCACGGGTGAAATATCGAAGAAGAGAGGTCGCGCCTTGATAACTGTTCTTAATAAAATTTTATGTATATTAGTGGCAGCATGTAGTCCTCCATAAGCGAATAAAAATGCTCGGAATAAAGTGAAAAAAGAATTTAAAGCAGCCAGAATCCCATAAACAGTTAGATAGTACTTAATTTCGTCGTCTAACGGGTTTTCGCGTGGAAAAGTGACATTTGTCGGTGCTGAAATATGAGTGACCCAATAACTGAGCCACCAGTCAGTGAGGTTCCTCGACGTTTGCATTAAAATCATCGACACTAAAATAACTAAGCTCAAGACATGGCCGATTGCTCGCCAATACGACGAATAGATATCGAATCGAACCGTGCCAACCGCCCGTTCTTCTTCCTCTAGGATACTGTCTCCGCCCACTGATTTTGTGTCATAGTTTTCATCTATCTTGTCGGGAGAATTGTTGGCAACGGTTTTGTTACCGCTGTCGTATTGAGAGCTTGTCACGTAATCATCAAAGTCGGAGAGAATAACTGACGGTTTACCTGTTCAGAAGATAACAAAACAAACACGTGTCAAATATAAGTTTACTGAAATTGAAGTTTACTGAAGTTGTCTAGGGGAAACTGAACATAATATGTGAAGATATTTCTAGAGTTTGAAATTCTCATAATTTATATAATGAATACCTAGTTGAGTTGCAATAGTTTTGCTAATAAGTTTCTTATTGACATCACAAAATATGATTTATATTCTTCTCCAGTGGAGGTTTATGTGCAAGTACAGTACTGCAGAATGGCAGCACACTTATCCCTCGCCACTATTTGGATACAAGCCGCCACTCACTCCTCAGGTGAGTCATCCGTGGGTGGAACCACATTCCGATGAAAAAGATCGAGAATGTCAATACGTACAATAAAAGACTTCAACATAGCTCTAGAAGAAACAATGTGATCTATTGGCCTGCATTTTACATCCCTAGATGTGATGAAGGCAAACATTTATGTCGCAATTTATTACACCATTGAAGAATAACCAAAGAGCCTCACCTTGCCGAACTATTTTCCCATCTTCCAGCACTATAACATGGTCAGCCGCTAGCAAATACCTGGCTAGGTGCGTGCAAAGTATTCTCGTCTTATTGCGTAACAAACCATTGATGCAACGCTGGTAGATGATTTGTGCCACATGTACGTCTACAGCAGACATGATGTCATCCAGAAGATAAATACTGCAATCTTGGTAGACAGCGCGGGCCAATGCAATACGTGCTTTCTGGCCACCACTCAATGTTGCGCCACCTTCACCGATACCAGACATGTCACCGCCAGGTAGACTATTAATGTCCTCCTCAAGGCAACATGCTTCCAACACTTGTCTACGGAATACACAAACAATAGGAATCAACAATATGGTCAGAGCAAGACGACGTCTCAAGTAATGTCTCAAGTTTATTCTATTGCAATATTTCTTTCATGCCAAAAATGTTCTAGTGATCAAATTTTAACATATTTACAATCAATCGATCAAACTGTTCCTTGCATACTAACAACATGGCAAACCAAGACTTTAAATGTTGAGATTTGAATAGCCTTCAACTATTAGGCCTAGTACAGTAGTACTATTATTATTTTACCGTCAATTTGCAATTAATTTAATATTTCATTAGGAAGAAATCAAATAGTTGGTGGAGTGTGGACTTGCTTGACGACCCCATCAACAGCTACGTTGTTCGGGGGGTATGAATGAGCGGATGATAATGAAACGATGAAGTGATGATAGGTGAAAGGACGTTTACAAAAGCCTACTCCATATGCGGGACTCGAACCCACGCCCGACCTGACTTCAGTTTCTACTGCTAGCGATAATTGACAGAGCCACGGGGGCGGCATTGGCACATGTTGCACTAGAGTAGCTGGAAAACTTACTTATATCTTGTTGGATCAAATGCCTTCCCAAACAATATGTTGTCTCTGACAGTACCACGTTGCAGCCACGGTTGTTGAGTAACAAACCCATAACCTGCAACCAACACTCATGTTAACGCGTCTCAGGCTTAACCTCAAACGATATGACGTCATAATCAAGAAAGTTCGAACGTCCGGAAAAAGCTGGTTTCAATCAAATTACTAGCTTTCCGATGCTTCAAGTGTTTCAAATGTCATTACAAAGTTCATTATAATCTATGTCATTATAATTAATCACAATCATCACTTCAATTGGACTGGAAATTCTGATTCTGGCATTTTGAAGGATGAATACACAACTGTTATTCGTTTCAATTCCCGGTAGAAATAATCCTAATTTTCCCATTCCCTGGTAAAGAGGTACCACACATGCACGCTTGAAACACACTCACTGTTATTAGTGGTATTATCACAAGTACAGTATTATCTTCTTCATTTCAACTGTTTTCACTGGCGGGCCTACGTTATTGAACACCATTAATTTGATTCCAGTGGATTAGAAGTAAGATTAAAATGAACATATGTTGCTTATTGGTACAACCTCAGATTATAGCTATTGTACCAATAGATAGACAAGAGCGTTGCCTATCTATGCACCGAGCTACATATAAAAACAAAAAATGTGCTGTTACCTGTACCGTGGTATAAGTTACACTAGTTTCTTCTATATTGCAGTATTGCATTACGCATATAATGATTAGTGTCAATACTCAATTATATATACTTCATAATCTTTTCATGTAAAAATACAGAAAAGCAAAACTATGTGTTCACATGATTTTTTCACGCAGCATTTCTTCTGTTCACATTGAAGTCTTATTTGAGGAACATAGCTCACGCAAATAGAAAAAATTAATACATTTGGCAAACACCTGAACGTCGAAGATCAAAATAATCCGATACACAATATAATTTGAACTTCAATCACCATGCAAAACCGAGAGATCCAACAATTCATCCGTATATTTCTTAGCTCTGGAGTAAGTCTGCATCAGAATTAGCACGAGTTGCTTATCCATCGGTACGATGGCTATAATGCAAGGTAGAACAGACCATGAAATGTTTCTTCAACTAATAGCACAAGAAGTGACAGAGGAACGACTTACCGATGTCTTGATCAACAAGACCCACGAAACCAGACACTCGATTAATCTCTGCTAGAATGCAAGCAAGGAGGGAGGATTTGCCACTCCCTATGCTGCCCATTACTCCAATCAGTTGACCCTAGCAGAATATCACAACAATTAAATATTTCACATTCCAATTATGTTTCCGAGCACTAGATAATATCACTCTTGTTGCTAGCATGAGACTTACTTTCGAGACACTCATTTGAATATTGCTAAGTGCATTTACTGGCGTATCTTCCTCAGTTGAAGTCCACCTAAACGTGGCCTCTTTCAAGAAGATATCGAGTGTTGGTTCGTTGGCAGGAATCGGAGTGTAATAACTGTCTTTATCCAAGTCGGCTAATTCTAGCAGTTTCTCAACACGTTTCAGCGATACCCAAGCTTCCACGAGACCGTTGAGAACCCATGGAAATGCATTTAGGGGTGATATCAACATGTTGAGTAATGCAATACTTGTGAAAACCTGAAACAGTTCATCAGACAAATCTTTTTTTGTTACTGTTTCTACGTACAACGTTGCCATTATTTAGAATACTCATCACTACGAGTATGATGTACTCTGATACAATGATATGTTTACTGTGATACTATGACGTATTCATTACAAGTTCATTACTTTGTATTAATTATTACAGGTGATTTGTGTACTAATTGAATTACTTTTGTATGGAACTAGTGGAATCAAATGTTTCTGTACATATCAGTAAATGGTATAATCTTTTTTTGACAAATTGATCGATAATTGTTTTTCCCCATGCAATCAATGTTCCATATTGATCATTACATTCATCTGACAAAGAGAAAATGTTTAATGTTTTCTCCTAGTTAAATCTGTTTTGCACTTTAGATATTTCAGCTTTCTCAAATTTAGAAAGAACATTGCTGGAAAGAATTTTGCTTTCTGTATTCAATATTTGAGGCTTCAACATGATAGGCCTAATAATATTCTTTCACCAAGTTCGTTTTCAACCACATACTGTTTGATGTTGAACGTGACCATTAACCACTTGACGGCCGTGACAGGCTGTCAATGCATGTATGCGTTCTTACACTTTTCAATACGTTGCATTTAATTATTTCAATTTCTCGGCAACATTACGTCGTGTTGACATAGAACTTGAACTGACATCCAGGAGATAGATCGGGAAATTGATGTTATTGTTTTCGGCCGATAGAATACGCTGATGAACCAAAAAGAATATAATACAGTCAGCTGTTATTTCAGAACCTTTGTTTAGGCTTTGCTTCCTTACATGTATCAAGTTGTCAAGTTGAGAAGCTTCAGAATGCTAAATGACAGTGGTTTTGGCAAATTTATTGTTTTTCTTATCAAGTACAACAACATATCAATAGAAGAAAACCATTTGTTTCACCTATAAATAATGTAAAGGGCCATATAAACTCTGTGCAGTATGAACTGAGAACAACCAGAACTGGGAGGTAAGTTACCGGTACTGGCTTCGTAACCTGGCTGTCAAGTAGTTAATTCATTTCAAGTTCATTTTCAACAGTTTGGCCTCAACATTTTATTGTGCAACAGTAGTTACTAATTGGTAGGTAGTAAAAATTGAAAAATAATTAGAAGAGCAATAGCAAGACCTCCATCTCACTCTTATAGAGCTTTATTATTTTGGACGCACTGCACAGGTAGCAGTTTGCCTGATCAATATGAACTTTTTTCTGGATATACAGACTTGACCAACTTAGAATTGTATAGTTTTTGGGCCAACATTTGGCTAACATTGGTTGGACCACTTTTGAAAACCACCATCACAAATTTTCAAAATCTTGTAAGATTGAGCAGCTTCAAATTTGTTACCGAACGCAACTATAAATATCATACACATTTTCACAAATTTTTACTGAAATTGGACTACCGTACCCGTTTTGAAAAAAAAAGATTATTCAATGAATGAACTTTCATCAAACAGCTTGAAATAGTGGTTATTCTTTATTCAGGCTTTGCAGACTCGACAGGTTCAACCAAGGATACATTTCATATAATTCAAGGTGGTAGAGTTTTTGAGTAGACCTCATACAAATATCTTACTCATCTTACAAAGCATATGCTGCGTTTACCTAGTAGATGAATTGAAGGTAAATTAAATATATTTGAATATATTGAGAGAATGGTTCCAGTAGTATACATACCGTTGCAGCAGTCAGTTGGTTACCAAGCAGTACATATGTAGTAAACGTGAGTATTGAGATCAGAACTGGTGTAGTTGCCCAGAAATACACGCATAACGCATCTAGGTATTTTCTCTGGCGGAGATATTTCAATTCCTTATTACGGAGATCTAGAGTTAAATCAATTCCAATTACAACACTTTGTAAATAGAAGAAAATAGTAGGCCTACCACATAGAAGGTTATTCAAAACACCATTTCAGACCATTCAAAGAGATCTTGAAATGAATTTTAGGGCAGTTCCTTGGTGGGAAATGTTTGCCCCTGGCAGCTGAGGCTTTACCCCAGATTCCAAAACACTGTTCTTTGAAATCTATTTCTTTCCTAAATAGGCCTCATATTTTCATATAAACCAATTCACATTGATTATATGGGAGTGGGGTGAGAAAAAATGAATGATACAAGCAGGAAAACGATGGATCCGGGAACGATGCATAGAGGTTTCACTGTATATACCAAATACTCGACAAGATAATGAATCGGCCACAAGTGGAAAATAAAAAATGTAGATTCAGAGATATAACAATCCAACTAATAATAAAAATCCTGAAAGGAGACGCGTGTGTAATGTATGTCGCGTACGTAACGTGTGTCCCACTCTACACGAAATGCCTGGTAGAGCGGAGGCGAGGTTCTCGCGATGTTTCCAGCCTAGTAGGAGCAAATAGTGTGGGAGCCAGCAATTCTATTTAAAGACGTGTAAACAAGTCACCAGACAATGATAGACTGCTTCTAAGCTTGCACCGTTCGATGGCAAATGAAATTCACCAACTACTTTCCTCGACGATGTGAGGGGCGAGGGGCCACAGGCCACACCGCGACAGCACATAACGACTGGCGGACATCATAACTGGTTGGCTCAAGGACTCCCCCAACAGCTAGGTTATAAGATCATAGCTGGGTTCCTAATAAATGTTCCTTGATTCAAATCCTTTGTGTTCCACATCAAATTATAATACACTGCATGGCTACATTGATATTTGATACACTGAAGCTTCAAGTCCGTATATGGGTACTCCATATACTATGCTACTCCATATTATGTTGGCTGATTAACTTACCGCCAATTTTCCTAATGAAGTGTTCTTCCCATACATGCAGTTTGAGAACACGTATACCCCGTAACACTTCTGTCATCATCTTGACTCGTTCATCTTTCCGACTCATCAATTGCGTACTCAATTTACCTGCAATTAAAACACATGCGTACAGCTAAGGTCTAAGCTAAGATCTGCTTTTATCAGACCGAGTGTTATCAAGTTTTGAGAAGTGCAGTACAATTTTGTCAAGTGATGTCAGTTTACCCGTCTCACTCGACTATAAGTACACGTGGACTTTTCATGCTACAAGATTGTGACTGATAACCCAACCCTCTAAGATCTTGAATGCATAAATCTTAGCTTTACTGTTTAGACTAGAAACAAGAGTGTTAACTGAACATCGGGTCTAGGATGGTCAAACTTGAATGGCAATGTAATTTATGGAGCAACTCCAGCAACCAAAATTTTAAATTGCATGGAAGTTATTGTATGCATCGTAGTTGAAGAAGTTTTAAAAAATACTTTAAATAATTTACATTCAAGGGTTTTTCATACAGTTTGATGTGAGTAAAGGGGAGAGAGATATATGAGAGTTGTTTGTCAGCAGATAACATGGAGTCAGTAAATTAGACGTATGTACTCAATCAGGGTTTGTCAGAAATCATTGGGTGATATAGGTACTGTCAGAGGAGAAAATACAGGCACACATCGTAATTAAAAATACTTATTTTGCACTACCTAAGTAACAAAATATTTTTACCCTATGAAATAAGTATGACACAGATAAAGCTTGTATCACAATGTTGCGAAACGTTGAGGTGCTTCACTACTTGATATCGTACCGCAAACTGCGATGGGATACCGCTCATTTTTTCCACAGTAAGACTAAATACTGAACAAAGTAGGTAAGAGAAGAAAAAAACTTTCATTATGGTACCATACCTATTTTAGTAGCAATGTACTTGTTAATTGGAATCAATATAATTGAGAATCCGACTCCAGCCAGAAATGCTAAGCCAAGTTGATTGTATAGCAGATAAAGTGTGATGATAATTTGGAATGGAATGCTCCAAAGCGCATGAAAACTTGGGCAAGAATTCACTATTCGATCTGTGTCCGTGCTCATGAAGTTCACGATTTCACCCATACTAAAATACAATCGAAACATACAATTCAATGCAACATAATATTTATAAAGATTCAATTTACGTAGGCCTATACAGTGAAACCTCTATGCATCGTTCCCGGATCCATCGTTTTCCTGCTTGTATCATTAATTTTTTCTCACCCCACTCCCATATATCCAATGTTATATTTTCCTGGATGGATCACTTTCCTGCATGGATGGTTTTATTTTCCTGGTTCCTTGAAAAACGTTGGATAGAGGTTTTACTGTATACACAAATTTGTGAACAAGGAACTATTACATAAATGTAAAATTTACTATATATATTCTACAATTTTATAACACTTCTACTCAGGCTTACACGAAGAACAAATTTTAGAGAAAAATATTCAATTCTACAAATAAGATATCGATGGTAAATATTTCAACTTTGAAATTAATTATTATAAAATCACGTATTTTCAACTATTTATTCTTGAATACTACAAGTAAAATTTTATTTTAAAATATATCTATATATATTGGGTTTAACCTTTAACGACAGAGTATAGGCCTAATGATGATCAAGATCTACTGACGCCGAACGATGGAGATGATGGGATATTGAGATGAAGGATTCATAGGGAATAGTGAGCATAGTGGAAAAGAACAGTCATTGCCTATATTGTAGGAACCATCCCGGCATTGGCCCAGACTACGGAGTGAAATCACGAAAACCCCCCGTAACGATAGACGGTAACGGGGATTGAACCAACGCTTGATATGCTCCTCACCTCCAGATCACAAGAAGCAAGTGAGTTAGCAACTGAGCTAAATATGCCAGAAAAAATGTTATCACAGACAGTAGAATCAGACATACGATTTTTCTTTTCACGTCATAAACTATGATGCAGTAAAAACCGAATAGTATCTTTAGTACACTTACTAACTTGGTAAGTTTGATTTTTGATCCCATCTGTTAACTCTCTCATGTTGAATAGTTTTTTCAGTAAGTTTTTCTCATTAATAAGTTTTCCTCTTTTCCCCTGGAGAACGTACTAAAAAGGTACCACTCTATAATATAATGTTTTCAAGTTCTAAAAATCATTTTATGTTATAACATTTATTGATAAAATAACTTTAACGACATATTTTAAATGAGTTCTAAATCAGTTTGTGAAACCTAAGAATCAGTTTTGAAACTGAAGTGAGCATGTTTTAGTGTTTCAAATCCTTTATTCAAGAAACAAATATTTTTACTTCTCTGCCAACTCATCAGCTTTCAGTGCTCACGATCAAAGTTTATTAAAATGTATGCTGTACAACCAAAAAAAACGCACTGACCTGAATTTGCCTAGGGACGAGGAACTAAGAGTTAGTGTTTTCCTGTAGATTCGCGTAATGAGAGCTGCTCGTATCTTCAAGCCTACCATGGACATCAAGAAGCTGAAGTGTGAATTGCAAAATGCAGCTAAAATCAAAATCAAATAGTTATGGATTTTATTACTATAGGCCTAGGCCTATTTATGAGTGTTGCATTAGAATGTTTGATTACAGCATTGAACTTACAAATAGTAGCAACTAAGAAGAGACCGCCAACATAAAAATAGCCATTCTGCATTGGCTCACTTTTATTTTCAATAAAGGTGACTAGTTTATTCAAAAGAAGTGGAGCAGCAAAACCAGCACAGTCGGCAAGAAGTTTCAAGACACCTATTCCATAGAACTGAGTCCCAAAACACATGTGTAACGCTCTCAACAAGGAAACAGGTTTGTGTGTCTCAAGGCAGCTTGCATTTTTAGTAACAATGACTGTATCTCCATTAATTGAACCATAATTGTGTTCAGGCACTGTGTTTGTAGGCAGTGTGTCTCCTTTCATAGCTACATCCAACTGATTATAGAGATAGCCAGGAGTCATTTCCATTGGCATTTCATATAAATCATCTGCATGTGTCAATTTATTTTTGGCTCCTTTATTCATCAATGGATTAACCCAACAGAAAAAAATTCTTGGTAGGAGTGGAATTGATTCCATTGCTATCCCAAGATCTAATGGGTCCCGCTCTTCACGGAAACGGCTGTAGGTGCCTCGGGGTCCACCTGTGAAGTGTAGAATACATTTTTAAAAGTTTCCGGATACAGTCCAATATCGCACTTAAACTAAGATTACGTTGTATTGCATTTGTATGTTCAATAATACATTATACATATATCCAATGATATGCAGTATACAATGTTCAATGACACTGTTGTCTATCTAAAAAAAAAAGTTGTATTATTGCTTAAATTGACAAATATTATGACCTACTAGGCCCTACTACTTTCCTGATGCTTAGGCCTACTAGGCTATATACAAATTAAATATAAATGTGTTATTTACCTAACAAAGATTGTTGCTCTCCATTCTGTATACCATGTCCATTAAAGGTAGCACTGTTTGATTCAGACCCATCAGATGGCAATAATGTACATAGATATAAGCATTGGAAAACAACACCAGCAATACTGAAGCCGTAGAATAACGTAAATAATGGAACAAGGTCAGGATACTGGCCACTACGGTACAGAAGGATTCGAGATCTAAGACATATGGCAGACAAGATAAAACTAAGTGCCCACACAACACGCAGTGAAACAGGTCCTCGAGAAGAAACGTTTAGCTGATATTTTAATCCCAGAATATGGCCAAGATGTACTAGCCAAGTGACAGTCTCTACAGCTGCTATAAAATAATCTATTGTGGTTGACAATCCTGGAAACATCGCTATAGCTATACAAATCCGAACAATAGGGCACAAAGCCAAGAAGAATGTGAGTAATCCGCGAAAACACAGTAAGCGACTCTCCCCTTGGCCTCTAGTAGCTCGATGCACTGCCTTACCATAGAAGTAGGCAGAGAGTGCAGCTAGTAAAAAAAACACAGGAGCTTGAAGACACAGCTCTTGGAAACACATTCCGAGGTCTCGGTGCTCAACTGACCATATCGATAAACCGTCATGGCCACACATCTCTTCCCAGTTCCAATCTGACAACCAATCACCCAATTCTAATCTCATTTTTGATGTTCTACTTTAGTCTGGGCCTGAACCTACATATATATTCTTCTTGACATCTTTATTTAGAAGAAAATTATTGGACCCAATCAGAACGACATGAGCTTGTCTACGTTAAGAGACCCTAGGAGGCATGGGGTACGTCACAAACGTATTATTATGCTTAAATGGTAAGCCTAGGAAGGAGCCAGTCAGCCAAGTAGGCTACTAGGCGTAGCCTAGGCCATTGAATGCCTAGGTTAACACTAACACAGGCTACGCCTGGATCTCTATCTGTAATATAATAAGCAGACAATGGTAGAACTATTACAGCTAGGGCTAGGCTAGAAACTTATCACTCAAATCTATGCCCAAATGTATAGGCCTAGCCTCTCTAGGCCAAGCAGGCCTGTTTCTGATCTGAAGATTCTAAGGTAGGCCTACAGAATCTTGGCTAACACATATGCCTAAAGCACAGCCAAGATTTGCGAAATGATATTACATCAATTAAGTCAACACATTTGGAAATAATTCACTGTAATTTCATAGAGCCTAGGTTAGCGTAAAAGTTCGACTACAGAGTACAAAATAGATGTTGATAGATTCGAGTTTTGACAGATCATGCCATCCTAACAAACATCGTCCTAACCTCTAAATTTCACCACCAGAGAATTGGCTCCCGGAACCCTGGCTCCACAGATGTAATGCAGTGTGCCAACAACGTACTGACGAATCTATTAAAAAATATGAACAAAATTACAACAAAATCAAAATCATGGATTAGTTAACTAATGACTTTCTAGAACAACTGAATAAGTGAAAAAAGATTGAAAGACGTGCGATGCAGTCGAAAATAATATTGTAAAATGTAAAAACAAAACTGAAATAAATACAAATGTGAAAATACAGAAAAAATAAACTACATATTAAGATGTCCCAAGACGAAGATGTAAACATCAACACAGCTAGACAATATAGTTGCTCATCAAAACCATCGTCTCAAATCTATTCAGGCATATCAAATAAATCAATTGAAAATAACATTTCAAATTAATTAATTTTACCAGAATCTGATGATGTCCAAAGAAGCCATATTACAAGACGTAGCGTGTAAATTTCCGGAACAGAATCAATAAGTAGAATTTATATCATAGCTTGTCCAGTGTTCACGTTTGCTTTAATCAAAGGTGGATCAAGATACCATGTTAATTGGGCCTGAATTAGAGTTAACATGCCCAAACTTCTTTGTTATACCTTTATATAAAATAATGTCTTATAAATATCTTATAAATATGTGGTTTCCTAACTGTCACAGGCTTTTTTGTCTGGCTGGAAAAATTGGGAGCTTTTGAAAGTGAGGAAGGTATTTGAATTATATTAGTTCATAAGTAAGCCAATACCGGTACCTTTTATAATCTCAAAAATTATGTCTGACGTACCTACTGTTTTTCTAATGTATTGTAGTAAATGCCTTTTATAAGGCTATGTTCTTGTTTATACCAGATCGAAAGATTGGTATTGTTCCGAACTATGTCAGGTATACTTTTACTTCCACCCCTTCATATATATCTCATATCCAGAATTTTTGCATTCAAGTAGTATTTGTCTTGGACTCTGTCCATTTGTGTTTCGCGACTTGTTTTGAGCGTTTGTTTGTATATTATCTGGTATTTTATTTCATATGTTGGTAACAAACACCCATTTAAAACCAACCCTTCAAAAATGAGCGCCAGCGGGAGCCAGAGAGCCGTGGAACCGGGAGCCAGTTTTACACCGCTCGAAAACGAAGTTTGAGTTCCCTAGCGCGTAGTTTGTAATTTTTGTTGGTTAGGACAACAAAGGTTGCAATTAATAATTACCTGAATAGTAAGGATTGGACTTGAGTATGCCAAATTTTATAGACGTAGACTAACCCTATCAAGCAAGACAGTTGTTGTAAAATGTTGGAGTTAGAGAGTGAAATTGTTAATGACCCTACTAGGCCCAGGCCTACGTATGTAAATGACAAAGCGGAGATGGCCATAACCTTACCTGACACATCAAGCGGTCGAGAGGCAATGCATATTGTGACAGATTGTGAACCCATTGATGAATCGAAAAGCAGTAGTAGCCCTAGGCCCAGTAAGGAAGAATGTGTTGGTGAATCTGTAATAAGTGTGCGTAATGAAATGTTGGATTATTTATCGTGTAGTGTGACCGCATTTTTCAAAAGTCAACAATTGAATGAACCTGAACTGAATGTTGAGCAAAAGAGGAAGATTGCTGAAGATGTTTTGCTTCAAAGTCCTTCAAAATTCTTGACTCAGTTTGGCCGTCAGTTGGAAGAAAAACATTTGAAATACTTTGCTAGTACTGTCACAGATGATTACGAAGTTACGTTTCACCTTCAGCAGTTGTATAGGTTTCACTGTAAAGCCAAGAAACAGGTACGTATACGAAACATTTATGATAGGTATTTCGATATCATTTGAATTACAAAAAGATCACATTCCTAATGACAAATTATATTTTTAAAATTTAAAAAATGCCATGCACTGGTCACTTTTATTTATACTGAAGTTGTTTCACAACAAATCACTTGGATCAAACTTGAGATAAAAGTGAATTGTTGAAGTGAAACAATAGTACGAACGCAGCAAAACATATTCGTGGTCGACTGGCCAATTTTGATATTCATTTCGCCGAAGCGGCCCACCGGGCTTTGCTTGGTTGCCCGGTGGCCTAGTCCGGCACTATTGGCGACAGTATTGCAATAACTATTCTCACTTATTTAGTATTAGTATTTATTATTTAGTATTTATTTAGTAATATTGAACAAAATAAAGAATAAAGAATACATAGGCCTACCGGTAATGCATAATATTCAAGTAAAATATTCAGGAACTAACCCTTCAATAATGTTATAATTTTAATGCTATAGTGGCATCTACAGGCCTAGCTATTTCAAGTCAAATTATTGAATTGTTTTCATAAAATTCAGTTCTTCTGGTTGAGTAAAGAAAGTTTTCTCATAATCTTGTGCTGACACCATTTATGTGTTTATTTTCATTGAAAATATGATATGGTAGGCCTACAATATATAATTATTAAATTTAGTTTATGTTGAAAAAAATTATTTATAGAATATTTAAAAAATAGCTCATGCAGAGATATGATATGAATATTTAAGAATATTTTAATATGAATATTTAAAAAATAGCTCATGCAGAGATATGATCTGTTGACCTTCCGCTCGTGAGTCGGGCATCTTGTCAACTGAGCCACGTAGACACTGATAATTTTGATGTTATTTTTTGTATACATATGACATTTAACCTAGATTTATTTATTCATATTGGGTTATCAATGAGATGAAGATTTCTTAGGTTAATGGGAAGGAAGCGGTTGTGGCCCATATTGTAGGAACTATCCCGGCATTAGCCTACACAATAGTGAGAAAACAACAAAAAAAAACTGGAAAGATGGACGGTGGCTGTAATCAAACCAAGTCCAATTCGCCCCTCAGCTTCCGGATCACATGAAGCGAGCGCACTTGCAACTGAGCTGCCTGTGCCGGTACTTAGATACAGAAATAACGAAAAAATATTGACTTTCATTTAAATATGTTCAAGTGATCAGGTATCTTTTGCTATTGTTTCGATTTAAACTGTGATCAACTGTGTTTCTTTACTTGAAATCCAAAACCAAACCGTTGGCTGACACTCATCTTTCAACGCTTAAGCCCTCTAGCTGATGCTTTCAAACACAATGATAAGTCATCCAATGCGTACTACCCATGTATCGAAAATTTATACAGAATATATATCGTCTAAAAACGAAACGAGTGAACGTGCTTTTGATTTGTTTTTCACGAGTGGCTGTTCCAGAATAACCCCTCCGTGTGTGGGTTTGAGTCGCACATTAGGCATAGGTTTTTGTAAACATTATTCTCATTCGTACCTCCAAATAACCTAGCTGTTGGTGGGGTTGTTAAACGAACAATAATTAGTCAATCATTGAGTACTGAAATACCGGTATAGAAACAATTGTTGGCCTAACTAAATTCAATGCAGTTGGTAGATCGTCTAACAGCACCGATAACAAAGTTTCCAAGCTGTACTTATGAGTTATGACTTTATGGTTTTATATATGATATTTACATTACTTGAATTCCTGTTTTTAGGTGGATGTAAAGAACAGGCGGTTTCAAGCATTGAAGAAACTGTTGAGCGAAGGTTCATACTTTAGCGAGTCAGAAATGAAGAATAGAAATCCTCTACTATACGAGCAGCTGATTGGACGATATCTAACACAACATGAAATTGAAGAGAGACAGCATGCAGACATGGTTGCCAATAGCACGTAAGAATCAGTTGTATGTGTGCTAATTATCTGTGGCAATTTGTCACATCGCACTATTTTTTTTTCACATTCTATGTCGAGGCTTTTGCCACGGGTTATGGGTGAGGTCGATGTTTGTAATTATCCGTAGAGTCTCCCAGTTTTTTTTTTTGTGTGGGGGGGGGGGGGGAGGGGTTGGGATGGTGCAGCCACTCGAACTGTTCTTGACGCAACGAGTGCCCGGGTGAGCCAAGGTCAGTTACCAGGGACCCTCCGACTTGACTCTTATTTATGAAAGAAACTAAAGGAACAGATCTGTGCAAATGTCAAACATGAAATCTAACTAACCATTTGAATATACTGTATTTAACAATATAGTCGGAAATATTGAGCTACTTGTGGTGGAAATATTCGTCCTTAATACACGGAACTGTGCCGTCGATAACAGCGAAAGAGTTGACTAGTTTCAATTAGCTAGGCCTACCAAACACACAAGATTTCTATGATGATTTTACAATTAACCAAAAAGATTTACTAGGCCTGTCAAATCTTGTACTGTACGTATAAACAGGCCTATCCCTATTTTAGATTGTTATTACACAGCAAGCTGAAGCAATTTTTTTCAAACTTAGAAATAATATTACATAGTAAAAATGATGAAGACCACAATGGAATGTTTAGACAGTCCTGATCAATAACCCAGACAATGAAAAATTACTGAATTTGTTTCCATTTTCAGTTAGACAGTTTATAAAATTGATTTATATTGTGTTGTTGTTCCAACCAGCCTTGTGAACGTGCTATTAGCTCAAATAGAACGAGACGAAAGAGTAAAGTTGTGTAAACAACAGTTAGAAGACGAATATTGCGCTTTGGAAGAAGAGGACACAAGTGACGAAGACTCGGAACAAGAAGACGACCAACAAAGGTCCGACAATGAGTCTGAAACTGAGAGAGAAGAAGGATCATCAATGCCAGTGAAAAGAAAGCTTCCTTCGCATGCAGAAAAGGAATTATTCAAGGAGGAGTTCTATAGTTACATGTACAACAACTTTTTAGAAGGCCAAGATAAAGAATTTGACTACAGGTAAATATATGTTATAGACTAGTATGTGGGCTCTTGGTCAACAAGCATAAAGTATTTTTGTCATTTTATTAGAAATCCAGCAAATAAACATGAACAAATTGTAATTAGTACTTGCAATAAAGAGTGAATATTCTACAAATTTTTAAAGTGATAGACAAACCCGTTTTCAATAGATCACTGTGCCAGTTTACTAAAAGATTGAATATATATTTACACGGCCCTTGACCTCGTTCAAATTTCAACTTGGACAGTTGCAGTTAGTTTAATTTTCATACTATATTGAAGGCTTATGCTGGATTTCCATGCACGCGATTCTCATACTATATTTCCATGCCCATGTCCATTACTGTACAGTCCATTACTCATTTCCATGCACGCAATTTTCATACTATATTGAAGGCTTATGCTGGATTTCCATGTCGCGCGATACCATGTCGTGCGTCATGGCGGCTCAAAGTCGTGAGACTTGTCCCTGATTGGTCAGTAAAGGAAAATGTCTGCCGTCTCGCCGCCATGACGCGCGACATGGCATCGCGCGTCATGAGAATCGCGTGCATGGAAATCCAGCTTTAAATATGATGATCAGTAATATCAACCATTAATGAGGATTTGAAGTGTAAGGTCAAGTGAAAAAAAATACGCTTGACCTGAAAGCAGGATGTGAAAGAGCATTGCTATGAATAAAATTATGCGTGAATTTACCTTGCGACAAGATTTCTGGATTTGGGTAATTTCATTGCGTCAGAAGAGACTCAAACCGCCATCAACCAGTTTCATTATCCAAAATATTTCCAGTCTGTACAGGGAATGCGGTCACCACAGCACCACAGCTTCCAACGAGAATAACATAACCTATTCTTGATAATTTATATTGACTGTTGAAAACATCATTCTTATATTATTTTAATTAAACTTCATACCACATTAATGGTCGCACACATAATTGAAATTGTAATTTGTATGTATTTTTCAGTGTTGTAGATTTCAATCCTGAGTTTGAGTGTCTCGAGTTTCGCACACAAGACGAAGAGGAGAAGTATTTTGATTCGGAACCAGAGATGGTTATTGGTGGCAGTGATGCAGCTATTGAAGAAATTCATTCCGACGATGAATTAGATATTTTTATGAAGAACCTAAAACCTGAGCCTACGCCAATAGAATTAGCAGGAGAAATTGAGAAAATGTAAAACAAACTTCTGGACAATATTGTGAATAGACCTACTGTAATTAATTTATATTTTATGTCAGCTGAAAATAAGTAACATATATCAAGGCCTACTATATCTTGTATCAATTTTTTTTAATGCTGCTTAACGACCCCACCAACAGCTAGGTTATATTGGGGTACGACTGAACGGGTGATATTGAAACGATGAATTGATGATAGGTGGAAGGACGTTTACGAAAACCCATGCCTTACGTAGGACTCGAACCCACGCCCGACCTGACTACAGTAAGCAATAGTTGACTAAGCCACGGCCCGGCGTTATCTTGTATCAACTCGAGTTCTCTGTACACCCCACTTGTATTGGCAAGTGGACACTACCAACTGGCAACTATTAGTGCCATTGGATTTTGGAGATTTCTAACTATGCAAGTTTTGCAATGTGTGGACCTTGCAATGACAGGCGTGCTGAGATAGGTCTTAATTAGGGATAACTTCGGTCAACCGAAAACCGGTTCTGAACCGGTTCCAGGTTCAATTGGTTCTGAAATAGAGAATCGGTTCCTAAAGTGATATTTTTTTCATTTATTTATCATGTTGATTCGAGTTATTATGTATAATTAATAGATGTTTTTCAAGTGTGTTGTCGCAATATAAATTGTATAGATATAATATACTAGTTCACGCATGCATTATTTATTTGTCTTTTCTCCTCCATGCACATTAAAACCCAAAATGGGAAGGAGAAAGACATGTGCATAAGTTTCGGATACACAAAATTTGCCGAAGATAACCGAATGATATGATGGCGCCTGAAAATAAGAAAAAACCCGCGCCAATGTAAGAGAGCGTCTAGATGAAAGTTTATTCTCATTTTTGACCAAAACAAGTCGGAGAATCGGTTCAACAACGGTTCTTTGAATCGGTTATCCGGTTATGATTTTTTGGACCTTTTTTTTGCACTTTCTTACACTAACTTATTCTACTTCATTGTGCGGTGACAAACGAACAGCCAAGTGCAAGCTGTACTATTCTGCGCCGAGTCAGACGAACGGCCACCGACCGCGGAGTAAGTTGGTACATGTTGGTGCAAATTGACGAACACAACTGTTGCTAGATGGTTACTTATTATAACGAGGAGATGATGAGGCGGAAAAATCACGTTTGTAAAGTGAAAGGTGGCAATGGTTGGTTGGACTTGGGATGGGAAAGAAACGCCACAAAATCCTGCTTTGCGCTATGGATCAACCAACCAGAATTTTACCAACTCCCTGAAATTCTACAAATTAAATATCATGAGCCACAAAAGGTCTGCAGTTTTGAGCTTTCAAGATGATCAGTAGGCCTATTTAGTATTTACCGGTACTTCAATACGTCAGATTTTACTGTACGATTTTTCCACAAATACGAAAAGAGAATAAAATAATTGATTTAATAATTTCGATTGCATTTTCTGTCCATCATAACCAAAATAGAATTTACTTCGATTTTACTCATTTCGATTTCTGTTTTCATGACACGTGTAATCTAGAGGCTTTTAATCGATAATATAGAGATTTATGTGCTGTTTTTCTAACCGTAACTTATCTATTCAAAGAATAATATACAGGTAGGCCTATAATAATTTAGCAATATTCCCGAGCTATACATCCTAAGGAAAATTTTGGTTTCCAACCACCGGTATTTTGGCATGTACGTACTTCACCTGGAAAAAATAGCGGTAAAACGAAGATATTTTATGTCGTGGCCTAGGGAAATCAATGATATAGATCGAGGTTTTATATGGGCACATTTATTCATCTTATTTCAGTACGGGTCATTACATTAGATAAGGTCATCGACATTTTATGTCCCCAAAAATACTTCTTTTATATGGCTTCCAGTTACACCCCTCTACATCATTTTCAAACTTTTAATAAAGGATTAGGCCTTTTGCTGTCATAGAAATAAACTGTAGTTTTATTTGTCACCCTAAGCTTCTGTCACATCTTGTTCACATGAACACATCATGAACATGTGAAGAACACATCTTGCACACATGTTCACAAAATACTACTATTAATGACTAGAAATAAATAATCTATGTATACTAGTATAAATTAATATTCTATCTTATGAATTTTAATATACACCTAATTTAATTGATTGGCCTACATATCCTGTAGTTGGTTCGATAGTGAGAAGAAAATCTCGAGGTGAAAATGTATTTTCTAATCATGTGAACAAATCTGTATTTGTTCTGTATGCATGTTTAATATTTTCTCTTAGAAAGTTAAAAACTTTCAAGTTCCAATTTAAGTTTGAATCTGTTTCTGGATGTCTACGTTCATATCGTATTGACTTTTTTAGACCATATATACACAATTTCATCTCATTGACAACATGGATGGGGATTGGAACTCTTGGCTGAGAACCCACACATGCCTCCTGTTTCTTTGCATACTTCAAATTCGATTCCAGCTTCAGCCGTTTTGATTCATATTTCCAATCTTTATGAAGTTCACAAGTCGAACAACGTTTAAGGCCGAGAGGTTTTGGTCGACTGTGGTCAGAATCTAGATAATCTTCCGCTTGGGATGAGTCGACAAACAAGTTTTCTTCAGAACCTTTCTTGGACATTTTGGGATGCGGTTGCTGTTGAAAGTCATCTGTAGAAGAAAATGAATAATTGTAAAATAAGCTAGCAAATAATTCCTACATATTAGAAGGTAGAACTGTCCGTATGGACTCTATTTTCATGAGTTTGCCAATGCCACCAGTTTGCATATAAAAATGAACTTCATTGTGGACTATTATATTCAAAATATGTTTTTGAGTGCATCTATTTAGTGAATTCCAACCTGATGGGCTAAGCTATAGTGAACATCCATTCGACCAATTAGACCAAAATCAATCCAGACAAACTTTTTCTAAAGCTTTCTAATCTTCTTCCAATGTTATATCTCAAATAATATAGTAGCGATAGATAATTCAAACATATCTTTTAATTCCTCTGGCAAGATCGAATACAATTTAACAATGAAACATCAGGTTTGCCTCACAACTGTATCACGGTCTCTTGGCTATATATATATATATATATATATATAATTATATATATATATATAATATATATATATATATATATATATATATATATATATATATAATATATTATATATATATATATATATATATATATATATATATATATATATATATATATATATATATATATATATATATATTATAGGCATAGTTGTTGAGACTAGAAAAAAAAAAATTGACAACAATGAGAATGTCATCTACCATTATTATATTGTTGATCTATATTGTATTATTGTGTATTGTAGGCCTATATTATATATATTTAAGAAGATAATGATGACAATTATTCATATAATTCTAAAAATGATGTAGATTAGTAGGCCCAGTTATCAACAATAGACATTTAATTAAATCAGAAACCTCCTTCATATTTTTGTATCCACAAAAGAAGGTTGTCTACTTACTGAATAATGATGTGAAAACATAAGTATTTGTAGATAAACCTAATGCAGCTGTAGACGTTTGATGTTTTTAAAAAACATATGCCTAGTTGAGTTTTTAATCGTAAATCTCGTCATGAAAATTACTGACCCTCGAAATACCTTAGCTGTGTGTCTTGTTCCCACATCTCTTGGATGCTACTATGTTATAATATTTGATTTGTTGTTGAATTATTTATCATTTTTTAATTATTCTTTGGGGTGGTAAGATCGCCCTCGAGGTGCCCCGTTCAAACGATCTAATCTTTATTACAATAAACAATGATTTTGTATCAAATTTCGATGTTATTTTTTTTTTAAATATTATATTCATCAAATAATCTTCATTATATATATATATTGTTGGAGGGAGAGGAGGTGACCCGACATGGTGTTGATTTCGTCAACTTTTTCATACTTTTAATAAAAAATGAACACATTTCAATCACATCTCATCGACTAAATCAAATATGACAAAGACCATCACTGTTACTGTAGCTGTATCTGTTGAGCTAATGTACATTGTTTGTATGTGGACAGTGGACCTACAATCTGCGGTCACATAATCTGCTGTCCATGAATGACGTCCACAATTTGGGGGGCATGGGGTCAACAAATAGGTGACAATGTGTGACAAGGGAGAGAGAGGGAGGCGGGGGGTGGTGTACACACTATATACACATGTCCACATTCACACTACATATTATTAATTTATTTCAATTTTCAGGAAAATCAGTTGGCGCCACATAATTTGTAAAAATAAATGCATCTAGGCTTATATTTTAGTGCAAAATTCAAGTGACTGCATGCATATATTTGTGATAGACTTTTAAACGACCTGAGAACCTCAATAAGAGGGACGACGGAAGGTGTCTGCCTTCCGCCTGGAAACCTGTTCTTCAGAGGAAGAAAATCATAGCAGTACAGAAGAGTTGATCCAGAGAGCCAGATCACAACCTGCATGGAGGGATGGAAGAAGGAAGACCTTTCAAGAAGAGGTTGATTTTATATCAGGCAGAAGGAAGACCCTTAGAAGTCATCAAAGTACCACAGATTACCGTTGATTTTTATTTCTATTTCTAATATATTTATCACCGTTTCAAGTTTTTTCATTTTTTTTTTGATCACCCTTTGTATTTTTTGTATTCTATTTCGATCTTGGTATTTTGAGTTTCATCATAATGACTCCGTTTATTATGCTGATATTTCTAGAAGGCCGAGGCTAAAAAGAGGCTCTGATGACCGAACAAAGTGGGAATTGGCCGTGAGATAATTGTTGTCAGAGTTAGATTTATATTTCATTTGAAATAATGATTATGAATATTGTATAATTAGTTCTGATCAATTTTGACCCTGAAGAAGCCAGGACAAATCCTGGCGAAATGTTAGTCTTTTTAATTAAATATTATCCATGAAATAAACCCAAAAGATGTCTTCATTTACAAATATGCATCATTGAAGAGAGAGTTTCAAATCACACACACACACACACACATATATATATATATATATATCCTTCATTCATCACACTGACCTCTCGCGGTGTCCATTTTCTCCCAAAGTTACCCCAAAGAGACTAACAAAGAAAAGGTACTATGCCCCATAATCCTTCTATTAGTTGACAATTAAAATCCATGTGAAAGCTATTGTTATAATGTTGAGCAACAATCAGTGAGTTAATTTGGTTCGAACTCATTCACAAACTTTTTTAAAATCAAAGTGACGCCATTGTTGTAAGGCCTAGCCCAGGTCTTACAACAATGGCTAGGCTTGTGGCATAGGCCCTAATATGGCAACAGTTGAGTTGGCACTTGGCTCAGGTTGGAATTAGACTTAGATAAGGCAATAGCTTTGTTTAGATTACTCGCAACGAGACCATATAACAATCCGCATGGGTACAGCCAATGGTACAACTAGGCCCAATGCAGTGCATATTCTCTTTTTGCGTAGGGCCTAGGCTTAGAGCGTCCACAACAAAAAGGCCTAGGCCAGACATGCTAATAACATGTTAGGTTTAGGTCTATATGGTCCTCTGACTTGTTCAGTGAAATGAGTAGAAACGAAAAGAATAATAGGCGTAGAATTCCTTACCGTCGTCAGAGTCCTCCGAATCCCCAGAAGTAGAAGAGGCAGGCAGCCTATCCTTGTAATTTGGACTGTTCTTCGGCGCCACCCGCGAATCCACTATCACAATTACATTGTTCCAATTGATCGTCTTCGCTCTCTTGTTTTGGACTGACATCTCAATCTTCATTTTCGAGTGTTGGATCAGCAATTTACATCTGCAGTAACTAGGCAGTTATTGTACAAAATTTCCTCACTTGAGTGGCACTTGAGCCTGTATCACCATCAACAAGAACGAAGACACTGACTGCAGATTTGGCGGGAATTCGGGGTTATATCTCATAAAATGTTCTCTGTTGCATTCATCAAAATGAAAACGAACGAGCCACTCAGGATAGTACCTGATCGTCAGAGGAAGTACAAACGTCATTGGGGTGCGAATTCGGGTCTATATATCGGGGTTATATTTAATAAAACGGAAGAGCCAATCAGGATAAGATCTGGTCGTCAGAGCATGGTCAGAGGAAGCACATGCGCCATTGGGGTGCGCCTGTTGTCACAAGCCAAATGGTAGGAAAGAGTCCAAGTGCAGTCGTATGGCAATCAGAATTTTTTGTCGGGAATTATAAAAGGTTTGGCAATACAAAAATTACGTGACCCATAAACTATAGCTGAAAGCTTCTGTATAATATTTAAAAACCCCAAAATGTAGCCCTGGTAGCACTCGAACGCAGTCTCTATAGCAGACAGACGCCTTACCAATGCGCCACAAGAGGATGCGGCGAACAGATGTTCACACTTCTTTTATAGATAGTGGTGGTCACTGTTAGGGTAGGATAAGGCGCGTCGACAGAAAGTCATTCAGCGCCTTTTCATGTACATGTACTTTGCCATAGTTGTCTACGTTTGTAGATATTTCAAGCATATGGAGAGAGCGGGATAGCTAAAAAAGATGTAACTTAATACAAGGCAAACGCAGAATATGCGTTGTAAGATGAGCGAGATCTCTATAAAAAGTTTAATCGAAAACTCCACACACCTTGATCATATAAAATACATTTCATTCGATACCAACGAATCTAGGGAGCCGTGAATCTATCACTGCAACATTTTTCTGCTGTCATTTCTGTCTATTTGATAAAAAAAAAAACATTCATTAGGGCCTACATTATTTTCTACAAAACGGCTGGTCCGAATTGCATACAAATTTTTAATAATGTGCGTCGGATGGATGATGAATGAGATGATGGGATGAAGGTTCCTGGGTAATGAGAAGGATAGTGGGAAGGAAGTAGTCATGGCCGACTTATTGTAGGAACCATCTCGGCATTAGCCTAGACTACAGAGGGAAACCATTAAAAACCTCTGTAAAGATGGTCGGCGGCGGGGATCGAACTGGGTTCGGAATTCCCCTCGCCTCCCGGATCACATGAAGCGAGCGCGTTAACCACTGCGCTGCATGTGCCGGTGGGATATTTTAGCCATGCCATAAAAGATACGGGTCTCGACCGGGTCGAGACGTATCTTTTATGACATGGCTAAAATATCACACACATCTCGATATTGGATCGTTTCCAAGAAGTTTATTGATCACATATATATATTTATAGGCCTATATATATATATATATATATATATATACATATTGGCTATATATATATATAAACATATAAATATATATATATATATATATATATATATATATATATATATATATATATATATATATATATATATATATATATATATATGTATATATATATATTTGTATTCACGTTCAGAAAAAGTTTGATTTCTTTGAAGATTTGTGTTTTCAAAATTTTCTCTTGCCTAATCGTATGTTTTTTTAAATAAATTTGTGTGGTGTTTCTCAAAAGTGGTCCAACCAATTAGGTTCCAGAACTATATACAGTTCAAAGTTGGATAAGTCCGCGTATCGAGAAAAAGATTCATGTTGACCATGCAAACCGTGCGATCTGTTTAGTGAGTATACTAACAAACAGAAAAACAAAACACACAGATGAAGCTCGTTAAGAGTGGGATGGAAGTCTTCGATATCGCTTATCTAGTCACGCAGTTATAAGAAGAAGAATAATATTTATATTGTTATTTGATTTGAATGAAAATTCCAAACCATTCAGTCATCATCTCAATTGAAAATATGGAGTTATCTTCATTATAACTTCGTCATTTCTTACAGTTATGAGAAAACTGTGTACTTGTCTGACATATGACGTACAAAATGTGTCTAATCAGTGAGAATTACAACATCACTTGTTTCATCTTTTTGTAGTCATACCTGACTATATGTGAGACAATGATTGCAAGTCTCCTTATCTTGTTTGCTGATATGTACAGTGTTAGCCATAGATAGATAGAGGGTGAGGCTTTATCATTAATCGTACGGTGTTCCAAGACAACAGGATTTAGTTCTAATCTGTGACAAGTACCTGTTAGTCCCGGTTTAAGCGAGGTGTGTCAAAAATACTTGGTTTGTAGCGCTGCTGACTGTAGGTATAGGTAAGTACACAGTAGTTTTTAATTTGTTTTTTTTGATATTCGCTATTTTTTTACAGTACATTTTTCTATTTTGTACTCTGTTGAAAGTTGAAACTAATGCGAAAGTTGCAACTAGCGCATGCAGCATGTTGTGGTTTTTCAAAAAAGATTGCATATTTGGTATATTTGAAATTTAAAAATTATTTGTCATGTGCAACAAGCTTGGCATGATATAGCTATAGCATAGAGTTGGCGAGATGAATGTATATAAAACGATCGAGGAATGTTGCAGATGAACTGATTTTGTGCACGATTTGAAAACTCTACTATAAAAGATTATGTGGATAGTAGGTCTACGTGACAAGCTATTTGAAATAAAATCTAGTTTGTCACATAGCATCAATAAAATCCATATCCTCTTCAACTTTGAGACTGACCGTGTATTAGTATTTGTTTAAAATGTTTAAATATCATATTTGGCTGCTTTGTGCAATAATGCACTAGTGATAATAATAACTCTGGCAATATCAGGGAAGTGCACTTTGACTACACTACAGTTTACCGGAAAGTGTACTAAACAGTGTAGTCAAAAGTGCACTTCTCTGTCACTTTAGAAGTCACTTCTCGGACCGGAAGTACACTTCTAGAAGTGTAAACTTTCAAAATGGGTGAGTGGAGAGTATCAACGTTGCTATCTAACCAGATGATATTCTCTTTTATTTTGTTATTACCATTATGTGTAGGCCTACTATCGTAAAGTTATGGTCGTTATAAATACTAATGTATAACTTGCAATGCATACTACCGTACTATAGAATTAAAATTTATCACGATTATTATTCTGTCTGAAATTTTCGTCTGAAATAAAGTTCATCATTTATAATGTTGCAACAGCTGTTTCTTTGAGTTTTTTTTTAGAATTTATGTGGCTAATCATGTAGATAATAGTAGTACAGTTATCAGTTTGATAAGGTATTTTTAAGCCAGTGTACTGTGTTTGGTCATGCGACGCTTTCAAACATAGCGTTACTTACTTCATTTTTACATTGATGTTTCTCATTCGAACATTCCAAAAATAAACATAGCTCAAAATAGTAGTCTACTTTTGTGTACATGAATATTTTTTTTTAGGTCTATTCATAATAAAATTTTTCTAAACATAAATTCAAATAATGAGTCATTATTTATTATTTGTGGAAATAATATTGAAGTGACTTCCCCAGTATAACATTGTAGGTATATAAGGGAAAATTATCATAAGTTAGTTTTAACTAGGTTTGCCAATCGATATCGAATATTTCGATCGATTTTCGATATTATCATTTCGATTCGATATCGAATCAATTCATTCTATTTTCTATTATCGAAAGTGAATTCGATATCGAGTGAACTGATACCCGCGTAATGTAGGCCTACTTGTCAACTATTACAAACACACCAAGTTGAGAATACTTTGGTTGAACGAACGGGTGTCTGTCCTATTCTTAGCACTGACAACCAACAGTAGGCCTATCTGTACAATTCTGACCATTCTGTATGGGTGTTAGTGTCAGTCATTTGTTGATGCTGGAAGTGTGAGTATCGACACAATACAAAGGCCGATTGGTGCCTTTGTGCCTCGCAAAGAGATTACAGACGACTAAATGATTTACATGATTCAGACCTTAAAATATTCCGATAATTTCGATCGATATTCGATATCATCATTTCGATTCGACATCGAATTGAGTTCCTAATATTTCGATATTTTCGATCGATTTTCGATATAGCACATTTCGGTATCGTTTACGTTTTCTTGATCGATTGACAACCTTAGTTTTAACGTAATATTAAGGTTAATGTCATGATATTAGATATTAATGATATGATATTAGTGATGATATTACTAATACACTTTTGATATCATTATCATTATGATTATAATTATAATTATAATAATGATAACAATGATTATTATTATAATTATTATTACTACCGTTTTTTTTTCTTCTTCTTTTTCTTCTTCTTATTATTTAGGAAATTATAAGTGATTGTCGTAAGTGTAATTTTGCGTTATTATTGAAGCAATAGAAAACAAAACATTATTATTAGGCCTAATCTTATTATCATTATTATTAGTATTATTATTATCCTTATTATTATTATTATTATTATTATTATTATTATCATTATTATTACTAAGCTATGGTATGACAACTATAACTGAATTAAATCAATTTGTCGGTAAAGTCTCTAAGAAAAATCCAGAGGGCACATTTTAATTAGGAAAATAATAGGGCCTGATATGCTTCTGAGGGTGATCTGTTGTGTAAATTGATTTTGTTATGTAGAACGAATATGATATAAGCAGGGACTGAGACCTTGATGCATAAAGGTTCCGGTTGCGGTTACAGTTATGAACTGAATTTACTTAAAGGTCCCGGCCCCGGTCCCGGTTACGGTCCCGGTTACGAAGCAAATTTTAATATGTCCTGGTTTCGGTTAAGGTCTCGAACTGAAATTAATAACGGTCCCGGTTACGGTTACGGTTGTGAAGCAAATTTTATAAAGGTCCCAGTTACGGGATCAATAATGGAGCTAATATTCCATATTTGTCTACAGTTGGCCTAATTACTATTTAGTAATCCCATTGTAGTCAAAAAAATTACCTTATGAAGAAAAAAAAAAAACTTCGTTCCAAAATTCATAATTGTAGATAATAATTGTAGTGATTTTGTTACAAATCACGTTGCTTACGTTTGGTAACGCTCGTTACCAAACGGTAAGCGTTTGGTTACCTGATTTAATGACACTTGACAAAAACAAGCAATATATTTCCTTTTCCACAGATTCATTGTCTGTTCTGAAACGACTTAATCACGTTGTATTAAAAAAGTTATTAATTTTGACCGATCTAATCGAGGTGCTATCACTGCTTACAATGTACCAGCAACGCACAAATCTCTACCTAAATTGTACTAGATTTATTCACATAACCTGATCTAATCTTATGCAATAATAATAATATCATATTTTCACTGACGGCTGTGTTGAATATGATCAACTTTGGGCTGTGATAGTCACTAAAAACTCTTAGATAAAGTAAAAGAAGTTGATGTGTTATATAGTCTTATGCATAGGCCTATAAATAACATATTTTCGGTTCCTGGTGATAGCATACATGAGGATATTATTCAATATATTTGAAAATATAAATAAATCTCAAACAAATAGTTGAGATAACATTGAATTAGGAATACATTTTTTAAACGATATGAGAAACAATGATGATGAAATGCCACTAATGTTATAGAATAGACTAGGAATTCAATGAAAAAAATATGTTCATTATATACAATCAGAGATAATCGAGCTATTTAAATAGCTCGATTATCTGTGATACAATCAACGCTTCTCTCCTTACTTACAATTGCACAATTAATAGGCCCATATGGTATTAGAAAAATCCCGCTTTGAATATTCAAGCAATGTTACAAACACAAAGTGTGCATTGTTCGGCATTTGCATGCACTGAATTCATTTGCATGTAAGTATTGACTATGATATTCACAATGCTCATGTTTTATTCCACTAACGACCCCACCGACAGCTTGGTTATTTGTGGGTACGACATGTCTTGTGCGCACCTCGGAGACATCCCCCATGACTTTCCGGCCAACATTGTGATTTTCTCTGTACGTTTCTGTTAGAAACAACCATGTTTATGTATTGTAGGCCTATATATGATTATGATAACTTTCCTCCCCAATAACTTAATTTTCATACTATAAAACAGATGTTTTATTAATCATCTAATCATTTAATCATATTCTGTTGATCTCAACAGAATATGATTAAATGAGGTGAACCTAATCAATCATTTTTTAATTCAAATCTATCGCAAAATACTATTGTGCCCGTATTATTGGTAATATAATCAATACCAATACATATTATATACATTGTATTTAAAAAACGAATCTTTCAAGTAACAAATAGTCTCAATTAAAAGTACATTATAATATCGGAAAAGTTCATCCCTATTAATGGGTTTCCATTGAAGTTATGAACATAATTATTATTGATTTGTTATTATCTCACTACACCAGCTCTGAAGTAGACCTATTTGATGAATTCTATGATGACTGATCAAGTCAATATTGGGTCTAGTCGTTATCTCCACCTTTATCATCTCGTAATAACTGGGTCGCGATTTTTAAATCTCATTTCACCGATTCACGTCAAACATACGCCTTGTTGCAACACTTTGACGAATTTCAATTAAACCTATGTTATCATTATAGTCAAGACCTGATGATAATTATACGTAATCTATGTTCGTACCTTATCTAGAAAACTGGATTCCTAAGAGAAATTATATATACTTATTCATGATTCAGAGAAAGTTTACATAATTCGTTTTCTGACATTTTTTAAATGAACGTCCTATTTTAGCAACGGATAATAATGCTTTTTAATTAATTACACAACAGTTATTGATTAGTTATATAGTATCGAAACTATTTCACTTTTATATTGTTTCTGTAATTTTCATTGTATTGTCATTTTGGTTTTAGTCATTCTCATATCAGTGATGTGATTCACGTATAAGTTCATACGGGTTTGCTTTGTGCGCCGGTTTAAATATCACTCTCACGTTTCAGGTACTCGCTGCTTGTTTCAAATATGGCAGCAAATATCTATTTACTTGCCATCACCTTCCTCGGTAAGTAAGCAAAATTATTGTAATATTGAAAATCTATGACAAGTTCACATTCCAAGCAATGTTTCTACTACTACTGGAATACATTTACTCCAGTCAAAACTAGGCCGCCACTAGTTATGTCATACAAAACCCAACCTTTCTTAACCGAACTTGACCTAATTCACACTAACCTAACCTAAAATAACTGACCTCTATCTACTGAATCAACTGGGCAGGGTTACGAAGATGAATATATAATCTATGGAATTTGAATGAATCTAGTCTATGATATGGTATTACACTACCTGTGGAGGAGCCAGGCCAGTAAAGTGGTGGAGGGGCCTGAAAAGCGGAGCTTCCCGGAATTGGTATAAATCAATTCAATTATTGATGATTTTTCTATGTTATTTGGGAAATGAATTGTTTCTTTTTCTCTGAACCCAATAGAATGAGGTTTCAAAAAGTATTAAGGTTTATAGCCATCAGCTGTTTGCGTGATCGAAGACCAGAGGCGATCTAACATGGTTTGTGAATTTCAGGATTATGCACAATCGCATTATCCCAAGAGAATGCACAGACTCGAATTCCAAACTCCTTACTGGATTGTTACAAGAATATCAGTCTTTACCATCGCGAGTTCAGAGCACCAATGACGATCTCAACACTCATAGAATTAGTGAGAAAAGTCGAACAATATCCTGGCACCAATATGGACATGCGTGCATTAGCTATTTCAATTCTACACAGGTAATGAAAACTTATATTAAGCTATACCTACACAGTGCATGGTGCATTCGCAAAAAAGTGTATACCTGTAGTGTCAAACCTTGTATAAACTGTGGGCGTGGGGTTGAGGACCCCTTATAAATAGCCCCGCAGGAGGATAATTTCGATCCTGAAAATGGATACAATATCATTGTTTAAAATTAATATATAAATTATACAGTTCATTAAGGTCACAGTCTGATTGATATAATAGTCTGAAGTCTGTTCACTCTAACTTAATTTTCAAAATACACATTTTTCAAATTTGTTTTAAATGATAAAGCTTGAAGCTTGACGAAGATTGAAAGGTACACTTGTGGTCACACCGAAATCTGAATGTGAATATTAATAAAATCTAGCAAATTTCTTTCCAAGACCATTTGTGGAATATATGTGCACATTGTCTTCTAGTTCAAGTGCGCATTACATCAATATATTTCCTTCAGGATGCGTTTTGATGTAACTTGAACGTCTACTTTTCTCATCGAACCTCAACGTCATATCATATATATATATATATATATATATATATATATATATAGGACCTATATATATGGCCACTCGTAGGGGTATACAGCAGATTTGTGGATATTGTTATTCATATGTTTAGGTTTCGACTGGACGGGATTGAAATGAATAACGAAGTTGCAACTTCCGAAGGAGTTATTCCATTCTCCGTCAAAGGCTACCAGTTCTTCAAGCATCGTATTTTATTGCGATCGTTTATGCAGGGAAGTGCTGTACAGTTTCCAAATGCCAGTCTCACCTCGGTTGAACAAGTAAGAATTTTACAAAACGATCTATATTTTTTTTATAGGCGAATATTTTTAGTGTGAAAGACATCTTAGTTACTAAACTCTGTGTCGTTTAGTTTCTTGTCGAAATATCACCGGAATTCTTTCATAATTCATAAACAATCATACTTGTGTCTCTTGCATTCTCTTTATAAAGTAGAGTTACACTGGTTGCTTACATGTTTTAGAAATAAGTTTTCTCACATATTTCCGAAAAATGGGCCACTCGATCAATACGAGAAAATAAAATCTATATTTTTATTACTCTGTTGCTCTATTTTTATTATTTCTGTATTTTTCTGTTTTTTTTATTCAACTGTGAATTTTTCAAAAAATATATTAGGTCTAAAATATTATCATTATATTATTTTATGAATTAGTTTCATAGACACGATATTATATATAGGCCTATTTCGAATCATTTCTGTAATTCAATATAAAGAAATCGAGAAATTGTTCAAGTCGAACATGGTATTAAAACAAACGTCTCATTTCTTTTTTTTGCTTCAACGTCAGTTGGAATACATATTGAAACACGAGGAATAAAATAATTCCCAGTTAATTTTCATTTTTTATTTTGTTATACACCAGCTAGCTGTTGACCCGATAACACGCGGAAGTTGTCTTGTGTCAACAATGATAACGTGCCTCTCTAATCTGACCTATTTTTGTTCGAGAATGATTTTCAGCACACAGCAGAAGAAAATACGAATGTATCACCAAATTGACCTAAATGTTCATTAGGATCAATATTTTTGGGTCCTAAGAGTCCTCTTTACATGATGCCCAACGTCTTTGCAGGCCAGCAACACATTAAAAATAATTCATGGTTTCCACATAAAAAGCTATTGACAAATATGATCAACAATGTTAAATTCAATATGTGTTTCGAAATTATGCTCCAGCTAATTTGTGGTATAAGTTATTATTAATCCTTTTAGAACAATTGTGCATTTTTCACAGTTTTTTCAGGATAGGAAATATAGGTCCATCATAAGAAAAATATCGAAAATATCGTAGTTCATAAACATTCATTGTAATCTCAGCACTGAAAAATTAATTAGACCAATTGGTCAAACCTTTTTACCAGAATGTGCAACCTCATCAAAGGCAAGATTTTTCTCGTTTCTAATTGAGGTTAAATTTCAAAATCATATAGTGAGGTGTCAGGTAACCCCTTTTTTGGACAACTCTGAATAAGATAGTGGTTTGGAATGAGAAGTAGTCTTTTTATGAATACCGAATTGGAAATATCCCTAACTGACTGCCGTTTTTTCAAGTTTCAATATTGAATATTCGATTTCAGTTTTAACAAATCTGCAAAATCATCACTTATATCACTAAGTTAATTTAGAGCTGAACAAACGCATCACAAGCGTTGTAAGATGAGCGAGATATTCATATGTGATGTAATCGAAATATACACATTGCATTTGAAACTGTGAAGTCTAGTTTAGTCACTCACTGCTCTCATTACGCAGCTGTTTTCAACGTGTCCCTATTGAGTATTCTACTTCATATTCGATTCAGTGTGGACTAAATCATTCAAAAATAGTAGAACTGACTTCTGCGAAAAATCGTATTATAACGTTTATCATTCAAATTCATGAGAATGTCCTTTCAAAAAAAAAAATATACTCTCCAATTTTTCTCTTAGTTATATTGAGCAGATTTTCCAGAATTAGTAATGTTGTTTTCTCAAAAGTGGTGTAGGCCTGAACGAATCTGTCTAAAAACTAAAGAATATAAAGTTAGATGATATCAAATGTGCATGCCAAGTTTCATTAACATTTGTTAATTCCTTAAACCTGTGCAGCGCGCGAGCAATAATAAAATAATAACATCAGTTTTGGTTTAAAAAAAGAACATCTTCGCGTGAACTTACCTATAATCACTCAGAGATCAGACAGACCTTCTCCCCTTCTCAGTTCTTTCTTTTGTTTTCGTTGAGTTTCTATTGTATTACATTTTTTCTGTTATTTTCCAGTGTACAATGCATTTCCTCATCTCCAACTCTATCGACAAAGGCCAGCGAGGAGATGAAGGGCGGGTTTGTAACCAGGTCTCTTCGTATCAAGACAGGAGCAGAGCCCCACGCTCAGTCGTACCAGACAGTGCATTTCAATCATCTGCACCAGATGCAGCAAGTGCAACCTCTGATGCAAGTGGACCTCTTCCACTACCTGATATGCAAGTCGAAATGATTAACCCGGACACAATGTGAGTGTAGTTTGATACATACGACCTTGGATTGTAGCTATATGGGTAAGCAACTCGTGCTTATTCCTGATGCAGACTCTCTCCAGAGCTAAGAAACAAAAGGCTGAATTGTGGAGCTTTCAGTTTTGTGTGGCGATTGAAGTTCAGACTATTATTAATTAATATTTATCGTGATCCCAGATGTTAACTCGGTTGCCCAATGTAAACTTTTTCCAATTTGTGCGAGATATCTTCTTCAAAGAAGATTTCAATGAAGACAGAAGAAAAACTGCGCTAAAATATACGTGAAAACATATATTTGCTTTTCTGTTTTTATGCATGAAAAGGTTATAAAGTATGAAATTTCAACTAGATGTTGAATGCCTAGTGGAACATAGAAACTACTATTATAATTTGTTCTGCGGTAACAGGACATTTTTGGTTTTTAGTATAAAGCTGGTTTCTCAGCTGTAGAGCGCAATTGCCTATCCATCGTACGATAGTTGTAATTGAAGTTATTACCGAGTACATCTGTTTAAATACGCTTTTTCAATCGTCTGTGTACAGTACCGGACCATAACCATACATAATAAATCACTTAAAATATAGTTCTAGGGTTAGCTAGCACCAACAGGCCAGGAATTTGTTGGTTGTTCTTCATTAGAAGAGCTACTTTCCACGACAATATAAAATAACCCCCAAGTCACGGTCTCTTGTACTGCAATAATATATCATATATCGTAGTCCATCTCATGAGCAGGGCTAGGATTTTGTGCTAAAAACAATAAAAATACAGAAAGACTAGACATGTTGCCATGGTAGGTAGCTCGTCCAGTAAACATTAACCAACCAAGTTCTGGCCTCTTGGAGCTAGCTAGTTCTAGCTCGTAATTAAGTAGGTAAGGGTCCTGGTAGCTAAATTCTCAACCTTTATCTATCGTTCCTATTCCCCTAGGCATACTATTGAATTACTGGTAAAAAAATGAAGTAATGAAATTAAATGTATGAAAATACAATAAGATATTATTTGGCATTGTATTTGTTCAATATTGCAAATCAGGAATGGATTATTGGTATATATATTATGGTCTACGCCTTGGTTTAGCATTTTCATACCATCATAAAATTATTGCTCCGGTTTCCGAAATAACATTATAATTCAAAATGTGTAAGATTACAAACTTCATTAATAAAAAAAGTACCTTCATTCCGGTATACGCGCTTCAGCACCCCCATAAACTTTTCAAAGATGTCAACAAAAATGAGAAATTTGAGAAATGTAATATAGACCTAGTATGCATTCCATATGTTGAATATTTTCCAATGTTTGTTTAGAAGCTTGTTGGAAAAGAAAGGAGCCATGTTCCTCGACGACGACAATGCTGATGGTATTCAGCCTGTCAGACCGAAACCAACGCGTCAACAACCGAGTTACGTACCGTTTGTACCCGGAAACCAACCGAGGAACACAAACTCGTTGCCAGAAAGTGAATGTCCGGTTGAGAACGGTGCGATCTACACGCCGTACGGCACTGTTACTGCTGGAACGTTGTTGGCGGGTATTGCTGCAGGGCTGCAACCGGGAAATGTCAACGCGAAATATTTGAATCCGAGAGTCAGTCGTAATATCGAGGTGCAGAATATTTGGGCTGCAACTTTGGCCGGTAAGTATATTTGATAGAATATTTGGGTTCCTACGTAGGGAGAAGGCCATGAATATGGCTGTGAGAGAAATGTGTTTTTTGTCTAGTAATCAATGTGGTTGCATCATTGAATTTGATTAGAGAGAAAATGGAAAATGTATTTCATTTTGAAATCATTAATTCCATTCCTTGAAGTGATTTTTTCGTTTGTGATTAGATAAATTCAAATTTTCGGAAGCTTAAAAGAAAAGCCAATTCATGTGAACAGGTGTAAAAGATACAAGTGAAAAATTTCGTTCGTGCAACGATACATAACACTATACACACTTTTTTTCAATAACATCGAAACTTGATACAAAATCATTGTTCCGTAATTAAGGCTATGGATGAAAGATAGATCGTTTCAACGGGACACCACAGGGGCGATCTTACCACAAGAATAATTAAAATAAGATAACTCGTACAATGGATCTTAAAATTAATAAAGGTAGTATAATTTCCGAGCTATGCAAAATATACAACATTGTTTATGGAACTGTTCGTTTAGGTGATTTGGCTGAGCTGACACTTCTACAGGGTCCTAAATATCAGGATTCAATGAAAGTGGGAACCAGAGGAGGATGGAACAGCACTTTCTTACCTCGTTGGTATTTTAACGAGAATGATAACCAGAAGAACCAAGATCAAATGACTGATGCCGAAATTAGGGGAGGACTTGATGGTTTAATTATAGCAAAGAATATTCAAGCATGGAATAGTAAAGCTCAAAACAGACTGAAATTGTCACAGGTGTTGGATATGTATTACTCAGATCGTGGCGTATTCAGTGACACTAAATACAGAGCGTGTGCAAGGAAAGATCTTTATGTTGAAGTGGCATCCACTTCGGATTTGGAGTTACAGGTAATTGATTATTACTTGATATAGCTACTCTATTTACTTTACAATGGCATTTCGTTCATAACTCACTAACTTCAAAGAAATAACTATTGCCAATGTTTAAATAAAAATGTTCAATAGTGTTTCGCATCAATTTCTGAGTTATATGAGAGTACGAATGAGAGGGTGATAATGAAACGATGAAGTGGTGATGGGAGAAGGACGTTTAATCACCTGTCTGAATGAGCCAAACGGACGGGTACCAAATCTATTGTTCCAACACTTAACTAGTCGGCTAAAGCCCACCTGTAATTGATTGTACTTTTTTCAGAGTGAAGGTTTCGCCTTGATTCTTGATCCACAAATGATCAATGAAGCATATTTAGACGAAGTTACAATCAAACGATTATCGCAAGTGGCAGTTAGCAAACTCAACAGTTATATTCGTAAGTTGGACAACTCGATTTTGTTTTATTCCGACAATATCTTTCACAAAACATTAATTCACAAAGTTGAATTGGCTTGTTTGTGGATTAACGTCGTTTGTTTAGTAGTATGGTAGCAGTTTAATTTATTGAATATACATGGAATAATCATTGAACCACTACAGGATCCTCGAACACATTCAGAATGATACTAAGAAAATCTGATGAATTATTGATTGAATACGATTATTATTTGCTTAACGACCCCACCCAGCCTTCTAGATTATTTAGGCTGGTTTAGGTCATTTGGGGATGCGAATGTGTGGGGGACAATGAAACCATGAAATGACGATATGTGAGAGGACTTTAGAAAAATCCATGCTTCATGAGGTACTTAAACCACGCCCAACGTTGACTTCAGTTTCTAAATCGGTGCTTTAGGTGTCTGAGCTATACGGAGGGCGGCAACAAAACTAATGAAAAATAAAATAGCAATAATGTGAATAATTATTGACAATATAATGCAACGCTTAAAACTTTCTGTGTGTTCTATAGAGATATTAAATTGTTTTCTCTTTTCAGCATCAAATCTTGCGTCTACCTCCTGCTCCGACAAATATCGCAGTAAGCTTGCAGCAGGGGTGAAAGTGCAACCAGCAATTGACTTGCATGTAGTAGTTGATACTGCTTGGCAATACACAGACATCCAACCCCTTCTTTCGTACGTCTTTTATCTCTTCTCGTTTAATTATTATTATTTCAAATGAGGTTTGTTTTAGGAAACGTTGTTTCGGAAACGTGCCCACTACAATTTAAGATATAGACCCTATGTGTTATATAATGACTTCTGGAGTAAACCTATTTCTTACCTAGACTCGAAATAGTCTCATATACACTCTCGAATCAACCGTATGTAACTTTGCTTTTCATGTTTTTTATTTCGTCTTGTTTCAGAGCCATAGTTACTAAATTGGAAATAGGAATCTATCAAAGCAATATCACTCTGATTTCTGGTAAAGAGAAGAAAACTATTCTGAACAGCACAAACACACTCGTTGATTTCACTATCAACTTTAATTCAAGCATTTATAACACAAGTAAGTATTCAATAAGGGTGTGATAATTAACATCCTGTTAGTTATTATTATTTTGAATACTGTGAAAAAGTCGTTTTTCAAACAGCTTTGATGTTCAGATTAAACTTCATGTGTATTCTATTTCGTTTCCTCTTTCAGATAATTTCCAAAGTGGTATGGATGTACCCGGTGCGCTGCAGACAGAATTGCGACAGATGTTTGAATATAAAATGGAAGTGGATCGTCAAAATAATCTAGCTGGTGGCAAACCAACGGTTGTATTGTTTATACCGTATCTGGGACACTCGCTTAGTGATTATGACTACGATATTGCTAGAGATGCAATCCAATATTTTCATGAAAAAATACCAGGTAAAATATACATACATAACTGATGACATGACATAACTAATTGATAAGATATGATTACAATTTATTATGAAAGATTGGAAGAATGCTGTGGTCTACTATTACATCCGTTTCATGCCGTAAAATGCATTCAAGTTCGATTTAGTGGTTTGAAAATGAATACGTCTGAAGTTTCTTTTATTTCTTCATAAAGACGGCTATCAATTCTTTTGAAAAGACTCTTACTTATGCTCTGATACTTTGAATAAGAATATAATAAATGTGAATGAGCAGTAAGGAGGTGTGAAAGGTGGATATAAGAGGGGGAAAAGTTTTAACCATGTCGTATAAGTGTTGTTTAGCACTGCGACACGGGTACATTAGTGGTTAGCGCACTGAATCCTCTTTCTGCGTACCGGGGTTCGATGTCCGCCATGGTCGATCAACCTAGCAGAGGTTCTTCGTGAGTTTCTCTGGTCGTTTAGTAAATATTGGGATGGTTCCTAAGAGCAGGCTCTAAACTTTTCCTTCTCACTGTCCAAAACTCCTCATGAAATAATCATTCAAGTTTCATTCCATATATCCTTACTTTCGTTCAACCTTCACCGACGCTTGAGTGCGTCGTTGAACTCAATTTAAATTTGAGAAAAACGAAAGCAGTACCACCGAAAAAACATGGAAAACCGTAATATTTATCGCTTGTTGTATTTGTTTTAGATGTGAAATTCATGTACCTAGCTCAGGGCTCCAAGGATCGCTACAATAATCTTGTGGATGACTCAACGAAAGACATCTTCTCGCTTCAAATGAGTTCAGATGCAGCGACACTCGACCTTTCTGTTGACCCTCTTGTTAATCGATTGAAAGAAGGTCAGCTACTTTTGTATTTCTCAGTGCCATTATCTCCACTATTGACAATACTACGTGATTGTTTCTTCAGTTTGTCCATGCATTCTCATGCCATGTCATGGTTTATATTTGAAATTCAACTATTGCACAGACACCCCTCCCTCCCCCTCCAACCCCCACCCACACGCGAATATCTATGAACACAAACGTAAAAAAAATTATATATATATAGTCCTATATATATATGTGTGTTACATAGGGTGGATTGCAAGAACGAAGTTTAAACCCCGGCCTACTTTAGACGCCGTCTAAGGTAGGCCGCGCTTAAACTTCGTTCTTGCAATCCACCCATACAGATCACGGACCATGGTCTATTCTATATACTCTATATGGAAAGAGCAGTCAAGTCTGTATTTGAGAGCGGTCGAGGCAATTGTCACCTTTGGTCCGCAACATGTACATATCGTTTTAGTATTATTCGATGGACCAATGTTGACAAAGAATATGACTAGCAGGCTATAAAAACATATTCTTACTTCACCTCCCATTACCCGACAATTTAACCATTACCACCGTACTGGGTGAGGCATTGTAAAATTTCTGTCAGAATAGATTGAATTTCTCGTAAACTGATCAGTGGTGTGGTCGTAAAAAATAGAGTGCCAGGGCGGTGGCATCACAAATTTCAAATAAAGATAATATATGTAATTTCAATAGTAGTCAATGTTATTCTAATTGGTGGTGGGTTGGCCCCCCACAGCGCTCCTCAAGGAGAAAGTTTGAAAATTATTTGTTAACAATAATGTTCAGTAAGTTTTGGTACTTGTAATTCTAGCACGTGGCTGGCATACTGGGACTGCGAGCTAATTTCATTACTTTTATCATATATCTTTTTTGTTTTATCACTTTTGTTTTCTTCGAATTAGAATAATAAAAGTTATTTAAATATAGAACTTACCGATTTGAAGCTCCTGAAATAACGTCGTTATTTGGGCCACTTTCCACACCATCCCTCACATAAAAACTTAATTCGCCTCCCTCATCATTTACGGTGTTCAACTTAACACTTTTTGTCTCTACTGCTTTAAGCCGATCATCTTCACTTTGTTGTTCTTTTTTAATTCACTATTATTCACTGGGGTTTGATCAGTTTTAGAAACTTTTCTTAAAAAGTTGGCCAATATTCCCTGACCACTACTCTTCCTTTGCATAATACAAACGTGAACAAAGTACATCAAAACTAAACCACATACAGATATATTGACTGTACGCACCGAAGTACACGAGTAAACTAATAAGCGATCGTTTGCGGACCTAACAAACTACCGATGACAGACCAAAACTTTGGTAGTCGGAAAAACAACATATTCTGTAACTAATCCAATTATTCAAAATTTTCAAATAAAATAGATTTCGTGAAAAAATACCACAGAATGAGGAAGAGCAATAATAATTGTGAAGGGCATCCGCTTACGGCTTAGCCCGCTTAAACACGCCGTACACGATCAACATTACCAGTCAACATTGATGACGTAATAGAGCATGTTCAATTCTCGGCAACATGTTGACGGCGTGTATAGGCAAGATCAGAAATATGGGTCATCTACTAGATGCTGTCAACATGTTGACGGGTAAAAGTTGATCGGGTACGGCGTGTTTTAGGTGTTATGGAATACTCGTACATTACACAGAAGTCAGAAGCAGCAATATTGAAGCTAACCAGACATTTCTACATGAAATTCCAGGAAAAGTAATATTCACAAATAGGCCTACAATTAAAATAATAGGGTGTATTCTTTCAGCCAGATCTATGATAAATACATTACCTTCACCAATTATTATTGTCAAGTCTGCAATGTTAAATAATTTTCATTAAGCCAATTATTACCATTATTACTGGATTTTTATTTTAATATATACTTTTCCCCATGATTAGATATGAATTAACTGATTATCAAAGATCAGCGCCCTATGCCACCCTGCCTCCGCTTTAAATTTGGAAGCAGGGCTACGCCCTGCCCCCTAAAAAAAGTACCAGGGCGCTGCCCTAAACCGTCCTGGCCCCACTGCATGCCTGAAACTGATACATTTTCAATTGACGTTTTGCTCAAGTTAAATCTGTTCTTATAGGTACAAAACGACCGAACTGGCGACGTGCCTTTAAACCCCAACATTCATTCATTCAAATCTGATCTATTACCAATTACCTAGATATGTATTAGTATACTGTATACCCCCGTATAACCTAGCTGTTAGTGGGTTAAGCAGCATTACTTATACTGTATAGTAAGTATATTGAAAAAAATCTCCAGTATCGCTTCTCCAGTGATGGTATTTTGATATCACTTTTTGTTGAAAAGTTTTCAGTTAAAACAGGATAATCTACTGAATCAATTCCAACTCAGTATTCATATTGGTGTTTGTTTTCAGTTCACCGGCGAATTATTAATCCAGTATGTGGCAGCACCTGGAACACTCAATCGTATTCAAGCGCAGGTTTCAATGAATATTTGCAACCCAAAACAGTCAATTACTACAGGCTTCACCCAAATTACTTCTTCGCAACGGGATACGCTAAAATCAGAGTAAGTCAGATGAGCCAGAATAGGCTTGAAATATGTCACCTTTGCTATTCATCGGACTATGTCATCAGGGGCGGATCCAGGTCACATTCATGGTGTGAGGGAGATTTTAGTTTGGAACAAAAATACCATATAAAAACAATTTGTATGAAATGGCCAGTTATCGCTTAGCCGGCGATCCACAAGGGGCGAAGGCTTCCTTCTGGCCCCACAGGCCATCTTTGGATATTACCAATTTTTAAAGGGGTTGAACGTTTACGTTGAACCATAAATTCATCCATTAGGTACTTAAATTAGATTAAATTAGTTTAGGTTGTTTGTTCTGTTGGGTTCGTTTGTATCTAGGTTCGGTTGATTTAGTTGGTTAGATTAGGTTGATTACGGTTAATTTAGGGTGTGAGCAACAACAACAAAGTCCGCATGTGGTGACATACACCGATGGTCCGGTGAAAAGAGGCTGCCGGTCAGATGACTTGACTAAATGATTGCAATTCTCTTGTTCAGGTTCAAGGTTATGGCAACGGTGACTTGAAAGTTTGTCATTCACGATACGTGGAGTATCCAAACAACTCGACTACAGGAGATATCACCTGTGTGCAAGTGAGAAGCGAGACGATCGATATCGAGTTGAACAATCCGTGTGACGGCTATGACTTCGTCTCTCAATGTCCCGCACTTTACATCGCTGTCGAGGATATTGGGGCTGGCTTCGTCACCCTGTGCAGTGGTAAGCGAAACTGAAGCATGCTGTCGAGGACGCTGGTGAGCGTCTGCGGGAGTAACGTCGACTCGGTACTGTGACATGGGCTTCGGGGTACTTTTCAAGGGATGGTTGTGAAATGTAGTTAGGGTTCAGTTAAGGTTAGACACCCAAACTCATGTCACACTACCAAATTGACTTTATTCTGGTATATGCTGTTGAGGGGCACACGACCGAGTGGTCTTCGGTAGAGTTGTGCACGGTAACATTTGTTACCAAAATATTTTTCTCTGTATTACTATTTTATTATTCATGCTGCTTAACATCAACGACTAAATCAACAGCTATGTTATATGAGCGTACGAATAATCGGGTGATGACGCAACGAGGAAATGAGGATGATGGATGAAAAGACGTTAACAAAAATCCATTCCTACAGGAGGGCTCGAACCCGCACCCGTTCGGCTGCAAATTCCAAAACAGTGCCTCAATTCTCTTATATATATATATATATATATATATATATATATATATATATATATATATATATATATATATACATATGCTTCTCGGTGGCTTTCATGGATTGAATAGATATATCCATACTATTTAGTATACTAAATAACAGGGATGCCGCAAATCATTCAAATATATATTATATATATTTATTTTCAATTATCTCAATCATGCTGCTCGAGTAGTCTTCAAGAGTGTTTTTGTTCTTGTTTGCAGATGACGGCTGTCGGTACCCAGACAGTATCAAGTACACGATATCGAACGAGGGATTAACATGTACTGACGGTATTGGTCGTCTCCTAAGCAGCCCAAGTCTACTTGCGTTCACTACTATCCTCATTGCAGCCTTCAAGAACTTATATGCATCGTACTAACATGATTAAATAATCATATGTTTTCATTTTACATTTAATACATTTCTATTGTCATAATGCGTGTGCATGACATTTCAGTAGGTACACAGTTCATACATGACTCATATTTCTAGTTAGGCTGTAGCTTCAATAGAGTACAGGGTGCGAACTAACATTTTAATTTAATGTGTCCCATAGTTAGACAGATGAAAATATCCCTTTCTTGATCATAATCCAAAAGGGAAACACAATAAATGTAGACAGTAACGAAGCTATTGGCTCACAGTAGTAGCGAAAGATACACTTTTAGATTCGCAGGGAAATGTTTGAAATTATGAATTTTCAAATGTGATTGTTTGGGCGCTAATATCCCATTCACAGTATGATCACTAACTGATGTTAGCAACGTAATGTGAACGGAACGCAGTTTGTACTGACATCAAGCGCTATAACTTCGTTCTGTAAACGCAGTTAGCGCTTGATGTCAGTTAGTGCTAACAGCAGTTAGTGAACATAGTGTGCACAGGGTATGATAGTAATATATACTTGCATGAAACAGCGATTTTATCACAATTGTTGTATGTAATTCGACGTAAAATATTTACTTATTGAGTGTCATCGTCCATGATATCAGCCACGGTTTAGGTCGGGTCAGTTTTTGCAATCGTTTAACCATCAATTATTTGTACTGGGTTTAATTACTGAGTTCTGACTAGGTCTGGATCAGTACTGGGTCTGTAATTATTCAGTGCTGGCTTTAATTTGTTTGACGTTGGTGACATTCTATTTCGGTTCCTAGCTGTTCTACCTACGTGAAAATGCACGTGTAGATGTATGGTGACCAGAAAATGTAGGATAGACTAAATTGAAAAATCCGCACCCTTTGTACTAGATTGACGTAGGCACAATTTGAATGCAGAACACTCAAATATTGTAATTAAAATAATGTTCATTATCTCTTTATAATTCACTCGTGTAATAATTCTTGACTAATTTTCACTGTAATCCCCAATTGAAAAATGTGATTATTTTATATCTGTGAATGTTGATAGAACGTTTATGTCATTATTGATTAGGTTCTCACTGTTTATATACATTAAAATAATATTATGTGCAAGTTTGTGTAGTAATAATAATAATGATAATAATAAAAATGGTAATAAGATGAACAAATAATAACATGCGAAGAAAATACTAAAAGACTAAAAGACATTGTATGAGGTCTCGCATCATATTTTCTCATCTGTCTTGCAGAGTTTATGCTTTGAACAAGCTTCTCAATGTTTTTGAACTTTTTTAAATACAATTAATGTTATAGCATAAATATTAGATTATTTAGAAATAGGCATATAATAGTTTGAAAAAAATACCTTCTAATTTCAATAGGGTCAACGCCTGTAATGAAAATATAAATACATAACTGAAAAATTAGAGTTTATACTATTGTTTGAAATGTATACCATAATAGCAGTTTTAAGATTAGTATTTCACGAAATTATTGTTTTGGTTTCATAGTTGAATGATGTAAACATACACAAAAAGGTGAACATGAACATTTTAATTACTTTTGACGTGCGAAATGTTTTGCTCTCGAGCGTTTTTTTTTTTGAATATCCACTTATACTGGGTTTCATGACGCATTGTAGTGATAACTAAGATCTATCGGTGTCGTGTGATAGATTATTGAGATGATGGGGCGATAAGATAATGGTTTCTTATGGGTAATAGGAAGGTTAGTGGGAAGGAAGCGGTCGTGGCCCATCCATAGGAACCATTCTGGTATTTGCCTAGTTTCTCTATTGTGTCTCAGAGACACGTAAAAAGTTCAAGATAAGGTTTTGACCATAATTCACTTTTTAGACTTGAGCATCGGACTGAAAGACAATTCACTGAAAGGTATTAAGATCGATATTACCACCCACAGATCTAATTATTTCCTCTCCTTCATTTCCAAATTAGGGCCTAATAGAAACAGCTATGCTTCTCTATCTGACCATTTTCCTTGACTCAAATAAATACGATTGCTGACTGTCAACATGGCTTCCAGAAACAAAGTAGTGCCTTCGGCATCATAGATATAATCTTCTCCGGCATAAGTTCAACTCCCTAGGAATCCGTGGCAGTGCCAATTAATGGATTGCATCCTCCCCATTTCAACGAACTCACGTCTCCCGTATCAATCCCCCTAACTCTGCACTCTCCATTCCAAACCCGTGAGCTGTCGAGCAAGGAGTCCCTCAAGGCTCCGTGTTATCGTCTCTTCTCTTCTTGCTATATGTTTACGATCTTAGCCTCGATGACATTCACGCGTAAAAGTAGAAATATATATTCAGGTGAATACGAAATATGTTAGCCTCGACATGACTCGATGTGAAAATCTTACCGTGAAAATGAGCATTCACATTCAATCAGTTTTGTAGTTCAAATAGTTTTGCTGTCTAGTTTGATGAGGGCGTGAAGATGGGATTATTTCAACTCGAGTGGAAGTGGAAAAAGACAATCTTAGTTGATTGGAGAGTTAGACGGTTTTAAAGAAGTTTGGGTATCGTCCGTTGAGATTAGGGAGGTGAGAGACTGGTCAGGAGCTGTGATCAGACGACTCTCATCGTCGGCATAGATAGAAAGAGGTCCCGTCTTGACAAGAGATGTAAGGTTATTTATATAAGCTAGGAAGAGCGACCGAGGAAAAATCCCTGTGGTACTCCACCACGAACAGTGGGAGAATTTGGAAATGAGTTGAAGTAGGGGAGTTAGAGTTTGAGAATTGTATCTTGACTATCTGTGTACGATCTGATACGAGAGAGGAAATTCAATCGTAGGCAGTACCACGTATGCCCAGGTTATTAAGTTTGCAGAGAAGAAGTTTGTGATCACTGAGTCAAAGGCCTTCCTGAGGTCATAGAAGAGAACAACAGCGTGGTCACCATTATCGAGAGATGAGTGGAGGGTAGATAAGAAGCTATAGATGGCGGTGATGCTGGACTTTTCTTGGACTTAACCCGTGTTTGTGCTGAGATAGGATGTTATGCTTACTGAAAAAGGAGGTGAGTCGGTTAAGCATAATTTTCTTTATAATTTTTGAAAGGAGGGGAGTAGGAAGATTCGTCTACAATTATTCTTGAGATCAGATCTCTTTCTATTTCTATGGATGGCTATAATAACGGTCTTTTTGACTTCTGAAGAGAAAATGCCAGTAGATAGAGTGGTATTGACTATAAAGAGAGAGGATTTTCTATGTAGGTTATGAAATTGTACAGGAAAGAGGCCGGAACGTCATGAAGTCAGCTGGGATGCTTTGCACTGAAAACAACGTGTAGTTAGGCTGATTTCGTCTGGGGTGGTGGGCTAGAGAACAATACTAGGTATATTGGTGGGAATAGGTTAACAAGGTGGATGAACGACTGTAGGTGAAGCAGGTAGTGGAGAAGCTACATTTCCTGAACTGATGAAATAGGAATCGAATGCGTCCGAGAGGAGGTTGGAATTGGATATCGTTAATCCACTGATTGAAAGAGACTCATCTGTACGTGTTTGCGGAGGGCAGGGGAGGAGAGGGACTTGATCATTTCCCAGACTGCTTTATCTTTATTTTTAGAGGAATGGACCAAGCTGTCATTATAATTTATGAATACGTTTCGCGAAGCGGATGTTGTGAGAGTAGATCTTTTTGCGTGACAGCTAGCGAGTATTCATTGATATTCATTGATATAATAGATCGATAGAGTTGGTGAAGGTGACGAAGGTTGTTAGCATTATATACAATCTCAGCAGTAATCCATCGGTTAGGTTGGAGCTTGAAGAGTTTATGTTTGCGAAGTGGAAATGCAACGTTCGTTGAATTGAAATAATGGGAAAAAGTGGTCATAAAGGCTTTGTACGTACATATAGAGTTGAGATAATACAAAGGGATTACGTGATCCCATTGGATGGTAGAGAGAACGGGAGAAAAGTATTCTCTGTTTACATCATAAAAAGTTCTTTATACTTTATTCTACTGTACTCTTTATTCTACTAGAAGACGGACACTCTGACAGTTTGCTGAACAAGACAATAAAGATTGAAGATAGAATTCTACGAAAAAGGGATTGTATTTGTTGTGATTGTATATATTTCAAGAATCTTAAAATATAGAGTTGAAGCTTTATTTAATTTTTTAAGATCATTTTGATTATATTGTTTAGCTAGAAATCATTGTGCATGGATCGTCTCGCGTATTGCTTCTCGGCCATCGGCTGCTGTCAGCACTAGGATTTGTTAGATAAGTGTGTATTTTACGAATGTATTGATGTTCTCAAAGCTGTGTGTGTGTGTGTATTGTAGATTCACACAACTAAAAATTACCCAGTATATACTTAGTTGCCACTTTCTATAGGCCCTGCAATGATTTCCATAATCTTTAGATAGGCTACTCGATAGTCAAGGCCCTAGACCTTGCTTGGCAATAGGTTTAGTACGTCTGGAATAATTGGTGAGAAGCTGGCTTCTATAGGCCTATATTCCATGCCAATTGTAATAGATTGTACTGGAACAATCAATAAAAATAATCACTTAGTCTATCGTTTGAGGATCCAAACGAGAGACTGCATGGAGCATAATTCAATGACAAGTAGGTGCCTGCTGGACTACCCTTGCAGTTGCAGGAGGCATACCATACAAGCATTATAGCAGACTCATTTAAAATATGCACGACAGGTCTTCATCTAATATTACATGTACCTGATTATTATTTCAATCTTATGAAATATATTTTCAGTAAGCCTTTGCATCCCACGTTCAATCAAATCCCTGTGTTCTAGCCAGTAATCCAGAGAAATTAATAATATAGTGTTTAGGCCTGGCCTTATACCGACAAATGAATGAATTCATAAATAACTATATTTGAGCTAATCCAAATGGATATAATCCTTGAACAATTGAAGTAGTTTGAATGTGAACGTGCTTCGTGTGAATGCTCGCTTCATGTGACGGTGGCGGGGATCGAACCCGAACAGCGAACAGCGGTTCGATCCCCACCACCGTCCATCTTCACCTGGGTTTTCTTGTGGTTTCTCTTTGTAGTCTGTGCTAGTGCAGCGATGGTTCCCTACAATATGTGACCTCTTCCTGCCCACTATCCATCACTATCCAAAGAGGAAAAAATATATAGGCCTATATATTGTATTCGCAAAATAATGTTGCTTGATGAATTTACTTTGATCATTCTAGGTCAGCTTATTTCATGAAGATCTATCTATTAGATTGGTAAAAGGAATAGGCATATAGTTTGAATAACACCGTGTATTTGTGAAACTTATATTAAGAAAGCGATAAGATGCAAGTTCAGAAAAATAGCTGGAAGTAAATTCTTTAAAACACGATCGAGAAAACGCGCGAAAAAAAGTCGCGCTTTTTTTCTTAGATAGATTTTATTCTCAAATTCTTAGGGCTCTCACTCTTTTAAGTATTCTATATACATAGTGTCGCAATACAGAAATATTTTGTGTAGAAGGCTGTTGTGGATACGGATTCACGCCGTCAATATTCATGTCTCATTATTCACAATCCGAAAATGTTAGTCAAGTCTAGCTCACGTGAAAAACTAACATTCACGAGTGAATACAAAAACGTAAATATAGCCACATTCATGCCCAGTCGAGCCTAAGCACCCATCTTTCACCTAGATGACAAACGGAAACCACGAAAAACGTGTGATGGGATGGTCGACCAGGGCTGGAATCGAACCCCGGTCTCCTGAACGGATATAGAAGTACAATACTAAAGTTTCCACGTATAATTATTCAGCGTCTACTGGCTGTGATCGTAGCATTTGTAGGCACTACCCACAATTTTGGGTGTGACAATTTGTTTTTATCACTCATTCTCTCTGGCTGTCATCACCTACTCATTGCAACATACATCACCTTATCTTATCACAATTTTCGGTTTACTTATCACAACTAATAATGAAACGTCACACACTATTCAGTCAGTACCTACACATGCATTGCAGATAAAGGAAACAAGTAACAAGTGCAAGAGGATCAAATCATGTCATGCAAATTGAACAATGTTTTCATTGCCATGCTGGTTTTGGGTGAGTTATTTTTATCTATTGTATTTCAATTGCCTGCATAATACCGTGTTATCTCTGATTACTAAGATACCCTATTTCGTAATTTAAGAAGTAATGGAATCAATCCTTTTAAAAGGTAATTACTGTCTACCGCGACACTTTATCTTCTAAATGCTTGGTCAACAAAGAGAAGTTCTTTGAATTATCAATGGGGAATACTTTTTTTTTAAATGTGGCTTAACGACCCCACCAACAGCTAGGTTATACGGGGGTACGAATGAGCGGATGATAATGAAACGATGAAGTGATGATAGGTGAAAGGACGTTTACAAAAACCCATGCCTTATGCGGGACTCGAACTCACGCACATTATTTACAATTGAATTTTTATATGAATACTCTTGTGTAGACCTTATAGTTATGTATGTCTATTTGATTGTCAATCTCTCACATCAGTAATTTCTTGTATGGTATTTTTGTACACACAAATCTTTTAAAATTGTGTAATTTATAATTCATTCACATTTTTCACTGGAAAATGTGAAAATGAAAATATTTTTCACTGGAATTGTTCAACATGTAGAGAAATCTTCATTTGTTCTTCATGTTTGGCCAGAGTGCCTCATTAGAGTAGTTCTGTTGAATGGACCACTTTTGTGTAAAGTGTGTTAAGTCTTGTTGTTTGTGAGTGTGAATATGTCATCAACCCTGGATCTATACCTCTGTTTAATTTTATGTTATGCCCCTCTGATCAAGGGGTAAGAAATACATCAGGGGCCATATTCTACAATGTATTTATCACATATTATCGTCCTTCTGATTGTCATTGTCTTCAATTCTGCACACGTACCCGTATCACTCGTGTATCAAGTAGCACCATGTATTAACTGTGTGTAGCTATATAACCGTCTGTGACTCTAGATGCCCTTTATATAAGAAGATCCATTCGATCCATTTTGTAGTTGTTCGCGGGCGGCAAAGGTCCTGGAAAATGTATGTAGTGTCTTGAGTTGAGGCTAGACATATATACACACATACCAGGTAGGGCCTACTCTGGTCACTCTCCACGTTGTATCAAAAATATTGAAATTTGATTTAATTAAAACCATTGAGGCAAAAAATAATTTGCTGTAGGATTTTACCAAGATTTGGGGAAAATGGAAGAATAGACGTACAAATCAAAGTAAAACCAAATGGTTGTACATATTTCCAAATGAAGTATACATTCATCAACTATATCAAACTCGCAATTGGCGAATAATTGAACAAAATCGATTTCATTGAATCCGTTCTTTTAATCGATGCCATGTTGCCTCCGGAAAATATGTTGCGAAAATTGAAGTGAACATAATTTTAAATCAACCTAACCAAACACCAAGCTAGAATCCGCTCAATTATGACAATTGACAGCATTGAATACTGTCACAAAGGAACCTTTGGTAGGCACAATGTACCTTCTACAGGAAGACATGCATAATATCATGTGTTTTATTACTAAAGAAAATATAGATTAAAAGCGGGCTAAAAATAGTAAAACAATTCCTCAGAAATTATTGGGATATGATATGAAAGTTTTAAGAATCTTCATTTAGTCGGCGGGCCACAAACTATAATGACGTATTTCTGGCTATGCATCACTGCTTTATGCTACAACCCTGTAATCTGAAACTTTGTTCTAGGTTGTGCCACTCTGCTCAACGGGCAAGAAAACGTCAGGGGCAATATTCCTCAATACCTTATCGATTGCTATCGCCAGGATAATCTAAATAATCGAGATCATAGATTTGCAATGACCATGTCGACATTGATTTCACTTATAAGAAAAGTAGAAGTCACCGCTGGAGCCAATTTGGATATCCGTACACTCACGACCACTTTGTTACATAGGTAGGTAAAAGAGAACGAACAAAGAGCAGCATGTTGTACAGAAAACTGTTATGCACAAGCCAATTCTAAATTTCACATACTGGAGACAAAGCGTTTTTGTACATATTTATTTTCAACTTTTATAGTTCATTTACTCTCTACAGATCAACGGCGAAATCAATAAACATCAGTAACTTTCCCATCTTCGGTGCCTTGTTAGGAAGTATGACATGGGTTTTGAGCACATTAATTCTATATACATTACAATTATCTATCCAAAGTGCATAGAATAGATATACGGTACCAACATTCGAAAAATATAGTGAATTGCTTTTCTAATTCATATCGAAATTTGAAATTGAAGAAATCATTTGGAAATCATTTTCTTGACACATAAATCTCAACGGAGATTCTCAGACTTGATTATTTTAAAAAAGAAGAGGTTCACACGAATTTTCTGAAAATGATTGTTTTCTACGCTACTCTTATTATTGAATAATCAGGGTTTCGTGTCCATCTATCAAATCTCCTGACACGTGACACAATTGCCTTTAGAGTCAGGAGGAGTCTTTGCATACGCTAATTCAAGTGACCTGAAATCTATCTAATATTCTGTTCTAGATTTCGTATGGATGGTATCGAAAGGAACCCCAATATAGTCATGTCAGAAGGTGTCACTCCATACCGCCCTTCCGGACGTCAATTCAACAAACATAAAATTCTGTTCAAGCAATTAATACAAGGGGACAATCACCTCTTCCCGAACGGGAGTCTTTCATTGTCTGAACAAGTAAGTGCTGATTCTCCATTACTAGTTCACAGTCATCTCCTCAACAGTATCCTCACGTTGCCACTATAACAGATATTGTTCTCAATATAGACCAGTATTAACAGAAACAATTTTATGTGATTTTATTCATTTTTATTATTTTAGTCGTCATTCTTCTTGTCGTAAAAACATATACTTTTAAAACGCTTGTTTGGTAGGGTAGGTCAAGTGTTGAGGTTGTGTTTATTTGAGAAGGTACCCACTGTACATAAAAACAACTGCCATAAAAATCAGCTGTACTTAAAACCAACTGACCAAAACACCAACTGTACTAAAAATCAACTGACCTAAACTCCTAATTCTTGAGCAACCTGTACAGAAGTTAATGTGGGAGGTTCGACTCCTCCCCTTCATACATTTCATTCGACACAAACCTTACCCACCTAAACCCAACCATATGCATAGAATATTAATGGGTGGTAACTTTTTGTGAAGGGGAGGAGCCAAACCCCTCAATTTTATTCCTGTAGAGATTGCTCAAGAAATGGAAGGTCAGGTCACTTAGTTTTTAGGTCAGTTGGTTCTTAGTACAGTTGATTTTCAGTACAGTTGACCAATACTCTGTTTGTTTTAACTTTGGTTGTCATTAATGATTTGTTTGTCCATTGAAGTGCGCTCTTCATTTCATGCTGTCTAGTAGTGTGGATCCCTGGGAGAGAGGTAATGAGCGAGAAATGTGTCCAATGGAGCTGAATGATGGCTCACTGAAGAACAGTCATGATCTCTGGAAGCGACAGAAGTTGTAAGTGAAACACTTTTGAATCAAATCTCTCATTTTTGAATAGTAACTCTATAATCACGTCTCATCAAGTGCCCTGAATGAGAGGCAGGACCACGACAAATAAATCCAATCATTTTTCTGTTATCATAGGCAATGTTTTTGATACAATTGAATTGAACTTTCAAATGTACATTTCGCCTTTCATCTGTGGCGTTTTGATTAACTTGATCGTTAATTAAAAATGTTTTGAATGTTTATTAAGAATTGAGAATTTTATGGAAATTAATAGTTTCATATCGTTAGTTACAATTGGAAATTGATCAAATCAAAACATTTGATACATTTGTAACCAGCAAATGCTCCAGTTCGTCTAAAACCAAGGGAAATTATATAGTCGTACACTCTATAACAGTTTACTGAACTGATTTGTTGATTTTGTCAATGTTAATGAAGTATTCAATACTATATAGGCCCATCTTAACATTATCAAACAAACTCATTTCTTCAGATAACACACATATTTTCTAGAACCCGCGACCCGAAGTACCCGTTAACGGGCACCGCTAGTGCTCAACTATCACGGTGCCCAATCGAAGAAGGGATAATTCTCACATCGAAATGGGGCACCATTAGCGCAGGCACACTTTTAGCTGGTATTGCTGCAGGATTGGAACACCAACAAGTGAAAATAGCTCAGTTATTGACAGAACCAACCGATGAGGAAAGACGTACAGTTCAAGGGCTTGCAGAAAGATATCAACGTTATCAAATGTTATCTGAGTCTGAAGATGGACTAATAGACAATATTTGGGCAGCTACACTTGCAGGTAAAACCAAACAGAAAGATAAGTCCTTATACGGGGATTAATCCTCTGTACTAAAAACCAACTGTACTAAAAACCAACTGACCTAAACTTCTATTTCTTGAGCAACCTGTACAAAAGTAAAATTGAGGGGTTTGGCTCCTTCCCTTTACAAATCGTTGCCATCCATATGTTCTCTAGGATCTAATGATAGTCGGGATTATAGGTAGGTAAAGTTTGTGGCGAATGAAATTACTGAAGGGGATAGATTGCTTAAGAAGTAGAAGTTTAGGTCAGTGGATTTTCAGGACAGTTGATTTTTAGTACAGTTAGTACCTTCTCTCCTTGAACAACTCGATCCACCAACCAATATCAGAACATAAGTTCATCACTAGCTTCACCGTGATATAAATGGTGTGCCTTATCATTTGATTAGGTGATTTGGCTGAAGTGGCAGTATGGCAAGGACCACGATTGCAACAGCAAGAAGGTCAGGTGATGATGATTGGTCCAGGGGGAAGATGGAACAGCACATACTGGCCACAAGCATTCTACATGGAAGAAACCAATCAGGGGTTTTGGGAGATGACCGATGCAGAAACACGTGGAGGGGCTGACGGTAATCTAATTAATTATAGTTTTTCAACTTGTATTTTATTAGGCCCATTTTCATGGCTCGTAGGCGGCAGGAGGCTGGCGTTTTAACTCCGGCCAATCAGAAAGCCGTATATTCTGCCACTTGAAGCTGTTGAAGGCTCCCGCAAGAGATGAAACAAATTTAAGTTTGGAAATAGAATGCTGATGTTAAATGTCCTCACTCATGCAAGAAGTAGGGTTATGTCGAAATATCAACTCTAAATCAGTACTTTTTGAATATGCATTATTATTGTATTTGCGTGCCACATAATACGATGCTAAAAACACTTTAACGCTTGAATTGAACTCGAATTATATATTTGAATAAATAAATCAAATCTCGAGTTGGATGCGAAGAAACGCGACATTGTGAACAACGCTGTCGCGATTCATGCAAACGGGCCTGAAGTAATAAGCTGCATATTCTTAAATTTGTAAAAAAATCAATGAAATCTTTTTATTTTCTTGAACAGTATCTTAGGTATCGGACGATTACGATGAATGGGATATTTTTCAGTAAATGTCTGCAATGTTGTGTGCTTAGGGCTTCTCTTGGGTAGTGAAATACGAGGATGGAACGATCAACTACAACGACTGAAATTATCTCAAGTATTAGAAATGTATTACTCTGACCGTGGAGTGAACTTTGACCCAAGTTATCGTGCGTGCACAAGACGAGAAAAACTTCGCACCCATGTTACTCCAACACAATTACTTACTCAGGTAATCAACCTTCTCTTACTCTTCTCATCCCTTGTATCAAACATATTCTAGTACCTGACTTGACTTGTTTGCGAACATTTTTTGATTGATTGTTTGAAAATAAGTTCTTTAATGTCATATCATGCAACATATTATCACCACTTACAATTATCACCAGCACATGGCACCAACGCGCTCGTCTCATGTAGATAAGGGGAATATCGGACCTGGTTCGATCCCCGCCACCGTCCATCTTAACAGGGTTTTTTCTTGGTTTCCCTCTCTAGTATAGAGTAATGTACGATATAGGCCACGGTCACTTTGAAATTATGAGGTGATGATAAGTGAAACGACGCTCAAAACATCGTATTACGCGGGCCATGAGCACTCACCTAACGTGACTTTAGTATATATTATCTCGTACATGGTGAAACCACGTCCAAGAAACAATTCACAAAATAAATTTGAATTCTTCATTTTATAGACATCAAATTTTGCTCGCGTTCTATCGTTCCAAATGGGCAATGTCCATATTGAAGACGACAGATTGAAACAGTTCTGTGAAATGTCTGTGAGGGCAGCTTTGGATCACGAATGTAAGTACAAAACACTTGGCTCGCTGTACCGTAGTTTGCACAGATTCATGTTTGCGTTTGATCGTTATGAAGGCCTACACGTGCTGCAATAGTTGCGTATATGTAATCACACGATTTAAGATGACATTTTTGGTTGGTTCTTAGTTTTATTGACCTTTTTGATATATCGTAATACAAATATAGGCCGATTCATAAAATGAAATTTTATGAAATACATAGAGCATAATAAGTTACGAATAATACATAGGCCTATATCGGTGGCGTACAATAATTTATGTGGGATGTATAAGGGAAGGTATTTATTGACGTTGTAGAAGGGGTTGGCGATGAGGATTTGCTTAAGAGATGATTTGGAAGAGCTGATTCACCCCTTGAAACGACCAATTTTCTCTTCACCTTCTTTCATTTCTTCAATTGACCCGTTTCTTGCAGTTTATTGTCATTTTTTTGTTCTTATATCTATAGTAGTTATTTTTATGAAAATTTCTCAACTACAGCTACTTTTCACTGTTTGAGTAATTCTTTGACTGCATTCATCTCTGAACTTGTTCTTCCCATATTTTATGGTTTATGATAACTCTGTAAGCGAGCTATCAACAATATTATTTGTTTTTAAAAAGGTTGATGCATATTACATGTTTTGGTCTACACTATTCAATGGCGGTTTGACATTTTTTTTTATGAATTTTTAAATAAATATTTCACTGTCTACAATTAAAAAGTCGAGTAATTGAACACGTAATGATAGTAATGTTTTTCCAGAATATTGATTAAAAGGTAATAGGTATAGGCCTCCTATACATCGGAAAGACCAGGACTTGAAAATCGTGCTTGAGAGAACACCTTTTCTCATTATTCTCATTATTTAAAAGTTCCTTGATAATCTTTCTTTCCAACAACTTATGAGTCTATGCACATTACTGCAGAAAAATGTTCCCTTCATAACATGATTTAAATGTTTTTCATTTGATTTACACATAATATATATTCAATTTGTTTATGATTTAAAGCAATATTACGTTGTAGATAATAATATAAATATTTTACTTAATCATTACCGCTCTTTTGTTATAGCTGAACTACTGACTTATCAACAATGTGGAATAATAGTGAAGAGAAATCCAAAAGTGCACTTGACTGTTATTTTAGATGGCACTTGGTTACCATACGACGCACTGGAACTTTTATCGTAAGAAAAAAACCAAACTAATAACAATCAGAAAACTGCATCATTATGCTCGTTGTTCAATGAAAATGTGTACTACTGGGAGAGAGAATATTTTTACGAATTCTGGTATGAACGCCATTTTGAAAATTGGAGCTTGAAATTAGTTATGATTCATTCAAGATTGGGAGAGTCAATATAAATACATTATATAGCTATGACCTAAATGTCGACCAGCACATGGCTCGCAATAATGTGTGACATCTCGTAAGAAATACACATTGCATTGTCCTTACCTATAACAAATAAAAAATAATACATATAATATTTTTTTCAAGTACAAACTACCATATGCCGTTTTCACGAAAATATCTTGAAGGAAATCTTCTCATCTCCAGCGGTTCTGATGCCCTTCAACAATTTATTGAAAATCACTTAACGGTACACTTGAATATTTTATAGGTATTTAGCAGAAGAAGCTGACGTGTCTCACTATGGCAGTAGCATGTCTGTTATAAATGGAAAAACGGGAAATATCATTTTAGAAAAAACTCACTCTACCTCTGATTTATTTGAAAACGTTACCACGAAGGATACTACATGTAAGTTCAAACTATGTCCCAATAGAAAATAAATAGTAACATAACATTTGCGTATTTTATAATTATTTTATTAATATAAGTGAGGGTATATTCTAGGATAATAGCTATCTACGATGGATACGCAACTGAGCTCAACGTTGTTCTGGATCTATGAAACCGATTGCATAAGCCACCAAGATCGACTACTCTGGCATTCAGCTAATTTGTAGGCAATCTAAGCAGCAATATTTCAATTTTACATGACCACTCAGGCCATCAGAGCCCTGTAGAGCCTGAAGCTAGCTTATATAGACGATCTAGGTGGCGTATCTAGGTGGCGTAAAAAGTTTCTTAGCACTGGAGATGATCGTCAGCTGGGAGAACATGGGAGAAGTCCAAGTTGCGTATCCATCGTAGATAGCTATTGTCCTAGGTATGATGAACTGACTAGTCATTGGCTTGAAGTCTCTTTACAGTCTTTGACTGTTTGTGTTGTGCTGTCCTCAGTATGTAGTACAAAATATGTTTAGTACAGAATGTGTAGCTTCACATGCCATGTACTCCAACACTCCAAAACTCTGATCTATTCCAGGGCCGATTGGTTTAGATTTAGGCGCCTCACTCTCCAAAGTCTACGACATAATAGATTATGAAATGGCAGAAGAAAGAAGATTGGATAAGATTGGAGGTGTCTCTCACGTCGTTGTAGTTTTAGCTTGCACTTCAACAATCACCAACGATGACTTTGAGAGAAGTAAGGAAAAAGTGGAAGCATTCAAAGAAAATATACCTGGTTAGTATAAGAGTATGGGATAAAGAGTGTTGAAATTACATCTCAAGAGAAATTGTATTTTATTTAAACTATTAAAATTTTTCCCATTTTAGAAATAAAATACTACAATTTATGTAGGAAAACGCGGCTTTAGCGTTGTAAATAAGCATGTTTATGTTTGGTTTTGAAATTATCAAGTCATGGCCATCTTTAGCAATATTAATGGACCTGTTGATTATTTTAATCGTCTTAAGCGCTTATTGGTTTCACCTTTTGGTCTCCTTGATAGGTTTATCAAGGAGGTTTAGAGAGAGATTGTTTTTTCCGAGTACGGTAAAATTGAGTCTTCGCTTACGCTCATCCATTTATACTTACTTGCTTCTATAGACATTCTTACGTACATAAATGATTGAACAATAATCACAATGTATTCATTTAGAGTTTACTATACTGGCTTATAAGGCGTATTGTTTTTATTTTCAGATGTTCGTATCCTTTATTTAACTTCAGATTTGAATAAAGCTCGTTTTGAAGAATTATTGATACCTGCTCCAAATGCCAATGGTGAGGTACTGGAATCAAATGATCATCATACGGAGACTGTAGTGCCTTTGATAGTGCATAGTTTATCACAAAGTGAGTAAGTTTATAAGTTTATACTTTGCCACAAAGAAGTACCTCTTTACGAGGGGATGAAAGTCGATTCAGCGAAAGACTTTTTTTGTGATAATTATCCAACGGAATGAGATATTGAAATGTTGATATAGTGTAGAAACATAGATTTTGAACTCTTTAAATGTACATATATTAGAGAGAGATCCTAACATTTTCACAGGTAAATACAACTAAAAGAAATGTTTCCTAGTTGTGTTCCGTGAGAAAATTATCCGATATTAGTTGATAAGTTAATACATGAAAATGAGTTGAAATGAAGTTAAAATCAGTTTAAAATAGTTCTTGGCAATACTATCATGAAGATATTGAAAAGTTAGGGATCTGTGTTTAGTTGTATTGGATTTTAGAAAAATCTATTCCGTTCCCAAGTTATTATCAAAACCTGGTTCGATAAATCGACTCTCATGGGCCAATAAAGTGGCTCCATCAACTAATTGTTCATCACAGGTTCTGTAAGTGCAAAGTTTGTCAAGAGGCCTGTCCTCGTGCCTCAATCAACTATCGCTTACTTCGAGTGAAACCACTGAAGTCAGGTCGGGCATGGATTTGAGTCCCGCATAAGGCATGGGTTTTCGTAAAAAGTCCTTTCACCTTACACCATCACCCGCTCATTCGAACCCCTGTATAACCTAGCTGTCGGTACACTGAAATGAAAAAAAAATCAATGGTTCTGATGCTCTCATGAATTTCGTTTGGTATCACTCCAGTTGCTGAGATTGATATGGGGACTGGTTATTATTATCATAATAATTATAATTATAATCATCAATAGGGATATTATCATTAAAATTTTTATTATCATGTAATTTGCAACTGTAGAGTGTATTTTGGATCTTGGTTTCCAGTTCCCGGCCGCTTAATGAGCATGACATGTAGTAATGGCATTGACAAACCAAGTAAGAAAACGCAATTCGAAGATTACGTGTTGCCCTTAGAATCAAAACACTACCGCATTCATCCACAGTACTTGGGATCAAACGAAATTAAGATCTGGGTGAGTATTAGAGAATGTATTGTAGTGTGGACGATAGATATACTTCAAGATATGTTACTTAAAGAGTCCATATTGGAGTCGAATAGCGGAATATCAGTTTTTTTGGTGATAACTTTTGAGCGGTATAAGTCTATTAGATATCGAATTTCTAATAGCAAGGCAACAAAAATATTTTCAACACCTTCAAGATGGTAAAAGCAGTAACTATCTAACTCACATCGCATAATTGTCACGCGTATACGGTTAAAAAAAGTTTTTTCAGCGTTTACGCGTGACAATTAGGCCATATGAGATGAAAAGTTATTACTTACATTAACTTGAAGGTATTGGAAATATCTGTGTTTCCTCTCTATTATGGATTTCTATATCTCATACCGCTCAAATGTTATCAGAAAAAACTGATATTCCGCTAAATCGACTCGCATGGACTCTATGCGAAAATAAAATTTCTCGCCACTCTTACCCTCAATAACTCTTTCAAGCCTTTCTAACAACACCCTCGCTAACACTCCCTTCTAACCCCCCAACCTATAGTGCATCTCCCGACCTCTAGAAGGTGCTACAACCGTGCTGAATTGGGGCACCTGAAGAGCGTATTCCCAGTCGACTCGGTTGTGTGACATGGGTTTGGGTGGCCAACCTTACCTGAATTCTAACCACATTCTATTGGTAAGTACCCCGAAGCCCATATCACACGACCGAGTCGGATTTATTCCGGTATACGCTCTTCAGCGGCCCCTGGATTGTGCTGCTATCGGCATTGCGATTGTAGTGTTCAATGCTATTGGTCAGTCCACAGCCCGCACCTACAGTGGTCGGAGTATATACTATTTTCAGACGTTTGTCTCCATTTTGAAGTCTTGGAGTGTGTACGGGAAATGTAGTTTCGTTCCGCCATAAGAGCGGAGTGGATTTATATTATGTATTTCGCCTATAATAGTGTCTACAATGTATTTTCTAATCACATAATAATATCTATTAATATTTTCTTCTATTTTCTAATTACACTCAGTTTTGGACTAGAACATAATATTATCATTCATTGACCCTAACTAAACATATCTTATTGATTTCCGGAGTGAATGTTCTATTTGATTTGGTTCAAATTTAGTATTAATTGCAAGCAAATGGAGTTACCTACCCTATAACAGCTCACCTATTTTGTAATTTTACCCTAATGTATATTGTTTGAGAGAAAACTTGATTATTTTCCTCATGTTGGTCATCCTTAAACGAGCTCGTGATGTGGGTGAGATAGATGCTGTAGGAGGATTTACTTTGATACATTGCCTCGACTCTCAATAGGAGATGTTCCACTGCGGTGTTCTGATGTGCGCATTGACTTCAACAGGTCCGTGGAAGTGGCTACGGCAGCTTGGGTGTGTGCCTTCTGCGTGACATCGAAGACCCATTCACATCAAATTGCACGAAAGATGTGGAAGCTTTTGAACAAATCGAATATGTACTAGTGCGCCCATGCGGAAATACAGGATCAGACTGCCAACCAATTTACTTGACAATAACTGGCAAAGATTCTCTTAATAAATGCGCAGGTAGGCCTATTTGTATTATTTTTCAGCTTTTATTTTTATAGAAACAATTATATATTTATAATTGAGATTGATGAATGCAGTAATGAATTATTCTGGTGAATGCACAGTACTTCATCGGTCCCTTGAATATCACACTCATATTTAACTTCTCAGGCTTATTTAAATCGTAGAGGAACAAATGAAGTAATAACAAAATATATTATTCACTTGAATAATAATATCATGAAATGACATATAAGTATGACTAAACAACGGGTTGAGTTATCAGCAAATTGCAATATTTTCCCTGAATATTGTATTGTCTATATAAAATTACCTTTGCACCTAGAATCCTATATCATAATTGAAAAATAATAATAAAAAAGATAAGTAACGTAGTAATACTATGAACCTCTACAGTAACACACATATATATATATATACGTATATACTCTATACACATATATATATATATATATATATATATATACTGACAAGTGGTTGAGTTGCTAGCACACTGAACCGTCATTTAGAAGACCGGGTTCGATTCCCGCCGTGATCGACCATCCTGACAGTTTTTTCGTGATCTCCCTCTGTCGTCCAGCTTAATACTGAGATGATTCCTTGACAATAGGCCACGACCGACTCATTCCTACTATGCAAAAATACCCAAAATGAAATAACATAAAATACGTAAAAAAAACTTTCATAGCATCTTCCCTCCATCTCATATATATCATTCACCGACTCCAATAGATATTAGTCATAAGTACAGTTCGTCGTTACACTCAATATAAATGAATGAAAAAGTAATGTATGTGCATGGTTCAAACATTATATTTGATTCTATAAATGATTTTCTTAATTATTTACAGAGGACGATTGTCGATTTCCGAACCAAGTTCGCTTTACAATCCTTCATGAGGGACTGAATTGTGTGACAGACGTCAGCACAGGTCAACTCAGCTCTGCTAGGCCAGTCTACTACACAAGCGCCATCTTTTACTTGACACAATTAATACCAATATTAATGTCACTCATATTATTGAGAAATTAACCTCAGTATTTTTACGGAAACATATAATAAAAAGAGTACGTCGTCAAAAAAGCTAATCTGTTATTCGGTTAAATTATCTTCGATCAATTAAAACTGAGTTGAAACTATTTAAAGTCAGAATTAAGCACGGCCAAATTTGGATTTGGGTAAATTCAATGTACAGTTTTTCGACTGTTCGAATTTTTTGTTAGAAGTTTGAATGAAACCTGGCTAAGTTTTCTCTGAAAATTTGTCTTCCACTATGATTAGGGTGTGCGAGGTATAAATATATGAATAAAATGGCAGGCACACAATGGGCGTGTCATCGTTTCACAAGATGATTGGATGCAGTATATTGCGCCTGTCAACCCATATTGCCCATATCTTCAACGGACCAAATATTAGAAATTCCATACCTTCGAAAACCCATTCCATCGACAGTTCGTTTCCTCGACAGACCAAATCTTGGAAATCCCAAATCGTCGAGAACCCATTATTCGGCAGTTCGAAACCAAAACATATTTTGGTTTTTCTAACAAATGGGATTCCTTAAAAATGGTATGTTGCCGTATGCCGACCTGAACTTGATGTACATTTTTTACATAGTCAACTTTAACATAATTTATCTTTGATCACTACATGAAAAAATATATTTTAAGAAATGTTATAATAATAGAAGATGAGTGTAGTTGTTTGTATGGAGCTAGGATAACTCTTATAGTAGTCGTTCATCACACATGGGTTATTGGCCATGTGATTGTGTCAATGACCGAACTTTCAATTTGCAATACATCTGTATCGTTTTCTTCTGGAAATAAATCAATGTTCCTTACACCTATGGTTGTTCGTTTATTTTCTGCTTATCTTTTTTTCTTTGGTAATTGAATCAATGGAGGCTGATTTTGTTCACAATATGTTGAATGAGCAATAATTTCATATTTTATTTTGTTATCAGTAACGTTAGTGCAGGTCAATAATTTAATTAGGTTTATGTTTATTTCACAAGTATTGTTCCTTGTCTGTTCACTGTACAATTGACTTTCAGCTATGTAATCTATGTTTATAGGATATATAATGTGATGATTCCTTTGTAAATTGTTGATCGATTTGCTAACTGACTGTTGATTTCTATAGCACACATCCGGTAATTAAAACGTGTGACGATACTGAATATTTTATTTTGTAGACAGTCAATCTTTAAAGCCATAAAGTCACATAGCAGACAAAGATAATCAACCAAACATCAATATAAATCAACATGCAATCGATAAGAGTGTGGCATACTTTATTTCTCATTGCATTTGTGGGGACTTAACGTGATGGATCAGGTGTCGAAGGACCTACACGAAGGCCAACATGAAGATGGTAAGTAAGAACTGAGAAGTCTAGACAATCATGCGTTCTATCTGACCTCCAGACCCTTCCCTTCTCGAGGGGACTATTGGCCACCATACTAGTCAGATAGTATATCTAACGGAAAGCCAAAAACTGCTTGTTTGCAGTTGGCGAGTGGTGGGTGTGGGTATACAGAGGCGTCCAAATAGTCAATTTTGACATTTTTTGAGACTTTTTTTTTGTGCCTTAATTATATATTGTACAACACCACAGAGTTTATCGTAATTATATATTATTTATTGAAACAACGTACACAATTCTACATATAGGCCTACAATCAATGTTTTCTAATTTAGGTTAAGGATGAAATAATATCATCGATTGATTTATTATTCCATCGTATACAATTTAGGATTTATTACCTGGTGGTAAAGGCCTTACAAAACTAACAATACTAAAACCTAAAACTACTGACCAATTATTCAAGTACATAATTAGGAAAACGAATGATGAGACTAATGATGAGACTATTCAGGATAAGACCGTCTCTCTGTTGTTTCAAGACTTCGAGGTGGTCTTATAATCAATATGAATAACAAGTAACATTACTGCAAAGATTATTGCATTTTCAAGTACGCACCTTGCAGCAAGTTTCTTATCTTAAGCTATTGTATCGAGATTTAGGTATGATTTTATATGACCAATAATAGTGGGGATTTATAAAAATAGATATTCATGGGATATTCTATTATAGTTTTAAAATCAAGCAACGCATGAATAAACAGAAGAAAAAGATGGAAGAGCGAAGAGAAAGAAAATTGAGAAGATAAATTTAAATTCAGTATACCGAAGAGAAAGAAAATTGAGAAGATAAATTTAAATTCAGTATACCGAAGAAATAATGTTATTGTCCCTTTTTTTGGGTGCTTCTGAATTCTGATGTCAAACGGTCAGCGCAAGCAACTCCAAACTTTTCCTTGACATACTCTCATACCAGAAAAGATATGAATAATATATAATTTTTGATCAAAGTCAGTTTTTCATCTTTGGAGAAAAAAAAGATCAGATGGTGACCATCTCGTTTAAAATGTCCATCGAGAGAAGAGAATAAGCGTTGACAGTTCAGACGATTTAATCGATAATACATTTTTTGTAAGGACCTCCATTGTTTTAAGACTCTAAGGCAGACTTGTCCTCAAAAGATATGACAGAGGTGTGTATCAGTTTGAAAATACATTTACCGCTCCCCTTGGCTCAATCAGATTAGTCTCCGTTTTAGAAAATGAAGACAGATAGGCGGGGGTTCAAATCCCAAATAAGACATGGATTTTTTAAAACATCCTTTGGATTTTTTAACATCCTTCCACCTTTCATCACTGCATCTTTTCACCATCACTCATTCATTCGTACCCCCATACAGCCTCGCTGTTGCCGTTGGTGGGATCGTTGCAAGAATCTCAGAAACACTTGTATACATATCAATACACCATTATCTGGGTAGTGGGTATTAAAAATATATCTGATTCTAGTTTCTACTGGATTAGAATTTCAATTTCAATTGGTATTACATTGTGCTGTTCAAAGTTGTCACAATATTAAAGCTCGAATATTGTCTTCCCAGATGTGCTAAGTATATCGTCGATCTGCTCAAGTGATGATCTGAGCGAAACAATGCAAGAGACAGTAACTGCTGGCAACCAGCGCTGTGTTCTGGTCAGTGGTACATCATGTCACCAAGATGGGGTGGAATCCCAATTTCCAGCCCACCACGTGAGTATAATCCCCTTCTTTATTCTGTGCTACAGCTTAAAGTTTCTTAAAGTAAAAGTTTTTTTCTACTGGACTGAATCTGTCAACCTTGTGATATTACATCAGACGATCAGAAAATGGACTTTACTTTTGTCTCAATCTCGATGTTTGATCATTCTATGGTACAATCAAGGTGAGAGCACGCATGGTGCTTGTCTTGGATAATGCAGTTCCGAAAAACAACCGATACAAGGAAACGTAGTTTGAAAACTGGAGATACTTTTTCGTCTTATGGGGTAACTACCCACGTAATATTTTTCATGTCAACGTAACATATAAACGGCCGTAGTGACTCAACACCTGAGCATATTGTTGTGAAATTGCTTCACATCATTAAGAGAAGTATCATCTGATATACTGTTGATTGGGTTACATGCTTTTTTTTGTACGGTCCATAGTGACGTAAACATTGATAGCAAAAATGTCATGTGTTACTGTTCCATACAATTGATCTTTCAACATTTGCTAGTGTAAAATCCGACTCATCAACTTGCTGGACAATTATTTCTGAATCTTGAGATTGGTATTCCTTTTGTGGACCTATAGAATATGTTGTGAATGTGGACCTTGATATTGTGTATTATGACGATGCATTTATTGATTTCACATCTTGCATAGTTGAAGTTTTATGATCATTCAATTCGGTAAAATCCACTGGCAAATCTTTTCTCCCTCTGGGTGCTGGGTTCGTCACTAGTGGACTATCTGTTATTATAGTGTAATAAGTTCAGCAGTATTTTTTAGTAGGCAACCCATGACAGAATGGTACGAAATTCACTTTCAGTGTCAGATTGCAAGGACTCGAAACCACCCCACCCCACCCCACAATTTATTTTATTATTCAAAGGCCAGCTTTTGGCCACGCATATGGGCGAGGTATATTTTATTTGTCGATTGTCAGAAATTGTGAAGAAATTTCTCTTTATTCAATATTTCAAATCAGGTGTCTCTTGTCTGCTTCATCCGGTCCGAAGTCCGTCACGTTGTAGTAAAGGTATAGGAACTCCATGGTGCATGTGTTTTACTTGTGAGCGAGATGGCTTACAAGATGAGCATGTAAGGTGCAAGTTGCAACAAGATAATCAGTAGCCACTTTGAAGTATGCATTTTAAAAAGAGACTTACAGTCTTAAAACGGAAGCTTTATTACTCCTAGCTTTATGATAACATGCAATTACATCAATCATTATCACAATTAATTCAACACAATCGAATGACTATGAAATTAAAAAATTATAAACAATGATTCATAGATTGATTTACAACATTTTGGGATTAATAGAGATATAGGCCTATATTCAAGAATGACACAATACACTTCATGGTCTCAAAATGTAATTACTGAAGAAACATAGTAAATCGACTTTTGCACCTCCGTCCGTTGCTCAATCAGCTGAGGCACCGCTTTAGAAACTGAGTGAGATCGGGCGTGGGTTCTAGTCTCGCACAAGGCATGGCGTAGTTCCATTATCAGCTGCTCATTCGTACCCCATTACAACCTAGTTGGTGGCAGAGTGAAGCGAATAATAATCATATCATCCTCTTCATCTTCATCGAAATGTTTGTTTGCTATGTTCTATGGTGTCATTTTTTCTTGCAACTAGAAATCGGGAAATTTATATTACTAAACAGTGAATAGTAGAAAAAGCGGAGTACTCGAAAAATGACCGAAGGTTTTAAAAGCTATTTGATTACATGTTTGTTGATCCATATCCACAATAAAACTATTTCAACTCTTGAATATCTATACATTCATACGACAAGATACTATAAGATAATTTCTTTTTTTGAAATACAGGTGCTGATTATATGAGCCGAGTGTATGAACTTTTGTGATTTTGTGCCGGCATACAGGTCAGGAAATAATACCAATCGACTTGAAACTTTTTCCGCATATTTTCTGTAATTTTCATTGCATATCAATACCAGAATAGGCTGGGATTGTTTTTTTAAAAGAATCGGTGTAACGGTTTTCCCAGAAAAAAATTTAGGAAGTTTGAAAAAACCCATATGAATAACCCGGGGGGAAAATACTTGGAGAACAAATAAAATTTCATGAGCTTCAAAATTTTTACTGAGTATGGCAAAAACTATATTATACACATTTTCAGTGATTTTTGAAACATTCGGATGGGAAATAACAAAGATAACGCATTTATAATTTTTTTTTTCAAATCAATCAAATCTATCAAGAAACCAATTAAATCTAAGAAACAAGTGTCACCAATTAATTGAAAACGATTAAAATGAGTGATGAATAAAACAGGAAGGCAGTGACACAATTGCTTGGAACTCAAGGCGCTTATCAACAGGCAGGCAGAAGGGTTGTTGAACGTTTGAAGTAATCTAAGGACTGTACATGTGGATTGAGCGACAGAATATTTTTGATTCTAGATTGCCATACTTCTAAGCCCAACGCACATACTGCGTTTTCCTAGTAAATGTCTCATCAGTCTAAATACGTATGGTATTGCATTGCAGGATTCAATCTTCAATTGTATAAGAGTCATTTCAATGTCAAATCAAAGTGTAAAAGAAAGATTGAGAAGAATAAAAAAGTATCTTTCCGACCAACGAATCAATATGCTTATAACATATTGAACTATTTTAGATACCACACACTGCCAAGTATAAGCAAAACAGAGATCATAAAAAACAATTTACATCATAGGTAAGTAGGATGAAATATGTATAAACGCCACTCCGTCACCTAAAAAGGCTGAAATGATCAGTTCCAACCCAATGATCAATTCATGTTAGAAATGATTACTTGTTAATTAACTTCTAAAAAGAACTAACAATTAATCCTATAAAAAGCAAAGAACTTACTCTAGAGTGAAAGTATATGTCAAGAATCTATATTATACACTTCTGTAAGTAGCGTAGTGCAGCTATGACGTTACACGAATTACAAACACTGAGACGAAATCACCGAAGTTGAACCTCAGCTTTAATTCCACATGGTTGAATTCATGAAAGCAAAATCGTAATTGTTTGAATGCACCTTGTATCTACTAGACTAGTTTTCATGTCAGTCACAATCACACCGTTACATCGTCAAGTCTGCAAGGTGGTCGAAACAATAGTAGTCCGAGCAAAAGTGAGCCGACCATGCGATCTGAGCAATACGGAGTTGACACTTTATATTATATTAAATACTCAAATTTGGAATTAATTAAATGAAATAACAATATAGTTCACCGATTCAGTGACTTTTTGAACATGGCTTTCAGAACCGATATCAACAATTACATTAATTAGATTGTGCTACCTCTTACTTGACTTATAAATTGACTTTATTGTTTTGTTTTTGTTACAAATAATTTGAAGTGATGACAAGTGGATACCGGTATGAAACATTTTCGGTTTACCGTTTTATCGCAACTAAATCATTCAAACTGAATATGCATCTTATATATTTACTAGTTGAGGTTGTCAGTTTTCAAGCAAGTTGTATATGAAAGTGTGATTGTTTTGTGTATGTATGAGTGAGAAAGAATTAGTGGTAATGAGTGATGAGTAAATCAAGTACCATTGCAAAGGAATCAAGAAATGGCAAATATTACATCAACGTCACTAGGCCTACTCTCGATTATCTTGGTTGGTCGAATCCTCCACAACAGGTAAGAGTGTTGAACATATGTAATAAGACTGACGTAACAATTGAACCAGCGGGTAATTAAATAGAAATTCATGAAACATTGAGAGTGAGAGAGAGTGAGAGAGAGATGAAGAGAGAGATAACACATTTATTCATGTCTAATAATCACAAGTATTTGACTGAGTGCAATTAAATAAAAATTGATTTGAAAACTTGGTTTGAAATTATACATTTATTGAAGTTTGTGTGGAAATTAGTTTGAATTTGGAGAGAAAAATGTTACGATGAAAATTACAATAATAATAATAATAAATATTTATTCATATTTATTAAGTGAATGTCAAAAACCTGGAAAATTCTTTTGACTATACCGGGAACAATCGTCTAGAAGCCAGTAGTATACTTTTGGGATTGATCCATTTGTGTCTATACTTTCTGTTGTACATGAACCCCAATAACTATAACTGTTACAATATCAACTATCTATGGGCTAATTTCAGTCAATATGCATTTGCAGTTTAGGTAAGAATTAACAATTAAAGGAGAATTGAAGAAAGAATTGAAGAATTATTAATTAATTGAATATGTGAAAATATTCACCATCTTTGTTGTTCATGACTAGTTTTGTAGACTGGTTTGCCAATAGTTACCAAGACATTTTAAAATAGTATAATGAGGCTAAAATCAAAGTTCGCCGATAGGTCTTCAAAATGAACAGCCACGTTTTTTGCCAGTGGAATAGATAATAATAATATATTGTTACACGAACAGTAGTTAGGGGTCAGGACTCGAACTCACGCTCGCCTCTATCATGCATGCAGACTTTCGTAATCAGTGGCTGTCCAGTGATGCATGTGGACTCATCTTGCTCAACTTGAACACACCGTCATCAAATGTTTTTGTGGTTATCGAGTCTTTTCAAGTAGATTCCGGTGTTTCTCTTGAGTTCAGTAGAAATGTTCAGTAGTGCCGAATCCACTCGCAGAATGGTTCATCTTAATTTTCTACCGCTTGAACAATTTCACTATAACCATACAACATCATAATGTTACATATTCTATACATCAATTAGTCTATACCTATAGAGTTACTCCCAAATAAATTTCGTTCTTACAGTATTATTGTTGGACATCAGTCCTATATTGAGCAATAACCACCTAAATATTCTTTAAATAAAATACACTAAAATTATGTTTGGTATTGTATTTCGTGCATATTTCAATTGACGGAATCGGATTTAGATAAAATGTCTAATAGCTCTAATTCCGGTGTCTTCATACATAATCTTTCTCTAATGGGTACACGAACTATGTAACAATTATACTTTTAAAGCAACCCAGTGAACAAATTTCCTAGTATTACTACAGTAAATCAGTAATCGCTATCCTCTTTGTAATAAAAGATAGATATCTATCAGCTATCAGCCATTCAGTATAAAAGTAGTGTCTTTCAACATCCATTTTAAATTACAACGGATCTATCCTGTATAGGGTAGAACATTCCTTTCAGACTGATCTATTATATGAACACCGGCACATTTTAGTTTTTATTGACTGAATATGATTTCCTGTCAGTACAGTAAAAACAGGTCGATAAGAAGTATAAGACACTCGTGTATTTAAGTAATGAGATAATCACCAACAGAAGTTGAGTTTCAATTAAAGTTATCGTGTGAAAAATGATAATATCAATGACACGATCAACATTGGTTCAATTCACAGAAGTTCAATAAGCACACTACGATTATTTCATTTCGAAAAACGGCTGTACTAGAATTATGTTGCAATACCTTGCCTGGTTACCAATCGAAACAATAGTGGAACCGTAATCCAAATAGAATACAAATTACGTTTTACTTCTCTTGTACTTGATTAAACTAGGTGCTATATTATCCTATAGTGAATAGTATATAATCTACAAAACTTTGACTCAAACATCACTCTATTGATTCACCAGAAAAAATACTCGGAATAAATACCTCCAGAGAAGCTCATTAGAAGTCTCAACTAAAACATGTATCAAAATCAAAATCAAACTTCATTCTCATTTGGAAAATGAATTGTGGTTGGATATTGCTTTGTGAAAAGAGCATTACCAGGAAATATTTTGGAATGCTGACAAATGTTCATAAATTATTGAGGAAAATAGCATCATGCTTCTTTTTAGCATTGTTCATAGAAAATAATCATCACCTTTCTCTTTGAATTGAAACAAACACTGTATGCGTCAGTAATTAATCCTGCCTGTACAATGATACTGCCATTGTTTATTAGAAGAAAGCAATGCTTGTAGAACTAAAATCTTGTTTCTCGACCACAATGATATAATCTTACACAATTGAAATGTAGATGACATATCTTAGCGAATACCTCACTTCCTAAAGGTTATATGGAAGTGTGCTTAGTTTTGAGATGGAACCGGTTGAACCCAGTCCGAGAGAATGCAAAAAATACGTAAATCGATTTAGCGGAGTATCAGATTTTGGTGAGTTGACTTTGGAACGCTATGGAGTGTCAAAATTATATTACTACAAAAGAACAGGTCTTTTAACATTTTCAGTGCGGTATGCGTAAGAATTTCACAACTTAAAAAATTCACACAGGCATGCAGTGACATTTTTGTTTTGCTGAATAACCTTTGAAAATAATGATATTAAATGTTAATATCATATGTCAACTGTAGATGTGCTTATTGTGAAAGTATTAATCATATTTGTGTTGTTGTAGTGTAATAAGTTTTATATCTCATACATTTCAAAAGTTATCCCCAGAAAATTGATGTCTCGCTTAATCGACTCCTTGCGTCTTGCATTCTCAAATTGAAATAAAAATATAAATAAATCGACTTTAGAGCAAAACTTGAAAAGAGTATACGATATTGGCAGTTTTACTGAACTCATGTCTAGTGCTATTGATTTCATTTTGTCAATTTCGTTCTAATAATTAGAAAAACTCGGAACTCGTCATTGACGTATAAGCGGTACACGAGAAGGATGGCAGCAAATCTCAGGCTAGTGTTCAAAATAATTTCGAATACGCGATCAGAACAATTGTAAGAAAAACAGAAACAGACTGAATAGGCCTAGATCTGTCAGTTTCGTCCAACTTGATAACTACTAAAAAGTCAAATTTCCAATTGAAAATATATATGACTTGATATCAGAATAGTGTACATCAATTTGGCATCCATTGGGAGTTGGGACTTCCATTGCTCGTTAATCTTAAAAATGTCATGTAATTCTGGGTGAGACTGAACTCTAGTGTTATATATAATCACTGCTGATGATTGTTGTTAGTATGCCAAGGAACAGAGGAACAAAATGTTTTCGGTGTGGTCGTTTAGCACAGATAAAATGTTGATGTATCATGTGTAAATAAATACACTTGTGCTAACATTCGTAATAAAATTGACAACTTCATTTTGAAAAAATAATATATTTTTCAAACTAGAGAAAAATCAATTATTATTAATATATATTCTCACAGATTCTCTACAAATCAAGTTAACAAAACTTCGTTAATATGTTAAATAAACTCGGTGAGTATAGAATAGAGAATTCATCAGTTGGTTATTTCATTTTTTAGGACAGATATATGATCAACATACGAAGAACATACGCGATGAACATGATAGAGAGTAAATAAGAGAATTATTATATTAACAGTATTCTGTTTCACAACTTTTATGCACTTTAATTGAACTATACTTATAGATTTGATATTCCTCTAATTTGTTCCAACTGTTTAACTGTTCATGAGCCTTGTATTTCTTTCAATATGATGCGTGACTCGAGGGCTGGGCATAATTACACCAATTTATAAGTCATGCGACTAAATAATTTTTATCAACAGATAATCATAGACAAATTATGCAATGATAATTTCGATTTAATTCGGTGGTTGACAAAACATTTCTTCCGAGAAAAAGTGTTGGTGAATAAAATAGAGCTGATAAATACTTTCAGCTATGTCATCTGGTACAGAAAGTAAGTAACTTTGATTTGGCACGATAATGTAGAACGTACATTGGAACGTTTAATCGTAGAGCGTTTAATACACTCGTCTTCTTCTTGCTATAGGAAATCTTCTTCGTTTCTTATATTCTCCAGTCTCCATGCACACATCAAATGGAAAGGAACCAATTGTACCAGCACTTAAAAAATAACATTTCTCTAAATTAGCGTTCGAATCACTGAAACAATATGCTCTGAAAAAATATATCAGTTGAAATATCCCCGGAAAAAATATACAAAAATCTAATCTTCCTAGTGAGAAAATAATGGAAATATCACCGGAAACATCATATCCAGGAAAAAATATCCCCAGGACGAACAGAGTGAGGACTCCGTAGGAAAACTCAAACCTAACCTAACGTTACCTAAACTAACCTGAAGGAAAATTAAAATACTACCTTAATAGGCCTGAATGTAAATAATAAATGACGATTAACAAGTTTATTTTGTTATTCTGAGATATAAGTAATATATATTGTTTTATTTTAAATTCTAGATGATGTCATCTGAATTATTTTCAAGTAGCCAGACAATCTATTGAATCAAATACCAACAAACGTTTGCTCCAGTTTTCAGGTATTTTTTCCAGCGATATTGTTTCAGATATATTTTCCGGGGATATTTCTTGGCTTCCCTAGTGTCCACGAGACAAAATACACATTTTCTCCACACTCTATAATAATAATAATAATTATTATTAGGCCTATTATTATTATTATTATCATAACTCATTCACAGTATACTTATTTACAAGCTATGTTTCGTCAGGACAGTACAAAATATTATCTCTAAAATTTATATAATAGTTCGTCAATATTAAAAAACTCTTCAACAGATAACGTTTCACAATAATTTAAAAAATATTGAAATAATCTAAACATGTCAATTCTTCATGAAGAGCATTAAAAAGTTTTACTGCGTTATGGTCAAGTCCCGACTCATAGAGGGCAGTGTGGTGACTCACGGTTACAAGATTATTTTTTATCACAAGTGCTGTACTCATGGGTAGTTTTACTTTCAAATATACTAGAATTCATTTCGATGAAACAGACCAGTTCTAGTATGTAAAAAGATGTTATTGTCAAAATATTGAAATTCTTGAAAAGTCCTCAGGAGCTATCACATCTTCGTTTCTTCAACGTAATTCTCATGGCATATTTTTTTGTTCAAATATTTTCTCCGTGTATTTATTCGTTGAATACTGAAGTCGATATCGTGAAAAATATTGTATGTGCTAGCGAATGGTCCATGTAAACATGAAATTATAATTGTCATGTCAGATGGATCAAAAAACATTTTCTCAACGTTTGTTTTTTATTGCGTAATTACTGGCCAAATTAAAACTAATTTGTGAAATAATGGTATAATTCAAGTTATGTGTACATGGTTTATCAACATGAGTAACAATGATACAAATGTACTTTCACCGAAAACCTATATTGAGATATTTCTATCGAATTGCACATAATTCTCTACAGGAAATTGTACAGAATTGAATAAGAGCATAATAGATGATATAGGATTGGTATCCCTAATAGGTATTAGAATAGAATATGAAGAGGATAACAATCAATTACATTACGAATCATTCCTATATAGAAAAAATCATAAATAACATTTCTTTCTCATATCTCTCTTCATATAAAAAGGATAGGCCTATAACATTGATCACATTTTTGGTATACCTAATTTAGCCCAATACTACACACAATAATTATTGATATCTTTAGATTTCGTGAAAAGAGACATTATTGAAATTCAATCAAGCCAACGGTTCCAATTTCACTCAACATATTTTATCCAATTTAAAGTTTAAACATTCTATTTCAAAACGAAAGTAATGAACGGTGTAGAAAAAATTACTAAGCATATCAAAATGTGATAGTATTGGCCACAGAGTATGGTCAATGCACACTTTTCTGTACTCAAGGTTATTGCATGACCTAACCCAATAGAGTAAGTGAATGTATTATTAAAACAAAAAATGAAACCATCACTTGCCGTCAGCTAGGTTAACGGAGACAACCGGACACTTGTTCGGCAGTGCTTGTCTTTCATGTCCACCAATTCAGGACGTCCGTGAAGTTGGCTCCTCAGATATCAGAAAGTGGTACAATTATGTTACCATTCATTAGTGGTTCGTTAGTACCTGTTAGTACAGTACTTTATTTAGTGAGTACCCCTCTGGGTCCATGTGAGGGGCCAACTTGTGAGAAGCCCCTCACATATCTCCGATCGTGAAAATTCCAACGGCCAGCGTCAGTCCTTCGTTACTACCCACTACCGGTTAGTACCGTCAACATTTAGTCGAGTTTTAGTCGAGTTTTAGTACTGTCTTTGGTCTAGTTTCAAAACCTAGACTCTCACATTTATCCTGACCAAACAGAACAAGTACTAACGGAAATTTTGATGGTACGAACAGGTACTGATGAAGTACTAAGATTGCCGTTGAAGATCAGCGGCATGTGAGGGGTTGGCATGAAAGTTGCTCCTCACATGAACAACGCGTTATAAGGACTGAATCAAACTTGTACTACGGTACTAACGGTACTAATGGAGCACTAACGATTGCCGTAGGAGATTTCAAGATTGTGCATTTGTGAGGGGCTGAAGTGAAGTGGGATCCCTCACATGTACGAGTTATAAACGGCGGAACCAGAAGAGTACCAACGAAAATATTAACTGTACTAACGGGTAAGTCGAAGGACTAACGAATTTCACTGATTTTTTAGATTGGACATATGTGAGGGGGCTGGTTTGTAAAACTGAATATATATCCGTACCAAACGGAAGGAGTACTAACGGAAAGTTTTACGGTACTGACGGTTAGGGGCCAACTTCAACAGACGCCAATGTAGTTAATTAGTAACATCAAGTATTACTATAAATACTGCTTGTGAGAAGCAATTTTATTATCAGCATCCAAGGGCCCCACATCCTCTATGAATAAATGCATCCATGCAACCGTGCATTTATTACATTTGTTAACATTCGATTTTGTGTATTACAAACACTGTGATGCTACATCAGACGAAAGATATATAACCAGGACATATCACGCAATTTTGAAATAAAACTGACCCCTTTACTTTATATTTTATATAAACTATACATGAAACAAAAGTTATAAAAATACTCATACTTGACATATTCTTGTTTAGCCATAAGAATGAACTGTCATGGTAGAATATCTTTTTTCCATGGTTACACGGCCTTTACAATATATTGAAGAATACGCAATTATTGAACAAGGCAATTATGTTTCCACATTTTTTTCACCCTGCAATAAAGTTTATGTCAATGAAAATCATTGAAAAAACAGATATTCTCTAGATAATAAATTAGACTTGTCTTCTCAATAATAGTTGCTTTTCACCAGCAGACATTCGATTAGTAAAGGTGACAAATTATCATAATGATGATAGATCTAATTATAATACCATTTAATCACAGGCATTTAATCTAGTCTCACCAATGCATAACCTCACAATGATAGATTCATCTTGCAATCTTGGAAAGTTCTCAATAAGATAGTTTCAAGATTGTTTGTATCTCATTAAACCTAGTTATCTTCTAGCATAAAACAATGCTCCGTTATTGTTCATGGGTTGCACTTTCACTGATGCAACTTTTAGCCTAGAAGTGAACAATTTCATACTTGGTGACTTATTTTGTAAGTCTTATTTATAGGTGTAGGTAATTATTTATCGAAGATTACTGTAATCTTTTGCATGTCTTGATTGTGGATGTGATTATGAAACACGTTTTTCCCGCTTGATTTAACTTATATAGAAAACCACAATCAAGAACGTAGGAGCCTACAAGTGAAAGCATAAACAAATCGATGTATCAATTTATTGTGAAAAATAAGTTTTACATTTCTATGCATATTCAGGACACTGTATTATTCAATGACACGTTATTAATTCAATACGCAAAAGTCTACTCTAACCAATGTTGAACCATTAGTTCGAATGTGTTTTAGACAAATGGCATATAACAATGAATATTTTAAGGGCATGAGAACATTTTTGCCATGAAAATATGGACAAAGGAAATGTTTACGTACATATACCGGAATGATCAACTCTTTATAGGAGTGGTGAATATGTTTCAAATGTTTAATGTGAACATAATAATAATATTAGTAGTATTTGATCATTCATCAATGCACAATGGTATTTGAATGGCAGTATGAAATATCCTGGTGAAGCTAAAACACTGTCCTAAGTATTTTTTTATTCGAGTCCATACACGAACATATTATTTTATTTAATCCAAAGTCTAATTTGAGGTCAGGGAATAACGCCACTCTTGCATATAGAGACGAATCCTCTTTTTCACCATTACCAAGGTGATACTGAATTCATTCTACCGATGAGACTAGGTTTAATCGAGAAAAATAAGGAAAATAAAATTGAACATGAAACATGAAAATTAAGAACATGAACACAATATATCAGCTATATTTTCTCTCAGCATTACTATTAGAAAGCCTTATTGAAACATTCGCATACATTTGGTGTCTTCATTTTCAAGACAAGTTGAGATGAAACTAACTTGAGGGTGCATGCACTCACTGTGTTCATAAAAATAGAGAAATTCATATTTACTATTCTTTTCCACGTTCCTTGTAGGCCTAATTGAATAAAAAGTATATCAACTCTAAGATGATTTTATGCTCTTTAATTAATATCACATCCATTTTTGTGAATTCAATCAGTTTTAAGATAATACGTCAATTGATACCAACAATGTGATAGAAATTTATTGATGTATCATCTTGTCAAAAATCGGTCAAAAATAAATCATGGCGTTACGCCTGGGAGGGCGAGGGAGGAAGAGGGATGATTTGGTATGAGGTGCTCGGAATTGGCTCTTCATAAGCGCCACAATCATTTTTATATGTGTTGTTTGATTAGTTTTATTGTAATTCAAAAATTATACGCGGGTTGTACTTTAAAATTGTTTGATCAAATATAAGCTAGTTGTTTTAAATGTGCAGGTTATGGTAAGTGATGTTTGTTTTAATGAATTCAACTTGAGTGAAACATTTCGTTGAAGATGTCTTGAAGAATATGAACAGTCTGTGAAATCTGTTCTTTCGTCACTAAAATCGTAATTTCGGACGAATATAATTGGATGAGGTTAAGCGAAAACAGTTGAAAAACGAATTATTATGCGTTCTTTGTTTTTGTTCGTGCTCCAAAATTCAAACGACACATTTTTATGAAATGTGGCATGCACAGATGTCATCTGACTTGCTACTAAATGGTTTTGAGGCGCAATAAGTTGAACCACTTTTGAGAAAAATATTTCGAAATTATTCTGAAAACCCCTCACAATAATAGCTCAGAGGGTATACAATTTGCGAACAAGTTGACGAAAGTATCCAGTTCTATTTTGGTGAAAGTATTGAAGATACATTTTTAATTTGATAAATGTCTCCTACATCCTACTGATCTATTACTTTTTTTTTACCAATATGTGATATTACGTTTGAGTACACTTATAGAATAGAATATTATCAGGTCCGTGAACCTGTCCCCCCCCACTCGAGCACTAATTATGAAACTTGGTCAGGATTTAGTGCTCAATTAGTGCTATCGATTTGTCAAGTATTAGAATTAGTGCTCCGATAGTTCCCGAGATAATGGCATTTGTTTGTGGGGGGGGTCAAGTTCACGCTCCCCCCCCCACTCGAGCACTAATTCTGAAACTTGGCCAGGATTTAGTGCTCAATTAGTGCTATCGATCTGCCAAGTACTAGAATTAGTGCTCTGTAAGTTCCCGAGATATTAGCGTTTGAAAGTGGGGGGGGTCAAGTTCACGCTCCCCCCCCCACTCGAGCACTAATTCTGAAACTTGGCCAGGATTTAGTGCTTAATTAGTGCTATCGATCTGTCAAGTACTAGAATTAGTGCTCTGTTAGTTCCCGAGATATGGGCGTTTGAAAGTGGGGGGGGTCAAGTTCACGCCCCCCCCCCCCAGTGAGCAAGGATCATGAAACTTGGCCAAAACTTACCTTATAATTAGTGCTATAACATTGCATAGTTTTAGAATTAGTGCTCGGATAGTTTTCGAGAAAAACGATATTTAAGGTGCTATTTTTTTCGGGAGGCGCGCCAACCAAGCGCAAGGCGCGAAATTCGAATGCCTAACCGTCAAAAACGTACATACGTCGTTTTGCGTGTTACTTCCTTCCCGAAATGACTTCGAAATGAATCAGTTGATGTTTAGTTCACAAAATAACTATTGGGAAAACTACATACATGTGTTTTTTGACTAGTGAGTGTACACATTCGAAGAATTGAATAGAATATTATTTTTAACTATATTATTTGTTCCATTGAAAAAACTGCATAGCAAACGAAATTGCTGGGATGGAATATGAACAGCTATTGCTGATTTTATATTTGCAAAACATTTCAAATCGTCACACATTTTTTTATGAAACCTTTCACGCCTTTAGAATTACTTCTTGTCAGCATACACACTTCTCTCAAATGAAGCCAGACCAATTGTCGTTTAAACTTCATTATTGAGATTGAATTACGAATCAATCGTTGTTTTCTCTTCCACAATTCACACATGAGGAATAAACGTTGAGTCATTTACAAATATCAACACTCTCCCTATGATCATACCTTTTTCACGGATTTTAATGGTCTTTTTAATGGTGTTGGATTGTAATACTGCTTGATGGTTTATTAGGTAAGGAAGCGGTCGTAGCCTATAATGTGGTAACTATCTTGCCATACGCTGGAGAGAAGAACAATACAGTCCTCGGTAAAGATGGTCGTGGATACTATGCGCTATCTCTACCCTTGCTTCATTGAAAAGTTTATTGATAGTATACAATGATTACCGAATGAAATAATGATTGACAGATGATTACATTAAATTGAATATCTTGTACATGTCTATGTACATGTCTACACACCATCAACACTTGGTGTAATATATTCATAAATTTCCCAAAATACTCTAAATACAATAATGAATTGAATGCAATAGATTTTGAAAATATCTCCGGCTGAATTTCAAGATTTTCATTCGACAAATAATAATAATCGAATAACAAATTAATGAAGTAGAAAAAACACACGATAATAACAAATCTCACGTGAATGTATAATGAAAAAAATTAGGCATGGTGAAAAATAATGGGATAGTAAAAAACAGTAATGTGAAAAAGTATTAGTATGAACAGTAATATGAAAATGATACGAAAATACTACAAAAATGGCGAATAATGAATGAATTCATCGTTGAAAAATGAATGTGAGTATGAATGGTTTTTCAAAATGGTAATAGATCATTTGAGGCTAAAATTCCTATCAAATTTATAGAATCACTGTTTAGATTAAACTTCCTACAGAATTCTACAAAAAAAACTTGTGCCTCCTCTAGCGCCTATCAAAAGACCAGTCACAGTGATATTCGAAATATTATAGGTGGTTCTCAAGTATGAAGATGTAGTTTGAGTACTTTTAATACTTGTACTTTTAGTATTCACCAAATTTTTGCCGTAACAAGCATTGGATACCCACAAATTATATTTCCCTGATGGCATGTTATTAGTATTTAATGTGTGGCAAACTAGTGTAAGATATATTATATTATTGAATAGTTTATCGTTCTACGAATGCAAAAAAAATAAAATTCATCATTCACTCGGTCCGAGTATAGTGCGTGTGCTTGGTTTTGAATATTCGAAAATACGTTTCAAAATTAAAGAAATATTAGAATAATATTCAGAAAAAAAATCGTCCAACGATAAAATAGAATGTCAATAATGAATAATAACCGACAATAACGAATGATTCATTGGACGTGAATAGATCTTAGTTATCTTCACAATGCGTCGTTAAACACAAGTATAAAGTATCAATTTAATTCAAAATAAATAATTATCTCCAATGTGACTCTCTTGTGCGAAGACGTGATAATATAATTATCCAATACATAACAAATGGTAAGAAAACAATACAGTATAAGATTCATTTGATGAGGAAATTAAATTATCGATGTACAATGAGCGTCTAGTTTATTTATTATTTTGAAAGCTAGGCATTTCCAGGGGTTGAATCAGTGCATGCTGCATGACATGATGAACGACATATTTTTACAAAATATTTGAGACTACTATCCCCATATAAGACATGTAATTTTTTGTGATCATCTGTCAATCATTATTTCATTCGGTAATCATTGTATACTATCAATAAACTTTTCAATGAAGCAAGGGTAGAGATAGCGCATAGTATCCACGACCATCTTTACCGAGGACTGTATTGTTCTTCTCTCCAGCGTATGGCAAGATAGTTACCACATTATAGGCTACGACCGCTTCCTTACCTAATAAACCATCAAGCAGTATTACAATCCAACACCATTAAAAAGACCATTAAAATCCGTGAAAAAGGTATGATCATAGGGAGAGTGTTGATATTTGTAAATGACTCAACGTTTATTCCTCATGTGTGAATTGTGGAAGAGAAAACAACGATTGATTCGTAATTCAATCTCAATAATGAAGTTTAAACGACAATTGGTCTGGCTTCATTTGAGAGAAGTGTGTATGCTGACAAGAAGTAATTCTAAAGGCGTGAAAGGTTTCATAAAAAAATGTGTGACGATTTGAAATGTTTTGCAAATATAAAATCAGCAATAGCTGTTCATATTCCATCCCAGCAATTTCGTTTGCTATGCAGTTTTTTCAATGGAACAAATAATATAGTTAAAAATAATATTCTATTCAATTCTTCGAATGTGTACACTCACTAGTCAAAAAACACATGTATGTAGTTTTCCCAATAGTTATTTTGTGAACTAAACATCAACTGATTCATTTCGAAGTCATTTCGGGAAGGAAGTAACACGCAAAACGACGTATGTACGTTTTTGACGGTTAGGCATTCGAATTTCGCGCCTTGCGCTTGGTTGGCGCGCCTCCCGAAAAAAATAGCACCTTAAATATCGTTTTTCTCGAAAACTATCCGAGCACTAATTCTAAAAACTATGCAATGTTATAGCACTAATTATAAGGTAAGTTTTGGCCAAGTTTCATGATCCTTGCTCACTGGGGGGGGGGAGCGTGAACTTGACCCCCCCCACTTTCAAACGCCCATATCTCGGGAACTAACAGAGCACTAATTCTAGTACTTGACAGATCGATAGCACTAATTGAGCACTAAATCCTGGCCAAGTTTCAGAATTAGTGCTCGAGTGGGGGGGGGAGCGTGAACTTGACCCCCCCCACTTTCAAACGCTAATATCTCGGGAACTTACAGAGCACTAATTCTAGTACTTGGCAGATCGATAGCACTAATTGAGCACTAAATCCTGGCCAAGTTTCAGAATTAGTGCTCGAGTGGGGGGGGGAGCGTGAACTTGACCCCCCCCACAAACAAATGCCATTATCTCGGGAACTATCGGAGCACTAATTCTAATACTTGACAAATCGATAGCACTAATTGAGCACTAAATCCTGACCAAGTTTCATAATTAGTGCTCGAGTGGGGGGGGACAGGTTCACGGACCTAATATTATCGAAGTTTGAATGAATAAATTAGTTAACATCTAAATTTGTACCTATGAATTGTGTTATAAGGTATACAACTATACCGACTGGTTAGGAATAAGCTTTTAAAAAAATCTCTTTCGAAATCTTTTTTTTCAATCCACTTGGAATGATTTTGATTTTTCTTAAATCACCCACGTGAGAAATACAATGGAATCTCAACTAGATTTAATATTTCGGACGTCTATTAGGTTTTCTCAACTAATAAAACCATTTTTTGTGCTTTCAGGTGTCGACTAGAGACGACAAAATGGTATTGCAGCTAGTTTTACCACAGACTGGCTTCTCACAGAAGAACACCGATTCCCATCTGAAGGCCAATTTCACCCACTTTTGTAAGTGAATATGTTTTTCATTCGAACAAGAAGGACAAGCACTGGTTTAGAAACTAAAATCAGTCGTGCGTGTATACGCACGTGCGTATGTCACGTTGACTGATAGATGGATATATTTGTAAAACTTTGTTCTCAAATGGTTATTTTTAATTTCATTTCTTTTTATTAACATCGAAACTTGATACAGAATCATTGTATCCCAATTGAGACTAAAGATTGATGCATTCTACGATCGTTCGGACGGGTCACTACAAAGGCGATCTACCCCCCCCCCCCCCCCGTCCACACACACAAAAAAATCATTTTCAGGAAGCAAGTTTTTATGAGGAATAATATTTTCCCCATGTGGTTAGGCAATCAAGTAATGCATTAACAAAGTAATAGCAGGATTTTTAACTTCATGTAATAAGTAAAGTAATCGAAGTGTAGGGAGTGCTATAAAAATTAAAGTTACAGCAGGAAGAATTGTTCAAATGATCACAATTGTTTTCCCTTCCAACAAATAACGATTGATTGCGTTTTCATTCCGTTTTTTTAAACATTTTAAATGACGATTGTAAAAACTATGCAGTTATATTTTGATTATATTGGATTTATTTTTCAAAATTCGATTGGTGTCTCCAACATCCTACTGATCTATGACTTTTCACCAATATGTAATATTGCGTATGAGTATACTTATAGTATAAAATATCATCAATGTTCAATTGAATAAATTAATCAACATTCAATTTTTTATCTGGAGGTTGTGTTTCTCAGCAGATACATAACAGCAACAAACCAATTTATAAATAAAAAAAAAGAAATTTCACAATCCGTATTGTTTTAGCATTTTGGTGAGCAATTAAATATGATTGTCAACAGAAATCATTGAAATGAGTAATTGCATGCAAGTTGAATACATAATAACCATGTCAGTGGCGAGTCCAGTGTTACTGCAAGGAGCTATGCTTTCTTTCTGCATGCACTAATGCAAAGCTTTCCCTTATATTAGCGCCTCGTGTTCGTTGCATTCAAAAAAAGTCATTTAATTCTTCGGTTATGAATAATAGATACAGATATTACGTCGATCGTTGTTGCGTTCAAGTTCAAATGATAGTCTTGACACGAACATTCAACAGCAGAGCATCAACAAATATATATTAAAACAGAAATTCCTGATCAAGATAAGTTTTCAAATGTGAGAGAAAGGAATTTTCAACTAATCACGCATTTTAAAGTATACAAGAATTCAAGGAAGCCAAAAATTGTACATGCATTAACTGTGATACCTGATGTGTTTTTTTCCTTTTGATATGTAGGATTACTATTCGATGAAGTTTTAGTTATTTTAATATCTACTCTGTTATAGCCTGACGATTTTTAATACTTCAATTATATTATATAATTATTATAATTATCCCTCTGTACGTTACATTGTATGATATATTAACCAATATTTGGCTATGAAAATAAATACAATTAAAATACACGGAAAGTACAAAAGTTAATTACTTGCTCATAAAATGAGTGAAATTGAAATGAATTAAACTAATTGAACTAATTAAATTAAACTGAATAAAATGGATATAAAATTGTATCGTTTTAGCTCCAACATTACTGGATGGGTTGAAAGAATCAAAGACACAAACTGAAAGTGGTATAAATCTGTTCACTGTATCCTCAACCCCAAGTCGATCCAACAACCAGTTTTGCATCAACCCTAGATTACCTTCGCCTGGCGATGAGAGTCATGGGACAACGTTAAACTCAGTTGCCCTAGAACAAGGAAGCATTAAGGACGATCCACCATCATCGACGCAACAAGAAAAGCAGAAAATGTTCAGGTAACGATTTAAAAAAGTGTGCTTCCTCTCTGATTCAATTTGCACCTTCCGGTTGCTATCTATCGAATTGAAACCCCTATTATTACATTGGAATTCATTTAACAACCACATATCAAGGGAAACTTGAAAGTTTTCAACTAGTCACAATGTCAACCTCAGTCCTTGATACACCATTACATGCGAACAGTGACTATCACAGACAATTGTATATAAAGTATTCAAGAATTAAGATTAAATAATTTCTAAAGATTGTGGCAAGACTCATATGTGGACATTTCTTCATGATTATGCACAAGCTAGGCAATTTTCACCCAGAATAATAGAAACACTACAATGCAAATAACAAGAGACAAGCGCCAAGAGTGCATAAGTGATAGGTAACCTATCCTTTTCATAAACTGATTCAAGCCACTTAAGAGTACATGGGAGCCGATGTAGCGGAATATCAGTTTTTGGTTATAACTTTTGAACGGTATAAGATGTCGAAATTCTGATAAGAAGGAAACACAGATATTTTCTAAACCTTTAAAAAGGTGTAAGTAATAACTATTCATCTCACATCACATAATTGTCAGGCGTATGCGATTAAAAATGTGTAATCTAAAGCGTATACGCCTGACAATCAGGAGATTTTAGATTAATAGTTATTGTTCACATCATCTGAAGGTATTGAAAATATCTGTGTTTCCTCGTTTTTAGAATTTCGATATCTTAAACCTTTCAAAAGTTATCACAAAAAAACTGATATTCCGCTACATCGACTCCCATGGACTCTCAAGTCGCCTTCCATGATATTGAATGTTTTTCTACAGCATCTCTGATCTGTGGTAAATTGATTACAGAGCATACCTCACTGTCATCTCAAGCTGCGTGTATGCAGTGTTTATTGTCACCCTTGGTGTAGTCGTGTACATAAGCGACATAGTATTGGGACACACTCCGTTAGCAGAGGTGAGTACGACATCAAAGAAGTACTTCTACTAAGGCTAGTACAGCAGACCTACTGTAAAGTTTCATAGTTAATTTAGGTATAGTATATAGTATTGAAAAATAGTTGTAATCACGAAAGAAGAAATAACTAGTTTTAAAAGTGACAAAAATGTCGTGTAGCTAACGCTCAAAAATCGTCTGAAGCGATATACACTCGCCGCTCCCCCCCCCCCCCCCCCACACACACACAAATTAGTGGATCATTCATCTAAGGCACTGCTAAAGAAACTGATCAAGTTGGGAGTGAGTTCGAGTCCCGCATATATGGCATTGGATTCCAAATATCATTCATTCATCGATCATACGCTCATTCGTACCCCCAACTTAGCTAGCAGTGGGGTCGTCAATTAAACAAATGATCATCAACAATATACGCCTTCACTCGCTCGCCCTTGCTGCAAGGCGATCCAAGCCGCGTGCGTGAGCTACAATGAAATGGTCAGATCTAGGAGGATTAGCTCTTTTTGCACGGAAATTTCAAAAACATTCAAACAGAAAAGTACGAACACTCACCAGGTTTTTATGATAGGTTCAATTATTTCAAACATTGGAGAACTCTCCACGAACCTTTATGTTTTATATTTATTTTTTCACACCTCATTCAGTATTTAATATTTCTTCTTAGTTTTTTTTGAGAAGTTACATTGCTGAAAATAATCTAATTTCTTTGATTTCCAGTCTTTCAGTATTTACTTGGTGTCAATCGGTCTCCTCTATTTCCTGTTCCTCTACTTTGACATCAGAAGATACATGAATCAAGTGCACCAGAGAAAAGAAAAGATGAGAATGGCAGATGGTAAGACAGTAGGCCTACTTCATTTTAGAGCATGTTTCGAGATACGGTCATATTATAATTTGTAGCTTGAAATGTTTCCACAAACTGAGCGTCAGTTATTCTGTCGATTCGTCGATCAGTCGATTCCCACCATGGTCGACCATCCTGACAAGAGGCTTTCAGTCAGTCGTTATTATGAATTCTGAGATGGTTCCTTATATAAGAATCGGCCACGACAGTTTTCTTTCCCTTTTTCATTTTCCTAAAAATAATATCCAGATGGTGTCTAAAATTTAGCTCACTGTCTATAACAATTCCCAAGTATTTTAAGTTATCCACCATCTCAATAATTTTCTTACCGTCTGTAACTTGATCACAGAGTTCGAACTATCAGTGTTTTAGTGTTTCCCTGCTACTATGAAAATCCACTGTGATTTACCCACAATAAGCTTCAATTTATTCAACTGTAACCAATGTTCAATATTAATTCATTCATTATTCATTAGAAAATGTAAATTCTCAATATTACTTCCACTAATTGAAAGAACCATATCAACAGCATACATGTTCAGTCACAGCATTGATGGACTAACAATAATGGTCCAAGTACTGAGCTTAGAGGAACTCCATCACTACATTCTATTTGCTCTGACACTTCATTTCCAAATTAACTCTATGCTTTCTACCAGTCGCGAAATCTGTCATCCATTTCTGAGCCAATTTACTCACACCACACACATATATATATATATATATATATATATATATATATATATATATATATATATATATATATATATATATATATATATTTAAACAATCTATTTATATCAACAGTCTCAAAAGCTCTGGGTAAGTCCAAAAGCACAGCAATGGTCGAGTTCTCATTGTCTTTCTGTCTGAGCCATTCACTCAGTACATCATGTATGTCTCATGTCTCACATGAATACATTGGTCTAAAGCCAGACTGGTTTCACTAATTAGATTATTAGTTGATCATGCACAATTAGTTCAATCAGATTATTCGATATATAGATCCTGAGGCCTAAAGTCACATCTTTTGTAGGATCCTACATTTCACCTAAGGCTGAATTAAATCCTTTAAAATCCTTTAAAATCCTTTGAAATCTAAGAAATCTGAGGAAAAATTAAACGAACCGTTCATTAGTTAAAGTAGTTCATATTCTCCAATTTTATATGCATCTGTGAATATCTAGTACATGATCTCATCCATAGATAATTTCTTGTTTTTCAATCTACATAGTCATGTAGCATTATCTAAATCCTTCTCCGTTATTTCCTAGAAAACTGAAAGTCTACATGTTTCGTTTCTTTCATCTACTTGTGTATATCTACTAAGTTTTTAACGACCACATTTTTTATCGCGTAAATGTCAATTTCTATGATACTTTCCATAATATATTCAATACTTTGAAAAACTTTGGAGAAATAATTATTAAATACATTTGCAATGACTATAGGCCTACTGTCACAATGCACCATCTCATGTATACATCCTCTATTTCTGATGGTGTATTTTTCTTCTCTCCAATATTTATGACTTCTTCCAAAGTTTTTCACAATTGTACTACATCATTTTTCACCTTGTCAATTTTCCTCCCATGATGTTCTCTTTCATTTTTCTTATCAAAGCTTTAATTCGATTTCTTTCCACTTTATACTCTTCTCATGGAGCGAATCATGAAACCCAACACGGTAATAAAATATAAATCTCTATAATAAAATAAAATGATCCAGACTATATGCTGCTTTGATCTTTGATCGGATCTTTACTTTCCTCAAATGAATCCATACTTTCCTCAAATGAATCCATACAAAAGAAACATAGGCAAAGTACCAATACTGATCATTAGATTTATAACTGATGATATGATTTCAAACGAATTGTCTAGACGCTTCGTTGAAAGGTGGGATGGAGCGTCAGTCTAGTAACTGGGGCTCTGAACCATCGACGGACGGTGACGAAGACTATCGTGGCCACGACTACTGTTTCTCTATGGGCAGACATTCGGGCAGTTTCTATCTCAAATGCGGGGCTGCAGGTAATCTTAACAAAATATTCAAATGAATATATATATAATATCTAGAACTTTCACGACTATTTACTCCAAGCAATGTAGTTTTTATTGATTCAAATATCACTATACAGTAATGTAATATCTCACAGGTATAGTACAAAGAGCAACCCAGCCATCTTGTGCTTACGATTCTAAATACTTCTTTTTGTGTTGGGGGAGGGCTTTCCATTCATAGTTTTACATCGCTCCTATCTATTAACCATACCACGATGTACTGATACCAACAGATTTCATCTTTATATAAAGGTGTACCCTCTCATACTAATAACATGGCAGCCATTTGTGGTTTCTTGCGGTCAAATCAGAGCCAACGGTCCCATTTTCCTGTCGCGATTTAGCGGATTCCCTAGTGAACTTGATGTAAATAAGACTAGCTACAGTGCCGGTGACATTGTTGAAGTCACAAAATCTATAATTTTCGTGAAAAACAAATGCCACCTCTAACAAAATAATTCTACTGAGCCGTGTATAGCATTGTTGTTCTATAGGGTTCGATATAAAAGCTATAGTTGCGCTACAGGCAAATGGGACCATGGACTCAGATTCTGACCCCGGTAATATTTCACTTGGAAGACGCGAGTACACCACTACACCTTCTTTATACTATGATGAAATCTGTTGTGATCACTACATCGCGACCATACTGTGCTCCAATTAATGCATACACCATCTCTTGTTTGTAGGTTTTTGTTTCGGCCACTTGATCCACAGTGGCTTGTTGATGGGGTATCAGATAGTATTCCTCACCTCCGATTCGAACGACTTTTATGGCTGTGCCTCGGTTCCAACACTGGTTCTGGATATCATGTACCCCATCTACTCATTCTTCCAGCTCTTCTTTATATTCAAATACTCAAACGTAAGTAGACTGAAAGAAGAATAATTTTGCTAAATAAACAATCATTTCTTACAAGATTAATATTCACATATTTTATTGGGTTAAGAGTCCGAGCATGGACTCTTAACATAATCAGTCGATTTAGCGAAATTTCATTTTTTTCATTATAACTTTCGAACGGTATGAGAAATATAAATTCCAATAATGAGGAAACACAGATATTCTCAATACCCTCAAGAAGGTGTAAGTATTGACTATGTATCTCATATCACACGATTATCACGCGGATACGTTGAGAACAAAAATATGCCGTATACGCGGGACGATTCTGCGATATGAGTTAAATAGTTATTACGTATACCATCTTGAAGGTACTGACAATATCTGTGTTCTCTTTTTATTAGAATTTTGATATCTCATTCAAGATTCAGAAGATATCACCAAAAAACTGATATTCCGCTAAATCGACATCCATGCACGACACATTCGACTGACAAACTCTTAAGATTTACTGCCGTAGGTGAATAATAATTGAGATGAAAAGTTATTTCATTGGGTGTTTGTGACAGTGACAAGTAAGATGCATGACAAATTCTTGAGATACCAATTGTGGAAAACCACAATAAACCTATGTCAGGATGGTCGACCATGACGGGAATCGAGCCCCGATCTTTTGAATAACGGTTCAGCTCGCCTCCGACTGACAAATGCGTTTCAGGAAGTTTCAGCAGTAGTATTTTTTTCAAATGAAATTAATTATTTCAAATAGAAATTTGTTTTTTCATAGGTAATCATCAACCAGTGTAAAGAGTTAGCCCGTTTTGCATTGATGCATTGCATAGCGTCTAGCATTTGCTTCTGGGTGTGGACTATTCTTCGGGAGACGATGGATTCACTGCATCATTATGCGATAATTAAAGACGAAGCAGAGACAGATGATCTCAACTCTGAGGAAAACCACATAGAAGCGTTGGAAAGTATTGTTGCACTACCTCTAGTCTCTTACAAGAAACGTAAGTCTTTCAATTTATACATGATGATTTTCACTTGACACACAATACGAATCAGACAAATGTCGATTTTGGCAAGAAGTAAAATAATGAATAAAATAAAATTTTATGTGAATTATTAATAAACTTGAAACCCCGTGAGAATCAATTAATTGAAACCTTTATGATGATTACTTCCGAACAGTATGATATATCGAAATTGTAATAATAAAGAAACAGAGGTCTTTCCATTACCGTTAAAATGACGTAAAATGAAATCATGCCCCTTGGATACTAGTATTTTTCAATGTATACAACTAAAAATGTGCAGCTGTATACTTGTGAAAATAATGTGATGTAAGCATATAGGCCTATCAAAGAATACATAAATAATATATCATCGGTCTATGATATAAGTCAAGTAGTGTTTATATATATCTGTTTCTCTCCCGTATTAGAATTTTGATATTCAAAAGTCATCTTCGAAAGACTAATATTCCGCTATATTGACTCTTGTATACACTCCCAAGATAGAAACTATGACTCGTCTAAGAATAAGATATTACTGTATGATAATTGACAATAATGATAAATTTCAATTTAGTTTCAAAGAGTGCAATACTTCTGCAATACGCAAAACATTATGTTTCAACCCAAACCCTATCCAATACAGGTTCCGATGGTTGGTTAGAGTTTTAAATTTTTGGGTGTTTCTGCCTTTTATGTTCTGTTTCGAAAACTAGGTATAAGCTAGCAATAACCATTGCACATGGACACTGCATGTTCCTCATTCTCACTTGTGATGATTATTTCAGGGGGTGCAGAAGAACTACTCAAATTCTTGAACGATACGTCGAAACTTACAAATCAGTGTTTGGAACCGAATGGACTCTCTTTGATCTCAAAAAACTTTTCGCCTTATTTGTATCCATTTACTATCGAGTACAGCATCTTGGTGGGTGAGTACATCTATTACTTTTCCATTCACACAAATCGTGTTATATTCAACTCATTCTTTCTCATTTTACATTATGTAGACCCTACTCATATTTTCAATAGGGTCTATATTTAATAAATTGATTTTTTACTAACTACACGCAGTAATAGACGGTAGATATACTTCAAGACATGCCGCGCAATGTCAGAATGGAACTGATATCCTACTCCATTTCAACTCCCAACCCCATAGTGCACCTTCCGGCCGCTAGAAAATGCCACAATCCTCCTGGACTGTGCTGCTATCAGCCAGCCCGCAGTCCACACTTGCAGTGGGCGGAACATGCACTAATTACAGACAGAGGTGAGGGAAGGTGTTCAAGGAGATTTGCAGTTTATTTTTGCAAAAGAATGGTGCGTCTTCGTCTTGGCAGTATATCTCCCGTCTAAGCTACAGACCACCCCTGTTGCTAATCATAGCCATTTCTCTACTTCCATGCACTTAGTTGGTATACTCTTCATTATCTGGCAAAATATCGGGAGCTGTCAAGGAGGTGCTAATGGCATTCACGGTGGTTGCAGTTTGCCGGAGAGCGAAGCGAGCAACGTGGTCATCCATGCTGACTGCCACTCGGCTAACAAGGGCCTATTTGCTGGTCTTATTGTCCTAGTTGTCTCCGTTATAAGTATTATATTGTTTTGTGTCGCAATGGCTGATAAGTGAGTAAACATTTCACCCTCAATGTTCATAATTTCTTTTCTTTTTATTCATCAGATGAGAAATGTAATTTAAAAAAATTCAAACCCGAATTATTCAAATACATGCATCATTTTAAAATTCAACAAAATTAATTTTAACTAACAAAATCCAAATAGATTTTTCCGAAAGTAATATATTTCAAGTACCATACCATATCAAAGTTTCAATCTTTTTATTCGAAAATATAATGTAAAGGTCGAATTAAATATGATATAGACATGCATATTACTAGAATAAGTTGGATTCTTCAATTAAAAATAATTGGAACATTCTCTGAGTAACCTGAAAAGAGTTTTTTTACGCATCGTAAAAACTTTGTTCGATCTCTGCTGTGTTTGGATGATGTTATACAACAAGTATTTTATTTTCATAGAATAGAAAAAAACAGTTTGTTGAAAATGTGGTTGAATCCATTCATATAAGTTCAGATTCTCTTCAAAAAGTATCTAGTTCTGATCTTCCAATCCAATCAAGTCTCTCTGATATTGTGACAATTCTACTGGTGTATTTTCTAACAACTATTGTAACATTTTCTTCACAATAATTATAAAAATAACCGGTTCTAGAAAATTCAATGCGGTTGAAAAACTTCCCCCGCAAATTTCAACAAATGCAAACTTTATGTTCAGGATCACGGCAGATACACAGCGCTTTGCTCATCTCATGTTTCATTTGTTAGCTTGATCAGATAAAAAAACTTATAAATAACTATAGATCTAAGACCACAAAAGTTGATAATTCAAAAATGGAATCAATAGCCACATTAATCAGTTCATTTGTTATACAAAATAACGACCATTGATTGACTTTTGTCAAGTTATTTCTATCAAATTATCATATAAGGGCTTGACCAACATCAACATTCTAAAACATTGAGAGAGATCGAAAAGATATTTCGTGATCCTATATTTTTAATTATTATTTTCTTGTTATATTTCGAAACTAATTCAAACTATATTTATCTTCTATATTATAGTAGTCGAGTTTTTAGTAGCCACAAAACAAAAATAGTAACTGCACAATTCTCATCAAATCACATTCTAAGGATTATTTCTCAATATATTTATGAGTAGCTATGCATTTGTAAAATTATTTTATTTTTTAACAGAAATAAATAAATGTATACAAAAAACACGCAAGAATATGTGAATGAAATATCTTTCTTTTTTCTAGCCAATATATCGAGCTGGGGTTGAGTGTGAACATGACATCCGAATTATCATTACTCCTGCTGATGACAATAACCGTCATCTGTGCCTATCGTAAAGTGACTCAACTTGATGTCAATCTCCACCCAATCAGTCTTCTTGACGATTTGTTGCTATTTATCTGCATACCGGCTTTTTTTCTATACGCAATATTCAGCATTGTACCAGCATTTGAAAAAAGCAATTACCTTTCTATAACTCGCATATTATTTCAGGTAAGCAAGCATGCGTGCGTTTCAACCGCTTGTAAATGCGTATTAATCGCATATGAATGCATATAAATATCAAATGATCAGTAGATAATATTTTGTATTCTAGATAGAAAGTGAAGAATAATGGAACAGATCATTGCTTTATTTTGACAGATTCTATGTTGCATTCAATATATAATAATCAATAGATAATAACCTGTATTCTAGACCGAAAGTGTCAAGTGGTCAATAGATCTGAAATTCTAACAGCATTCTACCGTTGTGTTGTATTTCTATTTAATACCACTGGTCTCATATATATATAAACGTATCCAATGGGCACACGAGATCTCGCGTTAGATCTTCTGTTTTATGTATATATATATATATATATATATATATATATATATATATATATATATATATATATATATATATATATATATATATATATGATATGGAACGAAGCGATTTCATCACTACCTGTCCCAAGGTGTGTATGTATATAGAAATAAAACAAAGAGCCACCGAATTTATTCACTTGAATTAACTTTCCTCTTGTATACAGGTAATTCAAGTACTTCTCCAGACGCCATTTATAATCGATGGCCTCCGTCGATGCAGCAATTCACGAGCATTACGCCTTGAGAAACCCGGCCGAGAACTAGTGACTTTCCTTATTGTCTGCAATGTTGCCATGTGGGTAACTGAAACATTCGAGATTAAAAGTCATGAAATACAAGATGATAGGTATGATGTCTACGGCAAAGTATTATGGACAATAGTGAGTCACATGACAGTGCCCTTGACCATGTTTTATAGATTCCACAGTTCAGTGTGTTTGGCTGATATGTGGAAATCAGCTTATGAACGAGGGGATTAATATTTCATACACGTTAAAATAATAATGGTTCATTTTTGAAGTACTATTGTTATTGTTTTTTATTGACACTTAAGAAAAATACATTATTCTATCTGCAATAGAGCCTACAAATCCTTTCTATACTTATCTGAGGCGGCACATATGAATACAAAACACAATGTAAAGAGCAATATATTGAATAATAGCATTGATATAAAAGTGAGAACAATGTAAGCAACACCGTATATTAGAAATAGCAACATGATAATTAAGTTAATTAATGAAGTGATAATATTCTGTGTGCTTTGTACTGGCAATGATATCGACCAGGTAGAGGTTGTTTCAGGTTTGAATACAAGTGAATGAATAATACACTGGGAAATAGAGAAGATTTGGTTCCTAGGTCAATATTTTGATTTAATTAAGTGATAGTGTTCGTTGAACCATGGAATATTGTATGAAAAATGGCAAAAGGGCATAAGTGAACTTTGAGTCTTCCCTAGGACATAATTATACCGAACGATAATAGTAAATTAAATTTGGAGTTTGAAATGTTATTTAGAATGGCTTTTTATAAATCTTATATATCTATACATCAATGTATTCATATATATATATATATATAGTCTACATATATCATATCATATCTGCGTAAGTCACTTAATTTGGATATATAAACGCAAGGGTAAAACATCTCTAGAACTTGGTACAACCTGGATCGATCATTGACTAAATACCTATAATGTTATGAGTTGCTCTTCATAAAAGCAATTTTAATAAAGGCAATTTTATGTTAATAGTTAATTTCGAATTGAGGATATACTCAATATATTACCACGTGACCATAGTATACGAAAAATGTTCAGCACTATCAATGTCATATGATTGAACACATAAATACACATTTCAAAAACCATCAACATTTATACGGACAATATGCTCAGGATATGATCAGGAAGAAATGAAGTATTTTCCGGCTCCTCCACCAGCTGTCAGGCCTGGCACCCCCACGACATTTGATTTGGCCCTTATCCTCAATTTATCCAAGTTGTTACGAGGCCTCTCCTGGTTGTCTTGGATGTTTGAATTGTATTCCTTGATGAAAATAGAAGAGGTTCTCCATCCTTCTTTCAAGACGTATCTGTCTTAGCCGTTGTAATACCACGGATGCTGTCATGCAATTACAGATTGATTCACTTACACGTCTTCGATCTTCCAGCTATAACTCCAGTTTCCACGTGGAAAATTAGAAAATGAAATATTTTCTGAGTATGCCTTGCCACCACGATGAATTAGTTCATATAGATTTTCATCCATTTGTAAACGTCATATCAATGGTATTTGCGAATGCTCGATTGATTTAAACTAAACCTAATCCCCAATCACACAGGATATTTCAGGCTTGTGGTCTACTTCGACTGAACGTTATTCGTTATATAACTTTCTGTTGGTTGTGAATCTGGTCCTGATATTTAGTCTGCTTCCTTATTTCCTTATAACCACGCGTCCTTATAAGGTAATATAGAGAATGATATCGTCGTCTTGCTATCCATGTGAGAAGTCCACATGCCACACACAAATGAGAATTCACATTTCATTCAATTGCATTACCAATTAATATCCTTTTTTATAAGTCTAGCGCAGTTTTGTACATCCACCGCATCTTGGATGGCAATATGCACTGCATCTTCGATGCAAATATTTGACGTATATAGAAGGCATGACATCAAGTTTCTACAAAATAACACCAGGAAGAAGAGCAATAGGTTGTTCTAAGGAAAGAGCTCAGGAAATGGAACGAAAGTCAGAGTTTAGATAAGACACCATCTCAAGACGGCAAACCAACGCAACCTCAATGCATCTTGAGAACTATAATATATTGGATTTTTGAATATTAACGTTTGGAGCAATCAAAAAAGCAGCATTACATGGATTTGTTTTATGATTGATTTAATTACTCATTGTGGTCTTTGCATTTGTTTTATAGTTCTTTGAATTGTGATATTATTGTTTTTGAATCGTTTGATAGGATAATAATTACTGTGAAAGAAGTTAAAAATCTTGCACTACTTGTTATTACGTGATTGAATAATTACAGCAAACTAAACATTCTAATTGGTAATAAAAGCCTTAATTGTATAATTGAGCAACGTGCTAAATAACTATGACAAAGTGGAAAAGTGGAAGCGAGTGAACAATAACTACAATGTACTCAAGTGAACAAGAACGTAATACTATAATTACACACACAGACACATACATATCAATCTCTATATCAATCTGGGGATGATGAGATGAAGGTTTCTTGGGTAATGGGAAGGATAGTGGGAAGGATGCGGTCGCGGCCTATATTGTGGGAACCAACCCGGCATTAGCTTAGACTACATAGAGAAACCACGAAAAAACCCTGCAAAGATGGACGGCGGTGGGGATCGAACCGGGTCCGAAAACCCCTCACCTCCCGGATCACATGAAGCGAGTGCGTTAACCACTACGCTACCTGTGCCGGTTATTCATATATATATAATACATATATATAAATATATATTATACATATATATATATATATATATATATATATATATATATATATATATATATATATATATATATATATATATATATTATAAATGGCTGCTACATTGCCACGACTTCAAACATTCTACCCAGGCAAAAGATCTTGTAGGCCTAATATGGTCCTCTAGGTCTAATTTAATCTGAATACCAATTATTTGGACCAAAGACCTACTCTACAAAGAAGTGAGCTAATTATCGCAATAAACAGTGCTATTTGAGTGAGCAAGCTATTTTATCGTACATAGATATACGAGTTGTTAATTGATGTTATACAAAAAGTTGAGGTGATTTGTTTTGTAGATATGTTTTTATCTTTGAGTGCTAATTTCAAAGAGTTCTTATTTATAATCACCAAATGTAATTACTGTTTTATTGCAGGGTGTAATCATGATGTAATGTTTGCACAATATCTGATGCTGAATAATGCTTCAAAGATGAATCTGTTGCAGTAATAAAATAAAACATAACTTTGTTACACTGTATTATTAGTTGAGCCCGACACCCGGTTACCTAAAATCCTGACTTACAGTCTGAGCAGAGTTGAAGGAAGATTATCTTAAATCATGAAATCATGATTTTTTCAATTAAAATCTTCAACTTCTCACCTGCTCATTCATAGGCCTTCATTATATTATTCTAATAGTTGTTAGGGGCGTTGAGCAAAATGTGCTATAGTTTCAAATAAATTGCTTTTTTTGCGAGAAAGGCGCACAATGGAGCAAAATTCGATAAAACCAGTAGTGATATGAATATCAGATTATCAGAATATTAAATGATTGTGTACGCGCTCCAGTTTGCAATCTTGTTTTCGCTTCTTCACAATTTTGTCAGCCTCTGTTGCAGAGAGTACACAATTAAATCAACGCCTAATTTACTAAGAATTTAATTGAAATTCATACTTCAATAAAATCATACGATTTGATATAACTTGACAATCAATTTTCAATTGAATTTTGTTGAAGATGCTGAGTTTCAAATACACCGATTAGGAAAATAATCATACCTCCACATTCTATATCTGATCAATAGGCAAATACACGTTTCTCCCGACAACCTATAAAACGCTCTTCCTAGAAAAGTGAAAAAACTTTCATTGACTTTATAAATCGATGCAATAATCTGGAAATAAATTCGAATAACTATTGGTAATGCAGTGGCATGATAATAAAATAACTACACAGCATCGAAATGGAGTAGCTTTTGTTGAAAGTGAATATCTATGAGGAAAGAGGAAGTGAATTGGCTGACGTCCCTAGCTTCCGGTGGTCAGTGGCGTGTCGCTATATCATGCGAGTTCCATCCACTTCCATCGATGAATCTTATACATTTCCTAAGCTTCCGGTGTTCAGTGGCGTGTCACCTACATCATGCAACCTATAGATGCGAGTGCCAACCATTTCCATCGCAGAATCTTATGTCACATATCAAAAATACAATTGTCAATCGTTATAGAAAAAATCACTATTATAAAACGATCGTTGAATAAATAAATTCGTGATTGCCATAGGATCAATTATTTCACATGCTAGGTGTATAACAAGAGATAAAAAATAAATCGTGCGTATATATTTAACCATGCAGGTATGTAACAATCTAGTGCATGTTTGTGATGTATACACCGGTCAAACGGATATCCTCCCCCTCCCCCCCTCCCCCCTTCCCCTTCCAACCACTACAACACCCACACTTGTGCAGAGAGACAGGTCGGTACAGTGGCAAGGATGGGCACCCATCAATGAGCACACACAATCAAACTCAGGTGGGCAGTCGGACTGTGCATGGGATATATGGGTGTTGTCCTGTAGCTCGAAGCTACACTATAGATACAATACTAGCCAGCAAAAATGCGACCATTATTCAATCAGTACAAATGCAGTCAATTCCAATCAATTCTACTTTAATTTCGAATTTCAAATTGATATTTATGTAGGCCTACTTATTCTGTTTCGATGAAAATTTGGAACGTAATTTTGGATACAAATGCAATCAATTCCAATCAATTCGATTTCAATTTCAAATTTCAATTTGATATTTACGTAGACCCACTTAATCTGGTTCGATGAATATTTGGAACGTATTTTGGAATTTTTGACCAAACTTGCAAATCTATATAGAATTATAAACACATACTCTCATCACTATCGAACACAATTTAAATATGGAAAAAGAGGAAAAATAAAATGTTTCATCTCAGTCATCAAACGACTTCTATTTTGAATAATACGGAAATTCTCAATTCTATGGTATGAAGTATTCTATCTTATTTCCTTATAGACCTATACATTTATTTCATCATTTCATTCCTGTTTTGAATCGGAAATTTCATGAATTACGTTCCTTTTCACCGATGAAAAAATCCCAACAATTAGTAATTACCACATTACAACTAGCACCAGTGAACGGTGATCTACTCTTCTGTCATTTTAAAAATAAATATCAAATTGATATTTACGTTGGCCCACTTATTCTGGTTCGATAAAAATTTGGAACGTATTTTGGAATTTTTGACCAAACTTGCAAATCGATGTTTAATTATATTCACATACGTCACTATCGACACAATTTAAATATGGATAAAGAGGAAAAATAGAATGTTTCATCTCAGTTATCAATAAAAATACCATAAACGATTTCTGTTTTGAATAATACAGAAATTTTCGATTTTATAGTATAATTTTTTTTTCAATATATATTTATTTCATCACCTCATTTCTTTTTTGAATCGGTAATATCATGAATTGTGTTCCTTTTTACCGATACAAATCCCAACAATGAGTAATTACCACATTATCAGAGCACTACTGAATGGTGATCTACTCTTCTAGTGGCATATAGTGTGTGCAGTCGAGTACTATTATTTCGTAATTGTCCTCTTCTAATATGTGAACTGATTGACCACCCCCCCCCTCCCATCCTCCTCCTCTCGTCATACGGAACTCTTGCTCACCATATATGTAACAAATGATAGAAACCCACCGAGGGCAACCCTATCAGTGACTAGTAGACAGTACCGTGGGATACATATACCCTGTTGGTAGCTCATCCAGGTAAGCTGATTTCATGCATTCTCTCATCATCAAATTATAATCGATTGACCATCATTCATTCAAAAATAACAACCTATTCAATGTTAAACTTTCAATCACTCAATCATAGTTATATTTTTAAAAAGATTTTAATATAAAAAGCACGATTATTTCTTCCTTTCTAAGCGAATGTGGTTGATGATAATATTTCCAATTGACAACGTGAAATATTGCAAATAGCTATGACAGTGTAATATTAATAGTACAAATTCAATCCGAGAGTTTGAAACTACGAGATGATCAATCAGGAAAACCAAAACAATCGATAATTATAATGCTTCTAGTGTTCAATGGAAGTAATTGACTAGAATCCCATATATGAACAATCATACGTGTGGAATTATCCAATGCCAATAAACATTGAATCTATTATAGGTCCAGCCAATATTTATTATTATATTATCCTTTATAAATTGCAGAGGAGTTCGTTCAGATTATAAGGAATGATATACCTTGAGGAAACCAATGTTGTAAAAAAATATGATTTGCATATGTGGCTTAGTTTTCTTGCCTAGTCAAATATTAAAATTTCCAATAATTAGGTTTTGAACGGTTTAATGTGATAGAACAGGCGTGCATCAAGCCATCGATATGAATCGAATAACAGAAATGAGGCCAAGATTCTTCGCGTTTTTCTTTGTGTAAACTTTTGTTGATTTAAATCGCATCCCATGGAATTCAGTTCCTCGCAATCGATTAGGGTGGGAGTTTACTAGCTCCATCGCCATTCATTCATCTCACTCAACAAGTGATTTTTGAGAGAGGAAAAACATGAAAAACAAGGAAATGGGACTCAATCATAATTATACAGAAAATACGTTAAATTTCTGAATCATTTTTCTATGCCTTGTATCAGGCTAAAATATATTCATGGTGTGCATAAGAGATTTCTTCTGTGAGATTTCTTCTGAGGTACAGAAGTTATTCTCAGTAATGTTTTTCAAATCAGTCTTTACAAAAATGTGAACCCAATAAAATAATTCGACATTAGGAAAGCGTTTACCATTATTGAAAAACAAAGAATTGTTGTTTCACATCACAGCTCCTTTAGCCCGCGAATCAGTAAAACATAGAAAAATATAATTCTCGTTCTACAGTGTTTTTAGAACAGCTACTTCAGGCATGAAAGCAATTTTCCACACGACTATGGGGACTGCATGGTTGGTAGCAGGAAACAGGGATGAAGGGATAACTGGATACAAGACAAATATGAGTATACACCATTGGATACAAGATGAAACCGAAATCTAAAGAGGTGGACAGAATAATATTGACAGAGTTATACAGCATCGATACACACTGACATCAATTTGATGAGAAATAAATGATATATATATTCCGCAATTACATTTTATCGACTGGTGATATTCTCGGTTAAACTTGTAAACTTAAACTCACGTTCGAACTTACAGTAAGGTTTAACTTGTAAACATAGTACACTTTAATAAATTAAATTGTTGAAAATAACATCCTCAAACAATTGGTCCTTTATTTGTAAGGTTTCTGACTGCTCAAATCACATGTATACGTTGGTGTACTACATTGTGAAAAATGAGATGCAATGAATGTGTGTTTCTCATCAAATTTCGTCACGGAAAGAAATGAGATCGTATAAGAAAAGATTCCATTAATTTATTTCCAGTCACCTTTTTTGGGGATATTTGGGTAAAATTACTCCACTAATCGAGAAAGTTTGAAACTTCAAAATATTTAAACAACGCAATTCTCTTCGGGTGATCTGAATATCGGGTGATCTTTCAGATGCCTCATCTCTTTTCAACTCCTAGTGTTAGCGCCACCGTAAATATAACTACATGTATTTCACATATTTATTGTTCATTGTCATTATTTACATTCTTTTACATGTAGCTAATTAATTAAGAACTAACTACATAGGATATTAAAGACACTCAGATAAATATTATAACACTGGTGATGATGTTCTAATAACGCATTGAAAAATAATAAGCATTGACTGGACAGTAAAAAATCATTATGAAAGTGACTGATAACAGAGATATACTTACTAATTCACACGAGCTATGTCAACTACAGTTAAAAACATTTCAAATTATTATATACACTCCAATACCAGTATCTTGAGAATGGGTCAGGCAAGATTCGAACCCGTATTGGGAAAACAAAACATAAATCTAAAATTATAAATAAAATTGACATGCTTGAAAAATCTTTGTATTCAAGCATGTCAGAATTTGTACATTTTATATACTCAATTTTACTCCGTTGATTTGTATTTTACTATAATTGTTTTATAATTATGAGCATAAAATATAAGTGACAATAATGAACAACTTTGTTTCTTGTAATGTATTTAAATTTCCTCTCTATTTTGCCTTACGATGTCCCTGAGGAGGGGGAGGGGGGGGGGGTGCAACGAAAGACTTCGAGATATTCTCTCCATCTCTCTCCCGGCTCGGGTTCCTGCAACGATATTCTTGTTGGTCATCATATGGTAGATGGATTTCTTATTGCTATGATTGTCTTCTCGGCTGCACAAGGTACACAACAAAATAGAATTCGATAAAATCGAAAAATGTATTCCATATATGTTCAAGGTGGTTTCTTTTTTACTGGGATTTATAAAATCCGATATTTCTTGAGAAATCCTAGGCTATTCGAAAGTCTACGATGTAGCCATGGAGTTTTCTCTTCTAGTGAGTAGACTCTATAAAAAAACGAACCAAATGTGAATTTCTTTTATATTTTCATTTTAATTCGTCAATTGACAAGTATTATCAAGTAGGCGGTAGGCCTAGTTTTTCGCGTTCAGTGTTAAATCCACGCATACCTTCGGGGGAGGTGGAAGAACTTTGTGCACCCCATATATCAACGATTACCCCCCCCCCCTCCCCTCTTCTGCATAAGCATCAAGTTAAGAATCAAGTCAAGCATCAAGTATAATTGTATTTTCAGGAATTCTTATAATTAATTTGAGTTTGAAAAATATCTTTCAGAAATCCCAATCCATTGGCATCGGATAAAGTTCATTCCATATGATCAAGGTGTGTAGAGTTTCGCTCATCTCACAACACGTATTCCGCGTTTGCCTAGTGTTGTTATCTCATACACCGTTCACAAGTTATCACCAATAAACTGATATTCCGCTATAATACGTCAATGAATGAAAAGAATGTGATGAAATTCATTGATGTATCATCTGAAAACTGGTTGAATTCACAGATATAAAATGTCACATAAATTTAAGAGCATAAAATTATCTTGGAGATGCGAACTTTTCATTCAATTATACTTGTTTTTGAAAATGGGAAAAATAGTAATGATAAATTTCTCGATTTGTGTAAGCACGACAAAAGTGTACCATTTAATGAGGTATATTGTACATATTTGTAAAATAGGCTATCTAGTTAGCACCAAGTTATCTCAGTGGAAAACTTCGAACTCTTGGATGGACATCTCATTTCTTGTCAATTGAGAAACGACTTGTGGACAACTTCCACCTGTCCAAATCCACAAATACACTCAGAATCATGTTTGTTGATATATTCCAAATGTGAGCCTGTAGAAACATACATCAACATGTTTTCTATGAATATCTAAACTATCATATATACCTATATGTCTTCACAGGTGATCTGTCACATAAACTCACATGGTATTCCAGAAGAAGATATTGCACTATTTTTTGGCCCGTTCATCTGGAATCGAATGTTTAATTTCAAAATCATACAGTGTATGCAATTTTCTTATAATTTATTTATGTTCTGAAATTACTGAAGATTTTTTTTTTAAGAACATCGAAACTTGATACAATATCATTCTTCCCCTATTAGGCATATGTATGAAAGGTAGGATCGTTTGGACGGGGCACCACAAGGGCGATCTTACCACCCCATTTTAATTTTTTGAAACCAATAACCAAATATGCATTATACCAATATCAACATTTCGCAAGAACTTCACTGCAATCGGATATAATTCTTTGAAAAATGGAAATTTACCCCACGCCATCTCACGAAGATTTAATACACTTTCAGTTCTTTTTTGGAAGAAACGAAATTCTGATTTGGTTCAAAAATAGTCTGGTTCTACTCTGTTACGTCTCAAGTCGATTGGATACATTGTCAGACCTGTACGTCGAGCAATTCGAAGCATTTCTTGAGGAACTGAAGCGAGATGTTTGGGGCGCGGAGTCGACGGCGTGGGCACAAGTAATGTGATTCGGCTCCACTAAACGTAAATCGAATGTCTCGTAACAAGATTTTCTCATGGCGGCGCTCTTGACTCGGACCAAATACATTTCATTATTCATTTATTGTCATGGCTGATGTAGCAATTCTATTGAGAGATACGTACTGTAATAATCAACATCTCTTTTCGCTTTTTTTCGCAATACTCACACCCACGTTTTTCAATGCAGTAGCCTCTGAGCATCATTACGACATGGTCTTGTGCGGCGATAAATTGTAAAGAAAGATCAAATAAAAATGAAAATGTATTGTTCCACCTGTAAATATTTCAGATTCACCAAAAGTAAAAACTTGAGATGATTAAATTTAGGGGTGGGCATCGATTATAAAGTCAAAACCGTAATTATTTTTTTTTCGAAGGGCCGAATCGATTATAATAGATTATAATCGGAAAAGTGAGAGAAAAAATATTTTCCACTCTTTTTGTATTTGGAACAAGAAAACTAAATTGCCGCCCAATTCATAAATTTTAAATTGAATTCGTGCTTCTCATTGGCCGTAGCCGTTCTTATTGCTCCAATTGGTCAAAGTAAAGATCAATAGGTTGTGGGAGCCAAACTTTACAAAATGCCACTGAAAAGTAAGAGACTGCTAATTTAATGCAATTTGAAAGGTGGTATTTTCAAAGTGTAAAAAAATGTGAAAATCGATATTTTCATATTTTTTTAATCGTATTTTTGCGTTATCAATCAATCGAATCGATTAAATCCATTTTGTGCCCACCCCTAACTATATTCATTAATGAATAATCGACAGAAATTAAACATCTATCAATAATTTCGACCAGATAACCAATATAAGATGAATAGTGATAAAGATGTGATCCATCTCTCTTCATTTTTGCATTCTATTATTCTATATTGTGCTCAAATACGCATTGTACTGATGACTATATATTGGCGTCAGTGAATGATGACTGGAGTGATAGAAACATGAGATGGAAGTGTTTCATGATTCGTTTTGGACAGTGGGAAGGAAACGGTCGTGCTCGGTTCTCAAGGTACTCAATACAAGTTGGAGTGGAAACAACAAAAAACTGCGTCATGTGGCAGGATTCGTACACCGTTCTTTTTAAATGTCATTTTGTACCGGTTATTGTTTCATTTCGTTAATAATTCCTTTAAAGAAGAATGATTGTATAATCAAATCTCATACAATATGAATAACTACGTGTTATTTGTGTTATATAAAATGCAATGTGCAAGAGATGCAAATATGTTTATTAATTTCCAGTTGTGTGAATTCATTGTTGAAGTGGTAAATCAAACCTCAAACTATCTCACTCTTGAATTTGATGTGTTTTCATGATACACTTCGACCTTTTCTTTCTAAATTTTCACTATATCGGATTAAGACAATGATTAAATGTAGGCCTTGAAGAAAAATGTATTGGATTTGATGTAATTACTCCATGATTTCTATGAATTCTGACGTAAGTCCGAATTAAACTCAAAAGTAATCAACACTCATAGGAGACTAGACGTTTCACGTATGTTTCAATGTTGAAATGAAAGAAGAAATAATAATAATATAGAATAATATAACAATGACATTAAATAGTATACAATATACTATTTCCTTGGTAAATCTTTAGATAAATAATAGCAATACCCAATTGTATGCTCTAATACATTGCACCTTTAAAATAAATATATATAAAGAGAAAAATATAACTTTGTGATGCAACAAAAACAAACAAATACGAATACGAACATTTTACTATAAATGGAGTTCTTCCCATCGGCTCATCTAGGAACTTAATTACAGCATCCATCATCTAATCAGTGACAAAACGTCTCATTACTTCTCCCTTAGATCTCCACTCTCAGCAATAGATCTAAAATGGTTGTTTTTCTTGTATTCGGAATAATTTAATGGAGTAATGGAACTTGGCATCGCTGTGCATTATCAACATTACCATTTGTATACCATTCTTGACAGCGAGGGTACTAAAATGAAGTCTATGCCGTGAGCGGATATCATCCTCTTAGTGAATAGATTCAAGCAGGCAGATCAATTAAAGTGTTGCCTGTACATTTGCCTATCCGCGGGAGGTTGAAAGGTGGTTTAGGGGTGATGGGTGTTAAGAGAGAGAGAGGAAAGACAAACTTGCTTATTTGATGCACAATTCAAGCAAGAGCAACCGTATATATATATATATATATATATATATATATATTTATATAAATATAAAAAACATGTTTGCTCGTTTGGACGAAATTGTTGAATCAAGAAAAATCCAATATATATATATATATATATATATATATATATATATATATATATATATATATATATATATATATATATATATATATATATATATAGCAGATGAGCAGTTAAACTGTGCGACTTGTGCAGTGCGTACAAAAAAAACAAAAAAACATACACACAGACAATGCTCCATATAAAAGCGGGATTGCTAGCGCTCATCCAATAATGTAATAATGTTTCTTGATATAGATTATTGAAATTTTGAAGGTCCAAGATAATGGTTATCTCTCCATTCTGGTAGCAGCTCACAGGCTCAACGACTAAGGTAGCGACATAAATCTGACTTTTGTTTTGAACGAAGTTTATATCTAGTGGATCCTGCAACTAATAAAATATCAACAATGGCATACTGTTATGCTGTCTCCTTTAAGACCATCTTCTCTTGCCTTATATAATCGTTCAACTGATGTAAATCCTTCTCGTGGTTTGTTACATATATACCATGATGTACCCATCTTCTCTGTTGATGTTGTGTGGGTGTTTTGTTATCTTAATTTGCTCATCCAATACCCTAGTTTTGTGTTATGTTATAACACGCCCAGCTCTGTGGACCACACTAATGAATAATATTTTACTCAATTTTCACGCGGATAATTTCATGACATCATTGTAAATATAAATACCTGAACAAATTTGACTTCAAAATAATGCTATCTAATGCTCAACTATCTTCAATGCGGTCTTTCAAATTCGTTTGGATAGTATGATTATAATATACCAACCAGAATTGTCGCCTCCATGAGATGAGATTGACCTTTGCAAGGTATCGTAGCGACCCTCGTCTCGAATATACTGCACTGACCTGAGATAATTGCCACTGCACTTGACTAAGAACAAAGAAGTTTTCGCCACGCACATCTAATCATTTCATGTCCAATATTGAAGTAGTTCCGAATGTGACTAGAAACATCTAGAAACTAAGCTTGAAATGCCATTCTAAGCGGAATGAAACCCTTGGGTTGTTACGACTGAGGGGGTTAGAAACTTCCACTGCATGGGATCTCTCCGTGGTCTAAAACACTAAAACACTGGTACGTGACTTGAATGAGAAAGTGTTGTTCATCATATCAAACTCCACTTAATGTCATATTTCTGGACATTACATTCGCGTGTTTCGAAACACGTGGAATTGAAGGTTAGAAGTTTCCATCAGATGAATAGAAAAACATCAACAGAACATCGAATTAAGGAAAATGCCATTGATTTTTATTTGTCTGTATCAATGTAGTAAACTGAATATTCGATGTTGGATACAATAATTACTCTCCGTTTCAATTTCCCGTTCCATCATTTCCATTCGTCTGGAAGTACATGTACTATTAGTGTTGGTTGTGTTGCGTTGTGTTTGATGGATGGTGACAGTGGTTTTGATTCTGATTGTGATGGTCTTACTCTTGCAAGCTCACTCACGGGGCACTAGCAATTACAGTTGAAAGCTCTTCGAAGGCCCCTGGGTGGTCCAACTCATTAGCGACAGAGATCAGCGTTCCCTGCAGCTTATTAAGGCGGCAAGCCTGAATCAGTAGGAAGCAGCCTAGTCCTGAAGATCTGGCCGAAAGGGAAAATGGAAACGATCATTTTACTAGAGCCTGGGCCTGTTCATGACATGACTGATAGAGATGTATGCAAGTCGAGCATTAAGAATGAAAATTGTACGGACGAATTGATGATTTATACATGTATAAATATATATATATATATATATATATATATATATATATATATATATATATATATATATATATATATATACATAGAAAGTCGAACATTTTATTACCAATTTTCCAAGTAATTAGCTCAGTAATCATAAAAATTGTCATCATTTTCAAGATAAAATTTGCATGAATCAAGTTTTCAGGTGTAACTGTCAAAGCCACGAATAATGTCCATTGAAATAAAGCGTGCGTCCTAATATTTTGTCCCACTTTTCATAGTCACCTAAATTTCATACAAATACGATATGGTATATTTATCCATCAGCTGTTATCAGCTGCACAGTATTGTTCTCCACTCATCTGACAACGCTTTACAACGCTATACTGACAACGCTTTTCCCCTAGTCTTCCTGTTTCGTCCAAGCGTAGAAAAGAAGCCTAAGATTGACGTAAAACATTACCGATTGATATTTTGCTCATTATATTATTGACGAATATTCATTTGAACAGGAATCTGTTCAAGCCTCTAGATAACCAAGCCACTCCATCTCACTTAGATTGACTCAATACTATCTCTTCGTAAAAGTTACTGTAGTTACAGCTATAAGTGTTGATACATTTCACCACTAGAACTGCAGATAGTGACTACATACACCATGTCGGCATACACACTTTTCATCTCCCCCTTTCCCCTCCCTTCACAACCCATTGCATTTTCAAAATATTCCAAAATAAATGAGTGAATTTAATGATGAGTACTCTATTGCACATGCGTTTGAAAGGAACCTCCTCTCGATCTGTTGTCGAGTTTCTAGAGCTGTATACGCGCTCAATCGATAGGTGCTTTCGAGCACCGCGCACACCTGGTTCTTCTCTCTCCCTCTCGCACTCTGTCTCTCCGTTCCCAAGGGAATAAAGGTATTTAGGATGACAGGACTCATCGCTATGATCAGTGTGCTGAGAATCAGGACACTGAGTGGATGCAGACTTGTACCCGGCTCTTCCATCAGTACATGGCACCTCCACCGCAGCGTGGGGCTTGGAGGCAGAAGGTAAGACATAGACACAATTCACATCTTACAACAATGTAGATTTGGTCAATCAGACACATTGTTAAAACATGAATAATATTATTAGAATATAGATAAAAATGTGATTAGGATGTGTTTAAATTTATTGTTTATGCAGTACTTGACTTATTTATCAAGAAAAGTTTGAAGACTGAAGATATTATTTAATTCGGTCAATTGTTTTTGCTTTGTTAATCATCGATGAAATCCATAAAATGTACATCAGAATATACTCTGGATTTGAATCCGACATCGCATTGTCGAAATGTGAAGCAAAATAACATATTTTCCAGGATTTAAAAAAAAAATCTTCTTCCGGCTGGTTAATTTTAAAAACGTTTTGTTTTATTTAGTCTCCTACATTTTCATTATATATGTTTCGATTAGGAGTGTTAAAATATGCATATTTTGAATCAATGTTTCATTCGTATTTGTATTGATCTGTCAAGTCTGTAATGAGAACTAAATGAAATTCATGGAGAATACTGAGAGTGAATTTTCTCGCGTTCAAATGAAACGGCGCGAGAATTTGAGACACGTATTCAGTATGTATCAGGTAGGTCTATTACCTTCACTAACCAGAACTGTCTTCAAACAAAAAAGCTCATTTTTTTAAATGCTGCTTTTTTTAAATACAACTCGAAAAATACATCGAAACTTGATTTCAATTTCATTCAACAAAAAAGGGCACTTATGACTTAATATGTGTTTTGGGTATTTGAGTGACCAATTGTTTCAAACAACCAGTCTAGTACGGAATTAACTACTGACTGGAACGTTAGTTATGATTAAAATACATTATATTACAAAAAGATCAAAGTTTTCAGTTGAATTGAAATAACTTGAAGTAACATGATGATTATCATTTATAAAACGTAAAAATCATTCAAGTAATAAAATATCGAACCATCTCGTCTGAAATTATATCTCAATCAATAAATGATTAAACAACCGATTACAGAAACTCATCGAATAACATAGTCGCACGCATACGTAGTCTCATTTTATACTTAACTATAAGTATTTTAAATTTTCTCATTCTCTTTCTTGGCAAAATGATATATATTTTGACGGAATCATATTACAGAAACCTGAGTGTAATTATTCAATATATTGCATCACTGACTCAACTTTCATTTTCGGGGTAGATATTCAATAAAATGACGATACATGTAACGATTCACGTTTGAATTAAAATGTCTCTTTCCCGCCAAGAGCGAGAGTTCTACTTGTAAAGTATCACAACAATCGGCCACAACTTTCACGCATCAGACGGATAGAACTGAACCGTCGCTCAGGAGACCGGGCTTCGATTCCCGTTATGGCCAACACACCTGACAGATTCGTGTATCTCTGTCGTTAAATTAAATACTGGAAGCGTTACCTGGATGGTTCAATAACTTTCATCATTTTTTCCCACCATCTCATTCATCACGAACAGACACGCCACTACGCAATTACTAGATCTTCCTAGTTCATCATTAAATCTAATATCAATAAATAAAATCATTAATTAATATAATGTCGACTATTTTACACCTTGTTTTAGAGACTGCAGAAATGCTTTTCCGTCGCCCGTCGCCAACGGTTTTTTTGGTGAAAGTTGAATTTTCACATTTATTTTTTAGAAATATTTCATATTTCAAGATCCGATATGGGAATGAAAAGTTATTGTAAATTATAGGCAATAGGCCATTATTAGATAGCTTCCAGAAAATATAATCAAATGAGATTGTTTTTGTGTGCACTTTTGAGTGCATCTTCACACTCATGAGAATTAAAGCAAGAGGACAGTAAAAGTCCTTTTTTATATTAAAACCCATCAGAGACATTAATTAGTGCACTTTGAATCCAATTTATTCAGTGCAAAATAAACAAAAGATTGAAATAATAAAATCAGAAAATTGAGTTGTTGTTCAGAGTTACTAACTACAACAATAAAGTGCAAGTTATAGGTGATGGGATATTCCGGCTGGTAATATAAGCATGGTTTCGATGTCTTATGTCACATGAAAATGTCAACCTATTCCAAATTCCATTAGCAGGTCTAGACAAAAAAATAATAAAAACTTATTGTTCTTGTTCATCATCTATAGGTAGGCCTATATAGGCTATATATAGATATCGAAAAATAACAAAAAAGTAACTCGTTACATTTCCCTTTGGTGTATTCAGCTAAGACCTAATTATCTTCTTATTGGATCTCTTTCTTTAGTGCTCAATTTCGTCCAAATCACCTCTCTCTCAATCTCTCTCTCTATCTCTGCCTCTCTTTCTCTCTCTCGCACTATACTCTGCTAGTCAAGCGGACGAAATAATTGAGTCATCCTTCCATTTCCTACTCTCGCTTTTTATACCCACATGGGACCTGCCCCGAGTCCCGCCACAGTAAGTGCTTCCATTATCTTTCAATGTTAAAGATAAAAATAAATAATATTGAAACATTCCTGATTGCCCATCATTCTTTTTCTCAATAAAGATTTTTATATTGTAATAGAATTGCAATACCTTGAAAACCATTGCAATATTTACCACAACACTAGTTTACCGGAAGCATCAAGTTCATTATTCATTCTGTGAGATGAAATTTACGAGTGTAAGATTTAAAATAATCTGAATTGCCTACTACAATTTGTATTTTCATCAGTCATGATATATTTTGTTTCAGTATTTATGTTTATTACATTTTCTAAATTATAAAATGCTATATATCAAAATTTTCATGTCTTCAAAAAAAGAAGCACAAATGCAAGTAATTATTCCAATTGATCTCAAATACGTGAATGTATTTCAAGCAGTTTGATTGCCGTGGCAAACTGATAGTATGTTATAACAAACATTTAAGCCCACTGTAAAGTAAATACCCACTAAAATACATGGGTGGTGGTGCCTGGTTTTCAAGGCTACCCGCTTCAAATAGCTGTCTTCAACAACCAACAGTAATCGAATCACTTATTTGAGAAAGGCAACAGTCCATGTCGCAAGTTTTGAGATCATTGGAAAAATCTAAACAAAAAATTGGCATGTTGTTTGAATCTTTACTCAAATTTCACCATTTTGTAATAATGTCCTTTCTCAAATAAGTTATTCAATTTTATCAGGGACTTTTATTCTCGGATAAAACTATAACGAATATAACTAGTGTTGACCCTATTTGGCAAAACTGATATCAATTATCGTTCACACACTTATCGACAATAATTTAATCTAATATATTGATATTTTTTCTCGCTTTCGAGAATCTGATCGAATATCGTAATAACGTATCGTATTTGAATTTTTAATTCGTGTGGTGATCGGTACTTGATTGCATTTCCCAAACCCTGTGTTTTCGTCTAGAAACAGATAATCATGAGGCATATAACAAATGGGATATTAAAGTAATACAGACTTCGTGAATGGATTCAAAAACCGCAAATATCGTATGGTAAATACAGATCGATAATCACGTCATTAAAAAAAATTACTGTAATTGATATATTGATTATTGTTCGTAAACAGAATTAAAACGCAAGGATTTCAAGACCAAATAACTTCAATTATTGAAGATATAAACAACATGAATAAGGAAACACTTGATAAAATCTAATTATGATCTTATATTAATTCTTCTTCATACAACTTTCTTTGTAAAATCGAATTAGCAAATAGTTCTTGACCATTATTCGTAAACCAATCAAATTATCGTCGAATAAAGTACTGAGAGCACAATCTCAACATTATACAAACACAAACAAATGTATATATATATATATATATATATATATATATATATATATATATATATATATATATATATATATATATATATATATATATATATATATATATATATATATATATATATGTATATATTCTTTGTGTTTTTCGTAGTAGTAGGAGCAGTCGCTTTCATGTATGTATTACTTTGTAGATAATTTGCGGTTTTCATGCCAAATAAAATGTTCTCAGAGTATGGAATTAACTACAAATTTCATTTCAAAAAGAGTATACTCACAATTCCACATTATAAAACTACGTAATAAATTATTAATAGAAAAGTCAATGTAATTAGAATATATCAATATAACAGAAGTGATGGAAGAAACAATCGGGTAGGAAAACAATGATCGATCAAAAAAGATATAAACCGATAAGATTCACATAAAAAGTTATACGAACAACAAAAGGTGAATCTATAACGGGAAAAAATATACGGAAGAATGGATGAGATTCATCACGCAACAAAGTATATGACAATTATCTCAATTTTTAACTGAAAAATAACAGCTTTTTTTCTCATGAATTGTTGTAGGGACTCTTCTCTGGTATTCTTGTCATTAATTGGGCCGACAGATCATTGTTGTTCCATCTGATTTTCCACATCATTACATCTGTTATATTGATCTGATCTGATAACATTGACATCACTATTATCAATCAATTTTGTAGTTTTATTATGTTGAATTGTGAAAAGATTCTTTTGAAAATAATTTTATGCGATAAATTCGAAATGTTAAGATTATATATTAATCATCACGGATACCGCAAATTATTTGGAAATATATATAGGCTATATATATATATATATATATATATATATATATATATATATATATATATATTTGTTACAAAGATTTAAAACGATGGCTATTATTTGTTGCAGCACTGTTTTCTCGAGCATCTCCGCTCTGATAAAGATGTAAATTAAAATGCACCATTATTTCCCAACCTCGTATACGATAACACATAATGATTATTACCAGATACAATGAAGTAAAATATTCAACATTGAAGTAAAAGGTTTTTAACTAGCCTTATCATCAATGTAAAAGATATATTTCATCTGTTGAATATAACAACAGTATTGTCGCGTTGGTAACTTGATTGTTCTAGAGGCTGATGTTATCTGCGTCACAGTCGTATGGAAATACACGACTGGTTTGTTTCGTGTAATATCTTGTACTTAGGCATCAACACCCGTTACGACGCTTTTGTAAAGAGAAGGTGAGAGAAATGATAACGATACCTAAGCTTTTGGGAAATACAATCAAAGGGTAGCCAAGCATATTAATGTTTGGTAACATATTATCATGAATGCTTTTGCGTTTCTTTGCCTGGTGATAAGCGGTTCCTATTTATATACGTACTTATACGAATATATATACATATATATATATAGTATATACAAATATTTATGTTTCATTATGTATGTACACGAATATTTTTCATTCAACAAATTTGTATCACAATACGAATTCAATAGTAATAGGAACTTGATTGTCAGCAAAGGAAGAAGACCAGGTATATGATCATATCTTTTTTAATGAGCAAATTAAGTTTTATCTCTTGGAAAAATATTGTTTCTGGGTAGGGCCTACTAGTTCGTTCGAATATGACATAGAGAAGCACATTTTCACCCTTAACAGATTAGTAATATAGATCCTAAAAATCAGGAAGAGCTAGGGGAAATTAATTGGACATTAAATTGAATTATAATAAAGTCTTATTTTACTTCTGAACTGAGAAGTTTACTCGTGTAATTCAATTTTGAAAGGTTTTTAGAATCATCTCGGCAGCTTTTCTAACAATGTTCAACTTTCCTTGCTGAATCTGCAGTCATTTTTTACACTATAGCAGAGTAGGAATTCAGTATCAATTCACCGAGCATGAGAAAGTTGAACCAGTTTGAAAGTGTTTCTTACTTTTTGGTCATTTCCGATCAACAAAGATAGTACAATAAATTGTGTTTGGTATTGTACTTTTGTTTACACCGGATATGAATTACTATTCATATAAATATATTATGTCATTCCATACAATGTGTTTATTATTTTGAGTCTTCAGTGACAATTCATAGTTGCAGTTTCAAATTTATACTCAAGTGAAATATTCGGAAATATTTTTAACTTATCGACTTATTAGAGAATGTCTATACGCTAAGTTCACGAGTTTCTGATGAGTATAGAGATTGAGAAATGTTGTCAAAGCGTACTTTTCAATTGTAGTATGAGTTACCGATAAAGAGTTCATGGAAGTCGACTCAGCGGTGTATCAGTTTCGTGTGCTAAATTTTGAAAGATATGATACATAAATTCTAATGAAGAGGAAACATAGATATTTTCAAAACCTTCATGGTGATGTAAGTAATAATTATCGATATCATATCACATAATTTTCACGTGTACCGCTGTGAAGCGAGTTTTTTTTAGCAGTATACGCGTGACAATTAGGCGACATCAGATAAATAGTTATTACTCACATCGTCATGAGGGTTTGTTGTCTATGTTTCCTCTTTATTAGAATTTCGATATCCCATATTGTTCAAAAGTTATCACCAAAAAAACTGATGTTCCGCTAAATTGACTCCCCTGAACTCTTAAGTGATAATTGTATCAATAAAAGATAATAAAATAAGACGGTCGAAACCCCAAAGCAACCATATAATTCTAGTACTTTCCTCTACTCTATGAGAAAACTTCAACTGATACTGAAGGCGATTTTGTTTCACAATACTACACATTATACGATATTTTTCCATCTATATGGAAATGACATTGGAAATTGTATTGAGTGGCGGTCGCTTCTGAAACACCTGCAGAAGAATCGGTACGTAAATCAACAACTAACAAAATAGTAACAGCTGAGGAACGTTGCTCCGAAATGAAAGAACGAAGCAAAATCTGAAATGTTCCTGCATATTTTTATTCGAATTTTTCATGAGCTTTTTTCCCCAAGACGTTTGGTAAATGAAAACAACTCCACGCCTGCATGCCAAACGTTCAGAACAAGGGTCAAGCCACTTGACCTAATTCATTGCTAAATTCATCGGTATGAGTATTCGTCCAACTGCTTAAAATATTGAAGAGCATCACAACCCTGAAACGAGATGTTAATGTGTAATGAGGATATTCATCTACCTAATTTTAGGGAAAACTACTAGAAATCATCATCTCAATTTCAGAAATTACAATTAATTTTTTGTCCCTCCAGGACCCCTATTCCTGAGATAAATGAGATGTGAGAAAATAAAAATGTGTGAGAAAACGAGTATCTCACATAAAATATGAGATGAAATATGTCATTATTATATGAGATAGTTTTCTCACTGATTTTTCTCACATCTCATTTATCTCAGGAATAGGGGTCCAGAGACCATAAGGCATTATCGAATTTGTATTGAAGCAAACAGAATCGAGTGATTTCTACGTCACGACTCAGAAAATGGGCAGGTCCTGGAGGACAAATAAATATATTATTATGGCTGAAATTGAGATAATGATTTCTAGTTTTCTCCAAAATAAGGGAAATAAATATCGTAATTAATAATTGAAATCTAGTTTTAGGGTTGTGATACTCTTCAACTATTTCAGTTTATAACTAATTCTTCCAACATTGTGTCACACGATCGCTCGTCTTGGTGAATTAATATCGATTTAGATTCAAGATAAAGAATTCGTAGGCCTACTATTTACGTAGAAAAATGGATTTAGTCAAAACAATTTGTTGTGAAGATATCTAGCAGGCCGCGGTTCACCCTTATGTTTAACACAGTTCATACAAGTAAACTACATTTACACATCAACACATCAACTTTATTTTACGTGTTCAAGACACGGCCTTAAAAAGTCCAGTTAGCTTCATTCGAAGAGTTAGTGAAAACAAGCTTGGGTAACCATGGTAATAAGTACATTTTCCTGCTAGCTATAGTTATTCCCATGCTGGTTATTCCGGCAATTACTTGTAATCACGTTTGAATCACTTCGGCCTGGTTTCACCAGAAATTATTCTTAGATTTTAACTGGTCCTTACAATAATAATTAATCTTCCAGTTACAATGTATGTGGAGGCTTTAACTAAAAGTCATTTAGTATATCTCACAATAAGATCATTATCATCTATCATTGAGGCTTAATTGCAAAAATCAACTCTCAAATGTATAGATATCGTGGGAGACGAGTAGCTCTAATTAAGAGATTTCTAAATTATAAGCTTTGCGTAGTATAATAACTCTGCGTGCCGTTAAGTCGAAATCATAGCGAAAATAAAATATTCTCGGAAAGAGGTATATCGCGCATCTCTTTGTGAGTTCAACGCGGTAGTAATAATATAGATGTGGGTTAATAAAAGTCATTAAAAGTAATCATCTTCAGGCTAACTTAATGAAACGTTATGACATAATTAAACGAAATCCTCAGCGTACATTTTACACCTCGTCTTATGGAAAAAGTAGAACATAACAGCAATTTCACCATTTTACTCCACTTTCTTCTATAGAAAGGTGCCTGAAGTTGAACTTTATTATTAAAATTAATATGTTACTTGGAACAACAATAAGGATAGTAATAACCAGATTGATTTTGGCAGCTCTCTCGCAATTAAAGATAACAATACCATATATCTTGTCAGGTTCTATTCCAGCACAGAATAGCTTCATTTCATTACCTTACCGAACTTGACTAATGAATGGTTCACATTGTTCACGTACCTTCAACTTCCTAGCGAAAACATAAGTTGAGAAATCTTCTCGTGTGGAGTTGAAATTGTTCACCGATGGCAATATCATGTAGGCCTACATGATCGAACTGCTTTAATAAACATTACACTACATTACATTACATTATTGCAGAACTACCTTCTTACGTGCACCTTAGTTAAATAGGGACGAGGTTAAAACTCAGAAATGTCAAAATTCCATTTAATACTTCTTATTTCATTTTGTATCATAATTTAACATTCCAAAAACTGAAGAAACATCTGACAAGCAAAATGGACAATCTTCCACGAAACTGCACATGGTGGTTTATCTCTGGCGTAAGTGTAGTAAATTACGACGTGAAAAACCTGGAAATAAATTATTCTGGTTTCAAAACTGCATGTAAGTAAAATTAAGATGATTAATAAACAATGACAAAGTAATGGGTACAATGAAACTACAATGCATGGAAAATGAATGTACAAAGTAAAAGCAATCGATGACAAAACAGTGAGTTTCAACAAAAACTATCTATAGATACTAACATGCACTCAACTATATAATAAATATCAATTTTTGATCAATAATAATAATAATTATGTAAGATATTTTGAGTTTCCTCTCTTTAAAAGATCCCAATCGTAATACAATATGAACCTACTCAGGTAGAGTTGGGAAGGAATGCACAGGTATAATATAAACCTTCTCATGCAGATTTGGGAATTAAAGCACAGGTACATCATGAACCTTCTCATGTAGAGTTGGGAAGAAAGCACAGGTACAAAATGAACCTTCTCTTGTAGAGTTGGGGAGAAAGCACAGGTACAAAATGAACCTTCTCTTGTAGAGTTGGGAAGAAAGCACAGGTACAAAATGAACCTTCTCTTGTAGAGTTGGGAATTAATGCACAGGTACAAAATGAACCTTATCATGTAGAGTTGGGAAGAATAGGAATGCACAGGTACAATATGGACCTTCTCATGCAGAGTTGGGAAGAAAGCACAGGTAGGACTACCACATGAACCTTCTCATGTAGAGTTGGGAAGAAAGCACAGGTACAAAATGAACCTTTCCATGTAGAGTTGGCAATTAATGCACAGGTACAAAATGAACCTTCTCATGCAGAGTTAGGACGGAATGCACAAGTGCAGCATAGAACTTATCGTCCAGCCTTGCAGAGTTGGGAAGGAGTCAAGAAGATGTCGGCGGAGTGAAGAACATCGTCAACACCCTTACATGTTCCGGGCTTCGCGATAATACTAACCGTTCATTTACTATGGTTCGTTGTCGACGAAACCTGCACAATGTAAGGGCAAACTACAACATCAATAATCAGCAACATCAACATCAACAACAGCAGCATTGAAAAGTCACAGCAGATCCTAGCGTCACTAACAACACAACTGACGAGATAATATATTGATAACTCTACTTTCGCTGAAACTTGTCCGCGGGTGAAGAGCCAACATCTTCAGTAGGCCTACCCATCTATGAATAAGAAATGGAACGTAGACTGATAATAATGTTAATGTGAATATGTTTAAATGTGTTTGGTTTCATTCAGCTATTTTATAATGATTACTCTCTTCCGACCACTAGTCAACCTGATTTGGCTTTAAACCAGATGTCAATAATGATAGTACAAATATATTGATAATCAATCCTCAATAATAACAAATTTAAAATAATTATTATTGATTCTCAATTTATCGACCATGGACGATTCTGAAGTGTTTCAGAAAATAACTCACAAGTTGTTAGAAAATATATAATATAAAATAATAATAATAAAAACATCACTGTTACCCAGATATCTACGAGTATCGCAAAGCGGACCGAATGCATGCAGACAGACAAGGAGGTTGATTGATTAACGATAGCATCTTGACAGTTCATATAATAGAGTAGGTCCCACATAATAATTTATCGTACGAATCAGATTTTCCATGGATTGATCTTCGATTTTCAAGTTACTTACCTGTTTTTAATTTTCATGTTTCTATATATTATTGCAATTTTACATCAACTTTATCTGACTTTCATCAATTTTTCAATTTTGCGTCTTTACTAGATTTTATAGAACATGTCTATTTTACATCTATTGTCTCGATCTGATTGCATTGGTTTGGGCTTTATATATGCTCTGATATCTTATAGTTTTCCTAATACATGAACGAGAAGGTACATATGAACGTATATGAACGAGGATATGTATATTAAACTTCTTGGATACGATCCAACATCGAGATATGTGGGATGTTTTAGCCACGTCATAAAAGAAACGTCTCTACTGGGACTCGAACCCGGGACCTTCAGATTGCCGGTCCGCTGCTCTCCCACTGAGCTACCGAGATATTACTCGTATGTCATGGCTATACTTAGAGTGACGACACTTCCTAGGGCTAGCCCTATAGAGGGCTTAGATTCACCCAAGGTGTAACGATTACACGTTACCACAGGTCCTTGTGTACTCACTTCTACCTTCACCTAGGCATGAGGAATAATGTTATCATTAAACTTCTTGGATACGATCCAATATCGAGATATGTGGGATGGGTTCCACTTTTAAAGATGGATTTCAAAAACTAATTGTGTACCTCTTTGAATTAACATCTAAAATAATATTAGAATCAATATTTCAAATTTGTATAACTTATAATATTTGGGTGTTGTTATTTACTTCTCTTATATTCTTCCAGACCATATTTGGAAGAGTCAGCGTATACTCAATTAGAATAACTCTGATTACTTGACGGTTTCCAGTATAAGAGTCCAAGTCATTGCATTTGCTGTTGACTGATGGCATGGATAAGAAATGGATACATACTTGATAAAATTGAGATATGCTCAGGTAATTGTGTGTGTTCAGTGATACCGAATAATAAATAAATGAAACATGTTCAAAGTAAGATGTCACTTATTGAAAATGACTTTTCAAAATGTTATTAAATGTCGTAACGATTGGAAACAAAGGTGAAGTCAATAACTGCTTAACCATACGCATTGGAACTTGACAACTTATACTTCATTTATAGCCTCACTGTAACCTACACAGCTTTACATATACACATTGTTATTTTCACTTTTCTATCAGTTACGATGTTGGTGAAATATTTTTAACGCATAACACTTATGTATTTCTTTGAAGAGCAAACGTTTCTACCTTTTAGAAGTAATAATTAAACAAGAATATTCAGACCCATCCAATTGGATTCTTAATTTCCGCATTGTTCATTTCGATTTATTGGCATTAGAAACTTGGATGAATATTAACAAATGCATTGAAATTTCAACATTTTAATCACATTTTAAGGTTGGACTGTTGAATAGAGTATGGTATTTTCCCGAATTCAACCTCAGTTTGATAATCGACTAGAAATAATGTTCTATTTCGCTCGTCTTCATTGTACAATTTCTAGACCAAACCTGGACAAAGCTATACCAACTTTTTCAGGACAATTTTTAACGATTTTCTTAAAATAGACCATCATCTTTCAGGAGAGAAATAAATGTATTATATCTTTCTTTTCGTAGACAAGATAAAATGTATGTTCTTGTATAAGTGTTTCATAAATATCAAAGAGAAAGTTGATCTTCATCACGAGATTTACAAGACTGCGAGGTTTCCGACAGTTAATGCACTTTTCTGAGGTGAGATTTAAATTCATAATTCCATGTTATGAGCGTGAATTATTTATTAGTTACATCTATCTAGTTGTAATTATTTATGTACCTATCATATGTAAATAGCATGAAGTTTAATATGGCGACAAATGGAGGAAATCACATGTTGATAGACGACCACGAATCCAGTACAACCTGAAAAAAAAATGGAATTCTTTACCTAAATGTTGAGATTTATCATCTGAGAATATAGTCGACTTCCGAAGGTCTCTTAACAATTCATAAGAATAAGAATATTTCACCTCTTTGAGCTATGTTTGAAATACATTTTAAGAACTGAATAACAATATATCATAAGGCCAGATTATGAGGGGCATAACATTAAAAATTTTAATCATCCGGCAGGTTTGTACACCTTCTTATTACAAGATGAGAAAGTTATTCGATTTTTCCGGAAAATTTTTAAATTGAGTTCTACAACTTCCTGGAAGATTTCTCGCTTCCTGAAATTCGATTTTTAAAAAGTACGGATTCAAATTCGATTTACTTCAGAATTATTCTTTCATGTGTTTATTTGAGAATTGACGTTTGATTAAGAAAACTTATCTTCAGAATACGAGATAAGTTAATAAAAACATATAAATAAACGTGAAACTGTTTCGTCAATTATTATCTTCCTCTTCATCATTTCGCCGCTTAAAATAAAATGTGTGAAAATGGCAGCCTCAGGGCAGGATATGAAGCGGTGAACATTCCATTTCCGGAACCAAATTGGCAAAAGCAATTGAGTTGCGCCAGTGCAATTAACAACGTTCAACTAACCAGAAATAATAACATTTCAGATTTCCCGGTTTAAAAAATTGTATTTTCGCATGTCACTACTTGTAAAACGGAGGACCTGGACCTAGCAGTGTTTATATGCAAAATTACTCGCTAAATTATCCAAGTGATCATTAAATTACATCCTAAATTTAATCACATTCCCGATTCACTTTTTCATCAATTTTCACTTTAATTTCTGTTATTTGTTCTTCTTCTATACCGTACGTGTTTTGTTTTTATGAACATAGAAAACTTGATAAATTGTAATTGTTACCGATTTATAATGTGGGGGTTAACAAGGTATCGGATCGTACGGGGCACCACAAGAGTGATCTTACCACTACCAACCCATTAATTTTTTTATGCATTTTTATATTATTTTCAATTTCCACATAAGTAAGTTTGTTAATGAATAATAAACGCAAGTCATATGACAATTTACTAAATTGAGGAAATTGTATTTTTTTTATTCACTGAACACCGTTGTTCCTCTGTAATTTGTGATTAGAGTCTGCTTAACGACTTCGTGCACCATCAGCGAGGTGTTCTTTTAGGTCTCAGTCAATTTAATTAACACATACAATAAGGTGTTTTATTTACCAACAACGATTTTGTAAGATATGTTAACGGGAACCAAAGTCGAAAAGAAATAATATACAAAATTGAGTTATGATGTTGCTTCGAGGATACAGATCTAGACTACAAATCTAGACTGCATATCACAACTACATCTCCAGAACCATCTAGATCAAGTACATTGGAAACTTTTTAAAAATTCTAACTGTACATTGATCAGTTGAAAATGGTTTTCCAGAGTTGGCAATAGGGCATGGATACCATTCACACAGGCGACCATTTTATTTTAATTTTGTTTTCCTATTGTTACCCAGTTCTATGCGTTAGTTACTGCAGCTGCCGTTCATTTTCCAAAACGTGTTGGAGAAATAATTCTGTTCAAAACCGTGCTAATGTGAGGCGTACGTGTTTACCAATACAAGCTACGAAATGTACGTGATTTATATTACATTTACTAGGAGATAGGCCGTACAGTTTTTAGTTGATGATAATAAGGCTTTCACATTTGCTATTTTATTTCTTACTCTCTCAATGAGAGGCGAACAAATCACTAATTCAAGTGAATGAATAAAACAATCAGAACAAAATAATTTGTATTAAATTAACTACGCAAGTTTATATGATTCTCAAAATTGATTTGGACAAATTACTGTGACCACTAGGCAGCGTAGTGGTTAACGCGCTCGCTTCATGTGTTTCAGATTTCAGACCCGGTTCATACCCGCCGTCGTCGATCTTTACATGTTTTTTTGTGGTTTTCCTCTGTAGTCTAGGCCAATGCCGATATGGTTCCCACAATATGGGCCACGACCGCTTCCTTCCCACTTTCCTTTCCATTACCCAAGAAACCTTCATCTCATCATATCATCTCATTAATCATCGATCCGACGCCAATAGATCTTCGCTATCATTGCGTCGTTAAACCCTATTTAAAGAAAAAACTAGTAAAAACAGATCATTATTTGCAAACTGTGATTTTTGTTTTTGTTGTTGTTGTTTTGAACCCAAAAATTGTCTAGTATACCGAGAGCAAACTGGACACGGTAACCTATTTCAAACTTGACACAAACTAATCACATATCTTGTAGAACTGGCGATGTGGCAAGGACTATAATGCTATTAGTTGTATCGATCGGAAGATTCGATACGGTGAGAGAGTGGAAGAGAACGCTAATGACATATCTTTAGGCGATCTCCTATAACGTCTTGTACACAAATAATTGGTACCGACCATCATATTATCTAGTTATATGTCATATACGGGGAAGTTTCGGGTTGAAGATAATATCACATAAACGCCAGTAAAAGTCTTCATACGGTCTTTGTGTTCCCATTATTGCAGTAATCGAATTATGAAACCACTTTAGACGATTTTCAATATTGCGACTATAATAATAATCGGTGTGTATCTGTGTATAGGCACAGTGATTGATCTTACATTGTTTGACTATTTTTCTGAGAAAAGCTTCCGGAAATTTGAGATGAAGAACGCATGGATAAAACACTTCCTTTATTCAGCGTGCGACACATTATGACATTTGTTTCCACTTCACGAATACTATCTATTTGGCGATAATGGTGATCATGGTGATAATCGAACCCCGGACTTCTATATGACGTTAAACGTTGCTAGCACACGTTTGCATTATTGTCATTTATCAATTTAATAACTCATTCAAAGTTTTACTTCAACTTGAATCTGACGTAAATATTTTTTTAATCACCACAATCTGAACAGGTTAATTTTTTCTCAATATTATGATTGTTAGTTTGTTCAGAGAGAAATCGATAAAATCTTTCTCGAAGAATAAACTTGAATTATTTCAAAATTCGAACGATATATGTTTATTCATCCAACACCTTACTATATTATGGTATTCCATGCTGTCTTTCCACGCATTTAGAAAAAATTGTTGAGCCTCACAACGTTTATAATTGCCATACACATGTGCCTATTACTTAAACCAGCTCTGGAATTGTCTGAATGCGTCAATCAAGTTACTAATTCGCCAATGAATAGACTCAGAATAGACTCAGTGCAGTGTGTAGGATTTTATTTCCCATTTCTATTCCATGTGAAATATGAACCTTTCAAATGTCATACACGTATGCTGTCATATAGAGCTGAATTGTTAAATAGGGTTTCCGAGGTATATCATTGTACGTACTATATATATGTATATATATATATATATATATACATATATATATATATATATATATATATATATATATATATATATATATATATATATATACATTGTCAAAGCTAACCCAGGGATTTATTAATGTAATACTGATGCCTGCAATACAGAGTTGGAAGTGATACAGTAGTAAATCGTATCAGGGATGTGACAATTCACATTTTAGACACTTAACAAAAAAAATCCAGAATAAAGTTTCAATAAAATATACAAATGAGTGAGTGTGCTAGTTGGTCCTACGCAGTCGTAGAGCCTAGAGGAGGTTCAATTTTATTCGCAAGAAAAAATACCCGCTGATTCTTAAGTTGATGAATAATTTATTTGTAATGCTGCTTACGACTCTACCAACAGCTAAGTTATACGGAGGTACGAATGAGTGGGTGATAATGAAAGGTGAAAGGACGTTAAAAGAACCCATGCCTTATGCAGGACTCGAACCCACTCCCAACTGTGATTTCGGTTTCTACCGCTAGCGATAGTTGACTGAGCCACTTGAGCGGCATAATTGTGAGTATGAGTGTGTATATTTCCAAGAGCTATATGATCATCCCTCAGTGTAATTAAATTATTGAGAACTGATTGTACTCAATTATATAGTGACATTTTCAGCGACTGGATCAGTGACATCTAAAGAGAGTCCTTGATGTTCATTTCATGCAAAAAGCGCTTTTTTCAATCAACGGACGGATTCACATAATTAACATAATGAAACGCTAGTAAAACTCACATCATCTGTTAAATGGTCAATATATGAAATCAATTGAATGATAATTAATATTATCAGTTATTGCTTCCGACACATCAAATAAAAGTTGGGATAAATGATCATACTCGGATTTATTGATGAAAATGCAATGAATGTCAACTCTATCTACCGAATGGGTACGGTTTAGGTTTGGTTGTAATGCCGGCATCTTCTAATGACCACGCACACATGTACTTCTTCTACATTTAAACTGATCATGGACAAATGTACAATCTGTGCAGCATCTTGGTTTATCTATTAGCTCCCAATCGTCGTTCCAAGCTCCTGGATCTATAGGTACAAGCAAAATAATTCTAGATTAGGATCCTATTTGAAGGACATCACAACCCTGAAACTAGATTACAACTAATAATGACGATATTTATTTCCAACTTTTTATGCTAAACTAAAAATCATTATCTAAATTTCAGAAATGTCAGTGAATTTATTTGTCCTCCAGGACCCGGTCCTTTTCCTGAATCATGACGTAGACATTACTCGATTCTGTTCAAATTTACATGCAGATTCGGTAATGCCTACATCATGATTCATGGTATGTGTAGGACAAGAAATTGATAGCTCCTGAAATTAATATTATGATTTCTAGTTTTCTCTAAAATAAGGGAAATGAATATCGTAACTATTCATCAAAACCTAGTTTCAGGGTTGTGATATTTTTCAAGATCTTCTACTGTAAACTTTGGACTCCCTCCGTGGATTATTATCTATTGTTCTTCTGGCCAGCTTGCTCGCTAGCTGAAATATCTCGCAGACATTGCAGGGTCTTCACGTAAAATGAAATGAAAAAGAGGGGCTGGCGTTCGTATTGCAATCGTGTGGTACCAATGACAAAAATCAATAGTATTTGGTTGATATTCAAATTCTGAAAGTACCAGAATCTATCAAAATCGTGGCTTTTAGATTTAAAAAAGGCACATATGGTAATTCCTGCGTTAAAAATAAGGCCGTGATTTTCATGACATTCGAATTTATTTCAAATGCTGACCCCACCAACAGCTAGGTTATACGGGGTTACGAAAGAGCGGGTGGTAATGAAACGATGAAGTGATTATAGGTAAAAGGAGATATACAAAAACCCATGCCTTATGTGGAAAGGTACCCACGCCCAACGGTGGCTTCAGTTTCTACCGCTAGCGACAGTTGACTGAGCCACCGGGGCGGCTGAATTTATTTCAATTAACTTCTTTATATTCATCCACATCGAAATCTTGGCACAAACTGATTGTTTTCCGATTTGGGCCGAGGATCAGTGGATCACACTGTAGGATCGTTCGGACGGGTCACCATCAAGGGTGAACTTACCACCGCAAATATATGTAACTTGATCCAAATAATAGAAAAAAGTTTTCACATTTTGAAAATGATTTCAAGTTCAGTCAGAACAATGAAGATTTTGTATAGGTTTCGAATGTTCGTTCATTCACTGATTAAATACGATGTTGGTAAATTGAAATGAGTGAATCATCAAAAGAAATACTAAAATTCATCAACTTCGAGAATTTTTTATTCGTGAATTATTATACAAACCTAATTAAATTGTAGGAAATGAATAGAACGAGGAGTTATATATTTCATATTTATAGACTAGACTCTATTACTGAAATGATAAGATGCTGCTTATTGCATGTGCAGTAAACCACAGTTTGAAATTTTGTGCACCTTAAATAGAACCACATTCCTATTGTCAGTAGGTTCATATACCGGTAGCTACCATTCATCCTTCATTATTAATTATAAATATCTTTGTTAAAATATTATTAGTGTTAGCTTGATATTCGCATGGTTGCGTTTATATAAATAACCTTCATCGGTCCCTGGCTTATCAAAAGGTTTACCGGATAAAAATCAATATAAAATACAATTGTTAATATTATAGTAATATATAAATGACATATGGTTGAATAAGTGAAAAAATAAGTGAGAAATTGAAAATTGAAATGAATAGGCCTAGTAATAACAATATGCTTAGGAAATAATACTAATAATAATAATTGAGAATATAACTGAGGAAAATAAGTGAAAGTTGTATTATTTGAGGTTCTTACAGAAAAATTAAAATATTGAAAGATTAGAGAATTAATTATTACAAAAAGATTTGAAAATTGTACATATGATTTCTTATAATATTAATCGAACCTCCTGAATCTTGAATCACAACATCAAAAACAAGTTCTTTCTTAAGCTTAAACCTTAATCTGAATTCATTTTAAAAAATCGGTATAGTACCTAACGCTCCAATGAACAGCCCAACGATCTCGATGTTGAGGAGGTCGTATTTGCTTTTAATACGATTGATATTGTTAAAACTACTGCCTAGTCATTAATTAAACTCTTTCTCACTTCCAGCACCATTTGATTTCAAGTGATTTACTTTATTAATTACAATGATATGTTATTGATATCACATCTATGTAAATAAGATCGAATAAATAAACAGTATAGTGTACATTAGTATAAGAAACTTGTCTGTTTACTTGATCGTTGATTATTGCTTCTTATAAAATGAGAATCGGTTTAATCTCTCTAGAATCGTAATTCCCCCTCCCCCATGGTCCCTTGATTCCACCATGGCTCAACCTCATCAAGGCGTTGCACGGGGTTACATTTTGACTTTATATTGCTGTGGCTGGTTTTTCGCAAATTGAGTTTACGAAACCGTAATTGGTATTTAAGTCGTTTCGCTTAGTCAACATCAAGTTCTGTCTTCGCCAAAGTATAAGTCGTAGAAATAACTTTCTGAAAGTGACGACAAGAAAGTTGAATGAAAGGAGTACCGTGATGATATGATGCGCTAGCTGCCGATCATGGCAATACATTCAATTGATGTTCCTGGTATGTTACGTGATAACTTGATGTTATAATCAACTATTTTCGAAAAAACACAGAATCATGTAAATCAACTATTGAATTCAATTTCATTTGAATGTATTGAATCATTAGAACTGGCACAGTTACCCCCGTATAACCTAGCTGTTGGTGGGGTCGTTAAGCAGCATAAAAAAAAAACTGGCACAGTTATATTAAATCAAATAACTGAACGTACTATGAAATAGAGGCCTTAATTTCATGAAATTCTTTTCAGATTTCACTTTTAAAAGAACATGCATTTGATAATTTAGAAGTATGTGTTTGATGATTGAATAAAACACTAAACATGACGTAATATGTGAATGTAGGTGGCTACGCCATTTATTTTATATGAAGATATTTCATCAACATTTCGTGTTTCAAGTTTTTTCTCTGTATAGTTCACTCTAATTTGGAAGTAGTTATTTACTTTAATATTTAGTTAATTGCACTTCATATAATTCTTGATTGAAGCTTCATGTGTATACTATATTTTAACTGATCCTCCTTTCAACTTTGAACAAGATATGTGGTTGTTTAGTGTGTACAAGGAATATGGTCTTTAACTTATACCATAGACTATACTTTAACAGCAAATTTGATTTGCTTGCTCTAATGCATTTCTCCCCTATACACCACCCCCTTTTCGCCCTTAACCCCTACCACTCCAATGACATGATTTCCCCCCCCCCCCCCCCTTCGCTTCGCCCCCAACGTCCCAACTTATAGACAGGCAATTGTATTAGAGGTACATGATTGGTGTAAAACGTTAGTTCATACTTCATAGTCTATTTTGCCTTCAAACAGACAATAAATATATACTATACTATCAGTTTGCATTTAGAAAGTTTGTGTTGACCCGGCATGTTATTTTCCTATGGTGAACCGAGAACACAAGAACACAAAGTGTAATACACTTCTAGCTCGTAATTAGACGAGAGTATACGAGCTAATTAATAGATTTTACGTTGCCTGTCATTATTGTTTGGTATACCATTAAAATGATATGGCAGTAATACAATTAAAATTATTTGATTGCTTCAATTTCTGATGAAACACTGCGGTGTGGTAATTCGATTTATAGTTCAATATTTAATCAAGGATATACAGAAGTAACGGTATGGATGGACTGTATGACCTAAGACCGTTTTATCCATTATTTTATCATTTGGTTATTAACTTTTGAAATAGAAAAAACATGATCAATGATTTGATTATCCTAAGACGCGTTCAAGTCAACGGTAAAATGATTCAAAACATTGTGTACCTTCAATTCCAGTGTAGTGTATTGGTGAGTAGATGGTCTCGATCAGACATATTAGCGAAATCCAAGCGTCCCGAACGAATATCCAGACAATAGAGCCATTGGTCGAGTGTGACTATCAAAATGCTGGTTGATTATGTGTTACCGATTTGAATGGTTCGTGCCAGTAAAAGAAATTCTTGTCATTTATGGTCACCAGCTAACTTCACGCGACTCTTCATAAATTGAGTTATTTACCATGAACCTATAGTAAGCATTCTAATAAACATGGTATACCCTTGCTTAATAGAACAAACCTAATTAAAATTGAGCATGCAATTATTGCATTGTTTGTTATGTGGTTTCTATACGTATTTAGTCACAGTACTTAGTACCATTTACGACCTATTATCAAGATAGTCTATAAGTAGAACTAGTTTTCTTTCTTATGGTCTCAATTGTTAATATTTGTCAGTGCCAACCGTCTGGAGAAAAGTGAGCGCGATTATGGATCATCCAAAGCTCCTTATACTCTGTGTTATCGTACTGATAAGCATTATCGGGTCTACATTATCAGGTAAATACAAATAAATCTTGATCGAATCAAGAAAACGTCAGGAGTGTCGTTATAAGATGATATTTGAAGTGCGGATATGTAAAAAAATCCTGAAAATGTTCGAAGTGAATAAACGCACACTTTGTGGACTTATATACCAATAATATCATCAGATTCGTTGCAAATATTACAGTTATAGAAAATTGTTGAGGACAATTTCTTTGTGCCAGATTATTCTTATGAAGATACTCAACATTTTTAATTAATTTTTTATTCATAATTTTCCATTATTCATAATGATAATGGTTCTGGTATAGGACTAATCGAGCGAAATTCAGTACTCGATTGTTTTTTTGCGTCAAACCATTGAATCACGTCCAAACCTATGCGAATAGATCGAGTTCAAGAGAATTATAGCATCTAGTAATTTGAAATGTAGAAATGGTCTTATATTTTTCTGAGTTTCTGTTCGTTCATCTCACACGACACTCGTCACGTTGCTCTCTGTAATATCCAATGGTTTCGTGTTTGGGAAGTGTCAAGTGGAAAGTAGAAACTGAATCCAAGCCAAAGTTTGACCAATAGACAAACTCATTAAACCTAGCAATTTCATTATATTCATCAATCCGAGGATCTTGAACAGACATGAAATACATCCTAATCTAGAATGGTTTTGCTTGTATCTATAGATCCAAGAGCTTGGAACGACGATTGGGAGCTAATAGATAAACCAAGATGCTGCACAGATTGTACATTTGTCCATGAGCAGTTTAAATGTAGAAGAAGTACATGTGTAACTAATTGTACGTGGTCATTAGAAGATGCCGGCATTACAACCAAACCTAAACCGTACCCATTCGGTAGATAGAGTTGACATTCATTGCATTTTCATCAATAAATCCGAGTATGATCATTTATCTCAACTTTTATTCATTGTGTCGGAAGTAATGACTATTATGTAAATAACATTTTTCTACATAACACAATATTATAATAATTCACAATATAATACAATTCAGTAGGCCTAATGAATTCATTAGGTACTGTTATTGATACGTATAACCATTTTTTTTCATCAACATAGAACTCTTGATATATAATCATTGTTTTCCAACTAATAAGTAATTACCTACAAAGTCATGAGTACGTTTGATCTTAATGGTCAATTCTACTGGACAGTCACAAAAACATTGATTGGATCTTTTCCTAGTTCTTTCAAGAACATGTATAATACATATGGTTGTCTTATCATTAAAATAGGTCTTGAACATCAATAATAAAAACATCAATTTTTTGATTCTGCGAATAGCAAATTTGACTATATTACAGTCAAAACAAGCATATATTAAAAATTATATTCAATTCAGTTTCAGTGAGATTAATTTATAGGCGATGAATGAAAGGAAAGACGAGACGACTAAATTGAGAAAATATTTCATTTATTCAGTTTTTATTTCGTTTTAGTGATGGATTGTCCTGCTACTGCTACCTACACACCAGACGCATTCAGGAAACCATGCAGATATATCACTGATTGCAAACAGCCTGGTGCAGTTTGCTGCTCGAAAGTGGGAATGCAAATCTGTGCAACAGGACCATTTTTGAAACCTGTTTTCGATGGTAGACTGATCAATCAAAATTCACCGAAAATCTACGATGACCCTGCCTACTCTGGCAAACCAGCATCTCCAGCATCTGCTCCAGTGCCGGATCCACTTCACGCATAAATTGCTGGAACAGTAGCAGCTAGCAGTGAAATCGACAACAAAGAAAATATCATCGGAACCAAATCTGAAATCATTTTTCTTGATGACAACTGGATTGCCACATATATACGGCAACGCATGGATAGAATTTGACACAAAGAATAATATATATTCATTATTCTATTGTGTTGTTGTTTTTATTCATTTTTATCTCAGTTTGATAGAAATACAATTACATTTTTCTTACTATTTTAAATATCTCAATAAATGAGATAAGAATGGTCGTTTACATTTTTATTGTGTGTGTTTGTCAAAACCATTGAACTAACATTGAGTTATTTGCTATAATATGATATTGACATAAATGTTGATATTGATATTGATATTGAGAAATTGATTGTTCTCTATTATACAGTACATAATTTTGATCATAATTATGATAGAAAAAGATAATTTGAAGAAGAAATTGCTTTCAACTGAAAATGACATGAAATGACATGAGTAGATAGCTGAACTTAAGACAAATTAATTTCAGAGTGAAACGAGTTTATATTTTTCAACTTTCCATGCAATATGTTTGTTTATATAGATCGGTGGAAACACTTTGCAAACACCCAAACAGCATCACCACAAACACCACTTTCAAAATGGACTACTTAATTGAAAGGCTGAATAATATTTCAAGATCATCCTTAGAACATGATCCTCTTCAATACTTCAATACAATAATACACATTTGATAAAATATACCGTGGGCGTACTAATTAACATATCAAACTTGAGAAAACTATATAAATAGAGTGATATATTTTGTCAGTCTCATTCATACAATCTATAGCTTGGCAATCGTTTCGATCTTAAGAGTTAGCGTGTGTTCAAAGTCAGTGAATAAAAGAGTATATATATATATATATATATATATATATATATATATATATATATACATACATACATATATGTGTGTATATATATATATATATATATATATATATATATAATATACATACATACATATATATATATATATATGAACTAAAGTTTTGGTGGCACTCATGTGAGGAATTGAATTTCACAGTTTTGCCACTTACTTGATTCCGCAGCCCCACTTGGGACTTGATCTTGCGACGTTTCGAAAAGGTTGCACTTTTCATCACCAGGATTCATTCGAGAACTGCCGGCGAACAAGTGGATCTTCCTCTCTCCGCCCTGCCTTTAATACCTCCCTCGCTTTCATACCCTCGACGTCTGTGGCATGGTCTACCTGTACCTGTAGAATATGTTGCGTCAAGGCTGAACCTAGTACTCCATAGCGGACATTTAGTAGGTGTTCTCGCCTTATATTTTTTTAGTTCTCCTCGTACTCCCCGCACGAAATCTCACACTCTTCTTCGTTTCCCAATTCGATTGTATCTCTGGCACTCCGAAGCATTCTTCAGAGCTGGGGTGTTGACAACCGACTTGATTTGTTGTGGGTTCAAGTAGGTTAGTGGTAGGTAAGCAGTAGGTGTTAGTAAGATAAGTAGTAGTTTTAGTAGGTAAGTAGTTAAGTAGTACTGGGTTTGTGGGTGGTAAGTATATCTATTGGAGTGAGAAGCTCTTTTAAAAATTGTCTTGCCCAAAAAGGTACCGTTTTTTTCTTCTTCACTTATACATCCAGGAAAAGAATTTCGTCGTCTTCTTCAGTTTCCATAATGAGCTTGATCAAGTGATGTTGGGTACTTCAGATGCTCTAAGAATATATGGCGCTTATCTATCCCATGTTGCCACACGACAAACATATTGTCAATGGTAGTCAAAGGTAACGTAGTCAGCATCGAGTTTTGTCTAAGGATGTCTCAAGTGCCAGTGTTTCGAAACCCTCCGTGAAAAGGTTTACTTCTACTGGGGATAGAGGTGATCCCATTGGAGCTCCTTCTAGCTGCTTATAAATTTGGTTGTCGTATGAAAAAGTGGAGGAACTGCAATGATGCGCCAAATCGATGAGGTATTTGGGATTTTTGTGCTCCTGTTCACTGATTTTCAGATGTTCGTCAATGTTAAGACCTCGACACATTTCATCGAATTAATCGAGAACATGGAGGCTATTCTACTTATTTTGATATCGTTATACACCAAGGGACCCGTTGACAAAGCTCTGAAAATCATTGAACAGAAGCTCAAAATTCTCATCACCTATTTGATTTAGCGCATCATTGCAAGTCCACCGCCTACTTTTCATACTACAACACTAAATTTATGAGCAGCTAGAAGGAACTCCAATGGAATTAACTCAATCCTCACTAGAAGCAAACCTTTTCATGGACACTCTCGAAACACAGGCAGATTGACATTTCGTACTTTTGGTGTATCGTAACACTGGAATGGTATGAATACTGTTCAAAATTCAGTGATAGCAAATTTTGTATTGTTCACTGGTATAGACCTACAATTATTATTCTAGTTTTGGTGGAAGGGCCATGTTTTAGCAACACTGGATGGAACGAAATTTGAGGTACGGTACCTCTAATGTTTTTACAATAGGTGTGATTATTTTCCAGTTTTCATTTCATTTACCAAGAGATATATTGATTTCGGATGATTAATAGAATATTTTCACAATTCTATTTTTTTGGAAAATGTCGGATAGAAATGGTGATAAAATACGTGTTATAATTCTTGGAAATTCAAGTATAAATCTGTTCCATTTTTTTTATGAATATCTATTCAATTTTTATCTCTTATTTGTTGAATATATTCTCAATGAGATATAGTCACAGATAACTCGCTCATCCCACTCGCTGGATCGCGTAGAGATCGCTTATCTCCACTGATACCATCATGCATGTAGGTTATCCGCAATACACGGTGATTCACTCGATTGCCTCTCCACTGTATATGGATAGTGTGTCTAGTTAGTCTAGTTAGTATTAGTCCTTTACAGAGATGGTTTTGAAGTCCATGCTCATCGAACCGTTTCACTTTTCGAGGTTCACACACATGTACTCACTCACATAGGCCTACGCACTTATTAAAGGATAATAAACCTCTGCCGACATCAGTCAGCTGTGCTAGATGTGCCCTAGCGACTCGAGCGATCTTTTTACACTCGAATATGGAATTGAAAAAACCTTGCTGACATATAAAACAGAATTTCTAATAGTATTTACTCATGTATTCACTCTTCGTGCTGTTTGTTTGCCTGTTTGTTTAATATTTGATGTTTTTCAAATTAATACATGACATAAATATATGAATATGATTAGTCTAACCAATATAATGAACATTATTATCTTTACATGAGAAGTTAATAAATACATATATATATATATATATATATATATATATATATATATATATATATATTTATATATATATATATATATATGTATGTATATATATATATATATATATATATATATATATATAATATATATATATATATATATTATATATATTATATATATATATATCGAAAGGGACCGCAATTCTATCCCAAGAGAGCAAACGCGGTCTACCCGAGAACATAACACAACATATATATATATATATATATATATATATATATATATATATATATATATATATATTGTTATTTCATCAACTTTATAATATATCAAGATGAGCAGAAAATCATTCAAAAATACGATGCATACTTGAACTAATACCGTAGAAAAACACATTGATTTTGTCAGAGCATTAACATCAAACACGCAATCTATAGAACATCGTGTAACTTGAAAAGAGCCGATATGCTTCACAGCATTATTAATGTACAAAGGAAATTCACTCGAGACTAATTCAGTTTATGAGCAATTTTCATCGTGTTCATTGCTTGATATTATGATCGTGTAGTGTGTGGGAAAAGAGGGGTGAGGGAGATGGGTGGCTTGTTTGACTACAGGGATCTTGTACAATATAACATTGGATAAACATTTAACTCAATTACATCGTTACATTTCTCAGATCAATGAGCCAACTAAAGGAACGACAATATTATCCTGCACAGACTCACCACACCTAACACGAGAGAGAGAGAGAGAGAGAAAGAGAGAGAGAGAGAGAGAGAGAGAGAGAGAGAGAGAGAGAGAGAGAAGTTCCATATGAGTCAGGTGGAAACCTAACATGCCAAATAATTATGGATCATTTTGTGGTTCAACGACACAGCATTGACAAGATTATTTGCACTGGTACATGCATATACAGGAATAATATTCAGCTTGAACCAAGTGTAAAAGTTCTCTCTCTACCCGACTAAGACCCGTTTTATCTGAGAATTGATGAAAATGAATAGCATGGAAACCATAGTGACAACCACTTCGAACTAGCAGTTGGATGCACTCACACGTTTGTAATTCAGGGACTAAATCAGTCAATCTTGTATTGCATAGGTGTTGACGGTCGGGTATCAGACAAACAGATAACGGACTTCCACTTTTGATTCACGATGTATACAATATACATTGACGAGTTGACATATTGTGAGCCATGATATTGTGAGCCCTGGTGTTTGTAAAACAGAGCCTTGAAATTGAGAGCCTTGACAAACTATGTTGAGTAATTTTTCTGACAGTGAGCCCAGAAATATGGATGATAACGTGATCCCTGATATAACGAGCATTGACATTTATGGAGAGTGAGACTTGATATATTGTGTCTTGAATTTGAGATTCCATGCTGTGATTATCAAGGCTCAGTTTCATGTAAACCTGTGAGCCTGATAAAGTGCACCTTGACGTTTGCTGAAAGTGGGCTCGGATGTACTGCACCCAGAACCTAACTTACCATTCAGAGCCCAGAATATCAAAGCACAGTAAATCACGGCTCAGTATCCACAAAAGTAGCACTTTGAGGAAAGATATCCTCGATTTAGTCCACCTTGACTTGACCTAACCTTATATTCAGTCAATCTGGAGATTGGTCATCTGTACTAAAAATCATCTGTACTAAAAACCAACTTCCACAAAAAACTACTAACTGTATTACAAAACCAACTATACTAAAAACCAACTGACCTAAATATCGAGTTGGGAAAGATACTAAGCTTGGACGAAAAACGAAATAATCGAAAGTCATCGTTTGAAATATCTTGAAATTAACCCCTAAAATATTGAGTCTTATTGTCCAAGTCATCACAAACTCAATTCACCTCAATCATATAAATATGCATGTTATTGCTAAACTGAAATAGTCTCCCAAATTGACATACCATATTTGATCTTAAGCACGCCTGTCGCCTACTTTGAATAAATGGAAATCAAAATTGAGATATGAAGAATATGGTAAATCACCATAGATTGTATTAGAATGTTACATTTTTAAAATATAAATTGTAATGTTACACTTTCATTCTAAATGCAGAATCCAACACACTCTTCATCTTTGCCGTCACTCAGCATGTAGAAAATAAACAAACTTGACATTTTAAGTCAATACTTGTTCAAACGAATAATACCTAGGCCTATTTAATGAGCGGATTATCATAAGTACTAAATAAGCAAGGTCAATTATTATAATTATTCAAGCAATATAGAACTTGATATTTATTGACACAGAGATATATTTATGCGACAGTCCGATGTGAATTGAAATTGAGTTGGCTGTGACAACGTTTATAATATTTGTATTGTTCACTCCGCTGGCTTTTCAAGTGACTAGAATAATAAACAGCGACCGAAAAGTGGAAAAACGTTACACTTTTTGTTTTATGTTGTGGATTTCAAGTGTGCCCCAAGCGATATTTGTTCGATTGGGATACTTTCATATAATTTATTCAACAAAGCGTAAAAAATACTCTGCGAAATATATTTTAGTCTCAGCCACAAGGACGTATTGAGCCACAGGCTATCGTTCCTAAAACTATCGTTCCTCAAAGTACTGATGTGGTGGTAAAACAGGACGTCGTTCTGATTTCCGTACACTAAACACCGATCGCCAATAAAACAACATTAACACTTGTCACAGAAAAAGTACAAAATGTTTGGAGAGTAAGTATTTATTCCATCATTATTATGTCTGAATATTGCCCATACTTATGTTTACACCTCAAACTTTGATGAATAAACACATAACGTACTTGAAGTCCCGAACTGAAAATTTTGAACAGTAAAAATCAGTATTTAGAATTAGACAAATGATTTGCAATACATATTGTGTCTAATGAAAATGAAGCATATCGTTTTAGTTTTGAATAGAAATATTTTGATTGTATGAGCGATAGCGAAGACATCCATCTTCCTCTTATGGAGCTTAGTCTGTGTGTTTTTTTTGTTTATTTGTGGTTCACTGCACTGGTCGCAGGGTTTGACTGACCGACATGAAACTTTTTCTGTATACGCAAACTTATTCAACTATGAAATGTGTAGTTTTGGGGTTAAATCTCCTGTACTATTTATGAAAAATACCATCTCAAACTTTCTAAAATCCCCATAAGATACACATCTCCAAAAGAGTGTACACATACAAGTAGGCTACACATACAAAGCTCCAAAAGAATATGATGGATGTCTTCGCTATCGTTCATCTATAATTAACATTTTTATAAAACTACACCTTCATTATTTCAGAGATGGCTATAGTAAAGCTCTGTCTGGTATCTACGCCAAGGTGCTTGTGGCTCTAGGCATAGCTCTTCCAGTGACCGAAGTGCTTTCCACCCGAGTGTCACCAGCTTTCCATCAAGCATTCTTCATGTATCTATATTTAGGAAGTATCTTATTCATCTGTTTCATGCATGCTACTTTACTCAAAGAGAAAGTAATGGGAAGTAACGTCCACACCGTTCAGTATGGTGAGGAAAAGCATCATACTATTTACTAAACAGAATACGCATTTAAACGTCAATTGATATTTAATTTATATCAATAGATATATCAATTGATATTGACTAACTTATTCAAACTGCTAATTATTGCAATTGTAAGTACTGTATTTCTTTTATCAATATGACACCTTAAATGAAATTTATTTTTGACAACACTTCAAAATTCAACTTCTGCTTCCATTTCATTTGATATGTGTACATTTTACGAAGGAAGAAGCCCTCGCTTTTTAATTGCCCACTCATTTTATAACAGTTACTAATTATTATTCAAGCTGATATTATAACTGTGCTGTGTTACTATCATGAAATTATGATACATCGAAGTATTTGTTCAATGTGACTTTGTAACGTGAACTTGGGTAAATTTTATTTAGTATGTATAACCTTGACGAATTATTATTATTATTATCAGAATGCCTTCATTATCTTCGATAAAAGTCAGACTCTCGATATACTCTAGTCTGGCATGCGCTCCGTTTCCTAGATTTTTTTGTTCTTCATTTATATTGGGTTTACTGATGCACTGTGCTGATAGTAAGATCAATTGGCAACGGTGAACGATGAATGAGATGGATGGTGCAATGAGATGAAAAGTTGTTTGATTGTGTTTTGGACAGTGGGAAAGAAACGGCCGTGGCCTGTTGTTACCCACAGTATATATTTAGCTATTCAACAGATAAAAACAACGAAAAAACTCTGCCAGAATGGCTGACCATAGCGGGAATCGAGCCCCGATATCCTGAATGACGGTTCAGCGTGCTTGCCACTGGTCTACCCGCCTCAGAATTCTTTGTTTAACCTACACAAGGTTTTCTATTTCAATCACTCACTAGTTATTGCACGCTTCGCGACCACAGCAAGAACTAGGTTATTTTTTTCTACAAGCACAATTTGTTTTGGATAATGTTTTAGGAACAATGCTTATTGTTCTGAATTTGAGCCAAATTTCCTCCATTCGGTTCTAGTTTTCATTTTTTATTTTATGTTGGGTTTAACGACTGACTGTCATACGGCCCAGTCATATACTGTCATATATTACAGGTACTTCGGTGCAACAAAGAAAGCGGAACAATTCAGCAACGCTACGCTATGGTAGTTTCTATCTTCGTGTCGGTGCTATAGGTAAGCCTTCAAACGGAAGTTAGCATTAAAAGGATATTTGGAACTTTCCTCCAATCAAATGAAATAGCAAATTAAATATATAAATTTCAACATCTGAATTTAGTTCTTTCGATCTAACGATCTATGTTTCTGCAAAAAGGAAAAGTTCCCACCAGGGTAACTTTAGATACATAAATGATGATAGAACGTTAACACCGCAAGGAACGAAATTAATAAATAGGTCATGAGAGGCAGATACTATTAAAAATTATATGAGTCAAATTTAATAACAATTATTAACACTTCCGGCAAGATCAAATCTATTTACTGTAAACCAGATATTATAGCATCACGGATTGTTATATATTTATTTATATGGGTTTAACGCCGTACTATAAATAAGATATATTGGCGTCGGATGGATGGTTCATTACATGATGGGATGATGAAATGAAGGTTACTAAGGTAGTGGGAAGGATAGTGGTATGGAATCGGTCGTGCCCTATTGTAGGAACCAGTCCCAGCATTAGCCTAGACGATACAGAGGAAATCCACGAAAAGCTCATGGCGGGGATCGAACCAAGTATTTTATAGTATTCTAATATTTTGGTTTCCTCTTAGCAATTGATAGAAGTAAGGATTTTAGTCACTAATATAAACGTTGTTTCAGCATTCGGCATAGGCAGCATGGTCTACTCTGGTCTCGAATTTGGGCTCTACTTTGAATTAGAGCGAGGATCAGCGTGTGATAGTATTCTACAAGCATTGACACCAGCTGCAAGACTTTTCCTCACAATTGTACAAATGCAATTTATTTTTATCAACAGTAGAGTAAGTTTCAATAGAGCACGTAGTAACAGCTTCATTGGTGAAACATCACCAACGTTCATTTTTTCGGCTAGAATACAACAAATATTATTAATTGAAAGAGAATACTGAAAAAGGAGTGACATTCAAGAGTCAAAGAGAATACGAAACAATAAACAGAGTACACACGTTTATTTTGTTAATTCATAATATTGGGTACAACGAGGCACTGTACTGATGACCGAGATCTATTGGCATCGATGAAATTTTAATGCGATGAGAAGATGAGATGAATAGTTATTACAATAGTTATTTTTGGATAGTCGTAAGAAGTTGGTCGTGGCAGCTGTTGTTAACGAACAGTCCCAGTATGAATATAAACGATAGAGGAAAACCACGAAAAACCCATGTCAGGACTGTCGACCATGGCGGGAATCGAACCCCGGTCTCCTAAATGATGGTACAGTCACTGGGTCACCGATCTCAGTGAGCACTTACATATGTAGATAATTTTTTCCGGATATATTTTTATCAATTCAATTGATAATCTTTAAATTCTGCATTTGAAAACAATTGCCATCAGCCCGTTGATATAATTTTAAAATGTAAGAATGAAAAATTGGGATATTGAAATAACCGATGCTCGAAAACGATAATAATAAATTTAAAATATTCTTATGAATTGATATCGATAATTTTGCCAACTATTGCCTAATATAGATGAAAAAAACTAAAAGTATAATCTATATTTCCAAATCCATTGTTTGTCTTGTTATAGGGGTTACCTATGAATCAATATAAAGTGGTGTCGAGGTTTGGTTTGATGCACATGATCGCTACAAATGTATGCGAATGGCTTTCGGTCGTCATCCAAGAAACGAAGCATGAAATCATTCATTTGAACCATCGAGATTTTGGAGAGTTAACTGCTATTTGGGGTAAATAACTTTTAATGCATTTTGGAATGGTTTCACTTGCAAAAACTACGGTGATACGACATGCAATGGTGCCCCTCTCCGTGGCTCAGTCAACTATCGCTAGCGGTAGAAACTGAAGTCAAGTCGGGCGTGGGTTCGAGTCCCACATAAGGCATGGGTTTTTGTTAACGTCCTTTCATCCATAAATACTTTATCGTTCTACTTCATCGTACGTATCTCCTGCTCATTCTCACCCCGTATAACCTAGCTGTTGATAGGGTCGTTAAGAACCAATAAAGTGAAAAAATAGAAAATGCGATGGTGTATGACTGAAACTTAGAATTAACTTTCCTTAATCAAAGCGTTTTAATTGTGTTGCGTAGAATTACCTATTCTGGCCCAACCAATCAGAAAAAAAGATTTTTTATTTTACTTGTGCGTTCGTTTTTTGTCGAACGCAAAAATAAATCAACACTTGATATTATAATAAAATGTTCTATCAAATGTTTGGAAATCGATTGAAAATGCTTAAATTGACGGAGAATTTTGTCCATATATTTAAAAAGATGAAAATGAACATTACCAACATTAATAGGCCTATATACTTTTTTAAAATAATGCAATTTATCGTCAGCCTATCAAATTTCCACATATTTCTAGGTGGCAACGCAAGTGCCATTCATATGCCCGAAATAAAAGATCGTAACTCCAACATCGAGTTATTGAATAACTCGAGTCGAGACGTAGTAGACTGCCGAAGAACACAAATAATGGGTCCTCTCATTCAAAACGCAAGTGCATTTCTATTCCCATGTACAGTTGAGTACAGTTTAATATGCGCCGTTATCCTACTAGAAATGTGGAAACATATATTCGACTTGAAGAAATCATGGAAGTATATGTCACAGAGTGAAAGCGATGCGCACTTATCACCTAATACGGGTCAGGCCAGCGATTATGACCATACGAGTAAGTCACCATTAATAATCATTAACTTCTCCGGCACAATCATAATCATCACCATTATCATAATCAGCATCATTTGTTGAAATGATGAATTGTAAATGTATTACTCAGAACTTCTTACCAAATTGATTCCCAGCAAATAAAACGCTGACTAGAATTCAATAACACTGATATTTGCATAAGAACATTTACTCCATCCAGTGATTTAAATGAAATGAAATTTAATTCATGAAATATTACTGATAGAATGCCAATTGAATAGAATTACTAATGGGCGCCGTTAGCGCCCCTTAATTTTGGCTCCCGGGCAACCGCCCTCTTCGCTCACTTCTGGAAACGACCCCAATTGGAAGTTCCCTTTTTGCATTTAACTTCATTGTCTTCGTCACGACTGCTGTGAAATTTACACGAATCGTAATATTTTATTTTCACCTGAAAAAAGCATTGTGTTGTTTGTTGATTCTTCAAACTACATACTAGATTCGACTTTCTGAAAGACTGCGTCAAATTCATCTTCAAATCAATTGTGGAAATTATGAAATCGAATAGCTTAGCCTTATTCGATATTTCTTTTCCTTCTTCCTTATCTCTTTCTATCTTTCTATCTTTCTTTCTTTCTTTCTTTCTTTCAATTTCTGTATTTCATCGCTTCTACTTCATGGGAGGGGCGATCGACCCCATCGCCCCCCCTGCCCTGTATCCACCACTGCAAGATGTAATATGGCGTTCTTCTTCTACATCAGTTTTATTAATTTAAAAATGACCAAATGTTTCCAGGAGCAAGATTTGAAGAATCTCATCACCGTGGCGTCCGAACAAAACAGTCTCACCACTTCTCTGTTGATTGTCAGTCGATCCACAAGGGTCTATTCACAGGCATAGTGACATTAGTTGCAACTATCATTTGCCTCATTCTATATTACGTCTTACATCAGGACATCGAGTATAGTGCAATGGCAGGATTTGTCATCAATGTTTGTGAAATGAGTCTGTATTGCGTGTCAACAATAGCTGTACTTGTATGTATTTTGCATATGAGACGTATGAAATACCTTGGAAAGTCTGGTAAGGAAATGAAAATGGAGGAAAAAGGAGATCCCAGGATAGATTTTCTTGGTTCTTCTGTAGGACTGACAATAGGTCTGGATTAGACAGCTGTTGTTATCTCAACTTGTGTCCTCTCTGTCAATTAAGACTCCGATAATTTATGAGCCACCACTCTTTTCAGTGAAATTTATTTTTCTTCAACAGTATTTTGTTTATTCATTTATCGATTCATTTATTCATTCATTCATTCATTCATTTATTCATTCATTCATTTATGTATTAATTCATTTATCTATTAATTCATTTATTCGTCTATTCATTTATTCATCATTCATTTATTCATTCACTTATTCATTCATTTTTGTATCTACTGATTTACATTGGGTTTAACGACCCAGTGTACTGATGGCTAAGATCCACCGGCCTCGGTGAATGATGAATAAGATGATGGGATGATGAGATGAAGGTTATTTCATAATATGTCAGTCGTAGACTGTCAAGGAACCATCCAAGTAACAACCTGAATGACAAAGGGAAACCACGAAAATCTCTGTAACGATGGTCGACCATGGCGTGAATCGAACCCCGGTCTCCTGAATGACGGTTCAGTGTGCTAGCCACTCAATCACCCGTCTCATAAAGAGTATTTTGTAATGCATCCAATCAATTTCTTGAGACACACTACATCATATAACAAAAAAACTTAGCCGCCCCCGCGACTCAGTCAACTATCGTTTACTTCGGTAAGTACTGAAGTCAGGTCGGGCGTGGGTTCGAGTCCAGCATAAGGCATAAGGCATAAGGCGTTTTTGTAAAAGTCCTTTCACCTATCATCACTTCATTGTTTCATTATATCACCCGCTCATTCGTGTACCCCCGTATAACCTAGATGTTGGTGGGGTCATAAAGCAGAATTGAAATAAATAATTATACTTCACTTCTAATCCCATGGATACAATTTTTTTTTAATGCCTATATTGTGTGACGTAGATCTGTGAACACATTTTGTGTGAATAAAATGACTAAATGGTTGGTGATGCTACTGACACCATCAACAAACTCTGCCCTAGTAATCTATTTCAGAGACAGTGTCACAAGAAACTAGCATACAGTTTAGTGATTTCAATGAATAAATATATATATATATATATGTTGGGCGAGATTGAAGTGGAACACAACCATTTGTTTTTGTTACCAACCTAATCAACCTGTGTCTACTTTTTCTTTTGCTAGAAAACCCTATCAGCATTTTCTATTCAAAATTAAAATAAATAAACAAATAAATGTAGCAAAATACAGAAGAAAGTTCTCATTACTCAATACAATCAACTAACTGTAACGTTATTTATCAACCCCAGAATTAATAAGAAATACAATTACCGGTACTTATTTATTTTATAAGTAGGAAAATTTACAAATGAATATTTCCTTTCCACAGGAAGCGGAGGTCGCCGTTTGGGACTAGACTGTAGCTTACTGGTGATAGCGCAAACCGGGATGTACATCTATTGTCTGTTTTCTATAATTGGATATTGGTTTACTAGCGGCGACAACGCTACAAGCGGTCTCATTTCAGAACTGTTCTCATTAATACAAACTACAATTCAGACAATATTTGTACTAGACGGTTGGTTACGAAGATGTAACACAAAAGCGCAAAAGACAACCAAACCAGGTCGACAAATTGTCACGTTTTTACTGTTGGCAAATATGGCTATGTGGATGATCAACACTTTACAGAAAGGGCACGCAGATTCTCATCCGTCTCATATTATGTTCTTTGGTATATGGACTTGGGCAATTATTACACATTTAGCTATGCCGTTAGCAATATATTATAGATTCCACTCAACAATATGTTTATTTGAGATATGGAAAATTGTTTACAAATAATAAATTTTGAACGGAATCTGAATTAACTATTGCCATTTTAAGAGTAAGAAATGAATTTAGAGATCAAATATAATTGTACTAAACAATATCTTCAGAATTTGTTCTTAAATGCATGTGAATATGTGTAATTAGGATTATAGAGTGAATACATGTGTATAAGTCTACTTTAACTTCGATGTATATTTTATGTACTAGGATAATGTTTCGTAGTTTATAATTTACGCCAAAAAAAAATATTTTTCAAACTCCCAAAGTATTAAACCAACATACACATTCAATCTGGAATCAATTTCGAGAATAATACCATAGTTATTGCCGTCTTTCTACACCTATAACGAAGGACCTTCCCGTATAACCCAGCTGTTGGCGGGGTCGTTAAGCACCACGAAGGACCTTGATGCAATTGATCACACAATTCTGTTACATAGATTAGAATCAAGTAGCATGCCATTAAATGTACTTCGAAAGCATCTTACGAACAGAAATCAATCAGTGAAAATATTGATAGAACATAGATAGATTTAAACTCAAACTAAGTATGGGGTCCCTCAAGGGATAGGTTTGGTCCAATTTTGTTCATCATTTATATTGATTAATGATCATTGTTTTCTTAAAGACCCCACCAACAGCTAGGTTATACGAGGGTACGAATGGACTTTTCAATTTTCTATCTGTTGTTCTCTGTTAGTTAGCCGCCCACACAGAGGATTTGGGAGTTTCCCACACACAGGATTCACAACCATTGTTTGGTCTATGACTGAACTAAATGTGAATCATTACTTTGTATTCTGTAACTCCGTATTTTGTTTTTGTGTGAATGAAAAATATGAAGATTTGAATTAATTGGAAGCAATAAAAAACACAAATATTATAAAGGATATTTATTTCATTTATATTCATTTTTTCTATGAAGAAAGGTACTATTTCTTCAAATGTTCTCCTAATATAACTGAACTAATGTAAAAACGTCGAAGAACAGGTGAATTACAATTCACAAAGGTAAAGCGGCTCAAAATATTCGATTCCAACAGCCTCAATTAAAGTGCTAGAGCAACTTTATAATCTGTGCAGTGCACGACCGACACATACGAGTGGGCGGGGTGAAAAAATAAAGCATATTTTATGGGTTTTAAGCGATCTCAGATTAATATTGCTATCAATGTTATTATTGTTGGTAGATTCTCAGATGTACGGTTGGCCGAATACAAATGACGCAGTAAAATACGAATTTTATATCTAAAGCTTACTCTAAAAATAAGAAATACTACTACTGTATTTTGAATCATCTAACACAGTGCATTTTTATGCCTTCTCGTACGCTAACGCTTTATTATTTTCTCCATTTTTTCGACATCACCTTTCCGATCTCTTGTTTTATCTTGTATAGTTTTATGTTGTTCATATATAGCCACAACAGTTTCATTTTCCAATATCCAATCTGAGATTCTAGCGCATGGTGATAAGCATACTGGAAGGTACCTCTTGAATCGTCATGATGTACTGTATTGTTGATGAAATTTATTTTCAAGAGTGAAAATTGAAATATCTGAAAATTGAAATATATTGTTGCCATTTTCTCACAGTTGACAACTTGTATTAAATCAATCCCTGCAAACATAGAGACACTTCCAACGTACGTCCCAATCCTCGCACTGCCTCCAATGACGTGAAATGAAAGTAGAAATCTTGGATCTATCTTTTCAACAAAAAAATCTTTTCCATCTTTTCAACCTGTGAAAATTAGGCGATATAAGTCGAATACTTTATGCTTTTATCATCTCAAAGGTATTTAAAATATCTGTGTTTCCAATTCTTATTAGAATTTGTATATCTCATACCGTGTTCGAAAGGTATCACCATAAATGATAGAATTTATATTCCGCTGAATGGCTGAATTGACTGCCATGTACTTTTGAAGGACATCACAACCCTGAAATATATTTTGACGTATAATTACGATATGTATCTCCATTATTTTACAGAAAACTAGAAGAAATCATCATCTCAATTTCAAAAATTAGAATTGATTTATTTGTCCTCAAAGACCTGGCCCATTTTCTGAGTCGTGACGTAGATATTACTCTATTCTGTTCAAGTTTCTATACAAAACCTACAATGTATGCGTCATGACTCGTGGTCTCTGGAGTACAATAACATTGATTGTAGTTTCTGAGATTGAGAAGATGATTTCTAATTTTCTCTAAAATTAGAGAAATAAATGTCGTCATTATTAATTGAAATCTAGTTTCAACATTGTGATACACTTCAGCCAGTAGTGTGTTTGTGTGTATATTCACTTTTAACAAGTAACAAGTGGAAAGAGCAAAAGCAAACAATGATATAATTTCATGATATGATAATACCTCGACCGTCATCTTATATCAACACAAATCATTATCATTATTTAAATTAAAACTGCTAAATGTGTTAATCAACTAAGATAATATAACCTTCATTATTATTCCGTTCCATAAGTTTTCTTATAAAACACATACATTTAACAAAATTGTCTGGCACGTGTTAGTGTTATCAATAATTCAATTGACTTAAAATCATTCCATTCAGTTGAAGAGATTCATCGAAGTTAAATGGCTCTAGTGATTGCAAGCAACGTCGACACGGGGTAAATAGCAACTCTATATTCAGTGAAATCTTGGATCAAGATTCCTTTTCACTTTAAGATCACAGATACGGTGCTTATCAAAATGTAGAAATTAATCTTTACTATTCATTTCTATGCTCACGAGTCAGTGTAATTGAATAAAAAGTATATCAACTCCAAGATAATTATATCCTCTTCAATTAATATGACATTCTATTCTAACGAATTTAATCGATTTTAAGATGATACGTCGATGAAAACCAAGAATGTGATAAAAGTCATTGACGTATTATCTTAAAACTCATTGAATTCACAAAATTAGGATGTCATATTTATTAAAGAGCATACAATTATATTGAAGTTGATATACTTTTTATTCAACTACACTGTTTCGTGAACATGGAAAGAAATAGTAAAGATGAATTTCTCTATTTTTTAAGCACCGTGCATATTCTTGTATTGAGTTCCACGTCGTGGGAAAGCAACGACGACAGACATCACCTTGACGATTCTCAAGCTGTTAATTCGGTACACTGCAAGTAGCCTACCAACTAAAACGACAGGCGGGACAGTTGACATGGTTGTTAACGGCATTTCAGACAAATCGGGCAAGCGGAACAACACTGTTGCCTATTTACGTTTTCTTTGAATTCTACTTAAGCATCTTTACCTTTTTAAAATCACTCAGATACTTTTTTAGGACTTTTTTTAATGCAAACTCTGGCTCTTTATTTGGGAAAAATATGATTGTAGAGGAGAGGTGGTTATTGTCAAGGATTTACTCAAGCTAAGTTTAATTTATAGTAGGGAACGTAGTCCTCATAAGACGGATTTCTGTTGAATAAGTCCGAGGGTTTCCTAGCCTGCGTGACGTCAGCTGGAGTCTGGACCATCAGGCCAATGCCTAAGTATTGCTGTTGAATGCTGGTTGGCTATTTGTTGTTTTGTTGTTTGATTATAGTCACAGAGCGTTCAAATTCGTGCCGTTCGGGATCAGACTTCACGCGACTAGCTCAGAAAACAAACTGCCGATATCCTGATCGAGACAACCTATTAGCATTCTAATATTCTGTTTTGTATTCCTTGCGCCACCAAGAACAAAAGCTTGTGAAAAGAGGGAGCCAAGCCCTTGCTATTCATTGTAGTGATATGAAACGTTTTGGCCTAGTTGACTTTTTCAGAGTGAAACTGCAAGATATAAAGCAAGCGTTCAACGCATATTATCTTTTCACAGAATAATATGACATTTTTACAAACATTTTATTTCATTATATCAAAAGATATTAGCCGAACGCTTCCTTCATAAGCCTATGCCTAATATCTTTCCACACATATGCATTTTCACTCTATATAAGAATCAACTTGGCCAAAACTTCAATTATTACTACTTTTACATGCCAATATGCCAACATATCATAAGATTTCAGCAAAATCCGTTGAAAATTGATTCAAGAAAATACAAAATCGTCCGAAATTAGTGTAAAATGACATCACTTTCGGTTTCCAAAACGTCACCTGAAATGTTTCCAAAAATGCAAAAGGCATAACTCCTCATGGGTGCACATAGTCCGTGAAAAAATCAGACGAATCGAACTGGTCCTTAAGGACTTGCCGTTTGGCGGAAGGAGAAGTAGCATCAGAAGAAGAAGAAAACAGTTGAAGAACGCTTAACTCAGTGCTATGGCTTCCAAATTTAGTGTCCGAAATATCTTGAATTATTTCGGTACGTCGGCTATCAAATTGTACTCAAATTGCTTTCAATTTCGTAGATATTGTATAGACTCAAAACCTCAAAACCGACTTCGCACGGAACTTGGCTCCCGACGAACTGCCGCTCAACTAGATTCAAGAATTAAGTGCAGTATTACAAAATATAAGATTTGACAAATGTATTAACCAACCATTCACCGAATTACAAACATAAAACTTCATTTCCTAATTAATAGAACCATTACTTGAAACATCCTTCTTAAAAATTGTCCGTTTCAGAGAATCTCGAGTAAGCCTATTGCTAACTCAGTCCATGCCACACTTATATCAGTCAAAACGACGACAGAGCTCTATCGACATCAGCCAGAAATGGAAACTGCAGGGAGAGTAAGTATACTTTCAGTAAGTACGTCAATTATGTAAGTAAACTTGAAGTAATTATACAAAGTACATGTTTAAAACAAATAATATAAATCATTTAGTGAGTATAACGTTCTAGATTAAGGGGCATTAAGGGGGTTCATGCACGGTGCTTGTAAAAATTGGGAGATTTGTCTTTACTATTTTCTTCCATGTTCACGAACAAATGTAATTGAATAAGAAGTATATCAACCCCGAGATAGTTGTAGGCATATGCTCTTTAATTAATATGACGTTCTATTTTTGTGAATTCAATCAGTTTTAAGAAAATACGTCAATGAATATCAAGAATGTGATGAAATTCATTGACGCATTATCTTAAAACTGATTGAATTCACATAAGTAGAATGTCATATTAACCAAAGAGCAGAACATTATCTTGGGCTGATATACTTTTATTCAATTACACTCGTTCGTGAACATGGAAAAAAAATAGTGAGGGTGAATTTACATATTTTCATAAGCACCGTGCATGCACCCCCTTAACAAAGTTCCCACCTAAGATTTCATGAGTTGCTAATAACTCAAAAAAAGATTTAAATAGAGTAAAACCATGTCGCAACGCGCGATATTCCTTTCCGAAGTATCATATATCAGTTTTAACTTATATAGCTCATCGTAAACTCGTATATACGTTTGCTTTAAATCGTGCACATGAGTCAATGTAACTCGCTTTTATTTACCCCTGTCATTATTGGTGAAATAAAAACATTACTCTACCCACGACAGCAGAAGATCGTCTGCCAACCGAATACTTGAGAAAATATCGGTAATTATTTCACATCTCTGAATCTTTGACGATTCGACGCTTTTTAAAGACGTAGTTGCGTTTCTTATCGTAAACCGCGTCCTGAAAAATCATAGTTGGCGGGCAGAGAAGGCACTCCGCCCGCGAAGGTGATTTGAGAAGGCCGCACAAGTCGAGCTGGGGACTTGTAAACATGAGCTGGCGGCAGAGCCCGAGCCTGTTCCCTGAAAATACCACAAGTATATACAAATATAACGGTGATGTTTGTGTTTCTTATATGTTATTAGGCAACCTCCTTCTTTTATTTTTGAATGTTTTTAACGACCCCACCAACCGCTAGGTTATATGAGGGTACGAATGAGCAGATGAGTGAAGGACGTTTACAAAAACCCATGCCCAAAAACGGTAACTCTAGTTTCTGAGCCTGTGCCTCAGCTGACTGAGCTACCGAAGGTGGCACCATCTTCTTTTTTTTCAATGTTGCTTGACGACCCCACCAACAGCTAGGTTATATGGGGGTACGAATGACCAGGCGATGATGACACGATGAAGTGATCACATGTGAAAGGGCATTTTAAAAAAACCATGCTTTATGCGGGACTCGAACCCACGCGCAATGTGACTACAGTTTCTCACACACTAAGCGTTAGCTGACTGAGCCACGGGGACGGCTACCTTCTTCTTTCGTGGATACAAGTATATTCATGCTTGCTATTGCTATAAACATAATTTATCTCTATCAACAAGCAGCCCTCATTATGCACCACGTGAATGATATAATCACTTGCCTACATTCTTGAAACAATTACCAGGCCCACAAATTGAAAGAATTTTTAGTATATAAATTTCATTATATACTAGCTGTGAACGCATATTTGACAGAAACCATCCCAATTTAGATTTAGAAAACAGAATTTTGGATTTCAGAAGTTCAGACCAGATTTGGATTTAGAATTCCAATTTAGAAACCATTATTTAGAACATTTCAATAAAAATTATTTTCAATTTTAATTATTTTCCGATATTATATCATTGACATGTCAAATATGTTACAATGAAAAATAAAATAATTGAAAATAAACCATAATATCAGTATCATTATTATTTATTTTGTTTATGTGACGATTTCTGATTGTTTCTAGTGTTGCTCTTATATCGACTCTGTCAGCTTTGTACTGCAAACTGATCGTACTGCTTGGCGTTGCACTGCCAGTCATTCAAGCAATCACGCCAGACGCAAAACATACAGCATACGATGTAAGTTTTCAATTTGTAATGTTGTTTCATTAAAACACCAACCAACAGCTAGATTATACAGGGTTACGAATGAGCCAGTGGTAACGGAATGATGAAGTAATGATAGGTGAAAGAACATTCACAAAAATCCATGCCTTGTGCGGGACTCGAACCCACGCCCGACCTGATTTCAGTTCCTAGCGCAGTGCGATAGTTGACTGAGTCACGGGGGCGGCTACGATGTTATTTATTGCCACTTACTGTATCAATGTTTTACATGAACATTCGAATGCTAAAGCTATAGTTTAAGATTGTGACAATAGACGGTTTGTTACGCTAGATGCATGATACAACCGGCAACGTCTTGAAGGACAATCCAACAGCCTTAAAGGACATCACAAGCCTGAAACTAGATTTTAACTAATGATAACGATATTTCCTCCCCTAATTTTAGGGAAAACTATAAATTATCATCTCAATATCAAAAATTATAATCGATCCATTTGTCCTCTGGGACCCGATCTTTTTTCTAAGTCGTTTCATAAATTTTTCTACACCCGATCGGCGGGGGGTTATTCAAAAATCGATTGCCGGAGAACCAAACATTAGATCGGGCTGAAATTAAGATTTTATGCAATTAATTGTGGACATTACACGTATCTGCTTATGTTTCCATCAGAATCGCCAATGCCTACGTCAAGACTCATGGTCTCTCTAGAACAAAAAAAAATCAATTCCTGAAATTGAGATGTTGATTTCTAGTTTTCTTCATAAATGGGAAAATAATTATCGTCATTAATAATTAAAATCCATTTCCAGTGTTGTGACGTCATTCAAGAGTCCATGGGAGTCAATTTAGAGGAATATCAGTTTTTTGGTGATAACTTCTGAACGGTATGATATATCGAAATTCTAATGAAGAGGAACACAGATATTCTCAATAGCTTCAAGATGGTGAAAGTAGGCCTAATAACTAATAATCTCATATCGCCTAATTGCCACGCGTATACGCTTAAAAATGAGTTTTTCAGCCGTATACGAGTCGTATACGATCATAGCATCTTGAGGTATTGAAAACATCTGTGTTTCATCTTCAATAGAATTTCGATATCTCGTACCGTTCAAAAGTTATCACCAAAAAACTGATATTCCGCTATCTCCACTCCCATGGAGTCTTAAATGATATCATTTCATTTTCATCGCGATGTGTAATTGAACAGTCAAACCAGACTAAACAAGAAACATCATACAATAAAATCACATATTAAAACTCGAATTATGTCTAGGAAAAATGATTACATATTTTCCTCGTATACAAGCTAGCTTTCTTGATATAAGATGGTATATTTATTATCAAATGAAAAAGCTTATTTGAATTATAAGTTATTTGAAAAACACCCAGATTTTAGCTCTCTATCTCATATAGTAGAGAAGAGTTAATTTCTGACATTAGGCTAAACGCGCGTTTCTTTATGGCTTGGTTCTAAAGATAGATAATATACCCTCCTTCTCTACGTCTCACCCATGTTCGTATAGGAGCAAAGTCACAGTGATTTCAAAATTGAATAGATAGAAAACTGTTTACTACATCAAATTCGAAAATTTTAGCAATTCTAGATTCTTTAATAACTACCACAGCAAATGAACCTATGGAGTTCCATTTTGACTCTCCTTTCAACCAAAGTAAAAAAAATATTGCCCAAAATAATATTCTTTCAGGGATTCTATTTGTACCTGTACCTGGGGAGCATGATGTTTCTGACATATATGTACGTTTCTACAGTTCGAGATAATAATGTCAACAGAAGTAAAATCAATTCGATGATTGATTTGCATAGTAAGTACAATTTATCGGTATAAGGTACCATGTCAATATTTACTTGTGTAAGAGCCGAATGGGGTGCAGGCATAGAAACATTCTATATCTTGTTATATGAATAGATACTCACGGATTGAAAAGGCATTTCAGAAGATGCTTCAAAATGGAACGAAAACTTATAAAATAAGTCATACAAATTAATATACTAGGGACACGTTATATGTATTCGCATTGACGAATGAACGAAGTGGTAAACATACAGGTCATAGTGATTGCAGTCTTGCAGAAGAATATTTTGTGGAAAACTATACATTTTGAACAATTTCTCAAAATCGGGTCAAATGACGAATTGGAAAATCGAAGATATATGGTTCTTTATTGTACTGAAGTGTGAGGAAATCAATTGAATAAGAAATTATTCCTGTTATTTTTTAGTCGTATGCTATTATAATGAGATATCGTGAAATATTATAATGAGCTTATAATGATAATATCTCGTTCTATAATACACTTAAATCAACTAAACTAGCAATGCATTTTGGCAATGTATTTTCCGTCGTGTATAAGATCCTGACATTTTCATTTTCCGATGTAGCGGTGCCAGTAGCTTGAACCTTGAACTATAAGTTAATGAATGCCAGTAGCGCAACCTAGAGCTCAAATCACTGAAACATAGATCGACAGTTGCGATAAAAATATTAATCGATTAGTATTTACATAACATAACATCTGTTTGGATTATTGGAATTTGGAGATCAATATAAATATATCCTAAAAGTAACTTGTCTTCTGTATCACTGAAAACCTTCTGTATCGAAAATGGTCAGTCACCCATCTTCGATTCTTCCACTTAACAATATGGCGTCAACAGAAGCTAGGCAGTCAACGGAATGTGACTGGTCGCTGATTGGTCGACTACTAGCAATATTGCTCGAAAGTTGAGCGTAATCCTACTTCAGGCAATACGTTGACAGCAATAGCCATTTTTATTGTAGTATAAACGCGAGATGGGAAAGGCGTGTATTCTACTTGGTAGCGATACATTTCAAAAATGCATTGCTAGGGATAAGTTGATCGTGTAAAAGGGATATACATTACTGATAATTGCTGATGGTTACATCCCCAATATCCGATGAGTTTGTTATTGAAAATTAATAAATAATTAAATGGCATGAAAGAAGTTCATTCAAACTTACGCAAATTATAGTCTCGGTGCGAGGTAGATCACCGTGAATATAGAAGCTAAATTTGAGTGAAGAAGAATATGAAGTGAGTACTTGTAATACTGACCTCATAGTTTGATTTCAGAAGTAAGTTGTCAAGGAATAAGAGAAGATGTTCTGGACATGGAGGCCAGCTCGGTCCTTCAACCAAGGCACCAAGTGCGTTATGGCAGTTTCTATTTGTGTATGGGAGTAGCAGGTACATATTATTACACTTGCGGTCACGTAAAACGTTTTTCCAAAATCAAAATTCTAATTTAAATACAATCCATACACCTATTCAACAGGCCAATTATTTCATAGGCTATGCGTTAATTGCCTGTACACATTGTCAGCTAGTTTCGGTGCGTATAACTATCAGTATATTTTCTTCGTGATGCATTTGAATGTAGCTTCACAGCTTGATCAACCATTTTAGGTGACCGCAACAGTACATCCAGTTCAACTTTTACATTTACCTTCCACGTCCAAGTTTTTTTAGCATTCAAACTATTAATGAGTCGTTCTAATTCTCTTCCCTCTCTATCAGGGTTTGGTATAGGAAGTATGATCTACTCGGTTTTAGAAGCTGGCCAATATTTGGAATTGAAGAAAGACCACGAATGTAACGATTTTTTAATTGCTATTTCACCTATATTTCGTGTTGCATTTGTTCTGATGCAAATGATATTCATTTTCTCAAACAACCACAAGGTACGCATAACTACAGTAGTTAGATTCAAAGCTTTTTTAACATTAGTGGAACCTGTTTTGAAATTCTTTGTCATTCTCAATCTCGTAGAAATTACTCATTATGAGTTGATATGAGTATAGACACCAAATGCTTTCTATGGACATGAAAAATTTGTCGTAGTGTGCACAACTAGTGCATGTGAAATCACTGTTTTCAAAAATCTAAACTGTACTTTTTTCCCAATCTCCAAGCCCTGCTAGGAGCTCAATCGTTCTACGTTTAAGCTTTACACTTCATCGATCTTTTCGACAGTAATAGATATCTCTCCTAATTTGATCTACTCTATGCTTTGACATTGTGCAATACTAAAACATCAACACTATTGCAGCTTTTGGAAATGTATAAATACAAAGCTATTGCTCGTTTTGGACTGATGCACATGATAGCTACAAATCTATGCGAATGGCTCTATGTATTAGTAGCCGAAACTAAAAACGACATCTTACGTTTCTTCAACCAGCGAGAAACATCAGGCCATAGTGGTAAATATTATGTAGGTCTATAATTCTAGCAGACTTGTATAGTCCAAATGTGAACTGTACGTTAACGAGGGGTAGCCCTCGTTAGCTCAGATGGTAAGGGCATATGTGTATCAAGCATAAGGTCCGGGGTTCAATTCCCCGACGAGGCGGTACAATTATGCGGTACAATTAGGCGGTACAAATCGGTACAAATATACAATTATGTTCATTACTCATTATTCATTTGCATCTTCACATTTAGATGGCTATTTGACTTGACCATAGACGGTAAATTAATATTCGCTATAACTTGGTAACTAATAACTTTATTAATTTTGAATGTCTTCCAGTTTATGTCCCGAAATCCGAACTCGGTTTGGATCACACCAATGGAGTAATCATAATCAAAAATGGAACCAGTTGTTGGAAAACACACATTATGCCCACACTCCTCGAAAACGCTACCCCGTTTCTATTCCCGTGTATAGTCGAGTACAGTTTACTTTGTGCAGTCATCCTAGCCGTGATATGGAAAAACGGTTGTGAAAAACCTCATCGCAAAACACCAAAACATCGACGCAGTAGTGCGTTTAAAAACACGAAAGAGAAACAAAGCGGTGTGAACGTGATTTATACCAGATCGATTAGTAAATTCTCTGTTGATTGTGCATCAGCTCACAAGGGTCTTTTCTCTGGTATTTTGATACTTGTACTTAGTATTATATCTCTTATCATGTTTTTCGAGTTGGTCAGTCATCCCCGTTTCATTGAAATCGCCGTTTTACAGGTGAACGTATGGGAAACGTTCGTTTTCCTCACTTCGGCAATAGCTGCTGTCAGCTGTGCAATTATCATTAAGAAAGTTGGTTTGAGAGATCGGAGACGAAAACTTGAATTAGAACATATCCTACTTTTTGTCACCCAAAGTGGCGTATTCTTATACTTTTTGTTTCAAATTATAGGTGGGTATTTTAGTTTGTATATCGAGGGAAATCGTTGGACATATATAAGAATAATAACGCCATTGGCAGCATTAGTACAAAGTGTTTGTCAAACAGTATTAATTTTGGACGCTTGGAAAAGGCGATGTAATTCGATTGACGAAATGAGAAGAAAACCGGGGAGGCAATTGGTGACTTTTTTACTTATTGCTAATTTAGCAATGTGGGTCGTTAATAGAGTGAAGAACAATAGAGCTGAATTTCATCCAATGTTGATGAATTTTTACGGTGTTTGGGCATGGACAATTATTACTCATGTATCAATGCCTTTAGTAGTTTGTTTCAGGTTTCAGAGTACAGTCTGTTTGTACGAGATATGGAAACATGTATACAAAATGAGGCCTACCGACAGTAGACCTATTTGAAGTATATTATTAGTATGTCATTTGAAATTATCAAAAATAATGACATTGAATATACAACATTAAATTGTAACTTTCATCTTGTCATCAGAGCATGTTGAGGTTTTTACGTTTCTCATACGTCAATGACAATGATTGAGATTTGAAATATTCGCTTGTGATTCGAAATCAACGTATTTTAACCTCAGTACGATAATAATAGAAACCTCCAGTATTCATAAGATATTCCTAGTATTGTAGATAGTTTAATACGATTATAAACATTCTCCTGCCTATACAATTACTTTATCTGAATATTCAAATGTAATTTGACAGTGAAAATATTAATTCTGATCATGATTGATACATTTTGATCCCATTAATTTTCCTTGCTCTCAATCTAAACCTTTCACAACAATCCACTCTCTTGGTCAAATGTTAAGTATATCAGAAGAGCTCTTGACCAGATTTTCTATTTGCCACTATGTCTACTTTAGTTGTTGGAAATTGTGCGGAGTAAATAGAAGAGCTGACGCAACACCTTTGATAATCACATTTCTTTGTCCATCCATCCATCTGTCAAATGAAGTGCGAAAGGTGAGAAACGAGCAAGCAATCAGAGTAGAAAGATGTTCAATAACATTATTACGTCAGGGCAACAAAACAACAAGATAAAAGACAACACACTTTTAGGGGGATTTAAGACAACTTTATATACCTAAACCCCTAACCTTGTTTAGTGCTGTATCTTCCTCCATTGTGAAGAAAATGTGCGAGAAAAATTAAATTTGTCAAGAATTCGAGACAAATCGAAGTGGCAGTAATCGATTTAGATTTTATTTCATTTCAATTCATTTCAATTTATATTTCTATCTTTTAGATCATTCGCTATGCATTCATTCAAGGTTATCCCTATTCAGTTTGTTTTTCTGAAATTCAATCAATGTTCAATCAAACTAAGAAAAAGTAAACATTGTCAGCACTCAGTTATATAACTCATGATCACCATATACCTATTTAATTACAAATACATTCTTGTAGCTCTCCAAGGGTATAAAATATTAGCCAAAATATTACTTTTTGTAAGAAATGATTATCACATAGGCCTACTTTTCCAATCTGTTTTATGCATCAAACAATTCGTTACACCTTAATTAAAATCAAGCTTTACTACTCATTGCACATATTATTTTGTTATTTTAAAGTTCCAAAATATTAGACATTATCAAATTAAGCTCCAAAATGACTTCATTGATAGAATGAATAAACCAATCTCAACTGATAGCTGCTCTCTGCTCTCTATACGTTCCGAATCCTTTCTATTGAATATTCTTTCATCAACTCCTTACTCTACATTTGACAGACTTTTGAATGAATATTGATTTATTGCAGTTGAATAAGCCATAATAAGCTTAAGGAATATAATGTTATATCCCTAAGCCACAGGCAATTTTTTCTACATCCTTTTTTATTTTATTATTAAATGAGCTTATAAAATAAAGATATTGTATTCAATTCCATTTAGAAGGTAATAAATTCGAAAAAATGAAGAATAGCAGTCATTCAGTAGGTAGAAAAGTATTATGCATTACTACCACGCCGAGAGCTTGGTTAATACTGTATATTATTCCATTTTATTAGGTACTTTTTGAATTTCTGATCGACTCAGATCATAGTAATGCGAGTAAAATTTATTGTTGAGTATGTCGTTAGTCTCGATCATTCACTTTTTTTGGAACAAGATCTGTTTGTCCGAGCATTTCTGAGCCTAAGTGACTTCAGCTATGGTTTTATCAGTCCTAGCCTGTTTGAGGGAGACTGTAGCGATTTGTTGTTGATATGAAGGAAGGTACCGCCATTCATAGTTTCCTTCTGACGTCATATCGCTCGCTCAGAGAATAATTCACTTTCAATGAACTCGATGTCCCGCTTGAATATATTATGATAATGGCAATCCCAGCTATGTACAGATAAGAACATAGTCAATTCTTGCTCACCCGATATTTCAGAAATTATTAGTTAATGAATATTGGACTTATAAATAACTACTGAAAATGATCACAAGTCTAATAAATGATAATGTCTTACCCACATTTGGTTGAAGTCTATAGTTTTGCATGTCTCCACTATTCCGTCGGTTCTATAATGGTTTGGCCGGGAGGGGAGGGGGGGGGGGGGAGGGGCAGACCTCCCGGCTTTTTTCTTGTATCATTGTTGACAAAAAAACAAAAAAAAAATTAAAACCAGCATTGAATCTCATTGAAAACAGCAATTTAACAAAATTAGCCTCCATATCATACAAAAGAATCCATAATCCTGAATTTTCTTGTAGTTCCCAAAACAAATAGAATCGTTTTGGATGAGAGGAGTTTTCAAAAATTGACGTGACTGACGGAGAGGGTTATACCCTCAGATTCCGCTTGCCACCTCTCATTTCGAGTACCTTGCCCGATGTGTTGAAAGAAAAGTAGTCATTCACTGACATGAAGGATGCATCGCGTTTTGTCGGCTATATATATTGTGAAACCTCTATCAAGCATGTACATTCTCTTTCAGAAATAATGAAAATCGAAAACTGATTTTTTGTAATAATATGTTTTAAATGGATCTTCGCCCGGAAAACAGAGCTTTGCAACAACGCTCAGAATTCACACCGAGTTTACACGAGTGTATGGGCTTGCAGGAGCGACTCCGTGGGTGTCAGGTCCAGAGCACGTCGATCTTTCGAGGTCAGAACCCTTCAAAATTGGCTCACAATATATTAATTACGATTTGTATGTTCATTAAATTTCGCAAATTAACGTTTTATTTTTACTTCATGTATCAATAATATGTCATGTGTTGATTTGAAAACTTCTTTAGCAGAATAAGAGAATATTTGAGCTTTGATCATCTCGATTGCCTGGGAGGGAGGTGGGGGTGAGAGATTAAATATACTTTTTCAGAGAAATAGCTAGTCACGTAAATGAATATATGTTACCATCCTTGTTGTGAACTTTATTGGCATCAGGGTTAAAACCTCTTGACCATCTATCTTGACATTGTTCAATATACTGAAGCACGATTTCTTTTAGCTGACACGTATATTGTATGATTTGGATTTCAGTATAGCTAAACTGATATCAATTGCCTATTGTCTTGTAACATAATCATGTAACATAGAAGTCCGTTACTTTTTTGCCCCACCCAAAATTTTGGCCCCGGTATTCCCTTTACTTTTTTTTAAAAAAAAACATTTTTTTTGGTGGGTATTTTAATTTTTTTTAAAATTAAGGGGAGGAATGGGGGGTTTGGAAATAAAGAAAAAACGCCATTGGCACATTAGTAAAAATTTTTTTTCAACAGTATTAATTTTGGGACGTTTGGAAAGGCGATGTAATTCGATTGACAATAAAAAAAAACCCGGGGGGGAAATTGGTTTTTTTTTTATGCTAATTTAGAAAATTTGGGTCTTTAATAGATGAAAAAACGTGAATTTCACCCAAATTTTGATGATTTTTCGGTTTTGGGGGCGGGGACAAATTTCAATCAAGCCTTGTATTTTGTTTCGGGTTCAGATACAGTCTTTTTTTGTCGGATATGGAAACATGTATAAAAAAGGGCTACCGACAGTAGACCTTTTTGAAGTATATTTTATAGTCATTGAAATAAAAAATAAGCATTGATTAAAAAATTAAAATTGTAACTTTCATTGATCAGAGCATTTTGAGGTTTTTTACTTTTCTCATCTCAATAAAAATGATTGAGATTTTGAAATTCGTTGTGTTTCAAAATAAAAGTTTTTTAACCTCTCGATAAAAAAGAAACCTCCGTTTTCAAAAGATACCTAGTTTTGAATAGTTTATACGATTTAAACATTCTCCTGCCTTCCCATTCTTATCAAAATTTTCAAAAATTTGCAGTGAAAATTTTAAATTCTGATCATGTTTAACTTTTTTTTTTTTTTTTTGCTCTCAATCAAAACCTTTAAAACATCCTTCTTGGTCAAATTTTAAAGATATCAAAGGCTTTGACCAGTTTTCTATTTCCACTATGTTTTTTAGTTTTTGGAATTTGGGGCGGAAATAGAAGGGGCCGCAACACCTTTGTATCACATTCTTTGCCACCTCCCTGTAAAATGAAGTGCAAAAGGTGGAACGAGCAAGAAATAAAGGTAAAAGATGTTCAAAAACATTTTTTAGTCAGGGCAACAAACCAAGAAAAGAAAAAACCACTTTTGGGGGGTTTTTAAGAAACTTAATTCCAAAACCCCAACCTTTTTAGTGCGTATCTTCCCCCCCCTTTGAGAAAAGTGCGAAAAAAATTAAAATTTGTCAAGAATTCGAGACAAATCGAAGGGGCAAAAATCGATTTAGATTTTTTCTTTTAAATTCATTTCTTTTTAATTTTCTTCTTTTGATCTTTCGCTAGCATTCATTCAAGGTTATCCCATTCATTTGTTTTTTTAAAATTTAACAATGTTTAATCAAAAATAAAAAAGTAAAAATTGTCCACTCATTAAAAACTCTGATCCCATATACCCATTAATTTTCAAATACATTCTTGTGCTCTCCAAAGGATAAAATATTACCAAAATATTATTTTGTAAAATGATTATCACATAGGGTACTTTTTAATTGTTTAGCATCAAACAATTCGTACACCAATTTAAAACAGCTTTACTACTCATTTCCATTTTTTTGTTTTTTTAAAATTCCAAAAAATTTGACATTTCAAAATTTAAACTCCAAAAGACTTTTATTATAAATGAAAAAACCCAAACCAATAAGGCTTCTGCTCTCTTTAAATTTTCCAAACCCTTTTATGAATATCTTTCCAAATCCTTTCTCACATTTGGCAGACTTTGAATAATATTGATTTTGCAGTTGATAAGCCAAAAAAGCTTTAAGGGAAAATAAGTTATATCCCAAGCCACAGGCAAAAATTTTTTTCATCCTTTTTTTTTTATTTTAAAGAGCTTTAAAAAAAAGAATTTATTTAAATTTATTAAAGGGAATAAATTCGAAAAAAAAAGAAAGCATTTCCCCTTTTTGGGAAAATTTATGCATTATACCCCAGCCCAACTTGGTAATACTGTAATTTTTCCATTTTTTTAGGGACTTTTTTAATTTCTGATTTGACCAATCATAGTAATGCATAAAATTTATGTTGAGTATTTGTTTTTCTCGTCATCACTTTTTTTTTTAAAAGATCTTTTTTTCCCAGATTTTTGGGCCTAATGACTTCAGCTATGGTTTTTTCATCCTACCTGTTTTAGGAGACGTAGCGATTTGTTTTTTGTATGAAGGAAGGTTACCGCCATTCTAGTTTTTTTTTGGGACCCCCATTCCCAGATAAAAGAGATTAAAAAAAAAAATGAGGAAAAAGGTACTGACAAAAATTGGGGTGAAAAATTTTATTATATGAGATAGTTTTCTCACTGATTTTTCTCACATCTCATTTATCTCGGGAATCAATCTTGTAATGACAATGTACTTATGGTATTCGATATCAAGCCCTTCCACATCAATTTCCGGAGACTGTCAACGCTAGCAACTCAGCTACCTAAAAAGTTATCGAGATATTTGAGAATATACTTGTGTCAGGTGGAATACCTGTTGGGGTATTCTGCTTCCCTGGTACTTGAGCCAATTTTCCACGAACAAAAGTTTTCGAGCAAATTGGTCAACAGTCCAGTATTCCTACCAGGGTAGCAGAGCAATCGACAGGTCGAGTTTTATTCATAATATCTTCTTCAAGTATCTCGACAACTTTGCAAAATTCATGTGTCCAGGTAGCCGAGTGGCTAGCGTAGACGATTTCGGATAGTGGTCCGGAGAGGCTCGCTATCGAAACCCATACAGAGCTGCTTTTTTGTCATATTTCACTCAACAATTACTATTCAGTAACCATTCAGTAATGAGAGTTATTACAGTGTGATTAATTTATCCAGTGAAGAGAGGAATTATCTCTGAGCTAATGTCCATTGAGGATTCGTACCATGGCATATGGGTATATTAAACAAAATATGACAGAAAAAAAGCAGTCCGCAATGGTATTCGATACCAGGACCTTTCGCATCGTGATCCAAAGCCACCAACGCTAGCAACTAAGCTACCTAGACATGGAACGTTTGGGAAGTTATTGAGATACTTGAAAAGATATTTGAATTATTACCTAACCTGTTGGTATATTCTGCTCCTCTGGTAGGAGAGCTGAGGTTTGAAAGATTATTTGAATTCATTTGTGTCAGGTGGAATACCTGTTGAGGTATTCTGCTTCCCTGGTACTTGAGTCAATTTTCCACGAACAAAAGTTTTCGAGCAAATTGGTCAACAGTCCAGTATTCCTACCAGGGTAGCAGAGCAATCGACAGGTCGAGTTTTATTCATAATATCTTCTTCAAGTATCTCGACAACTTTGCAAAATTCATGTGTCCAGGTAGCCGAGTGGCTAGCGTAGACGATTTCGGATAGTGGTCCGGAGAGGCTCGCTATCGAAACCCATACAGAGCTGCTTTTTTGTCATATTTCACTCAACAATTACTATTCAGTAACCATTCAGTAATGAGAGTTATTACAGTGTGATTAATTTATCCAGTGAAGAGAGGAATTATCTCTGAGCTAATGTCCATTGAGGATTCGTATCATTGCATATGGGTATATTAAACAAAATACGACAGACAAAAAGCAGTCCCCAATGGAATTCGATACCAGGACCTTTCGCATCGTGATCCAAAGCCACCAACGCTAGCAACTAAGCTACCAAGACATGGAACGTTTGCGAAGTTATTGAGATACTTGAAAAGATATTTGAATTATTACCTAACCTGTTGGTATATTCTGCTCCTCTGGTAAGAGAGCTGAGGTTTGAAAGATTATTTGAATTCATTTGTGTCAGGTGGAATACCTGTTGAGGTATTCTGTTTCCCTGGTACTTGAGTCAATTTTCCACGAACAAAAGTTTTCGAGCAAATTGGTCAACAGTCCAGTATTCCTACCAGGGTAGCAGAGCAATCGACAGGTCGAGTTTTATTCATAATATCTTCTTCAAGTATCTCGACAACTTTGCAAAATTCATATGTCCGGGTAGCCGAGTGGCTAGCGTAGACGATTTCGGATAGTGGTCCGGAGTGGCTCGCTATCGAATCCCATACAGACCTGCTTTTTTGTCATATTTCACTCAACAATTACTATTCAGTAACCATTCAGTAATGAGAGTTATTACAGGGTGATAAATTTATCCAGGGAAGAAAGGAATCATCTCTGAGCTACTGTCCATTGAGGATCTGCACAATTGCATATAGGTATATTAAACAAAATACGACAGAAAAAAAGCAGTCCCCAATGGTATTCGATACCAAGACCTTTCGCATCGAGATCCGAAACCGCCAACGCTAGCAACTAAGCTACCTAGACATGAAACAATTGTAAAGTTATTGAGTTACTTGAAATGATATTTGAATTATTACCTAACCTGTTGGTAGGTTCGAGAATTCGAGAATGTCCATGAAGGTTCAATCACCAGCCTCCTAAACTACTTGTAAATCGCAATTTTTTTTTAAAAATGAACATATTTCAAAAAATTCCCTGCGGGGCTTTGTTGGTGTAGATCGAAAAAATGACTTCGAGAATGTCCATGAAGGTTCAATTATTGGACTTCAAAACTGTATATAGATCGCAACAATTTCTTAGAAAATGTCCATATTTCAAGAAAATACCTGCAGGGCTTGGGGAAGGAGTAGGAAAATCAATTTAAAAAAAGTCCATTATGATGTCTTTGTTATTATGAAAGTCTTCTTGAACTAATAAAATATGTACAAAAAACACGAATTTTCATAATCTTCCCTGCGGGGCAGGGTGGGGAGCGAACCCCCCACACCCCCATTGGGCTCTGACATGTTTTGCTAGAAAATTAGAGCACCCATCGGAATTTTCAGAAGTCGGCGCCTATGAGCCTTTGGGACAATTCACTTGTCTAGTAGGATAATGTTGTTAAAGAGCATGGTAAAATGTAGAGCATAGTGATCTATTATCTATATAGATCGGTGCCGAATTGTTAGGGCGATTCTTTGACGACTAAACCGAGTATGTATCAGTGAATCACACGAGCATAAATTAGAAAAAATATATATATAATTATAAAGATAGATGGGCCTTCCTAGCATTTATGGTTTAAAACCGTCCCTGCTTTTGGTATTGTAATCTATAACAAAAGATGTTTTAATGGCAAATATATCTTGTAACGATTTCTTTACAAACAAAATAAATTGAATCATGAAAATAACCACAGTACTTGAATTACCTTCACGTTATTGCAGTGAGGTTTACCATTGGAAGAGTCATGTAGAATCCAACACCATCCTCGCCTTCTTTACTCATTATATCAAAAAGAATCTTATTTCCAGAATCACATTATTACTATGGCTCGTCTTTGCTACAATCTCTTTCCACCTCGCTATATTCTGAATCCGAAACACTCTTCCTCAGCCTCATTTCCTCTGAAAAACTCATCCCACCAACGAATTAGCTTGACGTCGACTGGTTTCCGCTCATCGCCACCCCGTCCCACAGCTTCGACATCCCACCTACGGAATCGGAAACGAAAAATGAACTCGTTTTTTTTTTGCTGATAGTAGCTACAGCAAAAAACGAAGGAAGTGAAACAAAAGTCTACAATTATTCGATTACAAACGCGACGAAAATAATCGTAGCAAACACCATTGATTTTCGTCCTTAAAAGCAAAACAGATGAAATAATTTGAAATACTGTTTCTGTATTTCTCCATCTTTAGCTCTTAACTATAAATAATAAATATGCCTATTGAGAACTTTTAATATCCTAAATTTGTCCGTAATTGTGGAAATGTCAAGTTCGATGACTACTAATAGGAACTATTCGACTACAACAGTCGATATGAGTTAAACCTCATCAATAGGCCTACCCAGTTTTAGCCATCCACAATGTCTAGTAAATATCATCATTCACATTTTAAATTCAACTTTTCTCTTTCTGAATATCATTAGAAACTGGAACATGACTAAAAATGAACGGTACACACAACATATAATGTAATAGTAATACAGATATAGACAATGTGATTAACCTATAGGCCTATGTAGATTTCAGTGTATAGACCTACATCGATAATATAGTCATTTTATATTGTTATGTTTAGGCGTATGCCTAAACCGCATTGATACAGCATTGAGCTATGCATTGATACACATTTTGTTTAAACAGAATACGTACAGAATACAATATAATAAAAATGGGTATTACACTGGCAGTCTGACACTTGATGTGCAAACTTGGCAAACTTGGAATACTGTTAACATTAATAGCTTCAGCAATTGCCGAGTATAGTACAAAAACTACCAGGTCAACACCTCGACATCTGGGGCCCATATTCGTTTAACAAACAACGCGAATCTACAAGGCATTATACCTATGTTATACCTTCATAAATACATCATTATCATCTCGAACAAACCATCTTTCTACAACCATTACTTCAGCATTCCAATCTCTCAGGAATTGTCTTCAGAAAGCTACTTAAAATGCATAATGTAGCTATACCTGCTTTCGACGTTAGATTGCATTTTTCGATCGAGTGTGAAAATCAAATTCAGTTTCTCATTTTAGGAGAAAAAAGTATATGTAAATAATATTAAGTTGGAAACTTGGTAGTACAACCAGAACTTTTTCCGAAACGAAAACAAATATAAAAATTGACTTTATTTTCAAACTTTTAGTAGCTAAAACATAAAATGATTTTTGAAAGTCAAGAATCTTGGATAACATTAGTTTAATAAAGCCAAAAAGCAGTGAGTCACAACTCGTATAACATGAAGTTCATAAATAGCTATCCATGAGCCCCGTATATCCCAGCTGTTGGTGGGGTCGTTAAGCAGCTATTTATTATAAGTTGAGTACTAATCACATGCACTAATTACACATTAAATAACAGCTTTTTATTCGAAATTGTGATAAGCCGCAAGCTACATGACCGGGAAATGGAGGCAGATCGGGCATCGGTTCGATCCCCACCACCTTACATCTTTGCATGGGTTCTTCGTGGTTTCACTCCGTGGCCAACATGGGCAATGCAGGGGGTATGACCGCTTCCTTCCTCCTATCCACCTTCATATGATCATCCCATCTCACTGATCATTCATCCGACGACAAGATATCTTGATTATCAATACGTCGTTGAACCCAATATACTCGGTAGCTTAGTCAGTTGAGGCACTCCATATTAAACCGATTAACGAACGATTAATTGATTTTTAACATTGTCTAATTGATCGATCTGCATCAACCAGTAATCAGTTAAAGTCGATCTACATCAACCAGTGATCAGCTAAAGTCGATCTATGGAAGTTTGTTATGCACTCGATTATTTATGGACATTTTGATTCATCGAATTTATTTGAAATTCGATATTTTTTCAAATTATTTCTTCAGTTAGTCAAATATTAGAATATTAACGATCGACTATTTTTTAGTCGTGAAAAAAAAAGCGTTCGATCGATTTTCAAATTTTTTGGTAATCGAAAGGCAATCGTAAATAACCTGCATTGATAAATTCGACATACATTTCACCTACTCAATTGCAACGACGAAGACAGAGCTTGGGCAAGGTTAGTGGCGATGGAAGAAGAGGCACGGGGTGAGGGGGAGAGGGGGATAGGGTTGCGTAAAAGGGATCGGTGCGAAAGCGTAGATCGGATTAGCTCCTATGAGCCCGTTTCAAGGCTTACTTTGGCATGACAAGCTCACTACCGAACTACACAATAGCAAAAGATGAATTCCAATTTTCATCATATTCCCGGCCTTCTTCCTTCCCGGCAGATCCACCTATAATATAATACCCTACATCCCTATCTACTAGCCACCCCCTCCCACTCCCCTTCTCTCGCACCCGCACATCGCCCCAACGTTCTATCCCGACCCCTTGCACGCAACAAGATTATACCGTAATAGAAGTCTTGACACCCTAATATTAGTCCTTCTATATACCCATGTTGCTTAGCTAAATTTCAATTTCAAGTCAACCAAATCGGAAATGAAATTGTAGAACTTTAAATATATATAGAGATATATGGATATACATATATATATTAAGCTTTATATATATATATATATATATATATATATATATAGAGAGAGAGAGAGAGAGAGAGAGAGAGAGAGAGGAGGATCGGATGTGGGTGTGTGTATAGTTGAACTTTTTGGATACGATCCAGTATCGAGATATATGTAAGAATAAGATAGATTTGTTGGGTCATGTAATTTTCGCCTCAACCGAAATTCGAACCCAAAAGGTCTATCAATAGCTGATTGTTTGCCTTTCCATTAAGGTGTTGAGGTACCGGTACGCGAAGATTAACCTCGACCAAGATCCGAGCCCGCAACCTTTTAATTGCGGGTTGAATGCTCTCCACTGAGCTATTAAGGCACGCTTTATAACAAGCCAAAACTTGGTGCGACGCCACTTCTTGACGCTATAGCTAGCTCTTTCGAGGGCTCGGATTCTCCCAAGGTGTAACGATTGGCAGTTACCATGCACTGGCCCGTGTGTTACTCCTTTCAAACGTGACCTAGGCATGAGGAATTATTGTATAATTGAACTTTATACGATCCAATATCGAGATAATATAGGATAGATTTGTCAAATCATGGAAGTTTCGCCACAACCGGCATCCAAGCCCGACACTCGGATCCCAGCTGAGTCAGAACTTTTATGATCAGACAAATCCTATATATATATATATATATATATATATAGGGCCTATATACAATAATGATAATAATAAGATCTTTATTTGTGCGGCGGGGTTAAGCCACAATGGTTTTTCTTCCACCTATATATATATATATATATATATATATATATATATATATATATATATATATATATATATATATATATATATATATATATATATATATTCAAATTGGGTTTAACGAAGCACTGATATGATAGCGCAGATCTAATAGCGTCGGATGGATGATTAATGAAATGATGGGATGATGAGATGAAGGTTCTTGGGTAATGGGAAGGATAGTAGGAAGGAAGCGGTCATGGCCAACTTATTGTAGGAACCATCCCGGCATATTAGCCTAGACTACAGAGGGAAACCATGAAAAACCCTGTAAAGATGGTCGGCGGCAGGGATCGAACTGGGTTCGAAATTCCCCTCATCTCCCGGATCACACGAAGCGAGTGAATCACTGCGCTGCATGTGCCGGTTCGAAATTCTTACGCCAACGCCTAATTCTTTCTGGAACGCGACTTTTCCAGAATGAGGCGCTTAGCTAGCGCTAGTTTAGCATTGTCGAAATGGCGTTCCAATTTCTAGCGGCTAATTCCGCTAGAATCTAGCAAATCTTTCCAGAATCTAGCCTGCTAAGTCCGCTGAAATAGCTCATCTAGCGGTGAAAAAGGTTGCTAACTTGCTAGATCAGCCCTAATTTTGAGCGCCAATTCAAAGATCATGGGGTCGCTTGATATGGTCGAGCTGCAGATTGAATATGATAATGAAATAATGACAATACCTGTGGAGAAAGTACTGCAGAACAATTAAATAATGAGGAGTTTAAATATTTAAATATAATGAGTAAATAATTTAATAATTGTAGGAACAAATTCGACGTTGCGGTTATAGATGACCAAAAAGTTTCTGAAAATATTCAATTCTATTGGCAAAGAGTGAAAACTTCGTAATCCTCTTCTGATCCACTGGAGGAGGAATCAGAAGAAATGCCTGCATCTAATACAATTGCTGCAGCTCCCAATACGATTTGATCTTCCGCCATGACTTTGACAGCTAGTTGCAAAAGATGCTCGTGGTCGTTCCAGAATTGCAAGCTAGCTGATCTAGCCGTGACGTATGCTGGGCCTACCTAGCGCTAGCAAAGCGCTTGATTCTGGCACGCCACTGAACAAGTGATGGATGGCACCCATGCCTTATGCATGACGTGAACCTTGCCCAGGCCAAGCAAGACCACAGTTCCCAAGGCACACTCTCGAATAACTGAGCCAAGCAATATATTGTAATTTCTCACAACTACTTACATGGCCAAACACATCGATGGGAGGAAAAATGAAATAATGTAACAATTAAGACAAAAATGAATATAATTGAAGGTTTACAAAGTTAGATTGTACAATTAATTGCAACTTACTTGAAATTGCATAATATTAAGAAACCTTGAATGTCACATTAAGTTGAAAATAATCAGCCATAACAATTTCTCAAACAACCAGGTATACAATTTGTTATAATATACTGTACAGATGTTCTACAGCATAGCAATATTTACATAAAACATATACAATACATTCTGATCTACACAGGGCCAACATAAAAGCTGGAAATGAGTTTTATTTTTATACATCATAACCGAACTGGTCACCTTAAGGTTAATTTTCCTGCAATTCTTGTTTACCTGAAAATGACACTGCTGTTACAGAAATGAGCCTCATTGTCCGCCAATCAACGACCTATCGAATTTAGTTGCTAGTATCTTTTCTACTTCAACTGTTCTCTAGCTTCATTGGATGCATCATATAATCAGTCACACAATAGCAAGATAACTACTATAAGTACAGTCGATGACACTTAACCACACTCTTTGCATGGCTCATTTCACAGATTGTCATTATTCAGATAAAGAAAAATAAAACATTTCCATAAAATTCAGGCCAGCTCTTCTACCAAAACAGTGTATTATGACCGACATCAAGTTAATGCTGGATAGTTTTAAATGCATATTGATTGGAAACATAAATATCAAGCTTCAAATAAGAGACTATGAAATTATTCATTTAGCTAAATGGTATTAAACACCATTAAAAATAAACAGTACATTTTTATATGGTGTGTGTATATAGTATCAACTCAAAAGTCATAGTTTACATCAAATTGAATTAAAAATATATCATGCACCAACAAAAAAAAAAGGTACTCTTTATTCAACAGAGTTCGTACAAAGGTATTTGAAGTTACTGTATACACATTACAGTATTGTTTTTAATTCTATACATTATAATTGCCTTCAATGCGTATATTTTTTATCTGGCTTCATAATTTAATTATTTAACAGTATTTACAGAGAGTTCACCACTTCCAAACATGTAGGCTATTCAAGTAAATAATTATTATTATTATTGTATGCATCATGAGTCATGACCAATGAAATAAATTATGATATTCGAGTATGTCTATCTAGATACCGTACTCCTAACGCAATATTCTGCAACACTCGAGTGGCCACATGAAAAATCAACAATTATGGACATTGTTCTCTCTTAATGTCACCCATGACTGGCAGTGTCTTATAGTGGCTAATTTATAAATAACATCTTCATGAACTTACGGTACTATTAGTTTTACATTTATGTACACAGGTAATAAAGTCGCCAGAACGTTTTCTTTTGATATACTGCAAAGTGAAATCAGATGAGAATAACTGCGTACACTCTCCCGTAGAAAAATGAATTCTTGTTTGCTACTCAACATGGGAACATTACAGGTTACGACCAATACAATTAATCAGCTATCGCTTTTAGGAAATTAGCTTTCGACAACAGTTACAAGCAAGGTTTACAATTTGAAAGTATCAACTTCTTAGGACTTAGTTTGAAATTTTAAAAAATTGCGTCTTTCATCGAGTTAGTTGGCTTAAAATGACGAGAGGTAATTTTTCACATATGACAAAGAATTAAGGATGTAAATGTTAACGCAGTGTGGTATTAGTTCTACTACACTGTACATGGATTCAATCGACGCAAAGATCGATACAAGATGTACCACCAATAACACCATCCAAGTTACACAAATGCATGGTTGGTTTTGAATTGTTCTAATAGAATCACACTTTGCTAATTATTTTTAGTGCTAAAATTTACAGAAATATGTACTTCCTAAATACATGCTAGTACAATGGAGTACTGTCGTATACTAATGCATGCTAGACCGTATTCACGAGCAATCGAAATCCTGAATGGTTATGTTCTCCGAGAAACGCCAATTCTCATCACCGATCAAATGTACGAGTAAATAAAACTTGAAACTAGTAAACTAATGTCGAAATACAAAATTAATTCCGACTCACTAATCATAAGAAATGTGGCAGAAATCACTTAAAACAACATGCCACAACTGGGTACAAACAAGGAAGAACTCTGACACGTTGAATGTCTTCACACCTATGATGGCTAATAACTACAGAATACTACCAGTACAATCACTGTAAACCCATGGCAGCTCACTGGACATAATATAATAGCTAGTAAGTAATCGAAATAGTACAACTAGGAACTTAAATGGAATTATGAGCTAATAAATACAAGGCATGAATGAATGCACAAGTATGCTTAGACTTAACAATACTTGATTAGCAGAAGTAAGCATTGCCATCAGCTTGCTTGACAGTAACAAAAGAGAGGGTAATGGAGTTAATACACGAGAGCATTCACAGACACCACTTTTCACTTGTGGACTGACAATTCTATAAGAATGATAGGGTGAGGGATAAATTGGCAAAGACTAATCAATAAAAAATATCACAAGCTTCTCTCTTAACTTTAACATAACAAAATATTAATAACGTGGTCGGATAAGTTCGAGTGTTTGTTCGTTCAATTAGTGGCACTGGCCGGTATTTCCCTCGTATGTGATTCATTGCCGAAGATTAGTTTCACCCTCTTTGTTGGGTGAACCACATCACCATCAGTCTCTTTCTCTTCATCCCCTTTGACGACATCGCTCTTACAGAGTTCGTCATAGAACTTGATCTTGCGGTGCCGCTTACCATGTTCCTTTGATTTGTGACGTTTCTTCTTCGGTCGTTTCTGCCCGTCAAACTGCTCTACCATTTCGGGCATACCTTCTAACCTCAGAACTTCATACTCATTCTCGTAACTGTCTTCGCTCAAACTATTCCCAGACTCAGTCAGCTCATCTACGATGGGACTACGTTTCAAACGTAACGTTAGTTTAAGTCCTGGCGATTTCATCGAGCCCATAGATAAAGAGGAATTATCACTTTTATCGCTAGTACTAGTGCTATCTATATCATGATGTATATTGTTCACCGGCCACATTTTTGGTTCAGTTTTACTTAGTGCTAGTTGCCAGCTTCTCTTTGCTTGAGATTTGGCTGCTCGCACTTCTTTCTTACTATTTATGACATATTGCTTACTTTGCGATGACTTTATATCAGTGCTCGTCATCAGAAGTAAATCTTGAAATTCACTGCCTGACAATCCCAGAGGATTTGAAGCTTGGCCATCAACCATCCCATTCACCCAAGGTGATCCATTGAATGACCTCGTTTTGGAATTATCATCCCAACTAAGGGTGGATTTTGAATGACTAAGGGTAGAAGTTTTACGACGCGGTGGCTTGGCATCATTTTCGTCCACTAATCGGGACGTAGAATCACTAACTTTGTCGAAAGTGTTATTTGCTTTCGAGTCGTTACTAATCGTAGAAGAGGATGAATTTCGCAGGCGTAACAGTCTCGGTTCTCCTTTTTCACTTTCATCGTCCGAGAAGTCGTAGACATCTTTCGCGTCGTCCGGTTTCGGAGGGGAAAGATTCCTACTATCGGCTACTGAAGACAAGTCTTTCTTCTTATCAGTACCCACAATGCATGCTATGGATTTTCTAGATCGTTTCCTTGTCGGAACTAGTCGCATGTTTTGATCCCAATCCGACTTTGGACCGACACTAACAAATCTGCCACTTCGACTTCGTTCGGGTAAAGGTTTCAACGACTGGCTTCCTTTCCTATCCTGGCTGTAGTGCTGGTACACTGCACCTCCTTCAGGACTCATAGTAAGCTGCTGGCGAGACCTATGAAGAACACTATTGGCAGCAACATCAGATATGTCTCCATTACCAAAATCAAAGTGAAGATTATTGATCTTTTCCGACATTACATCAGATACCTCGATAGTGGGTTCGTTGAGACGCTTATGGTTACGCAACGTAATACCCTGCATCACTGGTAGGTTTAAAATACTTTCAATGCCTAACATGCTGTTACTCTCAAAATCAATGGCATTCGATGATAGAAGAACGTTTTTCTCTAGGTTTTGCTCGAGATCATTTGGAAAGGTGACTTCCTCCTGTGGTAAGCTACTCACACGAGTTGCTAATGCTGACAGGGAGACATTATCTTCGTCGTCTTCTAAAAGTGGATTTTGAGAGCTGGTACACTCGTTTTTTGAACGGGTAGAAGTGCGTCGGGGTAAAGGGGATACTTTTTCCGAACATGCTTTTCGTGTTCGATGCCTGCTCAAAGATAATCGGCTGTCTTGGCTACGCAAATTATGAGATGTAGTTTCTCTTGTAGGCTTCTCAGATATAAGATTAGGATCTTCCACTATTTGAGATTTGTCAGTCAATGATGTATGCGTGCTCGACAATAGCACTCTCTCGGAAGCCATTTTACGGCTAGCCGAGACCCGCGAGTTTGGATCGATATCCGAGTACTTGCTACCTTGAGCAATAATCAAAGCATCATATTTTGTGAGACCTTTATGTCTCAGCTCTTTAAAATTACTAATTGAAGACGATATACAAGATGTCACTTTTAAACTATCTACTTTATTTATTTTACTGCTAGCTACATTATCGTCGAGTATAGGTTTGTCCGTAGTGAACTCGGGCTTTTGACACGAGTTTTGACGATGCTTTGTTCTGTTCAAGCGATTATCAGTTTCCCTCAGTTTGTAGCCTGAACTATTTTCTTCTTTACACGCCTTGTCCTTTGCAAATGCTCCAGTTCCTCGTCTACAAAAGAAGAAATTATTCGAATCATTATACTGCAAGAGAGGTACGTAAAGGTAAGGAATCATTATACTGCAAGAGGGGTAGGAAAAGGTAAGCAAGACATGTTTTAGATAATAATTATTATGATGGCAAGACAAAATTAGATAGACCTACAAGATATATGTCATTAAAAACCAGCACTTGAACAATAGAGAAGTATTATAAGTCACCAGCGATTACATCAGAGTACTAGTTTCGAGAAGGGTTACCGTTTGATATGAAAATTGCAAACAATATCGAAATTTCAATACGGAACATCGACCAAAATATACAGCGGAATTTCCAATTTTCAATCGATATCAAACCAAATCAAAAAGATCAAATCATATCAAAAATATTGAATGGCAAAAATGCGAGATTGGAAGTCATGATTCTCGATCATGATATAGGCCTACTGGTTCAGTTTCAGTTTATTTTTCACCCATTTTACAATAACATAAAATATTACCGGTATATTCGACTCTTGAGTTCAGGTTTCTGTTTCAGTTTATTTTCCACCCACTTAACAATAATATACAGAACTAAATCTGACTCTCAAAAAGGTCAATTCCTTTATCAGAGGAGTAAGTCACTGACAATCTGGTAGTTATCTTATAACAATCTTGTAATGGTAGTTATAGAAACACACTGCGGGCATGTCAGGGTTTTCACAACGTAGTACATACACATATTATTGAGAACAACGAGAAAACGTGTGCAAATGCCCTATTATTGATTCCATTAACTTTTGGTTGGGTATTCACCGTCAATTTTTTTTGTCACTTGGTTATTTGACTTATGACTTAGTTCAGCTATTTCCTATGTTTTAATGTGATATCGATCATCATTTCAATATTGAATATTCTAATTCGATATCGAATCGAGATCCTAAAGTATTGAATCGATCGAAAATATCGAAACGGCAAGGTTAGTTCCCAGTCACCCATTTTTTTTCAATCGCAACCAGATCAAATGATCAAATCCAGGTTTTATCCACTTTTTCCAACCAAAACATCCATTTTCCCGATACGAATTCAGCCAATTTCCTATTGTTCCGCGAGACAGAAACTTTGCCTCAAGTCAAAACGACACATGATAAAAACCGTTGATACGGCCCTTGACAATCGTACATCGCAATCTTATTCAGCTAGCTGTCAAGGCACGATTGCCGTGTGGATTGCTTATATTGCCGCTCGGCCGTTCCGAGACCGACGAGTGATCGTATTGAATTAAACAACTCTCTTCCTCTTTCACCAAGATCAGACCATACAGCAGATTCACGCCATACAGTCGTACGAGAGACAGAAGCATTAAACATGCTTGTGTAGCTAGCTATGGTATCAACAAGGCATTCTGATTCAAATTATAACTGTATTTTTTTGATAATCAACTGGGTTCTGAACCGGTTTTAGTAATCGGGTGCCCAGTTCTATTAGTTATCATCTCATTCATAATTCAAATTGTTTAATGTTTACCGAGATTTTTTTAATATCTTCGCGATGACATTTTTCATCTCGCCTGTTCCAAACAGAGAACCCTTGTTGTCACTTGCAAGCTGCGACTTGCGAGCATCGGAAGGCTGATCCCACGACACTAGATCACCATTAAAACATTGAAAAAAGATCTCAAAAATAAACTGCTACACCGAGAATATTTCATCCCTAAGATTACAAAGTGTGCTTGTTTTAAATTTAGATTTCAGTTACCCCCACATCCCAACGTCATATCTACAGTCCATGTATGTTTTATTGGCGATTTCTCAACGCTCAAAGTGGCCAGTAAAATTGTTGGTAAGGGCCCGTATATTTCGCGATCTATTGACGTAGTATATGGTGCCCCTGCGTCTTGGGGCACTTTGATTACTTTCGGCACTAACGATAACCCGACTAGACATGGGCAACCCGCGCGAAGCTATGAACTATGGTACTTCGACAACTCAGTGTGTACTACCTATCCTGATAACATAGGCCTATCTATATCTTCTTCTTTTCATTTTTTTTTCTATAATTTCGAATTTTATTATTCGTAATGTCTCTTTTCATAGTCCCGAATTAACGTTCAAGGATTTACTCTAATAATACCGTACCCAACTACAGGTATCACATCTTGATCTAATTTATCCATTCTACAAAAATCAGTGTAATTCGACATGTGTGGTTAACTTCTGATGTCAGTGCTGTAGAGCAAAATCTTCGATTAATAAAACCACGTGAAACGAAATTAGAGATTTGAAAAAGAAAATCGATGATTTATAAAATCTCAACATTATTATTGAGCCCTAGCCATACGACAAGTTACCAGATTTACAGACAGAAGACAATCAGCTTTTCATTAGAACTGGTAGTAAGAAATGGCACTAGCATTCTACGAGTTCATCAAACATGGGGGGGGGGCTTGGATGTCTAAAGAAAATGTGTTGACATTTGAGAATACAAAAAAAATTGAAAGGATTATTGTTGATAGGCTACTTGTTAGTTCATAGTAGTTAACGAGTTATTGAAAGTACCGATATATAGAGGTTTCGATCGACTGTCCACCCTATTCATTAGTCCTACTAGTCGGATATGTCTATCCCACAATAACCGAGTACCGGTAAAAAAGTTTACGTTCAAGGCAGTATCTACGGCCGCGCATCACGACTCTTCCTGCAACGCTTCACAAGTTTCAAGTTTTGCTCTACGCGCAATTCATATAAGTTATCTTCCAGATTGCAGGTACCCAGGTAACAGAATAATATGCTGGTAATGCACTACCTGTACCTACCCGCCCCAGGTATCCTAAGGCTTTACAAGTTTATACCATATTCCTAATTTCGTTTTCATGAAATTGTGCAGACATATATTGTGAATAGTCAGTTATGTTTTTGTCATTTTTCCTAATTTCAGAAACAAACAGGCCTAAACCTTTATCGATCGATTATTTTTCAGATTATTGATTATCGACAGATTATTGATTAATATTATTGATTGAGATTATTGATTATTGATCAGATTATTGCTAGATCAACTACGAATCATAAAAAAAACGTACTGATACACGTCAATTTCGACATCAAACGGCAACCCTAGGATATTCAAGTTTACAGATATTAGAGGGAAATCCAGCCTGAGGTGATGTGACTCTGGCAGCATAGCTACACTACGATGACATTATTATCTGGCTCATATATGACGAGAACTGTCGCGAGAATAACTGACAAAGCCATAAAGATCTAATAGTAGATGGAAGTGCAAAAGCAGATGGTATCCAAATGGCAAGTCAATAAAATATGGCTGGTAGAAGAAAATGAACAGTCATACGTAGCATGTACATCATGTCATCAGTAACATGCTTGGGGTTCACGAGCAATCCAGCAAGCAAGCACCAGACTTTTAACAAACAATTATCATTCACATATTATTACAGAATGAGTTGTGAGCATACTTTGGAATTTCAACTACACATCATAACTCACTCTATTTAACACTTATGAAATAGAAGCAGAGCAGAAAGCAAACAAAAGAACCTTTCTACTGGCACAATAGGACATTAAATAAGTCTTGTTAACAGCTAGTGATGAAGAGAATGTAATAAAAACCAAGAGATTCTATAAACCATTATCCTTTAAATAATAATACATTGAACACTTTTATAATAATGTTGAAAAACAAAAATAATAAAGTAGAACCTCTTTAGTAAGTTTCTCCTTAGCAAGTTTCTCTTTAGTACATTTTTCACCCTGATGCGTTTTTTTTTTATCCCATCCATAATCATGCTCCCACATGTTGAGTAGTTTCTTTAACGAGTTTTTCACTTTGGCAAGTTTTTCTGTCCGGTCCCCTGAAAAACGTACTAAAGAGGTTCCACTGCACTTGGCAAATTAATAGTAATGGATACAATGTACAGTTTACACCGTTGATAGTACAACTATGGGAGACAGCTAACGAATCGTTACAACAAGATTGAGATGGTACCGAGACGGTACTTCCCCATCAAGACAATGTCAAAATGATACTACCATCGTCACTGTATCCCTAGTTGTACGAGCAAGGTTCTACAGTAGACTGTTAGAATCCCACACATTTTGGCCTGAGCAAAGATATATTCATTTTCAGGTCCACATTTAGAGGAACTACTCATTACATTCAAGCTACTTTATTACTACACCCTTGGTCGTAAGAATAAGAATGTGAATAAGGATAAGCCAGTGTGAGAAAGCTTACTGGGTATTACACTCTCGTTACGAAATTATCTTGAAAAGCATTACGTACAACAGAAAAACTAGATAAATACAAACCTTTCGCACGTTTCACACTCGCAAAAGTGGTTATCGTCGCCGAAGAAATCTTCGCCATAAAAACAGGTGATCTCTTCTCCATCCTCAATGTCTCTTAATACTTTAACGCATGCAGTATCTCGCCCAGTGGGAACAAACTACAAGAAATAGACAGACATTAGCAACCATACAGTTGAGGAATCATTCAACTTGCTACAGACCTGCTGGTTTATAACTTGATCAATTTCACTGCTGGAATCAAAAGCACACCAATGACAGCTATATATTAGGAAGTAAGTTTCTAGTGAAAATGACATTTTTTTGCTGCTGGCTTATTCAATGACTTGAGAATAATCAAAATAACATAGATATACTCAATACAGAATTGAAAGTTTTTTCATGGTGGGATTATAGTGAAACCTCAATCGTTTTTGAACCAGAAAAAACATACATGCAGGAAAGCGAACCATCCAGGAAAATTTTGACATTGTTTATATGGTAGTAGGGTGGGACAAAATCAATGATAAAAGCAGGAATACGATGGATCCGAGAACGATGCCAAGAGGTTTCACTGTATTCCTTCAAATTCAATTTAGAGCTTAGAAGCACAGATTCTAGAAGACGTGCAATATAATTGTATTCACAAGCCACCATATCGAATGTTTCAAAAACAAAATTAGAGTAAGAGCTACGTACTAAGGTGGGTGGACCAGTGGCTAGCACGCTGAACCGCAATTCGATTGGGTTCGATTCACGCCATGATCGACCATCGTTTTCCCAGTTCCCCACTGTACACAAGGTGAATACTAAGACAACTTCACAACCCCTTTACTGTTAGTTCTGTTGAATCACTTTGCCACTATTGAGTTGTGGACGTATATTTCTGCCATGAGTAGCTAAATCTTTCATAATTTATTGTAAACTAATACATCCAAATAATTGGTCACATTCACACTACGTGATAGATCACTAGATGGCAGATTTCTTATTTTACATTTGCGCAAGCCGGTTCCTTCAGTTTCTTTCACAATTTATTAGATAAATGAGATAAAGAGTCGGAATAAAATAATGGAAATGATCACAATGGAATCGTCTAATGGTACACCTCCCACCGGCCTACCAAAATATGACAAAAAAAGTAAATTTACATAAATGTAGATACTCAGACTAGGGGTGGGCAAGATTATCAATACTATCGATTTGATAATCAAGATGCAAATTAATTACTATAATCGATATTACTTCAATTATTCTGTACTTCCATTACTTTCATAATTTAAGCAATATTATAATAGGCCTACATAATAAATAGATAATACAAATAGTCAAATATATAATACATATTACAAGAACAAAGAAGAAAATATAAGAAATCAAGAGGGAAGGCTTCAAATATAATAAGATTGAGGATTTTTTCTCCTCAATATAAATGTTTGAATTGTTAACTATCCCTGAAATTATTACCTCAAGATTTATTGTTTGTTAAATAAAGACTCTTCTTCCTAACAGTGGAGGCATTAACAATAGGGCACAACCGTTTCCTTCCCACTACCCAGAACCTACTGATATGACCTTCCATCTCATCTTCTTATCACCTCATTTATGATACACCAAAGCCAACAGATCTGAAGTTACCATTACAGCGCATCGATAAACTCGACATAAATGAAACAAGCTACGTACTTTACAATTGGCACGGCAATCATGGTTGATGAATGCCGCCGGTCCTAGCCACAATTGAGCGCAGTTCTTTCGGCAGCTGAACATGACTGAGAAATCATTGTGTCCAGGTTTGAGAAGCTCCTTTTCTTCCTCTTCAGACAGTTCTGCAATACACCCTACCAAACAAGAGATTTTCTCGTTCTTGTACCTAAAACGAAAAGACAACACAATTGACCACAAAATATCGGCTAGCATATCAACAATGAAATATCCACGCGTTAATAAATGTATCCAGTTCACTCTGAATGGTGGAAGATTCAAGATTAATACGTGGCGAGTATTTAGGGTACTGGTATATTGCTATGGTAAACTGAAGGTGAGACAACTATATTGATTATATTTAGTACACAGCAATGCTTTACAGTGTAATAAATTCATCTTGTGTATGGTACAGCTGTTCTCGTTTGTTGTTGTTGTGTTTGTGATCTTGTTAACCCCTTGGCTACTGAATACTTCTTTGACAGTGTGGCCAAAACAAATGTATTTAATTTCAGAAATTCACAACTTTAGGATTTTCTTTGCAAATTTTCTTAGCAAAATCTTTGAAAACAGATAACTCACTAGAGTCTGTATTGTAATACGTGTAATATCTGGAGGAATAGCTGGAATAGCAGTGAGAGGGAAAACATTGGAAAACAATCGGGAATATCATTGTTTTTAGGCCTAGGCCTAACCCTAGCGCGTTTTGCTGGGCCTGCCGGGTCGTCAACATATTCATCGTTTTCTTCTTCCACTTCTGATTATACTACATTATCATTATCACTAACAACTGATGAACATCTTCCACTTCCATTTACTATACTGTCATCATCACTGTCTTCATAATTACTATCAAAACTAAATCTAAAATCTCCGCGTCGTTCACGAGATTCCTTACCGCCATCTTTACCAGCTTTTCAATAAACTCAAGTTCTCAACAAGTTAGAAACTCAGTATCTCGTTTCATAATCGAGATATCGCATATTGTGGTGAATACATTTAAAGCTGACTTCATTACCTTTCGATTGATAGTACTAGTAACGCCATCGGCCGTCAATATTTGAAGCTTTGACTCATTAAACAATGGGCGGGAATGGCGCGAGCACAGCTCATCAAAGTATTGGAGGGCCTGGGAAAAGTTGGCGAGTGCCACTCGTCATAAGTAGCCAAGGGGTTAAAAAGCTTTGTAGACATAGTAAACATATCGGTTACTATGTGTGGGGTACAAATAATTAAGAAAGTGCCAATTTGAACGTTAATCCAAGATGCAGATTTTGAAAATAGAAATAGCCTATGAGATGACAAAAAAGATATTATGAAGATGAATGTTATGGAATATTATCAATGAATATGTATTGCATCTGGCAACAAGTCTTCTAAGATGTTCTACAAGGGCCAAATCTAGATTCAGGCTTTGGCCAGGATAGACATTCTTGAACATGAACATTATGCCAAATTATTTTTAGGTATAATCATGGAGAAGTTGATTGTGCAAATAGATTTCTTTTCATTTCCTTTTATACGAAAGAGTCAAAAACTTGCAGGCCTACACAGTCTCCGCCTACAACCTGATTCTGGCGCCTTTCATCTCCAACTGAACTAATCACACTCGCTCAGGAGCTGGTGCTAGAACTAGAGAACCTAGAACTAGTTGTAGTGAACTGAGACAAACAAACACGAAAGTGCAAAAATCACTTTTACAAACAAACACAAAAGTTACGGAACTAATGAACCCCGTTCAGAAAGTTCAGGGCAAACAAATAAGCAACCTCGTACCTCAACATTTTTTTCATTTCAATCTTCTCAATCTTTCCAATATTTCAAATAAAATAAGGTCTTAAATCATGCAGCGAATGTGTTCATAGGCCTATCATATTTTCGTAAATACAGATTTGGTTACCGGTCCCAAATGAGCAACACACACATATATCACCTCTCAACGTGAATAAATAGCATGTTACTCTACAAATCAAAACAGTAGGTCACCAAATAACCATGAACGATGACTTACCATTTCCGGGTAGCTGATATTTTTGCCCCCTTCTGACCTTCCAAAGAATACCGATAACACGGCTCAATGATGAAGCCAGAGTCTTGATCAAACACACGGAGATAACGATAAATCTAAAAGAGATAACACAAAAATGATTTGGTTAGACACAGAGACTAAATATCACCCACAAATAATGTCTGGTCCTTACTGAACAAAATTACATGGAACAAAGTAGTCCTATCTAGACTTAGCTGAAACAAGATATAGACTCAAGAGATAGAAATATTTATGAAAATTGAAAAAGTTTATGTTTGATGAAAATAGCTTAGGTAGGAAAAGGTTACAGCCATTTATCGAACCATGTATCGGCCTAGTTGCAAAACTTCTTCTTTTATTAACATCGAAACTTGATACAAAATCATTGTTCCACAATAAAAGCTATAGATGAAAGACAAGATCGTATGGACAGGGCACCACAAAGGCGATCTCACACAAACTTATGTAAGCCTACTTACGTGCTCTTGCAGTCTCTGTTGACCCTGTTTAGATCTTTGTGATACATTTTTTATTTGTGACTTGTGGCATAAGGACGTCCAATCGTTGACATTCAACCGTTTGTAAGCTTGATTATAGTCTTGAGTCTTGATGAACTCGTCCATGATGGATCTCAATTCTTCTTTGTTCGTTTTAAAGGGTTTATACCTGAAACATAAAACACACTTGGTTTAATGATTGGATACGTTACTAGACTCATGGAGCTGATTGACTACAACAAGAGTCACACAAGGCAGACAAGCGTATCTTTATCAAATAGGCTTGCTGACGGTTAATCAATGAGGTGTTGAGGTGCTGAAGTGGTCATTCAGCGAAACCGCGTAAAAGATAATTTTCAAGTTCATGTTTCATGCAACTCAATTAACCTTGTTGAGCTATATACAAACACGTATCAAATTAGCTACTTTTGTGCAAGGTTGACATTTCAAAACATTGTGGTACCGTAGTAGAATGGATTTGACCTACTAGTTTCACACACCCGGCTGGACCTAGAGACATATCTCTCAGACATGGATACCGGTACGTTAAAGAACATCTCATTTCAAAACAATCGAGTCAACTTGTAATTACATGTCAGTTTAAGCTATCAACAATGGCCATATAATGTCGACTTTCAGCGAGGCCCAGGCTTAGGTTACGAAGTACGTGGTAGGCCCTACCGGTATCTAAGATGACTTTTTGCCAATGATATTTTCTGAGAAGGTAGCAAATGTACTAAAAACCAGCTGTCCTAAAAACCAACTGTACTAAAAACCAACTGACCTAAACTTCTACTTCTTGAGCCGCCTGTACAGAAGTTCAAGTGGGGGGGGGGGGTTGACTCATCCCCTTCAGAAATTTCATTCGACACAAATCTTACCTACCTAAGCTCAACCATCACTATAACATTTGATAGGTGATAACAATTTATGAAGGGGAGGAGCCAAACCCCTCAATTTTATTTTGGTACAGGTGGTACTTGATCTATTACAAGTAATAAAAGCTTAGGTCAGTTTGTTTAAATTAGTACAGTTTGTGTTTAGTAGGCCTACAGTTGGTCATTTTTTTAGGTCAGTTGGTTTTTAGAACAGTTGATTTTAGTACAGTTGGTTGTTTTTTAGATCAGTTAATATTTAGTACAGTTGACCAATCCCCATATTTTTTAGATATAGCCAGATATAAAAACATTTTGGGATGGTGTCTTGAAGGGTGACATAAATGGATTACGGATGATAACTTTTATTACATCAAGTAATATTATTAAATTATCCTCCAAATCTTTCAAAATTGTAGGGCAACAACGGTGACACGCAGCCGCAATCAAATCACTAACTCGGCCTAGGCTGGACAAGACTTTTCAGAACTATATAGCAAGAATATCACTAAAAGCAAGATTGTTATGATTTTGGGAATTAAACGAATGAACAGAAGTTTTCAAAAAAGTCATTAGTCGGAACCGGAGAGGGACTTGAACCACCTCTGAAAAAATATATTTAGAAAAGAAATTGAGAAAGAAAATCGAATAAATTTAAATTTTTGCAGAATCTAAGCACAGAATGATACACATTATTCCCAAGTTTTACACAAATCGAATGTTTTCCATGTTGACAAATCACATTTCATGGTTAGGCCTATATCAGTAAATGGTGAATCAAAAAAACATTATCTACTTACAGAATTCTCATTGCTTACACAATGGGTTTCAAAGAGAACCAACAGAACAAAATTGTATAACGGTACAATACTTGTTTCTTGCCCCTTTTGGCTCAATTTGAGAGGGGAGGTGGGGGGGGGGAATGGTGCCAGTGGACCCCAACAAATGCTAATCCAAGTGTAAATTATCTTACCTGAGATTCATTTTATGCGTGACGAAACCCAGATGGGGATCAAGAACCAATGATGTTGCCAAATCATCATTTTCCGACAGTTCCTTCGGAGTCATGCCAGTCGGCTGCATTTTATTTAAATGGTGGCGAGGAGCTTGTTCAATCACCATCTCGAAATCCTGTGCCAATAGAAAAGAATCCAATGAATGATAATCAACTACTGGTAAACCGAGTACTCCAGCTTCCGTCTCTATTGCCAACGTAGTCAAAACATCAACAGTAGGTGGTAGGCCTACTTCAATGACTTCAATACCAATCGCATAGGCATGTATACACTACAAGCCTATGGGTTAAGATGTATACATGGCAACGATATTTTCAGCCGGACCTGGGAGTACTTGAATCGTGCATGCATTGTTGCTGTACTTTACCCAGGTTGCCTGCAAATCAACCTAATCAAATTATACGGTAACCAAAACGGAATATTATGAACTTATTCTGCCCAACAATAATCTAGGCCTAACCTAAAACTAACAATTAAATCATATAACAGTGAACAAATCGACTACGATGCGCTCTTAATCTAGGATAGTGCACACGGTGGGCATAGCTGGACGGTGTCTCGGGCCCCAGCAGTTGAGCCCGGCATGATGCAATTTAGGCCTACACCCAATAGTGGACTCGGGGCTTTGCAAACTTCTATGTTACTGCTACTCTCAAGTACTGGTACCAAGTTTAATATTGTCGTGAACAGTAACGAGAAATGCCATTTGACAAACAATTTATAAGTTCCCAAGTTTACAGTTAAGTTCAACTAAGTATTGGACTGGTTTTCCCATGCAGATATTTTAGGTTTTCATTTGCTATAATAATATTAAGTGTGACTGACATCCTAATAATATTAATCTATCTAACCTAAAACCAATATACTAATTGTAGGCCTAGATATTTGATGAATTTAGTAAAATGAAGATTAGTGGAAATACTCTACAACTTATCAAGTTACAACTGAAAAACAGGAAACAATTGTATATCAAGGTGACTATCAAGCAAGGACAACAATTTATTCAGTGCTAGGAAACATAAGTTGTAGTGTGCCCTCAAAGTACAATCCTATGGCATTATATGCAGCTTTTCAATACCGGTACTTAAGGCCATTCACGATTAAACTTGACCGTAAACTTAAGAACTTACAAACTGTTTGTCATACGGCATTTCTCGTTACTGTTCACAACAATATTAAACTTGGTACTTAATACAGTAACAACAGCGTAGAAGTTCGCTAACTCCAAAGTTAATTTCTCAAGTTTACGGAAAACGTAGGAATCAACCAATCGAACTCATAACTGGCATAAGTGATCTCTTTATATATTTGTTATTTGTTGATTTCAAAATATTATTTTGTCTTGTTCTGGATGTTTATTACATAATTTGTGCTTCAGACTCTCAATTCAAAGAACTCGTTTAGTACAAGTTTTAGTTTATATGTGTTAACGTTGACAGTGTTGGGTAAGTTCCTCTAAAAAAGGAACTAGTTACAGTTACAGTTCCTCAATAGAAAAAGGAACTTGTTACAGTTACAGTTACTCAAGAAAAAAAGGAACTGAAACGTTCCAGTTCTAATAAAAGACTTTAAAAGTTACCGGCGCAGAGTTTTTCTAGTGAGTGGTAGTATTTTGCCGAAAGGTTACCAAGGATTGCGGAGACAGTGTTGCTGGGAACAGGGGTGGATAGTCCAGGTTTCAGGCGTGTGAGTGTCCTAGAAGTGCTAGTTATATATGACGGGATGGAGTTGAGGGTTTTAACCACAATTTTACCCAGTTTTCAGATTAAAATCGCTGGAATTTACTTACATACGACATACAATAGAACAAAATAAATCTTGGCACTGCCAGTTTAACTTGGATTTCTGAAGTACAGTCTTGTAAAAGAACTTAGTAAGGAACTTTCAAATCGTTCCAAGTTCCCTAAAAATAGTAACTTAAGTTCTTTTCAAGTTACTGCTAATTAAAAGGAACGAGTTCCCTTAAAAGTTCCTCAAAAAGGAACGAGTTCCCGGGAACTCGTTCCTTTCGATAAGTTCCTACCCAACACTGAACGTTGACAACAACGTTTGGTTTCCTATTTAATGAAAGAGATATTTTGGTGCTACGGTCAACCACCATTTTGGTGGAATGTGTCTAGCCTATTGTTTGTCAACAACTAATTCAACAACATTGGGAACCATACTACATGCCGTGTAAAGAATTACGACATTGTAAAAACTGTAATAATTATATCATTTGATTAATTTATCATATTGTCTATCATAAATCATGCAAAAATAATTAAAAGCTCTCATTAGACTTTGAGGACACAACTTTTAGGTTATGTTGTGCTCAAGTGACAGCTGATGGATAGAGCTGTTTCAACTACCGGTAGTTGAAATTAGACGTAAGAAGAGTGTCGTGAATGAGGAAGCATTTGAGTAAGTTTACAACCATAATTTAAAAGAATAACTAAATATGATATGAATGGAGGATAGATGAAGTATGAGAAATGCTCAATAACAAGTTCATAGGAATTTTATTTGATAGACACATGAATAAACCCACATATATGGACTTATTATCAAAACCATTGAACAGAGCTAGGTTCGAGTCTCTATGATAGTACGTGATTATTTATTGAGACGATACCATGAACGGAATCAAAAATGAATCATCGGCCTAGTGAAAAGAGGTGGGAGGCATATGCCTAGAATTATTCAAGTGCATACATAGAAAGGAGACAATTTTTCTAGAGAACTTTCTGAAAGATTGAATGATATGACCATGCCTTCCCTATATTTGAAATATCGACCTGGGCTCTATGTAAGAAAACGTACCTGGCTACTTTGTTTCAACTCCCAATTTCAGCTTTACATGACACGCAAGGCAAACACATAATTAACTAGGACTATAAAACAGGTGTTTTATTGAGGGGTAACCACAGGTTAGTAGCCAGTTTCTTTTTTAAAACACCTAAAAGCCTATGATATCTGGGAGAAACAGGAAGATACCAAACTTGAAATGGGAAAAGTGCAGTAAGCCTATGATGTTCATGATCCAATTTTTATTTTTTTTAAAACTGATATTTCCTCAATGATTTTAGTTTCCTTTAGAGCCTATTGAATGAAGTCACTGAGGTATTTCCAATTAGTTTTCAACTCACTTAAGCCATTGACTAAAGAGATACTCAAGACGTCCCATGTAAGTTACTTCGCAGGATTCAAAACCCATTTCATTATTCATGAAATAACTCCAATCATCGCTACACATTCCTGGAGCGCTGCTAGAAGTCAAGTTGAAGACTTTGCAGACGAGCCAGGCAAGTATCCATCTAACCGTCGACTAAAGCACAATCGCCGAAACAATTCTGAGCACTCTTGGCGGTGATTGCCGGTACTACAGGGTACGGGGTGTAGGGAGGGTGAGACAAAGGAGTGAGGATAAAAGTGGGGATGAATCTTAATTTAACTTTGGGTGAACTGTCTTTGTATCTCTTTAGTCTATGCTTACACTAACATCCAGATTCCTTCTCATGATATTGTTAGGCCATCCCATAAGTCAGGATTGATCTACATATTTTGCCCTAGAGCTAACCCTACACAGCTCCCTAACCCAACTTAACCAAGAAACCTGCATGTGCGAGTCAAAAACTGATGAAACACGACTGAAAGTTACGGTCAGTCCCTTTATTGACTAAAGAGAATCAAAATCTACGTACATGCACCACTTTCGGAAAAATCTAACGTGTTTCGACTATGAAGGCTAGAAGGTCTACTAGGCCTATACTATTGTCATGGAAAATATAGCACATAAGGCAAAACACTGTCAGGTGATGTGTCAAGATACTGCCATCATAAGGCCAGCCTGGGCCTAATTAGTCATGACACACAGACAGGCCTACCCTTGGTATGGAGTAGGCTTGATAGGCCAAATTAAGAATAGGCCTAGGCTAAGCCTAGTTACAAGTGAAACTAGGCTAGACCATAGGCCCAGATATTCGATTACATCGATTAGGCTATAATATCCAATTTTAGGCATTGTTGTCACATACAACAAATACATAGGCCTAGGCTAGCCTAGACTAGGCCCAGGCCCAGGCCTACTTGGTTCTCACCTCTGACACTCCCACCAATGTGACAAAAGGCTAACAACCTAATCTGCTGTCAAATAATATTGTGAATAATTTGTCTAGATCATGCAATTCACAATTATGACTGGTTTCGAAAATACGCATATGTCACGTAAAAGAGACTATTGACTGTAACAGTATTGAAAAGCAATAGAGAACAGCAAGAATAGGCTAAGGCCTATTTGAATGTTCCAAAGTTCAATGGCTGCATGGAGTAAAGAAGCAAAATGCAGAACACAAACTTAAAATTATCAGCTTTAACATCAACAACCTTACCCCAAATGTAAACAGACAGTCAGAAGATATTATAATTATTCATCAACTGATAATTTCTAATGCGTAGAATAGATGTTCGGCACACATTATAGGAAAATGTTTTCGAAATTATTCTCTGATAAAGACGCTTGAAATCAATCATGGCATCCAGCCTCATCACGCCTTAACAACATTTCCAGCTGATTTTAGCTCGAACAAAAACACACTGATTTATAAGCAGCGGCAGTAAATTAATAGCTAAGAGTAAATGAACACTGTATTTTCATCACAAATTTGAAAACATGATACGCACAACTTTTGGCAAAAAAATGTATTTTAGTACAACACTCTTAAACGCGGAGGAATTTTAGAGCTGCCCCTGTACAGGAACAATTTTCATACGTGTCCAGTGCCTTCTGGTGTCTGCAGTTCAAAGCCCCGTATTTACTGTGCACCGGGTACTTCGAACGATAAAAGCATCGACGCCTTACATATTTATTCTTACTAAACAATTACAGCACCATAATAACTTGATAATGAGAAAATGCTCATTATTATTAATTTTTTAATTTGTTATATCATTATGGGTGATTATGAAATCCTATTAATTTCACTTCTTCACCCATTTTCCAAGTTCTAAAATTGTTATAATAATCTCTTGACCAATTCATTGTACGGTATATTTAATAGAATGGGGACTATTAATTCACTCAGTAATATTTTTCCTTATTTATCATAAATAATTGTTGTCATTTCTATTATTTATATATTCATAATTGTTTTTGATATGGATTTTATCATCATTATTATTACTATCACTATTATTGTTAAAAATATTATCGTATTTTATTACATATATATATATATATATATATATATATATATATGTATTAGGTTTATGACGCACTGTTATGATAGCGCAGATCTAATGGCGTCGTATGGATGATTAATGAGATGATGAGATGAAGTTTCTTGGGTAATGGGAAGGATAGTGGGAAGGAAGCGGTCATGGCCGACTCATTGTAGGAACCATCCCGGCATTAGCCTAGATACAGAGGTAAACCATGAAAACCCCTGTAAAGATGGTCGGCGGCGGGGATCGTACTGGGTTCGAAATTCCCCCCGCCTCCCAAATCACATGAAGCGAGCGCGTTAACCACTGCGCTGCATGTGCCAGTATATTATTTTATTATCATTGTTATATTATTATCAGTATTATTCACGTAATATTTTGCCATAATTCAATTCCTACTATCTGTTTTCTGATTATTCCTCAATTGCTCCATGTAATCTTATGTGTATTGTAATATATTAATTACAAGCAAAAGAATGAATGAATGAAGATGAGCCACTAATTAACTTTGCAAATATTTTTTAAAATCCCACAAGTGCCAGTTACCTAAAAAATACAAAAAATCAGCATTGGCAGGAACTATCAGAGCTGAACAACACTACAGTACTACACCCTATTTGGTTGTGGTTGTGTAGCATCATAATCTTCACATACCTATAAATTTCATTCATGATTTGTATCATTCTTAATTTAGAAGAAAAAAAAGCCACTGGATATGAATTCAAAGCTGTATATCAACATATAAAATGATATAATTTAGTAAATACTTACCTGTACTGATACATTTTGGAATTATTTACAAATTACCATTGTAATATTCAGAATGCATTTCATGGAAGCATCAAAAGTAGTAGAAGTGTTCCCAAAACGTAGAAATTTGCATTAAAAAGTCAGTTCTCTCAAAATCTGGGGACTGATGCCATTGAATTTTACAAATTCAATGCTGACGCCGAATAACAAATCAATTTCCTTTCCTTTGTTATGCCAGCATTCTATTTGCAGAAAGACACTTTACAAGTATGTACTAGTATTTTCCGTAGCTATTATCCGGTTCACGTTGTACCATGTTCAATTTTCATTGAAATTCAAGCGACTTCAAATAATCCATCAGCATTCATTTCTTAATTATAATTCTCAATATTTTAGCTCATGTTTAAAATGGTTACTCTAATTGTAAAAAATAAAATGCTGATCAAGAGTTCAAGATATTGTTCATTAATCATACTAAATGAGACGTGATTTGAAGCTTTTTTTTACACTTTGAATATGTATTTGAATTTAGTGTGAGCTGCAAGAACTCTAAAAAACATGGTGAAGAGAGCAAAGAATCAAAGAACCCAATTATAATACATCTTACTTGTGCATTACTTATGAATGCGTATCGTGACATCCCAAATTTTCTCATCTGCTGCAAGAGCCTTCGGAAGTTGAGGAATCATAATATATCTATATGATTTGGACCATTGAATTACCTCGACGTCACAGCTGCCTGTGCTGCGAGATTGAGCTCGCGGTCTATAGTATTCTAATCAAGTTTGATTGAAACAATCATGAAAAATCACTTTTTGGGGTTGGGCAGCCCATTCAAGTTGTTGCCCTAGGGCCCAAAAAATCCTAATTACCCTACTGGCCACATAAAAACTCGCCATCAATAAATAGAAATGGGATCATAAATAAAAACATAGAATTGAACAACTCTAAATTTCTTCAATAGAAGAATTAATCAAGTATTTTAACAATATTTTATCAATGAAAACCAATTTATTGAATGTTGATCATTACAGTATTACCGGTAGGTATACTTCACTTCCAACTTTTTTCTTAACCTGACAACTTTCTTGAAATACCTCCTTTGCAACAAGTGAAAACCAATTCTTTCTGAAGCAACAATGCACATTCTTACATAAACATGGGAAGAGCAACCACTACAGTATCTATATGATGATTGTTTGTTCAACTACCCCACCAGCAGATAGGTTATTTGGGGGTATGGATGAGCAGTGGATAGATGAATAATTACAAAAATCCATGCTTTATGCGCGTCTCGAATCCATGGCCAACTTGATTTCAATTTGTAAAACAGTGCCTTAGCTGAATGGCAATAGGGGCAGCAACAACAAATGGTTAGATGGCAGTGAAAGTGAATAATAATATTAGGGTGATCATAAAACTAAGTGACTTTCTGAAAAGGGTCTACAGCAATGTCCACAACAGTTCGCCTCTAATTGCGCGACTTGCATTCTTTCCGAATGAATTTATTGTCATGATTTTATTACTCAACCTCAACAATGCCATCATTTCAATCTAATCCAACCAGCTGTTCGAGTTTCTGGGGATGATAAAAGAGAGTTAATTTAATTTATTTAATATAATTTCAATGAATACTATAAATTTAATTCAATATAATTTAATAAGTTAACTCACAGTAATTTTGAAAGAGTAGAAAAGATTTCTATAGTTTGAACGGAATTTGGTATATTATAAAGGTACTAGGTCGCAAGAAAATGTGCAGCTTTTGAGACTGCTCACATTAAGGTCAGTGTTAAGGTTTGGTTTGTTTTGTTAGGTTCGTTAAGGTTTGAACATGGTCTTCATGAAAATATCTCTTTCATTAAATAGGAAACCAAACGTTGCTGTCAACGTTAACACATATAGACTAATAAAACTTGTACTAAAGGAGTTCTTTGAATTATACCTAGCTTATTACAAACATCCAGAACATATCAAAATAATATTTTGAAATCAACAAATAACAAATATATAAAGAGATCACTTATGCCAGTTATTAGACGAGAATGTATTAGAAATAATCTTGTTTTAGATGATGATCAAATGAAACTACCGTATTGTCCCGAGTATAAGACGACACCCCAAACTTTCAGATCAATATCTAAAAAAAAAAGGGTTTCTCCTTTTCCACGTGAATCACCACTCTTCCTGGTTAGAATTTAGTCAATTTTGTATCACGCCTAAAGAAAGCTGTACTTCCGGCCGAAAGTAAGTGTAAGAAACTGCTGAGGCCTCACTGATCGTGTGTACCAGCTAGTGCCGACGAAGCGTGATCATCATATTGCCCGCTCCTATTGACGCTCGGGGAACAATTGTTTCGAGCCTGAAAGGTCTCCCGCTTGTCAAGGTCAGACCATAAACAGGAGGATGACACATGCAATGCAATCAACGGCTCAACACGCATATGTTCATTCCTACGCGTGGCATAAAAATGGCGTAAATTGGGAAAATCTTGCTTCTTCATGATAAAACATTTATCAAAGATATTTTTGGTGGTATATTTATATTTTTATATTTCGCAGTTTCAAGTTGATTCCGTTGTTATGAGTGTGCACGTGTAGTACCCCAATTATAATGAGCAAAAAATGTATTTTTGACCGATTGTAGGCTGAGCTTCGCTTATAAACCGAGGGTGATTTTTGGACTCTCAATTTCGAGAAAAGCTCTCTGCTTACCGTATATTCGGGACAATACGGTAACAGGTAACTAGAGGTAAGGACAGTATTCTTAGAACTAAACTTGTATGTATGACACTTCACAATACGTAGCTGATTATGATCTCACTTGTGGATGCAATTTATTACCATTGCCCCAAATCATGTTGTATTTATTTTATTCATTGGGTAGGTCGATCAATAAGTTAAAACAAAACCTTTAATAACGAATAGACAATTTGATAAGTACAGTTCATGAAATTGATGGCTTAAAAAATAATACATTCAAAACCACATGACCAAATGGTATTCAAGAAAAATTGTGCACATTATTTAAAATGCGCTACACTGGGTTACATAGGGGGACAATTCCAAACAGTGGACACACAACACAAGCAGTGAATTATAGTTAATCAAACATACAACATACGGTACCGTACATTCTAATTTATCAGAAAACAGTATTATTACTACCGGTATTTGAGTACAACACATTTTTCTGATCCAGTCTCATTGCACTCATTAACGATAAGCAAGTCACAAATTGACATTGACTAGTGATCACCCAATAAATAATATTTCTTCCAAGAACGAGCACCAAGTGATTGTTTACATAATAAGACTTATATTATACAATAAGACTTGAGAAAATGTTACGCTTTTGGAATGAAAATGAAACGATTCACTCCTTGGATCACTAACTATCTGTGACACCCTAGTTACCACCAGTTTTATAAGATGAGAATTTTACCCAAGAGCTCGTTGACAAAGTCCATTGTTTGGTCATCAATGAGAACGATATCGAATGTGTCCATGAACGCTTCGAGGTTTTCGGCAACCTGAAACAAGTCCAATACATCATGATGAGTCGAAGATGACAGGATCTTGCAGAGAAATAAACAAGTCAAGTGAGGGCCTACTCACAACTTAAAATTCAACCATTATGATAAAAGAAGTAGATCTAACACCTCTTCTTACTACCCTTCTTTCTTCTTACTCTTGGTTTCACTAAAATATCTAGCATGCTTTTTAGAAATTTACATTTTTGCTCAAATGGTGTGGTCAGCTTTAAAATGGGAATAGATCTGTTGAGACGGTTGGAAGAAAAGAGGTGACAGACTAAGGAAAATGTGGTAGGAGGATAAGAAGTAGTCACGTAAACAACATGTTCAAGAGACTTGTGTACAACTGAATACATGACAACCATTTTAACATGTGGGCCTCTGAATAGTATATATATACTAATCATAATAATTACCCGGTCCTGCAAAAAGCCGATTTTCAGAATCGCTTCAACGTTTTGAACACCTTCGGCCATTCCGGCATCCCCCAAAACATCACCCATCAGCAGAATATTTGTCCTCGAACGAAGATCCTAAAAGAGCAAGAAAATTAGGTTGCGTTTTTTGGGCATACGGTAAGCGAAAGATTACTTGTAATAGACCACAGATTTGTGATCGACTCTTATACCTTCAGGGACTACGGTACCAAGACTACTTACACTCGAGAAATTATTCATTTGGTTCCACCCTCTAATACCAGTAGGCTTACTCCACATGAAATACAAAAGATAGGCCTATAGCCACCCAGCATTGACGAAAGATATGCTTGCAAGGCGAGTCACACAACGTTGAATTAAAATTGATTAACATTGTTTTGCACCCCCCGCGAGCGGGTCAGGACAGGAAATTAACAGTTTTACCGCAGGTACGGTCATGTCTTAGTAGGCCTATGCGATTCGTTATAACGAATAATTCCAATATTGATTGATGAAAACCAAATCTTCCAGAAGCCACAACCTTCAGTCTGAATCATTTAGGCCTATATAATATTTAATAAGTAAACAAAAAAAGTCAGACGTGGGAATCGAACCCTGTACACCAGTATGCAAGCCAGACGCCTCACTGCACGAGCTACCCAGACACAACTAGTTGTTACTAGTTATAAGAATATCTGAACGAGATCGTTTCGTGAGCCCTAGGAATAAAGTATCAATTTCCCACTGTGGAACCAACTTGACCTACAGCAAACAATTAGCTCCTGGTACTTTCGGAACACTGTTTGACGTTGATTTATTCTCATTATTCCCCACATAGCTTGCTGTGACATAGATCTGCTCTCTAAAAATGCCTGAGCTCACAGTCAGTGCCCGGGCTGTCAAAATTCTCAAATTGATTAGTACTGCAACTAACTATAAACGCAGATGCCAGAGTGTGTGGCAGGTAGTGGACCAAGGGGAGTTATTCTCTTTTAGCCATAATTGTGAATGGTCTTGGGTATTCTTTGGTCTATCCTACAAGTCACACAACATTACAAGCCTACCTTTAGTAAAAGATCACAAACGAATGTACGCTAACATTACACCACTCTGTTCTGGTACATGAAATGAATGACATAATAACTTGTAATGTACATGTTTGAGCTTGCTCTCTGTGTCTTGCTAGGTAACCTACAAAGCAAGAGTGCTGCTATGGTAGTGAGCACCATTTACCTTAAAGTAGAAGGTATCTCGAATGGCATGTTCATTCTTGTTGAATGAGTGTATGACTTCCCCCTCAAGGCCAGCCACTCTGTTACCCCTGAACTTGAGGAAGTTGGCAATCACATGCATGTTGGGATGCAACGCGTTCTCATGTTTTAGCACACCGACGACAGTGTCACCGAGGCCAGCCGAGAAAACTAGCACCGGTACTTGACATTCCCGCAGATTTTTTAGCATGGTGCCCGTGTTCTCCCTGAAAACATTATATTGTCATGATAGGCATACTAGCTTTTATATATTTCATGACCTGAAATACAGTATTATCTAGATTTGCTTGAATACGTTAAAAAAAATATTACGTGGTGCAAGTAGACCTTACCAAGTTTGGCTATGTAGTATTTATACACGGCTCAAAATGAGTCAAGTGTCAGCTATGCTCTTGAACTACAGTACTATAATTATTGAAATTAAGATACATAGACTTACTGTAGGATAATGGGCCTATATTTCATAATATGGAAATGTATATGTAAATTTTGAAAAAATGGAATGAAATATCTCCGCAATCACTTATTACCAAGGACCAACGTAAGCTTGAAAAAAGTAAGTACGGCATAAACATCCTCTGCAACTCTTTCATTTACTGTTATTATTGCTGCCTTAATTTCTAATAAAGCAAACAAACACGTTAATACCATGTGATGAAACTCACCTCAACGTAACATTTGCCAGAGTGACAGCCATATCAATATCCCTCCTGTCGAGCTCAAAGTCAAGTAGACGTGCTTCTTTGTGCGTCCACTCTTCCATGTAGGCAGACTTTTGTTCAATGCTAAGATATGGATCGATTTCCAAAGGACGATAAATTCGGAACAATTCGTCAGCCTTTGCTTTGTAATCTTCGGGCAGCTTGGGGCACAAATGGAATATACCTAGTAATTGAAAGAAAAGTACCAATCTTAGAAACATATATCAAGGACAGGCGAAGCCAACATGATGGGTACATAGACATATATAAGTTGTCATCTGCTACCATTGGCTATCACTCGACGCAGTGTGTTTTATGTGCCAGCATGAGTACCCCTTCTGTTCTTATTTCAGACTGCATATGGCTAACCACAGAATATCATGAATCTTATTAAATCTCAATTAATAGCTTCCACATCCTAATTTGTCCTCTTGGAACTTACCAATGTACCCTTCCAAAAAGAAATGATGAGAAACATGCTAAATCTATCCTCCTCCCACCTCTTTTTTCCAGTCATGCAAAACTATAAACACCATAATACAATGAATTAAAATATCTATAGTACATAGAATTTCTTTCTAGAAATCATGAAACTCTCAAATTTTCATGTTGTTATAACTTATAAGTACACGAGTGATCAGATGTTAGGAAATCACATGTCGACCACGACCACATACACAACCATTATACCACGAAGAGCCATGTAAAGATGGACAGTGTAAAGATGGTACCCTTCCAAAAAGAAATGATGAGAAACATGCTAAATCTATCCTCCTCCCACCTCTTTTTTCCAGTCATGCAAAACTATAAACACCATAATACAATGAATTAAAATATCTATAGTACATAGAATTTCTTTCTAGAAATCATGAAACTCTCAAATTTTCATGTTGTTATAACTTATAAGTACACGAGTGATCAGATGTTAGGAAATCACATGTCGACCACGACCACATACACAACCATTATACCACGAAGAGCCATGTAAAGATGGACAGTGAAGGGGATTGAATTCAGGTTTGGTATGAACCTCGCCTCCTAGATCACACGAAGCGAGCGGGTTAGCAAGTGAGCCGCCTGTGTCGGTATATATTCCGACATGCCGATGTCTGCATGTAGATATGGATTCCGAGTCCCACATAAGGCATGGGTTTTTGTAAACGTCCTTTCACCTATCATAACTTCATCGTTCCATTACCACCCACTAATTTGTACCCACATATGACTTAGCTGTTGGTGGGGTTGCTAAGCAGCATAGAAAAAATTAATTCACTGACTGAAAGGTATATGCAGTAATGTAGTAATGTAAAAATAATGAATAAAATAAAGGAATAAAACAATAAATATATATGTATGGTGACTTGGTTCAATGTTGGAAACCAAGACTTTAAAAAAATGTTTATTACAGGTAACACAAACGTGTTTTTTAGGGCAGGTGGGGCAATACTGCCAGTCACTTTTACACCAAATATTACACGACACCAAATTTTCTTATACATATCAGAGCCAACAGATTTGAATCTGGGCATATGAATAGCAATATGCACATACCAAAGCTCGACTGGCATTCCTTGTTATTAAAGTAGGGACGGCTCAGGGTCCTGTCGAAATCAGTGATAACCTAAAACAAAGTTAACACGTTAACAAATTGGTAAAACCATACACCGTATTTAGAAAATATATAAAAAAACAAACCATAATAAAATTTTACTACTGGTGAAAAGAAAGTATTCTAAAGAGACATAGTCACCTATTTAGTTCAGTCAGCCAATACACTGCTATGGAAACTGGTGTCAGGTCAGACAGAGGATCGAGTCCTGCAAAAGTTGTTTATCTATTGCTTGCTCATTATAAAATACTGTAAATGTTGGTGGTGCCATCAAGTAAATTTAATAATCAATATCAAGGAATAGTGTACATACCTGCAATTTATCTTCTCCCCCATTGATAAGATGGTTGATTATTTTTTCTACTGACTCACGGTTTTTAATCCTCACGGATTCCAAAGACAAAGTTTTTATCTGCAGAGCCAGAGAACAAGTTACATATTTTAACAATGGCATAACAAATACAACTTGGCAAAGAAATACAAAAGAATAAGCCTACAACATAGACAAAGGGAAAAATGTCAAGCTTCAGATTCAGAGGCCCCAAGTACAGTAGATCAGTAATTCAAATTTGAAACTCTTTTCCTGATGTTACTATACTGTACGATGTTTGCCAAAGCGGTGCAATTAATTTCGATGTCATTTTAATTTATAAACTAAACGGTAGGATACACACCAACGATTCCAGGCAACACAATTGCCAATGACACATAACCAACTAGACTGGATTGCCTACTTGTATATTCACACACATTATGATCCCACTACAACCGACGACAACTCGGTAAATGTAAGAGAAAGGTGACAAGAGGGGGTACGGTTGTATGGGGTAGTCAACCGAAAAGAATGAGGTGAAGTGGTAGCAGAAAGATGGTGCAGGGATAGAGAATGGTGAAAGGAACTTGTAGGAAGAGAAGAAGACTTAAGAGGCAGAGGTAGTAGTAGTGGAGAAGAGCAGGAAGAAGAAGCAGGACTCAGAACTGGCAGGAACCGAGATATAAGAGGTCTACCCTAGAAGAAATGACGGAAACACCCTCTGACCCATTGAAGTTAGTTATCTGGGTTTAAGAGATAAATATAAGATGTAGGTAGTAATATCATAGACGAAAGATACACTACGAAGGCATGTCATGCAATGTTGACATACTGCAACCTAACCTTCTACATTCTACTTTATCACCACTCTCTTCGGTTATTTTACTGTGACACTGATCTCCGCCAATTGGTGTTTGATTTACGAGTTTTTTAGGTGTTTTCTGAAAGATCTTGTTTATATCTACCAGAAAAAGTTGCGGGACGTTGAGAATTGTTGTTTTTCATAGTTTTAAAACTAACTTGAATCTGATGGTTTTTGCATGTTGTTTGGAAGGGGGTAGTAGTAGTAGTAGTAGTAGTAGTAGTAGTATATATTTTATTAGCTTAATCAGCTGCAGAACACAAGTAACATAATAACATAATACACCATAACAACATGATACACTAAACAAAATTAAACATTCACTACACCTTATTATTATTATACAAGTCTTATTGCTCTATTCTTATACTGTGAAATAATAACCCTCTTAAAATTGGAAATACTTTTTAACTCTCTTGTTTGAATTGATAATTTCTCATACTCCTTTAAACCATTAACAAAGATAGACCTACTCCATTTCATTGAATGAGTGTTCCTAAAAATTGAATTTTGGTTAATATTGTTTCTAGTTAGAGGTCGAAATACAAAGCTCGACTGGCATTCCTTGTTATTAAAGTAGGGACGGCTCAGGGTCCTGTCGAAATCCGTAAATTAATTGAAAATGAATTTACTGGAGGGGGTTATTTGTTAGTTAGGTTAGTGGGAGAGATTGATGTCATTGTTGGGGAGGGGGTGCTGGAGGGGGTGATATGTCGGCTCAAAGGTTAGTGGGAGAGGTTGGGGAAAAAACACAAATAGGCATGCTCAGTGTCTCAGTAATTCAAAGTGGTTCTCAGTGGTTCAAATTCCATGGCCCTATGCAGATCACTAGACAGTTCTACAAGCATGCTGGATTGTGCTGCTACTGAGCAGTCACCAGGGCACCAGACGTAGGAGAGGGGAATGGAGGTGAGCATGAGGATTTTATTCTTGTTTATAGCCATAAGAATGAACTGTCTTGGTAGGCCCTAGTATCTTTTGTCTATGGTGTTATATATGGTATTCATGGATATTAAGGTAACGGCATTGAATTTGTAGGTTGGTACCGGCATTGAATTTGTAGTGTTAGACAAATTCAATGGTACCGGTACTCTCAAAGTTTAAGACCCCATAATGAATTGAAATCAAATCTCCTACTAGGGACCAATTATCATCACCATTATTAGCGTGAATAATATGAGTAAAATCATGAAAAACCCGCCAGGGTGGTCAACATGACGGGAATTCAATCTCGGCTTCCTAAATGACGGTTCGGCAGGCTAACAACTGGTGAATGAATCGACTAGCAACAGCAAGCAACTACGCCTAGATGACTAGTCTATGTTGAATCCAAATCTAGGCCTAGGCCTACCTCTGTCGGGGACCTAGGCCATACAAACTCAATGCCTAGGCCTCGGCCGCCTTGGCTATGGCTTAAGTGATTCCACTGACGCCAATACTTTCAATATCAGCATACTTTACCCATAAGTCTTATCAAATATGGTCTCAGGGTATGCCTAGTTTATTGAGCTTGTAATGCCTAGGCCCTAGCAAAATAATCGTTATAAACGAGACCGATCGCGAGTTTGGTTAGGTAGGCAATGGCCTATGCATGGCAGGCATGAAACAGGCCTATGCCTTTTAAAATGAATTTCTTGGAAAAAACATAGCCTATGTTTTGAGGAGGACATTATGAATACTCACCTCGCTTAACTTCACCCATTTCCTGGCTCGGCTCATTTTCGTAACTCTATGTTAGAGATAAATAGTACGTTGATTACCTTCCAAATTATTTACATTAGTTCAACAACTCTCACAGTCGTGTTGGCGCGGGCGGGCAGATAGAAACGGAACCGGAAATCGTATATATTTCTAATTCTGATACCAACCTAATCTCGTAGGGACGTGATTATGCATCTTATCAATAATTAGTTATGTTAGCTATGATTCTTTTATCTGCATGATGAATCAATTGAGGACAGCATTTTACTCTGATCTGCTTTCTTCTCGTTGCACTCTAGGAGGTTACTGATAGGTAATAAAATCAATCTTTTTTCTTTTCGCAATAACTATAGCATTACGACGTTGGTGCTACTGATAAAACATTGCGATTTGCGATTGTTATTTGTTACGCGCATGGGAAGATATACGAGAGTGTAGTTTAAATCATTGTTTTAAATGTAAGATTTCTTCAATTGAATAGGTGCAATACATTATTCCCTTTATAGACTAATTTGTTAAGTAGTGGTGTAAACGTTGGCGTAGAGTGTTTCAAGTGTGATGGTCAGACCTAATAATATGCTACGCCTATACATGGCATAGCCTAGGCCTTAAGCCTAGACCTAACTCTGACCTAGGCCAGATCATTGAGTTTGGCCAAATGCATAGAATGATGCATTAAAGGATAATACATTTCGATACTAGAAGCCCCTACCAATGTAATGGCCTGTTTTCGTGGGACATTACAAATGCAATAATACGATAGTGTATCTCTTGAGGCCTATGCCAATGGGACATGCTTCAGAGTTGTAGTAGGCCTAGGCTGGTAAAACTCGATGATAGGCTTGACCTAAAAATACAAATGATTTTCGGGGTATTGAGTGTACATAAATGTTCTTGGTAATTAGCGTACATGGCCGTTTGAAGCTAGCCATTTGTGGTGTTGGTATATTCTTATTAGGCCCTACCCTAACACTTCCCTATTAAGAACTGGTGGCATATGCTGATTCTACTGTCGTTTTGATGCTTTTCCCATCACGTATAAACATGATTTTGACAGACGTTTCACGTGCCGACAATAGTGCCATCACTGGCTGTTTATTGCATTCACTAACGGTGTTGCCGTATAATTTTCCCCCGTCTTCATTGCGTATGCCTACTTTTAACGCTCCTCAACATGTGGATTGGCCAACGTTGTAATCCAACATGGTGGATTAAATACAGTTTTTTTGCCGTCATTGCACTTTAATTGAGAACAAATATTGAACCACATGAAAATGTCGAAATATGCCATCATTTCTTAAATTGTTTCGTCAAAATTCATCTTAGGCCCCTATTGCAGCATTTTCGTCATAAAATTTCCTCAAATAGGCGTGTACGCTATAATGCATGTATACCGAAGCATCATTAAACAATTTAATCAATTATGGACCGGTAATAATTATGTGTATCAACCGTCGGTTGATTGACATGCTAGAAGAAGGGCTGGCTCACGGTTTTTGGCTAATGTCAATAGCACTTCCAATCAACACCAGCGCTGTGTGAGAATATCAAACATATTTTTTGTAAGCTCACACAAATCGCTCAAAGCAGCAGTGTGTTGCAGACTGCTCTCGGTTGAGAATGACTAACACTCGCTGACTAATGCTCGCTGATCCTCTTTAAAACCGCAGGCCTACCTCTTTTTTGAAAGCTCTGAACAAACTGCTTACCTTAGCACATAAAGATTCAACATTGCATGTCCTGTCTTCCAAGTATGGTTGAAAAATCGATGGTAGTAGTAATGATTTATTTGGCAGTTTTTCCCATTGATAATAGGTTACAAAACAAGGTAGGCCTACAGTAATGCATAGGCTTCAGTGTCAGCTCTGTCAGATGTAGTGCAGACATCCCAGATTAGTATTGCGCCTCCGCAATTCAGATGCAATATTATTACCGGTATTTATTTATTCAACACCATCAGATTGGGGTTATCTGTTATTATGTAAAAGCTAGATAAACCTACATGTTTATGTTCCAATTCTTACATATGTCAGCAAAAACAGCTCAAATTATTCTCATGGCGTTTCTATGCCGTTGCACAAGTACTAGTTGTCTGTTTTATTGGTCAACCCTCTTTTATGAGGCAGTGGTTGCCTAGGAGATTTTTTATTAGAGGGCTGTAACTCGAGTCACAGAAGTAATTATATTATGTAAACCAGTGGGGAAGTTCATAGCCCTGCAGAGGAAAATTTGAAATCATATTTTTCAATCATGTTTGAGCTAGGGACGCAGCGCCTTCTGCGTATGAAATACCATAATGGCTCTCGACCTAGGCTGGTCTAGATTGAATTCTTGGATTTTATTTTATTCAAACGTACGGTACACCTTTCTCCATATTGCGAAAGAACTAAGTCTAACTCTTTGTGTGGTGGTGAGGTTGCAAATCCATCAACACAAACATTATTTTTTAAATTTCTTTGGGTCTAGATACAAAATTGACAATTTTGAAATTCTCATAATTTAACCAACACCAACACTACCAACACTTGTCATGTGTCTACATATGTATTAGTTGTTAGCATGCTCAACACTGCCAGTAATTATTTTAAAATCTTCATTGACCTTCCTCTTCGTATATACTCAAAAAATGTTTAATTGACAGTAGTAGTAAACTTACATCTTCGATTTCTTGGCCTATAAGACAATTTACAGTATTAATAATGATATTTTCACCATCTACAATTCTGTAGCTTGTTTTAATATTCCAGAAACGAATTTCTAATGGCAGAGTCTAATACAAAGAAACGCATGGATCGTGACAAATCTACTTCCAATTCGTCTCTGGAAGAAGATCAATTAGAGAAAATAGAGTCGGACCAAGTTCCCACCAAGCTATCAAAGCAGCAAAGAGGTGATCACCTTGCGAAGATAAAGATACCAAGTGAAGAAAAAGAAGAATCGTGGTCTAGTCCCAAGTCTAAGCTACCTCAGACTGTGTTGCGTCGACAAAGGCTAGTAATCAAGTCCGACAGTATTGATCTCAGTGCAGCGTCAATTGGCAAAGTAGGCCTACATTATGAGCTACCGAATTCTTCTGCGACAATCAGTAGTGCCTATACACCATCGGTTAGTCGCCCCTCTTCAAATGAAGCCGAGTCACAAAATCCACGAAGTGGAGATGAATATGTACATAAGTTCGATACCGGAATAGCAGATTCTCTTCAGCCATCTGGAGGGAAGAAATCTGTCGAAATGCCAGACCAGTCATCTGGAGGAAGTTCACACTGCTCAAGAGCAAAGAATAGGAAGGTATGTAATAACGACCAAACTATACAGCCCTTCACTGCTTGCTCTGAAGTGCAATCAGATGAATATGATATGGATAAAACTTTGGTAGCTGATGAAAGATTTTCTGATGAAAATATTGTGGAAAATGAGTTGGAGTTTACTTTAGATGACCTTAAGTTGAACCTACCGCCCAGTCCTGAATCATCGTACTATACGACAAATGATTCAGACTCGGATGACTCAACCATGCACTGTCCTAGTGATGACGAGGACAATCAGCACCTGATGCCACCACCTCCCTCATGTAACGATGAAAATAATTCAGATCTTTCACTGCCCACCATAAGGAAGGATTCACCAATGCCAAACATAAGGAAGGATTCACCAATGCCCACCACAGTTAGCCTGCACCGCTCTAAGTTATCAATGCCCACCACTGAGCTTCCACATTGGCCTGATTTATCATCTGTCACTATGCAACCCTACAACCCTAATCTAACACTGCCTAGCACTGAGCATGTACAGTGGCCGTATTTCGCACCTGCTAATGTACGACCCTACAACACTAACCTGTCACTCCGGACCACTGTGTGTCAGTATGGGTCTGGACCATCACCTCCTACTAAGCACGACCCTGGCCAATCACAGCCCTTCATCCATCGGCACGGCAATAAGCTGTCACTGCCCTCTGCCAAGGTGGGACCCGTATACAGCACTGAATATGAATACAATTCTCAGCTTCCATCGTTCACCACCGCGGGCCAGCCTCTACCATCGCAACACGCTGCCGAGTTTCTGGAGAGTCAGTCACAGCCATTATCATGCCCAGGTAAATTTGGGGAGAGCCAGTCTAAATCGTCACTGCATAGTGCATACTGTTGAATGTCGAGCAGTCCTTGCAGAAATGCTTGTGACATTAATAACTCAAGGTAGTGAGTACTTGACGTGTGAACTTGAAAGTTAGTGTAGTAACTAAGTTACCTGGATCAAGTTGAATATCCATCATATATGATGGGTTTATTAAAAAAATCCTCCTCTGCCTGTATGCTCTATATAGTTTCAGGCCTCTTGACTACCCATAGTTCCAAAATCGTTACCTAGTCCAGCGGTCCCTGATAGACTGCAGTCCACATCCGGACTGTGAGACTATTCGGGCTGAATGTACTCGACAAAAAAGAAATTGAAGACTCTTGACCTATTACAATTGCAATTAAATTATATTATTGAGCAAAGCAATCTGAAACCAAGAATTTGAATGAAGAGAGTGCATTTATCTTATTATTTTATTAACATTTTGAAAATGCGTAGGCCTAGTTCATGGATGCTATACTGGCCAGGTACTAGGAATTGGTGATGATAAATAAGTGTTGAAATGTAAAACATCATTTCTTATTGTATTCTATTATTGCAGGTAACCAGTATGAAAAGACATCCGTACCTCAACCCTGTTCTGAACAGTGGAAGACGTTCGCTTTGAGGCACGGAACGTATACGAACATCGAGCCAGATGATAAAGGTGATACAGGATCAACGTCAATGAGAGAAATAGTCCAAGAGCTGCCTGTGAAGAAAGCTAAAACACCACTTGACCTGGCTATTTCAGTTCAAAAGTGCTGCGTAGTGTTTTATACGTTGTGTCATGGTTTGCTTGGAGGCATGGCGTTGCTACAAATGATGATGGTAAGTTAACCTTGAAGCTGTAACTCTTACGAGGTGAAAAACTGTGTGCAAACCACTAACGAATATTATGTCTCCAGGCCTTCAGCATTGGATCGTCTTTACCTGAAATGACCAAATTTGTTGAGGTATACTCCATGCTCGCCAGTTTTGCGAACGCAATGTTCTCATTCTTGGTTCTGGTGTGCGTCGTTTCCGTTTTTGACAAGTGAGTTAATAATTATGATTATATAGGTCTATTGGAATTATAGTGATATGTAAGTATGCCTAGTACATACTCACTAAGAAATAATGATAAGCAACGCAATAATCACATGCCTTATGTTATACAGTGAAACCTCTATGCATTGTTCCCGGATCCATCGTTTTCCTGGTTGTATCATTCATTTTTTCTCACCCCACTCCTATATAACCAATATTAAATTTTCCTGGATGGATGGTTTTTCTGCATGGATTGTTCTATTTTTCTGGTCCCTTGAAAAACGATGGATAGAGGTTTCACTGTAGTTGATGTTACAAGAGAGTTGGTGGTTACGGTGTTTGAGATAGATACTGAAAATGTAGAACAGCCAACCAGAACATTTAGAACTCGTAAGACTACTTTCAGGTCTCACTTCTGATTTTAAATTCTCAGTGCTTCAGTTGAGACCATTGTAATCCACTTCAGCAGTGGGAAAAATGAAATGTCAAAAAAAAAATGAGCTTACAAACAAATCAGTTTTTGACATTTGGAAATTATTACTGCTTATATTGCACTAGCTTCTGTGGGTAACAATCTTATTGTTATGTACTAGCTAGCTAAGTAAAATGTGTTAAATTTTGTTACAGATATGATTTGCGCACATGGTGGAGCTATAATTTTTTGAGCTACTTGCGTTGGAAAAAAATGGGGATCATTATTGTGATGGTTTACGTTGTAACTATGATCATCAATGCCGTTGCAGCTTGTGCCGACAATCGACTTGCATTGCAACCGTATAATTCTGAGTTATGGGGCAATACTGAGGTAAGACTTTTCGTATTGGGGTGCAAGTCTGATGGTGCTTTCTTTTCATATATCTTATATATATTTAAGGGTTGCTATTTAGGGGCATATTTTCCATGTGACTGAGGCGGTTGGACCTGTGGCCATGACTCTCTTTCCCATTATCAAAACACTTGATGAAATGACCTTTCACCTTATCTTGCCTCTTCCCATCACCTAGTACATCATTCACTGATGCCAATAGATTTTTTTTTTATCGTCGGTTTTATTTTCCCAAAGTTCTTAAATTTTACGTATTTCAATACACATAAAATTACATTACAGTGCAATGTTGTCAAGTACCAACTCTCCACAATGAGTATCTCTACTCATTAACTTTGGTAAGCTCCTGTCCGTTTTATCCAATTCGTACATAGTTGATAGAATTCAGCTTGCCACGGTAAATGGTAGATCAATATGATGTCGATTTAAATGAACCAATGAATGGATAATGAATATCCGACTGTCAGTGATTTGCCGTTGGTTTCATCCTGGACCATTGTCTATTGCAGATGAAGGAAGCACTTTCATACTGGCAGATGTTGACTCTCTTCCGTTGCATCGGTGCAGTCCTTGGGTGGATTTTGATCACGCTATTTCCGAACTCAAACGCATTACTCAATTGGCTAGAAGCACTCAGTGGGGCTCACTAGTCTATTGAGGAGAGGAAGGAAAATTCATGAGAATATTCACGTACAAGGGGATCATCGTCTTCTGGGTTTCAGATTTTCCAAAGCAAACCTGAACTGAAGTTCAGTGTGTCGAAAAAAAGAAAAAATTCCGTCCTTAGTGTTGTGGTGTGTGGTCTATGACCATAACATATATGCTAGAAATTTAACCAATACCTACTAGGCATAGAGAAGTATTCTCACAGATCTGAAATTTTAAATTGTCTGATTTAAGTGTAGTAGTCGTGTGCAATTGTATAAGCACTTGAAAAAGTGTACTCAATATCTTGTTAAGAAAGTTTTGTTTCAAGTACCGGTACTTTGTATTCAACGTGCATATTTTCATACCTTAATACGTACACAGATCTGAAATTATAAATTGTCTGATTTAAGTATAATAGTCGTGTGTTTAATTGTATGAGCACTTGAAAAGTGTTTCCGCGAAACCTTGTCGAGATGATTTTGTTTTGAGTATTTTGTATTCAGTGTACATATTTTCATATCTTGATACGCTATCTGTCTGCAATATTGTGCTGTAGAAAGGATTAATGGAATGCGGGCATATATAATAATTCCGTTCACTTGGTTTCAGCAATTTTTGTATTTGTAGTGTAGCATATTGACGTGATATGGAGAAACCCTAACTGAAGCTAAATATGACCAAAGAATATATTCCGTCCAAAGCGTACCGTCCGGGGTACCATGTTTGGTGCATGGCATTTTGTAAAATATTGTAGAAATCCAACTAAAACATGCTCACAAGCCTAGAATTAGAGATTAGAATCAAAGTTACCAGTGATTAATTTTATGAGTGAAAACAAGAAATCTGCGTTCATTGTAGTTGCGTCAAGTTTTTTTTTCTACCAAAAGAAAAAAAACATGTCAACATGTTCAACGAGTGGTGGAATACTTACGGTAGTACAGTGTATTTTTTATTCGTTCACTGTGAAGAAATTTTTGATAATTTGTAAGCTCAACATGATTTTTATGAATACAGTTAGAGTACAATGCGTCCAAAGAAACGTTTCCACCCATAGTGTGTTGTTGAAGGTATAGTACATTAATAAGTGCATTGTCTCCAGGCTTGTTTTTCCAACTGAGGAGTTGAAACCAAAACCTACTCGGCCTGGAAATCGGAAATAGATGCGTGCATGTGGCCGAAATGGTAGAATAACTATTTTAATTATTGTATTAAGTCATTGGAGTTTAATTTTCTGCAAGTACTGCTTACGAGTAATCTTGTCGAGTAGACCTAGATCAAGTAATTCCACAAATTTGTAGTTGAAAAATCAATTTTTAGTGATTCCATATATCGATAGTTCTGTACTTGATTAGGGAATGCTGTTTAAATAATTAAGTTGTATATATAGGCCTAGTCCAGCACATGGTATAGTCTTAACCTAGTCATATCTGCATTGGGTATTTGTGTGTCATGTGACAATTTGTTGGACCAAACGGGATACTTACGAGTGCCCATGTGGTGGTTATTACCGGTACTCGGAGTGATTGCTCCTGGCCTGTGGCCATGCTCAATATTCTCAACAACAACTTCTATGAGACTGTATGTAATCCTTCAGCCTTCAGTCATTGCTGCAAACATGATTTGTTGCCACGTACTATGTTTGAGCAACAGTCAATAGTCAAATTACTTACAGTATTAATGTTGTTAGATATTGACTGACAGCTAGCATTAGCCTTTCTTTCAGTTATACTCTGTCGCATCCAATTGTGTGTTGACATGTATTTGTTGTGGGTATTGACCCGGTTTTAATCTTGAACTGAGAACATGTTCTTTCTTTAATCCCATTAGGACATGATATGCATATGCCTACTGATCCCCTTTTGTTTTGTTCAACATTTACCTGTGTGATGTTTGCTCTGTGTGTTAACTCTCGACGGTGTTCATTAAGATTTTTTAATTTGAATATGTGGTCCACAGCTATCATCTGACATTGTATGTCAGTATACTACAATACTAATATTTTCAATACTCCTTTCGCCTACACGACTCGACTAAAGTAGCCAACATCTATTGACGTACAGTATCTACAATCATTTTAATTTAATGGGCAATTCTTTTGTTTGATATACTTACCGACCACCAGACTTGGTTTTGTTTCTGCGTGTATGTGGACCACATGGTAAAGTTGGCGTGTCTTGTTTGGCACGAAGTAATATGTACTGTGCGGATCTATATTGTTGATTGTTCATTTTAGTTTCAAGATTACAGTTGATTTTATTACAGAGGATAACAAATAACTAAAAACTGTATCATTAATCTTATTAATATTATTATTACTCGTAGGTCTATATCCACCCATTCTTAAAATGAAACATTCTCAAGTTGTTGGACCCCACCAATTGATTTTGTTTTGATCTCATTAACCTTATGTTTGTGTAATGTGTGAAATATCAAATTTAGTGGTATTACACGGAGTGATGAATTAATTATCAAGTCTTATTTTTGTGTTCATCTAGTCCAGTACCAAGTACTGCACGAAGACATTTATTAATATTAAGCATGTTTTATACCATGCTTTCTTTCAGTATATTATGTACAATATTTTCAGTTCTTTTTTACACACAAACACATAGACATTACTTTGTAGTTTACAGTAGTCGTAGAGCTGGTCATAAACTATGTTTTAATGGATTATGCTTATGCTCAACTTGTGCTCAACTTTTGGAATTCAAATGATGGTTCAGCAAAATCATTCTTGTTTTTTAAATTACTGTAATGTTGATGGTTACTATAGCATTAATGACATTATTTTTTTTGTCTGTAGTATCATAAGTGTCAACACTAGAGCAAAGCAAAGCTTATGACTAGCCTCTACGAGTGTGATGAACAACTAAGCGTAAGTTGAAAAATCAAAACAGCTTTACATCTAATGCTCAAAAATGTACATGAAAATATTAGGTTTTAAAAATGTTATCAAAACATTAAATAATTTATATTAATAAATGATAAATAAAATTGTTAGTATGCATCCAAACATTTGAGATTCATTTAGCACTTTTCTCTCGTGTCCTCCAAGTCTAATAGTAAATTTACTCTTCCGTGTGGATTTTCAAAGCATAAAGGAGTTTTGCTTCCTGAAGTATCTGCATTAAAGCAACAATTGTAGAACAATAGCAGTGTAACGATCATCTATAATTGCAGAATGTACACAAATAACTTCAAGACACTGCAACTATGCACTAATAAAATAGGTTCGGGATCTACAGTGCGATTCTATTTCTTTTGTTGGGTTATTGAATCGATAGGATATCGTTCGTTATCCAAAACAAATTGGTAGCTTCAACGAATGTATTCTTCAACGAAGATCAAGTTTGTTAAGAATGTGCAGTGCAGTATTGCCAAATTCAAAACGATCTAACAGGCAGTGTTAATCAATTCAGACTTTTCCTATCCGTGTTCAGAAGAGCGTGAAAAATATTGTTGAATTTGGATTCGGCCCTCTTATTTTAAAAATCAAACTTTATTTCAATGCCAGATAATTTTTCTCGGGAAAAATCCTATTTCAAGCATTAAAACCAATAAAAAATAAATCTACCTTTGATTTAATCATGGGGAATACCGTAATTACATTTTTGGTCAATTATTAGATAGTGGCTTGGGGGATTGGCCAAGCCATCAAGGTAACTTGTAGTTTCAAACAAAGGTTATAATTGCCTATCACCTACTCCCACTATTGATGAGTATGTACTGCTAAACAGCATTACTCTTGGCAAAGAAATAATATTGAGAATAATACATTGATTTATGCTGGTGAATAAATATTGATCTTACGGGAGACCTACCCACAGTGTAACATTTCCAATGTCAACTTACTATAAATGGCGTGCTGTCTGAACATATTGTTCTAAAATTCTGTCGATCCATAACAAATATTCACACTAGGTTACATGTCATTTGCATGGAACGGTTCGTGGTTGGGTGAAAATAGATGGCAAAAAGATGAGGTGTTATTATTACAAACAATTGATCTGTGTGTGTTTTGTCATCAAAAAATCTGATTCATTGGATTTTCGACATATATTGTCTACATGTTATGATGTATTTGTCAATTTTGTATCTTGTACTGTTCAAGTTTTATGATCATTTACAGTACCAGATGAATTCTCTAGTGGGAACCTTCCGCCCACTGGGTGCTAGGTTTGTCTCGATTCCCCAAATTTAATGTATTATTTGAAAAATAGTAAATTAGTAATGAGCGGGTAACCGAGATGGGCTGCCATTTTGTATATTTGTGATTTTCGTCACAAAAGGGGTTTACCGATTCGATCAAGTTATTGAAAATCATAACAAAAAAAATTGTAACTGAAATTTATTTTTGAGAAATCATTTAGTGGGTCCTTTCGTTAGAATATTCATATTGTGCTTTTCATGAAAAGAAAATGAGTTTTTGGTACATGGGTTATTTGAGAAAGAGAATTGCACTGCTGAGTAAAACGACATGGAACCCCTATAAGGGGAAGAGCCATGTAAAATTCAGTAAATGATTGCAAAGTCAACACTCATTTCTTTCACGACCACCGCTGAAGTAAGAATGAATATCAATGATTCCACCTAAAACATCAATATCTCCACCTTCAACTGACTATTTCCTCTTGTTACGTGTCACTTTCAGATAGTTACAGTATGCTCACTTACATCATCAATTAATCTATAACTCACTGGCCCACAGCTTTTCTTCTAACAACAATATCGTTACAAGCTCCATTCAAGGTACCATTATGACTTACAGTTATCTGTCAACAATTATTCTGCCTTCAATGATTTTTTCAGTCTATTACGTCTTTTAATTTAATGTACAAGCTGCATGAGAATATCATGCCAAATATTTGCAATACACATATACCTAACCCAACAGCCCCTAATATTATAAGGTGTGCTCTGATTTCAAATGCCAGTTGACCAATACATCCCTGAAACAGAAAACATTGCTCGTGTTAGTATCAAGTTATTGCAGAGTGAATGAAGATCAGGGCCACAGCATGTCAACAAGAGTATATTTAATTTGACATTGACAATTCTAAAGACGCAATTGAAACGGTGGTATTAAATGCGTTTTATATGAAAATTGAACGTGTTCCCTTATTTCAACTGACATTATATCAACAATACAAACTCTAATTCACTTCAATATGATTCTACTTTGAATTTTCTTCAACACTGATCAATGAAAAGGTTTCCAGTTTTAGTAAGCTTGCAATTTTACTGTGGCTAAATTAACTGAAGACTTATTTTACAATCTTTAAAAAGAAAATGTGTCCCTCGTTTATAGTACAGATAAATTTGAGTTGAACAATTTCTCCATGATTTGAAAATTTTACGAAATAACGCCCAACGCCAGTCTCAGTGGGTCCCCCTAAAGTAAATTTAATCATGGCCCCTGTGCTACTGCACCGCTTGCAACGCCAATATTTACGCCACTGCCTACCGTCAGATACTATTATGCTATAATGTACTACTAAAATTTACTTAATTTCATTTCATTTACTACTATAAATTACTAGTTCTTACCCTTCCGTAAATTATATCTACTACTCTAGTTGAATCTCCATACCCTTAATACAACATTTAAGAATATTATTATGTTCTCTGGCACTCGCATGTTTCAGTCACGTCCACAGCCCTCTGTTACTGTGATGCAACAAACGATAGCTGGTGCACGAAACGTTCGGATATCTGACCTACTCTCAAGCCATTTGGAATACTCCCAATCATCCACTTCAATAGCACCACAACATTTGAACTGAAACATAAATAAATTACTTGATTCAGTTCATAGTTACAGCCAACCTATTCCGCCATATTACCTCATTGCTAGAATGTTCATGTGTTATCCGCAACTTGTTCATGAATAAAGAATGAGCTATGATGGGCAGCTGTATATAAGTGTAATAATAACTCTTTTATTCACACACTTTATAATTGAAATTTAATGTTTAAAATATAATTATTTACACACACATTTACTGTACCATAACAATTTTATTTTAGCAAAAAAAAATCTGTTTTTAAACTCTTGTGCACAATACCCAAAAAGGTCTCCATCCATTTGTTTATAAATTAAATCATCAAATAGATAATTGATAGCTTGGATTCTCAAGTACTCTTGATCTTGATTTTCTATTTCGTCTGAGACATCAAATAAAAAAGAATGATCGTGGTGAGGCCTACCTCACGCTGCATCTGATCTATAGCAACAGTTCGATCAGGATCCACGTTGTAGTTTTCTAAGAACGTTGCATTCAGATTCAAGCTCAGCTCGGTTTCAACGTGATAGGTATAAACGTATGCCAATATCCCAACCATCGCTTCCAAGAGGAATATCAACAGCAGCATGAACGTGTACTGAAAAATACATACAACTTGGGTTATTTATCATACAATTTCGAAATTAACTAATATTGTGTTCATTGTCCCTGTTTTTCCTGGTACAGTCCCAGTTTTGTACATCTTGTCTCATGTCCCCTCAACTTTTTGACGGGTCACATTTCGTTCCGTTTTTAGGATTTTTTTCTGTACATGACATATTTAACTATACACTGGGTCCTAATTTGATGATTCCACAATAATAAACTATTTTCTCCTAATAAACAGTAATATAATAAAAATCGAAAAACCAATAATCAAATATACCTTCCACCTCTAGTTTAAACTCCAATAAAATTTAAAATCCAAGTGTGACCGAAGAGGGAATTTGCTTCTTTTTGAATCCCTTACATTACTAACTAACAATGACCAAACGCGGTGAGTAAATGACTTCAGCCCATGTTAAGAACGGGAAATTACTTGAAGTTTGTGTTCAACATCACTTTTTAGGACCAACAATTTTATTGTAGTTCTAGTCTAGTTTAAACTGAAGAATCTTATATTGTTATATAGTATTAATCAAATGGAGTATAAATGAAAATAAAAAAATAATTATAAAAAAAAATAGTAATTGTGCATTCATTAAAGGATTTTACAATATGTAATGTCCATGGGGTCAGCTATTTTTTTTGTCCCCATGAGAGAATGTGTTGCTCAAGACTGGTGAAGCTGGTCAACACTCATCTATAGATTGACCCAGGGACCATTGATGTGTTTGCTGACAACAGAGTCGAACCCCTATCTCTTCAGGAAGGTTAGAGACAGACCTACCAAACAGTGAGACAGCCATCTGTACAAGAAATTCTATTCCCATGTAGATGAATCACCCAATAGGCTTTCTATTAATAGATTTGTAAAGGCACTTGAAGGATTTTTAAAAGGGTTGCTGTCAAGTACTGATAGGCAATCGAGTAGCACGTGCTACCATTTTAACAAAAAGCAGGACTCGAATGCCAGCCATAGCCGATAACATTACAAGTCATAATAATACGCTGTAGATTAAAATAAATATAGAAGGCAGACATAACTTACAGCAGTATGGATACGGGGAATTGTCAAAATACATTCAGAATAATATTAAAAATGTGTTTTTCTTTCTGTACTTCTATTGGCTATATTTTTTATTAATTATTTTAATTGAAAAGTAATAGATTTAAAGTGGCCACATGTAAAATTAGAAGTATACAAAAAAGCTACTAATAAGTAACTTGTAAATAACATGAGTATAAGTAGCCCCTGTCGGAACCCATATCATTATCTAAATGACTTCCCTCGTGTTTTCGGCGTGATAGGTAAACGTGTAGCCAACATAGAAGACGTTTCCGTTCGACCATTCCCCCTATTCCAGACCACTTGCGCGCGGGTCGTTCGCGCCAACTTATGGTGTGGATAATTATATTTCCTCCTACTCGACTGGCTTGCTAAAGAGGTCCAAAATAAGACTGCTTACTGTTTTTTTGGTGAGCTTTTATTTTACCACGTCACGAAAATTAGTGAGGTGAGAATGCGTATTGCTGTATACGACAGAAAAAGCTACGAATTGAAAAATTACAATAATTTCTTTAAGGAAAAGAAGGGCTAGTTGAAAAATTGGATCAAAAGCCAAGTTTCTGACAAACCACTGTGCATTATAATAGGGATTCAGGCGCGGAGGAAGGGGAGGGGGAAATTACCCCCCACTAATATTTCCCGACCACTAATATTCCCCATCCACTATATGCCATGACATCCTCACAATAACTTAGTTTCGCCAAAGCAGACGCTAACTCAGGTTAAATATACTTCTTAAGATAGTCAAAAAACATTAAAACGCATATACATTTTCGCCTCCGGCGCGAACGTACGTACAAGAGCCCATATACATATATTACGTTTTGATTTACAATTATGCTTTCCCCCTACGCAAGTCCAAGTTCTAATACTTACAATTAGTAGGAGACACCTGTTCTCTCGAAGAACACTAACGCAGCCGATAATAACGGCCAGAATGACTAGAACACCAGCAACTATCAACACATAGGCCGCGAGAGCATAGTGGACTGTTGTCAACAGGGCGATATACCGCTGTTTGTCAACCACCGTCCACACTCCTATAGCCAACACTGCTACCCCTGACACCTGCAATGATAACACAACATGTATTCTGATTCAACCTGAGGGAATCATTTCAGGCACTGGGACGAGTGGTTCGAGATGGGTTCGATTCCCATCATGGTCGACCATCCTGACAGGGGTTTTCTGTGGTTGCCCTCTGTCGTTCAGGTCAATACTGGAATGGTTCCTTAAACAGGCCACGACCGACTCCTCCACACTATCCAAAAACACTTGAAATAACTTTTCATCTCATCATCCCATCATTACATCACTCACCGAGCCAATATATCTTAATCATCAGTAGGCCTAATACTACGTCGTTAAACCCAATATAAATGAAAATTAGATATTTAAGAAGCAAACAGTTTGCCTCAAGCGGTTCAACTTGAACAAGTTCTCCCTAGGCTCACCCCCCCCCTCCCCCTCCTCCACCTAACCGTCAATAACGCAAACTAAATTGATGGACCGCTAACTTAGCTGATATGGAGTGTAGAAGTATCGTCCACATGAACATAACTGTTTTGCGATTGCGTGCAAGTAGTAGGAAGTTCAATTATTGAGTTAACTTGACAAATTGACGCAATTGAACTACTCGCGAGTAATTTAATATAAGTTGATAATGCGTATTGCTTAGCATAAATAAGTCTACACAAAATTGTTGCAGTAGACAAAATGGTGACGTGCCGGGAGGGAAAAATAAAATAGGCCTACTGCTCTCATTAACTGAAAGAGGAAAATAATTAAATGAGAAATCAACTCACCAGAAATACTATGTTGAATATATGAATGACACACTTGAGAAAGTTGACGCTGCAGCAATCTGAATCTCGCGTTTTTCTAGCCGCCATTGTGTATTTGGCTTCCGATAATCTAGAACAAAATCATTTGATTTCAATTATTATTTCACACACTGACACATTTCGTAATATTAATATTATTTTATATAATTTCGGTCTTCTTTAACTATATGGAGTGGTAAGATCGCCCTTGTGGTGCCCCGTTCAATCGATCCTGAACTGTCATCCTTTGCCTTTATATTAAGGAAAAAATGGCGAAATATCAGTTTTGTGGTGATAACTTCCAAACGGTATCAGGTATCTAAATTCTAATACCGGGGAAACACATATATTTTTAATACGTTCATCTCATATCGCATAATTATCAAACGTATACAGTTATACCACGTGTTTTGTCAAACTGTATACGTTAGACAATTATGTGATAAAGGTTAAATAGTTATAACTTATACCATCTCGGAGGTATTGAAAATATCTGTATTTCCTCCGTATTAGAATTTTGATATCTTGTACCATTTGTGAGTTCACCAAAATACTAATATGTCACTGAATCACACTCAACTGTCATTCAGGAGACCGGTGTTCGATTCCAGTCATGGTCGACCATCCTGACGGGGGTTTTCGTGGTTTCCCTCTGTCGTCCAGTTCAATGCTGGGATGGTTCCATAACAACAACCCACTACTTACCAATATCCAAACCTATTGGAATAATCTTCTCATATATCATTTACCGACGACAATAGATCTCAGTCATCAGTACAGTGCGTCGTTAAACCCAATATGAAATGAAAAATCACTAAATCCGCCCCGGCAGCCGTCCCGCTGGCTCAGTCAACTATCGCTAGCGGTAGTAACTGCAAGGCACCGTTGGGCGTGGGTTCGAGTCCCACATAAGACATGTTTTTTTTAAATCGTCTTTTTACCCATCATCACTTCATCCTTTCATTATCACCCGCTCATTCGTATCCTCGTATAACCTAACTGTGGTGTGGTCGTTAAGCAGCATTTTCAAAAATCGACTCCGCTGCACGCTATAGGTTATTTGGGGGTCAGTAACCTTCCTTCTTCAGCTACATTACTATTTACTTGTTTCGTCACAGACCCGCAGATGAGCATTACCAATCAATACTAATGAATTCATCTTCATGGCCAACCGCAAATCTTGCTAATTACCGGCACATGCAGCGCAGTGGTTAACACGCTCGCTTCATGTGATCCGGGTGGCAAAGGGAATATAAGACCCGGTTCGATCCCTGCCGCCGACCATCTTTACAGAGGTTTTTCGTGATTTCCCTCTGTAGTCTAGGCTAATGTCGGGATGGTTACCATAATATAGCCCACGACCGCTTCCTTCCCATTACCCAAGAAACCTTCATCTTATCATCCCATCATCTCATTAATCATCCATCCGACGGCAATAGATCTAGGTTATCATTACAGTGCGCCTTTGAAAACAATTTTGAAAAATCTTGCTAATTATCACGTGCGTGCCAGGCTGTAACCACTACAATGGAACACATTGAACGAGTTGCTGCCAGCGCTATGATCACATGGCAGCCTACACATGAATCAATCAGGCAAACCGGTTCGCCACCGAGGTACAATAGTACAACTGACGACTGACCGCGTGCCATGTCGGCGATTACAGTGGCGTAGATAGGTCAAGGTCTGTTTAACGTCCTCACTGTATGTATGACTGGATGCGGGGAATGTACACTGAAATTAATAACTCCTATGATGGGATCGATACACTCAAAATTTCTAGCAAACATCATGATGAAAGTGAAACTTGATAAATAAAATACAATTCTATTCTCAAAAATTATTTCAACAAATTTTAAATAAAAACGAAATTAAATATTGAATTAAAAAAAGCCCAATTCATTTCTATTTTTTTATTTTATATGGAAGTTTTCATAAATGTTCGGAATTGAATGTGTTACACATTTTTGAAATGGCATGGAGTTGAGAATCCAAATTTTCGCAAATTATTATTTTTCATACTTTTCCCATCAATTAACGACTTGGAGATAATTATGAAATAATACCAAAAATAATGTGATGATTAGATATTAATCCAACGGAAAAAACTAGAACCTTCCAAGTAATACCATAATAAAGTAGTAGCCTAGTAGGAAATCAAATTAACAAAAGCGTAGGAAAATATGTACGAGTTCTTGCCCTGCAAAGTGTTGTAGGGCCTAATACCACTAATCTCGCACTTGGCTGCACATGTACAAACATTTTTTGAATTTATAAATAATTGAGTTCAGAACAACTTACAACAGAAGAGTTATGGTTTTTCAATCTACAAAGTACTTGGTGTATACAACGTTACAATTTGATGCAAGGGTGACCAAAATATATGTATTTTAGTTATGTACATTTGTCAATATTTCGAATAATCTCTGTTATTGCTACAGTTTGGATTCGTTGTTTCGGCTATTATATTGTTCGAAGAATGATCACTTCAACTCAGCTTTAAACTGAGCATACCATTTTCAGGGGTGAACAAAAATATACATCATATTACACACACTTCCTCCTCATTGGGCGTTGTTGCAGGTTATGCCATGGCATTGGCCGCATATAAACATCGCACGTTGGCTCTGAAGCAGCTGAGCTTGTCTGACAAGACGTCGTGAAGATTACAGTTAACAGATTGCAGTTAACAGATCACTAGGAGCCGAAAGTAGACAATTTGGGATGAACCACAATTCAAACAAAATCAAACAAAACCACTAACATCAGTCAGGACGATCGACCATGCATGGTGAGAATCAAACCCCAGTCCCCTGGAAGACGGTTCAGCGCGCTAGCGACTGATCCACCCGTCCCACTCTCTCCTCTCTTGCTCTTCCATAACCGTGATGATCTATCACGTTGCTCTGAAGTAAGTCGACGTGGGTGGTAAAAACAGCATTCCCCAAAAGGTGATCGCCACTGGAGTCACTCGTCGCCTGCATCCGTAAGGAACACCTGCATTGTATGAATATCAAACCCGGATCTCACAGGTATGAATACGATTCAATACCCGATCAATATATTCATTAGTATGTACTTATTAGGTGTATTGTGAGCTTACGAATGTGTCATTGAAACCAGTGAACGGTATACACGAAGCCTAGAGCCATCTTCTTGGTGGTGTGTGCGGTGGTATAACTGGAGAAAAGGAAAGGGAAAGGAGGCGAGAGAAAAATAAGCGAGAAAATGGTATAGAACTAGTATAGGTGAGAGGAAAAACGTTGAAAGATATCCGAATGTCACATTTGTTTACGAATTGAAGGGTGCACTATTTTCAATAACAATATTTCAATTGTCAGGTAGGTTGGGTTAGATTCATTATAAAATTGCATTCTTTTTCCCACGCCTTCTTATCCAACTCAGTTATTCGCATATTCTTCAGTTTTCCTCACCCAAAAGTACCATCGTTTGGGGCAATAATAATTTATAGCTAGAAGTGTTGCGACTGGTTTTATATAGACTTCGATTTTTCGTTTATAAATTTTGAAATGTCTGTGTATCGTGGTTTTATGGCTCAAATGGCCAACATCAAGCATGACAGCATTTCACAACATATTATATATATATATATTATATATATATATATATATATATATATATATATATATATATATATATATATATATATATATATATATATATATATTATATATAAACTTTCGAGATGTGACTTCATGACTGGCAAAAAATAAACACCTCGTAACTTCAAATTATACTGTAACACTGCAAGCCCACATTTACATGAAAACACAATCAGGAACATATAAATAAGAAAGCACGAAATAAACTTACAAGAGATGAACGAAATATTACAAAATTTCAATGCATGAAAATTCTCATGACTCTCGTTTGTAAACATTTTACAACATTCAAGTTGAACCTAGTCTTTAATGTGTACGTTCATCCAAAGAAATCAATATTGACTTGTCTAGCTTGGTTTAGTGAATTACTAAAATAAGAAAATTCAAATGTCAATTTGACACGAGATATTTTTCGCTTACCAAATATCAATTACTGAAAAAACACGTATTTTGAACAGTTGGACTGACAAAAACGAATGCAATAATTATACACATTTTAATTTGTATAAGGTTAATCATTCTTCAAACACTGTTCTATATTTAATATAGTTCTCTTTGAAAAATTAAGATTTCATTAAATTCAGCTAATATTTATAATTCAATATTTTTCAATACTCCAAATTTAGATTACTTTGTTGTTACTGAATGGCCTACTTCACCTCGAATACTGCTCTAGCAGCTTTAACTGCACAAACATCAAACTATAAATAAATGATATTAAAATAGAACCAAAATACTGTTGCCATCCATCTCAATCCAAGTTTCACCATTATGGCTGCAGGTTGCACCATTACAAGACCAGTATTAGATGAACCATGTTTTGAGATGGTATTACGTCATGCGTTTCCGTCATTGCTATTTACAAGAAAACAAAATCCAGGGTCGTGATGATGTCAAGACAAACCTGATATCCGCTCATCCAGCCGACAAACAAAAACCATCATCTCGAGAATATATCGTCAGTTTTCGTAGTTATCTATGATCACTGGAATGTATTTTAAATCGTTACAGTAATGTATTCAAGCCAAGTAGTTACATGTATAAATCTGTTTACTCCAATCAAAGAGTTGAACTTGTTGAATTTTCACAACTGATTACAAATTGCTACATGAATATAACCGAATACCAAAACAATTGGTTTTGTAGTTTCTGTTATTAACTTGTGTTCTATTTGATTGAGGTAATTGTGAATATTATTGTTATTGTATGGTTGTAGTATTGTTCTATATAGCACTGAGTATGTGTTGCCTTCCATCGTTTACATTTGCTATTCGATATTCATTTTCTTGCTCACGCCCAAGCTTAAGCTTTTAAGGATGTTATTTTCTCCACATTATTGAATGATAGAAACTTGAGAATAAAAAAGGAACCAGAACGCACCTCAAGGTGAACCATCCCTTCTCCCCCCCCCCCCCTCCTACTACCCCCCACCAGTATGAAAATATCATGAACCAAATAACAGATTAATCAATTTAATCGATTTTTTTTTCCAATTGAACGATAATTATTGATGACAAATAATAATAAAAAACGTTCTCAGAATAGAAAAATATTTATTCATCTGTTGAAATTACATGGCCAAAGTATTTATGAATGAATAAAAATTCACCTCATCATTGATTTTTCGTCATTTCGGAAATGGAACGTGCGTACAAGTTTCAAAAAAGAAGCCGGAATGCGGTTCCGGTGCGTTCTGGCATAAATTAACCACTGTTTGCTATACATTATTTTGTTTGCGTTATGTGTAGGCTTACGTATATGAAACAACCGAAATAATGAATTAATTTAATTTTTAACAATCTAATCTAAATTATACCTAATCTGTCGTCTGCAGTGATTTCTACCTGTCAAACCCAAAACGGCATTGAGATTTGAAACCCAACAGTAATACCATTTTTAGGGTGCTATTTCACGTTTTGAATTATTTTAGAATTCACTGCGAATCTAGTTTCGGTATATTTGTACGTAATAGGTATAAGTGATTCCGTATCTCAATGAATAAATGAATGCATAGATGAATGAATATTGAAGTTCAACGGTGCATCAAGGAAGTGGTTTCATGTCGTGACTGCGTCGTTAAATAACCACACGACAATTAGATAAATATTACCATGCTAGTCAACAGTTTAAAAAACATACTTTATAAGTAACGACTCTGGTGTAAGGGATCGAATCGTGTGAAGACTACTTTATTTGACTAGATATATATTTTGCATACCGTATATGGCTAGAAGGAAATCCAACAACTAATAGAAACAGATAAAAACAGGATAACATTTTTATTTTACGCTTAAACCGGAAATGTTTTTTTTATACAGCTTGTTATACTGTTTTAATAGTTTACTGTATTATTAGTTTCACGTTCGAATGATGATAGTTGTTATATGATAGTACTATTTAAATTACTACTTCAAATAAACTCAGTTAATTAATTTTGATAAATCGCCAAGTTCTATCAAGATTAATATACAGTAGTTAAATACTAGGATAAATCAGGAAATACTGCACATTCTGTATTTTTAATACACATCGAAAATTGTAAACGTTCATGACACAAAGAGACACACTATATACGTACCAGCATAGCCAATGGTTTTTATTGGAAGAGAGTGTTACATAGTTTAATAATTTCCCACAGAATTCTTAAAACACACGCGGATTTTACAGAAGTCATGGAAACCTAATTTGATGAACGTCGGGAAATAATTCAACTCAAGTTAAACGGAAATTTCACTTCCTCCACGGGTGAAACGAAGCAACATGGCAAAATAAAACCACTATCCGTAATGACATCATATTGCGCGTCATCCAACTTAGCTATCTGGGCAGTTTTGTCACTGTTCTGAGAAAACCCAAGAAAATAATTTCCAAAATACCGATAAGATTCAACACAGCAAGAAATAGTTGAATTGTATTGATTTGGTTGTTTTCTGACATACTAATTAACAATGCAAAGTAATATTGCCGTAAGAGTTACAGTTTCGGGGAATTGGTTTGGGGGCACTGCCAAGCTATATGGTTAGGGTTGGTTGGGTTTTAGGCTCACAAATCTTCTTGAATGTTTTTTCTTGTATTTTGCTTAGACTTTTATCTGCGAAGATGTGTGGTCACAGACAGCGTAGACCTGGTGTCAAAGTTCATTGCTTCAATTTAAAATAATAATAAAATGGGGTGGTGGGATCGCCCTTGTGGTGCCCCGTCCAAACGATCCTACTCTCATCCTTAGCCTTAATAGGGGAACAATGATTTTGTATCAAGTTTCGATGTTATTAAAAAAAAAAAAAAATTGCTTAGGCCCAGTTGAAGAATGTTCGTACTGCATTTTCCTCAGAGAATAAGTTATATTTTACTGTTCATTTGCAATAATTCAAGCTCTTGCGTTGGGCCCTATACGGGATTGATAAATCGCGCCCCTGATACGTGGTTTCTTGCCTAATATCCCCCCGCGCCTATAGTGACTTCACCGTTGTCTGTGATATGGGATAGCGCTACCGCAGTCTATATACGAAATATGATTATTTGTGGTCCAAGGTTGAAACACTGTTTGGACGATTGCCTGAAAGAGTTTGAGTTACAACAGCAGTAGGAAGGAAATGTGTCAATAAATTCTCTTCATATACGAGAAATTCGAAATAATGTGACGGAGTGAGTAGGCCTACTTCCATATGGACACATGTTTTAGCAACTCTCGAAAACTGAGACGAACTTATCGGTCGCTAGCGCGCTGAAACTTCATGAAGTAGACCAGGGTTCGATTCCTGCCTAGTCGATACTAGTGGGTAAAAGCACTACTTTTCCTAGTGCTAAGCACTACTTCACTACTACGTAACTGAATGTATATTCACATACATTTAGCCCTACTTGGTAGTGAGCGTTTTTTCGTTGGTTTCACAACAATTCCGGTTCCTAGCCGACGTCGCTTAGACTTAGATTAGCCGTTACATGGGGCTTTCGATACAGAAGTGTGGTCAGTGATTTCGATACAAGGTCGTTAAGTGATTATCATTTATCTCACAACCTTCTGTGGTCAATACCCGACGTTGCTACGAAGCAGATGAGCAGTTATATGAAACTTTCGATACGAAAGCGGAGTACATCGTCTTAGCAACTCGAAGGCTCCAAGCGACCGTCTTCTCTATCCCATACCACTAGCGCACGGGTGGTTCAAGTCTTCTTCTCGCGAGAATACAAGTTCGTTTACACCCCTGGAACTAGATTATAATCGATTTATTTATATTTATTTTGGGTTTAACGATGCACGGTACTAATGACTAAGATCTATTGGCGTCGGTGAATGATATATGAGATGGTGGGATGATGAGATGAAACGTTATTCTTTCGAGTGTTTTTGGATAGTGGGAAAGAGTCGGTCGTGGCCTGTTTCTAAGGATTCATCCCAGTATTGATACGAACGACAGAGGGTAACCTAGAAAAACTCCTGCTGGAATCGAACCCCGGTCTCCTGAATGACGGTTCAGCGTGCTAGCCATTCGACTAATCGTCGCAGTATTTTAAGAAATAATGTTGATATTTATATCCATAATTTTATAGACAACTAGAAATCATCATCTCAATTTCAGAGATTGAAATCATTTTTTTTGTCCCAAAGATGGCATGAGTAGGTATTACCAGATCAATTGGGCCGTCTTCGTGTACCCGTGCGCACGTCTGTGGGACCTTAGATCATGGAGTAGATCATCGAACTCTATGATTAGATGGTCTAGGACAGGGGTCTCCAAACTACGGCCCGCGAGCACCACCAATCCGGCCCGCCATAGTCTATTTTGATTATATTGTAAAATTTACAATGTAAGTAAATCATACAAAATAATGATCATACATTTTTATTTAACGGCCACTTAAGAAACACAATAACTGACATACATATCAAATTTAACATTTTAATTGTAATTAATGATCTGAGATTTATCCTAAAAAACTACAATAAGTGACATACATATGGACAGTTCACATAATGAATCAAACACCATTATGATTAATGAGATTTATGTAGCTCCCAATAAGAAGGAGTTGTAATATTGTTGGCCCTTGGGACTTGATGGAGGAATCCGTGAGGCCCTTAGACTAAAATGTTTGGAGATCCCTGGTCTAGGAGGAGAATATCGTTCTCAAGAATCGTGCGAAAAACGGACAGTTCTAGTCCTATGTCTCATGGCTGATATCATAGATCACCGAGCTATCACAGTAGGCCTATAGTTATGCATCCACCCACTCGTAACATATCAGTGTAATTATTGCAATACGTCATATGAGCCATATCATACGTCAGCCGCAGGTCACGCTTTTAGACAGGGCTGCCCAAAGTGATATGACAGGGATGTGGCCCGAAAATACAAGTATTGTAAATCAAATAGGGAGGGGCACATAGCCCAACAGAAAATTAGTTGAATTAGCATGTTTTTATAGATCCTTTTTTGCAAGTTTTAGATATTGGTCGGTATGTTGTAGTGGATACACTTGTAAATTGACGTTTGCCATTAATTATTGGCTGTCTGATTTCTATAGTATCAACGACCCGAGCGCTATACTGGAGTGGGATAGGAAATACGTTCGAGAAGGCACAAACTGTACTGAAAATCAACTGTCCTAAAAACCTACTGTCTAAAAATCAAATTCACTGAAAGCCAACTGATCTAAACTTCTACTTTTGGTAATATTGTCATATAGCACATCGCTACCAATTTCATTTGTCGTCTTCATTTTTTCAAAATTATATATAGAGGGTTTGACCAAGAGTTATGGGTGAAGTATATTTTTTCAACGACCCATTGAATTATTTTGATACATTTTCACCGAAAATAGTAGATATTTATGTGTATAACTTCATGCATAATCCATCTTGTTCAAGGGTATAGCAGTCGATGCGAAACATGAGCAAGCATTCTGTCCGAGATCCTCAATAAGATCACAGTGACGATCCTCATATAGTCAAGGATAATAGTCAAGGATATGGCTAGCCGCGAGATGAACGCTTCAGCCATCATCACTTCGGATGTAATGTAATATGTGTTGGTAAATTATTTCAGAGCCGCTGGACCATAAAACAAATGAGATATTATCTCCAGAGACTGACAAGCAGTCGAGAGAAGAGATCGATAGATTCAAATATATTTCCAAATGGTTCACGACCGTCTGCGATCGTTTTTACGATGTCCAGCTTATGCATGCATTTATATATTCATCGTTTTTTTATTGCTTTTAATTTTTTTTATTTATTTTTATATATTGGGCTTAATGACGCACTGTAATGATAGCGAAGATCTATTGGCGTAGGATGGATGATTAATGAGATGATGGGATGACGAGATATGAAGGTTTCTTGGGTAATGGGAAGGATGGTGGGAAAAAAGCGGTCGTGGCCTATATTGTGGGAACCATCCCGGCATTAGCCTACAGAGGGAAACCACGAAACAACTCTGTAAAGATGGACGGCGGCGGGGATCGAACCGGGTCCGAAAACCCCTCGTCTCCCGGATCACATGAAGCGAGCGCGTCAACCACTACGCTGGATGCATGTGCCGGTCTTTTAATTTCATATGAATGGTTTATTAACGATGGCTAATGATCAGAAACAGTTACAGTTCGTTTGAACGTATAGGATACGCTTCAAACTTCACATCTTGATTGTCTTTGGGGCATGATTTAACATATTTCGGTTAGCTTTACGGTCAGCTCGTTCGAGGTAGAACGGTTTCTTACTTATGTATCGAACTCTCAACAGCGAAATTGATCAACTCATCTTCGAATCATATTCTAAATATGAAGGGTTTTCGTCAATTTGTTTCATTTGGTGGTTCTAATTTCTTGCTTTGCGATCCATTCGTACAAGCTGGGAGTGTAGGTAGCTATTTTCGTCCCACAATCATGCATCCTTGTTAGGAAGACGAGTTGGATTCGGATTTCGGAAGGATTTCGGAACTGGCGTTGTTCAAATCAATTGAAATCAGTACTGTGTAGGCGTTATCCACTTATCAATAAAAGGCTTGCCATGGCCACAGAGAATAGTATGAAACAGGCATATGCTGGTCAGACACACACACATATACGCAGAAATATAATGCTGGAAGCGTATAGCTATTATAAACATAGAGTGAATGAACCGACGAATGAACTAAAAAGCTTTTAAGGGGACCCAGACCTCACACTTTTTTTTGGCACATAATTTTTTTTTAGTGTGACAAATATATGGATCTAATTTGTTTGACCACATTCATAATATTTTGGGTTCAGGAATTATTGTCAGTTTGAGTTACATACGCAGTGCTATTCCCATAGGTTTGGGCATGCTACGCCTGAATGTTACCATTTTTCAACGCTCATCATTTCAGAATAATAATTTCTAGTATAAATGTACATTTCTTTTCAGGATTGCTTTCACCAAATTTGTTCAGATTTTTACAGACGGTTCATACATATATTGTACAAACTCAAGTCGAGGAAATACATGATTGGACAACATATCAGAGTTTTAAAATTATATGAAACCATGAATCCTAATAATTTGTTGCAATTTTTTAGAAGAAAAATTTTGATTTTTTTTTAAAACTCTTGAATATTTTGTTCAATTTGGATCAATTCTGTCTCATAAGTCAACAACATGTAAACACAATCAATATGTACTTTGAATGAACCATGATTGAGTGAAAGGTACATGAACGTGACTGATTTAACACAGGCATGCACAGGCAGGTCCGGGTACCCTTAATAGCGAAAGTCAATACAATTTAATTGACATACCATTTGAATAGGAACGGCCATGATACCTGACCCTGGGAGGTAGTATAGGTCTACATATGCTATTGTCACATCATCCGTCACAGATAATATCAATGGTGATGAGCGGTAGAAATGAATGTAGAAGATATGATTATCATTGCTTAACGACCCCACCAATAGCTACGTTACACGGGGGTACGAATGAGCAGGTTATAAAGAAACCATGAAGTGACGATAAGTGAAAGGAGATTTTTTTAAACCAAAGTCTTATGCGGGAATTGAATTCAGATTCTAAAGCGGTGACTTTAGTTGACTGAGCATGAAGGGTGGCCGAGTGTATTAAGATATATGTTTTCTTTAATGTTCCTACTAAAAGTAGACCCCACTCAAAGCTAGGTTATACAGAGGTACAAATGAGCGGGAGATAATGAAACGATGAGGTGATGATGGGTGAAAAGACGTTTACAAAAACCCATACCTTATGCAGGACTCGAACCCACGCCCGACGTGACTTCAGTTTCTACCGCTAGCGGTAATTGACTGAGCCACGCGGGCGGCTATGTAAGATATATACATTTAGGTTTATTCTACTCTACACTTTCGTCTATACTCCCAAGAACTTGGCGTCATCAATTATGTTAATTGAACGCAAATCGTTATTAAATCCCAGTTCCCACAATGATTGCTTTATTGAAGAGAAGACGGAATTCAGTGAAAACTCTCAAAGATAGTTTATCTTGAATGCTTCAGTGATCACGCACATAGAGGCATGTATGTATACATTATAAATGGTAGACAGAGGACTCGCCTATATATAGTGTTTATATACTTCTTAAAGCCACCGCCCTCTCTTAGGATCTCATACAGCATCCACAACGCCGGACTGCATGTGTCGACATTCTAGATGGCACTCCCATTTGTTGGGTACCTTCGCTGCTCTTCCTATTAATAGTGACCATTTTGAGGTACGTGAGTGGTAGTATACTCAATCACACCGACTTTCCCTCAAATCAAATCAAGCAATCTTATTCTTATTGGCAATGAAGGTAAACAAGTATTTTCGGAAGGGGAGGGGTGTGGACATCGGTAAAAATAAAAATATTTTCTTAAATTGATATTGTTTTAATTAACGCTCCACTGCAATAATGGTCAAGATGTATCGGCACCTATGACGAATGAGATCATACCAAGATGAAATGTTGTGTTAGTTTGTTATGTGTGGGCCAAGTAAGTGGTCGTGGCCTGCTAAACCGACCCAGCCCGTACACTTCTTTCAGGAATCAAAAACCTCGGTCTCGTCAACAACGATTCAACGATGAAATGAATGAAAATCAGATCATTGGTATTATTTTGTTTCCTTATTTCTATACGAAATAGGCGACGAGGCTGCTTTTAATATATTAAAATCAAAGTCATAAAACGATATGAAAATAGTATGCACAGACAAACACTTGATTTTCACGTAACCGTCCCCGGTAGCTCATTCAGCTGAAGGATTGCTTTAGAAACTGAAGTCAAATCGGGCGTGTCCCGCAGTCCCTCATTCGAGTCCCGCATACGACATGAGTTTCTATCATCCGCTAATTTGTACCCCGAAGTAACCTTTAATAGTGGGGTCGTTAAGCAAACAAAAATAATATAACTAATAATTGACTTCCACGACGTAAATTTCAAACAAAAATGAAATCAAATTAAAAAAAAAATGCAATTCAATTGCTTACTTGGTATTGGTATGATGCAGAGTAATTTCGTCGTTAATCCAACCGTGTACTTCGATTTATACATGCAGATTAAAGAAAAATGTTTCATTATGCAATCAATTATTTTTCATATTTTTTATATTTTGTATAGCTGTTATTTGGGAGCGCCTGAAGAGCATAAACCGGAATAAAGTTGACTCGGTTGTGTGATATTGGTTTGGGTGACTATATCCATTCATAAGTACCCGAAGCCGATGTCACACGACCGAGTCGACTTGATTCCGGTATACGCTCCTCAGCCCCCCCTATAAATCCATGTGTAGGTCGACTGGCGAGAGAATGTTTTAGGCGATCGACTGAAACGACCTTGAAACGTGTATTGGTGCTATACAGGTATACCGAGAAATAGGTTAATTCCCAATACCTGCATAGCTAGACACTTAATATTTACAACTTCAGATGAAAAAATGAAATAAAAGTTACGATTTATTTATTCGAAAACAATTTTTCGATTCAATAAGCTTTGAACATGTTCAAGTGTTTTTGTCTCTATAAGTAAAAGATCCCTTTTTCTCCCTATACACATCATTTGAACCTCTTACATTCTTAACGGTACATCAAGTTTTATTACAAGTACTCGGGTAGTATGTATTAACCAACACTGCACGATATAAAAACATATTTATGCAAATCCAAACCGTAATTCGAAAATTTAGTTTTTATTCCATTCATTCTATTTGATGATGTTGATTATTGTTTGCTTAACGACCCCACCAACAGCTAGGTTATACGGGGGTAAGAATGAGCAGGTGATTATGATGAATGAAAGGACTTTTACACAATGCTTCATGTAGGACTCGAACCCACGCCCAACGGTGACTTCAGTTTCTGAAGCAGTGTCTCAGCTGACTGAGCTACCGAGGGCGGCTTAATTCTATTCATATCTATTGATTCATTCTATGAATGTATCTAATTGAGACTCATTCTCTCCAGAGAAACACTTGGCATCATATACATGCAACACATCTGTCTATTGAATAAATATAAGTGCTTTTATATTCTTGTATTTGTAGATATAGCCTAATCCAAATAATATGACAGAGAACAGCATAGGCCTATCTGAAGGAATTTCAACGCAAGTAAATCTCGACAAGAGATAAATATAGACCTTCTTACTCCCCTAAAGCTATAAGTTACATTTCCACGGGTTTGACAAGAAAAAAGAGAAGTATTGGTAGTTATTTAAAGTCGACTTTTGAATAAGCTCGACTGATTTGTCGTCTAAATATTCAACTTCTTCACTATTCTTCTGGCATATAACTGCATTGGCGGTTCAGGACCCTCGTGGTAGTGCTTGGAAGCTCCAAGTGGCTATGGCTTTGATTGGGTAATGTCTAGGGGTGTCCGATTCTTGGAGCTCATCATTTTGATATTGGTAAATAACGACGAAATATTCGCGTTGGAATTGTATACAATTGAAAACAATATTATTCTTCAAGATTCTGTTTTCAAATTTGTTTTATTACAACTAACAGAATTAAAATTTGAACACTATAGCTTAGGCTTAGAGTTTAGACTTTCGTAATTGAAATAATCGACAAACGCTGATAATATGTAATAAATAATCTGGCTTTTAATGAAACGTTCTAACGTTCAATGAAAACCTAAGAAGAATCTTAATCTAGTCATTGGCACAGTGTTTTGTATGCATCCTCCTGAATTTCTTCTCTGCGTTCTGTTGAGACTGGGATTTAAATGTTAACCGATGACCTTTTCGCTCTGCTATATAATGATATCAACAAATACTTATTGTCCTCAAGCGGAAGTTCATGAAGATTCTTGACGTACATTCGGCAGTGTTGTTATATACAGCGCTATTATAATGGAGCATATTACTAGAATGTCAAGTTTTTAATTATGATGAATGATGATACTAAACGCTACACGAAATTAGTAGCGTCCAATTACTTCATTTTGCAATTAGATGTATTATCTTACAAGTGTTAATTTGAGTAAACATTGTTAATTTGTGTAAATATTGCTAAATATTTCGACGTGGTTTGCTAACAGTATATGCTCTGCAGTTCTAATGTATTTGCTTTAAACTGTAATGTACAGTTAATTAAGAGATACTTGTTAGATAGAAAGCTTTTATATACATGCGTTTTAAACATCGAATCATAATTTCCATCAAAGAAGTTGAACATGAAAATACAAATGCTCGATTCTGGACGAATCAAAATGTAAAGGTGTACATTGATGTTTCACCTCTACATCTCTTCTTTGGAATTTAAGGAATGATTCACACATTACTTATAGCAGAAATTCTGAAAAAAAACATTCCGGTATGGCAATTTATAATTGAATCCGAAAAAAATACAAATATAAAATAGAGGCGCTCACGGCAAGCATATCAAGAATGTAAATTAGAATGTGTAGAACTCTAAGAATGCTGATTATTGCACGCATGCAGCTATCTGAGTAAAAAACATTTTTTACTATATATTTCTGCGAAGCCTTCTATACTCTATTTCACAATCTTTTCAACAAGTCGTTTGGAAATCTTATTTCGCCACGACGCCACCACTTGAAGCCTGAAGGGCATTCCATCGGTTAGCAGAGGACGATTTGACATTTCAACCAATGATCAATACTGTTTGAAAATGAATGCGAATACATTAGGTGATGATAAAAGTGGTCGAATAGAGAGGAAGGAGAAGGGGGGGGGGGTACTATAACTCCCAAAGAGAAATTATTGCTTAACTCAAGCATCATCTTGTGATGCTTATAAATATCAAGTAAGCTGGATCAGGGGCGAACCGGCAAATGACTAGTGGACCAACGACTGGTGGGCACTTTTACTCAGTGTCAGGTCTATTTTATACATTTATTTTTATGTACAGTACTCTACATGATTTTTTTTTTGTGCTTTTCTCTAGTTCTATAATCGTTTTGTTTTCATTCATACTCCATCGGATAATTCCATACAAAGAACCGTATCTTCATTCTGCAAAAATATTCGCTTTTACTTGTCGGTTGGCTGTCGACAAACAAGGTGGTATGACAAGATTTCCCTTATCAACCTCAGCAAGAGCTAGGTTATACGGGAGTGCGAATGAGCAAGTGATATATAATGAAATATAATGATGAGGGAATCAAACCCACGCCCAACGGTGACTCCAGTGTCAAACGTAGTGAGTAAGTTGACTGAGCAACGGGGGTGGCAAGTGTCATTTGAAACTTGTGACTTGTAAGATTTAACGAGATCATTTTCTCGTGTGATAAAAAGAATCGATAAACAGAATCAACGTCTCATTTGAAAGGATCTCATCACTGGCACTGACCTATTGGTGGCTATTAGATTAGTTTATGTTGTCCGTTGCCACTTATAAATGAAATAATCCATCATAATTATTTAAACGAAAATTTGTGGTCTTCACTGTAGGCAAGACGAAGCATGCTTATGTTCGTTTTCGGGTCGAAACTCCTAAACGTTAATGCTTTTGTGACGGAGGACAGTCGATCAACACGAGTGGCAAGAGAAAGTGGAAATGTCATGTTCAATGAGCGAGCGGCTATACCTATTAAATCCTCCTAGGGCTATACCCCGGCATGTGATAATTATGTTTCTTGTTAGGGATACTGTTGAATTTTCATTATACATTTTTGGAATTGGTTATTGCATAATTCCATCAATTATACGACTCCTTTATCCCTTTCAAAATCTATATACCAAGTTTGTCTAATCGAGTTGACGAGCACTGTGAAACTACGCAAGCACGAATAATAATAATTACATCATTACATGATGAAATTGTTTGACATTGACGATAACGAGTTACCATAAAAGCAAAGTTAAATCTTCTTTCTGGAAATAAAAGACAGAAATCTACCCTCAATGCACTCTGCGTGACTCAAACGTAGTGGCCAAATTCATATACTGATGACTGATATATTTGCGTCGGTGAATGATGAATGACGAGATGATATGTTATTTTATCGAGCATTTTAGATAGTGGGAAGGAAACGGTCGTTCAGCCAAACGGTCAGCTAAAGAAACACCCCAGAATAAAAGATAGACGACCAAGAAAAAACTCTTGTCAGGATGACCGATCACTGAGGGAATAGAACCCCGGTCTTCTGAATGACGGTTCAGCCGTGCTAACGACTGGTCTACCCGTCGTGTAGTGGTAAATGAAGGAGCAGAACATTTCTTGTTGATTGTAGCTATTCTAACTTATTTACAAGTCGAAAGAATGTGCCGTGTAAGAAATGTAAACTTGTAAAGGTACAAATTAACATGGAACGAATGGAATACGAATATCAGGTAAAAGTGTACATAATACTACACACAGGTAGGGAACTATACTCAAGTGTATAGTCCGTTTCTAAGAGGCAGGCGAAAGGGTCTTAGAAACGGGGTCTTTCAATCGTATTGGTAATTTATTAGTTATTACCGTTGATTCAGGCCTAGTTCAGATAACAGCTTCAAAAGTTTAAAAATACTTCAGAAGACCGATTGTGTTTAAATGTTAATTTTTGTGAAAGTTTTTATTCAATGTTCTTCCAAGTTGTCTTACCTTTAATATTCTTCTGTCCTTGATTCTCTGGTTTTTAGTTAATCGTTGAGTGATGTTGAGGCACTTACAAATTAACATTTAACCAAAGGCCACATTAACAGAATATTCTTCAGCTATATTTACGTCAGTATTATAATAGTTCACACCAGATTGTTTATAATATTTTATAATGACGCATTTTTACTATTAAATCGTAAACACTAAATAAGCCAAATAAATAAACTCATCCTCTAAAATGGGCGTTGTATAACAATGTCTTTTTTAAATTCATTTTCACATTGTTCATCGATTGTTTTCGTAATAAGCGCAACTTACTTCTGCATAAAAGAGAAATTATATAGAACGTGTACCACCTTTCACACGACCCAACAACGTTTGAATGTGAACTGACTCCGAATGTTGACGATGTTGAACGAAGTCGAGTCGCATTACCCACCGAAGTCGTGCGTGTTTCGTACTACTAACGATTCCTATCGGTGGAGAAATGAGTTATCACAAGAAATGTTGCCCTAATACAAATAAAATAATCTTTATTCAATAAATAAATAATTGTACAATGACATTCAAATACACTGTCTTTTTTGCATACGTAAAACTTGAATTTTCACCACCATTGATCAAGTGTAATATTTTACACAGAAACGCAAGTGTTAAACTGCCTTAACTCTGATGAAAATGCTAACTTTTCGGTAATAATTACATGTTACAACACATTTTATTATTTACAACAATAACTGTAATTATACATTTTTAAAGAAAGTTCAGATGTGAATCGCAGTATTATTCAGAACTACGGATGACTTTCTTTTACAAAAATAGCGATCTTGGATACATGTGGATTCTCAATCTTCAGTCGTTTATGCAGGGGCTGTAAAACACACATAGAAAAGTCAATTTAAATGGCACTTTTTGAGAAATTTGAACGTAATGAGAGAAAAATCTCTACTAGGCCTATGGGGCTAACCTCCAAATTAGTTCGTTTTTTACATCTGTTCTGTTATTGAAATTCAAAGACTAATCAAAACGGTAATACGTAATACAACGTTTGAAATTCAAACAGTACGTTTGCACTCCTGTATAACGCACTTACCAATATTATTACTATGAACTAATCTACGGAGAATAAGGAATGCAATACAGTACCACTGTGTTCATAATGAATTTAATTTCAAACCCTCAATTTGATTGTTTCATGAGATTTGTAACTATTTTGCTCGTACGCTTATACCTATACAGTGGCTTTTAATGGTTGATCACTGATATACAGATAAACAAATACGAACAGAGAAGAAAACAATTAACAAAGGGTGTTCTACAATCTACAGAAAAAATCTACATCAGAGGGTGTAGAGAGAACTTAAGACTTTGTTTTCCAGTAACAATTAATTGTTCATCGAATGATGGCGACTAAATATTCATTCAACTGAACCAAGATCATGAACGAGGGTCAAGATTTGGTTGGGAAGTCATCACTTGACCGCAGTTTTTTATTTTGAATATTTAATCGAAACAGCTGTAACGCGAAACGTACTTCTTCTTCTTTCTTATTTGATGCATTAAATGGACTCTCAAGACCACCATCTTTGAGCTAAAGAGTTTATCATACCGACGTTTCGACCAATATTTTGTAAACCTTCTAAAGACTGAATCAAAATAATTATTTTAAAACTATTTACAAAGGGATTTATGCAAGCAAACTATGTACTCTAGTAACTGTACATGCAATCAGTTACTATAATAAACATCCAATTCAATATCTCCAAGTACACCACCATCTATCACAGAAGCTGAGAAGGTGGGAAGGCCGCAGGTATTCGATTCGGACGGAGTTTTAGTACAGTGGGTACCTTCTCGATTCGGACGATTCCCTAAAAAACAATTGAATTGGTTGCCAAATCGGAACAGATTGTGGTGTAATACCCGTGAAGTCAAGTTGTAGTACAACTCTATGAAGTCTAAACTATAGACACTCACATTGTAGACAATGTTCGTGGCACTGCAGGTAGGATAAGTAATATGTTCTGAATGGAAAGTTCACTTCTTTAACCACAGAGAGAGGAATATTAGCCAAATTATGAGATCGACGTATTCCCCACACCTATAAGTTCAGCTCTAATTTTGTAGACATACGAGGCCCTTTGCGGCTCATCCGATACATTAGTCAAACATTTCCACGTGCGATTTACAGATAACGATGTAATTGAGGATTTGTCAGAATGACGAAATGCCCGATAAAGCTCAACATTACATAGATGAGGGAGAGAGTTAACCATTGGCTTGAAAGCCTGTTCTGGAAATCATTGAACCCTCAGAACAATGATGGTAAGAAGCTGCTGACAATTTCGCATCCAGAGTAATGGCACTCGGATTTCACCAAGTGTGCCTACTAACTCGGCATCGAACATAGCACCAGTAACCACCTCGGTTATCGATGAGTCAGACGGCAAGAAAAATCGTTCAACCTGTAACACATCTTCCATCTAGATAGTAGACTATAGCAACAAAAAACAGAGAATGATTTTTTCATTCGGTTTTATCCATTAGTACCTGCAGTAGTTTACGTGCAAATTATTTTGATTGGCCGAATAGTCGTAAAATAATTATACTGAATGTTATATCTCGAGAATGGCTGCACCATTTGGTCGAAACGTCGGTAATATTGGTAAAATCTACGATACTAATTATGTAAGTGCACTATTCACATTGGCAGGCGATTGGAATAGGTACAAGAGTGCTCGTTCTGAGGACAGAAACATATCACAACTTGAGATTACTAATATAACAATTAACATTTAACTCATTTCTATTTCAACTATAATGCTACAACTGGGTAACATTTAGAAACCAAAAAGTACCACTCGAATCGAGAATAAACCTAACCTTATGCCGAGGGGGCTTCTGCTGGGGGGGCAGCGGGGGTTTCAGCGGGGGCAGCAGGAGTATCAGCGGGGGCAGCAGGAGTATCAGCGGGGGCAGCAGGAGTATCAGCGGGGGCAGCAGGAGTATCAGCGGGGGCAGCAGGAGTTTCAGCGGGGGCAGCAGTAGTATCAGCGGGGGCAGCAGGAGTATCAACGGGGGCAGCAGGAGTGTCAGCGGGAGGGGCAGCGGCTGCAGCAGGAGTTGCATCAGCGGGGGCTGGGGCAGCGTTTTCGGTGGCGGGTTTATCAGCAGGGGCAGCACCTTCAACTGGAGATGCTTCTGCTGGTGGCGCACCCTCTGCTGGTGGCGCACCCTCTGCTGGTGGCGCACCCTCTGCTGGTGGCGCACCTTCTGCTGGTGGCGCTCCCTCTGCTGGTGGTGCTCCCTCAGCTGGTGCCGATGGCGCCCCCTCAACTGGAGCGGCTCCCTCAACTGGAGCGGCTCCCTCAACTGGAGCGGCTCCCTCAACTGGAGCGGCTCCTTCAACTGGAGCGGCTCCTTCAACTGGAGCGGCTCCCTCAACTGGAGCAGCTCCGTCCACTGGAGCGGCTCCTTCAACTGGATCGGCACCCTCAACTGGAGCGGCTCCGTCCACTGGAGCAGCTCCTTCAACTGGAGCGGCACCCTCAACTGGAGCGGCTCCTTCAACTGGAGCGGCTCCTTCAACTGGAGCAGCTCCTTCAACTGGAGCAGCTCCTTCAACTGGAGCAGCTCCTTCAACTGGAACGGCTCCTTCAGCAGGTGGTGCTCCTTCAACTGGTGGTGCACCCTCCGCTGGTGGTGCTCCTTCAGCTCCTTCAACTGGTGGTGCACCCTCTGCTGGTGGTGCTCCTTCGGCTCCTTCAGCTGGTGGTGCTCCTTCAGCTCCTTCAGCTGGTGGTGCTCCTTCAGCTCCTTCAGCTGGTGGTGCTCCTTCAGCTCCTTCAGCTGGTGGTGCCCCCTCAGCTCCTTCAGCTGGTGCTTCTTCACCCTGCAATTTGTAATACCAGGAACGGTAAATATTAAAATTGTGATTGTATGAGTAAGTAAACAGTTGAATCGAATAGGAATATGGAAAACTTCTCCTAGTATAAAAGGTTAACAATGCTCCTATTCTGATATGATTATGAAATACGTATTGGTTACTATTAATACACTCGGAACACTTGCAAACAAAATTGATATGATCCAGAGGCTAAGTACGTAGAGCAAACACGGCTTTATAAAGTGTTTTCTGAGCCTAGATTGTGTACACCTAAATTATACTGTAGATACTAACTCAGTATTCATTATAGCTACTGGACTGGAGGACGGTGAAAGTAATATTTACTTCAAGGGGGATAAAATAGCAAAACCCATTCAGTCACACTAGCATAAGGTTACAGATTATGGCAAGTAGAACGTCAGATTACTCATAATCCACTATCGCCGTCATCTATAGCTTCTTATCTTCCCTCTACTGCTCTCTTGATAAAGGTGACCATGCTGTCGGTCTCTTCTATGACCTCAGCAAGACTTTCGATACGATTGACCACAAACTTCTTCTCTTCAAACCTGGGCATTCGTGGTACTGCCTACGATTGGATTTCCTCCTTCCTATCAGATCGCACCCAGATTGTCAAGATACAATCCTCCAACTCCACCTCCCCTACTTCAATTCTTTCTAATCCTCTCACTGTTCTTAGTGGAGTACCACAAGGATCTGTCCTTGGTCCTCTTCTCTTCCTAGCCTTTATTAACGACCTTACATCACTTCTCAACACTGGAACTCTCTCCATGTATGCCGATGATACCAGTCATCTGATCACTGCTCCTAAACATTCACTCACTCCCTTAATCTCCACAGCCAATACCCAAACTTCTCTCATGTCCTCATACTGCTTAAATAGCCGACTAGCTCTCCTACCCACTAAGACTGTCCTAGTCCACTTCCACTCACGTAGAAATCCCCTCATCTTTACCCCACTCATAAAACTAAACAGCACATCTATGCACACTACACCTTCCACTAAATTTCTTGGCTTGTTCATAACCCCCACCCTAGACTGGTCACTCCATGTCCAAACTACATCCGCTAAAATCCTGAGATGTTGCTTCCTCCTCAGACTCTTGAAACAAATAGTTACCCCCATACTCTCAAACTCACTTTTCATGCACACTCTCATTCCTTTCTGTACTATGGTATCCTTTTCTGGGGGGCCTCTCCCCAAGCCAACCGAATATTCATTCTTCAAAAACGTGCCATACGCATAATTGTCGGTATATCTCGATGCAGCTCATGTCGACAACATTTCGTTGACCTGAAGATATTGACTCTTATCTCCACACTGATTCTAGTAAGATGCTCTTTCGTTCACTTCCATCCTGAACTATTCCCCTTAAATTCCACCGTTCACATTTACCCAACTAGAAGCAGTAAGTCCATCCATGTCACATCTCACAATCACTCCTCTTATACCAAAAACTTTGCACCACTTTATACAATAACCTTCCCTCTTTTACATCATTGAATCCAACCCACTCAATACATTCCTTACTAATCTCAAAAAATATCTCCTCTTAAATCCATTCTATAGCATCAATGAGTTTATCAAAAGTCCTTGATGAAAGTAGAAAGTATGAAAGTAGATGAAAGTAGATCATCAAGTTTGGGTGATCATAAGATCGGTGATCGTTTGTGAACATCAGAAAACAACCATTAGCCAAACTTATATATATATATATATGTATAATATTTAGGTGATACTGAAATTTGGCTAATGGTTGTTTTCTGATGTTCACAAACGATCACCGATCTTATGATCACCCAAACATGATGATCTACATTCATCTTAATATTTGTTGCGCTGCCCGATAGCATCTTTATTACCGCCGAAGAGAGGAAATCGAATGACCAAGTCTAATGTTGTGCCCATGTTTTTATAATGCTAGATTTTGTGATAACGGTTGTATATGAAACAAGACCTTGGTTAAACACATTTCTAATATGAATAAGGTTAATATGGTTAATTCTTATATATTATTAGGGGATGTATTTTTTCTCTCCAATGTGTGAGTGATAGCGAAATGTAGAAAAGCCTACTTTTTGGTTAATCTATGACAGGAACCTTTCAGTAATTATGATAAGAAAATAATTACGTAGGCCTATTAGACTATCACAATATAACTGACGAAAGTGAAGAAGTTGAGGAATTCGGTAAGTGCACATAAGCGTCTATTTAGCGAAATAATTACTCATCAGTTCTTTGGAAATATACCATGAACTGTAAGAGATACCACAATTTTACCTGAGAAGTAATCTGAAATTTTAGAAGTTCTGCATCAACTATTTACCTTCAACTCTATTATTTTGAAGTTGAAGTATGGATTTAACTTTGTACCCGAGGAACTTGCAGTACAGAAGTTTGATCATTTGGTATTGAAATCATACTAATTCTAATGTTAAAGGACATTACAACTCTGAAACTAGATTTAAAGGAATGGTGACGATATTTATTTCCCTAATTTCAGAGAAAACTAGAAATCACCATCTCAATTATTTGAGAAATTATAATAAATGTATTTGTCGTCCAGGAACAACCAAGACTTTTTTCCTAGTCATAGACCTTACTCGATTCTGTTGATGATCCGATGATCCATACAAAATCGGTAATGCCTACGTCATAACGTATGGTCTCTGGAGGACAGAAACATTGATTTTAATTCCTGAAATTAAGTTGATAATTTCTAGTTATTTCTAGAATTGGGGAAATGAATATCGGTATTATTCAATAAAATCTACTTTGAGGGTTGTGATGTTTTCAATAGCTTATACCGTTTACGAGTTATCTCCAACAATAAACTGATTTTTGATATACAAATCCTCGTGCACCATTAAAATTATTTATTTCAATTCATATCACTGATTTGTTTACTGAAAACGGAAGCATAATAGAGTTATAGCCAGCTCTAGTTATATTTTAAATGTAAAAAACATACACACCTGTGTTTTGTCGCTAGATCCCAAGTACCATTTGTTCCTTCAAGGTGACAGAAATCTTCGCAAACTCTAACTAAGAGAACAGTCTACACAAAAAGACGACAATGCGGGAGAGTATCTGAACTCTGAAGGGGCTATTTTCAATCATGGATTATTAGAAAATCACAGTTATTTGATAACTGGCAGAAAAATAAGGGCAAATTCAAGAGTAACTGAAAAATATATCTATTGAAGTTCAGAAATGAAACTGAACATGAAAGGCAAATACAAATCTAAATTGTCTTTTGTACACTTGTATATTTATCACTACTTATTTTAAGCCGGTCATACAACTTCCGGACTGAAATGATGTTTCAAGTGCACATTTAAAACTATTCAATATTTTTCAAATCGAATCAATAATATAATATATATAATATATACTAACGTTATTATTAGATTAATTCTCGTAAATTATTATTTGTCCAAGTAATAACATTATTTTCATATTTGAATATTGTACTTTTATGATACCAATATTCAATAGTTGGTTGCCAATCATCCTTTTTCAATCGATTCACGTAAATGATCGAGACAACCAACTATTGAAGTACGTAAGTCATTGAGGAGTGAAGAAAAGCTCAGATACATAAAGGAATTAGGACTTATTTATAAAAAACACAGGTCTTGAAAATCTCACTGCACTCAAAACCTTCTGTATAGGGTGTAGGGTCTACTTTCTCTATTTACATGAATACTGTATTTGGAGGAATAAGTGTCAGACAGAAGCACAAGTCTGAAGCGACAATTTTTTCTGTCTCAAGTACGATGCGATGTGAACCGATCACCAAGAGTGTACCGGTACCGGTATATCAGGTACCGGCAACTTATTGAATAATTACTTTCATTTACAGTCAATAATATAATTTCAGTTGTATCAATTGTCATTTATAGGGACATTTTAAAGGCTACATCACCGCATTTTCTTTCGACGGCTGAAACATGACACTTAGATACGTTTGCTTGAACAAAATAAACTCCTTTTCTGTTGATGCGTGTACGAAATCTACTATGGAAAGAGTGAAACTAAAGAGTTTATTTGAAATGATACAACAATATAGACACTTGTGGAAGACTGTTTTTTTTTTAAATATTTTATGATTTGGAAATTCGATTCAAACTACAAATTGAACAAACTACTTGGGTAAGGATGCAGTCAAAATCTCCGTTGTTTTCAACATATAATACAATACACTTTCGTTTTGGTTGAATGCGGGGTTTGAGTTTGCTTGTATAAAGTCAAGTTGATGGTTTTCACTTTTCAGAAAGTGAAAAGGGATGTCAAAGTACTTCATGACCATTAGTGATGTAAAATTTCATGAAAAGTCGAATTTGTGAAAAGTTTTCTGAAAAGTTTACTGAAAAGTTTTCACCGAGTAAAAGTTGATGAAAAGTTTTTTTTACACGTTTCACACCAAAATTATACACAATTTAATATTTACTTGGATATTTGAGGTTGTAATATCACCCTTGTGGTGCTCTGTTACGATCTCACATTTTCGTATTTAACCTTGATTAGGAATCAAATATTCCATGTCAATTGTTTCAATGTTGATACAAAATTGATTATAAAAAATTGATTATAAAATAATACGGGTGGATCAGTCGCTAGTAAGCCTACTCTTGACCTTCATTATTTTATGAAACACGGGCGAAATTCCCGACATGGTTGATCATCTTGGAAGGTTTTTCGTGATTTGGCTCAAGTTCTTCACGCTAATACTGAGGGTGGTAATTGGTATGGATCCCAATGTTATGAAGATTCAATTTAATTTCTGGGGCCCCATACTTTGAAACGATATTACTACCAAACCAAGCTTTTCAAAAATTTGAAACTTTTCACAGAGCTAAAAAGCGGTTCGCATGAAATTGAACACTTTCAAACTTGTCATTGAAAATGTCTCACCTTTACATCACTAATGAATGTCTTCCTCAACCTTTCATACAACTGAGCTATTAAATGCATGAAACTAATACTGTACATTATACAGAACAAGCAACGAACACACCACAATCAAAGTCAAAACGATTTCTAAGGACTGGTTGCATAGAGGAATAGGAAACTATCTAATGTGTTGCAGGTAACAATAGGTAGAAATATAAACAAAGGTTTTTTGGGATTACATAAAATGGATACTAATTATATTTTCATTTTTCAAGATAGTATACATATATCCATGCGGGAAATGCTATGTAGTCATTCCCAGAAAAAACATAAAAAATACCAACATACAACAATTTGGGTATATGCTATTCGTGATTGAATGTTCTTCTCCTATGTCAATGAAAAAATAACACTTCAACAAAATGCTTACATAGGTCGATGATTTATGCTCCTCTTCTTAGTGTTAGTTATCCTATTTGTTTCTTTAGTTTTGTATTTAAAAATACAAAAAGAAAAATGTTCTTCTTAATTGATTTTAAAAATTAAATTTAAATATATATTTTTCAAATGGAAATTATAATTAGCTGTATTTTTTTGTTTATATATAAGTGATATTGTATTATGCCTCAATTTCCTCGTCTTTTACCTTCTTCTCATCTCCCTTTTTGGACCAGTCGGGCTTTTTCTGTGAACGGAGAAGAAGAAACAGATTGAGTCAAGCATTTAGAACACAAATCATTGATAAAACACTCGAGAAGATATTTTAAAACAAGTGTGGAAGATATTAAATATGCAAGATCTTTTATCTAGAAGAATGTCAATTATCAACTACGAGGCCAAAAAGTTTCCAAAATATGCAATTGTTAAAACTGAACTAAACTAAATTAAAATAATCTCTCTGGAGTCTGGATATAAATGCCACACAAATAGGTTATTTTTTATATTGAGAAGCTATTTATCCATATTTTATGCTAATATATATTCTATGTTCGTTATTGATATGAAATCGATCTCGAAAAATATCAGGAATATTGAAATATTGATATTTAGAATCCATTAAAATTTAATAATGTTGAGCGGATTGTATCGAAAAAGGTATTCTATTATTTTTGAAATTAACTTAGGAGTGGAATAATTGACCTACCTCCTTGTCCTCTTCCTCAAGGGTGAACTCCTTCTTTTTAACCTGTTTGAGTTGGTTACGGAAGTTGAACTCTGCTGCTTTCTTCTGCAGCTTGGCGAACTTGTTCTCGTACTTGGATACCTTCTTCAGAGTGGGCTTCATGCTGGAAAACGTCATCAAAATATAACAATGATAATTCTCAAATCATAGTATCAACATTCCCAACTACTATTCTGCCTGATATGCTCGTCTAATTTAATAGAATCTAGTCTTATTATTATAGTATCACTATAGTATTCACTATTGGAAAATTTATGAAGACGTATTTTAAGGATACGATCAAATGTGATTCAACACATTTAATATATTGAAGTCAACATTACTTAAACTCTCTTCAAATTATGTGACATGCTGGTGAAATTTAATTCAGCATTTTAATTTGAATATTCTTGTGAATAAGTTCAACAAGATTGTTGCTCTAAAAACTGAGAACCGTTTGAAGACAGGTAGTATATCGCAAAAAAAAATGGTAGAGGGAATCGAAACAATCAACTGATATTTTGTACTTGTTTGAAATTTCAATAACCGCATATTATTGGTCCGAGTGAATTTTTTGAATAAGAAACATAGGTATGACATACAATAATAAATATAGGACTACCAGACACATATTATGTAAGATTAATTAATAATAAGACATTTGAAATATTTGCGGATAATGATAATGATATCCAGTCCAATGTTTTGCTTTGGTTTTGAGGTCAATGATTAAATAACTGTCCTTCTACGAAGAATAATTTAAATTTGATAACACTCCAAGTTTGATTTTTTATCACCCACAGTATTTGAATGATTGCAACTGTCAACATTGCATTATTCAAATCGAAAATGGCAGCATAACGACATTATGAGGTTATGAGGTCATCGGCAACAAGTCATAGTCAAATACATCAAACTGAAGTGAAGCACGATGATTTTCGTCAAGTCTAGAAAGTAGAAACTAGTTGATAAAAACGAATTGTTTTAATGTACTTACAATTTACCACGGAGCTCGTTGACCTGGCTGTTCAAGTCGCTGATCTGTAGGAATATTACAATAGAGCAATTATTAGTAAAAATACGAGATATTAAGATAGGTCATTTCAATAATTTTATAAGTCATTCCTACAATTATATTCTTATGCATGAATTATTGTATCATCTGTCACATTTAACTTGAATAATGACGAACTCTATCATGAAGTGTGATAAGGTTAATTTAAGAAAAAAAGATTATAATGATAATAATAATAAATTTTTCGATAATAACAATAATAATACAAATAATGATGATAATATTGATAGTAATGATAATAATAACGATAATGATAATAGTATTAACAATTGATTGTACATGAGCGTATGTCGTATTCTTTGTACAATTCAGTTCAACAATATTAAAATATATTAAAATAGTAAATCTAAAACTGATCACCTCATGCAAATATAATTTAGCATTGTTTATGTTAGTTAATTTGTTATGTTAGAAAAACATTCTCGTCAAAATATTGTAATATTCTAATGATACTGTAAAATATCTTTACAGTAAAATATTAAAAACTTGTAAAAACAGACGTTTACAGAGATACATATAGAAAACAAACCAATAATTAGTTGTGATGATAGTATTGCCAATTATTTGCTCAGGGGTCTAGGGGTTTAGGTACAGAGGTCAAAATCTTTGACACAATCAAGTTGGAGACGAAAAAGGTAACTACAGTACATGTATGTTTTCAGTGTTAATCAGATAATCAAAAATAATTCTACAAATGTCGAAAAACTGTTCTCATTTTAGTTAATTTGTGTGTAAACATAAAATATTGTGGTTTTCGTGTATTGTTTTGATGTTGTTAAAAATTGTGATTGGTTAAAAATTTAAACCAAACATTTTTATTTGTAACCTTTTTGTCAAATAATCAGAAAATGTACAAGGGGAATTATAATTTGATTTCTAATGTTTTCTGTGACCAGAGCAATGCTGAATGAGTAACATGCTCATCTTAACGTACATCTTTAATTAGTGCAAAAACTCAAAAAGATTATTCAGTGAATTTTGAAATGATATGAATAGTATGTTATAAAAGTAATGGTCAGTATTACGATGAAAAATATAAAATCTATTTTCAAATTATTTGACAAAATAGGTCGGTATGGTCATACGTTACGTGATATGACCAATAAAAAGTAAAAACACATAAAAATGAACCATTCACCAAGTCCTGTTTTAGTGAATCAGTAAATTCAGCAGACGACAAAAAAATCTGCAAAAATGGAAGAAGAAACATGAAGAATTTGTATTTGGAAAAACCAGAATAATTCCCCAAAACACATACAAGCACAAAAATACATTTGCATTTAATATGAAAAAAATGTAGGTAAGAAACCAGTTCAAAAATAGATATTGGTTCTTAAAAAGTAGTTGAGTTTGAAATTTGCTTGTACTGTTTTAAAAACGTGATTTTTCTTTCTGATTGTGATTATCTATTTGTTGTTAAAGTAGCGTGGGTCAGTTCAGGGGTGTGGAACACGATACAACGATGAAAAGTCAACAGTTTGTTTTCTTACAAAGATTCTAACATAATATCTCTTCTGGTCCTGAACAGTCTAAAAATCCAAAACACAACATACAGGTGCAAAATCCATAGCCATTTGCCTCTACTAGGTACATTGGCAACATAGTCTCCTGCATGAAAATATACAAGTGTTTGAAACATGTCTGAAAATATACAATCAATTGAAACATGTTTCGAAAAGATGGGTAAGCAGGTCTGAAAGCAGTGTTGCATTTCAAGTGGTCCAGGGTTAGAAGGAAAGGTTATTTGAGGAACAGAGCATGGCACTTTCCATCTTTCAGAAACGAGATCACCAAATAGTTTTGAGAGATATTTCTATTTGTGTTTCAGCATCAGGATGATATATTTGGAATATGAAGTGATTTTTAAGGTGTCAATAGTCACTCTTATAATATAAAATCTGTAGAAGTAAAATACGTGTTTGGTATTTTTATAAAAATAAAAATCAGTAAAAACGTCGCAGGATACGCCTCAAAAATCGAAAAATACTTGCTTGTTCCAAGAAGCCTGAAAAAAATCGAAAAATGCAAATTTTGTCAAAAACAAACCTGTGAATAAAGTATCAAATTAAACTTCTACGTGTAAAGAAATCCAAAAAATATGAAGTGCCATACTTTGTTGATTGTAAGGATGTCAGGTGATTAAAACGTCTATCTATAGAGTGAAACAAAGGCTTTGACAAATAGACATGGAGAGACTAATTTTATAATGGATTGATTCCACATTGAAGTCTCATATGAAAGTTTTGTACGGTATTGTTAAAGAAATAACTACTAAGTCCTACATTAGAATGATTATGCACTCAAGCACTAAATACGGCAGCTGAAATAGGCTCTGTTTAGATATTAGCAATCCTACTCTACAACTTGTAATACCAAGGATATTTCACGAATAGACATATTACTGCTAAGATGCCTAGATTACCACCAATCTTGTACATTCTTTCACATCAACTGAGAAATGAGAGTCGCACAACATGTAACGATCTCATTCGTTTCGTTTCTGTAATAGATGTTACAAGATGGTAGGATCCCAACACGTAGAGATTTGCTTTGGAAATACCTTGGTAATAGCTATTAGTGAAGATTGGTAAGAACACATTAATTACTAAAAAATCAAGATTTATTGAAATAGTATATTAGAAAATGGTAAAAGAACTTCTAGTTAGTGTCGGTTAATAAAATTAAAATCTAGAAATAATAATTATAAATTGTTATGCAAGAAGATAGGTGAGGCGTCGTTACAACCTCTGGCGACAATTATGCAGACCAAGCTTAGAATTAATAACTGAAATTGAATGAAAATAGACAAGTTAATGAGCGATGACACAGTATGTCCTAGAGCTTTCACATCTCATACAAATAAGGAATACAAAGCAGATGAGCAAAATTGTTAGCAAAAATTGACGAACAACCAAATTTTCAATCAAACATTATGTACAAACAAACAAACAAACAAACAAACAAACAAACACACAAACATAAAAGTACTTTCCATGTGAGAACCGAATCCATATATATAAAAAAAGACTGACCACCAAGAAAAACAAAGCATTCTACCATTCGTAAGCGTGTGCTGCGTAGTTTTTAGCATTGAATTTAGAATTTAACATGCCTTGATTACATCATCAGAAACCTAATTAATATTTATGCACGGTTTCAAATTGATACAATAGGTATAATAGTATAATTCCTTTCATATATATATATATACATACATATATATATATATACATATACATACATAAATGTATCATGTATGTATAATGTATCTACACACATGCATATGTGTGTGTGTATGACAGGACGTTGATAACCGTGAATGTTAAATATGTATTGGAATCAAAAAAGATGTATTTCTGGTTCACAGCATACTGATTACAAAAACGAATGTGTTCTGTTTTTAATGCATACATTTAACATAAATTGCTGATTGTGGAATAGAGGTATTTTCTGGCCAGATAACGGTTTGGACTTTTACAGGAATGCTCTACTTGCTTTTACACTAAATTCTCTCTAATGCCAACTAAAGCAGTTTGTTTTTTATATAAATATATATAATATATATAAATATGCTTTTAGTGGATTTTACACGACAAATAAATCACAGGAGTCTAAATCTAATGCTTTCCAAAAATCACAAACGAGCTATGTCATTCTAAGTATTACTTTACCAGCCCTGTTTATCTTTTGCACGATTGTTTGTTATCATTTTGAAATTTATTTGATCAATTCAATGTGATTTTCTCAACTTGACGAACTTTGTCAGATTATTCAATCAAGAAGTCTGCAAAGCATACACACTCGACAAATAACGAAGCACCAATATTACACCCATATGAATATGGTTCAGACTTTGATTAATTCAATTCAGTTCAGACTTTGATTAATTTAATTCTATTTTTATTTTTATAACCTCTAAATCGATTTAGAATCTCTTATATGATATTTATTTTTTTGAAACAAACTAGACTTTCTATGAATGATTGAAGCTTTCCCCCTCTCCAATCTAATAATAATTATAATAATAATGAGTTGCAACAGTTGAACCACGGGTAAGTTTTAGCGTTAAGCCTTACATAAAATCACTAACGTAGTGGCTTGCTTGTCATGCATATGTCAGATTACGCTGTGTACTGGCAATTAAAGACCTGCTTGTAACGTAAGTTGTATGCATCTTTAATAATCAATAGCGTATTAAGAAATTAAAAAGGATTAAGGATATTAAAAACATATTATGAGATTAAGTGGCAACTCTTTCTTGCCAAAACAAATTCAGCAATTATTAGTAACGCACTTCATATTTCATGAATACATAGAATACAAAATAAGACTGATTGTCTACCAACTCAAATTCTGACATTATTCCACGAAAATAAAATATATCTATTTTTTGGTTTGTTTTAGATTGATGATTCATTTTTAATATGAAATTATTGAAATTGATACCAGGGCTGGATAAGCGTTCCGTACATAATGTCACCAAACTTTGAATAAGTTACGTAACAAAATACAGTATTCGTGACTATTTATTATTAGATGAATTACCTCATAATCCCTCTTTTTCACTTCATGTTCCAAATCCCATTTCTGACCTTCACACATTAATACGCGCTCAAAATACTGCTTCACGAATTCCCTCAGGTCGTCTAAAATAAACAAAAGTATCATAGATAATCGCAATTTGGAAATTTGTTGAAAATTAAATAAAATGCTCACTCTTATTCCTCAATTGATTTTAATATGAATATCTTTCTTAATGAAAGCTGGGAGTTGAAAATAATATCCTTCATCAATAAAAATAGATTTTATTCATAAAAAACTTGTCTCGGTCGTATGTGCTTTTCACTGTCTTTTTTCTACCTAAATGTTAGACCTACTATTATTGACACTTTCCCAAACAAAAATTTTGCTTTATAATGCTAACGGGATATTATCTGAAGGCTGATTTTCTCCCTTTCTCAACTCTGTTTTCATAGAGAACTACATGATTGCATAGAAGTCAGTCAAACCAGACGTTATTTCTGCCAGTTTGAGAATGTAGGCATATACTTTAGATCTGAACTTTGGTGGACCGTCTAACGCAAAGTGACCGTGTTGAAATGTACCTGCAGATATGATTTGATATAAAGGGTATCGATAAAGTACGTATGTTTAAAATGTAAGGCGAATCAAGTGAACTTATTATAATAGTGAGTTAGAAATGATTCGAAAAGGACATTATAGTTACAAGCAAATGGTCGAAATAAAAGCACGAGACTTGACAGATATAATACGAACACCATGAAAAGAATTGCTTCAACATAGCTTACGATTCCATCGTTTAGCAAAGTTTGATATTGTAGGAAGAAGAGTGCACATTTAAAAGAATGAAATAATTTTATTATGAAATAGTTCCGCATCCCGTGTTAGGCTTCTTGACCTCGCATCCTGAAAAAAGAAAAGTATCAAGAAGATGAGGGACCAGGATGAAAGTCGAATCGGAGAAGAAAAGTTGCTAGTAGAAATCACATACGTAACGGAAGTGCGTGCGTGCATACAGTATTCCTCTATTGTACAAGGTTCATTTCATTCAATTTCGACTAGTCAAGAGTAGAATTGAATTTCACTTGAAAAGCGAGCAATAATAAAACTTTTTCAGACCTATTTTCACTTATAAAAATTACCTCGAATTGCTTCAATTTACTAGTTCTTTCAAGATCATATTTTTCTCCTTCAAGTTCATACATTTTATTGTAGTAAATCTTGCAAATAGTTTGAAGCTCGGCTAAAAAAAAATAAACACATAGAGAGGATGCGAAAGTAAGGACGAAAAGCTGTAAGCGTAAAGATAGTTGTAGGCTAATAGAAGAAAAGAAGAAATACGCCATGTTTTGCCTGTCGAAGACGAGTGAACACCACTGGCCCCCTGAAGTTGACATATTAGGAATGAGGTGAAGGAATGAGCAACAACAAAAGCCAAGGCAAAATAGATCAACAAAAATTATAACGTTTATCATTACTAAAGCGTTGTATTACCAAGATTTTAGTCAACTCGCGAGTTAGTACGATTGTTTACACGGTTCGATCTCTGAAAATACTAATAAACCATCTTTATCTCTACAGATTAGGATTATAAATATACTCAATAAAATAATGTTAATAGACTATGTTTTGTATTTTCTTTCTATCTGATTAATTTGTCATTAATTTCCCCAATTCTAGGAAACGGAATCAAACCTAATCTCCAGATGCGTGTTAAAATACTTGGTCCAAATCACTCTAGGCCTATAGCTTGAAGAGAATTAGAATTACACGTCTAAGAAGTTGTGGGCTAAAAATGTTGACAAATATTTTGACAAAATATAGACTACATGAGAACAGATTAGGCTATCAATTCAATAAATAACAATTAATATATCTACGAAATGATAATATTATCATGTAATGGACAAATCACCCATTTTGAAACTAAAATGGGTCTTGCAGACGTGAAAACTGTCATCTTTCTACAACATTGTATTAGAATGTATACAAAAATCTGTTCACGAAATTGTAGGGCGTATGAAAATTTAACTACTCATTGGATATACTTTTTTATGGGTCGTAATATTTACAAAGTAAATCGTTAAGAGCGATCAATAATGCTATTAATATAAATGGGTTTAATACATTCATAATATAAAGTAAAAATTATTGTTATTCCATTTTAATTGCGAATATAGCAGACGTATTTTCAAGATAAAGATTAAATGAAAAAGCGCATGATTTCAATAAATAATAAAATTATAATAATTATGAAAGCGCAAAAAATGTAGAAATGATAGCACCTCTTCCACTTTCTTGGCAACTTCATATTCCAAGTCGTATTTCGCGTCTTCGAGGCCTCCAATACGTTTATGATAGGCTGTGATGATAGCTTTGACAGCGGCTAGCGAGGAACAGATTAAGAGCAGTCATTTATGCTGTTTTGTACTTTTAATAGGTCCAATCCGAAGTCTATGCCGACCAATACGCTACATTGTCAAAGTAATGGGGTACAGCGTAGGTTTACCTAAACACCGGTTCGTAGCACAACAGAATTCTACTTTTCGAGGTGAGTACAATTAAGTCATGAATATTTCAATTATATTTAAAAGAATGTGTTAACCAAGATACTCGCACGATGAAGATGATCAATAACCGACAATTCCGACCGATAGAAAATAGAATACACATGAGAAACCTGTCTCTATCTGGATATGTGTGGACGACCTTAAAAAAGGTAAGAAAGGTGTACATTAACATGACAAGAACACGAAATATATTCAAAGTTGTAGAGAAGAAGAAGAAAACGTATAAAAATATTTTAGTCAAAAAAGCGAAAAACCGTACGTTTATAATTATATAAAAAATAAAAGAACATTCAAAGAATTGATTATGATTTTGTTGATTAATATTATCATCGCATTTGTGTAGCTTTGTTTGTGAATATTGTTTAATAATGCAGGCATTTTTGGCAGCTGTAATTAGCTTTGGTTGGTACCTCGTAGTCTTTCTTTTTAACGCAGTACTCGAGATCGTATTTCTCATCTTCCAAGGAGTTGATTCGCTCGTGATAATCTTTCAGCACACGTTTAATAGTTTCTGTCAAATGACACACATAGAAAATATGACATGAATCATTGCTGCAGGACTCATATACTCATTATGACAATGCTAGAAATAATTCCATCGTCTCGTACCTTGCAGACTTCAATGAACCTTTGGGAAGAAACGGGCATGTCAGAGTGTTGGGACAACCGGAGAGAACAACTGCAATTCTCATCAGAAGTAATAGTATTTCCTGAACTAGTCAACTCAAAATATTGTGCAATCACTGAATTGAGGTATTACCAATTTTATGAGTTGATGATTTTACGAGTCTATTGCACATATACCAAATATTGGTTGCAACGAATGGTCGAAACTTCTACATAAACCGGTAGACTGAACAGTCAAAGAAGTAAATTTAGTTCTCATAAAATCACAAGTAAATCACACGGTTGAAGTATCAGAATTGGATGTATCATTTGAGTAAACGTTATTCTTGGGAATTTCATTTGATATTAAATTCTGGCGAAGATCAACTCTGATTTGAAAAATGTAGAGATGAGTGTACAAATGAACAATGATAATAATTTCTGATTGAAGGGATGACTATCTGAGTGAATTGTGCCTGACTGACTACAAGAAGTGAACCCAGGTTTGTTTGACATTGTCAGCGGTTACTTTGTGGGTAATGTCAAATTATGTACAGAGAAGCTTCGTTCTTATATCACATTAGGAAGAAAACGGGGCACATTTTCATTCGATTATTTCAGCAACCAAAATCTGCATAAAAAAAGTACATGGTGATATCGTTTTTCGGCTATAAATAAACAGGATTTTCGTCGAAAATGTATCAATATAGAATGAATTTGATGATGGTAATAGTTGAAAACTGCTAATTAATGGGAAATGCACACACAGGTAATGTATAACTGAGACAATTGGTATTTCACCTAGCTCCACCTGGAAACAATTTTCTCTGGTTTCAGCAATTTAAATGTAAGTGGCTATAAATGTTGATTCTTGTCAAGATGTCGACCTTACCTTCATTAGCGTCTTCGATGTTCTTTGGCTTGCCGCAACGCTCCTCAATAATCCTCCTCCTCTCGGCGGCTTTCCTTTCCTGTTCCTTCTTCAACTCCTCAGCGGCTTTCTTCCTCAACAATAACTATAAAACAAAGAAAATCGTTAGGAATTAACGGACAAAACTGGAAATATTACATTTTAAACAATCTCTATAGAACGACCTGGTTACTTCGTGAAAACAGAGATTAGTATTACCGTAAGATCGAAAGTTTGAAGGTTCGTCTATTTATGAAATGAGTTTATATGCACATATAGTTTCGTTATATTTGTTGTAATTTCCTTGAAACTTGACTGAATCACAGTTTTACTGAATAACTTCAAACTTTACTAATACTTAAATGAGGTGAAAAAAATACTCAATGTCTGTAAACCATTTTGATTGAAAAACAGAAAAATTATTTTTACATTCACCCCTAAAATTTTATCCGCCGCTTGTATAGCTTTTATGATGAGTAGAATATGCTGATGTCTGTAGTAGTTACACAATTGACTATTATAATTCTATGTCATTCAACCTGAATCGAGTTGAATACCATAATTATTTTTCAACTCGATATTGAGTATTTACTGGATACTATTGGATACCAAGGCTAGGAATTTAAAAGAAACATTGTCTACTTACCCTGAGTTTCTTCTTCCTTTCGGGGGTCATGAAACCCTTCTTGGCCTTCTTGGCTTTGGAGGCTTCTTCCATCCGCTTGCGCACCTCAGCGCGCTTGCGGTCGATCTCAGCCTGTTTGGCTTTCTTTGCCTAAAATATCACAAACAAAACAAAGTGGTAACTATTATGAGAAATGATCATACCAATGATTAATTTAAAATAGGTCTTGTCAGTTTCTACATTCTTTTCATTTTGAGCATCCCATTATTTTTGAGTAAATCCATACTTCTAAATTATTACTGTTACAATATTGCTACTTATTTACTCAACCTTTGAAAAAGAATATTGATATTGGTATTCAAGTGGAAAGTCATTCAAAAAAGTATGTTTGTATGAAATTAGATTAAAGCTTTAAAGATTTAATTAGATTAAATTGGAGAACATTTGAAAAGCAAAATCTATCTGAAACCAAACTAATTTTTAATCTATTCGAAATGCGAATTGATATTTCTAGGATTTTTGTTATTTTGTTATCCATATATACTAATAATTGTAAAGGTTTGAATTTTCTCAGAAGTCACCCAGGTTGAACGCTTGCAAGCAAATCCATCCATAACTGCAAAAGAAAGAGAACGAAATTCAATTAGACAATTGATAAAAAGATAATATTGGAGTTTAGATAAGATTGTCATGCAGAATGAAAATAGATTTCTAAATTCAATCGAACAATTTAGAATTGAAATAGAGAGGACATGTAAATCAAATGATGATATCGAAAGGGTAACATTCAGAGTTTCAAGCTAAATGCTTGTCATGTAGAACTGAATCTGACAGGACATTTTTTCTCTGTTACATATAGGTATTGAGAATATTTAGATAATTGCAGCCTATATTTTGTTGTTGCATTTATTCTTGTAATGCAATATTTCTATTCCTTTCAGAAATCCTAATGAACTATTTGAATCGTGTATACAAACAAATTGATACAATTTTTACAGATGTTTCATGCTCAGCGATGTAAAAAGTGTGTAAATTTTTTTTTAATCAGTTAAATTGAACAGAAATGTTGCTATATTCAAAATTATCCATATATGATTATATATATATATATATATATATATATATATATATATATATATAATTATTCTTATTTCTTAATGGTTGCTTTTTTATTTTTCATAGATATTTGTTACACGAATAAGACTTTTCCAATTGTTTCAAAATGGTGTTTTGTGTTCTATGAGACTGCTGTAGAATAAACAATACAATCTGGGTTTGCACTATTCACATACATAGTCTGATATATGCACACAAATATGTATAATTAGATCACTTTTGAGCATACATCTCGCTGTTCAATAAGACAAAGTTCAAGAGCGCTTGAAGGTAATGAGCGAAATATAAGATTTCTGGTGAAAATACTTTTAATAACTAAAAAATTAAAAAGGGATGCAATTGTTACATCTATACAACTAAACCGCCTGCTATAGTGGTAGAAGTAGAACGTGCTTGCCATTTGGAGAACACTAGAACTTTGGTTCATCATTCTGTTAAAAGGGCATCACAACCCTGAAAATGAATTTTAATGACTAGGCCTAATGACGATATATATTTCCCCAATTTGAGAGAAAACTAAAAATCAACAACTTAATTTCATGTTTCTCTCCTCCAGAGACGATTCTGTATAGAAACATAAACAGAATCGTGTAATGTTCAAATCACGACTCAGAAAAAAGGTTGGGTCCTAGAGAAAAAATGAGTGATTTGTGATTTCTCAAATTGAATAAGGATTCCTAGTTTTCTCTAAAATTCGGGAGATAAATATTGTCATTATCAGCTAAAATCTAGTTTCAGGGTTGTGATGTCCTTTAAGATTTATTACCTTACAAACAGGCGATCTTTGCACTCTAAATCGCTTCTCATGCATCACTTAAGGCATTCAATTATTTCTCTCTATTATAATACAACTATTCTGATGGTTCGAATAGATGGATCTTTATAATTCTTACCCAAAACAGTGCAGTAGTATTTTGAATGACACTTACCTCACCTCATCGTCCGCCATTTTAATTCACGTGTGTATATGGACAAGGAATCCGACCTGAAACAATTAGAAAAACAAAATTAATATTCCGCTTTGAGGCTGACAAGGAAATATTTTCCTGCTATATCTGTATACGATCCTAAATGGCACCTGTTTCGTTCAACAACTACTTTTGAAAAGGGGTGTTAGTTTTTGGTCGAGTGGATGGCAGAGGTAAGAGGTTTGTAATAGGTCGAAAAAGAAAGTAAATGTTACGTCAACGAAATATTTTTTTGAAAAAGGATGTTTAAACCGGATCTAGACTATTATATCATTTCTCCAAGTCCGATTATGATAAAAACCAATACAATGCTAAATAAGTTATATACTGTATCGTGTCTTTTTAACAACAATCGGACTTTTGATTATTGTTTTTATTTCTCAATTGATTTCCATGTTAACAATTCAAATTTTTCAAACAACTGCTTTCGTGAGGACTAATATATAATAACAGTAGGTCATTAATGTGTTATATGTATTCAAATTTTCAGAGCATTTTAACTTGAATTAATAATTGTTTATTGAAATGATTGATCTTTGCATCATCCAAATAATAATATGAATATCTGGATAGTGTTACAAATTATCCACTGGTTTGCGAAAAGGCGTACAATATAGGCTAATCACGCGCATAGGAGGGCGTTTAAACAACTTTCCACCACTGCTAGGGCCCTACCACGAAAACATCAAATGATCGACCAAATCTTATATAAAATAAAATATAAAAATCATGGAAACTTTTAAATCAAAAAACATATCTACCTATCGTTTAAGTTTGTAGTTAAGTTAAACGAGTAATATAGTCGTATGTCGAACCGAAATAGCTGTGCGGCTGATGTACACGTCGGCGGCTAGCTCGCTTAAAATAGTCTACGAGAGCTGGCTTGGTAAACAGATACCTCGTCGCCAAATTTGGCCTGTCCGTTCCTCTACGATACGTTATTTCTAAAACGCGCTTGCTTGGCTGGCTGTACGGATTAGTTGAATCCAAGCGGTCTGTAACTGGGAGACGATAAAATACGACGTCTGGTGTGAGGAGGAAGAAGGGGAAGATGACGACATGACGTTTACTTCAATTCATAAAACGAGGATATTATGTATCCGTTATACTCAACTATTTCATAATTACTTAATTCAGGATTCAAGTATTGATCAGAATGGTTGAGTTGACCAGTTTCTATTTCATTATTGTTTCCCGTATTTCGTGTATTTTTTTTCATTCTCAGATGATAGATATAGAATTCAATGGTTCCATAGTAGCATTGCTTAATTGACAATATTCGTAGTTGGTATTTAAATTCAACATCATTTCATATTTTCATGGAAGTAATTTATTTCGGTATGAACAAATTAGATGAGTGAGAATTATAATAAATTGATAATAAAAGTATAGAAAATTGACAATGATTCAGTTCATTCCAATCTGTTACCGATAGATAATGGAATATAGATTATCCGTGATAATTAGTTAGTTCCACAATGCTTGTGAATGTAAAGAGCATCGCTGTACGAAATACCAAATATTGGCATGTACTTGATCTGGCTGGTGACTCATGATTTGTCCACTGAACTCAATAGCTCAGTAGCCACCCACACTCCACATTCAATTTGATTATCGAAATATTTTGTTGGAGTTAGTAAAATAAACTCAACCAGATTACAAGCGTGACGAAGATCGTTGACAAAGCACTCAATATTCTAGTTGTGATAAAAATTGGCGAATTACTTGAATAATTCTTCAATCCGGTTGTGAATGAGATACATTCTTGAATGAATAAATTTTCAATTGATGAAATTTGACTTAAATCCATTTCTCCATAAAAGTAAAAAGCACAATCGCTAGAATACATTTCTTAAGAACTCCTACTCATTTGCTTGGTATTATTGCAACGTGATGCAATTCTATTCTTCCTAACATTATTTCATTATTTTGCGAATTAGAAATGGAAAATGCAGTAGGTAGACCTATTTTAAGAAAAATACAAAAACACGATTTGAAGTTACACCATGAAAATAGTGACTTTTTAATGAAGTAAAACTGCATCGGAATTAGAAATGGTGAAAACTTTAGAAGGTCAGTATAGTTACTAACATCCTCTTTGCCATCTGGCAATCACACCCACTCTTCCGTTTTGAATATGGCTTCTTTCGAATACGACGGTCAGACAAAACCAACTTCTTTCAGCAGTTATTCATTCAATCGATCTAAACTCACTGTTCAAAAAGTAAAATGAAGATTTTCTGCGACGATATTAAAAAAAAACAGATTACATTCGATTTCCGAGTTATTTGTATGAATGGTAGCGTTGATTGGTATTGATGCGACGAACACTTTTTGAAAATAAATATTAAACACATGTCAGAAATATCAATAAAACTAGAAATACACTATCACAATTGTGTCGAAAAGACAGCGATAACAAACATGAAATTGAATAACTCAGAATTGTTAGATTATTCGTATCGGTATAACTTTTCCAGCTCTCGTAGATTATTGTATCATTCAGTCACTTAAATATTATTGTTGAATTAGTGTAAATGAAGAATCCATAATTACCTGTTAGAAGAATATGAAGGAACTGGATTTGACTAGTCAGTCCAACGTTCTACACCTGACTGTGAACGAATCTCAGACCAAAACTATTACTAAACACACTAACCGATAGGTTAATACCGTACCACGTGACGGCGATAGAATGATCCCATTGGCTAAGATAATTATAGCAACAAACGTCGCCTTTACCGCATCCCTAACGGACAAAAATATCTTATTTCTGAAAGAGTATCCCTGGGAGCCAGGACAAAGATGTTTATATGCAAGGAAATGTAATTCGATTTCATGGTATTTCAGGCTATTCCCTCATTTTATTGAACTATGGAATAATCGTAGAATCAAAAGTGGTAAATTTGTTTCGTCTGCCATCTTTAGTGGGTGAGAAACGCAGTCGAATTGTTCTGTTGTACTTGTACCTATAACAGTAACACGTTTCTAAAAGGGAGAATAATGTCAGGGACAATCAAACTACCTGGCTTACTGTTCACATATACAAACATACACACACACACGCACTAATACAAATTTCCATACTGATACAGTGATACTTTTGTAAGCTCATGTCAAATTTTGATTCTTGTATGTACCTAGGCTACTGTTGAATAAAATGATAATAATAATGAAGATAATGATGGTGATGATGATGATGTATACGTCTGTATGCTTTCAAATGAATGATCATAATGTATTAGCAAAATTTCATATATGTATATATAAATATATAAATATAAGTATATATATATGGTTTATGAAAATGATCAAAGATCGATTACCGCCTGAATCGATCCTGAAATTGAAAGCTCGATATTTGTAATTGTTTTTTATTCAGTTTTATCAGAACATTTTTATAATAACTAATTTAGAACTGAAGTGTTATTTTTGGTTTCTTTGCAAGCTCTATGAGGTCATACAGCAGTTGTACTAATAAATAAGATCTATTCAAAAAAGTTATTTCCCTATTGATGGCCGATGATCTTGATTCCTACTCCGACAGAAACTTCATTCATTAGGTTGATCTCACAATACATAGTGTATATAATTGAAACTTATCAAGAGCCCATGAGATGTCGATTGAGCGAAACTTTAATTTTTTCCTGCCAATTTCTGAACAGTATGAGGTATCAAAATTTGGACTTATTTTTTTTTCTAATTATTCTCATTACTACAATTAGTCATTAGTTCTTTAATTTCACTTATTTTTCATAAGTACTGTAATGTAATGTGAATCCTGTGTTATGCATCTGAGTACATGTGATTTGTTTGTACTTGTATAGTGATAAATGTTGAATAATAAAAAAAAATCTATATATATATTTATGTATTCGTTATTTATGTATGTATATATACATATATATATATATATATATATATATATATATATATATATTTATTTATTTATTCATTCATTATTTATGTACTTATATATATATACATATATAGGCCTATATATATATATATATATATGTATATACATATAAACACACACATTATATATGGGATGTTGCTAATACAATACGATTGTTTTTATCGAAGCATACAGACGGTAACGAATTTGAGTGCGATCATTGATTGGTCGCCGAGGTGTCATCTATAGGCCTACCCGTGATGTTTTGTCCCTCGTGATATATTTCCACGACAGTTTTGCCGTTTTCTTTTGTCGTCGACATTTTTTAATCGATAGAATGATTCAGATCCGTTTGTCTCACGCTGCTTGCTTGCATCCATTACGGTTGTCTTAAAAAGGAGGTTTTTCTCAAAAGATCATTCAAAAGCACGAGAAGAAAACTTGTTGGTTTTGAGAGACGTGACATTGACAATAGATTTTTCAAACTGAAATACTTCTGCTCAATCTATAATTGGATTCACTTTAAAGTTTAAACATAATCACACAGCATTGTGTATGCCTAAATCGAATAGACGGATGTCATTTTGTTGGATTCATATTTGATTTTCGGGTAGATCTCTTCGACTTTTTTCCGTGATCATTTTCAAGATTAAAATTACAATGTTTACATAGAAAAGCAAAAGAAAAAAAATCCTCTTGACAAACTTCTTCGATGTTATAGCCACTAGATGGCTCCAATAGTGTATTTCTATTTGCTATTCGTTCGTACGTGTAGTCAGTTTTCATCATTCTTGTTTACGTGAGTTGAGTTAGTGTCCGAAAATAGAGTGTCACATTGTTTTGATTTTTGTTAGTTTTAGATCCAGCAAAGTTGTAGCCAAAGTACGCGCGCTGTTTTAGGTGCTGTAGCTAAGAATGTGAATCTCGATTCAGTATACACTGTCAAAAGTTGATAGTACACTATAATTATCTAAGAAAGATGACGAAAATGCCTGTTTCGCTTGGATACCAACTATCGAACAAATATAAATAGACGATCAAAATATTTCAACAGTTACTCAGTTAACCTATTATCAACAATTAACTGTATTGTTCAAATTTCTCTCATGCATTCCAAATATGTAATACACATTGCATTAATTAAAATGTGTTAAACATGAGAAGTGTACGAGACAAACATGTTTCTTTACGTGGCTCCTCCACATAATCATTTGATCTACTTTCGAGCCGTTGCCGGATTTCGCATCTCCTAATAAATGATCAGGTTTTAACTATGCCAAAGCGAACCAAACACATAGTCTGGCGCCCAACGCTTTAGTACCAGTGGCTGTGCTCCAACCCACCGCCACTGTATCACGTGCCCCCTCGCATTCTGACGCTTATGCTGTGACGTCATTGGATACTTCAACAAGGCAGGTAGCTATGGCAACATGGTAACTGTGGACAACATGGGATTGTGGTTAGATAGTTGTCGACGTCGCCACATAGAGTGAGCGAAGTACATCACTTCGTCTCGCACTGTCATGGTGTTGAAAATTAAGTCATTATAGACTGGTAGAAATCGTTGTCAAACATGGGATACTTTTATGATCATAAAAATTAATGTCTGAAATCTGAATAAACAATAGAGAATACGCCAAGCTTAGAAAAAATTATACTGAAAGAACACTATATCACTGACGGGTTCATGAGAGAGTGAGGATACAGATACTATGTAACTTTTAACAAAGAATTGGGAAAATGTTCAAAAAGCGTGAACACGTATTTCAGATATTCACTGTGAAAAATGCACTGGAATAATTGACATACCGGTGATACATGGAGGATGATGTTCGTCAGGAAGGTGATAGATTTTGTGAGATCAATGATACTCCATGCTAGATGGAACCAATAGAAAGGTGATCAACCTAAGCAATCGTAATGACAGCTGCAAAGCCTCAACTCAGTGCAGCCCAGTCTTGTACAGTAATAAAAGATGTAATGAATGGTGCACGGTTCTCACTAACGAAGATAAACAAAAGACACAAGCTACAGTACGTTTTGTACAATAAAGATTGAGAAGCTCAAGATGTACTAGTGCCAGAAGCCAAACATTTTTTTATAAACCTAGTGCGTTTGTCAAGGAGAAACTAGTAATTGGGAGAACTAAATACTTGAAAGACTTTTCTTTGACCAAGTTACCAATCCATTTCATTTAAAATTCTTATCACCAATGTACCATGCAGCAACTTGGAAATATCACTGATGATATTTCACTTGGTTTTAGTTCCAGGTGTATTTAATCTCCCATAGAATGTGATACAGCAGCAATTATTTAATAATAATAATAATAAAAATATATGGTTTTTGTCAATTATTCGATTTCACATTGTAAAATATCCGACATGTCAATGATATAATATTAGAAGATAATTAAAACTATAATTAATCCCTATCGCGATGTCCTGAATAATGATTTCTTAATTGGAATTCTAAATATATATATGGTCTAAAATTCTGGATGGAATATATATTATTCTGGAATATATATATGGTCTGAAATTGGAATGGTTTCTCTTGAATAAGCTTTTGCAGTATAATAACATTTATCTATCAAAAAACCTTTCAATTCACATTTAAAAGCTGGGTCTGATAATTGTTTTAAAAATAATGTCTGAATGATAATATGATAGTGCTTATGGTCTACTGGCGAGAATCAAGGCTGACTGTGATTGTATAGACTATAAAAGGTGACACAAGCTGATTTGGTATAATCATGGCCATTTGAATCTTGTATTGCTTATCTGTTTTTACAAGTATATTATTTTTCTGTGGAAGTTCCGCTCAGGTGTGGTTGGAGTGGCTTAAGTCATCAACGAATAACATACTGCTGACCAGCTGTTGAACATTGGAAGATATTTAGTTATTCCCCTCTGAGCGTCCATTCCCAATTAAATTACGTTATTAAGTAACAATTAGCACGTCTTATTATCGTACATTTTTTTCAAAAGGCTCTTCATTAGTTAACAAAATAAATTGTACACTGAACATGAATCCACAAAACCCTAAAAGGGTTTAACTGTGGGATAAGTTCACATGAAAATAAATCGAATAATGAATGGACATTTTTTTTAAATAATATGTTCCTGAAAAAAATTTAAAAAAATAATGAACCTCATTACAAATCTGAATGTTATGGATTGAAAAATTGAAAAAGATACGCAATGAATTGAGAACAAGAATTTGTTTTTTCAACCTATCAACCCAATCTTTCACAACTGGTAAAAGAACAAAATACAAATAAGCAAAATAGCAGTTATACTTTTAAGTTGATAGTAGGGCCTAATGCAGATAAACATATAAACTTCATTAATTTGAATGAGGTGAAGTACGTATCCAAAAATCTATAGTCATTAAAAGTCGTTGATAGTAGAGATGGGCCACTCTGTAACACATCTTTTAACAGAACTATAAAAACAGAACTAGAACTATGTTTTGAAGAAAGGTAGCGTCAATTAGAATAATCAACGAATTTCTAGGAATCAGATTGAACTTTATTCATAAAATCATATTGTTAGGATATAAGTCGAAAATCAAGCGACTATATGATCGTTAAAAAAGTATTCAGTCTTTGATTTACTAATGATTTCAAAAAAGAAATTTGTTCTGTCCGTATTCCAACAAGTCCATGCAACTTGACCTGCATACCCATTGTGACCGATATGACTGTGTTTGAGGCCAGGGGTAGACAGAGGAGAGGAGCCAAAAAGAGAAATAAGACTCAAACTCCTGACGTATTTATCGATGACGTCAGAGCGAGCTACCCCGCTCCGCGCCCCTTCCTTCACAACATACCCCCTCACTCCCCACCCTAACAATCCATAAAGGCTGTTAAACATGGATCTATGACGTACGTGCATCTCAACTTTGAAACTACGCAAATAGCTGGAAAATAACAACATAAATAATAAAATAATTACTAAACAATGAGCATCAAAGTTCAAATTCGTATGTGTCTATTCTTTTTTTAGCTTATTGTGAAAATTTAGTTCATGTTATTTTATTAGTTTAGCGACCAAACCATTTCTTCACAGGCTAGGTAATTTTTGGATGACATTGAAAAAATCTCACGAAATGATCTTTCTACAGTACGACATACTTGTGGCCACAATATTTTTTTCGAAAATTAAATTTAAATTTAAATCAAATCACATTAAACCAATAATGTCATCACATACCCTGCAATTGGAGTGCGTATACACATTGTTTTCTAGTTTTGGTGCGTATAATGGTGCTGATAGGTGTAGCTGATCGACTACTTACGTGACTGCAACCGTACATAGGAGATCCGGACCGTCATTCAGGAGACCAGGGTTCGATTCCCGCTGTGGTCAATCATCTTTAAAAAAGTTTTTAGTGGTTTCCCACTGCCGTTGAGGTTCACAGGGATTGTTAATTTTGAGCAGGCTACGACCGACTCATATCTCCTATCCAAAACACCTAATAAAATAACATTTCATCTCATCTTCTAATCATCACATTCATCATTCCGACGCCAATAGATCATCATTATAGTCATCATTATAGTGAACATGAATGAATAAATAAATGAAGATGAACGTGAATAAAAGAAGATGATACTGTTAACATCTCATTATAAAGCTTCATACACAATATAAGTTCAGATTTTTCTCATTTTGTTACTTTTCTCGAACCTATAGGCCTATAGAGATATGCGGTTGATATATTCATCGAGTGGAGCCTATTGTTTATAACGATATTTGATAAATAGGAAGAAATTCTAGTTGTACCAGAGGTATTGATCAGAGGTATTATAATGGAATTGAATAATTTTCTCCAATTTCCAAAATGAAAACAATTTATTTCGAATTTTTTTTTTGTACATAAAAAATGTGCTATATGTCAGTTTCAGATTCAGCAGTAGATTAAGTAGAATTCACTTGTTCTTATTCAAAGTTCTATTGACGATTTTAAAACAATATAGCCTCCTTCAAATAGAATGATCTCTATTCTATGAACAACTTGATCACCACCAAATGAAATGAATAAATGGATAATCAATAAATCAATACATTATCAAATGAATGAATAAATAAATTATTGAATTAAAGAATAAATGAACTCATTAATGAAATGATGAATGGATAATTGAATGAATTGAAAAACGAATGAAATAATCGACAAATGAATGAATAAATGAATGAATGAATATATGAATAAATTAATAAATCAATAAATGATTGTATAAATAGATGAATAAATGAATGAATGAATGGATCATAAATAGATGAATGAATGAATGAATGAATGAATAAATAGATTAATAGATGGATAAGTAGATGAATGCATAGATGAATGAGAGAATAATGAATGAATGAGTGTATGACTAGAGGGATGAATACATTTAAAAAAATGAATTAATGGATGAATGAATGGATAGATAATGAATGAATGAATAAATATATGAATAATTTAATAAATAAATGAATAAATAAATGAAAGAATGGATAAATGGATGAATTAATAAATGAATAAATGAACGAATGAATTAGAATAAATAAATGAATGAATGGATAAGCGAATGAATGAATAACGTACCGGTTTCTATTTGCAACTCATCCTGAAACAAACCATTCAACAATGCACGCTTTCTGCCAATTATGGAATTTTAAAAATTATTCAAGATTATAAGATCAAAGTTCTCTCTCTCTCTCTCTCTCTCTCTCTCTCAGATTTCACTCGACAATATAGCACTGACTAAGGTAACATTCATCACATTCAAACATGTTTTAAAAAATTAGTATCGAAACAACGTCTGGTGACAATTTGGTGGAAGTGCCATAGGAATGGGCACTTCCACCAAAATTTCTCAACATCATTTTTAAGATCGACAAAAAGTATCTTTAATCTTCCATTTACTTTCTCTCTTCAGCAGTATTACGATAGTTTAGGTCATACTGCACAGATCCCCTTGCCCCTCTCTCCTCTCTCTCTCCTTCCCCTGGAAGCGCACATGGGGTGATATTACAACAATCAATGCACTGACGTCATCGCGACTGTGGACCAATCACGAACAGCCTCCATTCACGCAGGATCTGTTGTCACATCTCTCTCTTTCTCTTTCTCTCTTCTCTCTCACTTTTCCTCGAGCAGAGTCCTGTCTTTCGCTTGTTTCGAATATTCAGTCTATCCCGTCGTTCATCCTGTGTGGCAGACTAGCCCGCCGCAAAGCGCTCCTCAAACAGTTGGACAGCAAAACTCTCGTACGTCTAGTATTTTTTAATCACTACACGGCTCAACTAAGGACGATAACCAGAATTATACATGATTATTTGGAAATGTAGTTTCTTTAGGCTTTCTAGAAAGCCAATTAAAATTGTCAAAACTTTTTAAAAAATACAACGAAGTGTTCAGAATAACCATGTTTATATACTCAATATTTTGATTATATTTTAATTGCATCTTTAAAATGATATATAATGGCAAATATTATTTTAATTGGACAGAAAATGAAATCTGAAAAAATTCTCTAACGTAAGCAATTTTTCTGTTAATAACGATCCCCACCTGATCTCTGTTTACATTTTTTCATTTGAGAATAATTTGCATTTTCCATCCAATCGAATTAAAAATTATTTTTGTCAAAATCTCATAAATATATGTGGTGAGATAAAAGGAGTTTCTAGCGCCGATTGAAATTTGACAGAATTTTTTTTTTATATATATATATATATATATATATATATATATATATGTATGTATACACACACTCACTGTTATAAGATGCAAATACTATGCAGACATATAACAAATCTAACAAAGTACTTGTATAACGGTTCATAGAGTTTATAATACTATATTGCTAATTTTTGTTTGAAAGTTTTCGCCGTCATTAGTTGGATGGTGATCTTGGAGTTGACAATACTACTACTGCTATTACTGCAGTACTCGTCAGCAGTACCCCACAAAACAACAGACACGACGAGAAGAGAAAAAGAGAAAAATAGGTGAGCAGCAGAGTATAACTTTGTGTTTCTTATTGCATGGTGATGATTCTTTTCATTTTTATTCTATAGTTTTTCATTTTTGTTCTATAGTTTTTCATTTTTATTCTTTACACAATGTTTCATCATTTGTAATAATCCAAGCTCCATATATAATGTAAAATCCAGCTTTACAATATATACTTGAAATGTATGATATACCAACCAACACTTTCACAACTTTAGTTCTGTAGACTCGAGTACTCTTCAATGTCATACAATACATTTTCTGTAAGGTACCTGTAGATTATGTTCTTTTCATCACTAAAATAAGTGTGACGTATATAGAGGTGATTCCTAAATGGCAGATATGTTTCCATTCCGTTGGTCTGACATTTGGTAGTCTGAATTACATCAAAATAGTATACGTCCAACACTTTGTCATAACAGTTCAAATTATTATATGTTAAATCAAACAGTACAAATTCTTATGTTGAATCAAACTGTGCAATGATTTATATAATACAAATTTTGCACTTATGAATATAGAGCTATCCATGTATGATTTTACTGATCTTATTTACATATGATTTCAAGTTTGTTCAAGTTTTAATTTCATTGTCTAGGTTCATATTAGGTTGAAACTTTTGTGATATAATATTTGAATTATTTATATTGTTGATGGTCGTGTCATGATGAATTGTGTTTTATATGCAAGCATATTTTTTTCTGATTTCCTGTTATTTATTTCATATTTTTATTGTAGTTGAACACCAATATTGGCTAATCTGTATAGTGAATAGTACGCCTACCTATGCGCCTACTCTTGTATCTGTTAGAATTGTGAGATGGAGACGACCTCGACCTAATGTACGTAATCATTCTAGAACGAGGAAAACAACAAAAACAGGATGATCGAATAAATGGTGGGATTTGAACCCGGGTCTTCTGAAACACGGTTCAGAGTGCCATCAGCAGATTCACCCGTCTCAGTTCGGTAATAAATCGCTTACCTTTATCTAGAGGTTACTTTTGCATACTTCTGCATACAAACAGCATTGGAAAAAAAAAAATCTGCCAACCTTGATGTCCAACATTTTCATGTATGACACTTCTAGTCTGAATCGAGTCATGTGGAGATGCTTGTCTATATTTTTTTTCAATCTCTTTAATAATTCCACATATTTACACATACGGTGGCATTCACTTGATAATTTCCACAAATCCTTATAAGGGCTACACTGTGGGTTTTCAACTTGGATAATACATTAAAACCTGTCCTACTTCGTACATATTTGTATGAATTCAAGTCAATTGATTCGAGCATCTGAAATTTAAAATAATATATATATAATGGACTATAGATCTACTTATAGATCTAAGACGATAGTATGTAGATGTTTGATTAGTGAAAAAAGTGGCAAACTATTATATCATATTGAATTGAATATAGGCCTATAATATATTGATTATATAATTATAATCATCAATATATATATTAATATTATTTTCATTCGGATATTTGTTTATTTCATTCCAAAAAACATATACATTCAAATGATAACTAATGTAATGAATAGAAATTCAATGGATGATGAAACTCAATCACAGAGTTGGAAACAATTACACAATGATTCAAATTTACATAAACATTTATTCTTTCTGTTGTATATTACACAAATTTATAAATACATTATCACGTAATCAGTGAAAAATAAAAAGTAGAAAAGACAACATCAATATAATAAATACGCATATAGCTGAAGTAATGATATGAACTAGAAGATTCGATTGAAATCATCCGATAGGATTCGATACATTACGCTAAATATAATATTCATCTATGTCATAATGCTCATATGGTCACAATGTAAGAGGTAGAGTATAGAGAAGTAACCTATTTTATTGGAAAAAAAGCTCACATTCAACATTGGATAAATGAAGTTGATATTTAAAATTTTTATATAGTTCTAATTGAGATAGAAGCCAATAAGAATGGCCATACAGTGTGCCAGTCCGAATTGATACCTATCACAATGCAGGAAAACAGTCACCATCACTCGATTTCAACAAATCTCGTCACATGAATGGAGAGTCTGTGAGGAGGAAAGAAGAAATTGCAGCATCTTCAGAATATGATTTCAGAAAACGGGTATACATTCGTGAGAAAGTTGTGCTAAAAACACTCAGATAATGTTTCGCAATACAGTCAGCATATGCATAGAGCGATATATGGATAATATATCAACATTTATAACTATAAGTTCATTCACAGACAAGAGGTGAGTAACTGACGCAATAGACATAGACAATTATCCAAACAATTTTAACGGAGAGAATGATGAATAATAAAGTACACGAGTTGGACGAAGGTTGGCCTGCAATTAAAAAGTCGAGGAAGCTTCCTACAAAAAAAGACATAAGTAACCAATTCAGACAAATTACAACACTGATTGCACGTAGGCATTTCGAGTTCACACAACATATCTCAACCTGCGAAGATGCATCATAAGAAGATGGTGGTGCCGGGTTAGTGATCAAATTCAATGGAAACCTCAATCATAAAAACTAATACAAGTTGATTATTGACTACAAAATGTTTATGTTGATTGTGTGTTGTATTTTCCATGTTGATAGTTACGGGAACAACATGTATCCTAGGCTACTGTAAGAATCAGTCGAAATAGCCAAGCACTAGGGATGACAGGGAGAGTTTACCATCTGCCTGGAAACCTGTTCTCGGAACTAACGCAGTTCAGGACCATGATAGTAAATAGCTAATAATTTGAAATGTCGAGTATTGCACTACGATTTCATCAAGTTCTCACTCAGCATCGGATGTGCAGGACCATGATAGTAAATAGCTAATAATTTGAAATGTCGAGTATTGCACTACGATTTCATCAAGTTCTCACTCAGCATCGGATGTGAAACACGAATGTTAGCAAGGAGGTAAATGGCAAGAACAATCGTTCAACCTCTAACCCTGCTGGATAGCGCAGCAACAAGCAACAGAAAATGTAGGGGCCCACTATAAAACGAACTACACATATAAATATATTTGTGTGTGTGTGTGTGTCATGACTGTCAGCTTCTTACGATCGTTGTCCTAAATTGCATTAATTCCCAGCCCAGGTCCCTGTTCTGGGGACGTCATCCCTAGTGACTGAGTATTTTGACGTGTTCTCACAGTAGCCTTTGTAACATGGTGTTTTTGTGACTATAAACATGGACCTATGAAAATGAATTTTCAATTAAAACCAACTCTGATCTCGGATTAAGGTTTAATTGTGATTTTCATTGATTTTGGACGCAAACCCGGCACCTCCACCTTCACTTGCGTCTTCTCTGCTCATATATATATGTATAGGCCTATATATGTGTGTGTATATATGTATTGAATAATGGTGTCTAGCATAGTATCAGTGTTTATTTTGTCAATGGTTATAGAATTACCTCGAGCTGTGAATACTTAACAGACTTGTCACGTTTTTTGTGGCTTATTATGAAGATTTTCATTCAGGGTTTTCATTTTCCCATCTTCATCTTTCAGTTTCATCCATCACCACAACTGCCTATAGCTCAGCTGGCCTGGTCTATTTAACTTGGCTGGTTCCATGTAGCGGACAGTTGATCACTATAATCTCTACATTGTGATCTATCATTGAATTGCCTAAGATTAGACCACAGCTTGTATTTAGGTTTGCCAGATTTCATGCGGATTTATTCTCTGATAGACTTGTGCTAGGATCTAGAGATATATGTTACTCCGCCTCATTACCACACATTACTTTCTTTTCCCTTTCCTATCGTTTCGTTTTACACATCATTTCTGTACATAATGCGGTTAACCAACCAATTCGTTGATCCATCTTTTATCTATCCCTAATCCAACAATTCCTCTTATTCAGCTATTAGATGTAGGCCGGATTTCTAGTGTTTTAGTATTTTGGTACCAATATAGGCCTATACCAAATATGGTATCAATATATCTGGTACCAATAGATACCCATAACCTTTGGCACAACGGTATCCTCACTTCTAGCTCAAATTACTTTGCTCAAGTTCAGAAACACGTATACCCGAAAGAACGATAGTAATGGGGGATGTTTATTTGAATTTTCAACCATGATTATGATGTTTTTATATTTAGGCCTATATATATATATATATATATATATATATATATATATGTATATCTGTTATGTGTATACATACATACATACATACATGTGTATACATAATAAGTGTTCTTCTTATTGCCATAAAGGTACGGCAAGCTCAAATATTATAAATTTGCCAACATAAATAACAATTCAGCTTATGTCTATTTATTACTATAGTTCGACACACATTCAATAAGTGTAGGGATCGAAAACCACAACAGTAATAATACAAAGGATGCCTTTTTTGTAGGTCCTGTGTATACTTGTTGAAACCAAGATGGCGTCCACCAACTAGTTGACTTGACCACTCGAGGATTAGAAAGGAACATGGGAATCACTGGTTTTTGGTAAGTTTATACGATATAATTAACACTAGAGATATTACAAACATCAACTATTCCGATTAAATTATAATCATCGCATAATACACTCCATTCCAACTATGAAGAAACAACATATAGCTGGAAACTGGTATTAAAAGGTTATATGTATGTGATCTCTCAACGTGTTCAGTATACATCAGTACCGTATCTAAAAGTATTCAATGTAGGAAAATACTCCTAGATTTACTTCTCTTGTATTAATTTGGGGCAGTTATGTTTCGAATAATATTTTACACGTGCAGTCATAGATATGTTATTTATTGGAGATGATAGCCCGTGGACAAACCCCATCTTAACTTCACTAATAAATAAGATAATTATACCATACCACTAACCTTGAAGGTTCATCGTATAAGCACTTGGTGCTGTATATGTACGGGTAAGGTAATTTGTCTGAAGTCTTCATGTAGGCCTATGACTAAATAGTCTTCTTCATTTTATTAAATGCAGCTGAAGACAAAGTTTTCAGGTGAAGGTGCACTTACTAAAATAACGAAGACTATAGGTCTACCACGTGTTGTATCACAAGATCGAGTGATTCAGTAAAACAGGTTTATAAATACGATTAACTTTTTCCTTCGATTGTTTAGACCTACATGTAGGTCTACGTTTGGGGGAGTGTGTGCCTATACGATGGAAATATGTAGGCCTACAATTGGGAAAATGTATGGTTTACAATAAGGAAGTTTGGGCCTATATTTTGGGAAGGATTAAACAATTTGATTATGTAAAAACTGCGTTCGTTAATATTACCTAAGAGTAACCAGCCGAGGAATTTATTTAAAAAATTAAAATCCTTGAGAATAATAGTAAAATTGTATTACTTCCGGATTGGGAAGACGAAACGTGCAGGTAGCACTTTCCTTATGGATGAAATAATCTCGGATTTGACATTCAAATCGATTCAGTAGTTTGAACTGTAGCAGAGTTCTTGGATTTCGTCGTAAGAAGGAAAAGAATGACATCGAAAGCGTACGATTTTTATATTGTTAGGCCTATATCTATAATAAAGGTGGCTGATTTGACAAAACTTGATAGGTTATATTTTGGGAGTATTGTTCAAAGTTGTTACGTCAATAAGGATGTGTCTATCAGTGGCGTCGTTATTCGTTCAATTCTAGTTTCAGGTTTGTGATGTCCTTAATCCTTCAACTATTTCCTTCTACTGTACAGGCCTAAACTTGGGTCTGCGTTTGGTAGAGTGTATACCTATATATACGATGGAAATGTGTAGACCTACATTTGGGAAACTGTATAAAGTAAATAGGGAAGTTTGGGCCTATATTTTGGGTAAGATATGAGTAACCATACAGCCGAGGTATGTATTAAAAAAAATCGTTGGAAATTATTATAAAATTGTATTAATTCCGGATTGGGAAGAAGAAACGTACAGATGGCACTTTTCTTATAGATGATACACTCTCGGATTTTTCATCCAAATCGGTTTAGTGAAAAAGTAATCTTTTAGTTTGATTTTAATTCTTAATAGTTATTACACATATTAGAAGATTGAATGTATCTGTCGCAATTTCTAGTATTATGACAATGTTCAGCAATGATTCTAAATTGCGCATAGAAAAGTGATTATTTGTAATGAAAATGAATTTATGAAGTTGCCTACAGTTAAAAGAAAATGACACGACATTGTCACTCAGATTGTTGGGTATAATTATTTTTGAAATTAGATTCTGTATATTTAAAAAAAAAAAGGATATAATTTTGTGGTGGAACCCTATATGATGAACATATTCTCTACCCTAAAATAGATTCGAATAACGAAAAATACATTGATTTAAGAATGGTAAATTTTATAGCATATGACTTCAGTATATTTATACTCAAAATACATAACTGAGCAGATCTCAATCGTCTACAAATGCTACCTATATGTAGATATCCCGTTTGAAATGGTTATCTATTATCACTTGAGATTATGTAGGGCGAAATTGGGTTTCAATTTTAACTTAGCAATCACACCTTGCCTCTATAGTGGATCTATATCCACCCGGGAATTTAAATAATAATAATAATAATATTGATTATTATTATGATGGTAACGATAGTGATATCTTCTCCAATTCTCACATTTGAAGTTCAATCTGCATAGTTTACATCTTCAATTCCCACTAAGACACATTGAGTGAAAATTGATGCTTGACTGTGGGATGAATAAATATGTAAGATAATATAGCATTGTGAATCACGAAGATCACAGGATAGTAAAGTAAAGTAAATATTAGTGATATTTTGAAAATTGCAAATTCTCTATTTGCAAAAACCAAAAACTCCAAATTATTCAAAACAATATCCGAGTAATAATGTAAATAATACAAAAATATGTACTACACATTCTAATTCGTGGAAAATACCAATACAGATAAAAGTTACATCCTTTTCGTTCGAAAATATAAATATTGATATCTTGAAAATTCAGAACAGTTGTAAATAATGATAATAACAATAATGACAATAACAATTAATAGAACATCTATAGGCCTACATATAAACTATGAAAATATATAAAAAATATTTATGAAATAATATTGATGAACCTAATACTGATACGAAATATAAAACAGAAACATCACCATATTTGAATATATTTAATGTGATATGATGAATATTAAATAAAAAATCGAATTTTTGGGGAAAAAATGAGTTTTATTATTTTGAACATGTCATCAGTTCTATAGCTCAGGGTGTAATACAAAAATTTGTAAAGCATATTCAATAATGGATTATTCATTAATAAACCTAACACATGGTGAGGAATATTGTTGAAATTAGTCGGTACAGCTGCACTAAGCTGTTTGCTGCCGTATGCATTTATATGAGGAGGAATGTTACATATAGTATATTGTTTTCCAAATATAGGCCAACTGTACTTATCGTAGAAGTACTTAAGAAAAATGAATCTATCTATATTCAAATAGTTCAATAAATGGTAGGAAGCTGCAATATTGTTGAAAATAGTTTATTGAATCAGAAATACTTGTATTCATATGAAATTTCACAAGTTTATCGTTCTATTGCTACTGATTTATATGCAATCTCATTAAATTGCATAACAATTTCTCGACAGATCAATTATTAATATTAATTGAATGGCAAGACTTATGGATATTCTAATTAAATGATAACCTGCCCAATAGTAAGAACAAAACTACGGCAAGTTTCAAGTGTTTGAAATAATTTGTGTGGAATTCCTCCAGGTCACAATCGTTTCTATTATTTTACCGGAACACGAGAAAAACGGGATACAAATATGTATACATATATATAAATATATTGTAAAATAATAATAGAATAATAATACAAATAATAATAATATTATAGTAGAAAATAAAATACGAATAGAATAAAATGAATATGTAAAAAGTAGACATTATATATTATATAATATACTAATAATGATAATGAAAATTATGATCTTATCAATATTTGTAATAATGGCATCTCATTAGAATATCATGGTTTCAAAATTCATTTGGAATTCTGGATGGAGGGTGTGAGGGAGGTTCAGCATGCATAGCAATAGCTATGTGATGACGTCGAGCACCCGCTCTCCCCTTCCACTGAAACCCTTAAACGTTTGAACCAATCAGAAAGGGGGTTACATCGTGTTAAGGGAGTTTCTATGACGCAGGCTTTAGAGAATGACGCTGTAAGAGTGACGTGAAAGTATATCCATCTCATTCACACCCTCGGAGTCTGGATTAGATGAAAATACACTGGAAAGCTCGACGCTGGTCGTGTTTGGGGACGAATAACATAAAATTGTTATTTCAGTGGGGAGTCAGTAAATGTGGCTCACAAACATGAATAATTCGAATCTTTTTCTTAGGAATTTCTTGCCGTTCAACGAAGTAAAGTTTGGTAGCATTGAAGTGTTGATAAGTTTCAATGATTGTAAATCGATTGAATGCATCATGTTTTCATGTTCAACATGTTTATCAACATGTTCTGGTTTTGTAATAATAATTATAAGAACTTATACTCATAATTCATAATATCTTTTCAAATATTCGTTGTAATAATTAGGTGACAATATCTTTTGAGCAAGAACTTTTTAGGCTGTTTGGAAAATTTTTAAGAAATACAAGTTGTATTCCAAACACAAACTAACACAAAATGAAAAAGATAATCATACTCAATATGGTAAAATTATTGGGTACCCAAAGGTGATAAAAATATTAAGTGATAAGCTAGCAATTATACTATAGGCGTTGTGATAATGGAAAGAAAAAATGCGCTATTTATCTATGTGCACTAAGTACCTTGAAAATCAACAACTAATAATGCAATTCAAACGTTTACAATTTGACCAACACGATCCTCTGTTTCCTCCAACTCCAAAGAAGAATATTATATAGGAAGACTAACCTGGGAAGAAAACAATAACAATGCAATGAACTGAAATATTATAATTGTCTTATAAACTTGTAAATAATAATCTAAAATCTTTGGGAAATGCAGATAAACGCGATGTAGATTTGAACATTCGAATATTTTGGTAGCTTATAGTCGTGTTATACGTATAGTAAATCTCGTTCTGAAAAATCAATTTACCCTCAGAATACAAATAACGATGATTTTTAATTGGTAATATTGGTAGACGACATTCTTCTTTCGTGAATAACAAGTATACTCCTGATCACGTGATAGCGCGTCATAGTTCCGATTACACAAGCAGTTCAACTGAATTATTATTATTTTTATAGGACTTCATTTATTTTTGGGTGCAGTGGGTTACATGACAGAAAGTACAGAGGATACTATTTACATTAGAGTGGAACAATAAAACAATAAATTAAACAAAAATAAATCGGCAAGGTTCAGATATGTAATGCATCTGCTCTTTCATCTAACCTTGTACCTAGAATATGAAGAAGAATTGAACAAAGTCAACTATAATTTTACAAATTGAAAAGAAAATGGAACAGAGTTAACAGATTGGAACTATATCAAAGATAATTTTCCAAAATTATCTCCGAATTTTGCTTCACTAAAAGTTGGTTCTTATAATACTGATTTGTATAGCCCAAAGGATTTTAACAATTCTAATAAAATTGGGGTAGCTTGTTACATCTTCTTGGGCCAATTGGAGTATTCATGGTGAATAGAGATAGGATGTTAATGATAGACCTAAAAAACTGTGAAATATCACATATAATATATGATGCACTAAAAATCTATAAATATCTAAAAAATGACTGAGAATGTGACCTTAAAAATCAAGAAAAGGGTAAAATATTCAATATTATTGATCTTTTATTGATTTTAAAGATACACAACTTCTTTCAAATTATATTTTTTCAAAGTATATTCAAAACAATTAAATATTCAGAATATTTAGTTTTCAAACTGACATTTTAGAGTGGATACGGTATGACAAATAAAATTCGAAACTCAAGTTTGACAATATGGCAATATGAATTGAATAATACACGAATATTACGTTCCAGCAAAACATTGTCGAAATATGCATTTATTTATATGCAAAAAAAAGTTTTTCATTTTTTACGTGAGAAATCCATGAAACTTATTCATATTTTAATGAGCACTATAATCAAGTACATGTTACAAATGATATCATGTCACTGACATCCTTCCCTGGTTATCAATTATTAATACATCAGTTTTAAGGATTGCCTTAATGAGAAAATAACAAATACATACATAAAACCATTTATATTCTTCGTTACGTTTTTCGACCTCGGTTTGAAACCATTTCCCTTCTTCCTACTTCAATCTTTGAAATGTATTATAACTGTATGGATAAGATGTGTACATGGTAATAAATAAAAACTCTTACTTATATCGCCACTATTTCAAATATTTTATATATTTCTTACTATCGATATTATTTTATCACTGTATTTGAGTAGAATACTATTTTACGTACCTTTCTAAATGTTGACAAACACATTATTTATCGATTCATATTGAATACGTTTGTATTTGTATAACTATTATACATAGGCCTATTGTATTTTCATATACTATTTGTATATATATATACACATATGCTAATATATATATATATATATATATATATATATATATATATATATATATATATATATATATATATATATATATATATATATATATTTTGACTATAGCTATATATTATATACATGACCTGTGAAAATCTATTTGGATTATTTAATTATTAATGTATTCAATTTATCAATGAAAAAGAATAATCAATTGACTATTAAGTAGCCCTATATAGATGAGTACATGAAACCACATGTGATCAGTCGGGAATAATACAAGGTATATTATACCTATTATTATTATTTGAATCATTTTTGTCATTATTTAGAGAACAAAAAAGGTAAACAGTGTATAAACGTTGAAAAATGTTGGAAAATGTTGGATGTTGAGCCCTAGCTAACATGTTTATGAATATTGGGCTAAATAATAAAACTATATAGCAAGTTATTTAAGCTTGATTTTATTTGATATTTCAATAAAGTATGTCTATAGGCCTATGGTTGAAGTAAGTGAAGTTTCTGTATTATATTTCGTAATGATATAGGAATTTGTTGAGTTTGATATTTGTTATGATTATTAAGTATATGAAGTTCTGATATTAATATTCATAATTATTATGAATTTTTACGATATCAATATTTGTTTTCGTACCAAAAGGATTAGTTATATTTTTCCATCTTTCAATCTGACAAGTTCGTTGTACTGTTGGGTCCGCATATTAGAGATAACTTCAAGTTAAGAATACCCCACTGAAAGTAAATATTAGGCCTACACTTCAAAACAGAGACGTTCAATCATAACACGACCAGTGTGTATGCTCAAATTATCAATACATTGGATCAGAAGATTTGACAATCATTTTACTACGTACTTCAAATACTTTGAATATATTCAATACTACAAACGTGGATAGTTCGAACTTAATCAAAAAGTGAAAAACGTCCCATTTTTTGAATATTTCAAATTATGGTTTTACGAAAATAAATATTTTCAAACAAACTTTCTGTGTTGTTATGTTGGATGTTTTTAAAAACAATAATTCGACCGATTTCTCCATCTCTATAAAATGTTGAACCATTTTGATTTTGTCTTCCTCTCCCTTTCTCTCTCTCCGAGAAAAGCGATTTCTTTTTTGTACGTATACGCTCTGCTGCTGTGTTTCGGTAGGGGTTGAAAAACGTCACAGTTGACGTCATTGCACCCGTATCTACGTCACAGACCCTTAAAATAACACCCCTAACATGTATATATAGAACGTCCTGTACGCGTGCAAGGTCTTTCTGACGTCATTCACGAACCCTTTTTAGGTCAACGCGATGTTGCCGGATCGTTGCACGTGCACCAATCCAGCCCTTACTTCCCCAGCTCAATGAAATCTACCCTCCATTCTAGAAACTGACTTGAATGAATTTCGACGAGCTTGATTCACTTAACCTACATTCAGGTTTGATTGATTCAAAAATAAATTTTAAATATCCCTTTTTTTTAAATTTACTTATTAATTGGATTGATGAAAACTGTTCTTTTTCATTCAACAAATTATATAATAAGAGTTTTTGATACGTGAGCCCAGTCTTCAGGCAACGGAGGAAGAGTTGAAAAATAATTGTAATTCGATTTTCTACGAAGAAAAAGAAGAACGAAGAATATCTAGTTCTGAAATGAAGTAGATTATTGGTATAATTATTTACAAATTTTATTTATTTATTTATTATGTCTTATCATCATAGGCGAGGTTCGGTCGCATGCCCGCTCTCCCACTCTACCTATTTAAAACACACAATATACATTTTGAACAAAGAATAAACAAACAGCAAAAAAGTTTTACACAAAACTAAACCATAGAATTATATTATGATAATTTTCAATAGATAATGGAATAATATTAATATTTCAATAATAATAGATGCCGAGTTGTAACACAGAGATTATTCACAATTGAGCTATACGTATTGCTACAACAATTGAATCATATTCGTTTTAGCAAACTTGAAACGAAATGATCAATAAGTAGGGCCTACATTCGATAGCGATCGTATGTTTGATTTTGGCGTTCCAAATTATTTGCGGTATCCGTCTTTATGAGTTTATATGATATAAATGCTTAGAATTAATCTTAAAAATTCATCTTCAAGAGTATAATCACAAATGTACACATTAAATCTATAAAACTAATTATCAATACAGAACCCAATGTTACATATATTACATTGGGTAACATCTGTACATCTGGGTAACATCTGAAATAACAGAGCAATATACAAGAGAAGAAATCATAAAAACATTCGGATAGCAAAAAAACAATCGATGAGAAAAGGTGTTGTTGCCAATAATTCACATCAGAAATAATACAAAAACAAGGTAAATAATAAGTTATATATTATGAAAAATATTGGAAAAATAAATACCAAATTGATAGCCTAACGACATAAATGAATACTCTTGATATACAGCTCTGAAATAACGACTTCTCTTCTCGTGAGGTGTTATCACCAGTAAGAACTCTTCTCTGGTACCTTTTGTTTCTTCTTCTGTTCTCCCCATTTCTTCGCGGTAATAATTACGAGAGATGTGACAGTTTTTCAACTGTCCGTCAAACAAATTATATCTTATTTTGATTTTAATGCTACTTAACGACCCCACCAACAGCTAGGTTATGCGGGGGTACGAATGAGCTGCACATAATGAAACGATGAAGGGATGACAGGTGGAAGGACTTTTACAAAAACCCATGCCTTTTGCGGGACTCGAACCCACGCCCAACCTGACAATTCAGTTCCTATCGCACTGCGATAGTTGATTTCAGACTCTTCGTATCTCTTAATAATATTATATTTACTCAATCTCTAATCTCCAGCTTCCTAGAAAAATGAAAATAAGTGGTGTATTATGATATAGAGGGAAAATATAGACTTGGTATCTTCGAAGTCGATGGTGTGACTATTTTCTGAACTGTGGAGGGGTAGAGCAGAATATTTGAATTGTTGAGTAAAACTGCGTTCATGTTCATTCTGTCTTGTACTGTTTTCCTGGAAGTTTTTCCTATAAATGTCTTTTCATAATATTTAAGAATCGAAAACCTCGAGAATATCACTATGGATACGGCAAATTATTCAGAAATATATATATATATATATATATAAGTTATGTATTTATTTTTATGTATATATACATAACATTTAACTCTGTTATATCATAAATATGTGAAGGAGGAATTAACTGAGAAAACTTTTTTAACATTCTCCATGAATAACATATTCTTATTAGTTCAATGAGAATGTAACTAGTGTTCACAGTGATTAAAGTATGAAAGGTATGATCCACTGGTTCTTCTTCTGGAACAATATTATACGAGGGTCATAATTGAATAATATTCAATATACAATACGGTACTGAATGATACAATATAGTCAGTTTAGTAACCATTCAATTTGGAGTCACAAATCACTGAAATCAGTTAATATTTAGTATCGTTTATGGGTGGGTGCGAGAATAGGCCTATATCATCAGAGCTGTCCTCTATCCTGATACGTGAATAATAAAATGGAAGTGGGAAGAAAAGTGGGCACCTAGAGGGTAACAGAAAGATGGGGAAAGTGAAAGATATATGTATATGCATGCATATATAATCGCTGAGCTGGGAGATACTATTGATACCTATTATGGCCTATACACAATGAAAAATTAATAGATAAAAAAATCTCATTTCACTACGAACGTATGCAACAATTACAGCTTGTTTAATTTTATAAAAGAAAACAAGAAACTTCTAATCCAGAGCACATCATATAAGACTGTCTTTGTGCATGCGTCACTGCTCACCCCCTAGCGCTGGTGTGTGCGTCATCGTCTACTATGATGTCAAACAACCTTGTGTGATGTCATTATTCAGTACTTCGGTCGCGAACGTATAATATCATTCTACATGAAATTAATTAGTATTGTGAATCGCCTTCGTATCAAATAGCCTTTACATAGCTCAACCACTAATTTAACTTCACAATTTTCAATCTCATTTTATCATTTAAGTGGTTGTAACAAATGGAAACTAGGGTTGTTATATTATGTAACATTCTGATAAACTTCATATCACAAAATGTATTATTGGCGATTGGGTACCACCTATAATCCGGTAGAATTAATTTTAATTTGATATTGTATAATAATCCAATTGACAATATCCGTAGGCCCATATCATATATTAGCTTGTTCGGCTCTAAGCTGTAGACTATGCCTATACTCACTAACGTAGTAGTCATCTTCACTACTAAGTTATATCTTATTATGAATGATATAATACGTCGTGAAAGCTTGCAGGACTTACATTAAATTATCTATAAATAATCAGTAGAATGATCTGAATTAGTGCTCTATTCCTTGCCACATAGCTTACTATTAATGCATAAGTAGGCCTACTCCTTACTGGAAATTCATCCACAAAAATAACGTATGAACATACGTACGGTGGGGATGAATATAAAATAGACAACGTAAGATTGATTGCTTAATCTATTACTTTGCTTAATTAGATAACAACCACATGCTGAGATTAATTTAAAAATGGTTCAAGTCGTATGTACTTTATTGTCAAAACATTATTGTTTAACACCGTACTAAGAGCCGGTTTTACCAACTGAGGATTAGAGTATTATAAGCTAGAATTAGTGACTCAACTTGTTGTCAGTCACCCTTGGTTACGTACGTTATTTCGTACCTTAAGGACATCACAACCCTAAAACTAGATTTTATTGATTGATGTCGATATTAACTTCCCTTATTTCATAGAGAACTAGAAATCATCATCTCAATTTCAGATATAATAACGAATTTATTTGTCCTCCTCGACTCGCCCATTTTCTGAGTCGTGACGTAGACATTACTCGATTCTGTTTATGTTTCTATACAGGATCGGTAATGCCCACGTCATGAATCACGGTCTCTGGAGGAACAAAAAATCAATTTTAATTTCTGAAATTGAGCTGATGATTTCTAGTTTTCGCTCAAATTAAGGCAACAAATATCCTCATTATTCATTCAAATCTAGTTTCAGGATTGTGATGTCCTTTGACTAATAATCAACTAATCCATACTCAATCATCAGTCGGTACCATAGAGCTTTTACATCCGCCTTTCATACTTATAATAAATAGATTGTTCAAACGAATATATGTGTTGAAATAATTTAAGATGAATGGACATTATGGTGATCTTTGTATTATTCTTGTGAGATTTTACCTATTCAAATTCATTGATAATTGAAGAATGACCGACTTGAAAGTTGACAAGACCTAAAAAGTTCCATTCTGGGTGACTCAAGTGATAATACAAACTTTATACCAATTTATAATATAATATCAGTCAATTAATCAGACCTGAAGAGAGCGTACATAACTGAACATAACAAACACACAAAAAAAAATCCTCAAGTCACATTGAGACATCTTTTCGTTTTATAAAATAATATTGTCCTCCCAAAAACAATTTTGTATCTTATGTTTTGAACATGTCAATATAATAGTCACAGTGATATCAACTAAACCCTATACATAAAAGACTACAACGTACCGATATGTAAGTAAATGAGTAGATGGGTCCCACAAGCACGATATTCTGTCTGCTACCTGGTATCGAACCCGGCCAATTCGAGTATCACTTGCGAATAGACTGACTATTGCCTTGTGACCTCGGTCAGCAGTTAGTCAGCTAGACAAGACCTAATATGGCAGCCATATAGTACAGTGAGGGGGGGTGGTTAGGCATACAGGTACGGGGATGGAAATGTAACCCTTAATCCTTCCAAACGAGACCCTATAGGTATTAAGTCCATCAGTAGAGGACATTCACAACAGAAAATTGAAATCATACTAGTGCCCCGTCATAAAACCCCTTCCTTCTCCACAATCGCTCGTTCAAAAGTGCACTGTTTTATTGGAGATTTGTTCACTTGATATATTACCGATAATACCACAATAACTATGCTTTTATTGTTGTATACTTTTTTTATATTACTTCAAGTGCTCATCACTTTTTTCACGTCATTTCGAAAGAATGCTCAACTTCAATAATATGTATTATGAAGAGGTAGGAAGGAATAGGATTTGACAGATCTACAATCTGCAGTTTTCCAGGCAGTTGAGGGCAAAACATAAAAATCATAGTTCTTTTTATCACAAGACATGTATTTTAGTGATCTTGACCACCCAAAAAAGAATTGTAGGGTTAAAATTGCTAGTTGAGCATAGAATGTTAACTGAAAACGTACAATTTCATCATCATAATATTACATTTTGTGAATCCGTTTCTACTTTTAAACCAAATTCGGACCCAATGTCGGAGTAGACATTTTGTCGATAATTTTGTTTTTCAGTTCAATATGTTTTGAATAAAGTGTTTCTGTTTAAACGATTTCTGTAGGTTTTGTTGAAAATTGTTTAACATTTTTGAATTGTTTATTGTCGATTAATACAAATCCATTCAAAATCAAATGTCATATCAGTTTTGATAAACCACCACCTTTAAATGTATGCATGTTCAACAAAATCGCCATAGGCAGAATTATTTCACTTTATCACCGTATTTGAAATATTCAAAATTCATATTATTATTCATTGCACTGAAATTTGGCATCCGTAGCTACAATAGGCCTACATTGTAAACCCGATGCGTGCTAAAACAAACCCCTACACGAGGACTAGATGAGGACTAAGTGAGCACTCGATACTGCATGTCAACAAATAAAATATGTCTCTTCACTGGGATCTGTCAACATGGTTGTTTTGGTATAGGCCTATAGGTAAATTATCTGCTATTTTTTAAAACACTGTTTTTACTATTGTATTTATCGCGGTCAACAGTGAGAATTATCTACACTGATTGATTTCTTTATACGAAATTAGAATGTTCGATTTGTTAGTCAAATGTGATTAAACAAAATTCAGACGTACGATATCGATAAAATCTATCGATGCATCCAGCACATCTGAAATTTGATTCTACTCGAATTTGAATGTTTTTTATTCGATATACTCGCTGTCGAAACAATTATCGTAATCGAATGGAAAAATAGTAAAATAACTGAAACAAGAAATAACCAAGAAAGAGCAACTCTAAAAATTTATAAAATTATACTGTCAGAAAAATAATTATCATACGAGTACCTCCGATTTAGCGTTTAAACTACCAATGATATACATGATCAAGACTTATAGCTTCCAATCTCACATTTAAAAAATTGGATTCTATACGGATTGAATATTACACATTTCGTTATATTTTGATCAATTCCGCATATTAAATTTTCAATATCGTTTACAGTTTCTATATCGAACGGCAACCTTAATTATTTGATTAAAAAAGTATGCAATCCGAATCTTCTCCAAGGTCCTAGTCCTAGTTTGAGTACTTCCGCCCGTTGTCTGGCTGTCATTTCAACTGACACGTGAAATGCATAATTTTTCATAATTTTTAAATAAAATATGTACATTGATCAAGCGACAAATGTGAGGCTCTTTTCGGGACTGTAAAACACCGACCATTTGCCTATAGCCGACTAGCATGCACATAATACCTGTTATAATATGGTTTCTCTTCATTTCCCGTTCGGTAACCTGAACTGAAGAATTAGGCTTATTAGTGTTCGAAAAGAGCCGTACTTGTTAAATGTAGGCATTTGGAGGGGATGGAAGCAACCTTAGGAATGAAGCTCTATAAGGAGTAGAAAAAGGGATAAAACCGACGTGTGTTTAGCAATCACTATCAGTCGAAGGTTGTACTTCATTTATCGAACATCGAGGTATGTGGTAGAAGAAACAGACAAATTTAACCCGAGTGATTTCAACTAGGTCTATTGTTTACTGTGCTATTTGTGAGGTGCCGATTGGTACATCTTACGATCGTGCATGTCTAACTAGAATCATCGTTAACATTGTGTTTGTGTATATTAGAAATATTGTAGAACTTGATATCCAGTTAATTTCTTCGAATATTTCGATTGTGTGATTTTTTAATATGACTATCATTCAGTGCGAGTAAATTTTGTCAACTGTTAACAGTTTGGTTATGACTTGAAGATTTGTAGAATATGCTGTTTTGATTGGAACAAATAATTCTCGTCAACCACACACAGTTATACAAGAGTTGCTTGGCTCAGTAGTTGCAAGCATTTCAATTCAGAGTAATCAACACATTGATTTAATCATCAAATCTGGAATATTTTAATTATTATTATAATACAGATTAAAAATTGCTCTACGTGCTATAGCTGATCTAGTTTTCTGTATAATTATCGGTAATTATATTTTGTCTAATTGAAACATAATTTAAAAGTAGCCTATAGATTTCAACATCTTTTATTGTTTAATTTATTAATTTAAGAGATATGCACGTTGATAGTGGTAAATAGTTGTTCAAGACTGAGCAGATCATTGTTTCTCAGATGTTTTCAAAATATTAAATTGTAAGTCAGCTTGTAGCATTTTCATACCATTCTAATTTGAAACTGTCTCTTCTAGTTTCCTATACCTAGATAATTTTGTAATGGCATTTATTATCTTTTCTAGATACAGATAACTCTTTATCAAAAGAAAAGTTAAAGTTAACAATAATTGCAATTTACAAATTACATTAAGAAAACCTTAAGGTATTAGTAATTGCAAATTACAGAAACTGCAAATAAATAATGTGAACTTGTTATAAGTAATCGCAACTAAACCCATAGTCACATTCTTCTCTATGTATCTACACAAAATTGAATTTTAGGTTGTAAGTATTTGAAAAAATGGGGAGATACCGTACTCTGGTATTGAGTATTTGAAATACAAATGAATTCCTGTTCTGGTCTGCCAATGGGAAACTCGTTATGTACTACGATAGGCCAACATTGTCCACTTTGGTTGCTCATCCAATAAGAAGACTGCGAAGAACGGAGTGGACCGAACGAATCTCATTGCAGCTGCTGGCCACTGCACAAGATTGGCTAAGGAAAACTCTTGTGCGTGTGACAGCGGCTATTGTGAGATTCTTCATACATCATGAGATCTACATAGGACATGGGGAAAAAACATCTACTGAACATTACTCGGAAGTTCAATAAGGTTACAGATTTACTAATGAGAGAAGTGAGAGGGTAATGAACATGTTCGGATACAAATGCTTGTGGTCACATAAAATGGTATTTTCCGAAATTATTATTTAAATAAAATCTATATATTAATACTGCTAATTTGTGGAGTGTGCACATACATTGTCTGCTAGTTTTAGTGCATATAATGTCAGTAAATTTTCTTAAGGATGCATTTTAATGTAGATTGAATGGCCACTTTATGTGACTGTGAGTGGACATAATTTATCAGTTTAGACATAGTGAATAATTGATGAGTGAATAGAATATATTGGTAACCATAATTGTATGATTGACTATTGTTTTATTGTATGGTGAAGTATCTAGGTGAGTATGGCAGTATTTACTCAAGAATCAAATTAAAGTAGACTTGGGGCCGGTTGTACGAACTTTTGTAAAGTTTTAATTAGCTAATTATTAGTTGTAGTAGAAAATAAGATAACCGAGGGTGAACAAGTTAATGCGCTATTCATCAGTTTGTATGACTGGCTCATATTAAAATATTCCAATTAATTGTAGTTGATAATTACAAACATTTATTGTTGTTTTATCTTACAGACAGCTTTAGTTCATGAGGTAAACCAATTTCAAAAACTTCTAATTGAACTTCAACAGTCCTGTCAGATGTTGTTTGTAAACATCAATCATATATCACCCACTTATTTGTACCCCCCAAAAAAACCTTGCTGTTGGTTAGTGGAGATTACAAATCAATAGCCGCCCTCGGTAGCTCAGTCAGTTGTGGCACCGCTTCAGAAACTGAAGTCATCGTTGGGTGTGGGTTCGAGTCCTGCATAAGGCATGGGTTTTTTTGTGAACGTCCTTCCACTTATCATCAATTCATAGTTTCATAACCATCTGCTCATTCATACCCCCATATAATCTAGCTGTTGATGGGGTCATTAGGCAGACAATAATAATCATCGCAATCACAAACTAATAATCATTAATGTAAAACATAAAATAAGTCATACCTTCAAATTATACAAATAATTTGTCACTTCATCAAATATTTTAATTGGGCAAAAGTTGAAGTACCATCAGCATTTTCCATTTAATCAAGTACTGTGGCTATAATTGGATGAGCGATAGCGAAGACTTCCATTCTACTCTGAAGGAGCTTTGTCTATTTTGTTTGTTTGTAAGCACTGCACAGGTCGCACGAAACGAACATAATCAACATGAAGATTTTTCTGGATTCACAGACTCATGCACCTTAGAACTGTGTAGATTTGGGTAAAATCGGTTGGACCATTTCTGAAAAACATCATCACAAAGTTTCTAAAAACCTCATAACATTAGGCTGGGCAAGAAAATGAGCCATATGAATTATTGATTATTTGAAGTGGTGTCTTTGGGTAATGCATTACCTGGCAATATGAAATACCTAATTATGGAAAATAGCGTGTATGAATCTCACGAAAGGCCAACCAAGAGCTGTTGCATCAAGGTCAACTTTGCATAATTGTCCTTACTTTTTTCACTTTTCCTCCAAAAGTCATGACGCATGCCGTAGAATCTAAAAGATACCGCTTCTTCCATGTATGCCACCTTCACTTTCATTGTATTGAGAAAAACAACCATTACAATTATAAATGAATTGACGAGTATTTTCATATAAGTTCCGACTGTAATGCACAATTTTCAAAATGATCAATTGAAATTTAGACATTGCACTCGCTTAGTGAAAATAATTTTCGTTTTTCCTACCATGCCTTATTATTCACTCTTCGTAGTGGTAATTGCTACACTTCTACTCGCAACTAATCTAGTCCCAACAAAGAGATTAATAAATTACGAGGAGCCCACCAGTAAGGATGCTGGATATGCAGCATATACATGCTCATAAAAAAAGTAAATAAATAACTCGGGAGATGTGCAAAAATGAAAGGTTTATTCATAACGTACAAGATAGGACTAAATTAAATGAATGGAAAAATCAACTTAATAAATGACACCTTGCGCATTTCTGGGCAGACTGATAACAAACAAGACTATATACAGTGAAACCTCTACATATCGTTTCCGCAACCAGTTTCCCGCTCCCATAATTGATTTTGTCGTCCCACACGCCCATATAACCAATATTATTTTTTTTCTGGATGACCAGTTTTCTCCATGTACTATTAAAAACAATGTCCAGAGGTTTTACTGTATTAAGAAACATTAAAAATGAAAAGATACGTTGATTGAAATAACATCTAAAAATATGTCATACGCAATACATATTCAGACAGCCATACAACTTCCTGTTGAACAATACACCATTTCTACAATAGAAACGACCAAGTTCACGTGACTTTGCATGCAGCTTTATAGCTTGAAACTCAGCATGGTTGAGAAGCAGTTACCTTTTGACGGCAGTTGATAAACATTACAATATTACTAAACTGTGTAGATGAATAGGCCTAGTAAAATCCCAATCATAGATCTTGTTGAATGGCAGCAGACAATCACATGCTGTGACGAAATATTATAGCTTGAACCAAACAGTATCAGTGTTTTTTAGGGATGGGAAACAGTTTCACAAAGACATTATACACTACATTTAAAGAATGTAGAGTTTAAAATAAAATACAAGATGGTACTGCTTGTACAACAGTACAAGTACAGAAAACACTATAGTTAACCAAGATTCTACCAACATTGATAATAACAATGGGTAGAACATGAACTTGGTTCAAATGAAACACAGTATCATTTTCGGATGATAGAATAAAGCGTGGGTAGAATAAAGCGTGGCAGCATTTTAAATAGCAGTCGAGTCAATAAAATAAATTTGCCAACCAAAAATAGGAAGTAAAGTTGGAACACTACCGCCAAAAATTGGTAGTCCAACAGTAATGAGCAGTAACTAATAACTAGTGAAAAACACATACATACACACTAGATGTGGTTCTGTACCGCCAATAATTGGTAGACCAACATTGTAATCCAAATTCAAACTCTTTACTTTGCCAGGCAAAATTTGACAAAAATTGAGCTTATATTCATGTTGCACGCAGATAGTCAGTGTGCATTAATGTTTGCAAAAAACAAACAGCAAAAAAATGAAAACACAAGTATGGAAAATAAAACGAAATAATGTAAAACAATACATTTTAAACCTCACAAATTTGTACATATTGTTTGCAAAGCAGAATTACTACTGTAATAGTACAATGCTGACAACGGACCCTCGTATGGCCTGACTAATACTGTACACTTTCTTAAAGGATGCATTGTACACTTTGTAGTTTGTAACAGTTGATAAAGGCCAAGATCTTAGATGGATACTATAATACTTATTTAGGCATATACAACTTGTGGGTATCTTTGTGTTCTGTCAACCACTGATTCAAACGCTTTGTACTTTCGCCAGGTAGCGAACACTAATTAGTGCTGATATGTACTTATTACAATATGATATGAATCAAGGACCATTGGTAAGTTTTCAGCAATTGGCCAATTCACGCAACGGTTGGGCCGCTCCCGGAGATTGCTGACGGGCAGGGCTGTTTTCCTTCATTTTCGATGCCAACGGTGCAATCAAACGTCGGCCTTTCTCGCTTGTAGGATTCTTACGAGTCAATGTAGCAACATCCAATCTCAAAGACTTGATGGTTTTTTCTTTCAGACGCAACTCCGCTTCAGCCTTTTCAAGATCCTTCAATAGAAACATGAATAATTAATTAAATGATCATAGCAAAGTTTTGGTACCGGTACCAGTATTGAGACGAGGCTAAAATTTTCAAATGTATGCCTAAAACTCATTCACAGTTATATAGACAATAGTACCGGTATTAATAATTATTATGTTAGGAACCAAGGGTTCACTTTGAGCAATGAGCATTTAGAGCACAAGAAAAGATATGAGCCGAAGAAACACGTGATGATTGTATGTTGCCAGCTGCTCAACCCCAGTGTACAATATGTACTAGTAGCATTTCGACATCCGTCATGCATGCAAATCCGAAAATTCTTTTTTTTTTGCAGAACTACGTAGGACCAATTACACGCAACTACAATCAAAGTGATAAGGAATATGACCAGTACGTCAATTTTTCTAACCTGCTTCAGCTCCAAATTGTGCTCTTTCAAGTTCACAACATGACGAATCTTCTGTTTGTGGTTTTGATGTCCCAAGATGGCAGCATACTTCAACGACAAGTCCTTGACTTCGTGGTCGGCAGCTTCTTTACGGCTCTCCATCAAACCGCGTTCGGCTTCGTACTCTTCCAACTGCTGACGGAACGGACCAATTAATGATTCCATCTCGTAATAACGGCGTTCCCAGTCCGAAGATCTCTTCATTTTAGCATCAGATTCATTGGCAGATGAAATTGCTGATTGTAGTTTAGTGTTTTTGACAGAAATCTCAGCTTGAAGAGACTCTATTTTCCCTTGATATTCTGCACGTAAATTCCTCAAATTCGTGTCTTTGTCACTGATCTCAGACTCTGTTCTCAATACATGTTCTTTAAAGTCAGTTGTAATATACTCAAAACTTTCCGTTTGTTTTCGTAGTTCTTCCTTCAAATACTCGATCTCCGCTTCCTTCTCTTTGTTGGCGTTAATAATGGTGTGATTGAGTTTTGACACATTCTCACAACATTCTTTCTGTGCTTCCAGCTCAGAAGTCAACACCAGAACTTCCTTGTTTAAACCACACTTATCAGCTTCTAGTGAACACATTTTCCCCTGGTAATCATCCTTCACTTGCAATAATAATGTATCCTGATCAGCTTGCATGGACATCATCTTCGACTTGAGACAGTTCAACTGATCCTTCAGATCACTGCAGTCCTGACATTTCAAACGCAGGCTTTCGCTCAACTTTTGAATCTCCACAATGTGCTCTTCATTTTCTTTAACAAGAGTTTCATTGCATATGGCTGCATTCACATGGTCATGTTGCTGAGACTCTAATTTCAATGCCAAGGACTCCAGCTCATTGCACTGAGCCAAATGCTGGTTCTCTAGTGATGAAATTTTTTGGTTTGCTAATTTTGCACATTCAGTCTGATGATCTAGTTTTTCGAATAGAGAGTCCATTTCTCGTTCGTTTTCTTGGTCGGCAATAATTGCCTCGTGTAATTCCAATCGAGCGGCTTCAAGAGCGTCGGTCAGTTCCTTTACTTCATGATCATGTGCCAAATTACTGCTTTCAATCAATGTGAGAGCACTTTGCAAATCTTTGGTGTATTTGGCAATTTCCATTTTGTAGCTGGAAAGAAGAACTTTGAGCTCATTGGAATACTTTGACGATTTTTGTTCCTCTAATTTCAATCTGTCTTTGCTTTTTAGTAAATCAAATTTGGTCTCTTCTAACACTACACCTTGACTTTTGAAACTTTTCTGAAGAGTCGAATATGACTCGCTCATATGTGTTTTCTCTCGTGCCAACACGTCCATTTTGTCGGACAACGCAACTAGCTGTGATTGTACCATTTGCTCATGCTTCATGCTAGTCTTCATCAAAGCTTCTTTCTCACCTTTTGCACTTTTACGCAACTCCTCCAACTTGCCAAGGAGCTCCGATCGCATTTTGTTGATGTCGTCAATGTTTTTTACCTCCATGTTATCTATGCTCAATTTTTGGGCCTCTAGGACTTGTGACTGTACTTCAATTTTCTTTTCTAGAAGTAAATTGCAGGCCTCCAAGTTCAATATCAGATTATTTTGAACCTCGGTGTGGGAGCTACTTTCCATGAGTCGGTCACGGATAGCTGCTAACGACTCTTGAAGATTATCATTGCATATCTGTAGTTTCTTGCATCGTAATTGGGATACTTCAAGCTGAGAACGTAAATCGCCAAGTTTGATTTCATAAAGCGTCATATTAGAATCAATCTCCAAAGTGAGTCCTTCAACTTTTTCCTCAAGCTCTACAACAGTGAGCTGATATTCCAGATTGGAAACTCGTAGCTCATCCCGAGTCAAAGCATTGGCCTCTTTCTCTGCCAATAGCATAGCCATATGCTCTTCGAGTTCTTCTTTCGACTTCTTAGAATGTGACTCGACTTCCTCCAATTGACCCTCAGTACGTTGGAGCTTAGCGTGAGTCTCCAGTAGCTCAAATACAACCTCGTTATGCTTGCTCTCCGCATCTTTTACTTGGATAGCAATTTTAGACTCATACTCTTCTTTCAAGGAAGTGAATTTCTCTTCCAACTTGGAGAACTCTGAATGTTTGTTATTGATTGTTGTTTCTAAATTCTCTCTCAACAAAGATCCATTCAAGATATTATCTTGCATTACCTTAGTATTTCCCTCATACTCTGAAAGTTGTTTCATATAGTTGTCTTTCAAAATTTCAATTATGCTTGAAAGTTTATTCACTTCTGCTTTAGTCTCTGCATGTAGACGAACTTTTTCGCTTTCTAAATGATCGGCCAGTTTGGTATAATCTGTAGAGTTCTCGACTAGCTGGACCTCTTTCTCGGACAGCTCACTTTGTAAGAGCAAAATCATGGACTGTTTCTGAGTCAACTTATTTTCCAGGTCAATTTTTGATTGGATCATTTCAGTGAGGTTCTGTTCCAGCTCTGCAACCTTACGATCACAGTTCGATTGGACAGTCGACGATTCCACTTCCGTCTGCGACATTTTCAATCGGGTTTCCTTCAAATCATTTTCCAATTGAACAATTGTTTGTGATTTAAGAAGCAACATTTTCTCAAGTTCTCCTCGAGCTTCAATCAAGACATTCAACTCGTGGTCCATCTCTGCCATTTTGTCCTCCAAAATAACCCTTTCCGAGTGACTTTCCAACTGAGCCGACTCCATGGAATCTTTAAGATCAGAAATAAACTGTTCCTTCAGCTTAATTCTGTGCTCCAATTGAGAAACCTGTGAATACAACTCTGACTCAACATTCTGCAGATGGGTCAACTCTTTTTCCAACATGTCAACTTTCTCATCGAGTTGAATATTAATTTGAGAGATATATGAAAAATCGCTCACACATTTATTAATATCTCTCTGCAAGTTGGTGTTAGCTTCTGTTAGACAGTGGACTTCTTCTTTCAACCCATGGACTTGATGTGCTAGAAGTTCATTGATCCGGACAGTTTCCAGACATTCCTTCTCCAGCTTACTAGCTTTCACATCAAGCTCAGCATGCTCATAACGGAGCTCCAACAAGTTCTTCTCCAAGCTTGATTTATCCACATTGCTAGTTTCCTGAATTTCCTCCATGATCTTGATCAAACTCTCTCTCTGGTCAATGACTGTAAGCAAATCACTCAACTTAGTTTCATAAACACTTTGCTCCAACTTGGATTGAGATAAAAGTTGTTCGACAACACCCATCTCTTGTTCGTGCTTGGCAATAACAGATTGCAGTGAGTCTTGCAATTCTTGCATTTCAGTTGTAATCTTGGCAATAACAGCTTCTTTTTCTGACAAGATAACTTTCAACTCGGCCACTCCGTTATTCAACAATGTGCTCGATTCTAGCTCCGCAATCTGAGCCATTAGGATATTAAGCTCACCATCAAATCGAACTTTCTCCACTTTATTTTTCTCAATCACCTCATCTAGTTCCACTGTTAATTTCTTCACATCATCAGTCTTCAACTTCAATAAGTATTCCAACTCATTAATCATGTCTTCTTTACTTTTCTGCGCGTCTCGTAATAAATCGAGAGAATCTGTGCTTCCCGACTGACCTGATGTGAGGTCAAAGGTTGACTTGCTATAGCATGCCATTTTCCTGACAGGTACCTTCGGCTGAAATCAAACACAATCATATGCATACAAATTATAAAGGTAAAGCAACAGTTCAGTAACATATCTGAAACTACACAATCATTCATCATTTTTACAGGTAATTACAGTAGGATAGTTGAAGCAGGAAGAAAATAAAAGTTTCTAGTTAGTTAGTTTTAGGGTTTAAAGGCGCGTTGACAGCGAGGTCACTTCGCGCCTAATTAATAAAAGTTTCTACAATAAAATAATTACGCTGATTGATTCTGAAATTATTCCTAATCTATGAACTCAGGCACCCAGTTCAATATTTGATTCAACCAATTTAATTTAATCATCATTCTACTCAATCTAGTAACAGAGCCTGGAGGGAATTTATAGAGTTGTGGATCATTGTACATTTCGTTAAACTAGGAGGCAATTGATCACGTATTATCATAAAATCACGACTACTAATCACGTAAAACTGTGTGTGATTTAATCTATGTGCCTGTGTATTCCGAGCTAAAATCAAAATAGATAACATTAAAAACCATCAGCGCACTCTATATGAGCGCGCACCACATACTGGGTCTATTGTGTGCAAGCTACTAATGGCCGCGTTATTTGCACGTGCGTAGATGGTACCACAGCGATTATTTTTACACAAGCTGAATCAAATCACACTTCAGTCACACACCACAGTGCAAGTTTAGCCCCCAGCATATAATTTGTGAGAACGGGAATAATAGGACTTCAAGATACAGGTATTATTCAGTAAATTCATAAAATTTACGAGACTGATTATTAAAAGACATTAAGGCCTAATTTCATGGCCTACCAATAGAAAAAATTTGTTACCTGATGGTACTTGAACATAGGCCCCTATATCATTCTAAAAATTATTTAATAATTATGCATATTGATTTTACATGGTCTACAATACATAGGGTGAGTATTGAGCCAACAAATTTGAATAATCGGGAAAAAATTGTATCATATATAAATAACTAATCTCAGTCATATGTATAATCTACGTCTATTCAAATATAAGATAGTGATATTTTGGTTGAACTTGAGCCAATGCATATCGATTATAATTTACGATATGGGTGTTCATGTACATATTCATGTACAAACTACAAGATAGCCTACAATTTATTTACATCTTATTATTTATTCAATATGTTGTTCAGAGAGTATTGCCTACAATATTACCAAAATATTAGTATTAGTTACCCATGGTGTTACCCTGATAACCGATGAACGAAAAATAAATACATTCGTTGATTCAGCAATAATTAGCGGATCGAATTGTTGTGTTTCTGGGTAAAATTTAGTTGTACAAATTGAAATTTTTAGTTGTTACGGGTAACCGACGGATTGAAAAAATGAGCGGTAAATAGGAGTAAAAATTTTCCAAACAATATTTAGATCTCTCTGGGTACCATAAATGATATCACAATTAAAAGAGGTGTGAACAATGATACAACGATAATTGGTAAAAAGAATTACCGGCACCAGCATTTTTAGACAATGATTAATTGAATAAATGAATGGTTGTAAAATTACTTTTGGTCTTGTATGCAGCTTATGGGTATGCTGAATTTAATGTGAACCACTTCAATGGTTTTGTTGGTCCACTTTTGTCAAGATTGTGGACTGTGATAGTGCACTTGTAATTTCATACATTCATTTTATTTTAGAACTAGAATTGTATGCGTGTGGTGTCTTCAATTATTAGATTCAATGTTGATCTATTAGAAGACACCATTTACAGAGGAAAAATTCAAAATTAGGAATGGTAACCGTTTTGACAAATGTACAGAGCAGATAGACACATAAGATAGCGAAGGAGTGATACGAAAATAAGTGTTACTGAAATTACGAAAGAGCTGAAATGTGTATCTTAGGAGGAAAGGAGGAAAATTAAAAGGTTGTGCACAGAGCAGTCAAAGAAATGGAACAGTAAACTTATAAGAGGAAGTTACATTGGAAGAGAAGACCATACGTTCCAACTGGAGTGTTACAAATCAAGAATAAAAGCAGGCAATTACTCTTTCATTAACCATACAATAAGATCATGGAACCAACTGTGGAAAATAGTACTGAGGGGGAAAGAGTATTGCATCAAATGTTCAAAAAGATAATCAAGGAAAAAGACAGTGGATGAAAGAGTGCTGTTTATTTTTGTACTGTTTTGGACTTTTGGTTATGTTTGAATTTATATAATGTTGATAGATTGATTTTATGTAATAAGTTTTGTTTATATTGACCTAGTAGGCCTAGATTGAAGTGGGGAATCAAGATGGCTCACGTAAACAAAACAAGGGGCAATCTAATACACATTGTTGTACGGTAAGGCGGTAAGGCATTATTGTGTATGGGAGATCTGATTCAATAAAACACTAAATAATTAATAATTAAATCAAGAGCTAGCTGGTCTGTGTCAAAACTAATTACCATGTATAATAGGGTTGTCGTTTGATATGAAAATTGTGAATGATCATTTACCAAAACTTCTATATCGAATATCGTTCGACATTTCGATATTGAATTTAAAAAAAAAGGAATGAGGAAAAATGCGAAGTTGGAAGGAATGATTCTCAATCATTTTGAAACTGTTTGCAGTATAATTTCCAGCAATTTCAAAATAATATAGAAAATTATTTCTGAATATTGAGATGATCATTTCTTTTTGCAATGGAAAATGTAATTGACAATCTGGTATTCATCATATATCCATGGAGTTGTATATAGGCCTACGTAGTACTATCGTACTGGAGGTATAACTTGGTGTTAAAAACTCGTACTACTTGATGGCATTGAAAAGTGGTTAACGGCGGACACGTTCCTTGTTGATGCTGAGCTGATTATTGTCAGGTGTAGGACTATCGAAACTTGTTTTATATTCAGTGTCTGCACCACCAACGTGTGAGTAGCTCTATCTGGCAATTATGGCCGCAGTTTCGATGTACAGTGAAACCTCTATCCATCGTTTTTCAAGGGACCAGGAATATAAAACCATCCATGTAGGAAAACGATCCATCCAGGAAAATTCAACATTGATTATATGGGAGTGGGGTGGGAAGAAATGAATGCCAGAAGCGGGAAAACGATGGATCCGGGAACGATGCATAAAGGTTTCACTGTATATCAAAGTAATTGGGAGTACGCGATCTAGTACACGGCTCGTCGCTGAGGTAGACCTCTATATATACAACTCCATGGTATAACAATCTTATACTGGTACCGGTAGTTAGAAGAACTCATTACGGGCACGTCAAGCTCTTTCCCTACATACACATATCATAGCAGCATCATTACAGACAGCACCGAGAATCCATGCGCCAACCGTTATTTTATTCAGATTTGTTTGGGTATTCACTTCTTCACCATGTATTGCGCTAGGTAACCTCAATAATTATGTCTACTTATGTGAGCTATTTCCAATTTTTGTATTCGAAATCGGTCATCGTTTCAACATTCAACATCGAATTAATCAAATATTCCAATTCGATAGCAAATCGAAGTCCAACAAAATTGAATCAATCGAGAATATATAGGCCTAAATCGAACTGCAACCCTAGTTTAGGCCTATATGCTGATCTCGAGTAGGCCTATCTCCCTTCTCGTTTAGATATTTCGAATTGGATTTGTTTTATATATACAATAATGTAATTTACCAATTAGGCATCATGACTGCGGTACCGGTATACAATGGTACAGGCAAATGTGATTATTTGAAATGAATAAATAAATAGGCCCACCTTAAATAAAAGAAATCAAAATTAGGATGAATCCTCCAAAATCATACATATTTTAGTCATTTCTTGCATTGAACAATTAGGCTACTTTTCTCATCAATGTACAGAGGTGGGAGGGTATTATTTATAAGTTAAGAATAGTTCTCATTAAACAATAGGGTTAATTAGGCTTACCGTTCGGAAGACAGGAAGACTGTTGAGACTAGATGACTTCTGAGATCCAGAAGTAAATGAAAGGTTGAGAACATCGTTGAAGCCACCTCCATTGCTTTTTGGCTCAGTAAACCTTTCGCTCTTCTCAATTACTGCTCCTATACCAATAATCTTGTGGTCGAATTTTGGATTGTAGCTTCCAGGAGCAGGAGTAGAACCTATTAAAATTTACATCAATATTCTACAGATCCAGGACTAGGCCTATAGTGCAGACCTAGCCAAATGCCTATAACTACCTACTAAATCTTTTAGGGCTTTGTAGACCTAGGCCTAGCCTCTATAATAGACCTACTAAGATTGTTATCCTCATGTGTAGCTCTACACAAGATTGTAAATTTTGCCGGAAAAACCGGAAAAATAGCTTTATATAAAACATTAGTGCCCGGACCCAAAGTTCATAATATTTAAATTTTTAATCTAGTTGGGCCTAGGGTCTACACTTGCATCACCTTGTAGGCCTATGACTGACTATATTAAAATAGGCCTACTTCATACAATCAGTGACCATAAAAATAATGAAAGGACTATTTGGGTCTAGACCAGTAGACCTATAGCCTAAGCTGGACTAGGCCCTAGGTTGCCCTTCAGCCCTAACCTTCAATAGGCACGGGCACTAGGCATAGCCTATAGGCCTACATACTCTACTTTTGTATATCTGGATAATACACATTCGACCATTACCTTTAGATTCATTAAACCTATGGATCTTCGCCCGAGGAAACGACATAGTCGATATTGACTCTCTTGATATGATCTGCAATAAAAGTAATGGATATTCCTGGCACTTTAATATTTCTTCTCGTCAGCGTCAACTTACAACGGTTTTCTTGTGTGTGTGCTTGCAGTTTCTCGTTTAAAAACCGTTGGCACTTGGCTTTGGGTACTTTTAAACCCCCCCACCACAAATCCTCTCAACAGCTAGAAATTTGAATCAACCAATGAAGGCACAAAGCCATCATAACAAAACGGTTTGTACGTTTGGGTTGGTTGTTAGAATTGCTTTAAGAGAACGCCCAATCGAAAAAGGTACTACAGCTGCTTTAATTTCAACAGCGAATCAAAAGTGATACAGCGGCAACTCTACTTCATTGAACAAAAAATGACTTTTTTAAATTTTATTTCAATGCTACCCTACCGATTTCCCGGGATTGTCCTTGTTTTGAGCTTCTTTTAATTCTATTGAGTATGTTTGATTGTAATTTCATGAGAGTAATCATTCTGTAATGTAAGAGTAATCATTTAAGAACAATGTGTAATGAGTGAATAAAATAACTAACTTCCTGTCCCGGAGTCCCGACAAATGTTCTCAGTACCAACTAATATCTTGAAAGCTATTAAAACTGATAAAAACTAATATTTTAAAAACAGAAGAAATATAAATAACTGGGTATTTTTCATACTCTAAAATTCGTCTTCTCATAATTAATTTTTGTTTTAAATTTTAAAAACTGCTAATATTTGTTGAATCAATTTTTAAATTGCACATTAAATCCAAATACGCATCTTTCTGTCATTAACATTTATGGGCTACATCCTCAAGAGTATGAAATTGTATGAAATTAGCCAATTACTACATAGAAAAAAACTTTGTTTTATATGACTAGAAAAAACACCCAAATATTACTAGAAGACTACAGATTCCAATCGCCCCTCCCCAATACATTTTGGAAGGTTAGATTCAGACCACGTACGTCTTTTCGTTGTCCCGGATTTTCCTTTTTTCAATTTGGTCACCCTATAAACGACACCACCAACAGATAAAGTTGTTCGGTCTTATGAATGAGCGGGTGATAATGAAACGATATGGTAGTTGAAAGGACATTTATACATACTCATGCCTTATGCAGGGCTCGAACCCATGCCCGACTTGACTCTAGTTTCTACCGCTATCGATGATTGTTGACTCAGCACGAGGGCGGCTGAAAAAATAAACATAACTATAGTCAGATACTAGAACCGTAGGTCATATAATTATTATAATATACAATACATATATATATATATATATATATATATATATATATATATATATATATATATAATATATAATTATTATATAACATACGGTTCTATCTGACTATATATATATATATATATATATATATATATATATATATATATATATAATATATAATTATTATATAACATACGGTTCTATCTGACTATATATATGTTTTTGCTATGTATATTTTTATTTTATAATAATTATGTAACCTGCGGTTCTAGTAGGCCCATCTGATTATAATTATTATACTTTTTCTTATGTATATATATTTAACTCTTAATTTTCATCAAAATTTTCAAATGAAAATAAGCATGTTCTTCTTTTACTATTATATAATACGCCTTCCAGCTAAACGAGACATATGGCTCATGTCGATAATCCACAGATTTATTTGGATTTGGTCCAACAGAATCAATTGTAAAGTATGAGTGTCTGCCTAGATCAGCACTATGGCGTTTGAACATTACACCAGAATCAGGGTTCGATTCCTACCATGGGCTGCTTGTTGTCCTCTTTTATTTTGTATACATGCTTATGGTCATAGGTTATGGGGTTGGTAGATTTTTTTTATGTATCGATATTGTTTAGCGACCGATATTGAATATATTCTTTATTACGATTCGCACAAGCCTACTAAGACATGACAGTACCCGGCTCTACTCCTGTCATGACCACAGGTCGTCTCAGTCAGTGGGCACACCGACACAGAGCGCAATACCTAGTACCAACCTACGAAATATATTCGTGGTCGAGCTTTCTGACAGTTCGGACCGGGTTCTGATTGTGTCAAAATAAAAAAGGGTATAATTTTATCACTTCATCTCGTCAGCGGTGAAGTGACCTACATGCTCACCGTGTCTGAGAATTAAAATCTTTGAAACGAACTAGCATCACACACAGGGCAAATATTAAAGTGCAAAACGAAAGCGTAGGGGGCTATTTATATAGTTTTTGGTCCATCATGTTGCCGTCTTGATAATTTGTCCGGTCTAATCTGAAAGTTACACGTTAACATACAACAGGCAATACTGCCTGTAAAAACCAATAACAAATTAGTGGTTGGTGATAAAATCACATCGTCAAAATGAAGTACTTATTTTGGGTATTTCTACTGTTCACAATAATCTGTGCTTTGAAACCAGTAGATGGCCAAGTACGTAAGAAAGATGTAAGTTAATTAGTTGATTCAGCATAGGGCCCAGCCCAGCTGATGACTAGGCAGGCCCAGGCACAACCAAATTAGTGGTTAAGTGGGCCTTACAAAAACAAGCCCTAGGCTGCTCATTCCAACCCCAATGTTTCAGCCTTCAGCCTTGCTTGAGCCCCTCAAAAATCATATTAAGCTCATTGAATAGGATAGATGTAATTAGCCTAGCCTAAGCAAGTCTAGGCCTAGCTTATTCAAGTTTGCAACTGACTTCCATTGACCCAATATAATATATATATATTTTTATATTTGGTTTAACTACGCACTGTTATGATAGCGCAGATCTAATTCCCCCAGTCAGATGGATGAGTGATGATATGAAGGTTCTTGAGTAATGGGAAGAATGCGGTCATGACCGACATATTGTAGGAACCATCCCGGCATTAGCCTAGACTACAGAGGGAAACCATGAAAAACCCCTGTAAAGATGGTCAGCGGCAGGGATCGAATTGGGTTTGATATCCCCTCGCCTCCCGGATCACATGAAGTGAGCGCGTTAACCACTGCGCTGCATGTGCCGGTCCCAATATAATATTCAGTCCTAAGAAGCTTTTAAATTTTCATTGGAGCCTAGGCCCGACCAATCTTTTTTCTGGTCAGATATGGTTTGATTCGTAAAATTACAGACTTGTCTATTCGACACGAATCTTCCTTAACCTAACCTTAAAAAGGTTAGGTACGGCTAGTGTACCAAGAATGTTTACATGTTACGTTGAAGTTCGAATTTTGGTATTGGATTCTGTATGAACAGGTCAAGACCAAATCCTTCCCATATCCAAAACCGTAATAAAATACCCTTTCATCTCGCCTTCCTGTCATATCATCCACTGATGCCAATAGATCTTAATCACAGTATAAATTTAACTAAGCTTAGCTATGTTTCAGCTCATCAAAGCATCCAAGTTGACTATAAATTTGGTGCACCTATTCATCGGTCTTCTTTCAAATAATTAAAATCTTTTTAATAATGATACCGGTACCTTCTTTCATTTTTTTACATTTAGGCCTGTAACTATCTTCAGCTTCATTTTTGTAATATTCCTTCAATTTCACTATTTTGCTATATAGGCCTACATATAATTAAATCAGTTGAATAATATTTCAGGATTTTTCTGTAGGCCTAATCAAATTTTTATCACTTTTGTAAATAACCATTGTAGGCCTACTTGTATTGATTTGATCACGCTGTAGGCCCTACCATTTTGGTGACCCGCTTTGCGGACAGCCGTCGAATAAAGACATTATCTCTGTATCCCTAACATTAAAGTCGATACACTTACAAGCCAATACAAGTGCTAGTGTCGTGCCATGCAGAAAAAACAAGATTGGTACCCTACAGTGAATTAACTATTTTTCCTTTAGCAGGGTCAAAATCTGGGAGAGCGAGTGCAGCAATTAACTGATATGAATATGCGACGATCAGTCTTACGTTTTAATGGAAATAAATACCGTGACTTCGTCAAGGCTACACCTCGTAACTACTCGGTCATTGTGATGTTTACTGCAATGGCAGCTCAGCGACAGTGTGCTATTTGCCGTCACGCTCACGATGAATTCCAGATTGTCGCAAATTCTTTCCGCTTCTCCCAAATCTACTCAAATAAGCTCTTCTTTGCACTAGTAGATTTTGATGAAGGGCCTGATGTTTTCCAACTTGTGAGTATTTATTACAGTCAGATTTTAGTCTGTATTTTGTTGATCATACATTCAGCAAGTTATACCATTTAAAGGTGGACCTATCAAATAGATGCAATCCTGTAGTTTCAAATCTATGTATAATTAATTACCGTATCATAAAATCAATTACGGTAACATATAATTAAATTGCAGTCAGCTTATCTTTGAACTTGCGTAAGTTTAAAATGGATGTTTTTTTAAAGTTCATCATCTTACAAAACTATACAGGGTATGTAGGGCCTAGCAGTAGTGTATATGAATAAAGATACCTCGGCAACTCCTTCTAGGCCCGAGTACATCACTGTATTTTACTCAGAATTCGATTGTTTGTATAGGCCTACACTATTTTGACCTACTTTGTTTATTTTACTACTCCAGAAAATCATTCCACATCACGCTAGTCATTAGTAGAGATAGGGTAGCTGTGTAGAATAAAACCACAAAACATGCAAGAACAAATAGCAAAACATGCAAAAAGAAATGAAAAAGTACCGTATGCAAAACATGCAAAATCCGTAAAAATAAGTTGAAAACCGGAGGGAGTGATGAAATGGATAGGCCTATATTAATGTTTTTGCATAGGTTTTGATGCATAAATTAAAACATGCTATTGCATAACTATCCTACCTCTAGTCATTAGCAATTCAAAATGGAAATAATTCTATGATTTTTAAATCAAAGTGTCTCATGACACTTGTGAGCTGTTTTTTACACTACGTGTTTGCCCTTGGTTCAAACTGCCGACTGACCGCACTTGAAAAATATTGTTGTGTTTATACAGTACAAACCCTGGTTCAGCCTGTGGGAACCCCAGTGCAGGGTAGGGTAAACCTGTGGACGATTATTGCCCAGGGGCAGACAGTTCATTTTTTCTCACTCTCATAAAGTCAGGGTTGAAGGTTCATTCAAGTTTCAAGGTAATATTCTAATCAAATAGATCACAAATGGAGGCTGATATTTGCTGAACAATTATCTGCAATACACGTGGAATAATTGCATACCACTCTATGTAGGAGAAAGCGTCAAATGTACAAATTGTAACTGTTTCTTCCCTCAGCTTCGTTTGAATACTGCGCCAGTATTTATGCATTTCCCGGCAAAAGGCAAACCAAAGCAAAGCGATACAATGGACATACAACGGGTTGGATTTGCTGCAGAAGCAATTTCAAAATGGATTGCTGAACGAACAGATGTTCAGGTATTGTATAGATCTACAGTGAAACCTCTATGCATCGTTCCCGGATCCACTGTTTTCCCGCTTGTATCATTCATTTTTTCTGACCCCACTCCCATATGAACAATGTTAATTTTTCCTGGATGGATCGTTTTCCTGCATGGGTGGTTTTATTTTCCTTGTCCCTTGAAAAACAATGGATAGAGGTTTCACTGTATTCAAGTTTAGACCTATTCAAATTTCAAATAATTGTAGGCCTGATGTATGCCAAAAACCTAAATCACAATGGTATGAATAGTAAATATAAGCCTATGCATGATAGTGGCACGTAACAGCTTCAATTTACATCATCAGCTGTGTCTTGTGCCTGGGTAGCCATGTAGTTGAGGTGGACATGAGTTTGAGTTTCATACATACCGGTATAGGGTGGGTTTAGGAAACTATCACCCGCTTATGCATTCCTCCAAACTCTTGACTGTTTGTGGGAACATTCAGCAAACAATAATCATCATTATTTACATTATGAACCCTAAATTCATAAAAGAGAAATTTATAAAAATCAATTTTTGAAAAATTATCTTTCCAAAAAATATTGATTCTAATTACCGTAAACTGTGAAAACATAATACCTTATTGTCCCGAATGTAAGCCGAGGGTTTTTCTCGAAATTGCAAGTCCAAAAGTCACCTTCGGCTTATATGCGGATCTCGGCCTAAAATCGGTCAAAAAAACGTTTTTCACTAAATATAATTGGGCATACTACATATACATGCACACACTTGAGTCTGAACAAAGGCTTCAACTTGAAACTGCGAAATATTGCACTAAAACCATGTTTAATAAACATTTTATCATGAAGAACCATGATTTACCAAATTTACATCATTTTTATTTGACGCGTAGTAATAAACATAGGCACGTTGAGCTGTTAGCTGTATTGTCTTGTCAGAACTGGAGGAGTAGGCAGGCCATATGACGATCGCGCGTCATCGGCACTAGCCGAGTACACACAATCGTGAGGCCCCCCTTAATGGCTTCTCATACGCAATTCCTCCTGCGCGCAATACGAAGTTGACTAAATTCTAACTCGGAAGAGTGATGATTTACGTGAAAACGGAGAGAAATCCTTTTTTCAATTGTTCTAAAATTTTGTGGGGGGGGGGGGGTCGGCTTATATTCGGGGTTTTTAATGCGCAATTTGTAATGAACAACTATTTACTTTCAGATCCGTGTCTTCCGTCCTCCAAACTATTCTGGAACCGTTGCTCTAGTCATGTTGTTTGCTCTTGTGGCTGGGTTCCTGTACATTAGGCGAAATAACTTGGATTTTCTTTACAACAAGAACTGTTGGGGTATTGCAGCACTGGTAAGTCTACTGCTACGAGTTGCGATGCATCTCTGCCCCTCTAAGTAGAAGAAACAATCAAGTAGAAGTTGATTTGAAAAACCAACATGTAGTGCACTGTATTGACTGAGATGAGAATTGATGCCCTGTGATACTTACCAATATAGTCATTTCTTTGTGAAAGTTGAAGGTAGGCCTAATGTTTCAGTGATTGTCATCTAATGCTGCAAAATGGCATCTTATTGACATGTCAAAAGGCTTAAGTAAAAAACACAAGCTGTTAGCGCTCCATTCAAGATGTCCAAAATAGAGGGGGATTTGTAGGCGTTATTTATTTTTACGAAAAGGCTACCCGTCGTACAAACAAATGTTCATTGATGGTTATCATCGACCACAAAATATTATTTTACCAATTTAATATATTGGTAAATGTGTATGTGTTATTAATTATTTTACTGTATCCTCGTAATGACTAATGACACATGATGTGTGTATGTGTATGTATATAAAAAGAATAAAGATATGCAACATTCTCTGCCCCCTGGTGGGCATTATCAAATCTAGAGATGATATTTATTTTGTCTTTTGTATTGCAGCTTTTCTGCTTTGCGATGGTCAGCGGTCAGATGTGGAACCATATCCGTGGACCGCCTTTCATACACAAGGCTCAGTCAGGAGGAGTGGCATACATTCACGGCTCATCACAAGGTCAATTTGTGCTTGAAACATATATCGTCATGGTTTTGAGTATCCTTTAAAAAAAGTCATCATTCAACGTGTGTCTCCACCTTTGGAAACTTCATTATTTCTAGCTTGCCAAATAGGAAACTCTCTCCGTTAACTATCTTCCTCTCACTTCATGAATCATGATATCTGGCTAAAACCCAAGAAAGAAGAGGTCTGTGGTAGGTCTATATATGTGCCCCAGCAGGATACTCGTAGGTTGAAGTTTTGAACGTTGGAAAAAGAAAGGATAAATCAAGGCTTAGCCTTGGTTATGGATAAAAGCGTCATTTCTAAAATTGTGTTGTCTCTAATAGTGTTTACCATCTTGAAACGAATAGCATTAACCAAATCCTTGACGGTAAAGCAGAGTTCAGTACTATGGGTTAATTTATTACTCTGGCTATTTTTTGGTTATGTATATTCACTGAAAACCTGGATAAAGCAAGAATTGTGGCAAATGTTGAGTTACTCCTACGTGAACTCTCGAGAACTCTGGTGAGGTTGAACCTGATCCTTTCTTTTATTGCGAGATTATACTTGTCAATGATACCTTAACCAGTGCACAGATGCTGCCATTGTTTTGGGAATGATTTTGATGACGGAAGCTGCATCACATAAGGGCGATGTTAGGAAGCGCAGAATTCTAGCGATCGTCGGGTTGATTCTAGTCGCAACTTTCTTCAGTCTTATTCTCTCCATTTTCCGTTCAAAGGCACATGGATATCCATATAGGTAAGAGAAACAATTACTGTGCTTAACTGTGTACGTAATTATTCTATATACCGGTATTTATCTACATATTTTTGTTATATTTTTTGCCACTTTCATAATCTAGGCATTCCTTTTTAATAATGCCGATTACCATTGCATTTTACTAGAGCCTTTGTTGATCACTGCATGCATGATGCATATAGTGATGGTTAAATATCAATATGGCCTTCTGTCTCCATTTTAATCTGAAATCATTTTTATAATTTTTATTCACATATTGTGGTTTTATCCCTGTGAGTCCCTATATCCTACACGGATTATTAGCTCTGAAGTCAAGCCAGACTGGGGTTTTTCACATAATGCATGGGTTTTTATGTACATTGTTCACCAATAAACATAATTGATTGATTCATCAAAACAATGATCTAACACACAGTAGAACGTCTTTCATAGGCCTTGAATGGAACTGAGGAAAATAGCCGTGTATATGATGGATAGAATATATTTCATGTTTCAACATCAGTTTGGGTTTTATTACCAAAAATGCGTGTCATATATGTTAATATAATAATAATAACAGTTATGTAACATAAACTAGCGTCAGCTAAAAGTGAATCATCTCACACTTGAACAAGTCTGTCGTGACGCTCTGCTTTGAAGAATTGTTATTCACTTTGTATACCAATTTGGACAAGTTCCACAGCAACTGCTGTTCAGCTTCATACAATTTATTGCTCAACAAGTAAACTGTAAACAATCAAACAATGCCATTGCAGCATTGAAATTGGAAGGGGCTACATTGAGTACACTTAGTACACTATCACCATCTTCCTCATCACTGATGTAATTTTCATAGTTTTGTGCCATCAATTAATGCTAATTTACTTGTAACAATATCACTGTTGATGTTCACAAAATCCTTTGACCACTTGCCATTATCAAAAATACAACCTCTACCCGCCGTGGTGGTAACATCAAGAAGAACATGTAGGAATCTACGATCAGCTGTTGAGCAGAGATACAGGCAATACGACGCGTCTGATTGGTCAATAAGATGACGTGATGACACGGTTGATTGGCTAAGTAGACGCGGGACGCCATGATAGGGTAGCAACATCTAACGTAATGAAACAAAAGCACGTGTGCGTGCAGGTGGTTTTCACATTTTTTTGGATTTAATCCAGCTTGGGTTTTTTCGACTTTATGAACACCTGACTGGCATTATTGAAAATTGTAGAAAGGGGACAAGAAATTGAGGCATAGGCCTATGTACGAAAAGTCATGAATAAGCGAGTCGTAAAAGAGAAGCAAATTAACATGTAGTCTTATGAAGAATGTTGGAGACCACCTAGAAAATACCCTATTCAAATTATGTGTATGAGAATCCTATAAAAGACGTCTACTGTATAATGTTATATAATCCACGCAAATATTCTGTGAAGTAGGCCTACACATTTATACAGCAACATAATGAATGTTTGACTTTCATATTCATAAATACCGTTCTATGTTACCGTATGTGTGTTGTATTAGTTATACAACTTTCACCCTCTCATTCATACCTGCAAATAGCCTAGTTGGTGGTGGCTTTGTTTAGCAAATAGCGATAGTCATCAAACTCATCGTCATCATTCATCCGTTCAATCAAAGCTGGTTGGCTAGTTCAATAATCAGTGTATATAGTTAGTTACACACTACAGTACAGAAGAAAAGGTTTAATTATTATTTATAATATATATGTTCTAAAAATCATTATACTGTACTGTATCTGTCAACTGTATCTGTATCTGAATACCCTCGTTAATTCAAAACTCAATTGGTCCAAAAATACCCGTTTTGGATGATGAAATTCAAATTATCTACATTTTCAACAATTAGCTTATGGATCAAAACTCTGTGGGAACCAGAACTATTGCTTGAAGTACATCAAAATTCAAATGATCAGAGTTTGAATTAACGAGGATTCACCGTATTGTTTTTATGGTTTTCATGTGAATTAAAATCTTTTAAAAAATAATCGCATTCATTCACATATCATAATAATCTTGTGAGTACAAGCAATAATATGTTAATCGGGTAAAAGGGAAAGAAAGAACAGCAGCTTACCGAGGTTCATAAGTAGATAGGCCTTCTCATGGTGGAGAGCCGTTGAAAGAACGCAGATGATTTAGACACACGTAGTTTCGGCTAGTTTTCTTGCTCTCGTGAATATTTGATATTATGGAGATTACAATGGAACCTCTTATCAATCCTTCTTCAAGGTAACGGGAAAAAACATCCATGCGGGAAAATTTAACTTCAGTTGTATGGGATTTTTGGTAGGACAGAAAAATGTAAGAAGCAGTAAAACGATCAGCCCAGGAACGTAGCATTGAGATTTCACAGCATTATGCATCTAACAATCTCATTTATCTTGCATTCGTGTCTATTTGGTATTCATTAATGTGTGCTTTTTTGTTTCAGCTTTTTATTCAAGTAATTCCGAAGCTCATCTATACAATGTGCAATAATGTGTAATAGTAACGTATTGTATATAGCACAAGAATGTTGGATTGAATCACATCAAAAGGACCATAATGTGTATAAGTTTGAATCTTCGTTGGAGATGGTTTTATCCAACAACGGTGAATTTGTTGCTCGTATCGATCATTCCTTGTCTTAGATTTCACGTAACTAATGTTTTTGGTGTCCATCATTTATTTATGAATCAGTTCATCACACTTGACTTGTTGTTTGGATCATAGATGTTTTCAGAGAATGTGATGTTTTCAATTGCAAATTAAATTGTATTGCAAAATGAAGTTTATTTGTCCTTATAACCTAAGTTACGTGTCCTTAACATTTGTCAATTGATTAGAGTTGTTATATTTTTAGGGCATCAATAATTGACCACATAGTCCATCAGAAACCTGTCTGAAAAAAAACACTTTTTTCACATTCATCATATATCATTCCATTCAGGAGATTTCAAGCAAATATTCTTCATGTATGATATTTTTGAAAGGAGTGTCACGTATGATACCCGACGCTTTGAAAATAAAATTGGCGCCTCCCATTTTTTGAAGGCCCAGGTGATAACATTTTCAATGGATTCATAGTTTCGAAAGTAATAGAGCATGTAAAACGCCAGTTATCTAGAAGACATTGCATTTATATAATTGAATTTATTTTATATAATTAATATATATTTTCTTGTCATTGTACTGTTGGAATGATGACAGTAAGTATCAGAGCTCATTATTCATTAAATTCAATATTTACTATGTAATCTTGTGCTAAGCTACATAATGAAGCTCATCAAGTATACCTAAATAACTAATTTAAATAAGCGATCAAATTATATAACGTGACATAGTTATTTGAGTGAAATTCAAGTTATCTGGTGAGCTAAGATCAGTGTTGGGTAAGTTTCTCTATTAAAGGTCCTACTTACAATTCCCATGCCCAATGCAAAAAGGAACTACTTATTGTTCAGTTTCTCAGGAAAAAAAGGAACTTAGAAGTTTAACAACTAAGCTCGTTTGACGTTTCTCTAAAGCTACCATCATGGAGTTTTTTGTTTGAATGAAGGAGTATTTTCATGGGTTTTAAAATGTTACAAATTAATAGATTTCTATGTAGTATGGCCCCAATAGAATAACAGTATTTTATCATAATCAATTTAATACTGTACCAGTAATTGTTTGATCATTATTGATAAAACACTACCACAACTCTAATTATTTTAAATAATAATTAGATAATCTTGTCACGAGGACTACAGGGTCGAAACGAAACACCAAAGTAGGATGGCCTCTTGAGTTTACACAAATCTCCCTATACGCATCTTGAAAAGAACTAATTCTCAATGGTTTTTGGTGATGTCATCAGGTAGAGATGGTTTTTCTTAGAATGCCTTTGTTGGCTATGCAATGATTGAGAGTTAGAATTGCCATTTTTTTCTAAACCATCAACTACAGCAGCGTATGATGAGTAGTAGACAGAAAAATATCGTGAAATACGTATGGAAATGATGAGACGCAGGGATTAGGGATTTAAAATATCCTATGTGCCCATTAAAATTCGTGAAGAAGTTAATTTCGTCAAATTCTTACCCAACACTGGTTAAGATGGCGTCTGATTTTAATGATTCTGTTATTCTGTGCTAAACAACCGACTTCAAAATGTGTAACGTTTGTCAGCAGGAAGTTATAGTGTCCTCCAAAAGGTCAACATACAGCGATGAGATGTTCAGATCTGTCAGTCACAGACTGACATTGTTTTCACTTCATAGCACGACAAACTCAACAGTTACATGGCACAATAGTTGTTACAAGAATGTGACTCATTTGCATAAATTGAAACATCGCTGTAAATTATTAGAATACAAAATTAAACTCCTGCAGTCCTCACTTCCACAGGAAGTCAAGTTAAGTCCATTCAAAAGTATGCTGGTAAAATATTTTTCAAGTTTCTTTAAAAATAATACTCGATAGGCCCAATCATGATATTTTTCATTCATGAGTATAATGACATGAGTCATAATTGAAATAGGCCATATTACAATGTGTTTTTCTCATTCAGCTAATAATTACTTGAAACTAAAAGCCTTAATCAACGTTCTGATATGAGTAGGAATGCACTGTCTTGAACTACATTGCCTATTTGTGATCTTTTCTCTCTTCTTTATTTCAATCATTTCCAATTTTTTTATTAAGCACTTGGATGGAATCCACCCCCGGAAGGTCAAAAGGGCAATTTAGGGATGTAAAATAGATAGCTGATCTATTTGTGTACCTATCTGCAGTAGGTTATTGATGCTGTTGATGCATTTTACAATCTATCACCTGTAGTTGACTTTATTGGTATTATCTTTATTGTAAGAACCATCAATTATACCTTTTAGCAATTGATAATACATCAAAGAGTCATGTTGAACTGAAATAGCAGTCATGAAGGCATTCAGTGTTGCAGTCAAACATTCAGGGTGTGGTCAAACCTTTTAGCTACCCCATTACTATTGAAATGTGTAATATCTGTTCAGTTGATGATACCTTTTATTCAATGACTTAATTATATCACATTGTGAATGATTACTAAGTCGATGCTGAATCATTCACTGAAATTTGTAATAATAATATAATGTCAGCAGTCAAATAGGGAGTCAACACAGGTTGTCTGGAATGTACATACAAATTCTTCGTTCATTCGTTTGTTGATCAATAATTAAGCCGCACATTAAATAGCATAATTATTGTATTTAAATAACAGTGTCCAAGGTAAACTAGTGTAGAAGGTGATTGAAGAGAAAACATTTCAATACCAAGGTGAAGGTAGTAGATTTTATGATATTATAAAACTCGTGAGAAAGTCTTTTGCCAATCATTGCACAATTCACACTGCTCGTGTCATAGTTGTGGATCTCCATCTTAGTCTGATTCCTTTTTGATAAGAAATCTACACCCCACGTTAATGTTTTCATTAGTGTTTCCTAATAGCAGAACAGGACTATCTGTCCTATTCTCATAGCAGATTAAATTGCATTCTTAACTATACATTGGGGGCATAAATGGATGAATTGTTACAAAGATAATACAGGTAGGCTTTAATCTGGCAAGAGAATGGTTATAAATTATAATACAAAATTGTAATTTATTAGATTGACGACAATTGAACAAGATATTTACAGAATTTTATTTATCTGACAGAAATCACCATCAGTTACATGACCATAATTGAAACAGTCATATTATTGTGATGGATAATTTTTCATATCTCAAGTTCACGCCGCTTACTAGAGAAATTCAAATTACTATTGCGTTTTTTTTTTCGTGAGTCAAATTTTCATAGAATTTGGAGAAAAACCTAATCTTCTTGAAACAATATCAGAAGATTAGTCCCATACCAAGAGTAATCTTTTATTCAATGATTAATTGTTAATATGAAAAATCAGCCAACAATATTTGAGGAATTATGTAGGTTGAAAATCGGAGAAAACAAACTCATACAATTATAAATAACCCAGTAGGAAAGACAGACTTATTATTAAACTAAATTTGAGATTTGCATAATTCATTTAGTTATGCCAAGTTTCAGATGAATCACTTAGTTACATAAGGTTTTCAAGAAAACATTCAATTTTGAACATGAGTTTGAACATTCATACTTTACAGCATGCTCCTCTTGCAATGCGACAATCTAAGTGCTTTGACTTGAGTTTATTCGCGATCTAGGAGGCTTTGTTTCATTGTAAGACTAATCATGGTGGCCGTTCATAACAATGAAGGTTCCATGTTCAGATGATTTTCGATTGTTGGATAATTTAGAATTCTCCTTATGTTTTGTTTCTATCACAACTCCATTACACTTTCAAGAGATCGGTTGTGTATGAGAACCCAAGTACCATTTCATAGATATTTTTTATATATATATATACTGATAGCTGCTGAAAATAGTAAATATAATGGATCACAATAAAGCAGAAGATGGAACTTCAGGAAAAGGAATTAGTGTGGTGAGAAATTGCAACTTTGGCATTCGATGTCTCCGGTCGGACCAATTTAAGAAACCCATAGGTCCAGGGCCATCAGCCTATGCTTTGGTAGGATCGTTGACAAGATTCGGGAGCAAATCAGGCCCGGCTTTCAGCATTGGCAAGCGTGAGAAAGTTTTTGTCAAGAAGGGCGCCAATGAGTCATCGATAACATCTGTCGAAGAAGTCATACCTGAGCAACATGCAGCCAAACCTGAGCCTTCGAGCCGCACCAAGGGTTTCACTCTTGGTGCCCGTCTTCCAGTGGTAAAGAAGCAAGAAACACCAGGCCCAAGTCACTATGAGATCCCTTCATCTATTGGAAAAGCGACACCTAACAAACGCTCTGCTGCCGCTGGACACATCTTCGGAATAAATCGGGGCGTCCCGAACCTAACAGGACCAGGCCCAGCCAAGTATAGCCCTAACACAAGTTGGGTTATGAAGAAATCGCCTTCATTTTCGATGGGGAAGAAGGTCGTGTCCAAGTCGGAGAGGGCCAAACCCCAAACTCCAGCCCCCAATGCCTATTTTTTGAAGGGAGAGATGGAAGTTAAGAAGAACAAAAAGGTCTCGTAGTCCCGGTACACTGATTTCCAGTTTGTATACGTAATTATCACTCGAAAAATTTATAATTCGTAAACTTGATGCTTGAAAAATATTAATTTTCAAAACCTTCAAAATTTCCACGTTATTGTTCATTATAATAATTATATCCATTTTGTTTCATAATTTCCTTCTTCTGATAATAAATATTATTCTTTGAATACATATGTTGTGTTTCAGTTTTATAGTTAATCTTTTTCATAAATATCTGTATCTGTAATATATAATAATTATTTAATATAGTAAAGTACAATGCTGTTAGTCAAGCGTTCACGCATCTAGCTTTAAAGAAACTAGCTGGCATTAGGCCAGTCATAACCACAATAATTATTAAATTAATTAATTACTCAATCATCCTTAGAACAATATTTTAAGAATTGTCTGAAGTGAACCCTTGAGCAGCAAGAAACGAAAGTATAGGGCCTACCTACCACCCTCTTCTGAACCTCTCCTCAGAGTGACGAAATATAAAAAGCGAAATATAGCGATCGAATAAGCTCTAGTAGGCCTATACGGTAATGAGAATATATCATTAGTTTCAGTATATTGCTCCAATTATTCTGTCTCAAACAACAAACTTGCTTTAATTTACTGGCGTTTTGTTGGCGTATTATGATCCACTTTTTTAGAAATGTAAGACATAGAAATAGAACAGACCATTGTAATATATATATATATATATATATATATATATATATATATATATATATATATATATACATCGTATTTCGCTGTCATTACAGTGCGTCGTTAAACCCAATATATATATATACATCGTATCACTGAAAGTTTCAACTATTAGTGTAGGTCTAAGTGTAATTGTAGGAAGCGAACGATCATTTAAAATGTGTCGTTTTTGATGTAGATAGTAAAAGACAATGTTTAGTTTGGTTGCTTAGGGAGTAACAAGCTTCAGGCGGCATAGAGGTTGACTGGTCCATATACACCGTATACAAGATCAAATACATGCTGATAGTCCATTCAAATATTCTTCATTCGCTGAAACTAAGTTGAGCCACTACATATTGGTTCAGAATTATAGTAGAGCGATGTAGCTTGAAGGGATCCGAGTCACACGCTCAGCCAAGTTGCTGGAATTTCTCATACTGTATGTCCGAAACAAAATCACTTGGAATGAATTACTCTGATTGGTTAAATTAGCATCATCTGGTACACGAGACACGACATCAAAGTACAATGCAATTGGGTAAGACCTTTCACTGTACAAAATTGCTCATTTTTTTGACAATCTCTTCTCCAGCTTCCATTGAATCTAATTACTCTGCTACAGCCCAATTCCGATTGGACTGACATTTTCAGGAAGTATACGTGCGACCAGATGAAGAGGTCTATTTTGTATGTTTTATCAGGAAATTACATTTCAAAAACAGAAATAAATCTATTATGAAGTTTTCGTGCTTTTAATTTGTAGTTGCTCTGTCAAATAAACGAAAGTAATAGAGTAAGGAAGTGCTTGATATCAGTTCCAGTCCTGCCAGTACAGTAGGCCTACAATCTTCTTTATTACTCGATAGATAAATACTTGGAAGATAACCAATTATAGATAAACAAATAACCAATTTAAATCAATTATAGAGTGAAACAAAATTCACATGATAATTCATGAGTACAAATAAAAATAAAACACACAATTATGCAGGCATAATCTTATAATCATCAACAAAAAGATGGTGTGTTAATATGAGTTAAAAAACTTATGTGAAGAGTTGTGTTATTGTGAAGAAATACAATATTCAAATTGATGCTCAGATTCAGGATAGAAATTTGTATCTATTCTAAATCATTTACCATACAGGGCCTACGAAAGTATAAATTTGAAAATATGTATCACGTGCCACATTCCACAACGTATACATTCGTCATGTACATCCTCAGTTTTAATTAGCTTCAAGTGTTTCATATTAGTCTGGACCTGAATCATTTCATTTTTTCTCTCCTATAGACATTTGTAGATGTAAGCCTATCTACAAATTTCAATTTCAATTTGTACTTGAAATGCTAATCGTATTTTATTCATAAATTCAATACTTGTTAGCTGTAAGTATACTGAAACTTGTCTGTACATCCCATCGCATGTATACCAACCAGTAAACATGTAAAACGGATTAAAATAACCGATATTGCATTATCATCACACTAGCTGTAATGCTGCGTAAAGACCCCATGCACCAACAGCTAGGTTATATAAGGGGGTACGTATGAGCAGGTGATAATGAAACGATGAAGTGATGATAGGTGACAGGACGTTTACAAAAATCCATGCCTTATGCCAGACTCGAACTCGAACCCATGCCTATGCTTGGACTCGAACCCACGCCCAACAGTGACTTCAGTTACTGCCGCTAGCGATAATTGACTTAGCAACCGGGGCGGCCATCATATACTAGTATAATACACATTACACGAACCAACAAATCCTGACCTACACTAGTTACTTATTTGTACATTTGTTACCTCCGACTATCTAATCGGTGTTGATATCAAATAAATATGGCAGGTATACGACGTCTACGTGTGGCATTAGTTTTTCTTAAATTCTCTTCAAATATTGCTTATTAGTTAATATCGTACTTTGTACGAAACCAGAAAAAACATATTTCATCATTACGATTTTGTTAGGAAAAACTGCATATTGAGTAAGTAACTATAGAGCTATGTAGCCTAAATGAAAATCTTGAAGAGTGAAATGGTAATGTATACATGTAGATGAGACCAAGACTTTAAAAAGAGTTTGACATTTCACTGATCGCTGTTCATCACATTTCAGGTAGAGGGAGAATGTATATTTGAAAGTAATCTTCTTCCTATTTCTCAAATAATCTTTGTTCCAATCTCCTTTTTCTTGGAACCTTCATAAGGATATATATGATATACGTACAGAATTCAAGCCATATGCCCAACACGTCCAACACACCAACAATTACTGACCAAAATATAACGTCGTTGCATGTTTTATAATATGTCGGTGGTCTGACAAGAGTATTCAGTTCCTCCACTGCAGATATGTGCCCTGACGACCATAATTATGTACGACACTTATAATACCAAAAATTAATTGAAACACGCAATAAGTTTAAATATTCACTTTTTATTACATCTTATTCGGTATTTGATATTTGGCTTGTTCACTGCGATTGCGCGGTGGCAATCGTTTTCTTCTCTTGAACTCTTCAAGACCTTCCGCCTCTATTGCTTCTTTGCACAGCTTGGTCCACTCCCTTAGTGTGTTGTTCATTGAAACTTCTTCTTCCCAATTCTGTATTAGCCTTCTCCACAGCAAGCTGTTTCCCTCCTCTTCTACTCCTCTGAACTCTCTTCCCTATCCTCTTATCACTTCATGTTCATCCCATCCCATAAAACCATTCCTGGCCCTAAAAAAGTTCAAGAGTCTGTCCTTTTCCTCCTTTACTCTAATTTTTACCACCCTAATTCACTCACCATTTCACTGGGCCTTTCTAATAATTTTACAACTCTTCCCGGGTAATTGCGTTCTATTCTAAATCCTCTCATCCTTCCTCTCGTTCGTCTTGCAGCCACCATCTGCACACTACTTATTTAATCCAATTGATGCTGTAGGGATCCCAGACCGAGCTAGAGTACTTCATCATTTTACATACTATGCTTTTGTATGTCTTCTCTTTATGAAAATCCCTTTCCCCCTAAGTTGTCTCATTACAAAATTCAGTGATTCTATTCCTCTTATTGACAATTTTCTGATGTGTCCCCCAACACCAAATTTGTATGTAAGTGAATACCATACCATGTACCACATACCAGATAAATACCATGGTACTTTCAGGCATCCTCCTCCTCTAAAATATTACCCCCTGAATTATAATTTACATTTGTGTCCTCCCTTCACCCACCTTTTCCTGGAGAAGAGGACCACCTTACATTTATTTCTGTTTAGTCTCATCAGATTTATTTCAACCCACTCGTTCATTGAATTAAGGCCTTGTTTGTAACGCAGCTTCATTTTTTTTTGCTTTGTGTTATTCTGTATATACGACATAGTCATCAGCAAAATGGACGAATTTTCGTTAATTGGATGCCTAGCGTCACATTATCTCTGAATATTTTTTTTTTCAAAGTGGCACTCCCTTGCGATATTCCAGATTCTACTTGGATATGACCTGAACCTGAGTCAACATTTGCAACTTTTAATTTCAGTGGCTTCTGCTTAAGAAGTCTTCAACCCATTTTGAAATAATTTTACCATCAGTTATACGTTCTAGTTTGTCAAAAGTCATCGATAGTTTGTGCGAAACTTTGTCAAAAGCTTTTTCAAATCCCCCAAAATTGCATCCACTTTCCCTGCCTTGTCCAGGAGCTATGTCTGACAGCTCTTGCATAAACCCCTTCAATTGGGTAGTGCAAGAGTAGGCATCCCTTTCTGCAGTCATGTTTTCCTTTAAAAAAAACGCCCGCTTCTCTCCAGAAAAGCTCCACAGCAATGCAATGATGCTCGGAAATGACGCTTTTGATTTCAATGTCTATAATTATTTCTGAGATTTTACAAACTGCATGGTGATGGTAAACTTACTGGCTTGTAGTTCAATACTTTTGCCTTTTCACCCCCTTTATGAATTGGTATGGCAATGACTTTTCTCCATTCGATTGGAACAATCCCCGTATCAACTGAATTTTGTGAAAGAATCGTTAAATAAGATGAAATGATATATATATATAAAAAATCAATGATATTATAATAATAATATATATATACATATATAATTTCATCTTATTTAACGATTCTTTCACAAAATCAGTTGATATATAGTTGATATATAGGCCTACATATAAAATATAATATACCGGTATATAATAAGTATAATATATTCATCATACTACAGCAATTTTCCGAACTTCAGGGCAAAGCAGAGCTGAGCCCTGGTCTACATTTCTAGAGTAGGTTGTCTAGTACATGAACACATTCCTCATATTCACTCAAATGACAATAAAATAGATATGAAAATATAACAAAACATAAACATATGTTATTTATATTATTAAAGCATAAATTTTGTCTTAAAATCTGTCGATATCTTATCTGAAAATATTAGTGTACCTAGAGAATATACACCAATTATGAAGAAGTGTTAAGTATTAAATTCAAGGACGTATTATCTTTCAGTATTATTTTAATTCCATACGGTTAATAGTAGTTCTGAAATGTACCAATTATTTCAAGTGGTATAACCATGCAGGTAGAATTTCCACATTTATATGACATTACAACTTTAAACCTATACAACTTATAACCTGAATATATACCTGAATTTAAGTTATTTAAGAATGTTATATATCATCATATAATAACATATACACACATTTATAATGTTATATACATTATAATGCTATATACATTATATTTTAGCCTCAAAATTTTCTATTGCCATTTGGAGTAACCATCCATACACACATTCGTAGCATAATTATTCATTACTTTTGTATGATTTTTATATTACTTTCATATTACTGTTCATACTAATACTTCCCCTTTATTTTCCACCATCATTTTTCTACCAATCATTCATGTGGGATGTATTATTATGGGAATGTTTCACACTTGATTCATTATCATTATTGTGTGTTTTTTCTACTTGATTAGTTTTTCTATTTAATTGTTGTTATGTGTCTATGGCTACCATGTATGTCTTGGCATAGTCGTTGTTTAATAAAGATTTGTATTTAATTAGCATTTTAGCCAATTTACAGTTAAGAAATCTGTCTGCATGTACTTTTAATTTGAATAAGCCAGTAGCTATAGCTACTGGATAATTACATGTATAGGCCTACACTTCACAGCTACCATCAAACAACCAAACACGGGATTTTTATGAAAATTCAAAAACGTATGATATATACTTATGATGTTTGATATGAATATCAAATGAGTGATTAAACATTAAAAACATGATCTGAACATTATTATGAAACACTATGTAATTACAGTCGTGTCTTGACATCAATTAAGATTTGATCATATAGCCTATCAAGATTCAAGAATAGAAATCATTCAATAAGTGGGAAATTCCTGTCTCCGTTTTTCTCCGTTTTATTGTTATTCTCTCTATAAATACAAAATGCAAACTGGTTTTCATTTGATTTGGTTATTTTATTTTATTTTATTCATTAATCATTTACTTTAATGAAGTAAGATTTGCTTCTTAAACAAAGATTACACCAGTCCTATAGAATCGTGCTGCTAAGAAGAATTATCTATTTTGTTGCATCAATAATCTTTTCGCTTTTGCTGTAGTTGTAGTTGTTGTTGTGGTCTTGATCTTGATTTGATCTCCATAGGACCTTGTCAAAGAAACATTTTTAATTAGCTACACCTTTCTTGAAGTACAACATCTCGTTTTTTCATCTTTCACCAAGATAATAAGATCTTTTCTCCTCTATTATTGTCATTTCTTCACGATTATAAATATTGGACGATTAATTCATTTCATACGTTTAAGCGATCGATGATTAGTTTGATCATTCCCGCACTCTCTGCCACAATCACCCACACTCGCTATCAAAACCAGCTTTGCCAATGAGCAGTCAACATGTCTAGTTTATTTGTATGCAAGGCTCATATTCGCGCGTTTTACTTACTATTTTCAACTCACGTCACACCTTAACTAGAAAACATGTATGAAAGAATTGAACGAAGAATTCCTTTGAATTAAATGCCAGCACAGAAATTTCCAAGCTACTATCGAGTGGATGTATTACGGATTATCTTATATTGTCTGCACGATAATCCTAATCATTTTGTGGAGAAAAAAACAAATCGTTGTATGTGTGATTGAACGTTTTGTGAAGACACAAAAAGCATTGGTCGCCATAGAGGTTTCTTTTAATCGAGAGTCATCATCAGAGCAAAATACTGGTTCCATTACGTTGTTCTGGTCAGGGAGTGTGCTATTCATCCAGAGGCCCATATGACAGCGCGTGGTGTTGGGTGAGCAAATACTTTCATAGCCTATTACGCACCTTTCATTTATATAATGAAAAATAACTTGACTATTAAGGCTCCGCCATCACAAACAATGGCTGCCATAAGCGGCATCCACAGGAAAATGGAGCAATCGATAGAATAATAGAAAGAACTGTAATAAATCAAGAAAATGGCCGCCCTCGTTGGATCAGTCAGCTGAGGTACGCTTCAGACACTGAAGTCACCGTTGGGCGTGGGTTCGAATCCCGCATAAGGCATGGGTTTTTGTAAACGTCCTTTCACTTATCATCACTCCATAGTTTCATAATCACCTGCTCATTCGTACCCCCGTATAACCAAGCTGTAGGTGGGGTCATTAAGCAAACAATATTCAATCATCATCAAGAAATTGTAAGTAATTATGGCATAACAAACAACAATCTAAAGCTATGAGGAAGTGAAATAAGAAATTTGTTAAGTACTGTACACAACCATGTAGAGGTGTAAATAAAAATGTTATAAAAATTTTGTATAAGGGGGGGATAGAAAATTAATTAATTGGATTTATTACTGAAGAACGCCAGCTATGTCACCACTTTAGAAATAGATTCGCCGTTTGGCGTGAGTTCGAATCTCGCAGAAGGCATGAGTTTTTATAAACGTCCTTTCACTTATCAAAACTTCATAGCTTCATTCACCTGCTCATTTATATCCCAGTATATAACTTGGCTACTGGGAAACAATAATCGATCATTATGCTCATAAAACAATCAGCAACTAGTTCAGACTGTCCATTCAAAGATATTACTAAACATGTTTATCCTCTATTTATTCCATGCATAATCGTTTATTGTGGGTTTGCCTACACAAAGGCATGAATTAAAACAGGATTTATCATAAAATTTACATATCGTTATAGTTCGATGAATAAATCAAAATATTTTAGTTCTCTCTTTTCTGCTTGGAATAAAATGGTGCACACCTCAGTATCTACTTGAAAGTGAAGGGATTAGTGCATGGTGTCAGTGAAGGATGATAATGACTGAGATGTTCGTAATGATGTGATCAGGTTGGTTTACATTATTAGCATAATATAGTATATGATGGTATGATCGTGGTCACGATTATACTATCAATTAGCTTTTATTGTGATGTCGGCAGTTCCATGGAAGTTACAAGCATTTACAATGTTACACTATCGGCGCTCGGCTTCTATACTATATAGGCCTATATATATATATATATATATATATATATATATATATAATATATATATATATATATATATATATAAAAATAAATATATATATATATATATATATATATATATATTTTATATATATATATAATATATATATATATATATATATATATATATATATATATATATATATATAGATATATATACATATATATATATATATATATATATATATATATATATATTCATAAAATACGAATTGGTCATTTATAATAGGGGGGGGGTGAACGGTAATGAATTATATGTTCAACCACTCTGTGGAAGGGAGGGGGGTGAGCCTAAATAGCTCCGCAGAGGAAAATTTGAAACCATACTTTTTACAACTATATATTTTCAGGATATTTAGTCAGTGCTCGTTCGGTTATTCCTGATCTGGACTATGATTGTTATTAATACCCATTGCAGGAGTAATACGTCAGCATTTTAAAAACTGTTTTGTTGATTTTCCGGTAATATGCTGGCTGCTGGTATCTGCGGTAATTTTCGGTTCATTGCTTGTAATTCAAAATTAATTACTGGTCTAGCAACACTTCAACCCTTCAACTTATTATATTTATTAAAATAAAGAAACTCGTTTTGGGGGATGATTAGGTCTAATACAAGAAAATATGGGGATGGCGTAAGTGGCAATCCATGTATGGGGTATGGCGCACCCCCCCCCCCCCCCCCCCCCCACATTCAATTTCACTCCCTCCTTCCCGATTCAAACACTGAAAAAATATCTCACAAAAGACCTTGCAGTTATAAAAATTGATGGCCAATTGTTTTGTCTGATTGTTGGTGCGATTTATTCGCTAATCATCTCTAATTTTGTAGGAATGTATATTATCATTCACGAAGCCAGTTTATTTCCTTGAAGGTCATTGTCGCGACTAGGGATCAAACCCGAGTCAAGGACTTGGAAGTTTTATAGCTTATTTTTGTCATCGTCGGATTTGACTTTTGGTAGGTATACCAAAGAGTATAATTATTGCATGGCTGGAGATACGATATAGTAATCAGGTTTGTGTCAGGACAAAAATATTTGTCAAAGACTTCAGACTTTGTAAGATCTCAAATGCTACCATAAACCTGTTTAAAGCTGCTAGACAAAAATAATAACAACGTGATTCAATATTTTTCATATGAAATATGATATCTCACATGAGGCAATTGCAGGCAATTATTTGTGTTTTATTTAAAATCTCATATGATTATAATAAATGAAGTATTACAATTACTTCAATCATATTTTTGTTGTTATTATTACAATGAATGGAAATTTTTATCGAAATATTTCCACACTTTATTCAATTGTTCGTTTGTTGTAAATCAGCATAACACTTCAAGGACTAATACACATCATTTTCTGTCATCGAATTATTATAATTGTGATATATTTGTCATTAGATTGGTTGAGTAAATCTTCCTCTATCAGCTAAGCTAAATTTCATCAGCAAACCGGCCGTTTTGATACAAATAAATAGTTTCTGATAACCTCGATTTTCGGCAAAAATATTCGTGAATTTCCCTGGTCTTGTGTGCCAAACGCATACGGTTGAATTGTATATTTTCAGCTTAGCCCGAAGCCAGTTCTTTTACGAACACATTGATATTAAACACGATGAAATATCTCGAGGAGTAATCAAATGGTGTACGTAACGCGAGATGTATGTTTTGTGACCATTTTCAGTGTCGACTAAAGCATAAATTATCGTTGTGGCTTTCCGGATGAATGTATTGTTGTGAAACTGCTGCACACCATTCAGAGAAGTACCTTCTAAAATATGTCAATCCATAATAAACATTCACAATATTTCCAAAAATAATCACCCTGGTGGGAACTTTTTTCCCTATGGTGACTTAACGACCCCACCAACAGCTAGGTTATACGGTGGTTCGAATGAGCGGGTGTTAATGAAACTATGAAGTAATGATACGTGAAAGGACGTTCACAAAATCCATGCTTTATGCGGGACTAGAACCCACGCCCAACGGGGACTTCAGTTTTACCGCTAGCGACAGTCAATTTTGTGGAGGATATTTTTATCTATTATATATAATGGTATAGTATGCTTTAGTATTATAGGGCTTATATACACACTTGTTAAGCGTGATTTCGAAAGGTTGATGGAATGATTTTCTAAACTTGTTCATCTTGTTGAACACAATTGCACGAGATTTTTGAAAATTCTGTTTCATAAATTATATAGCTTGTTATTTATATATACATATAATAACAATGAAAACTTAACATGAAGTCATTGTTCCAAAGTTATAGCAAACGATGACTTAAGGCAGGATCCTTTGAAGTGGGCACCACAAGGGCGATCTACCACCCCAAATGAATAATAACATATAACACAACTCACCGCGAGAAACTGTAATGTTAACAATACCTAAGCTAACATAAAATTTTGTTTGAATGAATGACATGTTTGATCCAATAGGTGTGCCAGCCAATGTGTGATAATCGCCAAAACACACGTCCTATACGCAATGACAATGCAGTAGACTCATGGGCAGTCACATGCAGGATAGAAGAATAATAGAAAAAAATGTTCTCGTAACACCTTCACAGATAAAAGTGTAATCTACGAAACTGATAATGAAAATGGATAATCAAGGACGATTGGTTAAAATACGCACTATTTAGAGTAACATCATTCACGTTTGACACTGTTGTGAATCAAGAATGAATTAAATCGGGGATTCGTCGCGAGGGGACAATATGGGGGATCAAATAACAGAGCGTCACTTGAATTATCTCCAGGTACGTAAAGCTTTCTCTCTGTCTGTCTCTCTCTCTCTCTCTCTCTCTCTCTCTCTTTCTCTCTTCTATCTCTCTCCCTCCACACACACACACACACTTACTCTACCTGTCTCAGCGATAGAGATATTGGAGAGAAGACCAGGGATAAATGTGCTACCCACGAGTGCATTTGTCTAGTTTCTGGCTGATGTAGATTCAGGAGGAAACATGTAAACGTCATTCAGGAGACCGGGGTTCGATTCCCGACATGATCGACCATCCTGTCTGAGTTTCGGCAGCGACCGCTTCATTCTCATTCACCCAAATCAGCTAATGAAGTCACCTTTCACATCATCTTCCCAGCACATCATCCATCATTCACAGACGCCAATAGATTTTAGTTATCATTACAGTGTATCGTTAAACACATGTATGTGTAAATAAATAAAACACACACTTATATTACACTTCAATTTCGAATACATGTATTCCTACTTGGGGCATGTTTTACGAGACAGTCAAGTGTTAATAGTATATAACCATTAGTTATGGTACGAATATTACTTACGTAACCAACGGTGATAACAAGAAAATCCGCCAAGTAACTCTTAATCTACTAACAGTCATGTTGGTAAAACCGGACTCCAGTTGAATAAACAATGCCAATTAAGTTCAGTCCATTATATTAATCCCATCAACTAATTATTAATTATTCAAACCATCGTTCATAGTATATCATCAGCTCATCCATACCCCAAAATATCTTGGCTGTGTGTGGGGTTGTTAAGAGAACAAACAATAATAGTCATCAAGTAAACTCTTGTACTTCCTTATCTGCTCGTAATGTGCGAAGAGTCACTCAATATTCTAGCAGTCCATTGACTGCATTCATTGCACGTGTAACAATCTAGACATGCATTAGTCTGTCGAGAGGCTGTAAGTCATAATTAATGTATTCAAACACTGAACAAATGATGGTACTAATCGCCCACACGATCATAACATTGCTCATTGTCTTATAGCAATTGCATTTTACTCTGATCTTTTTTTTTTTTAAATAATATGAAATAAAAAATAGAAAAAGAAGAAGAAAAAAGAGAAGAGGAAGAAGACTATGAGACTGGTTATTTTAGATCAATTTATTGGGACGTAAATGACAAAAAAAAGAGAGAGAGAGATAGAGAGAGAGAGAGAGAGAGAGAGAAGTATAACAATCGTCTGACAGACATTGTACTTTAATTTCTATTCAAAACACGCTGGAGTATTATTTCGTTGAAATCAAACAGATAAATCATCTGCAATATGAAACCTTACACAACGCAGAAAAGCAGAAGCCAATTTTTATTATCAAGTGGAGACAAAACGTTACTAATTAAATTCTAAAATTAATTTGAGAAATAATTGGAAAAATGTAATTCTAATGAGAGTGAAACCAAAATTACATTCCACTATCGGAGTAAATAATTTTGTTTGCTGCATCTTCAATGCACTCAATACTTAATGAAAATATATTTTCTACTTTTTCCAATTTGACTAATTTTAGCACCAATACAGATTGAAAAATATCGAGACGACATTTTTTCAAATACTCTCTTCCTAATCAGAAAATGTTAGTATTTTAAATGTCGCACTGCTTCTATAGTATTAATGAGTTTTTGAATCATTAACATTAAATTCATTATACATTAGATAAATTAATACATAATATATGCCTAAATGTATTTGTATGGCTTCGACATTTTGTTTACTTCTACTTTTATATACTTGACTTGATTTATACATATTGTATAATTATGATTTCCCATTTTAAAAAAAACATGAATAAATACAAATACAAATGTTGTATGCGCATTTCGCTTTTGTGAGTGTTCCTGTGTAAATTGATATCTACATCCATTTCACGAGCACTACATTGCGTAATCATTCCACTACCATAACCATGACAACTTGTCCTTCTATGATGATTTTTCTCCTCATTAGATATGGATGGGTGTAATAGCGAACCTTGGTTCGATAGCGCCGGGTATGAGTTTAGGTTTCTCCGCCATCGCTCTTCCTCAGCTGACATCGTCGAGCAATTCTTTTCAGCTCAACTCGGACCAAGCGTCGTGGTTTGGTCAGTATCTTATTCAACTCGCTTCTTACTAGTAGTCTCTATACTTGGTTAAACGTACTAGTAGTCCATATACTCAATTACTTACTATAACCACTGATTAATTCATTTCATTCATTCATCATGCAGTTATTATCATTTTTTGCATTGGGTTTACCGATTCACTGCACTGATAACTAAGATCTATTTGCTTCGGATGAATGATTAATGAGATGATGGGATAATTAGATGAAGATTACTTGGGTAATTGGTAGGATAGTAGGAAGCGGTACAAGATATCTAAGACAGTCCAAGACTAATTCCTATCCAGGATAGTAGAAGCGGCAGAAAACGGTAGAAACCATACCGACATTTGCCTTAGCAAAAGAGAACCACAAAAAAAACTGTCAAGATGGAGGTGGCGTGGATCGAAGCGAGTTCCGATCTGCCCTGGTCTCCAAGCAAAAGCGTTAGTACTGCGCTACTTGTGCCGGTACTCTTCATGTACTTTTAATTAAAATGTGCATTTTGAATTTTACCTAATCAAATCACCAATATAATACTTGACAACAAATGATGTTAACTGGCTACCAGTTTGGCTCAGTCATTAAAGAGTCGGCTTTTAAAAGTCAAGTGTAGCCGTGGGTTCGAATGCCGCATAAGGCATAGGTTTTTGTAAACATAATTCATATCCGTTCATTTGTACTTCAAATAACCTAGCTGTTGGTGGGGTCGTTAAGCAAACAATAATCATCATCGACGTCCACCAAATTATTATTTAAACGCACTATCTCACGAAAATGTTTCCAGACTTATTCCAATATGTTTTTTTATTGGTGTCGTTCATTTATATGTATTTTTTGTGTGTGTATCCAGCCGGCCTAGCAGCCATTGCCATGCCTGTGGGATGTCTTCTCTCAGGTCCTCTACTCGATCGCTTCGGTCGTAAGATGGCACTGTTGCTGGTCAATGTGCCATGTCTTATTGGCTGGTTGCTAATCGCTACAGTTGGTGACAGCGGTGCGGGTGTTATCGAACAGCTGTACATCGGACGTTTTCTCACCGGACTATCCACGGGAATGACAAGTGTGCCTGCAACAATCTATCTGGCTGAGATATCTTCACATACAGAAATGAGAAGCATGCTAGTCACTTGGACGTCGATAGCAATAGCAGCTGGGATCTTGATTGTTTACATTCTAGGAGCTTTATTTCAACACAGTTGGAAATTGATTGCATTCATTTGTGCAACAGTACCCGTTGTTTCGTTTTTATTGACCACTATCTTTCTGCCAGAAAGTCCAGTGTGGCTGATTTCTAAAGGAAAAAATGAATCGGCTATAAAATCACTTAACATACTACGGGGTCAGAAGAAGCAACAGAAAACATGTACACTGATTGAAGCAGAACTCAATCAGATAATATTAACCCACGAAAACTCGATGAAATCACAACCAGAACAGACATTTTGGAATAACGTCACATACATGCTTGAACCAGAAGCTTGGAAACCATTGATCATCATGAATACGTATTTCTTCTTTCAACAAATGTGTGGGGTTTTTGTTGTTATTTTCTATGCTGTAGATGTCGTTGAAGATGCTGGTGTGACGATTAATAGTCATCTAGCTACTGTACTAATAGGTTTAATGAGATTCATTGTTACAATTGTAGTTAGTTTAATATCAAAACGATTTGGACGAAGACCTCCTTCCATTGTATCTGGAACGGGAATGACTATCTGCATGTGTATCCTCGCTCTCTTTCTTTACCTTATACACATCGGGAAGATTAGTGAAGAGGCAGCTCAGAGTTTGAGTTGGATACCTGTCACAGTATTGTTGTTGTACATTTTCATGTCTACACTGGGTTTTTTGACTATACCATGGGCAATGATGGGTGAAGTGTTTCCAGCACGGATACGGGGTATCGCAAGTGGAAGTACAACATGTCTAGCGTATACCTTCAGCTTCTTCATAGTTAAAGGATATCCTCAGATGCTCGAACTCATGGGTAAACATGGTGTATTTTTCTTCTATAGTGCTATGACGTGTTTAGGAACGGTATTTGTTATTGTTTTTTTACCCGAAACGCAAGGGAAGAGTTTCCAAGAAATAAGTGAACATTTTCAAAGTAAATCGAAGAAATATAAGACACACTCGCCAGATGAGGGATTGGAAGAAAAGGGAATACCGTTACTGGATGGGCGTCTGTGAATAATTCTGTAATTATTATGTCAATGGATTCGAAGCATAAAAACATCAAAATGTAGTTGCAAAGTTAAACAGGTAGCATACAAAGGTAACGTAAGAAATAAATTAATGAATTGATTGATGCAAATATCAACAATCGTTATACGAACGAAAAACAAACAACCAATACATGAACATAGGTTATGAAGTCTGACAATGATTGATTTCGAGGTAAATGCCTTAAATACCGGTAATGATCGTCAGGCGCGATCATTTATTTCATGAACTTCTTATGTAGCAAAGTGAAGGAGAAGATCTACATAGGACTAATGTTTAGTTATTCAATAATCATCTCATTTGCTCAGGTGATTTGTATATATATTAATGTTAGCTGTTTTAAGCTCACACATATCATACTGTAATTGCGCTGTTTCAAATTTTCTGTCAACGATTCTACCAGCTGTTTTTGAGTATTTTCGACTTGACATTCGTCACTAATATTCTGCTTTGGTTATTATGAGTAACACTGTGACACTATTTGCCGTTTTTAAAGGTTAATTGAATGTTTATGAATGTGACAATTACAAATAATTAAAAGATTAAAATAGAACTTTGATTATAGTATGTACTGAGTAATCCTGCACAAGAAATTGTAAGATGGGGGATAACATGTAATACTATATTAGAGACATCTGTTCTAGAAGTTCAGTTTAACGTGCTATTTCAACCACCAAATAAATAACGTGACTGAGAAAAAATGCCTAATGTAGATCTTCGAGTCAAGATTCTAAGCTCTTTTTTCTACACTTATTATTTTGTTACGCTTACACGTCGCACTAGCTCTAGAATCCAACGTGGGCAACACTGTACGTTAATCATGAAAATAGTATAAAATGTTATAATTGTTGTACAAGAAAAGTTTTCAAAAATGCCATGAAATGGTATGATTGTATTAGTTGTTGATTATTTATGTCTACAATTCTTCTTCTGAATGATGTCAATGACTCAATGCCAGCAGTGTTAAACAGTGTTAAACTAATGCGTTTAAGACTCTATCGCGATTGTACTTTGTATTGACCATTAATTAAATCCTTGGAATTATCATGAAGTAGAAAATTCCGGTGACACAAGTTAAATACTTTACTCCTACTTTTATTTCCTTGATAGATAACAGCATTAATGATACGTGTATACAATTTTAAGTTATATACCTAAAGAATAATTATTATTCGGAGAATGACTCTCTTGTTGTGGTTAGAAGTTACAGAATGTGAAAATTAATTAGGTATCATTATAGCATTATTTATTTGAACAATCGAAATGCTTCTTCCAACAGTATAATAGTTGATGAATAAAATGTAAGTCTGAATTGTTCAATGTTCTTTTTTTATAATAATAGTAGATAAGTTTTAGGTCATTCAATCTATAAATATTGCAGTACAAGTTGACCATATTTTTGTTTTGTTATATGAAATCAATTTCCTGTTTGACGAACTGTATGCAGAATAATACGTGTCGAAATTACTGCCTTTCCAAACGCGGCACTTCCACCAAAAGTATTTATAGCTAGATGTTTATCAATATGATATTCTGACAGAAATATAAATTGATTCAGTTGGATTATTTCAATAAATAGTAATTTCTCTGATTCTATTTCTAAAGAGATTGCCATTCGAATGCGCTATTTTTCATGTTATATGAGAGCGCACATCTACTTGTCGTGAAAATACATCAATTGAAATGTGCTCACTTAAAAAGTCACAATTACTAGCGAATAAATGTAGGCCTATAATATAAGCTAGCAATGAAAACATGTGTTCTGTTTTCATTACTTTGTGTCTTAAAAAGGTTAAAAAAAAACTCAAATTTGTTTAGGAAAAATTCATTCTACAATTTAAAGAATCTATATATGTTGTACAGGATGACAGCTACAATGTTTCTTCTCTAGAGGAAGAGGAGAGACAATTATTCTAATCGCCGATCTGTCAACTTCGCGAGAAATCTGCATCAATTGATTCAATTGAAATGTGACAGCTTAAAATTCACAATTATTTGAAAATAAATGTAGGCCTATAATCTAAGAGATATGAAAATATATTTCCTGTTTTTATTACGCCGAGTTTTAATTCGAAAAAAAACACCATCATGTGTTGGAAAGAGCATTCTTCAATATGCATTCTACAAAAAAATAGTAATTTTTTTTTTTGAAACTACATAAACAATCCATGATATTATAAAAGTTGGCAACTACTATGTTTTTTTGTGGAAAGAAAGAGGAGATAACCTAATCGGCGATCTGTCAAGTTCGCGAGCAACCTTTGAACTGTTACGGTCGGTCACTCTGCAATTTGAACAACTCTTGGCTCATCTGCCTTAACGTGCTCTACAGTGTGGTCATGGTATGGTAGATATCAAGTCATTTGTAGATAAACAAAAGCCAACCAGTTAAATAATGTTGTTGGTATACTAAAGGTCCAAACACAACAGTCACATAATATTTCATACGTAGCATGGATATGAATGTTTAGAATCTGTGTCCAGTTCCCATCCCATGCAGTGAACATTCATTGGAAACGTATAACAGTACCTAACAGTACTGGCAACGTAACTGTACGTAACAGTACATCGTGATAGGCCCTACATCAAAATCACGGGAAAATGAATAAGTCTCTTGATTCTGGGTAAGTACTTCATAATATTGCTCAAAATAATTATATAATTGCTTGGAAGAGACGTGAACAAACACGATGGGGCAAAAACTCAAGCTCAATGTCGGACTTGGACCTATAGCTAAATTAGGGCTGCATAGTGAAATTTTGCGATGACCACACTGTTCAACAATTAACTGAATCAGCTGATTACAATACATAAAAATAAAACAAATCACAAAGTTTGATACGTTGATACAAACACAGACCAAAGAATGATACAAAGTTTAAACATCTGGTCTTAATTTAGTAGGCCTATTCTAAAACTTCATGGTGAGGAATGAGAATGGATGAGTGAAATGAAGAGATTTTCTCCGTTCCATGGAATTACTATCTTTGAATATTAGTGTAACCATTGGTGTATTTTTAAGTTATATTTACCAATACTGTTACACCAATAATATATTTATATATATATATATATATATATATATATATATATATATATATATATATATATATATATATATATATATATACCAAAACTAACAAAAACTAGTACATAAGCGAGATATTTTCTCTTACTGATATCAAGTCTTGGGTTAATAAGAAAGCTAGCTTACAGAAATTTTACCGTGCATTTTAGATCAATATAAAATATAAATCTATTGTAATAGTTTGGATGGTCACCCATTGTATTTACTGCGGAATAGGTTGACACGTATTAGCCTACATGCCATTCCGTCAATAACTAACACCACTAGAGGCTTTATAGACGTGCCAAACAATAATTCAATCCACCTGAATCAAAATATACCTAGATATAAATATGGCTATATGCTATTTCAAAGCAATAAATACTTTTCACGAAAGAATGGAAATATTATAACTTGGTTTCGTTTCAGTGGACGATCACTTGAAATAGTTCATACATCCACTCAGTTGTTATGGGGCATCCGAAACGAAATGATTTACTTACAGAATTCTCATTATTATTGGTGATGTTCCGACGAGTACTAGCTTGCTCTACACGTCACCTAGACAGCTGGAAACTTTGAATCATCTCACTTTTACTTTTATTTCACCACATTCAGTTTGTATTCAAATATTTTCGAATTTCCAAAACATTAACATAAATGTATAGTAAATAACTGAAAAATTATTTTCTCGAATGAGTGTTTGGGATGCGCGTCAGCTCACAATATATTTACCTCTGACGTATCAAAATTGACAGGAAAATGGTGAGCGGGAAAAATATATAAAAAAACAACTGGTTCAAAGCAAAGTGAAACGACATTCATTTTTCTTACATTCTTTTTTTTATACGATCTCTTGCTCATCTCTATACCAACACGCACATTGCGTTTTCCTAGTAAATGAATATACCTGGTATTTAGTGACAGTGTAATCAAATAAATTATTGTTATCTTGAGCTTCATTTCTAGTGCAGTCATATTAAACAACTTGATTGTTTTAAAGGAAGTAATACTGATACTACAAATTACATTCTATTATCGTTGTGTTCATTTCCATGTCCACAGGTTTCGTAGCTACGGCACTGTAACACCTACAACACCATGGCCGTACGAGGTAAGTGGCCTAAGTCTGTGGCTGAAACCTCTAAATGTCGCCTGGTCAACTTGCTAGTTTGACTGAATTTGACATAGTTGATGACGAATGTCGCATCAAGAAGACCCAACAATTTGGTAGTTCATATAGCAAACGAAGGGTATACTAGCTTCACATTCTTGCTAACTAAATCAAAATGGCCGTTGCCATGGGGAAAGTGCGAATTGAATGATATGATTAATTTCAATAATATTCAATTTGTGGCATTTAGGTACGACTAAAAACTTCATAAATATAGTAATTTAATGCTTGTTTGAACTGAACACTTTTTTTAGGTAAACTGTGAATGCTGGTCATAACCTTACTTTTTACAAGATTTCAACTGATCTGTCAAAATATGGGTTATTTGCGCTCGTTCGTAAAATACGCCGGTAACTTATTATTTGGAAGGCCGTGAAAAATCAGGCTCGTAACTTCTCCGCTAGGTTGTGTCATACACAAGGCCGTGAAATTACAGTTTTGTAACTTCTGCTTCCACGCTGCATAGTCGGGACAGTTTTTCGCAAGGTAGTAGGACATGGGACGTAGAGTATAGGAAACACGACTAGAGTGCATACTAGATTCATACTTAGAAGCTTTTAGCCACAGCCTGAAATCATGTGTGACTATTCACTATCGCAAATCGCAGCACTATAGAATTTGCGGTTGCTGGTAGAAAGAATAGTATTTTTGGCATATTTTCAAATGCTTCTGTAAATTGATTATGCAGAATCTTCTCCAGTTGTGACTTTGATGACTCTGTCTCTAGATGAAGTTATGCAATGACATTCTCAATTTAAATAACAATTAATTCCAAGGAACAATTGAAAAATGCAGTAGATGAAAATGCTGTAGATGAAAAATGTTGTGTAAAATATATATTTTCTACCATCTCCTTCGAAGTTGCATAAATAATATGTATTGTACTTGATACTCATATTAAATACTGTAGGATGGACATTGACGAGGTTGAACTTGGACGAACATAAAAATAGACGACGAAATCGTTGTCGAGAAACTGATTAAAAATAGCGGCTGATAGAAAGGAAAAGTTTACTGTGCACTGCATGCAAAGTGGAAAAGAAATAAACACAATATGCATACACACTATATATACTTATATAGATAATTAAATCAGAAAATGGTTACACCCGTTATAATCTCTTGAGAGTGTAATAGATTAATTGTTAATTAAAAGTAAATAATGCAATTCTCAATTAACAGTAATATTTCAACTAATCTATTCCAAGTATCAATATATGACAATAATTTGTATGAATATCATACTAGAAGATGACAGATAGGTGTAATTGAAGAAGCTGCAAAAAGAGGATAGAATTTGAAAACTGAATAATGTTATCGTGTAAGTGAAGAGATATTTATGAACACTCTTATAGCTGGAAGAGAAGAGAGTATTGTAGGCCTATAGTTCGGAAGATCAAAAAAGTGAAGAAGCAAATATGGAATCGGGAGATGCGTGGAATCTGAGTTGAGAGATTTAAAGAGCAACCAACACCTTTCATGGTATCGCATGAGAATCGATTTAGGCGCCTTATCTCGACGTTTGGTTCATCCCAAAGCACGACTTCTGCTTACCAAAATCGTCGAAGCACCCTCTGGCCAAATACTTGTTAATTATCTGGGATGTGAGTATAATTAAAAATGAACATTTGATATTTCAATCGCTTTGTTTTGAAGAGAAACCAGAGAATCACGGAGATGACTTTTGTAACATTTGTAAATACGAATTGATTTGAAAGCGCGTTAACAAATTACTGTTTTTGTTGCTGTTGCATGTGTCTGCCGAAATCTGATAAATGAATCTGTAGACTGTTATCAAAATGATGTTTCAAATGATTATATTTTTAATTATAATGCAATTATTCATAATTTTGTGCCACCGACGGCAAGGTTAATTATTAAATGAATTTCAATATTCATGTTTCAATTAGTAAGATGTTGTTCAGAGATTTAATGAGGTTTAAAGTACCTTGTTTATTAATTATGAATCATAATTATAAATATAAAAGGATCATATTTATGAGACAATTAAAAACGTAAAAAAGCTTGGAACTTTTCTGTTCACTATATTCAATCATTTACTATTTACAATGAATATTTGTGAGTGTATAGTACCTACTTTTTATATTGAAGAGACAGCAATAGGCCTTTTCATGCATTATGGTAGGCCTATGGTTGCCATCTTTTAGAAATAAGAAGTATAAATTTGACTTCAATAAAAAGAAAAAGTAAAACTATGAAAGATGATATACCGCATTTGTAATTGAATTTCTTGAGGCCATACTGTGGATAGCAATCGATCTTATCCGGTTATTCGATACCAGATACTCGATAGAGATAACCATGTTGATCTTCAGGATAGGCAATCCGTTTTACTTCTACCTGACTGAATCCAGAAACTGGAAGGCCCGTTATTTTGCTCATATATTTTATAGAGGAGTCAAATTCAACGTCAGTTACCAAAGAGCTCCATGCGTGCGCACTAGGTCGAGCATAACACTAGAGAGATTCCTGTATTTTTCAACATTTTTTTTTATCAAACTTGACACGTTATTATCTTTTGATTTGTAAACACTATCATGTTATCAAGTCAACATAATTATATACAACACTTTTATGCGTATTGTTTGCTAGCGACCGACAAGCGACCTACATAACCGAAACAAAAGTGACATTTTAATCACAAATTTAGGAAGTATGGTGTTAAAAGTAAACATGTTTGTAGTATCATAGTGACGTATCTTCTTTGCTCTTCTATACTCTTGTCTGGAAGATAATAATGTATCTGCGCTGATTGTTCGTGATATCGTTTTGACGAAGATAGTTCCAAAAGTCAAGTAGTTCAATCGCGACTTTCTTAGTCATCGTTGACATGCATGTAGTGCCACATCGAGATTTTCAGTGAAATATCGAAAAGAGTTGAATCAAATAATTGTTGTGTTTGTATTGGAGATAATACACGTCAGTAATAATAAATATGTATCACTTCATTGCAAGTTGAGAACTGAACTATTACATTGGCGAAATTGAATTTGATGAAAGTGATGACAATCATATCTTTCTGATAGAAAGGATCAAGATCAAGTTCGAGAGTGACATTTAGCGACAGTTTAGTATTATTTTACTATTATTGAAGGTGAGTAGTCCTACAAGAATTGTAAATATTAGTATTTGTAAGGCCTACATAACATATCTGATGTAATTCAACTTCCGTGTTCTTGATAAGATGAAAGATGCCTATTCAACAATTGTGTTTGTTCCTAGAACATAGAACGAGTGTTCGACTGTTTGCATATTTCTCTTATGACTTTGACATACGTTGCACTCGTCTAGAATAATTGGAATAGCACAATGAACTTGTAAAACATACAGTTATGGCCTTGCGTATAGAAATCAAAAACTGGTTTCGAGTGAAGTAATTCTCAATTATGTTCAAGCGTGATGGGTGGATTGATTGAAAGTTATTATTATGTAAGTTAATACTAATGAAGGTGTTGTGATGTTCAACGACCTCTTCAACGATGAGACTAAAACTATTATCAGTCTCAAAATCCAATATTCTCTAGAGGAATAAGAATACCGGGGCGTATCTACATGCTGCCCCGGTGGCTCAGTCAACTATCGCTAGCGGTAGAAATTCAAGTCACCGTCGGGCGTGGGTTCGAATCCCGCATTAGGCATGGGTTTTTGTAAACGTCCTTTCACCGATCATCACTTCATCGTTTCATTATCACCCGCTCATTCGTGCCTTACGTGTATAACCCAGCTGTTGGTGGGGTCAATAGGCAGAAAAAAAGTGTCCACTTAAAATTGTCTGCATTATCATAACAGATATGTCTAAATACTAATCACATTACCAGGAATAATCATAGCCGGTCATGTCTTCTACATACCTTATATAAAACTTCTGTATACAAGTGATAATTGAGTTTTAGCGAAATGTCTTTCCTTATTTATTTATATTGGGTTTAACGACGCACTGTACTGATGACTACGATCTATATACTGACGTCGGTGAATGATATATGAGATGATGGGATGATGAGACGAAAGGTTATTTTATTATGTGTTTTTGGATAGTGGGAAGGAGTCTGTCGTGGCCTTTGGTTTGATGGGATGAGAGGTTACTTTTGTTTTGATGGGACGATGAGATGAAAGGTTATTTTATTATGTGGTTTTGGATAGTGGGAAGGAGTCGGTCGTGGCCTGTGGTTAAGGAACCATCCCAGTATTGACCTGAACGACAGAGGGAAACCACTAAAACCCCTGTCAGGATGGTCGACCATGGCGGAAATCGAACCCCGGTCTCCTGAATGACGGTTCAGTGTATTAATCACTCACCCACTCATCTCAGTTATCTTTCCTATAATGAATTTTTAATATTTTCCTCAGAGAGGTTACTGCTGTTATAAACTGTAAACATGTCTTTTATGATTTTATCAGCTCCGACCCTCATAATACAATCACATTTCCTCATTTTCTTAATCTGATGGGCCTTTTGAAAAGCGATCGTGATTCTTTTAATGAAGTCCAAATAAGCGAATGTGTCAAGTTACTAAAAAGATCGAAGTTAAGTGATGAGTTAGATTAAATATTGATATGTCAAGTTCAAGTTGTTGCTCTGCGCAGTGCACAAAAAGGCTAAAAGGCTTAACAAAATGGGGAACTTCACTTTGTCCATCATTATTTTACCCCCAAGCTTGGCCACATTACCTATAGTGATTACCATTACCATTACCATACAATTATAGGTATCGTATAGCTATAATTCAAGGTGATACATTGTGCGTAGTTATTATTCAAAGGGTCTACTTCATGCACTTCAAACACATTAGCATAGAAATCATATTTCAGAGAAGATTGAGATGCATACGAATACATTTTACCTACATATATAAATCCAATCATACTCATCATATTCACTAATCTTTTCTTACGGTATCAAATTGTAGATTAATAAATCAACGTCATACGATATTATGGACTCGAGTTTCTTTGCAAATCTCTGCCAAGATGGGTGTGTCTCTTCATGTGAAAATCATAGAGTCGAACTTGATGATTGCTTCCATTCATTCGATTTATTTTAATGCTGCTTAACGACCCCACCAACAGCTAGGTTATACGGGGGTACGAATGAGCGGGTGAGCGGGTGATCATGAAACGATGAATTGATGTTAGGTTAAAGGACGTTTAGAAAAACGCATGCCTTATGCGGGACTCGATCCCATGCCCGACCTGACCAGTTTCTACCGATAAACTATTTCTAGCCATTTGATAAAAATGTATTCATTTGATGTTTATTTTCTTTAAAACGTCTAGTCCGATCTCAATAAAAAGTCATAATAATGTGCATCATATATGTATTCATCTTCAGTTAAAATTTGAATTTTTTGAAGCTATTCCGTTTTCCAACTTTTTCTCCATGCCTAATCTTATGTTGTTTTTTCAAAATTTTGTGATACATTTTCTCAAAAGTGATCCAACCGACTTTGCCCAAAAACTTAACAGTTCCAAGTTGAATAACTCCGCGTGCCCAGTTTCATGTAGATCAGGCAAATCGTACAACCTAAACAAAAAACACAGATAAAGCTCCATAAGAGTGGGATGGAAATCTTCTCTATCGCTCATTCAATGATGTTACCAAGAAGAACAGGTTCGGTGGCCATGACCTAGCCGTCTTTACAGCCTACGAAACGAAGTGTTGACCACCTCTTACGCGCTGTGGCGAGCTACTGGGAAAACCAACTCGGTTTATAGACTTGATTCACGAAAGAAAACGAAGCAAACCACCTGCTCGCTATTGCTGTGGGATAGGGGCGGCGTTCGCTCGGAACCTTCATCTTTCGTGAATAGAAGTACACCTTCATCATTCAAAACACTTGGGATTTTTAGTGAGTAACTTTCGATGAAATTAGGTCACTGTAGACGTAGTAGAAGCCCTTAGATTTGACGAGAATAGGCTGATTATTATTGCTTAACTTAAGGTGGACCCTTACCGCGACTGCCACTTGAAATAACGTCATACGCGGCTAGGCCCAGCCATTGAATTTATTGTGTTATAAACACAATAGTCTGGCTAGCTCCAAAGGACTAGGACTTTGATTGGTCATTATTTACGAGCAGAGCTAAATACTTTGACAACACATCGAGTCCATGTGTATTTCCATTGTTGTTAGCACAAAATCTTGACATTGCTCATGAGTTGGGCTGGGAAATAAGTCAAGTTTTTGCTGTATTAAACGACCGCGAACTTTGTTATCATCTTGAGCTGCCATGGTATTCAGCCCTCCCAGCCAATCCAAGTCCTTTGGAGCTAGCTAGGCCTAGGACGTTATTACAAGTGTCAGGCGCGGTAAGGGTCCTGAAAAACTGACGGGTGATTTGGGGGGATAGGAATGAGAATAAGATGGAATGTTCAAATTGACTTGTGTAACATACGCTACACGTGCTCTTGGGAAGAAAACAATTATCGATTAACCGTTACGATTATCGATACGATTAAGAAAACGATAATATCCCAGTACGTTGATTTGAGTATAATTAATAATATTACGTAACACTTGTTCGGCTAATCATTTAATTTCCATGTTGATTGAGTGAGACATGTGTAAATATATATCGTATTTTCTATCCTATCTATCTCGTATTGAAATGATACTATTCTGACATTTATTTGGTTTGATTTAAGAAATGTGCAATAAAAAACTGATGTTATGAATGGACAAATGTCGGCTAATGAGTAGCATGGAGGCCATGGAGGTACCTATGACCTTCTCAATAACACTCCATAGAACAAGTTCTATTTCATCATAAAAACGATTATACAATGTTATCAATTGGGCTCCAGCATTTTACTTTTAGAAATGAGAAATGATGAAGAAAATCAACATGTACAGCCCAATTTATATTGTTATCAAAATGGAGCAAATTATGTTCATGGCTCGCAAAAAATTGTAATATCCGGAGATGTTTTTTCAAGTGTAAAAACTAAAAAGCCGCACCCGTGGCTCAGTCAACTATCGCACTGCGGTAGAAGCTGAGGTCAGATCTGGATTCGAGTCCCGCATAAGCCATAGGTTTTTGTATACGTTCTTCCACCAACTATCACTTCGTCGTTTCATTATCATCCGCTCATTCGTACCCCCCCCCCCCCCCCCACCCCTATAACCTAGCTGTTGGTGAGGTCGTTCAGAAGCATTTAAATAAAAGTAATTAAAGTGTAAAAAGCAAGGAAAATTCAAGATCTTCAACAGATTATATATAGAAGAATTTATTATATTTCAGTTTATATTTTACATCCATAAAATATGGACGGGTGAGTTTTTTCTTGAAGGTTATTATGCAATACCCAGTTTGAATCTAGAATTGTATTAAATAATCAGAATAATAGATAGCCCATATCATATCGTGCTCGTATAATAAAGGTTATCTAACACTTGTGTGATGAAATATCAAGCGTCGATTAAGTTCATTTAAATATATTATACAAATTAATAATTTCGCAGATGTTCTATGTCATTAGTTAGGCCCCATATTAGAACGTATCTGTATGGAAATTCAGAAGGTATTTTTAATATCACTTTTTGCGTTTACCATGAAAAAATGACTAAGTAAGTCAATTATTTGTGTTTGTTGTAAGCTATACTAGATTGGTTTTAATTGGTAATTATAATTTTATGATACGGATTGTGTTTCTATGCATCCATTTTTCAAGGGTATTTTGGCCTTCATTTGTTTCTCGTCTGTATGCATGCGTAACAAGTTAATCAGATGATTACGTCGTATTACAATTTAGTGAACACAACATGCAAACAACATGGATGTCGTTGCCGTATGAGCGAGCAAGTAGCATTTTTTTTTTAAATATTTCATCTTTATATTATATATATGCAGTGCTCGAAATTGCGTCTTAAGAACACCAGCCCATCGATTTACGAAATTTGTCAGCATTTAAGGACTTTGTGTACTGTGTAGGCGAAAGAGGCACCATAGTTCATAACAAATTCGTTTGTAGAGTATAGCAAATTGTTTACACTTAGTTGGTCATAATGTTTTATTATCAATTTGGAATGTATTCTAGCTTCCAAGAAAATACAATTTGCACATTTAAGATTATGCTATTAGCACCCCTCCGTTGCTCAGTAAGCTAAGGCAGCGCTTTAGAAACCGAAATCACCGGCGAGCGTCAGTTCGAGTCCCGCATAAGGCATGTATTTTTGTAAACGTTATTTCACTTATCGTCACTTCAAAGTATCATTCTCACCTGTTCATCCGTATCCCCAAATTACCTAGCTGTTGGAGGCGTCGTTGAGCCAACAATAATCATCACAGACATAATCTAATCCCAATCCTGATTATACCTTCAGTTTAACTGCCAGATCAGAAGCTACAAGTGTGTTGTCAAATCATACTTCTTATTGCCTTCGGTTTGAAATTATTAATTCGATATTAATACAGGATCAAGAATTGTTTACGTCTTATGATTTGCCTGTGAGTTTGGGCGTAGTAGTCCGTCGGGATACCTACTGAGAAAATAGATTTGATAGCCCAACATCAGTAGCCTCGGGCTATACCGCTAATTTAGATAACTATAAATATATATATATATATATATATATATATATATATGGCCTATTATATATATATATTACATATGGCCTATATATATATTATATATATATATATATACATATATATATATACAACATATATATATATATATATATATATATATATATATATATATATATATATATTTATAGCCTATATAGCCTATATATTTAGCTTTGTGAGGTAAAAAAAATCTTATCAATTGTTTTTAATTTCAGTCGATTAGTACTAGATTGATATTTGATTGATTCAAGTACAGTACAACAATATTATGTGAATAATAATACATTTGTTTAGTCTGTGTAATGTAGGTGCAAACGGTATTTTGTAATGACTAATGAGCATCTGCCTGATAACGAAACATCGATTTACCGGTGAACACCTTGACAGTAACGCCTCTTTCTCTAGCCTTTTCATCTATCACATATAGACCTACAACATGATTATTAGAAATAGATATGCATAGTTGAAAATAACTGTGCATTTACAGTATCCGCATTGATTGAAAAGTAATGGCCAAGGATAAATACTCTATACATTGTATATGTGGCATTATTAACTATCTGTCGGACTAGTTACATTCTCATTTCTGTCTCGATAACACAGAATTGCAAGAACAAAGGTACAATTAGACAGTCACTTATTATTGACTCTTATTGGATAGATAAATGACCTTCAATAGAGAAAGACAATTATTTTGGGTTCCTCTATAGAAAATATGGTCAGACAAAACCTCAATCGTATACATACGATCTGTAATCTCAAGTTTTAATTAAAAACGTAGTTGCAGGTGCCTAAATAGGATTGGACGCTATAACTATCCCAAGTATTAAATACTAGTATTATTTTGTAGACAAAAAATTCATCTTTGTGGTAATGAAAAGTTATTTAGATAGATACATCGTGATATTTCGTTGTCAAGGCTACCACAATCATTTTCAATTAGATTATCCATATTTAGTATGTTGATTATATTTTTAAATTAACACATGAAATTATATTTAAAAAAAAAATAATATGGCTGTATAAACGTGATACTGTGATGCGATTAAATAAGCTAAGATCATAAATATACAAGTTTGTCTTATCTCTATTGCGTCTTCTAATCGTCCCATTGAAGCGATACTCATCCTTCGCTAATCCTTCATGCTATGATTTTGACACATGATCACGGTCATTTGATCCAACGACTTAATTTTAGTCTACTTTTTTGTGAAATTAAAATCGATAGAACGTTTTTTCACTTTCAATCATTCAGCATTTCAAATCGACTTTTTTTATAGATTTGAGGGGTTAACTATCTTGTGTTTTTAATTAAAGCTCATTCTAGTGATTGAGTTAACACGGTAACATCAGTTCCCACCTTTCGTCACTTCTACAACAACAATGACACTTGACGTGTTTGTATGGACAATTTATTTCTAATTTCGTTAAACATCCAGAAGCTTATTATTACTCATTATACATAATAATAACATTGGTGTTAATTCTGCAAAAATATACATGCACCTACTACTTAATACTTCGGGCCAAGAAATATATAATAAAAACTGTGGGTTCAACAAACAATTCCCAGAGTCCTAATTGGTTGACGTCAAGTTATATGGTAGTTGGTAGTACAAACATAAAACGGCTTGATTCAAATACGATGAATCATTGATGATCGAGCAGTGCGGTGGATCCAGTGGTCAGTGTATCCAAACAGTGGAATAGTAGTACGAGACATACACCTGAATAGTAGTAGTAGTCTAAGGTGTCGGAAGATGATAGGGTGCGCAACTATGGCCATCTCGGCTGTACCGACAAACTCGACCAAGGGCGGAGAGCCTGCCATTCTTTTCACAAGTACACAGGTGAGGGGAAAATACAATTTATTTACACGTACATGGCTATTAACCAATCAACTGAAAATTACGTTTGACAGTTTTGAAAGTCGTGTGGTTATAATAGTATAAGGGTATAGAAGATAAATGGAATGACAGTTGCTAATCATTAGCGTCTCATGGTTGCGAACTCAGGTGAACAAAATCATATCAGGAAACACTGGACATTTTCTGGTTATTGTTCATTGAAATATGTTTCAGATAGGAGTAAAGGCTCAAAAGCTCATATATATTCTTAATTTTTAGCTCTCGTTTATTTCAATTGATTATGTTTTTTGTTTTTAATATAGCTCGTTTTTTATTATTTGAAATTATAATGGTAATACGAATACTTATTGTGTTGGATTGAAAATATCGGATCATATTTTCAGAATCGTGAAGATTATATGTTTAATATATTTGAGAAAATTGCATAACCGAGGAGAGAAAATTTGGAAATTTCAATTTATGTTCGATTAGTTATAATACATCATGTGTATTTTGGGGTGGACAAAATCACCATAGTGCGTGTCTCGTTATAATATGTATCCATAGTGTAGTGCCTACTATCAAGTTTTGATGTTGTTAAAAATAAATTATGGTCGTTTTCGGTAAATGAAACTGCATGAACTGTACCGGAAAAAAGAGGTGCAGATATTCACATTACAAGTGCTACTAACTATACTTCGAAAACACGTGATAATTATATTTACCCTAGTATTCCTTATCTCGATTCCTTATGACGCCTAATACTAATCTAAAAATAAATCGAACTCAAACTAATTGGGAACTAAAATTAAATTTGAAACTAATTGAAACTATAATCTCAAGCCTGTCTGGTCGAAAGGTGTAATAAAAATGAATTAAGCAGGCCCTATATATAGATATATAGATATAATTATAATACACATGCTGAACCCCAAGTGCAAATGCAAGAATCGGTTCGAATTATTGAACAGTAATAAAGTGTCGATAGAAACCGGAAAAAAATATCTACCAATGAAACGTCATAAAAATCCTTCTTTATCAGATTCTTAAAATTTAACTCGACGTACGACATTTAAATTATTTCCTTCCATCATTCAATACAAGATAGTTTCATATGTACAAACATTTTCAAATTCTTTGAATCCGATATGTCGACTAAAATTATGTGTATTGGTTTTCTCAAAGATTTTCCTCACCCGCCTACTATGGCCTGGTATTACCAAGTCCAGTTAGAATTTATCTAACACTTGGTGGAAACAAATAGCATGAGTAACCGTGGTGATAACCACTTTGAACTGCCAGTTAGAGCTACTTCCACGTTGGAAATACCGTGTCTTATATAGGCCTATCTATAGTCTAAATAGTATCCTCCACAAGCTTATATTATCGTATGCCTTTCTAAGGTCAGTGTCTTCTATCGAGATTTCAAAAACAAGTTCTTCCTTAATTCTCTGTCTTGCCAATCAGTGAAGGTGATATTTGGTGGAAGAAGTTCTTCTTTGACTCTTCGCCTTACCAATGGCATTTGAAAGTGATGTGGTGGGTCAAGTTCGCATGGTGCTTATACAAATAGAGAAATTCATCGTTACCAATTTTTAAAATGTTCAAGAACCGGTGTAATTGAATAAAAAGTATATCAACTCCAAGATAATTTTATGATAATTTTAATTGATATGACATTCTATTATCACTGGTGTTGATAGATGTTCAGAGAATGCAGGTGATACTGATTTATGCCTGATACCGTATGCCTGGTTCTTCTTATATTTTTAATTTGGTAAAATTTGATTGATGTTGAGAAACTTGAAACGTATAAATAAATAATCGTGTCTGACAACATCATATTATATGATAATTAGCGTAGCACCTCTCACACTTTTATGTATTCAATTCTTGTTGACTTGTTCTATTACATTTTCAGAGAGTTTATAATCGTGATAATTGGTGTCGTAAAAATGAGACCGAATGTGTTTACCCAGTATAGGTGGAAAAAGGCTCAAGATAATATTTGGTCAATGATGACTTCTAATTCATGAAAAAAAAAGGAATCGCAAAGAGAAACAGTGAAAGAAACGGCAATGTCATTTCTACTAACAAAAACATTGAATAGCTGGAGGGAAATTGGGTAATAGACATTTTCTTTAAGATTTTGTACCATAGAGTGCAAGTGTTATTTATTACTCCTTTCAAGTGTTTGTTTAATTGAATCAAACCACATACTTGATACCTGAAAGAGATACGAGTATATGTATTAATGATATACTCCGGAAATTCAAGTCCTGCTGGTAATAAGTCCAAGTTCACTTATTTATTAACGTGTTTACGAATGATGAAATATCCATTCGTGTTTTGTATGTGATATTTTGAGATGTCATTTTCCTTAGTTCTGGATATTTTTGTGTTCATTGGGCGCGAGTACTAGATAACCCAGGTTTAGTAGAATAATTGAACGATGGAAAAAAACTTTTCGCTCGGCAAATCTTCTGTTTACATTGAAGTCTTCTTTGTAGAAGATATCTCGTACAAATGGAAAAACAGTACACCAATTGATCAAGTAAACGTCAAGGATCACAATAATCCGATTCACAATATAATTTGAAATTTGATTCACCATGCAATACTGAAAGACCCAACAAATCCCCCTCATGTTTCGTAGCTCTGGAGAGAGTCTGCGTCAGGAATAAGCAAGCGTTGCATATCCATGTAGCTATAATACAAGATCGGACCCATGAACTATAACCTAATGGAACTGAATTTCATGAAAAGTCAGTGATTATCCCACAGCTGGATTTACCAGGGTAAAGGATCTTCACGAAATAAGAGACAATCAATTTTAATCTCGTACCAGACATACATTGCATTGCGCAGACGCACACAGTGAGGAGTCCCTCACAATGAATCTTCATTGTCGTTGTTATCACTTGATGGTATATGCTTTTAGTTTTAAAGACATTTATTGGCTATATTTCTGCCAAGTTGATAACGGTTACAAATTAGAAAGATATGCTATTTAAAAATGCACCTGCAGTCTTAAATTCCTCGAGGTAGGAAATGGCGAGACATGTTATTCATAGATAACGGATGAGTGAGTGGTTACTTTTTATCTCACAAAAGTTAATAATAATATATGCCTAATTAGTTATTGCGGAACACGAAAATCTCCACACTCAATTCAATTTTACATAATTTTATTCTACAATGTGAGTGAGATGGAAGTCTTCACTAGGCTCGTATAAGGAACATAAAATACAAAACAATGTAGGCTCACCGCTCAACACATTTTAAATTATTTGGAAATTATGTAGCAAAATAAGTACACTTAATTCTAATTGAACTTCTGCTCTTATTTTTTTCCATAATATCCATATATTCAACACCCACGTTTTCCATAATGAAGAAAATTGCTGATATTGTATGTTGCATCACCAGTTTGACACCTATAAATATATAAATATAAATGAAGTAACTATCGTGGTAAAATATAATCATCCTATAGCATTCACCTTAATGACCAAGGAAAACCGGGTGAAAACCTCGTGTGGTTGGTTGGATGTGAATCTACCGCTTGACATTTCATTATTCTGTCTAGATCAGTTGATGTTTACGGTCGTGCATACACAATAATTATAGAAATATAGCCAAATAGAAATCCATTTGTTCTAATATTTGTTGAGATTTTAAATTGAAACCCATTTTAATTGAAAGTGTTAGATGTTGAAATATTCACCACAGATGTGATTAACGTCCTAAAGGCAAAATATTGCTGAACATAGTTTTTTGGATAGCTTATCTTATATGCTCATACCAATTTTACAGAAATTGCGTGCACTTGTTTATAGATGCTATGAAATGGAAATCTAGGTGAGTATGACACGCAAAACCAAATCCGTACTGTGGGCTTGGCTAATCGCTAGTTTAAAGAATCGAGTTGCGATTCGGTCGAGTTGCGATTCGGTCGAGTTGCGATTCGGTCGAGTTGAGAATCGGACGAGTTGAGACACTCCCTGTGTATTCTTTCCTATATTCTTCTGTGACATTTTATAGTTTTATAGTTTTATAGTTGGAAAATAATTATTTCCATTTCAAATATTTTATTACTATAGTTCGAGATTATATATAACTTATGTATAGGCCTATGTTATTATTTGAAATTTATTACTAATTATTATCATTCTTGAATTATTTCTTGAATTATTGTATTCAATCGAAAGAAATATGTATCACGTTTGTAGTGAATGTTGTCAAATTAAATTTATGAATGAATGAATGAATGTGGTGTTTAGCGGCGCGTCAACGACGTGGTTATTTGCGCCGATACTTTGTTGGGTATCAGAACCCATATTGCACTCTAATACAGTGTCATGCGAATAAATACAGTCATACTGACAACAATCATGCCGGTAAAAACAATCACACTGATAAATACAATCATACTAATGAAATACAATCACACTAATAAATACAATCACACTAACGAATACTAAATTTAGCATACTAAACGAAGCATCTCCATAGCTCTATAAATTGAAGAATTGTGTCTTTTCTATTCGAACTCGAAATGCGGAATCCTCATTTGTGCGTCACTTTGTGGTTAATGACAATCGAGGATTTTTTCCAAGTATGAACACATTCAGTATTGTTGATCGTAGCCTAAAGCGATCGTTGTCTGACAGTTACAATGCTGAACCTTTCACAGCATCACTCCTGCAGGTTTTCGTTGTAGTTCTCAATGTTACTAAAATCCTGCTCTAATAAGTGGAGAGAACCCAATCAATTGAAATGACTTGTCGGTTGCAACAACGTGCGTCATCGATGTTCCCCAACAGCTCCTGCACTTGCCAACCTGTTTAGCAAGTTCACCAGACTAGGTGTTGGCTCTTTCTTCCAAGTCAGAGATGTTTGCTGTAATTAACTTTTTTATATAAGTATTTATATTAGGTTTAACAACGCTCTCTAATGATGACTAAGAACGTGGATTTATTATCGACGGTGAATGATGAATGAGATGGCCAGTCTTGCTCGGTCAACACTATGCTGTGATAACTGAAGGCAATACGCTATCAAAAAAAAAAACGCTCATTTTCAAGTTCATTATCATTTAACCTATTGAATTAAATTATGTTAATAATATAAGTTCATTATTACCATTGTCAATCACAGTGTAGGCCTATGTAAATGTTTTTGTTTCCATCTATCCACAGATAAGCCAGATATGGCTTAGTGGACCGACTGTGGACGAGAGTTTAAATTGTATTACATTGTATTATATAAACTAATTTGTGACATTTAAAAAAAAATCGTGCGTGGATTCGACTTGCATACAACTGGCACGGGATTTTGTAAACACCATTTTCCACTCATTCGTACCCCCTAATGACCTAGCTCTTGGTGAGGCCGTGGCTTAGTGGCTCGGTTAACAATCGCTTACTGCGGTAGAAACTGAAGTCAGGTCGGGCTTGGGTTCGAGTCCCGCATAAGGCATGGGTTTCTGTATACGTCCTTTCACATCATCACTTTATAGTTTCATTATCATCCGCTCATTCGTACCCCTGTATAACCTAGCTGTTGGTGGGGTCGTTAAGCACATGGGAAGAATATACAATAATCAGCATCATGAATGAGAAGATGCTAAAATGAGTAGAAGGGTTATTAATTATCTGGGATCTGGGACAGTGCTTGGTGCCGCGCTTTTGAAGATCCATCCGAGTATTCACTGTCGCTTCCTACTCTGGTCCATTCAGCCAAGACACAGCTTCATGAAGTTGAATCAAATCGGGTGTGGGTTCGAGCCCCTCATAAGGGATACATTTTTATAAAAGTCCGTTCACCTTTCATCAGTTCATCGTTTCATTTTCACCTGCTCATTACCTAGCTATTGCACTACTGTTGCCATGTTCGTAAGCACCATAAAAAAAACTTGGAACAGAAGACAATAACCACAAAAGAACTGCCAGGATGGCCGACCATTGCGGAAATCGAACCTCGGTCGTCTGAGTGGAGTTTCGGCTTCAGCACGCTATAGAGTGACTGTAACCGTCTCAAAGTATAATTAACGCCAAGTCAATTCATTAAAGTAACATGATGCATGATAATAACAATTGAATATACAATAATCGAGGCTTGCAACCATCTTACTGATGGGTAAATAAGAATGAAGTAACAGTATTGAAACTATTGTATTGTGGCACTTGTTACTCATTTAAAGGTAAAGAATGAGAAGTGAATCATTTATCTAGATTTTTATCATGTTACTTCATTAATTGGACTCCTAAAAACCGCTCATCTGGCTCGTTAGTCAAGCTATTGCTTTGTTGGACACTGACGTCAAGTCGGGCACAGGTTCGAGTCCCGCATGAGGCATGAGATCTTGTGAACAATTCATCAACCGCTTCATTCGTACCCCTAAGAACCTATCTTCAGGTGGGGTAAACAATAATCATCAACAGGCCCATAAAAAGAAGAAGATATCATTTTCTTTCATTTTCGGAGTTCCCCCATCACACAGTATGTGTATACAAATGATAACGTATTATGAAAAAAAATGATAATAAAAATACAGTGGCGAGAGAATTTTTCTATGACAATTCTTGTGGTGTTTGGAAGTCTATGAATACAGCACAATCGAACTTATTGAAAATGTAACACAATTCATATCAATATCACATGACCTACACACATTTTTTATAAATCTCTTCTGGTCTGAGACAACCGTTCTTAGTTCTTAGTTTAACTCTGTAGAGATAACCAAAAAACGTTCCTATAGTTTTTGACTGCAGTATAGAGATAGCAAAAAAAAAGACAAGAAGGAAACCTTATTTGGCCAGTGTTTGGAATTGAAAATTCGAATAGAAATGGATACCACATCTGTTCAACAGTAGCACAAAAAAATAATTCTTCACACCATGACACTTATTTATATGTATTCTGTTCTGTATATACAGAGAGTATTTAGAGATAATCTGTTGAAACATTATCAATAAGAACAAAAATAAACTGTCCGAAAAACCAAGTGTCTGAAAATTTCGAAAAAACTCCGAAAAACAAACTCTCCGAAGAATGAACTGACCGAAAAAGGTACTTGAAAATAAGCAAGTTTCAGAAAAAAGCAGACTGAAAAAGTCGGTCAGTATATCCAGAACAGAATTCATGTTAAATTCTGATATGGATAGTAGGACGATTTGGCCTGATTTGTACCGTTGGTACAGTCTGGAAACAAAGTGAATGGTCATTTTTCGGCGAGTTAATTTCTTTGGAGAGTTTAATTTTCGGTCAGTTTTCTCCTATACTTGATTTTTTCGAAGTACATTTTCGTACAGTTTATTTTCGGGAAGGTTGTTTTTCGGGGAGTTTTTTCGTACATTCAGTTTTTTGTACAGTTTATTTTTCGAACAGTTTGGGCCAAGCCGTTGGAATTTCGAAACATTCGGTAGAAAGCATTTTGAGGAATTGAATCAAAATGAATTTTCATATCAAGAAAGCCTATAAGATCAATCTAGTAGAAAAGAAATTGTATTTATTTTTATATGAAGTGAGAGAACTAATGTATATAATTTAACAAAAATAACCTTTATATTCCAAAGTTTCATTTCTCATACAGATTCTCCTAAAAATAGCAATAAAATAATTGCGTTTTATTTATCATAGAAGTATACTGACGTCATCAATACAGTATACCATAGTTTCAGTGAGATTATTTCAACAAAAAAATATCCCATCTCACACGTAACCTCGACCTGATTGCACTTGCAGTATCTTGTGAATGGGTAAAATGACTTACTGCCCTAAAGGAGATGTGAAATAGCATATAAATCACATAACGGCACGCCACTCCGACCACCATATGAACCTAACCTTCAAACGAGAATCGAACTTGGAACTGGACCTTTAACTAGTTGCATTACTTCGTTACACACGAGCAATTTTGACACGAACCCTTCTAAGCTGATATTTTATTGGTGATTTTAATATCTGTTAATCTCTGTCCGTGCACTTCGTGATAAACTAGCGTATTCGAGTGGCACAAATCAACTTGAAATAATGCCGTTTAGTGCAGTGATAAGCAGTGATAATTGTTGCAATACATAAGGCATTGGCTGGACCAAGGAGTGAATGTAGTTGGTACACTGAGATATGTATATGTCGAAAATGGTAGCTTCTTTAAATTAAATATGTAAAACAAGTAACTTGAGGTTACAAAAGTTATTTCAAAAGTAACCCAGTTACTTTCGCAAGTTATACTTTGCGTGGACTTGGGAAATCACTTCAGTTAGAAGAGTGAAGTTTTGGAGTCACATTGTTTTGGTTGCCGGTTATACTCATTATAGGTTACAAATGACGTAAACGCATAACGAAATTATCCCAATTACTGTACAGGTCTATTGAAAAAAAAAAAAAAAATTGAAATATGGTAAAAAAAGAAAAAATAAGTAAAACTTTGGAAGTAAAAATTACTTTTAAAGTTTTACTTCTTACAAACATTTCACAAATAAGGAATATTTTCAATCCACACGTTTACCATTTAAAAAAAAGTAACACATCACTTCAGAACTTTTAGTATACTTTTAGTATTCACTTTTTTATTTACTTTTATTTAATTCATTTGCTGCAATTGTCTAGTCTCACTCAGATTAATTCGACAAAATAAGATTTCGAGATATTTTGAAGATATTTCATAATTTAATGAGACTGTTTAAAAAAAAACTTCTTTCAGAATACTTCTTAGATAAAGCTGAGAGTTTCTACTTCAAAACATTGGTTGCAACTTGCATACGACTTGTTTTGGATAAAGATGCGGATACTTTATGCGCTTTATGCTATCAATGTATTTAAAGTTCGATTTGATATTTTCCTCCCTTCAGAACAAATTGCATAATCGTGGAAATTATTAGAGTACAATTTCAAACCTTCCCTCGAACCGGCACATGCCGCTCAGTTGCTAAAACTCTCGCTTCACATGATCCGGGACATGAGGGGCATTTCGGACCGGATTCGATCCCCGCCACCGTCCATCTTTACAGGGGTTTTCGTGGTTTCCCTCAGTATAGCCTTGGCTAATGCAGAGATTGTTCCTAAAGTATAAGGCACGACCCCTTCCTTCCCACTATCCTCCCCATTACCTAAGAAACCTTCATCTCACCATCTCAATAATCATTCACCCGACATCAATAGATCTTAGTTATCAGTACAGTGCGTCGTTAAACCGGTGCAAAACAAAATTGCAATCACCTTCAAATTACTAATTAGCTGCCTTCAGTACCCAAAAAATATTGTATTTATAATTGGTATGAAAATATCACGATAATCATAGAAAATAATACACATTGAAAACAAAGGATGAATACGTTTACCTGGATTTATTGGTGCATAAATATTATAATTTAATATCATGGAAACAATCATATTGCCTGCATGTCGGTATTATAATAGCATATCACATACACACACACACACTCACCCATTACTGTTCAAGGTTTCACATGTGCTGAATATTCGCCTATATGGGATAGTCAAAAGTCAAAACTCATTCAGTGTGGTTTAGTATTCCAAACAATACGGAACTACTACTCTCTCTCTCTCTCTGACAACGATAGAGCAGTCGCTGGTTGTTAGTAGTTTGTCCAGTGTCCGACTGTCAGACAGAGACAGAGAGAGAGTGGGCCTACTCTTGCAGAGAACCATTTCAGGTAGGCTCGACAAAATAACACCTAATCTAGTATTATTTCAAAAAAATCGTATTATTCGTGTAATTTTTTTCACACTTGCACTTTTAGTCCAGTTTTATTTATAAAATTATTAAATGAGATTAAGAACCACCATTTTTAGTGATGGTATAATCATGAGATTTTTAAAAAACTTTGTGAGCTATAAAATATGAGCGTGAGCAATTCTATTTTTGTACAGTTTATTTTATTTTTTCAAATAAGTTACGCACTACATAGGTGCGAAAAATATACCGATCAACTTGAGCGTTTTTGACACCACGTGGTATGATCAAACTTCAATTGTATTTTTTTGCATGTATTCGTCGGAACGATTTTTCAAATTAATTTTCGAAATGGAAGCTGAATTCAAGATGATAAGATAAGCAACTATCAAGTTTAATTCAATGTATTATTCAAGTTTTATTGATTACGTAATTTTTATAGAAAATTGAAAGACTTGATTCTCGTATTTTTTTCGTTCCTTCGACATATCTCGAATGCATTACATGTTTCACTTTATAATTTATTTGAAAATCGTATACCAAACATCGCTTAAGAACAAGTGCATTGAAATTCTCTGATTAAAATCACATAAAACTTTATATTGTTCGCTTTATTAGCTAGGCTACACCTTAATGCAATTCACAAGTATTTTAAAACATACTAAAACCAAACCAAGTTTACCACAGCAAACTAACGACTTACAATTGCTATTTTAAACGTGTTATAACAATTTGGGCGAGCCTTCGATGTTGTCAGCTAACAACAATAGTCGACTAGCACAGTCGAGTTATGGGCGATACGGAATCAAACGGTGGACTGGTAAAATCATCTGACATTCTCTATTCGTGTTTATTGCTTTCTTGATTTGATCACATTTGTGCGACCAGTGTTTCAACTCAGTAGAATGAAGATAGCAAATACAAAACTTCAATAGACAGCGTGGTCTACTGTTGGTAAAAACGGCTCACCATTCAGTACAGTCGATCGGTAAGTTTTGTCGCCTTCTAGTTCGTTATGTTACAGAAAATATAGATGGATATTGGATTGGAAATAGAGCCTATGGGGACGTAGTGAACTTAGTGAAAATAAAGATTTCCCACTCACCCCAAAGTCAGTTAGTTTAGTTGCTGATTTTTCTCATCGTCTAGCTCGCTAAAATCAGGGACGTTTCTAACTTACGGGCAAACTCAGGGCGGCTGCCCGGAGCACCGAATTTAAGGGGAAATATCGGCGAAACGAAATTTTAAAATATAATATACACTCGTGTTATTAGCATTACTAGATTAAAGTGTTCAATATTGAATGTTTAAATCAAATATTATTGGTTTGTGAAGTTATCATAACTTATAATAACATAACGTGTTTTCAAATTCATTTCCTTTTTATTAATTGTAACAAACATGGTACTTAGTTGGAATAACCGTTCAGACAAATCAGGCTCCTGCAACATTTCTGAAGAATGTAGATTTCCGAATTTTTGCTAGTTCCCAAAATGTATTGTGTCATATTTAAATCATATCATATTGAAATGTAATTTTCGCAATCTTTCTATATTTTCCATAATATAGCGAGCTAAAGAAGGCGGCAAAACTAACCGACTATACAGAATTGACTGTGAAGCAATGCTTCAGGTATAAACCGTTTCGACGACAGAAGACCACGCTGTCCACTGAGAGACAAGTCTTTGCTATCTTCATTCTAACGACTTGAAACATTAGCTACACAAATATTATTAAATCACCCTCCTGCCTTCGGCTATCGTTGTCCGCACTACTAGTCGAGTCGCACTATTGGGTCCTTTCCCGGGGCGTTAAACTGACAAGAGAAAATTCGACCCTGACTAAAATATAGAGCCTCTGTCGACGACGTCAACAAAGTGAAAACAAGGATTTCCCTCTCATCAATGTCGTAATTCTTATCAACACTTGTTTTGACCGTCAATTATTTTATTTTATTATATAATACCAGAATGAAGCCGTGATTAGTGCAAAGGTTAACTAAGAGATACTTAATTTGAGCCATGCGAGATCTAGTTGCGCATTGACTGCCCTCATGCATGCTTATATATAAAGACAGTATTTCTTATGTTGTGTTGAAATTCGTTTTATTTATGTGATTCCTTCGTTGTGTGTAGTAATCTATCGACTGTTCTCATGTTGGTGTTACTAATCAAGGTATTTTCATGGAATAGTTTAGTGCTGAACAGAGTCTGAAAGGTTTTGGACATTCGAATTATCTTGGTGGATGAACAGAAGTAATTGAGTTTATTACCAATTAACAACTCAGCTGAAATGAAGCTAGTAAGTTTGTATTTCTTTTTAAAAAATATGCCAATTAATTAATTCGCACGCGTCATTAGAAATAGAATGATATGATTCTAATAAATTATAGCTAAAGTACAAAGTGTATAATATATCCATTTTTTCAAATGTGAAACTCTAATGTTCTAAAATTGTTGAATCTTCATCATGAACATTGGAAATAATATGGAAATTGAATATAATAATTGCATAATAGTAGACGGATTCACTCATTGTTATTAAAATTCAATTACAAGTTAAACCTATCTTTTCCATTGCTATAATTATATAGACACTTGTTCTTTTGTTGTATTAAGTACTCATTAGCAATAGTTAATTAACAATTCATTTGTTGATTAATAATAATAATAATAATAATAATAATATTTATTGTCCTTAAATGTATCAATTACATGATATTCAGACAGTCAACAATAAAAAATCCAGTAACAATATGCCTAGAAGTTACAACTAAGAGTAACTCAAAAACTCGTATTTAATTGACGAGCACCAGTACAGAAGAAACTTTGATATACAATATATCATTTGTAGAGCTCAAACTCTAGTAGATTCCCTACTGTTTTGAAATAAAAGTATGTGGGTTTATTGGAATACACAAGTATTTGATGATTTCATGGGCATTTCCAACTTGATGTTCTATTTTTATAAATCAAATCATTTACCAATTTTTAAAAAATCGAAAATGTGTCACACTTTGATATTTTCATGAAAATGTGTCATGACAGTCCGAATAAGTACATGGTGTTATAAATCTGACAAAATTATCATAATCACGTTCATAAAACTGAATTACTTGTAGAAAGCAGTTATGCTGATGTGCGTATAATAGGCCTATATCGAATCGAATCATAAACGATTAGCTTCAAACTAGATTAAACTAAATCAGTTATATATGTCATTATGAAGTTATCATTATCCATGACCACAATAATAATATTGACCAAGGAAAGTTGTATTTTGAGGGACATAGTAACGATGAGCTATGATCGGCTACTATGATGCGTATTTCTTACACTGGGGGGCACGCTAGTGTAGTACACATATTATATAATATAATCATGAAATTATAAAATTACACGAGTTAAAATGTCCAGACAATAATTGTACAAAATACTAATGAGATAAATGTTGTAAAAACACATAGTGTGGTAAGATTAAAATGTGTAAGTGTATCATATATATATATTAATATATATATATATATATATATATATATATATATATATATATATATATATATATATATATATATATATATATATATATATATATATAATATGTGTGTGGGTGTTTCGAGACCGGCAAACCAACCGACACTCAATACATCTTGATTTTGTGTATGATCTATTTAATTGTTAACATTATTGAAAAACTTAAGTATTTTGTGCCAACTATACAACATATAGACCTAATAGTGCAAAGGGCATACAGTGATTAAAATGCCGGAAAAACCAGTTATCCAAGAAGTTGGGAAAATAGGGCTGCGAGAGGAGAAGTATTAGGAAATAGGTTACGTTAATACAATATTTGTCATGTCAGATAATACTTCCCTGTTTTTATTTTTTAATCAACATATAATATACTATCTAAATATTTTAGTGAAACTTGAATCCAATAATCCCTATTAATATATATATATATATATATATATATATATATATATATATATATATATATGTGTATGTGTGTATGTATATATATATATATATTTGCTAACCTTTGTCGTTGAAAAAGATCATCAATTCAACCGGTTCATCCTGGTGCGCGAGCAAAAAAGTGAATGGATAACAAAAAAAAATACAAATTTCGTAGCAACGAACTAAATCTTCAAGGTGATACATAATTAGCTGTTCTCACTCTATGGGTGGGAACAGCCCAAATTATCCGTGTTAATCGTTTACATCTTTATTTAATAATGAACGTAGTTTAATGGTATGCTTCTATCAACGCGTACACTTCCGGTCACAAACAAATATGTTTAGTTTTTTCACACTGATAGAATTGGATATTCATATTTTATGGCTGAATGTTTCACAGACTGTACGTCGCGTGCGCATGTACACATTGTCTGCTTTAGTTTTAGTGTGTATAATTGAAGTACATTTTTTTCAGTACGAATTTTAATGTGACTTGATCGACGACTTTATGTGACGTCAAGTGTATGTATAGTATATCAATATATATATATATATATATATATATATATATATATATATATATATATATATATATATATATATATATATATTAAATATATGTTTATGAAAATATATGCGGGACATGAATGAAACATGAATGAAGTCACCATTTAGTATTGAAATCGAGTTTTGAGCGTAAGGTTATGAACGATTTTTTTTCATTTTAAACTATAGAAACGAAGGATTTCTTATTTCCGAAAGTAAACATCAAGAGATTCACTCTATTTCATACATGTTGTTCGTTTTCCTAAATAATCGAACTTCTCTATAACCGTTCTCTCGAGACACCATTTTAATACTACTGGATGGTTACTGTTTTTGTATTCTCCTTTTCAACATAAAAATAGTGCTTCAGCTGTTTGCTGAAGAAACTGCTTGTCTGGAGTGTTACTCGAGTCGTCTCGTGTTTTCGTCTTACAATTAAATTGTTGTTCTAGTACACGCTTAGACAATTCTTAATAAGTCACTCATTAAAACCATCTGGAAATCATTTAACCCCATTAACAAATTCATTCGAGGATACTCGCTAGTTAAGAGTCCATGGAGTCGATTTAGCGGAATATCAGTTTTTTGGTTATAGCATTTGAATGAATTGAGATATCGAAATTCTGAACACATCGAAAATTATATATTGTCAAATGTCAATACCTACAAGATGGTGCAAGTAATTACTATTTATCTCATATCGTCCAATTGTCAGGCGTATACCCTTAAAAATACACTATTTTTAGCAGTATACGCCTGACAGCTATACGATGTCAGATAAATAGTTATTATTCATACCATGTTGATGGTATTGACAATATCTGTGTTTCCTCGTTTCCAGAATATCGATAACTCAGCCCGTTCAAAAGCTATCATCGAAAAACTGATATTCCGACGTTCATGACGTCACAGAGAATAATTGCAATCTCAAGCAAAATAAATAAGAGAACAGCTGATGGTGGAAAGTTTCAAGAAATCATTACTGCTAGCTTTTTTTTTAATATTGTGTTTTGAGCAAATATCATTTGTGCGTAGCCATTTGTGCGTATTCTGTATTTGTGCGTATTAGTAGACTATATAATTATGTGCGTAGCCATCGTCCAAGTATTTTCTGGCATCTACTTTCCCTCAATGTAAAGGAAGAAAACAATTCATCTATTTTTTTAAAACAAATTATATTTGGTTTAACAACGCACTGGTATCATAATAACTAGGATATATTAGCGCCGGATGAACAATCCCGGCATTAAAATAAACTGAAGAGGGGCAACCACGAATAAAACCTGTAAAGATGGGAAGTGGCGGGGATCGAACAAGGTACGAAATGGCCAATACATGAAGCGAGCGCGATAGCAACTGAGCTGCATCTACCGGTAACAATTTATCACTGAACGAGTCATTATGTTCAGCTACTTTGAAGTTTTCCTTCTTTTTTGAAGACAAAGTTACTGTGTGAAACCGAGCTACTGTGTGAAGTCGTAGGCTACTACTGTTGAGAGCTGGGATACTGTATGAAGACGAAATGATGCGTGAAGGCTCTGTCGTGGAATCGTGCTATGGAGGAGTCTTGCTATCGAGGAGTCTGACTGCATGTACTGTGAAGCGTCGTGTACTGATCTAGTTGTTCTGTTTTCATTTTCTAGGAGATGCCAAATAACCACGTGGAAGGAGGCAAGATGTTTCAGGACGAGGTGATCAAGAAGGGCAAGGAGATTCAGCCACTGATTAAAGGAGCCGAGAATGGCAAAACTTTGCCAGCTGAAACGGAGAGTGAAAACACATTTTCACCTTTTTTCAGACAGGTAGGTTTAGGATAGAGATTCCCACACGAAGTTTGAAAATATTTCACACGAATTAGAGGAAAACTCCACAAAATTGTTTTTAAAAAAACAAGTCGTAACTGGGAGATTTTCAAAAAAATCTTGACTTTTAAGAATGTAGATGAGAATTATAATTAAACTGAAACTTCGGTATTTATTGAGAATTTTTGTGAGAAAAAGTGAACGATTTTCAGTGATGTATATGGATTTGTCGTTTACCAGACATGCCACTAAAAATAGACCGACGATAATGGGCAATAAATTAGAATGACAATTGACTGTCAACAAGGCCGATATCGGTACTTAGGCACAGGTGACTAGGGACAGTAACAAGGACAGCAGCACGCGTAAGATATTAGGTGAAAATCCCATCTTTGATAACATTAGTGTTGTATCTAGAACAATGGCTATCTACGATGGTATCGCAACTTGAAAAACTTGATAAAAACAATAGACAAAAGTCAAAAATGGACGTAAATATTTGGTATTTACGGATTTCTCAATAATTAAATTTACAATTCGAGTTACTTATACAATAATATTCATGCATGGTCTTCTAGTTTTAACGTGTACTATATCAATAAATATTTTATTCGGGATATATTTTATTGTGGCTCGATTTACCATTTCATGTGACCGCAACCGTACGATATAGTACGATACGTACGATTAACGATATCGGTGGACGTGCCGGGTATGTTGCCGTGCCGTGCCGGGTAAGCTATAACAGCTTACCCGGCACGGCACGGCAACATACCCGGCACGTCCACTGATATCGTTGAGCATGGTGCCGTGACCTAGATGTATTGAGGGTTGCGTTGGTTTGCCGGTAAGCTCGATCCATCTTGGACGAGACGCACGCTGACCATGTTCTGTGCATTCCACCTACCATACCGACATTTTAGTATTGAAAATTGATCGAAATATATCAAAAAAACATTTATCAATGTTTGTTATGGAAAAAGTACGGTCAAAGTACACCATTTATACTCTAGTATATTTCATTTCGAAAGTCTCCCTTTTCATAACAATGGTATTTTAATTAATGATAATAACCAATATCCGATCTTGTTGATTGTTTAATTGTCTCGGAACTGTGATTATAAGAAGATTTGTTTTGTTTCAGTCACTGGGAATGGCTGGACCTTTTGCAGCAATTATCAGCTCAGGCATGACATCCGGTTTTTCTGCCATACTTCTTCCACAGCTTTACCATGCTAATAGTACAATCACCATCACTCCTGAACAAGGATCATGGATCGGTTAGTACAGATTATCAACTATGTTGTTTTCAAGAAAATTCTTGAATATGGAAAAAAAAAAACATTTCTAAATATTGAAGTATCTACTATCTAGAACTAGAAAGTTATGCGCAATGTGACACGTTTATTTTGGGCCATTGTGAGAAAAATGTTATCGACTAACCATTCTTAATATTCGATAATATCTTCAGTTCAGGACAAATTTGTAAAACTTGAAATAAATGTATTAAAAAAAAAATTATGCCTATGTTGAACAAATATAATTAAGCACATTTTTTAAAATGTAAAGCGCTTTATTTTTTTGATACCGGTATGTACTTATTTAAATCATTTTATTTTTCATTTTTGCAGTGTCTGAAATCATTCCATTATTTGTTGTTTTATTTCTGTGTTCATTATCAGAATGTTTTTGGTTTCAGCAAGTATGGCTGCGTTACCTATGGCCCTCGGTTGCATCGTCAGTGGACTTTTCATTGAACGTTATGGAAGAAAGCTGTCTCATCAGTTGCTTTGCGTGCCGTTTGTTATCGGATGGGTTCTATTGTCAGTTGCCAGCAATATCGAACTACTCTATCTGGGCCGTTTCGTCACTGGATTCTGTGTCGGCCTTATTGGGCCATGCTCGACCGTCTACATTGCAGAAATAACAGGTCCCAAATACCGTGGCGTCTTCTTAGCCGTCGTCAGTCTCGGCATAGCTCTCGGCATATTGATCGCACACATCTTGGGTACATATTTGAGTTGGCGACTGACAGCTGCTTTGAGTGCTGCATTCCCCTTCATATGCTACTGTATCATATCAGCAGTACCAGAATCACCTAGCTGGCTTGCTGCGCAAGGAAACAATAAGCAAGCAGAGGAAACATTCAGGTGGTTTAGAGGCTACGATGCAGAAGCGACAAACGAGTTGAGCGCATTAATTATCAAGTACAATCAACAGCGAGAACAAAACAAAATCAATAAAGAAAATAAGAAAACATGGTCAGAATTTAGGAAGTTACTTCTCGATGGAAGTTTTGTCAAACCTTTCTGTATTATGAATGTTTTCTTCTTCATTCTTCAATTCTCAGGAGTGAATGCCGTCGCATTTTATACCGTGTCTATTCTCAAAGATATCGGTTTAAGTATAGACGAGTATATAGCTACGATGGTTATTGACAGCGTGAGGGTTGTCATGTCTGTGATTGCGTGTATGTTATTGAGAAAGTTTGGGAGAAGGTCTTTAGCCATGGTTTCTGGTATAGGAACAGCGTTATCTCTTTTGGGTCTTGGCTTGTTTTTAAGATATATGAAAAGTGATTCTAATTTGGCATGGTTACCGCTATTGTTTTTCATCTGTTACATTTGTTTCATAAGCATAGGATACGTTCCATTACCCTGGGTAATGATAGGAGAAGTGTTCCCAAGTGCTGCACGAGGATTGGGAAGTGGTGCGTCATCGTGTTTCTGCTTTTTAGTATTTTTTGTCGTGGTTAAAATCAGTCCTGCCATGTTCATTGACCTGGGACCTGACGGAGCATTCTTCACGTTTGGTGCCATTGCTGCGATAGGTGTCATTTTCCTCTATTATTTCTTACCAGAAACAATGAATAGGACATTGCAAGACATTGAAGACAGATACAAAAGTCCAAATAAAAACACAACAGATAAAATACTCAACGTTGCCTGATATAAATGATTGCGATTCGATTCGATTCTCATTTTTGTAATCCTACTTGTTGAAGTAAGAAAAACTGAAAAACATATCAAAACATAGATCCTTTGTAAATGGCTTGCCATCGCAAGATAAAAGTATAATTTTACTTTGATATACCATAACTCGCGAAATTGTACGTATATGAGGCTACAATACATCTACAATCCACAAATATCCATCTACAATACTTGAAGAAACCTTCGGCAAAAAAAACTTTCAAAATAGATACATGTTGCCGTAGCTCAGTCAACTAATGCACTGCGTTAGAAACTGAAGTCAGGCGTGGGTTGGGCGTAGGTTCGAGTCTTGCATGGAGCATTGGTTTTTGTAAACGTTCTTTCACCTATCATCGCTTCGTCATTTCATTATCACCCGCTCATTCGTATCCCCATATAACTACGAGCGGGCCAAGACAGGAATATCATCGCGAAAAGCCACGCCCCCAGAACCAATTACAGACGTGTCTTAGGTACGCGATTAGTCGTTTCGCGCATTTCCGTAATAATGATTCGTATAATTCCAATATCGGCCGCTAAGCAATAGCGATGGATAAAAAATGAAACAAAATAGCATTAAGTAAAAACTATTTATATAGAATAAAAGAAAAAAAAATTGAGGGAATCGAACCCTTGATCCTGGCGTACTAATCAGACGCCGTAGCATTGAGCTATGCAGACACTTGATATGAACTGAGTGGTGATTATGAGAATGTTTGAAAGATATCGTTCGGAATGCGCGGTCTCATTCTTGTTCAACTAGTCTGTGATTGGTTCAAGGGCATAGCTTACGCAGTGATATTCCTTTCTTGACCCGCTATTGTATATCCTAGCTCTTGGTGGGGTCGTTATGCAGCATTGAAATAAATAAAATAAAATCTTATTACATCTTATTGTAATATCTCAACGTGATTTGTAGATTGTATCATTTCATTAAAATAAAGACTTGGACTTATTTTGTAATAATTAATTAATTATTATTTGACTTGAGCTTATTGTAAAAATACTAATTTTAAGTTCCATTGTATCTCTCAACGAATTAGCATTACAATATTACTGTATGTACATGTGAAATATAGATTTATTCCTGAATTATTGTAAAATTGTAAAATGATTTTCATCATTATGTAATTATGAAATCATTACTTACCAATGTAAGCGAACTGTTTATTATTTGTGGGCGTTTTGTTTCACAAATTTTTTATAATATTAGCAATAAAACTGATTATTTAAATTATATTGATGAAGAAAAAAATTTTCTATGTCAATTGTAAATGTAATCATTGTTCATCATAGCACCCACTATAGAATATTCACTAATTCTAAAGAAAATGAAAAGACATGGGCCTACTCGTGGTAAAATCGATAACCATGGAAGATAAGGAAATTAATCTTGTTTTTTGCCACCAATAACTGTGAGAAACATGGATTGAAAATCAAATTCATTCATATGAGAAAGCAAATAAATGTTGAGAAATTGAGTAGATTTTTGTTCGAAATTTCAATAACATCGAATTTCTTGCATATTTTCACTTGGCACACAGGCAACATGGCAGCTAGCGATCAACGATTGACATCTGAGGACATACATTCATTTTCATTTTTCTTTAATTGAGCATCCTCAATTTAATATAGTTTCTAAATGTACGTAAAACTGATACTTGCTTATTTGCGAAAATCATACCTTCTTATTTACTTTCTGCTTTATTACCTGCGTGTTTTTTAAGTTTTCCGCTAAAAAGCTGGATTAATAATTGCATAATTTTACAAAAATAATGTTAAATAGTGCCACCTCAAAACTGTTCAAGCTAACACTTGAGCTCACTCGTCTGAACAACTGTGTCCCTTTCAGTTAATTTATACTTTTTATATTAAAAAATGCACAGCCTACACGCAATTTATATAGTAGGACGCCATTTATAGTTTAGTGGAAATTCGTAGGCCTAGTTAATTTGGGCTGAATTTATAACAATTAGCAAGTATGAGAACGAAATAAAGCCAAATAAAAAATAATAATATAATGTATCAAAGACACCGCACCTATATACTTAATGACACCGCCACGAACAAAATGTTAGTTCAAGTTCTTACCGCAAGAGGTCATCGTAAATAGGCAAGTGACATTAGGCCTAGTGCCAAAGTGGACATTGCTTCCTGGGATGGTAAAACGTCAAAGCACGTTGAAATCATCTGAGAAATAAGACCACATTTTCCTTTGACACTTTATAAACCCCTAAACATCATTTATCATGCAGGTAATATTTATTCTATTTATTTATATTGGGTTTTAACTTTGCACTGAACTGATAACTAAGTTCTAGGCCTATTAGTGTGGCTGAATGATGATTGATGAGTTTGTAAGAAGATGAGATGCAAGGTAATTTTATTAGATGTTTTGGGTAGTGGGAAGGAGTCGGTCGTGGCCTGTTATAAAGGGACCATCCCAGAATCAATCTGAACGACAGGCACACCATGAAAAACCTCTGTCAGAATGGTCGACCCTGGCGGGAATCGAATCCTGTCTCCTGAATGACGCTTCGGTTCAAGTAATATAATTTGTCCCTGTACTATTCACTTTCAATAAGCCTCAGATGTTGATCATAGCAGTAAGTGGCCTGTTGACAGGGCCGTAGCTGAAATAATGATGGTTTAAGCATGGGAGTTTAGCCTATAACTTGAAACACGTACATCCAACCTTGCCATATGGACAGAGTTTTATAACCGAAACCTCAGTGCTTAGACTAGGCTCACAGAAAGTGATTGACCCTGTTTGTGATGAGATTTTTAAACGAAGTGAAACTATAAGCAAAAATTATGTTGACAATAGCAACGTGTAGTGTAGTCTTGAAATAAGCAGCAGGCCCTAAGTGAAAGCGTAAACGCCATTTCTCACTTCCATTAGGTCTTTCCAGACAAAGTTCAATATGCTGCATCAAATTAAACAACAGGGCAAGCAAGATCTTAATATTTTTCAAAATATGGATGTGACCGACCGTTTAAATTTATGTTTGTGGCAAATGTAAAGAATATATCAAACAAGACCATTATGTGAAAAGTGAAATATTTTCAAGAACTGAACCTATACCTTATATCAAGTGAGGCACTTGATGGGCACAAGTGAGTGAGTCAACTAAGGCACGACTTTAGAAACTATAGTCAACGTTGGGTGAGGGTTCGAGTCGTGCATTTAAGGCCTTTTTGTTTTTAACCTTTCAACTGTTTTTTAACATAAGGCATTGAGGCTTTTATCAATGTCTTTTCACTTGTCATCAGGTCATAGTTTCATTAGGCCTGTCACCTGCTCATTATCACAACAAACAAATAAATATTTATTGAAGGATAATCCTATATCATAGATACAGCATGAACTAGTAAAATTACCTTTTCTATCTGGCCTCACCAGTCAACCTTGCAGAGGATGTAATAGGTACCAAATAAACAGAAACAGATTTTCACTTTTGGTTCAAGCCCTACGTTATTTCTAAATGTGAAGATATTAACATTTCAATACAGAACCAGAAGCTGGAGTACCGGTACGGTATTATTGTATAGTTAGCTACAGAATAATGAGTCTGGCTGTTCTTTGATTCTACTCACAATTTGTACTGACTTTAACTTTAACAATCTATGAGCTATATAATATAATTTGTCGCGGCAATATTATCTATAGAATAGGTAATCACGTACAAAGTTAGTAGCCACCCCCGCGGCTCAGTCAATCATCACTAGCGGTAGAAACTGAAGACATGTCAGGCGTCATCATCACTTCATATAGTTTCATTATCACCTGCTCATTCGTACCCCCGGATAACCTAGCTGTTGGTGAGGTCGTTAAGCTAACAATAATCATAATCAACATTTATTTCCTCCGTCTTGAACTATTTGAAAATATGTAGGCCTGTCTCTATTGATGGCCATACAGCCTAGCTTGTATCTAGTTAAGCTTCTCAAATTGAGTTGTAATAATGTGAATTTTCTATTTGTTCACATTAGGAACAAGATATACCTATTGATATCCACACGAATAAACTTCTCGACTGGATGCTCAGTAGGAAAATTTGTACGAGAGATTGGCAAAAGTCAGTACTAACAATCCGTGCAAAAATCAACAATGCAATTCAAGACATGCCTGTCCATAAAGGGATTACAAAACTTGTATCAGGGTCTTGTAAGTTTTATTACATTGTAATTATTATTATGTCAGACTTATCAGACTTGTCATGACTGAGGATCGGTCATGACTGAGTATATCAGTGTAGTTTCCAAATTCTTTTCCCATCTCAAGATACATACTATTATCAAATTATTTGTCATATTATATATCTCTGTATCAGTATTTCATAGAAAGATTTTTTCTAGTCCCAACCTATGCCATTTGTCAGTCCCAACTTTGTTGGTTGTAAAGAAATTCATTACACGTTCTAAAATTGAATCATTTTCATAAATTACGATACAAAACCTTTTTCTTCCAGACATCAACTACTTTCACTGTAAAAAAATCATTGACATTCTGAGAGAGACAGAGCTCAGCTCTAAAAACATCTTTGGTTCGTACGGTTCTCAAAGAATGAAAGATTGGCTTGATATAGTACGACTTTATGAAAAGGATAATGTTTATTTGGCTGAAGCTGCTCAAATGCTGATTCGAAATGTCAATTATGAAGTTCCTGGACTCAAGAAAGAGATTTCCCATGCTGAGTCATTGCTTATTGTAAGTGTTTATCAACATTAGGCCTACGTCTGGCTTAAGTACTGTCCCATAAAGTACAGTCAAGTGATGCATTTTATCATAAATCAATATTCACCGTACTTTTTCTTTGATGTGTACTTTGTGTTTGAAAAGGAATGCAGGAAGAAAGAAGAATCACGTTTGAAAACAATAAATGTGGCTCGTGGCGAGTTTGAAGTACTCCGCAAGGGTCTTGGCATTCAAGGCAAAAACATAAAAAAGGAACTTTTGTTCCGAACTGGCGAACTACCAGATATCTACGCACAAGTTGCTAAAAGTACCAAGTCTTTGGACAAATGTGTTGACTTTTATACAGAGTATGTGACATTTACGTTGGGAAAGACACCACAAGGAGGATGCGTACCAATATTGAAATATATCATCGGTAAGATAATGTAGGCTACTTATTTATTAGTAGTACTATTTAGCTTGTTTCATAAACTCATTCAATTCCATTTCATCAGTTATCACAGTTATAAGCTGATTCCATGTTGTTGTTTTTATTACGTATATTTTGTTCAGATTCAACTTTAAAAAATCCCAAGAGATTAGCATGACATATTCAAAACTCATCCAAGGTTCTGGTGTCTGTATACTAATTGTGCATATACATTAATATACACCTTAATATTCTTCCTTTAGATAAAGGTAATACTTCAACCTACGAATGGACTACAGGTAAAGTACCCATCCCAAGGACCGATGTTGATCTGTTGAAAGATGAAGAAGATTTGGATGAAGATGGACATGATGCAGACGAAATTAATTTCGATGAAATTGATTTTGATCTTGATATCACAGTTGTAAATGAAGCAGATACAATCGATTTTGGAACAGACGATAATGTTATCGACTTTGCTCTTGATCCCGTCAAAGAAAGCTGTACTGCGGAGCAATATGCTTCTCTTCTGGACAGTGCTAAAACAAGAGATATGTTTATCGACGAGTTGCGAGAGGTGAGGGATGGCGTCATTTATTCAATGATGATTCTTTCAAATCTGAACTCCATTCTTGGATTAAATTTAAGTTTCTGCTATTTTCATGCTATTTTGTTTCATGCTGTTCATGCTATTTTGTTATTCTTTTTCCAGCTGGAAGCATTTCTTCAAACACGTATGTACGAGATGAGAGGTTCAAGTGATATCTTGGCTTTGACTCGGATGCAAAATGCCCCTACTGTAGTCCAGTTACAAACCACGGAAACGGTTCAGACGATGATGGGCGATGTTCAGACTGTGCTTAGCAAGATCACTGATCCTATTACACATCATCTGCATAACATCAAATATTCACCAAGGTATGCATATGCATTTCCCACTGGAAGTGATAAACAGTCTAAATAGTGAAAATCCATTGCTGACTTTATAATTGAGTCTTGTTCTTCCCAAAAGTAGAAGAGTCACATAAAAGGTCCAATTGAGATCAGTGGAAAGAGTCTTCACTATTTTTTTGAGTTCAATTCTTCTGTCAATTTCTTTTTTTTTTCAATCACCGGTACTTGGTACAGAAGTGCAAAATGATAATAAGTATTATTGTGATGATTATAATAATGATAATAATAATACCGGTACCTAATAATAATACCTAATAATAATACCTAATAATAATTATAATAATAATGGGCCTGATAATAATAATAATAATAATATTATGGTAATATAGGGTACATAAATTAAAAGTTCTGTATCTATGCAAACTATTCAACGAAACAGAAAAAATGTAAATTAAAAATATATCATTTATAATGATACATAATCAGTCGTGAACATTTCGTGCATACAGTACATACTTACCTATGATTGAAGTTGTCCTAATTTTTACTACTGATTACTTCTCAAATTAAAAAATATGTTATTGAAATAACGTGGGTACTTTACATACAAATTGTCAACCATTGACTTTGTTCAAAATATTGATTTTGTTCGTAAATGTGTATATAATATATATTTCAGGTATGTGGATAATTTGACCAATTCTTTGAAACAGAAGTTGAATATGATTGAGAAAATGGAGGCCTTGAAAAGTACTCTTGAGGCTAAGCGTGTGGAAACTGTGGCTCAGATTAAAAATGCTGAGCCAAAAGTGAAACTCATCATTGAAAAAACAAAAGAGCTACAGTCAGAGGTAGGAACGTCTTGAGCTGTATTTCCTTGTAAATTGCCCTGTTGGACCGTTCGGAAACGGTTGAGCACAGACAGAAAGCTGCCCCCCGTTTCTGTTTCTTTAGCAACAGAAAGTTGCTAAATACTGAATGAATGTAGTTATCCATCAAATGTTTACCCTGTGACAAATCGAATATTCTCGTATAGTAGGTCCCGCCCAAATGGAATTGTCCAGAACTTCTACGCATGCACTTTTCCCTTGCCCACACCAAGCATCTTTCGACAGCCACGTGTTTATCTTCAAGCGAAGTGTGAAGTGATTTACGCACAACAAAGTGTCAATGATCAGAGGCGCCTTTTTGTGTGCTTGGCGCCCTTTTAGATAATTTCTTTTTTACACATTTCACTGGTGAAATCGACGTATTTGTATACGTGACTAATAATGAAAATTGAGCTGTCTTTCATAATTATCATTTTCGAAGTATTTATGGGCATATCGCGGAAGTATTTCCTTAGAGTTCCATATAGACAGTATAATAATACAGATTTGCAGCTGGTGTTTGTTATTTTGTCGTATATGACGAGAATTATGAATTTTCTCGGTCTCTAATCGCATGGGTGCGCCCTCAGCCGTAATCACAGCGCCCTAATGAAAGCATTTTAAGACTTGCAAGTTGACACGAAACTTCTCTTCAACAACAGAACTGTCGTATAGATTGAAGGTAAATGGGCGTTATCGGCGCCCAATTGTGACATACTATTCATTATAACATTTTATGAATAAAATTCTATTCAATTTACATTATTGGATGGAGTAAATGTTCTCATTTAATATTTATATATCGTCATTAATAATAGACTGATTTGGCGTTTTATTTGCTTGGAACAGTCATTAAGCAAAATTAGTCTTCTTACCACACTAAAGAATCGATGTATTCGAGAAACTTCATTTAGTTCCCAAAACACGTAGAATCGAATTGAAAAGCATAAAATTTCGAAAATTTCCCTGCATGGCTTAATTCTCCCCTCCCTTGCATTCACCTTCACTATGCACACTTAGTTTTGGAGGCTCACAATTGAGTCCTTGACCGGGGCGCTAAAAAAAACGACAGAACCACCCTACAGTTATACAATAACTATAATTGGCTGTACTCTAGTTCTATAAGAAGATAATTTTATTGCATCCTAATCTTATCTGAAACACGTTAAACCATACTGGAGAAGTGGGATTTCAAAAAAATCCCCTGCGGGGCCAGAAGGTTGCTTTCCACCCTTGCCCTCCCACGGGTCACCATTTCGCGGTAACCGGTCGTTACACAAATGTTCTTATATGACATTTACCATAGTATTTTCAAATAAACGCCGACTTCGCAGTCCTTATGACTTGCTCTAGACTTCGCACTTGTAGTTATAAGTATATTCATGCACATTTTTACATTTTTAATCGAAGGTTCATGCATGGCGCCCTTTCAAAATTCTACCCCCCCCCCCCCCTGACCTAATATCCTGGGTACGCCACTGGCTAGTATTCATTGACACTTTGTAAAACTGTTGAGAAAACACTTCACTTGAAGATAAACACATGGCTGCCAGAGAATGCTCACACACTACAGTATATAGGCCCTACTATACAAACAAAAAACTTTTTTTTCTATTCAAATTGGAATTTGAATAAACGAGGGTTTACTGTATGAACTTTACTCAGAACCAATTACAAACTCAATTTTTAATGAGGCCATTTTCTTTTTTTTTTTTTTTTGGAACTCGAACTCGTGATTTTCTCTTGAACTCAAACTCGATTCGAACTCAAATTCTAGAACTCGCACACCCCTAATATATATATATATATATATATATATATATATATATATATATATATATATATATATATATATATATATATATATATCCCCTATATATATATATATATATATATATATATATATGTGTGTGTGATAAATAAAATGCCCATTCTTAATAAATACATCATTTTCTTTCTATTAATTTTTCTGTTTGTTTCTTGGTTTCAGATTGAGCAAGACATTTCCAAGAAATACAAAAACAGACCAGTTAATATCATGGGTGGTGTGAATGCATTATAAATATTTGGGTTTGTTGTTTTATTGAAAGATTATTTTTATGTAATAAAGCTGATTCACGATAGTAATTAATTGCATATTATATTGTGTATTTGTTCATTTCTTTTTAGTTTCTATGCTTGGGAGTCGTGGTGATTGTTTGCTCAACAATCCCATGAGTTCTTGATTATATATCTATTATATAATCCAAATTAATAATCTAAATAATTAATATTGTGGTATGTTTCGGTAAAGAGTGATTATTCATTTTCCAATTCAATTTTCTTCATTTTTTGTTACAAATACAAAAAAAAATTGCGATATTCAGATTTTTATCCATTGATATATACACTAAAAATGTTCTGCTCTTCCATATAACTAGTACTATTTTAAATTATGAGCTATGAAGAACAAATAATATAATGAAATGGTGTTGACAGTTGAACTACCACTTACAATCGATGCTTCGTGAAAACTATATAGCTCAAAGATAGTTCTAGGTCTTTGGCAAGTTGATTAGATACTGGTAAGTTGTATTTGTAAATGCGCGGTTGAAGGATGGTCACAGCGCCACCTGTTAACGGCCTTTGTTTGCAGTCCATAAACCGCGCCTGTGCCTGTAAAATATAATGGCTGTGAACGAGTAAGTTTATAACGTTTGTTGACCAATATTTATGTTGGAATAGAAATTACGGTAAGTGAAGAATTCATTAATTATAATTAATTCAATAAATAGTGCTATTTTGGCTTATGCTAAGTGGCAGTAGACTTATGCACATTTTACTTTAACCTTCAAAGTTCATTGTATATTGCACAGCTCTCCAGCTAATGCCACTCCCCAGCATTGTATCCACAGGTAGGCCTATCCCTAACCTGCCAAAGCACCAAAACACTGGATGCTTACATTTAAATTTGAGTGGTAGGCCTATAATGCACCCAACTCTGGGCCCAGAAGTCGACAGCAGACTTGGGCTATGATCCTAGAAACCAGTTCCATAACACAATAAGCAGAGCATTATTTGATTAAGAAGCCTACTTTAATGAGTCATTGTAGCTTGGGCCTAGGATGTCATAAGCTAAGTCATTGAGTTGATTGAGCCTCAATGATTGAGCTAAGATTCAATGATAGAGCCAAGGCCTAATGTCATAAGCATATGCCTGCCACTTGAACGGGATTGCCAGCTGTTATTAGTTTGGTCATTTGCGGCTATGAGGGTTTGTATTATCAGGTGCAGACCCTAATTTGTGAGTGGTTAATGTAGCCCACCAGTACTAAAAATGCAAGATAAAATGCATATCTTGCAAAGATGCAAGATAAAATGCAATATACTAATATATACATGATGGGCCAACACCCTCATTTTTTGGCTTAACCTTTGACTTTATAGTAGGGCTACACTCTAAACCAAGGCAATACGAAGGGTAGGGCCTATTGGCATAGGCTTACCGTGATTCGCTCATCTGTGTAGGCCTGTGGGCCCTACTGATTGGAATCAGTTGTCTCGGAAAGCTCGATTCATTTGAAAAAGTCCAGTTGAATCCAACGTTAGAATGACAAAATTGTCCGTTCAAATGTAATAGTATGATGGTTTTTGAGATAGGCTGGATATTTTCATAAACCTACTGAAATACCGCTATGCATACTCTATGATTGTATCATTGAGTGTTGTCAAACGTTATTTTTTCAGTTTGCTGTAATGGGAGGCTTTGTTTGGTTACTCCTTCTTGCTGTGCCTTATATAGCAGCACAGAACAGACAAGATTCTGAAGGTGATTGGAGATGTCCACAACATTGGATGCAGTTCCAATCAGCATGCTATCGCTTCATCAAATCTCCGCTACGCAACCGCAACGATGCAAGGAAGAACTGCCAGGTTGGTAATTGAAGTACCGGTATTTGATACCAACTGGTTGCTTGGACTGTTTGCATACTTTAACTAGATTATAATGGTGCTATGCAACCAATTATTTCCATTTTTTGGAGACTAGATAACAATGCAATTTAAAGGTGTCAATTAGAATCATCGTTAAAAATAGAATCTTATCATGCAGATGGAAGATTCGGCCGTGGTCCGATAGGCCTATGAGAGCATTATTCCAGTACCGGTATTTACTTAAATATGAAATCCTGGAAAAAACACTATAAAATTTATCCTCATTGCCTCAGTCAGCTAAGACTTGCTTTAGAAACTGAAGTCAAGTCAGACAAAGGTTAGAGTCCTATATAGGGCCTAGGGTTCTGTAAACATTCATGTACCATCCCCTTATTCGACCCCAAATAACCTAGCATGTGGTGGGGTCGTTGACAAACGATCATCATCGACAACAGGAATCAAACTCCAGTCTTCGGGCAGTTCAGATTGCTGCCAACTGATCTGCCATATAATATTCATGTAGGCGTACAATGTATTTAAATTATAGTCAATTACATATTAGTTATTCTGTCAATTGCTCTAATGGTTGTTGGATTGATGTATTTAGCACATTCTGCTAATAACTTTTCATGTTGGCAGGCCTATGACTCTGATCTGGTGAGTGTCGACAGCCTAGACGAACACGGATTCCTCATCTATCAGTTGCTGTGGCAAGACCCTCAGCATAGGCGATGGTATACGTCAGCCCGACAACAGAGTCAAGACTATTGGGTAAATGATGGCGATCAGTCTCAGTTGGTCAACATGGATGCAGCGTTTCTAGAACAAGACAATACTCAGAACAAGGACTATCTGGTCTACAGGTACGCTACCTAACAATTCCCATGGAACAGTTTAGATGTAGTTCAGATTGGATTGAATATTTTACTATTATATATTTCTTAGATTATTCTAATCTATGTATGAAACCTGCAAGTAGATTAAGTTATGAGATTTAACTTTCATGTCTACATTTTTCAATGCATGAAGTATCGTTTCACCTCAAAGTCTGCCAGAATTGTGAACTGGAGACTTTTTTGTGCTAGCCAAACTTGACCAGAAATCAACATATATGTGGCTTATTATTCTATCGAGTCTCTATATTATATTAAAAAATGTTTGATTGTGTCGCTATAACATATGACTACGTGGGGTTGTTTCAGCTTCTCCAACAAGCTGAAGCGCTGGGGTTTTGAGAAGGTAGCTGGTGACGAACCATTGCTCTTCATCTGCGAGGTACCGGTGAGCCGCCTGCACTATCTGGTGGTGGATGATCGCACTTACCAGTATGGGGTCGATATTGATGATCCTGAACGAGTTCCACGGGGTCCCTTCTTCCTCAAACAGCCCGTCGATGTGGTCTTCGATCTCTCAAAGAGAACCATCACTAATGACGTAGCGATTGGGTAAGGTCAATTTAATAAGTGAGATGGGTGGCTGAGTGTCAAGCACACGTAATCATCATTCAGGTGACCAGGGTTCGAGTCCCGCCATGGTCGACCATCCTGACAGATATTTTCTATGGTTTCCCTGTGACATTCAGGTTCAGGTGCCACTATCCAAAATCACCTATCAAAATAACCTTACATCCCATTTTACCATCACCTCATTCATCATTCACCGACACCAACATAGCCATCAACACAGTGCGTCATTGAACCATTTATAAATAAAGATAAAAAAAGGTGATGGCATGAAAATATAACAAGTGAAAACTAAAACTAGATCTTCATGTACAGTAGGGTAAAAACTTGCTTGGTTTTGAAAAAAATTGAAAATGGCATGAGGTGAATAACAAATTTAATTGAATGATAAAATTTTACGGTATTAATCATTTTTCGGTCTTGATTGTATCTCTTGTCGTGTTCTCCTAATTGAGTTGTGTTTTGGTTGTTCAGTTGTTTGGCTGGCGGCTACCCAACTCCAACGTATGAGTGGTACAAAGAAGATTATGAGAACGATCGCCTGGTTGCTCAGAAGATTGACCCGCTCAGTGATTTTCGCTACACCATTAGCGGTGGTACGCTAATCATCTACGATCCCAAACAGGTAAAAAAGTCATTATTAGTCATCATTATTTTTAACATTGGAGATTATTTTATCGTCAATGAAGACGATAGGCCGAGCAGATACAATTAGCAGTTATTTAAAATTATTCTTTGTGCCACCAATGCCCGGAGATATGGCACCTGAATGTGCCAGAAGTCTATGCAAGGTAGATTCATCTGCTCTGGTATGCATGATCTATCATGTGCATATACATCCAAATTATGCAATGGCATTTCTTTCTGGAGCCACTCCACACATGCTAAAAGACTCTTCATCCTCCAAAAACGAGCAATAAGAATAATGCTGAATGTTCGGAAATTAACGTCCTGCACACATCTCTTTATATCGCTTGCTATGCTACTGCTGCCTTGCATCCTCATGTCTCACTCTGTTGTCTCTACCATTTTCCTCTTCTTCTCCTTCTCAAGTGACGACTCGAAATGGGCGTGGCTTTACCAGTCGGCCACTTGGATCATATCTAGAGTCACTCTGATTGGTTATTTGCATTTCACAGCAGTTCTAACAGCCCCGTTGATTGGATGTTATGATTTGTGACGTCAAGGGGGCGGAGATTGCGAGTCGTCAGTTATGCTCCTAACCTCTCTTCGTTTCCAAGTTTGAGTGGACCAAAAAGTTTGCTTTATATTTCTTCCATTTTTTGGCCAACTGAAGCAGCTCTTAACTTTTGTCTAATATCGCCTGTCTATTGCCTTGTTCCACTCCATACCTTGGAATGTTGTCTATGTCTATAAACTGAACTCCCGTTTTCATAGCTATTCAAAAATATCAAGATATAAATTGAATAAATAGATTAATAAATATTTGTATCAACAAAATCACCCCTGGCACCCCTAGCATCACCAATTTCTTCTGTTTGATTTGAATTGGGCCTAATTACATATTTTGTTATGATGTGTGAAGGAATTTAAAAATGTCCATCTTTCGAAAGTTGAGGCCGATAATCGTAAATTTTTCTGTGCTTCAGACTTGAGCCAACTGGATTTTATTTTTTTTTCCTGATTTTTGTTATTGACTGTGTGGTCTGAGAATCTTATTGGCTTTGCCCTGAAAATGTTTACACCATCTCCTCTTATTTTGCCTTGGAATTGTCATTCACAATAATCTCACTTGTTTTTAGATTGAGGACAGAGGTTCATATCATTGCAAAGCTTCTAATAAATTTGGGACCATCATCTCTGAAAGTGTGCAGCTATCGTTCGGATACATCGGAGAGTTCAATTTCAAGCGCTCGCCTGAAAGTGGCAACCAGAATTGGGGAAAAGCCGTGTTTTGCGACCCTCCACAACATTACCCAGGTAAAGAGCAGTTTAAAAAAACAAGTCATTTCATTCTAATTGATATGCAAGCCAAATCTCAGTTATCCAATTTGTACCTCCAAAAGGGTATTAATTCACTTGGGTGTGATTTGAAGTATTAAGTTGTATCATATTTCTCTGTGTGGTTCAGTAGGATGGCCAGGCAACTTGGATAATAGCTTCACTGCTAGCTAGGGTAGGCCCTATAATGTATTATATGTCACGCGATTAATAACTTTGGAGCTAGCCTGCAGTAGGCCTATAGTTTGTTTCAGCAATATTTCTGAATGTAATTACCGTTTTGTTGTGATCATTGAAAATATTGTTTATACATTTCGTCATACTATTTTTAGTTTTCCACGTGTTGATCAATAAAAGCGTCGTATCATGGCAGTGGTCGATATATTATTATAATTTATTACAGTATCATAATACCAAGAATGTGATGGAATTCATCGGCAGATTTCTTAGATCTGATTGAATTCACAAAAATAGAATGTCATATAATTTAAAGGGAATCTTGGAGTTGATACACTTCTTATGCAATTATATTGGTTTGTGAACATGGAAAAAAAATAGTAAAGATGAAATTCTCCATTTTTAATTTTTTATGAGCACCATGCATGCACCCCCTTAACAAAGAAAGAATATATTGGGTGTTTTGGGAATTGGCCAGGAACGTCCTAAAAAGGACAATTGACCTATATTGCAATGATCGCTGTAATGAAGTAGGCCTACGTAGTATAGGGACTCTAATACGTGAACTAGGCTGACTAATGTAGTTGCTAATGTAGTATTAATATTGTATTCATTTTGGTGTTTGCAGGCATCAACTATTACTGGGCAAGAGACTATTTCCCCAACTTTGTTGAAGAAGACAAACGCGTGTTCGTCTCATTCGACGGTGCACTTTACTTCTCCGCCCTGGAGAATATTGACAGAGGCAACTACAGTTGCAATGTTCAGAGCCAAGTGTCTAATACAGGACGCAACGGACCTTTCATCCCCCTCAAAGTCAACCCCCACTGTAAGTACCATGTCTATCTTACCTACTCTTCTTGGTGCATATATATTAAAGAAATGTATAAAATATAAAATGTCTGCGTGAGGTAGACACTAGACATACTACATAACGGGGGTACTGTAAACCTAATATTAGTACAAATAACTTGTCGGAGTTATCGTCAACCAATTTATTTGTCTCAACAGCAAACTTCCAGCAGCTGAAGTTCCCTAATAACTTCCCCAAGGCTTTTCCCGAGGCTCCAGTTGCGGGGCAAGAGGTTCGGCTTGAGTGTGTTGCATTTGGCTAGTAAGTAGGCAGCTTACTTACTCTAGTCTGGTCCATCAGCGTTGTACGTCCTTTTCCGCTTTATCCTGCGGAGAAGTTTGATCCCAATAGTAGCGTTTAATGATCAGTTTAGGTCTATATAAAAACCTGTTCATTTTGATAAATACTTGGGATAACTTTAAATCGTATGGAATCTACTCTGAATTTATATGATAGTGATCCCAATAGAATGAAAAATAACCAATTTGTAGGCCACTACCTAAAAATTAATATTGTAGTTGTAGCCTATTAAATAATATTAATAGCCTACTAGTGACAATACTGTACAAGTTATCTATGTGAATTGTAAATGATAGATATGTAAGTATAAATGCTTCTACATGGTAGCAATAAGTTTCAATCAAAACTTGTACCGTAGTAGGTATTGTGTAAGCTTGTATTGAACGATAGTTTCTTTATACTTGGAATAAAAGTCAGAATATTGAAAATGATTCAAAATGAATTTCCAGAAGTCTTTTGAAGAAAACATTCCGTAAAATTTCTACAGAATGTTTAACTGACCTAACGTTGTGTTCTCGACATGTTCACTGTATTTATTGCTGCGTGTGTGTCAACAGTCCCGTCCCCTCGTACAATTGGACACGGCGAGGGGCCAATCTGCCACGAGGAGCGATGCAGACCAACTACAACCGAGTGCTGGTACTACCTCGAGTACAGGTGGAGGATCAGGGCGAGTACATATGCCGAGTGTCCAACGACAGAGCTGCTATTGAGAACAGTGTCACTCTCAGCATTCAGGCGGAGCCCAACTTCACCATACCTCTGGTAGACAAGCACATGGACGCTAAAAGCGACTTGACGTGGACTTGTGAAGCTTTCGGTATCCCCGACGTTACCTATCATTGGATGAGAGATGGCGTACTGTTGGAGCAGGACAAACTGGCCGACGAAGATCGAGACAGATATAATATTGTGGACAATGTGTTTACAATCAAGTATCTGGATCCTGAACGTGATCAGGCCATGTTCCAGTGCCGGGCAAAGAATCAACTGAAAACCAAATATTCGTCTGCACAGCTCAGAGTCCTGTGTAAGTATGATGTGAATGAATATGGTGTACTCACATTTTGACAGCTCCACTTTTCAGGCAAAGCCGTTGGAGAAATAGCAGTCGACAGTGTACTGATATTGTCCTGGTACGTTATCAGTAATCTTGTGGTATAAGCCCCATGCAATATTTGTGTTAATTCAAACTAAAAAAGTGGTAGATATATACTTTAGCACTCTCATTTATGTTCTATACTTGTTTTAATTTGAAAAGTGACTCAACAGATTTCTCTTTATCAGATTTATCTCATCAGCTCTCGAGTCTAATAGTATGATGTGCTTGTTTAGCTCTCGCGCCCTCGTTCAAGAAGCGTCCGCTGGAAGCAGAAACGTACGCAGCGGAAGGAGGCAACATCACGATCCTGTGCAGTCCCGAAGCTGCCCCGCGGCCGAAGGTGGTTTGGAAGAAGGATGGCAATGTGATTGGATCTGGGGGACGTAGAAGGCTGTTGGACAATGGCAATCTCGTGATCAGCCCCGTGTCTCGAGACGATCAGGGCATCTACAACTGTACTGCCTCGAATTTGTACGGTTCGGACGAGAGCAGCGGCAGGCTCATTGTACTACGTGAGTAGAACCATGCATCCTCCTTACGAACATACATTTTGCGTATCATGAGCATCAAAGTTTGCGTTCGGAAGATTCAAATGTCGGAACTACTTCGAATAGACATCATAATACCTTGACTGGCTAATGATCAGATTGTGTCTAAAAATTGAAATGATGATTACAAATTTGCATAATTCAGTAGAACGTCTTTTATACGGTTCTCCTATGTATACGATTTTTCAATTTATACTGTACGTATTTTCTAGGTGGTCACAACCACTTTTCATGACTACATCTTGAATTTCTTCTGTTTTACAACTAATTTATTTATTACTTTTCGTTCTTATCGTATATACGCCTCAAGTTCTTATCCCCTGTACGTTTTCAATAATCTCAGTCAGGTGTTCATCATAAAGTTGTAAATACCCAAGCCCAAAAATGTAAACACCACCTGTTTGCACACCTGCATTTGTTTTATAACACTAGATGTGGAAACCCCATCATGGCGTCCCGCTTCGTCTCTAGTTAGCCAATCAGCTGCTTGATTCCAATTGACTAATCAGACGTGTAGTAGCGCTTGTGTCTATGCAACAGCTGATTGTAGATTTGTCAGTGTTCATTCTTGTTGTGATCATCATGTGTAGTAGTTGTATTTCCAACAATGGCGAGTGGTAAAAGGATTCTGTGAACACCAGTTGCATCAATTGATTACTTTCTGGCGCAGAACTGTGAAAATTACAGCAGTGATGAGGAAGATAGTGATAGTGTAGTAGACACCAAGTGTAGTCTAGGTAGCCCCTCCCAATTTCAATGCTGCGATGGCATGGTTTGAGTGTTTACAGTCTTACTCGTTATGCAATAAATTGTGTGAGACTGAGCAGCAGTTGCTGTCGGAAATGTCCAACGTGTTGTACAAAGTAAAAAACAATTCTACAAAGTGGAGGGTAATAGACTAATGACAGACTTTTTAAAGTAGTAAGAGGATTGACTATTAGCTGATGCTGGTTTATGTTACATAACAGTTATTAATATAGTTTCTGACATATATATATTATAACATATCCATTTTCGTTGATAAAAAACCTGACATGTTGTTTATATTTTATCCATTTTTTATACGATTATCCGTTTATACGATTATTGCCCTCAGTCCCCTTGAAGTCATATAAAATACAGTCCACTGTATGCGAGTTGGGGAATTTTCTTGAGAAAGAATTGTTGTGTGAATGTCACGCAAATGAATGGAAACTGGATTGGTGTAAACGTGGGTTTGTATTGCAGAGGGTCCCAAGTTTGTACAGCAGATGACATCTCGCATTATTACGCCAGTGCAGCGTGATTTGCTCCTGCATTGCCAGGCATACACTGAGGAGTTACTCGACATAGCTTACATCTGGACACACAATGGTCTACGCGTACGAGACTCTGATTTTATCCACGCAAGAGTGGTAAGTTTTCCCTCTCACTTACTGCTCAAAAGGATTTTTTCATTTGTTATATATTTTATTCACACAAAAAAAATACAAAAATACGAAACAACAAGATAATAATGAACATTTAGATGTGTGAAGCCCGCATAAGTGTCCATGTTCATTTGTTCGAGTTCTAGAATTATCGATTTTGATGAAGTTATGTCAAATTGTTTATGTTGACCAAGTTATCTTGGTAATTGATGAAAACACAATATTGTGTAGATTGACAGAGCCTCTGTAACTTAGACGCTACATCAATCGTACTTGATATCTAAGCGAACTCGGGCATCTCATCACTTGCATCCCCGAACGTCATTGCTTTAGCTCTGCAATCTCAGAAAATGAAAATTTGTGTATCAACGGAAATAGTTGGAACTTTGTCGACCAATACATGATACTTACGGACAGTCGAGTTGAAATTTGACCTAGGTTGTTAATACTCTGAAATGACCACGTTCACAGGACATGGATGGTGGCGTGCTAGATATCCGCAACACCACTTTCGCCGAGGCTGGTGACTACGAGTGTATCGTGAAGAGCGCTGTCGGCCGCATTTCGAGCAAAACCTCGGTTGTAGTTGAAGGGCCTCCTGGACCACCAGGTAAGAACCGTCATTTTTAGTAGGAACATGTGTAACATTTTGTGCTTAAACTCATCTTTATTTTGTTGTAAAACTGAAAATAATTGTAATATTAACCGACAGCCAATGCATACCTTCTGTGTAAGACAAAGAAAGTATGATATTATAATAGTGTATTGATGTTTTGCATAGGTGGCGTGCAAGTGGTTCACGTAGCGAAAACATCTGCAAATATACAGTGGACAGATGGTGCCGCTAATGGTAAACCCATCAACTTCTACTCGATCTCTGGGCGTACAAACTGGAACAGTACTTGGTCCAACATCACTCAAAGTAAGGAGATGTAACTTGAGTGCTCTCTACACGATCAATTTTAGTTGCATGAAATTTCAAGGATTGCACGGAATTGCAAGAAAATTTCAATGGTGTAAAGGCGCTTGCAACTTCTGATGCGAAATTTTCATTCTAGTAGCGAGACCGGTGGCAACATTTGAAAATTAGGATTGATCGACTTTCATGCGCGCTTCCAGTGTCAATTTACCCCAACTAGCAATGTACCATAACCCAACTTTGAAAACACGTTTCGCTTGATTAGGCCTACATACCATCCTTGTTACCGACATATTATTCCAGACTTGACTTCGGTTTTTGTCTAGACATTATAACAATAACATAACCTAAAATGCTGATGTCAAATTGGCGACACACATAGTCACGTTGTCCGAATGGCGAACGTATACAGTCTCCTTCTTTTTTTTTGGATGTTCAATGGTGAATGACGATGTACGGTTTGTAGATCGTACGGAGTCAACGGAAATGCACGTGACCAAAGGCTCCTCGCTCATTGGTCAGCCGGTGAAAGATTGCAGTAAAAGTTGAACGTATTTTAACTTCGTAAAATTCTTGCATGCAAGTGCAAGATTTCCTTACTAATGTGTACGCAACATAGGAAACGTGGGTATTCTACTTTTCTGAAATAAATTTCAGAATTTAATTTCAGGGAAAAGTTGATCGTCTAAAATGGCTTTTATTTGATTTTAGTAGGCCTACCAGTAATGAATAGTAGGTCTGCATATCTACCTGCTTACATTTATAAATAGAAATATGATTCATCTAACTCTTCCATTTAATCTAGCTGATGAGTGACCCAAACATGTTCTTGGAGTACAGGCAAAATTTCTTCGTTTCAAATCAAATGGATATTTCAGTGGTCATTCTGACTTTAAGAACAAGTCAAATATAATCTTTCGGCATCCAATTAGATGCTTTCCGAAAATCGCTGTTCCTCACAAATAGTGTTATCAACATCTTTTTTATGACTTGAAGTATTCTTTAACCTAGACCCTACATCGTAGTCAATATGTCTTGTTAGCGTGTTTTTGGCGTTGAAAACTCTACTTTTGTTGTTTGCTGTTTCCTCACTATATTGTCATCATTTCAGATATCACCGCTAAAGAAGTTGACCGGTATAACGGGCGCAAGGAAGCCGTGATGGACAGTGTTCTGTCTCCGTGGTCGAGTTACGAGTTCCGCGTGTCAGCCAGCAACGAGCTGGGCTACGGTCCACCATCTGCCCCCTCTCCTCAATATAACACACCCCCAGATAAACCCTATAAGGCTCCTTCAAATATCGGTGGCGGCGGGGGCAAGATCGGAGACCTCACAATCACGTGGAAGGTAAGTGAGATCGGTTGAAAATGCATGATCAAAATCTTACTATACAGTGGGATATGGTTGTTTTCTGTGCTAGTCATTGGCTAGTGTTTTATTCATTTCGTCTGATATCTTTTCCCACAACAAGAGCATGAATTAAATAGTGAATTTTATATTCACATAGTAATTTGTTGTTTTCAGCCATTACTCCCCCAAGAACAAAACGGTCCTGGCATCTACTACAAAATCTTTTGGAGGCGAACGGGGCACGATTCCGAGTTTCAGAGTCTCTCCCTCAAGGAATACGGAAACAATGGCATGTCTGTGGTTCGCATTCAACACGACTTCTTTTATACGAAATACGACGTCAAAGTTCAGGTAGGTTACAGTCTGTTTGTTTGTCTAGAACTTTCTGAACTGGTCCATCTGTTTGTTATGTTCGCGTTATTTATAAAAGTGGTGCTGCACTTCTGTGTTTGTCTGCGTTTACTAAAACTACAGTAGGCTTAAACGTAAACCCTCATTAATTCCATACTTCAATCAGGAAACCATTGAAATCAACATTTTTTTGTTTGTTTGTATCTCATCATTTGGGTACCGAATCATTTCCTGCACCAAAACCATAATATAGGCCCTAATCTTTTCTTTCTTGAACTTGCTAGTACACTTGGTGAAAGTTGGTGCTAGAGAAACAAACAGAATTATTGTTGAGCACGTAAAGAGAAATGTCAAATGGCACGCGTATGGTATATGAATATGCACTACCGGTACATATTTTGTGCTTGCGATGTACGTTAATTCCTTCTTATCTGTATACTTCCACTATATTTTTCTGGTACTCCGTGCTGACATACATTTTAATCTTGCAGCCCACCCAAGATGCTAAATTGTATTTTCCAACGTTAATTTCGTGTCCCAACTCCCAGTTATTCTAGTTATAGAATATTACAGCTTTCGTTAGCCCTGCTCATTGCCTTGTTACCACTCGGATGGTTGTATGTATGCCGATATTAAGCCAGTATTAATAAGTAGTAACCTACATTTGGTGTTTGTTCTTAGGCCGTGAACGAGGTTGGTTTTGGCCCCGAGTCAGACCAATACACCATATTCAGTGCAGAGGATATGCCCCAAGTATCGCCGGTGCAGGTGTCCGCCCGATCGTTCAATTCCACGGCTCTTAATGTGAGCTGGGTGCCAATCGACCAGACCCGAGACCGAATACGTGGCAAACTCATTGGTCACAGGGTGAGTCAACATGTTGAATCTTTCCAGGGTCTCATTGTGTTCTCTGCTAATGCAGCTTATTCCACGCCTATTCTTCCAGAGGTGGTGTCATCACATTTGACCTTGAGAATACATAGTAAAACATGCAGGATCAGTGGGGTGTATAGTCGTGGAGTGCTTAACTTACACTTACGATACATGCATTGTAGGCAGGACTAGGGACATAACCAAAATATTCCCGTGAAGTATATTTCCAGACATGGGCCCTACACATTTGTTTATTGAAATGATTATGTGACATGGTAAAAATCATATAGGCACTTTGTGTCATATAAAAATAAAACTTATATCCAAGTTCCTGCCAGCTCCGAGTCTTGCTTCTATTTCTCCCTCCTCTTCCTCACGACTACCACTACTATTGTGTGCTCCTTCTTTTCTTTTTCCACTTCACACCACTTTTCCCCTAGATCGACTACCCCATACCATTGAGTTTGAAGTGTACCAACTCGGTGCCCATACTTTACTCCCTTTACTCCTGCCACCTTTGTCTTGGTATATTCATCGTTCCCAGATCCATTGTTTCCATGAGAGGAATGTATTACCGGTCGGTATTCATAACATACCATATGTAGTCTGCATGACAGTATATATTAGGAGAGTGATGATAGACATTTGACTAAATGTACTGAATGGCTAATTGCTTGGTCATTGACACTTAATGTATGTTCCAGCTGAAATACTGGAAGAAGGACCACCGCGAAGAAGATTCCGTATACTACTTGAGCAGAGACACAAAGCCGTGGGCCGTTGTGGTTGGCTTGGAGCCTGACACGTATTACTATGTCAAGGCAATGGCCTACAACTCTGCGGGTGAAGGACCGGAGAGCGAGAGATTCTTAGGTGAGTGCGTACATGACCAACGTACATGCAATTAATGAAAGCTTCCCGTATATCTCACTTTTGCTGATGCACACTTACTCTGTGATAGTGTCGCACTTCGGGATTTCTATTTGTTAACTACGTAAATGCAAGTACCGGTAATACAAGTCAAACTTTCTGTAGGCCAACATATTGAAAGTAGAATTGATCTAATGGCAATCAAGTTTATCCTTCAAAAATCATTAATATGATGTATGTTATTCATTTATGCAGATGCTGGAATATTTGGGCCATCTTAAATAACAAATGGGCTAATTTGGAAAAACAAATCCTTTTCCATACTTCTTCATTGACTTTGTTGCAATCCAATATTTTTAGTTCATTTGTTGTTCATACGTCATGTTGTAGTTGAAACTAAATTCTCGTGTGGTTGATTGCAGAGCGTACGTTCCGTAAAGCTCCTCAGAAGCCTCCATCGTCCGTCCACGTTTACGGGGTGAACCCGTCTACCGTGAGAGTCGTGTGGCGGTATGTAGCGCCCGGCTTAGAAGAAGAGCCTCTCATTGGATATAAGGTAGCTAAGTGTACTCATATATCTAAAGTCCATTGTCTACACTATTATTATCTCCAAGTCCGAATCACTTTGATGAAAGCCATTTTGATGTTGTGTTGTTACTTTTCAAAATTGTCTTTTGAATGCCACCGGTATCATTATTATTACAGTAAAACTAAATAGTATCAACATTTCAATCAATATTGTATTGCCCTACACATCTGTAATCGCTACCACTTGATGACCTGCTTTGTGCTCAAAAAGACAATTAAGAAGTGTGAGTCTGACCAGTGGATTTGGTATTCTTCTAGGTACGAGTGTGGGAGGTCGACCAAGACATGAGTACTGCCAACGACACCATTATTTATGTCGGCTCCAAGCTAGAAGCGTACATTGTCAACCTGTCACCGGGCAAGGCATATCACATGAGAGTGCTTGCATTCTCCAATGGTGGGGATGGAAGGATGTCGTCACCAGCACTCACCTTCCAGATGGGTAAATAATAGGGATAACATCGATTAAGAATCGATTCTGAAAACAAATCGATTCTTTTGTACTTTTTTTGTGAATGAATGTGCTTTATTGCCAGGAAGACAGGGCGAGCACAAATACTACTATTGGCTACGTTGTAAACTCCTCCCTCCACTGTATATCACCGCCCTACTTTGCCAAGCTGGCCTCTCAAATTCTATCTCACTCTGTATTATTTCAATTATTGTACCCCGACTTTGCAAAAACATGTTTGGAATTGCATTACGTAGCCGGCTCACGTGTTTGCGACCAGGCTATCAGAAGAATTTAGAAAGAGTCGATTAAAAGATGTTTATTCTAATTACAACTTCTAAACAGTAGGCCTACACATAAGAATTAAAGAGATTGAGTAAGTGACCTCCGAAGGTCGAACCTCGTAGTCTTGGAGATCAATTCACCCCGCGGTGTTTCTAAAAAAAATCCCACCCTGGATATGGTAACACAAAACCCTACTGTGAGAGTGCGGGATGCTGGTGACCAACCAGAGAAGTACCGTTACTTGTGAAGCTGCTGTTCTTTCTTTCCCATTTATCCAATTCATTTAACCCATATGGGGTAGCCAAAACTTCCTGATTTCTCTTTTCTATAGCCTCCTCTCGACTTTTGAATAAACCCACATTTTCAATTAATCTTCATTAGGTGAAGAATCAATTGGTCAATAAGCTGATGAGTGGCACTGTTAGTTCAGTTGTCTAATTGATAACCGTTTGTTTTCAGGGGATGCCCAGGCATATCGCAATACTAGTGCTCGTGCCCTCGTCAATTCATCAGTGTTAATGGCATTATTGCTGTTGTTGCAGCTAATCGGTCTCGTTTAAACTTAAACCATAGATAAGTCAGAGAACTCAAGCTCCTCTCTTCTATAGCAATGTAGGAGGGAATAGTTAACAGCTGCTAAAACCCGTCCAAACAAACATATTACTTTAAGCGGGACCAGTTATCGATAGTTTAATTATTATTACGATGTTAGAATCTGGTCACTTTACAGGGCCATCTTGTTTGGTGTAAGAATATTGTATTGTTTTGGGCCTAGTGCCACATTCCAACTGTTATTGTTCGTAGCACAAATGGCCTGCCTGTGTGGCCTTGATCAGTTCAGTTTCCGTCCAAATATCCAAGACTTCTGGTAGGCCTTTTCGTTGCTGTAGGCTGGTCATTCCGTAACCGCCGTTAACTGGCATACTTCTTTATATTTTATACTCATGATTGTGAGAGAACAATGCATTTTTAGTAAGTATTATTACATATCTTTATGACATAATCTCTTAGAGATGATCATTGATGTATTATTTTTGATACTTTTAAGCTAATTCTTTGAATCTCAAGTCAGTGTTTTCTGAATGAATAATTGTATATTACAAAATGAATCTGTACCATAGCCTGTATATTGTTTAGATGATGACACGTTCAGCTCGATATTGTAGGAACGTAGATATTACCAACTAACATGAAACCTATCTGGCTGTTAGGTCGAATTTTCAGTGTGTCATTATTCATTAAGCTTTTTTTGACACTGGTGAATGGTGAACAACTGTTTATTGATACTCATAAGTATAATGCTTCCTCTAGAACATTCCCATGTACGATACGGTTCTACTTTTCTGTTATTCATTATTTTACTGTGTACCGGTAATTTTTCAACAACTATTTTTATAACTAAAGAGAGGCGGACTAGATTTTATTCTTTGGAGGCTGACGTCTCGCATGTGAAGTACCAAAGTTAAAACCACAAGCCATGCTATGGATAATATACAAGTTTATTTCTTATTTTCACATTTATCTTAGATTTTTACGCAGTTTATTGAACCCTCCAAGTATCGCGTTTCAAGGAGCCACAACAAATGAACCATTCATGCAGGAAAACTTTCCATCCAGGAAAATGTAATATCGGTTATATAGGAGTAGGGTCGTACAAAGTAAATTATAGAAGCGGGAAAATGATGCAGAGATGTTTTGCTGTATAATGAATCTGTAGTTTTTCTATTAATTTTTCTTGAGATGCTCATAAAAAAAAATTATTGAAGATACTGCCCATCTCTGGCTGCGCTGTCTCTGTATTTTAGATTAATAGTTTATTCTGCACAACTAAACCCAAAATAACCTCTTTATATACGTATTAGCTTGGACTTATACTTTGGTATTAACAGTATCAATATCAAATACTAATGAGAAAAGTTGAAATGAGCGAAGTTGAACTTTTCGATCCATTACTCACTAAAAGTTAATAAGCTTGTTCATTAAAACTGACCGACAATTGAAAATCAAACATTTATTATTGTTTCTTCATTTTTCATAAATAGTGTAGTTGGTAAGCAAAGATTAGCATGTGTTTTTATTACCGTATGTGTCGCAGTATCGGTATTACTATTATGCATGTAATGCAGGGTTGGCAAAACTTTTTTTATATAAAGCCCAGCCCACCGGGGTATTTGAAAAACCCAGGTCTTATTGGGTTTGAAAGATCTTGAAAAACAATGCTAGACAGTGCAATGAGAACAAATTGATATTTTTGTCTCAATTTGGGTTCACCTTGCTTCTGAAATGGGTGAAAAGAAATTGTCATATCAAATTAGAATACAATTGATTGTATTATAGTGATGCAAGATGAAAAGACATAACCTGAAAATAATAATTTTATAATTTTAAATTAGCAGCCCAGTGTTGACTAGAGTAGTAAATGACTAGAAAGTACACAGGGCCTACCAAATTGACAAATCTGTTTGTTGGTAGTTTGAGAGTTTTTTTTAGGTGCATATTACCCAGTAAATCCCACTGGGTTTTATTGGGCTGGGTAGTTACTTGCCAACCCTGATACAATGTATATGGTAGAGTACATATTTTCCAGGTTTACTAATGTTATCCATGTAGCCTTATAAAAATGCCTTATAGTAGGATTGAATCTTGACTTGAGCAATAAAACTCACTTCGTACAAAACTAGTGTGTGTTTACTTGTTAAATTGCAGTGGGCATCAGGCTGATAGTAATAAAGTGGCATGTTCTTAGTTTGCTGTCTTGCATCTTACTAATGTTAGCAATCAAAACTTGTGTATCAATTCGTACCGGAAGTGGTCTCCAACCACTTCACGTACCATGAAGGGTACTATGCATACAGCAAGAGTACGAGGAGGTTGTGCTGTTCCTAGGGATGCCGTCTTCATCCACAGACTCGCGGTAAACCGATAATTTACACCGTTACATGTTTTATTTAACTTCAATATACATTTATTCAAGTACAAGATCTAAATTGAGTGAATATTTAATGCCATAACCTTACAGGCCCCGCTATCATTGACGCTACCGACTGATATACCGACATTAGTTGTATCACTAGATTAGAAAGAGATGGAATACAAGAGCTACCAAGGTCATATCCCAGTCATCATAACATGGACAATAAAGGACAAAGTTATGTAACAAATCAAAGCATTTGAATAGCGATTTATTGTGTGTGAAAAGCAATCAATCAATCTAAAAAAATTGATTGGCAACTGTATTTGTTAGGAAGATACACTCCTGAACCATTACACAAAACAATAAGTATCAAGACATTGTTAATACTGCATTTCCATTGTACAGTAATTGTATTATTCACTTCCTATATTTCTGTGCAATGTTTCCAAGCTTGCTAGCATTACATTCTGCCGAAGAGACTGTTAGGTTGAATTCCTCTGTTCTTGCTGCTATAACACGAATAGAGCAAAATATTTCAATGTGCATGATGAGAGAAGTTAATATTACATACTGCTAATACTAAGACATATACATACATTACACAGCACACAGCTGTCCACTTACTCCTGATTCCTATAACTTCATAGTGAATATTTACTAGGGTTGCAAAAAATAATCATATCGATTACGATCAATATTTTTCCAAAAAGTACAATAACGATACGATATTTCGATTATCGAAACTATCTTTTAAGCCTTTCAAAAAGTCTGACATTCTCCAATCAATGTATTACTGCAATATCTCGGAAATCTGTGACTCTTTGATGAAGACACAAGAAAAAAGGTTTGGAGTGCGATCAGAGTGACAAAATGAATTGAAAATTCTAATACGATGCAATATTGTCTGATACAATATGATACGATGTTCGTTACGATAATCAAACGGGAGAAAAAATATCAATGTAACACAACTACCATAATTACCGTTTTGATATGATCAATAATCATTAATCGATATCAGTTTTTTCGTCGAAGAACAACCCTAGTATAAGCATTATACGTTTTATAATCAATAGATTTATATCCCAATAGTCCGGTATTTTAGTACCAGTATACCGTGTAAAAAAGCATAAAACATCACAACAAAATAACCTGGCAATCTAAAACAAGGTAAGCTCAACAAAAAGGTACTAGGTAGTACAATCAATAGGCACTATTGATTGTAACTAACAATCAATCTTGAAGAATGAAAACTAAATGCGAGCATCAAGTATGAAAGTACTCGATTACAGCACATCAAAACAACACCATCAAAGTATGGGTTTTTGAATTGTTGTCTCTTCACCCAATTAGATTGTTCACTATGTACCGGTATCAGTAGACACAAACCTGAAGTAACATACATGAGTATTTTTGAAAAGTACATGAAACAATCTGGTCTCAATTGGAAATGACAACTGGTAGTAGGAGATGAACAACCTCACACAACACATTCAACTTGTATGATCCTACAAAGTTAATAATCCTATGAAAGAGAGATCAAAATGCACGAGATTACACATAGCAATAATTTTCTGTTACCACGTAAACGACATGTATGGTACATTTTCATTAATGTGAATTTTGTATATGCCTACATGACATTATATGAGATTCAAACTTGTTCAGGTACATTTTAATTTAAGTCATAGATTTCCAGGAATGGAATTAGGGATGTCGCAGATTACTGTCTACCTAATCAATTCCACTTTTTGGTTGGTGCTTCAAATCGATATTTTATCACTAAAAACGCAATTTCCCTCTATAAATGACAAATACGGTAATCATGAATTTCTCTCAGTCGGCTTTTCATAGGGAACAGTTTTTGAATACAAAACTTCATTATAACCACACAAAGTTATATCAGTAATAAATGCATGCGAGATAGATTGATTGGTCACATTACATATGGCAATTCCACATTTTAGGCCTGGCCTACGAAGCCATCACTTGATCAATTGAGCATAATCAACATTTTTCATTCATGATCAAAAACTAAAGATTTCTCTGATCCAGTAGTAAAACAAATCACTCAATTATTCTATTAATACTGATCTTATCAATCTTGGATATAAAATCGTAATCTACGACATCCCTAAAATCCATCAGTCTAATATTAAAATTGAACACCATTGTTCTCGGTCCTGTACAATTGGTTGAATTTAAAGAGATTCTGAAAGTAAACGCTGCCAACGATACTATATGTGTAGCAGCTGTCTCAGTTGAAAGTCAGTTGGGTATGTCAGGGGTGGACTGCTTCATTATGACACATATTTTCTACATAGGCCTACCACAACTGACATGGGTGGATCTGTCATAAAGTAGACCATCATTCAGTTACCATCATGGTCGACCAATCTGACTTAGGTTATTAGAGGTTTCCCTCGGTTCATCAAGTGAATATGGGGATGGTTCCATATTATGAGCCCACAACCATCTCCTCCCCCTCATGCAAACAGACTAAAGAGGGCTGTTCACTTGAAAAAGATTAGCCCTATAGAAGACTACAAACTAAATAAAATTTATAAGTATTCAAACTCTTGGAACTAACTGTGGAAGGCCAAAAAAAGGGACATATTTTGTGCTATAGAGTATTTTTCATATCCAACAATATGATTATGCAATTTCATATTTTAGGATGAACTAGTTAGATTAAATAGTAAATGTATGATTTTCTGATAATAGACGTATACCATTGAGTTCACCTATATGAAGTGGCGGGTTCATATAAAATTTTACTATGGGCATTCCTAGCCAGTCCACCCCTGTTGTTATTTGTTGGTTGCTTTGAAATACACTTGAATACAAAGTAAAACAGTTAAGGAGAGGTAAGGTTGATCTTCAGGATGATTAAGAGAGGAGTTCTGGTTCCATACCCAATGCCTCTAAGAAGATTCCCATTGGTGTGCACTTAAGTCCAATTCCTTCAATCTTGTTCACAAGTTTGTTCTTCATGTTACGTAATCTCATCGATGCGTGGATGAAACTTACTGAAAATTGGAGTAAACAGAAGAATACGTGTTAATCATAACTCACATCTCAAATACAAGCAAAAATAAATGGGTGTCCTAGACCTATATAGGCAATTATTATTATCCGTACTTTTAGCTGTAAGAATTACTTGCATTTTTTTGGTTTCAATTGTTTAATTGTTTAGAAATGATATTGATAAATAATCTTCAAACATATATGCAACTTTGTAGTTATGATATCAATAGGCCTACTATATTACATAGTAGGCCTACCAAACTTGTTTAATTGTAGGGTTGCCAATCGATCGAGAAAACGTAAACGATACCGAAAGTGCTTCATCGAAAATATCGAAATATTAGGAATTCCATTCAATATCGAATCGAAATGATGATATTGAATATCGATCGAAATTATCGAAATATTTCAAGGTCTGAACATGTTCACTTAGTCTTCTGTAATCTCTTTGCAAGGCGTAGTGATAATCTGTCTTTGCGTTGTTTCGACACTCACACTGTATCGTTGAGACATGGACAAAGAGAGACAGACATTATATCATAGACAAAAATTGTTTACAGTCTGGTTTGTTTGGCTTGCTGCTTGTTCTTTCCAGACGGTGATATTGCCAATCTGAAACACGACTGAAACCCGCTGTTTATTTACTCGATATCGAACTCACTTTTGGTACCGGGTATCGAAGTAATCGAAAATCGAATGAATTGATTCGATATTGAATCGGAATGATATCAAAAATCAATCGAAATATTCAATATCGATTGGCAAACCTAGTTAATTCACGCTATGACTACGTTCATCACACATTCGGGGCACGGTTTAGCCAAACTCAGCCTGAAACGGTTCAAACATGCTGATATATATGTTGATTTGAGGTGAAACGATCAAGTTCCCACACATTTTAAGACAGACTTTGGCACTGTCTGCACTATCTGCAGGGGAAAAATATCCCTGGCCCTTGTTCCATAAGCAATTTACTTCATTGTGATTCTTCATTTTATGTTATTACTCATTAATTACTTACCCATTATTGGCATGAGGATGCCAAAAAGAAAGACTACAACTGACCCCAACAAATACACGATAAAATAGCCACCAAACATTACAAGGAAAACACCCAAAATTGGATGATTTTTCTTGAATCTTGCAGCCGAGTGTTTAGCATTGGTGAAGTAGTAAAACAGTCCAAAGGCAATGCCAATAGCAAACATGCCACACACCATTTTCACTGGATGAATTACTCTGAAAATAAAACTCGAATGTAAGGACCTATCTTTAGTGATAGTGTTTGTACAGATATGCATCAAAGAAGTTTCAATCTGACATTTTTTGCCGACATTGTTTTCCTAAATCTCCCATTAGACCTACTCAAAAATTTCAATCATTAGATGGGCCAAAACTATCGTGGTACGTAAAAGAAATAGATGGCAATCAACGTCACAACTGGATTGTACATTGAAGCAAGATTGTAATGATTTTGGGATTGATATGAATTTAAAAAAAATTCACGAAGTACAATATTATTAATTGGGCCTACTTTATTTTTCATTAATGTCAAGTCAATAGCAAGCCACACACAAGTTAAGAAAGACCCGTTTGACAAATGGAATATCATGGTAGCTTGATCGCAATTTGCAACCAGGTTACGCTGTGTTTCCATGACTGTGAAATTGCTTACGCAGAGAGGATTTCTTGCCTGTTTGTCAGATATCTTAAAAATTATGCCAATCGGTGAAGACGATTGCGGCATGAGCAACAAAAGTTGAACAAAGCTCGACATATTCCGCTTTCGCAATAGTTTTTCTCCATGAAACCAATGAATTTGAATCGTAAATCTGGTCAGCTGAACCGAAACGCTGAAAATTCACAAATTATTGCGTTGGAGTGGGAATCGATAGTGATTCAATATGTACATGGTAGATGCCGTAGTAAAGATTCCGCAAAGCTGCAAGAAATTTGCGCGCTTTCAAGGAAACACAGTAGGTAGCAAAAATAATAAGGTAGGCATATGCCAATTAACAGTTACACGTAATATTGTAACAAGCTCTTCCTTTCATAAATGAAGTTTTTTCTGTACTGTACTGGGACTTATTGTACTATAAAAATACCACAGGTGCCATTCAGTAGTCACACTTTGTGGCATGAGAGCTGGAAGACCCAATCACCCCTTTTAGCCCACCTAAAGGTGCTGATTGATTGTTAGATACACAGAAATGTAAACAAGATGACACGTACCGGGATACATGTCATAGTTCTATAATCCATACGCCACAGGACCTAAGGCCACCTAGCAGTCCATCATGGCATTTCAACATTAGGTTCAATACCTTTCTTTTGAGGCAGCCTCAATCCTTCTCCCACTTATTCCCAAGTCATGGCCAAGTTAAAAGAAGGCTTTGCTATTGTCAACACTTTTAGAATAGGTTCCTAGCCCTTATTAAAAAGATGTTGATTGATGATCATTGTTTGCTCAATGGCTCCACCAACAGCTGGGTTATTTGGGGTCCGAACAAGCAAGCTATAATGTAACTACGAAGAGGTGATAAGTGAGACGATGTTTACAAAAACCCACGCCTTAGGCCTATGTGGGACTCGAACCCACGTCCAACGGTGACCTCAGTTTCTAAAGCTAAGATGACATAAGATGAGCAACAGAGGGCAGCTAGAAGGATGTTCATCTAAAATATAATTAGGCCTATTGCAAGTGCTCAGACCATTGAAGTATAACCCTAGAACTTCCAGTTGGATCTTTTTTTTTTAATGTTGCTTAACGACCTCACCAACAGCTAGGTTATACGGGCATTGAGTTTGTAACTACAAACTCAATGATACGGGGGTACGAATGAGCGGATGATAATGAAACGATGAAGAGATGATACATGAAAGGACGTTTACAAAAACCATGCCTTAAGCGAGACTCGAACCCACACCCAACGGTGGCTTCAGTTACTACCGCTAGCGATAATTGACTTAGCCACCCGAGCGGCTCCAGTTAGATCAAACTGTCAATGCCATATAGGCAAAGCCACAGTGCGCTCAGTAGGCCTAGTCGACTGTTGAAATGTTGGACTGGAGAATAATTAGGGTGATGACTCACCCAACAATAAGAAATATCACACAAGCCAACAAGAAGTAGTTCGTCTGATAGTAAAGAAGGTTATTCACAACTCTATTTCCCCATTTTTCCAGGTCTTTGAAATTTGGTATCTGAAATCTAGCTGACTCCAACAGAAAATCGTCTAAGCTTCGTAAAGGAGATAGTTCTAATTCCATCTTCTTTCTGTCCATTACAACCAAATTTATAAGAAAAATAAATTGACAATTAGCTAGATCAGCTGTAATTATTTACGCAGGCCCAAATGCGATGTTCACCAATCATTGGTGTTGCACTTGACAATGACACCGCACCAACGTTGAAGTAGTTGAAAATTAATTTGAGAGTTGACATGTTGGTATATAGTACCAGGGTAAAGAAGGCAGTGGAAGGCGGCAGAATCGAGTGTATCAAACTGGGACAGCAAACCCAAATCATTGGGTGTGGGCCTACCTCCTATATAGGTGTACTCAATGCTCACATAATGAATATATAGACTCACGTCACTATTTGAACACTATTTATTTGATTTAAAATACAATATATACTTTTCGTGTTACGTACAGTTTGTCTTCGCAATACCTGACATAATGGGGTAGGTTTTGTATTTACAATTTCCGTAGATAGCCTAGTGCCTAAGTGTCCCAGTCGTGTCTTGGGATTGGTCCTAGACCTAGGCCCCAGCCTTATATAGGCCTAGGTCTAGGTACGAAAATATTAACATATCAAGGAGTATTGCAACGATTATTAAAGTATGTTAGTCATGAGATTTGGATCTCATAGTCATAGAATATCCCAAGTCTCATATTTCTAGTTATATTTTTTTATTTGGCATTGCCTTAGGGGTTACCGATTACCTAGACAGTATGACTGATTTTGTAACCTACGAAATCAATGCCAGTATTTACCTCGGGTAGGCCTAGGCCTACGCCTATAGCCTTGATTTTTTTTTTTTGATATTGATTTGACATTGATTTTTATAACTATTCTTGGTTCTTAATCTATGACTTGATCATGGGCGGAGGCAAAGAGCGGAGTGAAATAGAGATTCAACGGAGAGTCATTCGTCACATCAATTGATATAAATGTACGAATTTGCCTAAATGATCCAGTTTGTCGAATAATTCACGATAGTCAATAGGTTTCAAATAATGTGATACATATCAATAGGAATTGGGAATTTATGGGAACATCAATTGCATTTTCAAAGGAACTTGAAGAACAAAGAAAACATTTAAAAAAACTATGTTTTTCTACAGTGAAAGACAATATTTTTTTACAGTGAAAGACACGGTCAAATGTGAATAAACATAAGAACCAGCGACGCCACAGAATCCTGTTGGAGCTTTTTAAATAATATTTAATAATAATAATAATATCGTTTATTTGTAGGTGTGTATAGTTCATCTGTATTCGTTTTCTTGGCAGTTTCATTGTATTGCTGTTTTTCAATTCATATGACGATATTCTCGCTCATCTTCTTAATGCCGCAAATGCTTCATATTCCCAGACCATGGCATATTCCTATTACATAAAATGTTTGAATTTTATCCCGCGTTTCCGTCGTAGTCGACCATCGAGATTCGATCATGGGGGCGTCGGTCGATATTTATATTTGCAGCTGGTTTGGTCTTTCATCAGTTTGTGAACTGTCAAAAGTCTAAACTGGCGGCCTTAGGCCTAGGCTAGACTATATCTACAGATTATTGACTGCATTTCATAAATACATTCTTCGCGGGGCGCTTCTATTTTAATATAGGCCTGTTTGTTATTTGAAAATGCGGCATTACCAGTTCTGGGCTAGCCCGTGGGACTAGGCCTAACCATTGTCAATAGGTCTAGGCCTAGGCCCTAGTTGGGTCGTGAAGTAGCAATTGCGTACATAACGAGGCTGATTGATAATCAGGTACGTTGATAGTAATTACGTGAAGATACCCATGGTGGGACTAGCACATAAACGGAGCTTAGTTAGGCTCGGTATCTTCGAATGCTGGGCCCTATTAGATTCATGTCAAATAGGCAGATCTTGGCGAGCCCCTGAGTCATTGAGTTTTCAAACTCAATGCCTGAGTCTTGAGACATCACCTAGATCAACCTAGTGCAGTGTGAAATACTTGAATGCAGTTGTGTATAAGTGTTTATGCCTAGGCCTTATATACGACACTTGTAGCATATAGGCCTAGGCAAAGTGTCAGGTGTGAAACAAATTGATTATGAAAGGCCTAAGCCTACTGGTACCTGTTTGGTGCATTAACCATATTTCCATAGCAACTGTTGCTAAGGCCATCAATAGTGCACAAACTATTTTCCCAATGGTCATAAGACATACAAATGTATTCTTCATCGCAAAAATTGCAGCATAGGCCTACCGTAGAATATTATTGTGCCAGATTATCTATGTGTCTATCTCTGTATTATATTATCCATTATCTATGAGTGAATAGATCTTTTGTGTGGATAGAATATGATTTGTTTTAAACCATGGTATCTGAGCACATAGGCCAACATTAAAATATAGTATATCTCATTAGGCCCTATTTAGAAATATATTGTGAAAATATTGTTTCTTTAGATGCAGCATATATATGAGCTGGCTAATGGCTAGGCTCTCTAAACTAAAATAATTAGTATGGAGATATTTTTGTAATATTGGTTACAAGCAACAATTAGGCCTAGCCGGTAAATTTATCGAAGCGTTTACCATCCCTATTTTCCAATTAATCAACATTAAATCTATTGATTGAACCACCGCATGCCTAAAATTATAGTTATAAAATAAAATGAACACTCCCTACCAGTGTGAAATTACAAGTGCACTGATCACAGTCTACCACCTTGACAAAAAGTGAACCAACACACCAATTCAAGTTGAAGTGGTTCGCAATAAATTCAGTACACCTAGCTGCCATACAAGGTGCAAACAAACTCAAAGTACGAGTTAGAAAGCTAAATGTACAAAAATGAAATCATATGCTAGGCCTGTTGAATGAAAATAATACTGAAAATCACAGAACGCAAGCTCATCTATTCTCTATGTTCACCACTGGTAAAATACACTTGCACCAACTCAGTCAGCAGCATAAAAAGCAACAAACAAAAATCCAATGATCTTCCAAAAATCAAAACCCCATCCCAGAACCCATTTTTGGACAAAAAACTGGGGCCGTCTTAATCTGCAGTCTTTTTGTTTGTGTAGCCAAATCGTACTCAGTAAGCACATTATTCTGCAACTGTACAGCTTTTATAATATTCACTGTTGTTCAAGTTATAAAATTTAAATGTCATTTTCATTTTCTTAAGCCTAAATGTAGTCTCGAAATATTTCGTCAAAAGGGGTCTTCTCAACAATTATGATGTGGGATTCCTTCTAAATAATCCAATTGAAAAATATAGTTTTGTAGTCCCACTCTACTTCTCCACTGCTTCTGTGAGGCTCCAAGCACCTACTTAAACTGGACCTCTTGTTTTAAATCGGTGTCAAGAGCCATACGGTATGTGTCCTAAAAGCACTTTCCTAGCCAATAATATATGAGACTGAAACAATAGCTAGACAGTGCCATCATTTTAAATACCGTTATATCATGTTATATTTTGTATCTCCACAGGCCTAAACGCTTCAACCGCAAGATGAATCGCAGCAATGAGAGCGTGCAAGTGGTGGTGCGCTGTCGTCCCATGAGCGATGTCGAGATCAAACACGAGCACTCATGGTATATATCACTACCTTATACTTATAACTAGGGGTGTGCAAGTTTGAAAATTTAAGTTCGAGTTGAGTTCTGAGTTCAGTTCGAGTTCGAGAGAAAATCGCGAGTTCCGAGATCGAAAAAAAAACAATAAGATCCATTAGGCCTAAGTATTGAGTTTTCAATTAGTTTTGAGTGAAGTGCAAATTACAATAGAGCGACCACCCAAAAATTGGGAAAAATCATGTTTTATATTTGGAACAATAAAGGTACAACAAAACTAGAAGAATTTAAAAAAAATTGTACTCGAAATTTTCGAGTTCAGCTTCGAGTGCTCACACACCCCTACTTATTACATTGGTATAAAATGATTTTTACGTCTCGTTCTATCTCACTGAGTCTTTTTTTGTTTCTAGTGTGGTTGATATCGACGCGTCGCGAGGCTCTATTGAGATCACAAATCCAAAGCAAAATACAAATGAAGCCAAGAAGTTATTCACATTCGATGCTGTTTATGACTGGAGGTAAGTGTTTTGTAAATGCATGAATTTCCCAAGAGATAGTTTTCTTTTTTGTTTATTCATGTGTTTGTTTGGCTGTTAGCTCTACCCAAGAGGACATCTACCAGACCGTGCGTCCACTAGTTGCTTCAGTATTGTCAGGATTCAATGGCACTATATTTGCCTATGGGCAGACTGGAACGGGCAAGACTCACACTATGGAAGGTATTCATCACTTTGCTGTTTGCTTCCAGTCTGATTGCCATCATTGGTCTCATTACTTCCATAGTATTAATCAATTTAATATATTTTAGGATGCCTGACAGATTCAAATAACAAGGGGATCATACTGCGATCATTTGATCAAATATTTAACCATATAGGCAGATCTGAGAATCAGCAATTTTTAGTAAGGACTTCGTACTTGGAGATTTACTTGGAAGAGATCCGGTAAGTACAATTCTAAATATGTTCCAATATCTTGTTATTTATAAAAGCTGTTGAACCTATGGAATGGAAACGTATGCCGTAATCAGTGAACTACTGTAACAAAAATTATGTAATTTCTGAATTGTTTATTATTTTAGTGACCTACTGGCATCAGAAGCCGTGGAGAAGTGTGAGATTCATGAAGCCGCCGACCGGGGAGTCTACGTCAAACACTTGACGTCTATTGTTTGCAAGGATGCAGTTGCTTTATCCAACGTTGTGACTGAGGGAAACCAGTGTCGGACTACAGGGTAAGTAGTATGCTTTTCTTTCTAAAGACTACCCGAGAAAAATTTAATTTAAATAAATTACATTTTATTCAGGCTTGAGTAGTATAGTCTACTAATAACATGGAGTGTAATATTTTCACCTTCTGAGTAGACGGCCCTAACGAGAAAATTTACACTTTTTATTCCAGTTTGAAGAAATTGATTCTGTAAATTGAAAATAAGAATAGGAGAATAAGAATTTCCTGCATGTTCATTTTGAAAACACTGTTTCAAAAACTAATTTTCAGATTCTCTCTGTAACATACTTGCAACAAAAATGAAAAATTATCAACTATTTTATATCCCCATCTAATTTGTGCAACACTGACAGTTTGAATATAGTGCAGCTGTGAAAATAAGTGTCTGAAGTTGGTACTTTTATTTTTCTTTAGGTGTACCAACATGAATGATCACAGCTCGCGGTCACATGCTATCCTTACCGTAACAATCGAGATGGTGGACCTGGAGCTTAGTGACGGCGATCGAAAGTGCGTACGCATGGGCCGTCTGAACTTGGTCGATCTAGCTGGCAGCGAACGTCAGGGGAAGTCAGGGGCAATGGGAGATCGGCTGAAGGAGGCATCGAAGATTAACCTCTCGTTGTCAGCTCTTGGGAACGTCATCTCGGCTCTCGTCGATGGTCGTACCACCCACGTGCCGTACAGAGACTCGAAACTCACGCGCTTACTGCAAGGTGAGTCGAATATGTTTATTGTTGTTAATTCAATACTCAATGAGATATTAGGCTATACATATTAGGGGCTATAACTACGTATTATCTTAATTTTATTCTTTTCTCTGATAGTGTTGTCTTGGAACTAGGAAGCCATCCCTGTCAACAAGAAAAGATTGCTGTTGATTTTATAACTGTGTTTCTAAGAAATACAATTGAGCTTCAGTTGGACCATACCTGTTCATGCTTGTGGTATTTGATTTCAGATTCACTGGGTGGTAACAGCAAGACCATTATGGTAGCTAATATTGGCCCTGCTAGTTATAACTATGAAGAAAGTCTGACTACGCTCAGGTATGCTAACCGTGCCAAGAACATCAAGAACCAGCCGAAGGTTAACGAAGACCCCAAGGACGCTTTGTTACGACAATATCGTGAGGAAATAGCAATACTCAAGAGTCAACTAGCAGAGAAACAACTCCGACAAACGAGTCAGACTCGTCTCGGATCGGGTGATATAAGACCAGACAATAAGGTAATGGAAGCGATGGCTCAAGAGATAGCTCACGAGAAGTCGCAAGAAATGGCTCAACTACAGGTACTAGCTAAACAACAGACTAATCTTCAACCTATACAACTCGTGCCACTTACACAGGATAACGTTGAACTTGTACAACCTCCGCCACATGTAGAGACAAACTTGCAACCGGTGCAAATTTTGCCACATGCACCGGCGAACCTGCAAATATTGATACATGCAGAGTTGAACCCACATCCCGTGCAAACTCTGTCTCCTGCACATATCAACCTGCAACCTGTTCAAAATCAGCCACATGCACAGATAAACGCGCCACTTCTATCACATGTAGAGGCAAATGAGCAACCAATGCTAATCCTGCCTCATGCCACAAACCTGCAACTTCTCACTCATGTACAGGCAAACAAGCAACCAGTGCTAATCCAGCCGCATGCACATGCACAGGCAAATCTTCAACGTCTGCCACACACACGCGCACATGCACTGCCAGAAACACGTCAGGTAAAGCACTTGCATGCCATCCATTCTCTAGGACACAATTAAGCTGTTTTTACACTAGTGCTTGCCCGTGATTCAAACCGCGGTCAAAAATATGTTGTGTTAACACAGTACGTACACTGGTTCAGCTTGCGGGAACCTTAACCCTAGTGCAGGGTAGGGTTAAGCTTGCGGGCGATTATTGCCGAGGGGCAGATAGTTCACTTTTTCCTTACTCTCGTCAAGTTTCAGCTCCAAGGTTACCACTATATAGTTATATACTTACCACTATATACTTACCACTATATAGGAGAAAACGTCAAATGTGTCTTGTCATTTGAACATGAAACTGAGTTGAATCTAGGCACAGCTATCAAAGTAAATACACGAAAACAATTTGGCATACACGGCCTTCTGTAGTGCTATATTTCAGCGATTTAGACTTAATCAAAGAGGCAGATATATCAAACATGGTCTTCTATAGATCATAACGTCCTTCAAACAAACAGTTGAAATTTAAATGTGTCGACAATCTCCCAGTTGACCCGTGGTATAGCCCAGGGTTGAAACTCTGGGGTTAGACAATGGGTCAGACCGTGGGTTTACTAGGTATAGTGTAAAAACAGCTTTAGAGTGGGTGTGCAGTCAGTCACACATTTATATTATTTTGTTGTGTGAGCCAGGGTGTAGGATTGAATGATGTTCACAAGCCTATTACTAATTCATAATTATACTACTGATTACTAATTTCTTCTGAATTTTCTAAAGCACTGTACACACGGATAACTCCAGCTGTCCCAATCACTGAAATTAGTCGTGTGAACCTGACACCATCTTGAGTTTGGTTGGTAAGGATAGAGAGCTTCTGAAAAGCCAATTCAACCGGTTGAGTACAGCAAACAGCCAATTTTTAATGCAGTAAATGTGGGTGATCAACTGATCATGTCATTCATGTGTGTTGTCTGCTAGTAACTTCAATCTCTGACCTTCAATCTGCTTGTAGAATATATCGATGTTTGATTATATTTTGAATAACTCCTGATTTACGGCTTCATTTATACCGCGTGAATCTGACATTTACCGAGTTGTCATTGATTGCCGTTGGATCACAATTTTGTTGGCAATTGTGATGACTGGAATCGTCTATGTGTATTGTGCTGCTTGAAAGATGTCGATAAGTAGTATGCCATTAGTTCATTATTTTCTTTATAAATAAAATTGATAGAATTGCACTTTTATGCCTTGAGATGCTTCTGGGGATAATATCCTAGTTCTGCCAGTAGTCGTACGTAGGATGCTGGTACCCTACACGCTTATCTGTTATTATCAACCAATTTCTTATATTTTTTTCTATTCAATTTTCACGTAGAAACATGTATTTCGTATTCACTGCAATCACTTTATAGCAAAATAAACTTTGTGAATTTATGCATACATTGAGTGATTGCTCTTATAGAACAAAAATTTACAAACACTGTGTATTATTGTGTTTATTTTAAAAAAATATATAAAGGCACAAAAAAAGTAAAGATTCAATCTCTGTATTTCATTTTTACTACCTAGGCCTACATACCATATTAGGTACCGTACTGTATTAGACTTCTAGTGCATAATATTTTTCATGCATCTCTCAAATTATCACTCACTTCAAACTTTTGTCCAGGTCATATTTATATACTTGCCTGACTCGTTCTTTCTTTTGAACCCATAATTTATTGTATTTAATGACTGTAATTTAGATAAATTGGTTGGGTTTTGATGTCAAGTTCACCAGTTGTTTCTGTTGCGTAGGCTAAAGAGGTGGCCGACAAAGCGTGTGAAGACAAGAAATTGCGTGAAGAATTGGAGCGAAAGATAGCGAGTATGGAAAGCCTGGTTCTACGTGGTGGCAAGAACATCATCGATCATACAAATGCTCAGCAACGAGCGTTGGAGCTGCAGACACAGCAAATAGCCGAAAAGAAGAGAATGGAGGTAAGGAAAACTAGAGCTATGTCAACCCTTTGAATAGACAACACTTAGAATGGCCATGCCTTTCGTGTAGCATATTTCGTGGTCGTAAGGAACTGCTGGAACTGTGCATAAAAAGTGATGAAGCTACTGTGCTGTTGCGTCCTTATTCCTCAATTTTAATGTTTTCTCTAGGTATTGATGAGGCAACAACTGGAGAGACAAGAAGATGCTGCATGTGAGATCCAGAGCTCTTATTCCAATCTGCATCAGGAGGTGGAAGTGAAGACTCGCAAGCTGAAAAAAGTCTTCAACAGATTCCAGTGTGTCAAACAAGATATCCACGACATCACCGAAGAGTTCAATCGAGATCGTAGGGATGTAGAACTGACGCAGAACGAGCTACTCAAGTAAGCCGACACACGTCTTGTGCTAAGCCAATAAATTTTAAGTTTCTATAGAATAATTATGGTTGAATGGCTGTCTAAGAGGTCAGATGAGTGTTTACCAGAGTATTCACTCTGCTCACACGGCAATGTCAGTCATTGAATATGAGTTGTTCAAGACTAATATATCTGATTGCAGGGAGCTGAAAGTAAAATACATGATCATCGAGAACTTCATCCCCATCGAGGAGAAGAATAAGCTCGTTCAACGTTTAGTGTACAACGATGAGTTGGATGATTGGCTGGTGAAGAGAAGTGCAGGAACAGAGGAGGCTGTGGTGGCCAAACGTCCGTGTGCTAACAGTGAACGCAGGCCAGTGTCAGAGTATAACCTTATGGCTGCAGCTGCTACTCGACCTCCCAATAACTTCCGATACAAGGTTAATTTAAAACTGTTTTCAAGTTTATTGCTGTTGTGACGTTCAAGACATGATGGTACATCAAAATCAAGTGCCACATGACAAACATGGTTTATATCTGAAATATGCTGATGCTAGGCCTAGGTTACTAACATATAATCAGGAAGATGATCTCTTTTCCTCTTGTTACTCATATAATGATGGTGATAAAATTGTGTGGTCTTTTGTTTCAGAGTGAGAACATGTTGGCACTAAGTCTTTATGTACCTGCCAAAACAACGTTAACATACCAAATGCCAACTGTGGCTCCAAAGATACAAGCTGTGCTGGAGAAAGCTCTCATGGTTGAAGAAGACCTGAACATAGATGCGTCTAAACATGCGATTAAGCATGGCCCAAGGTACCGTACTTCACTCGTAATCAGTTCTTGAACCTTTAAACTTGTGTTATAAGAAGATTCGTTCAGTCAATACAAGGTCAATACATAACCAAAAAACGTATTGTGGCAAATCCTCGCTAATTCGAAATTCAGTAGACCCCTAAGCATACCCATTTTGAATTAATATAAAAGTTAGAATCATCAAAATATTCAACATTGAGCGTACAGGTCAGAACTCTGTAGGCACCTATTGGTTGAATTACAGAAAAATTAGAATTAACAGAGTTTGAATTAACGAGAATTTACTGTAATTTCATTTATTTGCTATTTTTTACTGTCATTTGAGTTTACGGTATCAGTGTCAATATCAATTCAATAGTGAACCAATTGCCTGGCAAACGGTAGAATCAAATTTCGAATCTACTATCAAATGTTGGATTTTAGTTCACATTCTGTGGTAGTAATGACAAGTATCGTTATTCTGTAGGCCTAATTAAATATAGCCCAGCACGAGGTCTTTGGCTTTCAGCCATTTTGACGGTACCAGTGCAAATATTATTCTCTGTCAAAATTCTTTCATGAACTAATTAGTGGAGTAAAAATAAATCATCCAATACTAGCTCCTGTTTTCTCTGTGTATTGTGGCTTAATGATCCCACCTAGAGCTAGAACACCAGCAGAAGGGGTGTGAATGAGCAGAATACCACAATACGTTTCGTGGCTATGTATTGACCATTAGATTCAAAAAGACGTTGAAAAGAGTAAGTGATTGGAAGTTTACAAATACCCGTAGGCCTACCTACAAACCTGTAACCTGTCCGACTTCGGATTGAAAAGCAGTGCCTCAACTGTCTTGAGCCAAACGAAAGGCAAATCATGTCTCTTTCAACGTAGCGTACAATTATGTCGCTTGAGGTTATTTCCCTTTTTTATCCAATCTGACATCAATCAACAGCTCAAACAAATATAGGTATTCAATCAAGGGTTATCCTTCTTGATTGTTATTAATTACTAAAGATAGCGGGTGTAATCAAAAACTTATATCACTTATTCAAGGGAAGGCCATATCTGGAGCTCCTAGTATTGAAGGAACTAATCAATTTCCCTGAATGAATGTTTTGATGTCTAACTTCCGTCAACTTTTCAACATATTTCCACTAATATTTTCACATTTTCAGTTTCAAAAGTGAATAGTTAATAGTATATTTCACTACTTTTGTTTTACTTGTCAGTATAAAAAAATGGGTCTGCTGTTTTTCTACTGCTCTACTATTAAGGCCACCTTGTGTTATTGTTTTAGTGCCAAGACATCAAATAGAGGTCGTCGGAAGAGTGGCAATAAGCAGGTCAAGACAACTACTGTGATGGCACCTCCACCGATCTACCCAAAAGCAAGAGGCTTGGTACCAAAGAAGTAACCCTGTCAATCCAGACAAAAAACGTGATTGGTGTGTACGTACATACTGCACCAAATTTAAACTGGACATTTTGAATATTTGACTAAATTTTTGGAGTGAGAAATGAAGAAAGGAATTCATTTGTAATATATCTGTCGTCTACTTTTCTTACACTTGATCGCTGATAAGTAGGAAGTCATTCGTGTACTACCAAATAGTCGTAGCAAAGCTGTGATTGTGTGTGCGGTCATCAAATGATCTACATCAAATTTGATCACAATTGAAATAATTTAGGGCCAGCAAGGCATGCAAGAAACCTGCCTCAGATCAACAGTACACAAAATTATAATCATCTCCAAATAATATTTGAGCCCTATTGTGCTTATATATTGATTGCATGTCCTATTGCAATGTTCGTTTTTTGATGAATAATGCACTGTGGACTAAATTAGGTATTGGTAAACATTACAGTATAACACAAAAATATGTAAGGTAAAATTGAACAGGTTCTTCATCAAAGGTAATTATGAGGATTAAATTAATGCAAATAATTTAAATTCAAGTACCGTATATGTGTTTGTATATATATATATATATATATATATATATATATATATATATATATATATATATATATATATATATATATATATATTTATAATTTTATATGTATATTAGGGTTGCCATGGCCCATGATTCAGTCCTAAATAAATTGTGATCATTTCGATCGATATTCGATATCATCATTTCGATTCGATGTCGAATGGAGTTCCTAATATTTTGATAGTTTGGATCGATTTTCGATATAGCACATGTTGATATCGTTTTCATCCTCTTGATCGAACGGCAAGCCTAATATATATACTCTGACAGTAAATTTGCCTCTTTCGCAATTGACCTGCAGTCCAGCGGTCTTATCACCTCGTGATATTCGGGTTCATATTAGTACCCATCTTCAAGCCGCGTCCTGTCCTCTTGTGAGTCGGCAATCCCCTTCGATGCGTCGTTAGGCAGCCTGACCAGTATACCATGCTACGTAGAAATGTTCCATTGGATCGGGAGAAGTGCCCCTACATGTGGTTGGTCAGCAGCAAGCAGTGACCTAAATGGTCACTCATCCAACATAAGTCGATTGCAGTTGAGCAACACTGCGACTGGCCAGGCACTGGATGGGGTACCGCTTTGTTTAGCACGAGGATTTACGTCCACTGCCGGCATCAGCACTGCTTCTTCTTAAAGACCTCGGACGAGATTGCAGTTAAGCAACACTGATGCTGGCCACGTGTTGAATGGATGACCATTTAGGTCACTGCTGGTTGCTAGACCAACCACAGGTCGAGGGCACTTCTCTCGATCTAATTTATCGTTTCTACGTGCTCCCATTAGTGCAGCATGGGATACTGCTGAGACTAATCGCCTTAATTTTAGGCTTGAGTGAGAAACAATGATTGTATATCAAGATTCCGATGTTGATACAAAAAATACTGCCGAGAATACGTAACGACGTATCGAAGGGTCATTGCTAACAAGAAGACAGGAGAACGCTTGAAGTTGGGTATCAAAATGTACCCAAAACCTAGCAAAGTAGTAAGGTCTGCTGGACTGCAGATCAATTCCAAAAGAGGCAAATTTAACATCAAAGACAAAATATCAAATAATGGCTGTCTTGAAAATCTACAACCTCGTATATATATATATATATATATATATATATATATATATATATATATATATATATATATATATATATATATATATATATATATATATATATATATATATATATATATATATATATATATATATATATATATATATATATATATATATATATATATATATGGAGTGATTTATACACTGGCTTAGGTATTTTGAGAGTAATCTTTTGTATGTATATGTACTCCAGCATCAAGAATTATGTAGCTTCAAGTGAATATTGTTGAATGAAGAGTTGGCATACATACTATGATAAAATGAAAATCAGAAATCACGTATGTATTGTATTCCTAAAGTAGCTTGTCATACTGGTACCGTAGCTGTCAGTATATAAGAAACTTACTTTGAACACTCCTGTCAGTGTTTAGTACTATTTGATTTTGTATGACTAATTGTTAATAGTAGGCCTATGCTTATTAAGAACTGCCACTCACAAGCTTGCTTGCCATGTTACCTATTCACTGTTATTTATTATATGATCTCATATGAATATTATTTATTGATATTTATACGTAAGCCATGAATATAATTTGGATAAGCATAGTGAAGACTCATCTTCGTTTGTCAAATGAGCGTGAGTGCTGTATTTCATGTAGTATTTGCTCACTTATACCTCTCGGAGATCGCTATGTTGTTGAAGTTCAGCATCGTTAAATTCACGGCATTTTAGCTTAGATATGTGTTATTTTTCTCGATCAATGGGTAAGAATACAAAAGTGTATCATTTTTGTAAAATTTGATATCATTTAGAATAGAAATGTTTGAAGCTTATTGTCTATTTTTTAAAATAATGTTAGGGGCCTACATGTTTCCAATTTGCTTGCTCATTCAACAACAGCACTCATAACGTTGGTCTAGTCTAGTGTAATAAGCTAATATTATTATTACGATACAATCGATACCAATGTACAGTATTTTTATGTTGATGTATTACTCAGTATCTTAGATCTACAGTCGACACACTGAGAGAATAGGATTCGTGCAGCCACCACAAGAAAACTTCATCGATATAGAAATATGAGGTATTTCACAAATAAACTCGTTATTGGTTGTTTTCAATAATTATAATGATTAAAAATGAGTATATTTGAAATATAGAAATGTATCTTGTGCACTTGAGCGAAACGAACAGTGAAAATACGGGTATGTCTTTTGTGAATTTCATCCTTTTTCTGTCAGATGGTTGGTGGTTCTGTTAACCACACAGGTTCGTGAACAAGTAATGTTTCCATGCGAATCCGCTGAAAATAATATTTTTTCATGCAACAAGATTACCTGTAATTTGAATTCATAAATTTGTTTTGCCAAGTTGACCTAGAAGAATTCAATGAAACGCAATATCTATTTGATTTAAAAAATCAAAAGAGCCGCTATTAGTGTGTATCATGCTAAGCTGATTTTAGTGTTGTCATGTTGAAAATGATTCAGTGCACTATAAAGTGATACCAGGATGCGCCACGGTAGGAATCCTAAATTCTCTCAGTGTGTGGACTGTATATTCTTGGTCTTACATAAACGACCAATATCCCATGATTTTAAATGCTAAGCATGCATAGTGATACCAAAGTAAAGTGGCTTTAATTTTATCTTCATCATGTAAGCCATTTTTTTTAAGTGCCTCATTCTAGCCTTGCAAGCAAGATGACTCATTGTATTGTACATCTCGATGTAGGCACCCATGCTATTGGATACTCTGGCCTCATTTCTCGACATTCCATCTTGTTTCAGTTGCTTAGATTCTTCAAAAAATCCTGATGTTTACATGTGTCTGGAATCATTGCTGGCAAACGCTTATACTACTATATCCTGTTGGTTTCTTCATAGCTTTCAAATAAGGACACGTAATAATTAACAAGCAAAATACATTTAATATGTGGATTGTAAATCTGCATTATTATTCTAGTCAAAGTTGGTAATATTGAGTCAAGATTCTTACAAGATTGTAAGTAAAGGTGTTTTTTTTAAATACCTTATTATACGAAAGAATGAGGTACAATCAAATGATATTTGTTTGTTTTGTTAAAATTATTGCCTATAAGGTGTAATGTGAGTGTAATAAAGAAATGAATTTTGACTAAATGGAAATTGTTGATTATAAAATATTGTATTGTTCATCAGGATGACGTGAACATAATTTTTAAGAACTATTTGAAGATTTAATAAGTTTGGACCACTTTGGATTATAGCTGCATGAATAGGCAACTCATGCTTACTCCTAATGCAGACTCCAGAGCTAGGAAACATGAGGGTGAATTGTTGGCTCTCTTGCATGATGAATAAAGTTTGAATTATATTTTGAATCGGATTATTGTGATCCTCGACGTTTATTTGAGCCGCCCTCGTTGGCTCGGTGAGCTGAGGCACGCTTCAGCGACTAAAGTGACTGTTGAGCGTGGGTTCGAGTCCCGCATAAGGCATGGGTTTTTGTAAATGTCCTTTCACTTATCATCACTTCGTGCCCTGTTCCTATCACACCTGTGTAAAAAGATGGCCACCAGAACCACACAATTTCACACTCTGTGGACCAAACAGGTGCCCTCTATTACCACTCCCCCATGATGTCACAGAGTAGGGTTGCTTTGGTTGGGGGTGGTTAGACTAGGTTATCTTCAGTGGGAATGTGGTGAAAATGAGCCACCTTACGTATCACGGTTAGTGTGTATTTCTAGCGATCATCTTCAACACTAGGAATATGCCCGAGTATGTGCGATGCCGTGTGGTTCATATAAGCCACTGTAGCACCATGGTACGTATCATGACGGTCTGCCAATAATGAATGACTTCATCTCGTGTAGGCCGTATATATGTATGTATGTGTAGACATGTAAAAATAGTCATTGCTAGATAAGCGATGAAATGTAAAAGTGCTCTAATCCAACTTTTCTAATGATTTCATGAAGAGTTTATCATGATTGGTTCACATAGTGGCAACATAAACGCTGTACATATTTGGATTTACAGCTTGATAGATGCAATTTTTCTCAAAATATATCAATTAGTATAGACTATTGGACATTAGGCTTCAATGACCTAATGCTGGGATGGTTCCTACAATATGGGACACAACCACTTCTTTTCCACTATCCTTCCCATTACCTACTTAACCTTAATCTCATCATCGTTTCATCTCGTTATAATCATTCGTCTGACGCCAATCATTGAAGTGCGTCGTCAAACCTGAATAAATTTAAAAAAAATATATATTTCAAGTCTTGCAATACATCAGTCACAATAGGAGTATGTTTACAGTTATCAAAATATCTAGTAACAAAGTATATCTGCACATTTGAGTGAATAGTTCATTATCAGAATGTACAATTGTAGTTTGTTATTGTTGTTTGTTGTAATTGTTACTATGGTAATAGTGAAGAAACTTTCCAAGATTAACTTCATGATCATCTTATTTTGCAGTGTTGTTTCTTCAGTTTCAATGATATGATGCAGGCGCAAGTTCTACATATGTGGCTTAACAATGTCTACTAATCTAAAATGGATCACGATAACAAACTTGTTGTATGATTTTCAAATCTATATATAGGCCTACTCTTCATCATATTGGAAATTTATCTATTTTTAATGCATGATTTTTATGTACTGTGGAACAGTATTTCTTAACCTTTTTTAAGTAGTGGTAGTGTACCTCTCATATACGTTAGGAATTCACTAGAAAAATACACTTCGAAGTTTTAGGTACTTACCTAGATTTTATTATGTGTAGGTGGAATTCGTACAAAACTGCAGTAGGCCTACAACCCCTTGGAAGGACCTCTTGGTCTAGATTGTTTTTTTTTAAATTGCGTGTTCTTGCAAAGAATTACATTTTTATAAGCTCACACCATAATTAAGGTTCTGATTCTAGAATCTGTGTAATTCCAAAAGTACAATTGATTTAATTTAAAAATGTCAAAGAAAATATTTTTCGGTACCTGAATATTGAATAAAGTAGTAGGATGTACATCATGTGATTTTTTTCATTTTTCATTCCACTGCAACCATTGCATTGCAAACAAATGGGCACTACATGTCTTATTTGGATAATACTTTGAAAATGAAAAATTCAAGAAAAATTGTACTGTTCACTTTAACAGCTAAATTACCGGTACTGTTACTTTTCAAGTGTATAATGAATTTAATAATATTGTTGGCCTATTAAATTATTACCAATGTTGTGAGATTATTGAAGTGTTACATTTATTATATTCAGTGGCGTAACTACCGCAGGGGCAGCCGGGGCAGCTGCCCCGGGGCCCACGACCCCGGGGGGCCCATGCTCAGGCTCGGACTGGCCCACCGGATACCGGGAAATCCTCCTCGAGGCCTCGACCGTTCTGCAGGCCTGCGATCCCATTTTAAAATTATATTCATGTAAATATGACTTTAATTATGATCCCATAATTGCAAAAGTAGTTTCAGAAAAAAAATGACAGAGAATACGCAAGGACACTCCATCTACCGTTATTCAATTTCCTGCGGGGCTGGAGCATCTTTGTCTTGTGTCGAGTTGTCTTCATGATATTCGTTGTGGTTATTGATCCAATTATTAAATTCCAAAACTGCTCGTGATTCATGAAAATCACTTCATAAATGACCATATTTTAAACAATTCGCTGCTAAGAATTTTGTTGGGAGAAAACGCGAAAATGAGTGCAAAAATGTTTATACCATTTGAATTAATTAAAATAACTTCGGAAACGTCCATAATTGATTAAGTTATCAAGACTCCAAAACTGCTTGTAAATCGCTAAATCACTTGAAAAATTAGCATATTTCCAAAAATTCCCTGCGGGGCTTCTCTGAAGGAAATTGCAGGAAAACTTCGAAAAAGGATCCATAGTAATTCAATTCAAAAATAACTTCGAAATGTTCAAAATGGTTCACTTCTCGGAATTCAAAACTGCTTGTAAATCGCAATTCAAATCACTTGAAAAATGACCATATTTCAAAAATTCTCTACAGGGCTCTGCTGAGGGGCTGGTGTCCAGCTGAACGGTTATTTTCTATATATTAACGGCACCCCCCCCCCCCCCCCCTCCCCTTCAATACACGAATCACAGGGACGTCCCTGCACAAGATCAGCTGAAAGTACTTACAAACTGCTAGTTACGTAGCTCTGTCAATAATTTCAACAGTTTACACATCATATGAAGGTACAAATAATTTAATGTTGGTTATTCAATATATTTTTTTTTGAGGGGATGGGGCCCATGTGACTCCTTTGCCCCGGGGCCCAAAATTCCTAGTTACGCCACTGATTATATTGTGAGAGCATGGTGAGTGTGTTTAGTTTGGAGTGTTGACTGTTAAATGTGTGTGTGTGTGTGAGATTATTAGAGTGTTGGACGACAATAGATATTGGTCATTATGAATTACTGAGAGTCGTAAAAAAACGTCTCGTCTTTTGATCATCGGTGTTCTGATCATTAAATTCAATATTGATCAAAATACTCTTGCAGATTTGCGCGCCTTCACATGAATTTAATTTTAAATTAAGCGGAAAATCAAGAAGGCGGTACAGTACGGTTCTTATTTCCAACAAAAAATTTTTGCTTCTAGTTGCACGTTCCTTATGTCGTTCATGTCCATATTATTTACGTTTCATTGTTAAAATGTAATATTAAAATATCTTACTTTTGGTATACCTGCGTGATACAAGAATATCAAATATTTTTTTAGGTTATGATCGGTTTTCAGCCAATCAACTACTCTTGAGTGTAGTGGGAATCGAACGTTGTCGCTGCCATACGTTACCTCGCTGAATTTGTTGGTTGTTGTTCTAAGGTCGACAACGTGGATAATGTTGTACACTATTGGAGTAAAACGATTTATTCATTAAAAAGTGAGTTAAAGTATACCTTTTGTAGGTTTAGGATCCTAGAATAGTGTCAATAAATGTATTACAGAGTCATACCGTATTTAAAAGTGAATGTAAGCTTTCGAACGTATTTCAAGTCCGAAATTAGGCCTAGTCGTATGTAAGTAGGCCTAGCCTCGCGCTCCACGAGAAAGTAGGCCTATCAGGCACAGGTTTTCATTTCTATTTCTGATGCAATACTGGTATTGTTTTTGTATCATTTCTAGCCCAAGGGCTTTTTCTGTTGAGGTTTAGGCTTTGACATTCTCTTGGCTAGCCAGTTAGGGGTTTAGGCATAGGCCTATTGAGGCTTACAAGTCTGGTTGGCCTGGGCTCAATGGCTAGGCCTAGGTCTTGAACTAATGTTTTTAGATGAGCCCTAGCATGGTTGTTTTCTAGGGGCTACTTGCGTACAAATAATTCATGACCACTATACATGTTGGTAGGTTGGGCAGATATGCTGCTAATAATGAAATATAATGAAAATAAATGAAATGGAGTGTAGGCCTACCCAGCTGGCCACCCTACGAAATAGTAGGCCTAGAATCTTATTCGACCGGCCACCGCCATATTCATCATCGACTATCGAATATACTTATAACCAGCCATAGTTCGAAGTGTTCGTTTAGCTCGGTGGGAAGGCATCTGGCTATTGTGCTGGCGGGCAGAGTTTGATACGGTACCCAAGACGGGCTACTTTTTTTTTACTTTTCAAATATTACAGGGTCTATAAATCTGATAAATTTGTAGTACTCGGTACTACCATTGAAAATGCTGTTTTCTGGTAAACATTAGATCTATTGAAAAAAGGCATGGCACCTGAACACTCCTAAACAGTATGAAATTATAAGAACATTGCTCACAGTCAGCCATCTTTAGAGGTTAGGATACCAACCTTGACCACTTACCCCAACTATTTAGTACAGAGTAACACAAAATTACCAGGTAACTGCTTTTGGCTGTAGGTTATGGGTCAGGATGTTTTTTTTATTCATCAATATGGTTGAGCAACTATATTGGAACTATTCTTTGAAGCGAATCGCATTGGCCTACTACGACACGGCTGTAATCGCTGAGATTCCTCTCCTGACCCGATCGTGAGAGAGCAATGAACTAAGAAGGTTGTGTTTTAAATGTAGGAGATAGATTTGAAAGAAAGTTGGAAAGTGTTCGAGATAAAGTGGAAAAATATCTTGGGAGTACATTTATGCAGTTCTGGAAAAGGGATTGCTAGACGATTGCGCGGGGAAGAAAGTAGTCGTTGGGGTTAGCGGGTGTAGTGGTGGCCGGCAGTGTTCAGGTCGATAAAGTGATCCAAGATGACAATGGCCGGCTGAATAATTTTCCATCATTTGGTGGAGGGGCCGGTTGGTTAGACAGTATTTTTTAAAAAGTCTACCTGCCTAGAAAAGGCTAGCAATGCCCTGACCTAAGCTAGGCCCTAGATTACCCTAGCATGCTCTGACAACGTTCCTCTACGAACTGTTATAGGTATACCAACTTTCCATTAAGTGTAGTGTACGTATTGAGCCGAGTGGCCAAGTGGCTAGCACACTCAACTGTCATTGAGAAGACCGGGGTTCGATTCCCGCCATGGTCGACCATTCTGACAGGGTTTTTCGTGGTTTCCCTCTGTTGTTCAGATCAATACTGGCATGGTTCCTTGATAACAGACCACGACGACTTTTCCCAGTATCCAAAAACACCGAGGTCTAATAAAAATCACTAAATTATTTCATTGTCTCATATATCATTCACCGACGCCAATAGATCCTAGTCACCAGTATAGTGCGTCGTTAAACCCAATATAAATAAATGAAAATGTAGGCCTGTAAACCATATTGGAGTTCAAACAAGATTATTTTTGTTTACACCAATGCCTAGTCAGGTAGTAGGCCTAAGTGATAACAATTGCCCAAACTAGATGATGAACAAATACATTCAATTTGGCTTACAAATTGCATAGGCCTAGCTCGCGCCAATCTTAAACATGTTCCGTAACATTTTGACAATGATTATACGTTGCAAATGTCAACTGTCTAGCTTGAGTAGGCTATTGCACTGCTTTGAAATCTGAAGTGAAGTTTAGTTTGAAGCCAACACAAGTCAAGTGTTTTTTTAATGCATCATCAGTCGAGCTAAAAAAAGTTTGGTAAACCCATATAGTAACCCCATAGGCCTATGGCTTATGCCTCCGTTGCTCAGTCAGCTAAGGCACTGCTTTAGAAACTAAAGTCACCATTAGGCGTGGGTTTGAGTCCTGCATAAAACATCTATAGGTTTTTGTAAATGTCCTCTCACTTATGATCACTTCATAGTTTCATCACCTGCTCATTCGTACCCCCACATAACCTAGCGGTTGGCGGGGTCATTAAGCAAACAATAATCGAACCTATGCCTGTGGTGATCAATTTTAGCCAAGGGCAAGATGTATTGCGGTTAGGCTATATGATGGTTTGAATCGCCCGTCGAATTTATGTTCATTTGATGTAGGCCTCGGGGCGATTAAAAAAAAATGCTCTGATTTATTCCGTGGAAATCATTGAAATTAATAACTTACTCAGATTTCTAATTGTACCTGAGTGTATTTTGAAATTTTGAATTGTAAAGTGATTGTTAATTTGTTATAGTGTTTGGACCTGAGATGCGATTCGTTGAAGAAGAAGTTCTTCAAAGTCTGCAGCCTCAGTCGGATCCAGTCGCGCAACAACGAGTGAGTATCAGGATTGATCAGTATTATTCCTTTGAATGATTGTTTGCATAGATGGATTAGAAAATGAGGTCAAGGATTGCGTGGGTTCGAATCCCGCGTAAGTTATTGGTTTTTGTGAACATCCTTTTATTGTTTATCACCCGCTCATTCGTACGTCCATATTACTTAGCTGTTGGTGGGGTCGTTAAACACCATTAAAGAAAAGGTTGAAGGCTTATCGACAGCAGGTCATTTAGCGCCCCGTGAGTATTATACCTCTATTCCATATTTAATCTTCAATTCAGCGTGTTCATCAGGTTATCCATGATAACATGATTTTTGTAAGTGAGTCTGAGTACCAAGGGTATTCCAGAACTACAATTTGAGAATCTTATAGAGAATTATATGTGTTGGAAGTTCAAACTTTTACATCTATGCCAAGATCATTGAAAACTGTGTGTTTTTATTTCGATGATTTCATCATACTAGAGATAATTTTTCAAATTTTGTTAGGCCTAATTAGAATGAGAAAATAAATTCCATTATATTTTGAAACATTAATACCAATGATAAGGCGTATCTGAAATGACGTGTTAATGACATGACTTACCCTTTATAGGCGCTGGACTACCTTAACCAATTAAAACACTCCGAAGTCGGGTGGCAGATATGTATGGACACATTGACTAGCAATAGCACTCAAGATGATCGTCTCAAGTTCTTCTGTCTCCAAGTCATCGAGCACTTTACCAAACACCACTATGCTGATGCAAGTTTGCCACACCAACAGAAGATGAGACAGTTTCTCAGTCAATGGGTACAGATGCAGGTATGTACTCACTACTTCACTACATCATTAGCCACTTTCAGCTACGTAGTAGTGGCTGAAAGAAAACGTTGTGATGTCCAATGTTGTAGCCGATAAGTATAATTTTGGAAACATTTTGGAAAGCCCAAAGTGCTTCAATATTTGAGAAATGATATCTTTTTTATTCCTTTCAAAAAGGTCCCTTGATGGTTAACTGTTTCAACTCTTTTTAACATGTTTTACAATGTTCTCGTGAACTTTTTCAATTTTTTTTCACTTGATAAGATAACTTTTAACCACCTACCCAAATGTTCTTGAAGGACATCGCAACCCGGGGGCTAGATCTGAATTAATCATGACACAATTTTTAATTAGAATATCTTTTTTATAAATTCAGAAAAACTTATCTCACAGCTCTTTTATTATGTAGGTTGCCATTTGTCGTGTCCATCATCTTTTAGATTATATTAGGCTATATACGTTTATACGTTATTACTTATTAGGCATACGTTGGGCTATGGTTAGGGTTAGTAGAGTAAGGTTAGAACTTTACAATTTTAGTCTCATTGTCTGTCTACACAACCTTGCCTTATCCAACCCTAACAGTCACAAATAAATATATGAACCTAAAAAAGATGACCTAACATTACACTGTAGAGAGACACGCGTAACTGGCATACACGAGTTAAAACAAAATATGATGTGTTTACTCTGAATTCATTTCTGAATGATCTATCTTTCTTATTTAATTAGGTTTCATTAGAGGCCAATGGCTGAAAAAGAAAGTGCTTATAAATGTGATTGATTCTGTTTTAGACATCGGGTTCTACCGCCGTTTTCTTGCGTAACAAAGCAGCGCAGATCTTCTCCTTGGTATTCGTACAGGACTACCCTGGGCGATGGCCATCTTTCTTTACCGATCTCATCGATACGTTGAGCCTTGGTCACATGGCAGCAGACACATATGTTCGGGTGCTCAAAGCTGTTCACATTGAGGTAGGAGTGACGTTTTATTAGCAGAGCCTGTGTGGCTAAATTATCCAAAGCGTTGCATTGTTTTTAAGACACATGGAAAATCGTGTATCACCCGCTCGTTTATACCCCAAAATATCCCACCTTAGTTCTTGAGCAAACAATTAAATTGCTTGATTGAAAGACTTCAAAATTTAGAACTCTACAAATTGATTTCAATACACAGTGAAACCTCTATCTATTGTTTCTCAAGAGACCATTTATATATAACTATCCATGTAGGAAAACCATCCGAGCAGGAAATTAACGATAGTTGAATGGGAGTAGGTTGTGACAAAATTAATAATGGTAGCCGAAAAAGGATGGACCTGGGAATGATCCATAGAGGTTTCAATTTACTCGGAATTTCCGTGTACGGTAGTTTTTTTCATGAGTTGTAACATGTACCCAAATAATTTTGTCGAGTACCTGGTTTGGGTAACGTATTCATTTGATTTCCAGGTGGTAGACATAGAGGTGCTTCACACACCTCAAGAGGTTCAGAGGAATAATGCCATCAAAACAGCAATGAGAGAGGCAGCTGTGGACCAACTAGTCGAATCGTGGTACCAAATATTGGTGAGTCTCACAAAAACCCGACCACTTGGTCTGTTAAAGCTTCACTTGACTTGGTTGACATTTTAATCTGAATATTTCAAATTGATTGAAAGTGCTTAGTTACTGTATTCACATTTTGTAATAGTCAATGGTATGCTGCTAATACCTAAGTCAGGTGTAGTTGGAAGTGACTACGGGCTGGAGTTGTTATTCAATTTCCCAGTCATTCTTTGAAATATGAAAATGAAATGGTTGGAATAGGTCATATATTTTTTCTTCATCTGAAGGGCATGCCAATACTGCGACTCGCCTTCGCAGGTAGAAAGATCCAATTTTTATACTATTTTTGGTAAGGCACAAATCTGTTTTTGGTGTTGTTTCACATACTAATTCTTTCAGACTGTGTATCAGCCATATGGTGAAGTTGTGTGCCAGTGCCTTGAAGTAATCGGAGCTTACGTGAGCTGGATCAACATTGTACTAGTAGCCAACACTAGGTTCATCGACCTGCTTCTGGGTCTGATGAGTCAGAGCGTAGCGGACGTTAAAGAGGCAGCTGTCGATTGTTTGTACGAAGTGATTAGCAAGGGTATGGAACCGATGGCCAAGCTAGAACTGATCGAGACATTAATGCCGATGTTGGCACACATCATGGATCCCATCAAGGTAAGCTAGCTGAGAGAACAGGAGGTTCACACAATTCTTTTCCATTTTTTCACTCAACTTCAAAATGCATTTGCAGCGCTACCTAGCGTGCTAGAGTAAACCCTCGTTAATTCGAATTCCAAGGGACCCAAAAATCAGAATTTAAATTGAAAAAATTTGAATTATGAAAAAATGTTTTTTGTTTGTATAATATAGTGTGCATGAGAAAATGTTTTTTATTTGTATAGTATATAGTGTGTGTGCAAGACGCCCTCGCATGTGGGGAACTTTTGACAGCCATGTGTTTATCTTCAAGTGAAGTGTGAAGTGATTTACGCACAACAAAGTGTGGATGAATAGTATATGTTATCATGTCACTCATTAGGAAATACTTATCACAGTCAGTTCACAGGTTGAAAGAGTCAAATTACCAAATGTAAAGTAAAAAGCAGTGTAGAGGGAAAAAATAAATAAATATTGGGGCCTAGAATGAAAGAAGAAATCGTGATCTCTGCAGCACTAGCTGGCTGCTTTATTCACAATCAATATATTCACTCTGTCAATCAAATAATTTTAATTGAAAAATAAAGATGGGCCTCAAATATCTTATCGGGAAAGTAATTTTCTTTAATGGCAACACAGAGTAGTTAACTTTTCAATAGACATGAGCATATCTTGACTAATGTCCTGGCGGGATAAGTACGTAGTCCTTTGTTGTCATTATGTCGTAAGATTAACCCACCCACCTCGCGCCTCTCATCCTGCTGGCACGCGCTGACACAGCAAGTCAGCTGTGACATGTCTTCCCAACTGCTCATGTTTAATGATAGGGAGTTCGAATTACAGACGATTTCATGTAATAAAATACTTGATTGTGACACCTAATTTTTGCTGAAATCCAAATTAAACAAACATAAAACAATATTAAAACAGTTTGACTCTACAGACAGTTCTCTCTCTCTCTCGACAGTTTGACTCTATGTGTAGATGCAAGTAGCCTGTAGCTTGATAATGATTGTACGAGCATATGGTGTAGGCAGATTGAGTGACCCATTTTTGTGTTTTAGGATGACGAGTCGGAATTCACATGCAAACTGTCTCGTTTGGTCAACGGCATCGGCTTGAATCTCATTGAAGGACAGAAATTGTGAGTATTGCTCTCTCCATTTTTTCCCACATGCCTCTTGGTAAATAGACTGTTTTGCTACATGTTGTTTTCATGCGTCCACTCACAATTTTATTCGGTACATATCCACACCCAGCTTTGATTTAATTAAACTCCACAAACAACGTAGCTGAAGGTGGGATCTTAAACAATAACAACCACCCTAATTATCTAATCAAACTTCTTATTGTCCTACACCTATCACCCTCTATTGGCCATGCCTTGGTAATAGAAGCTTGGACTGGTTATAAGTTTGTCATCTGCCATAGGCCTTTTCCATTCCAATCTTTGCCTCCCTGGTAAGAACTTCCTAAATATTCAAACTTATATCATTGTTTGACTATTGTAATCCGTAGTACAATTCTAGGCCTATATTGAAGCTTCTTGGAGGCAGTTGTTCTACTTGTTAGTCTAATGCTTGTTATATATTTCAGATTGTGTAAAGGAGGAACTCCTGAACAGGTCCAGATGGTTCAGTGCGCCATAGAACGAAAGATTCCTCTCGTTATCACATTCCTCGGTAATGACTACGACGATGTCTCGCAAGCCGTCATCGACTTTGCAAGAGAATATGTACATGTGAGTGGTTTCATAATTTTCTTTCAACTGTTTTCATGCCTAGACATCATCTTTTCAGAAGTGTGCTACTCAAGGCTGTCCCTCATGAATATGGACTAAACTTAAACTTGTAATACCAACTTGCACTAACTTGTAACGTGTATCTCAGGATACCAGAGACAGTTTTGCCAATATCAAAAGTCTTGTATCACTGAAGCTGACTGAGTAATTTTATTCGATCGGATGGCAGTTGAAAATAAATTTCCCCACTAGTACCTTGTTCCAGTATTGATCGTGTGAAAACCAAATTATATAGCCCAATTATTTTCTGCCGTAACCATTGATGGTAATGGATGATTTGCTGTGATGTGTGTTCTAGATGCTTAAAGCTCGCTCCTTGATGACGGAATCACAACTCAATAATGTGCACAACATACTGGTAACAATTGCAAGGAAGATGCAGTTCGACGAGTCTTATCGGTTTGATCATGAGGGAGAAGATGAGGCTACATTCTTAGAATACAGGTACATTAGGCCCTTTGCTGACTGACATTGAAGAAGGCTGTTTCATATTTAGGCCTTTATCAGTAAAACATGAATAACTGAAGAAAGTTCCCTTGATTTATATTTGTTGCTCAAAAATTTAATCTAATGACCGATTTCCTATCGTAAGATAGTTGATTTCTCCGAGTTATTTACCGATGAAGTGTCAATGATACGAGATAAAACATTTTTCGTAATATAGATCTATGGGAACCCGAGATGCAACTACCTGATCTTGATGATTTTTCTTTTTTTTTCACAGAAAACTATTGAAAGTGTTGTTTGAAAACGTGGCAGGTCTCAACAAGGACTTGGTGCTAGAGTTCACTAACAAATATGTGAGCGCAATTTTGCAAGATTGGCAGTCGTCACCTTTCCAAGAAATCGAGGTTGCCATCTCGCTTGTGTACTACATAGGAGAAGTTCCTGGTGTACTAAGTAAGTATCATTCTCTCTTTTTATATTGCATAGAACCCCGATTGATACACTGTTTTATCATTAATTTAGATTGTACATCAATTTTTCTTTATTCAACGAGTTTGTGTAAAATATTTCTCGTATATTTAATGAATTTTTTCCCGCCTGTTTGACGGTCAGTTGAGACACTGCGCTCAAAATCTGAAGCTCCAGCTATAGGCATGGCCTGGGTTTTTGTAAATACCATTTCACTCGACATCACTTCATCGTTTCATTATTGCCTTCTTATTCCTACCCCATATATCGATGGTGGAAAGGCAAATGTCGTAAGCAACATTTTTTTTCGTGATATACAATTCAGAAGGTCATGTCCATCGATGTGCAAAGTGTTGGAAGCGACATGTCAATAAATAATGCTAGGTCACCAATATAATTCTGTCGTAAGTGACGAGGATTCTGTACATTCTATCGTAAGAGCCAACACAATATGTCGTAAGCGCCCGATATGGTATGCAATTTCCCAATGGAAATACAACACATTTTGTCATAAGCGCCAAATATGCTGTGCTACTTTCTAATTAAAATACAAGTTCGTGAAAACTTGATGAATTTTCATCAACATTTATGACGATTTGTAAACGTATGCACGAATATTACCCAAATTTTTTGAAAATTATATCTTCGAGTTTGAATTTATTAAACATTTTCAACTTCCAGTGAAATTTTTTCAAAATGGCACTTCCGACATTTTGCCTTTCCTCCATCGATATCCTGGTTGTTGTGCAAAAGCATCATTAAACAAAAAAAAAATCAACCTCTAATTAGGCTAGACAGTTGAATGTAGTGTTCTAAACACAGAAGCCAGGATTTTGAGGTTATGTATGGTCGTTTTAGGTGAGCAGTTTGTGTGTCCAGAAGAGCACACAGGTAGTATACCCGTACTACAACAAATGATGACGACGCTAGTTACATGTGGTGTTAGCCAGCATCCTCACCCAACAGTTGCACTTCAATACCTCGAGACGGTCGTGCGGTATGACAAGTTCTTTGTTGCCGACCCACAACACTTGCCAGCAGTGCTGCTCGCCTTCCTTGATCAACGGGGCATGAGGCATAACAGTTGTAAAGTGAGGAGCCGATGTGCCTTCCTGTTTTCACGTTTTGTCAAGACTCTCAAGTAAGTTACCGTTCGTCTTGTCTTAATAGAGTCTTTCTGTATCACATGTATATATAATGCATGAAATTGATATGTAAAACGTCTTGGAAGGTCCGGAGACTTTTGACATGTTATTGAAACTTAATTGACGTGTATCATTATTTAATAACGATACTTGAATTTGTGCTATGTTGAACATCCTGTGATAAAAACGCCAAATGACTTGCCTATAATTGTTTCTATTGGCAAGTATTATAATTTATTGTATTATCAATTTTTTACAAGCTTTTTGTATTATCAAGTTTTTGCATTTTAGTGAATAGAAATTATTATGCATTTGATAAAACTAGCATTTAAAACTAGATAATTCATTGTGAACGTTCAAGTTTGTTTTTGTGTTGTGTTGTTAAAAAAGTAATCAAATTTGAAATAACACATTCGATGAACGTAAACAGAAATAACTGGAGATAGTGGAGGTGACATGAAATAGCAATTCAAGTTGGAGTTATAACAACCAGTTTCATTAAGCTATAGCGCAACAGTGACTCGAGAGACTCGGGAGGATAATTTCAAAATCAAAGAGATTTTGCATTATAATACTGGAACTGCGTGAAATTTCGAAATGACTGACGAAGTGTTTTTTTTTTGCTCCAGAAACTACTTGCAACCATACACAGAGCACGTGCTACTACCACTACAAGACTTACTGGTGCTATCGTCACCAATGAATGGCTGCTTAGTTAGTCAAGATGATCAACTATTTCTGTACGAAGCAGCAGCAATCTTGATTGTCTCCTCGTCTTACGCCCCTCATGTGAGTTAGACGCCTACGTTTTATGTTAGAACTATCAACTAGTAGCCAAAACTTGGTTTATGTAGAATGTTTTGTTATGCACAGTAAGCGGTGCCTGTCTATTTGGTAAGGCCAATATAATATGATAGCCGCCCCGGTGGCCAAGTCAATTACCGCTAGCGCTAGTAACTGAAGTCACCGTTGGGCGTGGGTTCAAGTCCCGCATAAGGCATGGGTTTTTGTAAACGTCCTTTCACCTATCATAACAACATCGTTTCATTATCACCCGCTCATTCGTGTCCCCGTATAACCTAGCTGTTGGTGGGGTCGTCAAGCAGCATTTTTTTTTTTTTTTTTAAATATATATAGTATGATGTTTACAAATTTAACCAATGACTTTCTGTTGCATTCGTTCTTGTTCCTGTATCAGTATTCGGGGTACTGTATTTGAATGGCGATAATGTACTTGTTTGTGAGGCTGCCTATTGAACGTGTTGTGTGTTTTTTTTAGCAAAAAGGTGCAGCGTTTGGCGTTTTGCTTCGTCCGGTATTGGACAAGTTTAGCGGTCTGGTGCGGCAAATCGGGCTGGAGACGGATCAAGGTCGCATACAACACCTTGCCGAGTATCTGTGTCATGCCATGGCTGTCACTAGCCGCACGAGCAAGGCGTTTACCAATCACCAGAGCATGAAAGCCAGCGGTTGTACGTTGGTTTTCTTGGAGACAGTTCAAGCTTTTCTCAGTTGTTTACAGGTTCGTTAAATTGATATAAAATGGTGTAATGTTCCACATTTTATAACAAATCCCTGCCGTCTATCCTCTATCTTATTCTTTTCAGACGTATTTCACGGTATTTTCCTGTCTACTTATCATACGATCTTTTCGTACGTTGCCGTAGTTTGATTGCTTTAATTAACCGAGCGTCAGTGTGAGGGCTAGAGAAAAATGTCAATCTGTATACCCAGCTAATGCATTCCAAGAAAAGCATCAATATCTGGTGACATCACCAATAGTCAATGAGAATGTGATTATTTTCAAGATGCGTATAGGGAGATTTGTGTAAACACAAGGGGCCCATCCCACTTTGGTGTTTTATCTCGAGCCTGCTAGTCCTCGTGATAAGATCATCTAGTTGTTATTTAAAAAATTAGTGTTGTGAGAGCAATATTGATCGAATAATTATTGAATTGATTTGATGAATTACTGTTCAAACATGGGAGGGGGGGGGGGACATCGTGGCGATTTTTTGGTTTGTAACATTTCAAAACCCATGAGAATACTCCTACAAATTTAAACAAAACTCCATATCGGTAACTTTCAAAGGAACTTAATTTTTGGGGGGACTTTCGAGTTCCTTTTTCTGAGGAACTGTAACAGTAACTAGTTCATTTTAGGATCGAGTACAGGAATTGAAAGTAGTTCCTTTATTTTAGAAACTTGCCCAACACTAATTGTAACTATCTTTCACCATAGCATTTTTTTGAAAGCTCTACGTTTTTTGTGGCCAGGTGGACGGTCCAAATGAAGAAGCAACAGCTACACTCCAGGCAGGAGTACGACAGTTTCTGCATCGTATGGTGGTTTGTCTAGAGGACGATCTGCTTCCCTTCATTCCGCAAGCGTCCCAAGGACTGTTGAAAAACAGTGGCATTCAAAGCATTCAAGAATACCTGCCACTCATTGTACAAATCATCACCAAATTCAAGGTACATTTTTCTTTCGTTGGCCTTGATTGGCTTCCAGTGTGCAAGTAGCTAACCGGTGATGGTGGATTTTATTTATTTTCATTTTTGACTGTGGTGGAAATTATAGAAGTAGGCCTAGTATGACAAATATCAATAAAGTTTTGAAAGTTCAAGTCGTATAGACAGTCCAATGTTTTCTACAAATTGATTGTAAATGTAAATCTCAATTGAAAATATCTATGTAGGTACAGTAGAAACTTCGAGCAAGCTCAAAAAACTGTGATACTTTAGATCAAGTTGTAATTTAATCTGGCTTACCTCAGAGTCACTAAAATTTGAACACTGTTTACTTGTATGCTTACTCATAAAATATTGTACGTTCATAAAATAAATCTCATTTTTGCAAAACCTTTGGGAACCAATTGTGAATCCTTGCCCAACAGTACGCCTGTATACCATAAACAATAAGTTGAAATGAGAACGCATTTCAAGACTCGAGTTTCATCGAGCCTTAAACTTGTATTTGTCTGTGTATTGATTCATTGTTCACTGGTGCAGCTACTTGTAATGTTTGTATAAATTGTAGTGGGTAACTAGCGTGAGCAGGACGGTATTTCCGATTGAATTGTAGTTGTCTTGGGTGTTCCAGAAAGAAGTTCTTCCATTCCTTCAGCAAGTATTCAAACCGATGGTCAACGCCATATTCTTGTACTTGGCCGCACCAATTGAAGAGAATGATGAGCAAGCCAAGAGGGAGAGGCAGATGTTGCAACGAAGCTATTTCACATTTATGGCTGCGATCGTGACCAGTGACGTGATTGATGTGCTCAAAGCTCAGCCGGATAGCATGTTTGTCGAGCAAGTACTGATGAGCATCATACGTGGTGCAGTGGATTATCCTGATCCAATCGTAAGACACCTTTCTATTTTTAGATAATTCTACAACTCTTAATAATAGGCATGTAGAAAGATACTGATTTCACTATCGATGATTCTTTTGAAATATCTAGGTTTGTGCAAACAGTTCGAAAACAAACTCGAACCTTTGTGCTAGTATGAAATTGATCAGTATATGTGTGAAAACAAACTTTTTCGAACTTTTACGGACTTTTACAATTTTACACGCGTCTTGAGATGGCACTATTGAAGTTGAATCTCGAGGCATATGATAGGAACTAGAATGTTCAAAGGCTGTGGGCCAAAGTGTTGAAGAAATTGTGTTTTGACTATGTATTTTTCAGTACTGTATTAGGTTTTGAATATATTACCTAGCCATGACTGAAAGGAGAGCTGCTGAAGTGTGGGGAGGATCGAATATCAAATTGGAATCATCGTTTTCACCCCTACTTTAAAGTTTATATATGCATATTCTATGAATCCATCTTCTAAAAAAAATCAATTGATAAAATGATTATCTTGAACTAGAGCGGTTTCTTATCAAAAATCAATTCCAAACTTATAAGATACTATTTTATAATCCTTAGTTATACTGTACAGTATGAAAACAATATGTTGATTATCATCCCACAGATTTGTGTTCAACATTGGCAACCCTGATTGATAATAAACCAATCAGGCAATAAATAGTGTGAAAATAATTGATTGAATTGTGTGGTTTTACAGCGCTTCACCGACGAGGCTACAGTATTTTTGTGAACAAAATTTATTTAAAGTAATATTTATTTTTGTAGGCTCAGAAGACTTGCTTCACCATCCTGCGCCAGCTGGTGAATATTTGGGGTGACACTGATGGTGAAACGAAAGGCTTCACTCAGTTCATCTACAAGAATATAGTTCCTGCCTGTTTCATGGCTCCAATGAAGATTACTTTTGACCTGTCTGATGCTCAGACCTTGGTGGCTTTGGCTGAAAGTGCTCTGTGCATCAAAACAATTCATCTCAAGAGAGTAAGTACCAAGTGGTAATGACCTAAAGAACAAATGGTAGCCAAGTGGTAATTTGTTCTAATTTAAAATCTCCCAGTTAATACTGTAGGCCACATTGTTTTTCTCCTTGGTTCCTTAGTTTTTTCTTCATACAGTAGAACGTCTTCTATAGGACTTTTGGGGGACTGAGAAAAATAACCATGTAAATGATAGATAGAAGACATTTCATGTGTCAACATGTCTGGTTTTATCAATGAAAATGTGTGTCATATATATCAGTATAATGATAATAATGGTTATTAATGTAACATAAACCAGCATCAGCTAAAAGTTGATCATCTCACTTGTTTGAACAAGTTTGTCATCATGCTCTGCTTTGAAGAATTCTTATTCACTTTGTATATTATGTTGGATATTTAGGACAGTGGTTATAAGTTTATGTTTAATGTCAAGCAAGTGTTTATGTTCAAAATCAAGCTTTGCATTACCTAATCAATGCTGTACTTATTTAGGGTGAAGAATTAGTGAGCTACTTGCGTACTGATTACCTACCCACGCTTCATCTGTCCCCTCAGCACATTGATAGATATTGCCAACAAATCACTCTGGACAACAAGACCTTCAAGATGTTTGTCAAGGTGAGTCAATTTACGAGCCAAGTAAACAAATGAATAAGTAGGCTGTGTAGGCTAAGTAGGCTATGTGACTCGTGAAGATTACCATCATAAACGGTCAGTTGATCAGGGTGTAAGTACTGAATACTTTTATTTCTCACAACTCGCTCTTTTGCGATACGTTGACCCGTAACTACTACTTCCTTTCATGCACGCTTTCGAAATGTCAAATTTGATAAATGGTATTTGAATAGGGAAGTCAATTCGGAGGAGGATGTAGAAGCTATCCGGGCGGATCTCGCAGCACTAGATTATTGGGTACAGATAAACAAGATGGGGCTAAATGCAGGGAAATGCAAGGTAGTTACTTTTGGTAGGAGGAGAGAAAGGCTAGATGTAGTGTATGCTGTAGGGGGGAGGCCACTTGAATCGGTGGAGAACTATAAGTATTTAGGAGTAGTATTTGACAGACGCTTAGGGTGGGGGAGTCATATTGAGTCATTCTTTGCGAGTAGCAAAGAAGGGTATTAATGCATTAAACTTTGTGATGAGGCAGCTTAGGGGGACAGGTACGGAGATTGAGGAAAAAGCCTACTTTACGTTAGTGCGTTCTTTGATAGAGTATGCAAGTTCGGTATGGGATCCATATAGGGTAGGTGAGATAAGGGATGTAGAAAGGGTGCAGAGGATAGCAGTCAGAAGGGTTACAGGTAGGGTTAGGAGGTGGAGGTGGGTAGTGAATGAAAGGGGAGGTAGGATAAGAATATTGGAGAGTCCATCTGAGATGATGTGCGAATTGGGGTGGCAGGAATTGGAAAAACGGAGAAAAGTGGATCGGTTGTGTAATTTTTTCAGGGCGATGGAAGGAGAAGGGGGCTGGGGAGAGTTGAATAGGTTGATTGAAAGGAATGAGCTAGGGTATGGGGGCAGGAGAAGACATGATAGAGCAGTAGTTGTAAAGGGTGCTAGATTAGATGCTCGAATCTTACTCGAAATAAGTCAATCTCGCTCGAAACTCGCTCGAACTCAAAAAGCTCTGCTTGCACAGCCCTAACCGTTTGTTTGTGAAGTTACACAAGGTTAATAATTCTTTCTTTTCTTTCAGCAATTCTTCCAACAAGCTAAAACATGACAGTGGAAGAAAGTGCACTAATACCGGCCTAATTATTATTCGACATGTCAGTGTAGGCCATTCTGTGAATATGATCTGTGATGTATATATCGAGCGAAGCTAGCTCAGAGCCTACCTGTACCAACCAACGCAACGTTTTCAACTTACAGACAGACTTGATATTATTATAGGAGTATTTCCTGCAACTAATAATATTAGTTTTCCATTTAATTTATCAGTCATATTGTATTATTTCATTGTTTATAACTAAGTAATCGTTACCAATTTATCTGCATATAAGCTTTTTTCAACGATTGGTTATGAACCTTGACGTTTCATGGTACATGAGAAAAATATTTGGTAATAACTAATTATCATTGTAATATATTGTTTTAAAAAGTTATGCCTGCAGGTTAGGTAATCTACGGTATGTTATAATAATAAGATTGTCGAAACTGGCTTCTTGTTTCAATGACTTGGTTATGAAAGTGATGAATACTCATTTTTAGCTTGAGATAAGCTAGCCCATATGTTTCAGAAGTAGTAAATGTTTGGTCATTCTTGATCGGTAGTCGATTAACTTTTTTTTTCACTTGATATATTTTACGTGATTTATCAATCTGATTGAACCCCCTGATGTATAATTTATGGAGTGTATATAGCATATCAAAATTGAAAGTAAAATTTTTTGCTTATATGCATTTAAACACGGTAAAAAATATTGCTTTAATTCTATGCTTAAGTTTTACATGCGGGTTCTATGTTAATTATTGTGAGAAACGCATTAAAGTCCAGTTGGTGGTCAAAAAAGCTGTTGTTGTTTTATTGGAATGTGGTGTTCTTGTTTATCAGGTCCATGTCATGCGTCCATATCTTTGCTGTTCATGCGCAAAGACCATCAAGGTAATGTTGGTTAATAGATGAGAAAATTTCTATTCTCCAATTGCAATCGTTGCCAGACCAGGTTTAGTCACATATTTTTAAAAGGAAAAATTCAAAGTAGCGCCTATTCCAATGTGCCGCCGTATGCAACCGCTTACGTCACTTACACTTGAAACCGGGCCTGGTCGTCGGTCGGAGTAGCGGAAGTCAAATTTGACCAATAGTGATCAACTGTTGCAATATAATAGCGTTGTTAAGGCAACTACAGTAGGTATATTGTGCCTTTATTTGTAGTAATTCTTGTTATTTGGTAGTCAGTCTTGATCGAATCATAAATTAATAATTGGCCCCACTTATTTTGAACTACTTTTTACTCCTACCAAAAATTCAAAATTCAGTTGTTTCTGTCGTATTAACAAAGGAGGTAATCGGCAACTTTCTGTGAAATTAGTTGTTCAAGAGTGCTGTAGGAACAGATATAGGAATCGAAGTCTGATAGAGACTTGAGTAATTATAATTGTATAATTTCTTCACTGGAGCAGAAGAAGCATTAAAGAAGGCAGAATATAGATGCGAAAAGAGGAAGAAGGCAGAAGAAGCAAGCTGGTTGCCAATCATATACGGTATATAGAGGCTCGTGGAAAAAAAAACACTGGACCGAGACTGGCTGATTAGGTGGTAGTATGCTGAAATGTCATTCCAAAGATGGTTTCGACTCCAAATAACGTAGCTGTTGGTGGGGTCCTTAACCAAACAACTGGGTGTTTGAATCAGTCGTATTCGACCATTCTGGTTTAGGTTTGTACTATTTTATGAAATATATGACTATTATATAATACAGTGGAACCTCTTTAATACGTTTTTCAGGGGACCAGATAGAAAAAACTTACTAAAGTGAAAAACTTACTAAAGAAACTATTTAACATGTGGGAGCATATGGATGGGATCAAAAACTAAAACTTACTAAGGCGAAAAACGTCTTGAAGAGAAACGTATTAAGGAGGTTCTACTGTATATAATACTCATATATTTCATAAAGATGAATTTAAATATATATAATACTCAAATATTTTATAAAGATGAATTGAAATGTAATATTTTAAAATTATTCCGCAAATCCCTCGTGCCAGACAAAAATCCTCTGCATGTGCGTGCCTAGGGTTGCCGACCCCTGGGCTAGACCATGCAGTTAAAAATTTTGCATTCTGATTATTATTTGTACTTTTAATCTGTTAAGATTTGTAACCCTGCAAACAAAATGCTTTCTTTATAGCAGTTGTGACTACTTCCGATTATTTTCCCAGTAAAAGCATACAAAAAAGTACTGTTCAAATAAAATAAAATTTGGAATAGCAAAAAGTCACCTAACCCTTGGGTGAGGATATTTTCCCCCCAAAAAAGGAGGTGTTCCACTTTATACCAGCATGTGCATTTTTTAGGGTGAATAGGAACATCATTGTATATGTATAATATTATATTTCATTATACCATACAAATATTGACCAAATAAAGACTTCCAATAGAAAGCGCATGTTTCTATGGTTGATGAGGCATCGGGTACGTATGGGAGCCCAAGGCAAAGGCCCAAGGGACTGGACTTTGGGTCTGTATTCGCTTCTCCTACCGTTTGACTTGTGACGACAGTTTCAACCCACCGCGTGTAGCAGATCATGGTGGCTGTGGTTGGATCGTAATCGATCGTGACTGCAGCCACTCGACACTCAAAAGAAGTTTTTCTCGTAATAATCGAATACGAATTGCAACTTTGGTCATTTGAAGCTGTGTTAGGATTATAATTTCTTTGCGGCTTTTATGCATATTTTGCGTATTGAAGGAAACTCATTCGAAGCTCGCGTTCCAGTTTTGAGTACTAAGCGTAGCATGTAGTCTAGGTCTATAGGTAGACCTGTCAAACTTTCTAACCTAGGTCTAAATTCCAGGCCTAGGACTTGACCTTCCAACTGTTTACCATGAACGAGGACCTAGTACCTGGCATTGGCAATGAAGTTGTTACAACGTTCATGGTACTTTTGTTTCTGGGATCAGTATTACTGTTGAGTATGAGGTGAGCATTCTCTTGAACTATGTACTTGGCTAGCCTAGGCCTTGCACTTCACCATTGAGTTGAATGGTGCTATGATAGTGCTATTGGTGAGGCAACCAACCATTTTTGAACTCTTTTGAGTGCTAGCAGGTGTTGTTTGTTTGATGTAGGTTTTTTATTAATTCAAGATTGTTCATTTACTGCTTGAACACTGCCACTTCAAATGCAAAGTAATAATATAACAAATGCTTCGACTTGAACTTCGCGTTAACTATCCAGACCTAGAGATAGAGTGCCAAGAGGGAGGTTACAATGTCCTAGCCTAGGGCCTAGTGGCAATTCAGACCTATATACTAGCCTGCTGTAGACTAACTCTTTTCAACGTAAATAGGTGTACCGTTAATTACCGCCAACACAAGTATTTTGTGTGTTATTTTTTATTTAGGTCTAATAATAAACAACATTTAATACCGCCAACACAAATGTTTTGTGTGTCATTTTCTGTTCAAACAACATTTAAAAGTTATTTTTAGTTCAGTGTGATGTATAATAGGCCTATTTATTAGCAATGTTTGCTGGCTCACATCAAATACATTTCTCTTCCATACCGGTATGAAGTATAATCCGTATTATGCTGATTGTAATGAAATTTTGTGTTACCATTATTATAATATAATATATTTTCATTCTTTATAAATTGTAATTACAATTACACACGTGTATATTCGAATGTAAAGTACAATTTTTGAAATACGTCAAGTTTTAAAAATACAAAATAAGTCAATAATGTTGAAATAGAAAAAAATAACATACAATTGTGACAGTCATATGTTTTTGTATATATGCGTCAACTACATATCATCATCGTTTGTTTCCTTTACCTCGAGTGATATGTCTACTGTTCGCAATATTGAATGGTACTGCATTTCAATAAAAATAGAAAATTTCAGTGTAGCCTACGCGCCACCCAATTTCCAATAATGTAGGCTCAACTTGTATTTAAAATTACTATTTAGGTCTCAAGAACACAAGTTAGGCCTACCTGTTAGACCACCTAGTTGGAAATAGTGACTATAAATAATGCTAGCTACTCGTTCTAGGTCCCATAACCAGAATGAGTAGTCCTACAAGTTGAATACTTGACACTTTCTTCTTTTTAAAATACCGGTATGAAAATGATACTTTTGGTAGTAACACATGGTGAAAGGTTAACTGAATGTGGATTTGATACAAAAAATGTTTCAAATATTACTTGATTTTATGTTATAGGGGTCAGTTTGGCACTGTCTATGGTCGAGGAACAGCCTATGTGCAGCAGCTTGTTTTTGGGGATGAAACAGGTAGGCTTGAGTATTAGAAAGTACATCAAGATTTTCTTGATAGCAAAATAAACTACAGTACGGAGTACGGTATACACACGTTTTGATAATGAAAGTTCGAAACTTTCAAGCTGGTAGCTTTTATATTGACACTATGCAAATTCCATCGTTGTACATGCAGTGGGATTCTGTATAATATTGTCGATCGAGATTGAGTAATTTTCGTCGATAACTTTACCTAGCGTGATTCTGTATGGCAACTTGCCGATCTCGATCGACAAATCTTCTCGACAAGATCCTGTCGTTAACTGTTGTCGATGTCGAGAAATGTCACGTTCAGACGGAAATGGCGGCGGTCTTTTTGTTTTGAAATATTCCAAGCAAAGGTAAACGGTCATTTCACCCTCTTTATTTGTAAAATGGTATGATTTAATACCGATTTAATGTTTTAGATAAGCCTACCATATCTACCCCAAAACTCATTCAAAAGCTATTTTCAATCCAAGTACCTAATTGTATTCTGTATTTTATCATCAATTTGATAGTTAAAATTTAAGGTTATGTTTTCAATGTTTTTGTATTGGCGTAGTACACAGCCTTGTCATGTCGCGCGAGGGCATTGGCGGTTCTTCAAAAAGTCCAATTACATAGGCCTCCTATTGGTCAAGAACGGACATCATATGATGTATATGTCGACCCAAAACTTATCGACATGCGCTAACGATCGAGATTGTGTGCGTGTAGTAAAGACTGTTAACCTTGAGTGAGTAGCCCATCGTTCGTAGTCTCGATCGGGATCGCTATTGACTGAATTTCAATGAAGATACAGAATCCTACTGATGGTCTGGTTGTATTAGTTCCAGTAAACGTTGAAAGTTAGTTTCCTACTTATTTTATTGCTAATTTTTATGTACAGGGATACTGTCCATTCTTGGCAACTGCATGTTTCCATCAATAATTTGTACTCAATTGTTCAAGGACATCACAACTCTGACACTTGAATCTAACGAATAATGACAATATTTATTTCCTTAATTTTAGATAGATCTAGAAATCGTTCTGAGTCAACGTAGACATTACTCGATCCTGTTTATGTTTCTATCTAGAATGGTACCGGTCGGTAATGCCTACGTTATGACTTATTGGTCTCTGAAGGACAGAAACATTAATTATAATTTGTGAAATTGATAGGCGCTATGATAATTTCTAGTTTTCTCTGAAATAACGGCAATTAATCGTCATTATTTATTAAAATCTAGTTTCAAGGTTGTGATGTACTTTAAGGTAGTGTAGGCATATTCCCATAGTTATTTCGTAAACAATATTACATTACACTTGCGGTCACACAAAATGTTTTCCTGTAATTTGAATTTATTTGCAATGTACACATATTTTACTGCTAATTTGTTCACAGACTGTATGTGGGACACATATGTAGGCCTATATTGTCTGCTAGCCTTTTTATGTCAGTGGGTGCACTTTGACGTAGCTTGATCGACCACTTTATGTGATCGCAACCGTACCGTAAATTCTTGTCAGCTGCAAGTGATTTTTCATGACATTCAAGATCAAAATTACTTTAATTATTCAATTGCTAATTATTATTATTATGAACTATTAATCTCTTCTATTAATTCTTTTTTATTATTAAACTCTTTCTAGTTTTAAGACATCTTAGTTCATAATATTTTACACTGGTAGGCCTACTTTAAATATGGTTACCTAGCTGGAACTGGAAGAACGTTTTTTTACCGAATTTTGCCATTGTATTTTCAAATTGTTATAAACTTATAAATAATGTAGGTTATAGATGCTTTATTTTTAAAAACATATTGGCCTATATTATTAATTATTATTGAATCATTATTTTTATTGTGTAGCTGCTGACACCACACATACTGTGAATCAGCCTTCTCCGTACAATTCTGGTGCCTGTCCCATTTGTCTCAATGAACATGTTCTGTCATTGGAAACCAACTGCGGCCATGTATTCTGCGGCTCGTGTATTCGTTCGTATTATGAGAGTGGAGGCTTCTTCACTACTGCCATGAGCTGCCCACTTTGCCGTCAAATGGTATGTGCATTAGAACTCGGTATTAAGTTCTCTTTGTTATGGTACATCAAATCGGTGTTGTTGGCCTAGATCTGTGACGTTTTTAAATGTAAATCTTCATTCATTTTTTAATGTTCATTCAAATGTTCAAATGTTTTCAACATTCATTCAATGTTCATTCAAACATGTTAAATATAGGCACGCATGAGGCACTGTAACACCGAGTTTATTGTGGATTTGGATCAATTTCGTGCTGTCAAAGTTTCATGAATTCTATAATTCTAGGTAGGTACTTTTGTTTCTCTACTTCTAGATCTCGATGTTTTTCGTGTGCTTCAGTGAACTAGATATGACCGAGCGACTGACTGAAGAACGCAATACAATTGTGAGCTTGGTTCGAACGTACAACGAACGCTTTTCTGGAGCCCCAAGACCGGTGAGTGTGTTAGCAGGCTGGTTACAGAGACTATTATCGGAAAAAAACGTCAAATCAGGGATTTAAAGTCTTATATTTCATAACCTTCATAAGTGGTGTGTGAGATTGATTGAATTGCCATATACCGCAGGCATGCAATATAAAAGTTGATATAAAAAAATAATTGGGATGCGGGTCAAAATAGGCTAGGTACTTTCAATTTCACTTGGACAGTCTGTAAAGTATTAGAATTCCAATCCACTTCCAAAAACAACATTTCTCTCCGAGTATTTCTGTACAAACAAACAGTTTTATTCCGTTTCTGAGGTCTGCCAGACGAATCAGAACATAATAACTTGCTAAGTGTAGGACTATACTCGGTAGTTTTTACAATCGCAATAACACAAAAGTGCAGGGGCCTGGCCGTACACACTACTAAATGAAACGTAAAAGCCAACAAATTATATATCATTTAATTTTAGAATACCTTGTCACCATTTCTCTCTGTGCCACTCTATCTCCTTACCCTTCCCATAATGGTGTAACCTTCCTTTCTGGTAGACGTTCATATAGTTTTTCACAATATTTGATAAGAGTATCTCTTATTTAGTCGGACATTTTAAACCAGCCATACATTTAGCATCATCCTGTATGGTAAACGTTTGTTCAATGCATACTCAATATGTTGGTGAAGAATATCGTAAATATTTCTGTTTGTTTAATCAATTTCTGCTGTTACACCAATGTATAGCACAACGCTGTCTTGTTAAGGTAGCAAAATTGTAGGAATACAGATTCTTCAGTTGAATTTTCAAAAATAAAACAAAATATTGTGCACAGTAATACTCAATAAATAAGTAGTTACTGCTACAAGTAGGCCTACTAGGATAGTATTGCTATTAGTTTGACTTAGGCCTATATAACTTGATCTTTTTTTTTTGCTACTTCTCAATTCAACTTTTTTACTTTATTACATTTTTGGTGTATTGTTCAACCATGTAGCACGTGTTAAGAAAAATATCAAATTGAGCTTTCAGTCCTAATTGATAATTTTTCAATAATTTCCAATACTCGTAGAGCCTGATAGCAGTTGTATGTTCCAACAGCTCTTGTCCTACCTCAGAGACTGGCCCACCTTAATGCGGCATTTATGCAATGAGTTCTTCACGGTCGGAGGTCTAGTCTACATGTTCCGCATACGCATTGTCATGTGTTTACTTGCTGGCCTAGTCTACTTATTCTCGCCACTCGACATCCTACCAGAAGCAGTGTTCGGAGTGCTCGGACTGTTAGACGATGTGTTTGTTTTAGCGCTGCTCGCTATATATGTCAGCATCATTTACAGGCGTGTTGTGGTGGCACGTAATGTGTAGCCCCGGTATTACTGACGTCTGTCAGCTTCACATTCAGGCGACTGACAGATGTGTCGCTTGGAGCTCAAATAAATTACGGTGTTTATGATTATTTATTAATTAATTATTAAATGTGTATTCTGGAGAAGGGTAGGAAGATTCAGGGACTGACATTAGCTTTAAAACAGTAGAACCTCTCGAGTTTCTTGTTTACTGTATTAGGTTCCGTTCAGCTACACTGTTAAGTAACCCTTTAGAATTGTAATTCTGTTTCAAGTTACATCTTGTTGACAAAATTGTTCATGAACATATAATGTGCAATTGGACATTCTTTTCCCTTAACAAACTCGAGAGGTTCAACTGCGGTGGTGTGCCAGGTATGAGAACTTTGTCAACTGATATTTAATGTTTCAAGCTCAGTAGGCTTATCTTGTTGTTACTGATTTACCGGTACTTGAAACTATTGTGTGTTTTGGTACGTTACATAGTGACTGCAAGCACAGGTCTTCGTCTAGGGGTTTAACTCGAGCCTGTGAGATCTTTACTTTATCTACAGAATTAGACTGAAATGTTGAAACAACAAAGTTAAAAGTCTGCATATCAATATACATATATTCGACTTGAAGAAGCCCGACTGTTATTGTATATATAGTTCGTACAAACAATTAAAATAACAAATTTGAAGTATCAGCAATGAACAAGACCAAGTCTATTTCTGTGTTAGTGATATTACATAAATTAAATAAGTACTCTTAATTTATATGAAGTTATGTAGTCTATTGAGTGTTTATGCCATGGAAGAATTTACCTAGTCATAATGAGTGAAAAATTCAAATAGCAGTTGTAGGGCCTATAGAACATTTTCGGGTTATTTTGTAGTTCTTTAGTCCCAAGTTTTCCATGTGATAACACTTACTCAAAACACTTGTAAATGCAACATATCTAACAATTTTCACTTGAAAGATTTCATTTTTCTCTAATTACGTATATATCAATTATTAGTTACAAATGATATAATATTTACAAAAAGTAAAAATGTGATATTTCTATTTTTCAAGAAAAGAAAATAATTTCAACTTTGTTACTGTTAATAAATAGCATCATAATTACGGGTTTAAACATGAAAAAATATTTGGACTAGAAATTATAAATTGTATGCAGCCTTCATTTAAAATCTCAAAATTGGGAAAATTTTGGTAAGCAGTGCTACTATTTGCTAGTAACGTGGGGAGAACATTCTCAAATTAGTTGAATAGTGAGATTTTTAAAGTGCAAACAAATTTGATGAGATTTGCAAGGTGTTTTTATGTTGGAATGAAAGGGTATATATTTTAAAATTGAGTCACTTTTTATGTCTCATTCTACTGAAAAGATCTACGTGGCAGTAGATGTACAAAATTCATGTGACTCACTGCTCAAAAAAATCTCTTGAAGTGTAACTGGGCATTCATGTTATTATTGCCTGTGCTGTGTGCCTTTCATAGTCTAGAAGAGCTAGTTAAATCAGCTGTTCTTCCAAAAATTTATTGGTTCCATCATAATCAAATCCATATAATGTATATTGTATATAATATATATGTATAATAAGTATTTTAATAATAAATGCATTACTTTTATCAAGCTGCTATTTTACTACTGTAAATTAGTTTATTTAAATATTTAGAAGGTAATTATTATTATATTCACAATAGCATTGATTTTCCTTGGTCCATTGAACAGCATCCAAGTACGTATTTTCAGTTAAGGGAAACATTTAACCATAGAGTGATGGATAGGGGGAGAAATAGAAGGGAGGGAAAGTTGTAGGGGATATTCTGCAAATCAACATGGATGTTGACCTCAAAAGGTCCCCAAAATATATTAAGGGTTTGCTTCCACATTCATGTTTTAAATCGATGTCTTTGAGTTGACGAGTCTAGTTTTATCGTCTTGATGATCAATGCCAACTGAAATAGCGAATAATGTGGAAAAAGATATCAACGTGTGCGTTTAATTGTCGTGTTTACCTTCCAATGAGACATACGGTATATCTTGGCTCAAGTTTGATATGAAGCAATAGAAGCAAAACCCTAATATGAATCTACTAGTCATTCTACATGCTGTCTAGCTACAAGTGCTAGTTTCCTATCTTATGGTATTTATACAATCATTGTTCTGGCTTCTGCTCGAGCAACTTGGATAGTCATGATTAGCAGGATTGCCGTAGTTGTCCATCTTGTGATACTGCAATACTGCGTAAGCTGCGGGATCTTTCGAAGAGTGATGGATCGGTGTAGATGGGCTCGCTAGGATCATCGAACCCTCCGCTTGCTACTACCACTTCTCCTCTGTTGGAATCAGAGCAATATTAGTTAACAGAGGAAGGCTTATGACAATCAGAGAATTTAAAAAAGTGGTGAAACCTACCTTGTTTGGTATAACTTCTCAGCAGGTGGAAGCAAGAAGGAAAAGTTGTTATTTCTTGTTGGAGGGTAAGGCCCTGATTGCGGGTACGCCCCAGCTTGTGGGTAGGATCCAGCTTGAGATGGTGCCAATTTGTCTGCGTTATTATTCTTGACATGTACCGACCAGTATCTCCTAGAATAAAAGGCACAATATGCCAATGTTAATGTTATGTGACCGTTTGAGACGAGACGCTTGCTGTTAGTTTTGATGAAGTGTATTAAACTAACGTTTTTACAGTCACTTGTAACAGACAAGTTTTTAATTATGCACACTGTTCTGTTTTGTGTATAGGCATAGCCACTCGGCTCTCTGAAAACATCGGTCCCAATTATTTCAAACGCAACCGTTTTCGTGCATTTAGTCGTCAGATTTGAGGCAATTTACCAGTTTGTAGGTCTACTATTGTAATTTGATGTCTTATTAATTATTATATAGTTGGATGAAAGATGGTTAGGCCCTACTAATGAAAGACAAACAAAAACCTTACCTTCATTTATTTGTAAAATCTAAATCATTTTTGTATTATACCGAAGCATCTAGTGTAGATTTTTTCAAGCTGATAGGCCTACTATTAATGAAACTAGCACTAATAATGGACAAGTTCTCTTCTTTTACCTGTAGCATACTCCAGCGACGGCCGTGAACGCGATGAGCAAGATAAGAATGATCATAATGGCAGATATCAAGCCGTAGTACTCGCTACTTGATAAGCAGATAGTGTCTGAAAGTGGCTCTGCATGACTTTCTTCTTGTAGTAGGTCGTGGCGTGATTCAAACACCTAAAACATTTGAGTACCTATTTGTAACAAATGTGCTGTTCACTTGAAGTCATACTGAAATTATTAGAAGTCACTCAATAGAGCTTCTCATTATGCCTATTTTTTAATGATTGGCAGATTGACTTCATCACTAGAAAAGAACAGTAGGGAAAAGAACGCGCCCCGTTTATTACGACGTGCCAAGTGTCGGGAGATTTTTTGAATAGCTCTCGGAACCTGTCGAGCATATTGTCAGTAGTGGAATAATCACCTCGATCATCTCGCGCACTTGTTCCTCTTCTTCCGTGCTATTGTTCGCTTCCTGGCTCTGGTTCTCCAACTCTATGGTCTGGTTGGCTTCCCTCTTCCGTCTTCCAAATGATGGTTCACTTCTTCCCGCATGTCCGGAACAATATGCCTTGAATCACGTGAAGGTTTGCCAAATTGGTTAACTGTTCTTACGTCAAGTCAATTTTGACCTAATACATTTTCTATCAAATTTGGTCACTTAATTGACCATTTTACATTCTAGAAAAAAATGTGTATTGAAAAATGTAGGTTATGTAGGTTAAATAGGATTAGTAACTAATGATTTTCCAATAGATTAAATTTCAAAAAAGAAAGTGATTAGGCCTACAACTATTTAAATATCTGCATACTGAATAGCACAAAAATTGGGAAATTGTTCTCAAGTCAATACTAGTCAAACAGGTAGTAATGAACTTCAGATTAGTTTCTACAGCCCCTTGATTTTCTGTTGGGTTGGATCCACGTGTGGGGGTGGGTCAAGATTATGAACAGATTCTATTATCATCCAATCAGGAACCAGGCAAAACTGGTCCAGATCGACAACTACATATGACAAAAACATTGACTCGGGAACTTTGAAAGCTATTCCCAATTTGATTGCTGTTGAGTGTGTATGGAAGTTCTATTTACATTATGACAATCTTTGTGGAGAATAAGTTGAACAGATTTTTCCATCACTTGATCAATAAAGGCAATTAGTAGATTAGATTAGATTAGTAGCTGTTCGATGTTTCTTACCGGCTGACAGCCATCCCTGCATGTTCGGACAGTGGCCTCAAATACCAAGAAGTTGGACTCTGGGATTTTGAAAGCATTGAATCGCGCTTCTAAGCCGTCTCCTGATCGTGACCGATCAAGACCGGGGAACACGTAATTATCCACAGGGCAACTGAAACAGGAGTGGATATTCAGACAGTTGAATATTAACAAAATCGTAGTTCATTATAATTTAGCTTATTATAGTATTACAAATTACACTCTTTTGTATGCCTCTTGAGAAGGATGCACAAGTTCTGTATAATACTTTTCGTACAGAGGTGGGAACACCTTGGTCGTTGCCTGATAGTATGGAGCCATTCCAGTATTCACCTTGATGACCAAGGGAAACCCGATGCACCTCGTGTTAGAATGGACGACCAACTACGTACCATGACCAACCTATCTCCAACCTGAATGCCTTGCAAACCTGCTAGATGATACTGTGTCTGCATGGATCAGACGAGCAAGTAGGCATGCCTTATGGCTTCAATTTTGACGTGAATAACATATTTGAAATCACAGTTAGTGGATGGCACTAGAGAATCGACGTTAGTTGTGAGTCGTCGACCTTCGATAGTTGATAGTCGATACGTATTTGCTAATTTTCTATCAAACGTCAACCCTATTAGTTTCATTTTTTCACGAATAGGAGCGAGTGGAAAATGTTTTTACTGAATGATAGTTGAAATTGAAGTAGTCTACTCAATCAGTTGATGCTAGGATACAGTAATTCTAAATTAATGGGACATACCCATATCTGTCGATGAGTTGTACGGAACGTGTGGTGTAGGGGTCTTTCGCAATCACGTTAGTGGCAAATATGTCCGTCGCATAGTTGTACCCGTCCTGCGCCTCGAGACGAAAAGTTAGAGGATCTCCAACTGCAATTGTAGTGGTGGGACGACCTAAAACATGAAGGTATACTTCCATTTCTTATACTAGTTAAATAGAAATACTTATCAAGAAAAATTAGTCCTCCATGAATCACCATCTTCTCAACTTGACCATATAGCAGTGTCCTTGTGTTATGATATTGCAGTATTTTCTGATTGATTTCACTTTGCTGTTCATTCAAAATGTACAAATGTATCCTCTCCTTTATCACATATGCATTCTTAACCTTTAATTTGGTACAATCTGTGTTAAATGCCCCCAACGTCTATGCTCCACTCTTTTCAACAAGCTCCCAGCCTCGATAGTCCTCCCCCTCAATCGGCTCTTTCAAATCATCTCTTTAAAAAATCCTCAGTGTCAACCTCTTCTACAGTATGAATAAATACCTCGCCCACATCCCATAGAAATCATTGTAATTATTATTATTGAAATTATTATCATTATTAATTGTAGTATTGTTTTTATTGTATTGTATTATTTGTTACTTATAATCTTCTATTCATTTCATAAAATTTCATCTTATGAATGGGCTTATATTTGTTATCATGTGTGAATGAAAAAAGGTCAATAAAACTAAACTAAACATCAAGTCGAGCCAGTTGTAATCGAAACACGTACCCTGATATAGAATAAGGAGTCGGACTCGAGAAGTAAGCGAGTTCTCAGCTGGTAGGTACTCGATGGGGATGGGGCTGCCCGATCCTGCCCCGATGTACCCCGAAGTGACTACCGCCTCTCCGGGGCCTCGGAAAAGACATGTCAGGTTATAACGCTTGTCTCTGCCAGTTTGAACGTAGTCACTGAACTGTACTACCACGATATTGGTCATTGAGTCACCATACTGGAACATAATAATTATGATAATAAGTACCTCCACTCTTATTGAGAAATGTTTGTGATACAATGAGTTATCTGAGAAACTAGTGTGTGGTTATTCTGAAGACAATGGTGTATTGGGAGCAGTTGTTTGCAGGATACGCATCTCCTCTGCCAGCAGTTACTGCTTTTGCATTGAAGAGAGATCTTATATTTTGAGCAGTTTATTGATTAGGGTACTTGGTAATTATTTCATAGGGTTAAATAACTCGGCTGTTTTTTTGCTCGCCAAATAACAACCAGTTTCACAAGTGTTTTATGTATTGAATGCCATAATCAATTTTAATATTTATAAATATCAAAATAAAATATCATATCTATTTGTCATTGCTCAGTTCGCCCTGTATCAAAATATATGCAAGAATTGAGAAGAATACAATTTGTTGATTTGTGGAAATATCAATATGCTGCTTGGTTTTACTTCAAAGATTGAGTACTTGATCTGCTGAACTTATCAATAGAAGCCGATAACACGAATGCTGGAAGTATTGAAGTCTTTTACCCTCTGTGTTCCGCACTCTGGGTACCCTTGAGCTCCACTGATTCGCAGTACGTTCAGAGTTCCTCCGTTACCTCTGAAGAAGCATCGATCGTAAAACCCGTAAGTATAGATCCGGCCAATAAAACCTTCTGGTGTCTTCAGTGTGAACTCCATTCCATCTTCACTGCACTGCTGGCTCACTAAACAAGTAGAACATGAAATGTTTTAGAATGAGTATTGAAGGAGCTTTTTTTTGTAGTTGAAGTTGATTTGAATTTTGATGAAGTTTTTTAACGCAGCATTTGTATAAAATATTCTTGTAAAAACAAAGTAGGCCTATGTCTAATCTAATTGGTCAAAATTAAAATAATCAGAAATCATTCTTTGGAGTTTTTCAAAATTACAAAAACTATTGGTCACAGGCATTAGGTACACTTGGCAAGGATGAAGGTTACAGTTGGGCGAAGAGGGATTAGTTGGATGAGTTACTAGTTAGCAGATTCAATATGCAATTGATTTGGTTTACCATCTAGACATTCTCCTGATGGACCTCCTCGTCCACCAAACTTCTCGTAGAAGTCGTAGTCTCCGGTCGTTTCGAAATAGGATGGATTGTTGACATCCAGATCTCTTGAATCTCTGTCACTCAGCTCGCAGTTGTCTCTTTCGCCACCGTACGGGACTGCATACGTTCTAAACAAGTGAGGAAAGACGTTAGTCGAGCCATTTTCTCCTGCGTACAGTCTAACGGTGTGTCGAGAGTGTACAACAGACTTACCTGTAGTTGAACGAGCGGCAGTTGAAGTCCTTGGCGTCGGCACATTCTCGCTCGCAGACAGGCAATGATGGAGCAGACGTGAATCTACGTACGAATGGTCTGCGAACTCTGAGTCGTACGCCAACTTGTCTAAAGCTGTCACCATCGTCACATCTCGAGGAAAAGGGCTTGTTTCCACCTGCTCCCCCACCCCCACTGTAGAATCCATCCCCAATACTGTTCTGGCTTCCACCTGCCCCTCCTTGTCCCCCACTACCACCTCCACCTCCACCTCCATAATATACTCCACCACCCCCACCTCCACTTCCTCCACCCCCACCCCCACCCCCACCTCCGCCGTATCCACCACTGCTCCCTCCGCCATATCCTCCACTACTTCCACCGCCGCCGTAGCCACTTCCGCCATTTCCCCCACCATATGCTCCACTACTGCCACCACTGCCATAGCCACCTCCAGCACTTCCCCCACTGTATCCTCCACTGCTGCTACCCTTGTTACCTCCTCCACCATATCCTCCTCCACCTCCCCCATAACCTCCTCCACCTCCCCCATAACCTCCCCCACTTCCCCCATAACCTCCCCCGCTTCCTCCGTAACTTCCTCCACTTCCTCCACTTCCCCCATAACCTCCACTACCTCCACTACCTCCACCATAACCTCCGTTGCCTCCACCATAACCTCCACTAGCTCCTCCTCCGCCTCCTCCTCCTCCACCGCCGCCGCCATAACCTCCACTACCGCCGCCATAATTGTAGGAAGGCCGGCCTTGACCCTGATAATTGGTGTCTTGGCCAAGATGGTCTGGTCGATAAGGTCTTCCTCCTAATCCTCCACCTCCGTCCCCATCTAGTGAAACAAAATACATTCTGTTAGCAACTGGACAGGTGTCAGTATCAATGTGTTAGTGTCAATGGGTACTTACTCATCAGATTCTCGTAATAATCGTAATCAGCGTCGTAGATGATGCGGTGGCCATCTTGCTGATTAAACCGACTGAGTCTGCAGGTACGAAGTCTGTCACTGTAAACAGCTGAGCGGCACTGAAAGCTTGCTTGGCGGAGACACTCGTCGAGGCACTCGCTGAGCGTACGCCCAGTGATCTCCGAGTGAAACTCTCCCCCCAGGCGACTATTTCGATAGCGCTGAAACGCAGTATCTGGGCGTCGGCCATCAGCAAAAAGGTGGGATGTTACCGAGTTGTCGGGGAAGTCTGTTCCTCGAGCTGTAAGCAGATGCAGTCATTTACCATGAGAAGCAATGAGAGATATTGTTCAATAATTAATGTTTAATAAGTTCAATAATTATTTTAGTGCTTGAAAAAGTTTCTGTAGCATTTCAATGTGTATACAGCTTTACAATGAACACAAAACTTGTTGACATTTTTCAAATTATGTTATTTTAACTTGATGAATGAATGTAGTTGAATTTTCAGGACTAAGATTCACACCTGTCAACTATTTTCTTACTACTCATTTTTGTGCTGCATGAACAATGTCTCAAATGTGTTACCGTTACAGCTCCTTCCAATATATGAACGTGCATAGTAAGACTGCCGGCAACAAAGTATAAATTCTTGATTATAAGTGAAATATTAAATGACTTGACGTGTAGAGTCTAAACTCTTGGAAATAGTGAAGTGTATATTGCGAAGCTTGAAACGTACGGTTATCCAAGCAGACCAGGTCGTACAAGTGATGGGTAGGGCTGCTACTTGTTCGAAGGTCATCTTTTTGAGACGCAGAATCTTCCTCGGAGAGAATACACTGTCGACTCTGTTGATCAAACTCGATGGATCGGCATAAGTATTTCTCTGCTCGGAGACACTGAGCTTGGCATTCTTCTAGTGTCAGGTTTGTCAGGATATCTACTTCAAATGGACCTCCCAATCTTTTGTTTTCCTCTTTGACGAATACTGCCAGACCATCGCAGCGCCGCTCGGCTATTCATGTAAAAAACCATCAAGAAACCGTGTTTCATACATTTCGTGGTTTATTAGAATGCTTTTCTGTTTTTTCTTGCTAGCTGCATGAGGCTTATAAAAGAAGTACTTAACAAGATGCTCCATTGTGGTGAATTCCTCAGATGAAGTTATTTATTACAAATGCAATATTTTGACTCTTCATTTATATTTTTTTATCATTTTGAACATATAAAAGAGAAAATTGTACAAAAACATGAAAATAAATGAGTTGGTGTTCACTCTTGTAAAGTTTAAGACTTGATGATGTTGTTTTGTACTATGTACCAGCTTATTGACCTAGTGCTGCTGTAAATAAGGAAAACTCCCATGAGGTACATAGCATGATTGCTTACCATTCAGACACGCATTTTCCAGATAGTCCGAGTTGGAATCATCTTGCATGAGTTCTGGGTGGGTACGCCTCGTAAATCGACTGAGTGCGCAAGATCTCGATCCTGAGTCGTACGATGCTGATCGGCAAACAAAACTGAACTCGTTCAGGCATCTGTCCTCACAGTCGCTGCGGTTTGAAGCAATCACTTCCTTGAAATCTGCTGGCATTAGTTTCAGTTTCTTCCTGGGATGCCGTTCAAATACGTATCTCCGGTTCGGGCATTCTCTCTCCACTCGACTTGCTGCAAGTATAGTCGCGGATTACTATGTTTCACTGATTGGAACTTAGAATAGACACTACTGTTCTGTTTTCTCTGTATATTATATTTTTTCCGAAGTGTTAATATAACGTAAAGTTTTGAAAGACTCACATGATAAGCAGACCTCTGTGAAATGTACACTGTTTGGTACGAGTACTAGGTTACCAATGCCCTCAGGATGTGCTTGTTCCCTCGTAAGATAACACGTCGACTCCTCGTATTCTGCAGCGCCGCTGAACGATGCGATACGACTGCCGGGTTGGAAGTCAAATGACGTGCAAGGTCGTACCAGGTTGTTAGTGGATGCCCGGTCACGCAGGCATAGATCTTGACATTTCTCTAGGACTCGGAATGGAGATGACGTATCACGAATCTACGACATTAAACAACAATCTATACTCGTCATATTGCAATCATCGGCTCAGTTCAATTACATTGGGCTATAGGTACTCTAATTCAAGGATTAAGGCAAAAATTGACCATTTTATAGTCCTTTATTATTTATTCAATAGCCAAGTAATAATGCACCATATGTGCTAGTTTTATTCTATTAGTACCAGCACTAATTTCAAGGACTTTACTGAAATGACATGGTCTATCAACTTTCAGTCAAATTAAGGAAGCCATTCAAATGTTAGAGCCCAGGGCCAGGTTGTAAAAAGTACATAAGTACATTAGTAATTCTCGTTTCAGGAACTTTCTACGTCACACTTTCTGAATGAACATTTCAGACGTGAAAGTTTACTAGCGAATATTGTGAGCAGTAGTCTACAAGAAAAATCATTGGTTGAAACTTTGAGGAAATAAAGCAACAAGTTCTCAGGAAATGGAAATAATGATTTTATTTTGGCTGAGACTGATGAACATACGCATGTTATGATTGTAGTTGAAGTTCATGTTCATTGGAAACGAAATTGAATTCATTGTATGCAAGAACACACGTTCAATCATACCACATTACAAAATTTTCATTCACATTACTGAGAATTTTCAATGATAGAAGAATTTTTTTCATTTTTACGCTCCATTATCAGCAACTTGATCAAACAAAATAGTAATATTAATAATGTGATTAAATAAATTGTTGTACTCTCATGTAAATTCAAAACTAATTGTTTTGCGTTATTAGATGTAACGCGAAAGATCTGCTAGGGCATACTTACCATGTCATCATCAAAGCCTTGTAATTGCTGGTCTGGTAGTCTTTCGTAAACAACTCGTCCTATTCCTTGATTACATGTGGTCTGAGCTGTAAGAGAAAATTCATATTAGATCAAGACTTTGCATTCACTCTTCTTTTACACTATGTGTCACAACAAATTTCATTTCAAAGTTTGTTTTGAAAAATCATTTTTGGTAACAAAACCAATCAATGGATACCTTTCAAGAGTATACATATTTTTAGAAAAAATCAGTGCAATAATTTAATAGGCTCAACTAGTAGATAATAAAAAATTATAAACAGAAAATTTTGCAAATGTGAAGTACCGGTAGGTATATTTTTCCAATGCCGTATGGAAATTTGATTATTTAATTACAGTGTTGATATACTTCATAGAATTCTGTGAACTGCTTAGACAATTGATAGTATACTTCGTATACAGACTGAGTAACAACTGAGAAATAACTCCATGAAGATAGATCAAGTCTGTTGGGGATTGCTTTTATAAACCTTGGTTCATTGTAGATCATATGGACCAGGTTGTAGCTTTCATTTGTATGTTTTTTTATAAATGATCGATAGAAAATAGAAATTTCTTCATTTTTGATACTTAAAAAACAAAATCATAGGCTTCATTGCTGTACTTTGTCATTGTGACTTGAACCCAACTGTTGTATCGTCAATTTCCTATTTATGAATATATGGAGCATTTCCATTTATATGGAAAATGAATATATAGAACATTCATGTTTGGTATTTGGTAGGCCTAAAGTAATTTTACTGAATAGAAAATACAAAAACAGGTATTTAACTCTCCTATATATTTAAAAAATAGGAAAGTAAAGATATACAACAGTCACAACATATTGGAATGAGACCCCAGCTTCCTTAAATTCGGCAAAAACGCTGCGATGAAGAAGGCTTTCCAAAAATGTATTAGATTCTGCCTAAAAAGTCGGTAAATGGCAGTGATAATACTTTCATTGTTAACAATATTCCCAACAATAGTAATTTTAGTTATTAAAGAGAATAATCATCAGCTGTTGTCAACAATGAAACTGATCCGACACTAGTGTCATCTAGTTTCAAGGACGACCCTACAGCTAATCAGCCTTCTTGAAAATTGTGGACTAGTGGAGGTGCCGTATCCATCAAGTACGGTGAGTAAGAGATCGAGACAGCTGTTGTTACGGACTTTCGGTCAGTGTTTAGAGCCCGCAGGCGTGAACGTTCACAACTGTAGTTTTCAAAATATAAATTTGATATGTGTTACTTTTCAGTTTTCATCATTAAAGAGATGAACTAGGTTCATGTCAATCAATACAGGATTTTAATAGAATTTACGTAGGTTTACTGAACTCGACGCGTGATTGACTACGCGAAAGATTGAGTTCGCTTCAAACGTTGTCCGCACTTGAACAACATAGCCCTACGAATGTTTGATGACCTCCAAATATCGACGGGAAATATTACTAGGATTTTAAATTCAAATCTCGCTCGTCAGTCGTCGGTTGTCTATCAAGACGTAATAAATAGTTTTGTTTTTGTCGGTCGATGCGTCATGTCTGTTGCTGTCTGCTCGGTCTGCTGCTGGAATGCGTCGAGGGAGTCGATTCAGCGAAATATCAATATTGTGGGATAACTTTTGAAAGGTCTGGTGGTATATCAAAATTCCAATACGGGGAAAACAGATATTTTCAATACCTTCAAGATAGTGTGAGTAAAAACTATATAACTTATATGTTGGTGTCAATATTTAAAACATGGATAAAAACAACTTTAGAATGCCTCACTTTCAACCCTTGGTTGCTCAACCATAAACGGAATTATTAGTGTGAAATAATTATGAATGAAGCGGTAACTAGTTCAACCCTTGATCATTTTGGGATTGAAGGCCTCGTGTTGAGACGAGTTTCAATTCGAGGTATGTGTGTGTAATTGATGGAGCGAGAGGTACAGAGGCTGGCATTGGGGAGGAAGTGATCTAGATGGGTCGCTGGCCTGTCCTCGATCTCTCCCCCTCGCAACTTCGCTGACAACGGAAACGGAACTTGGGTTTCCGGCAGCGCTGGACTCATTGTATAGTTCGTTCATGGGTGGGACTCATGGCTATAAACCAGGTTATCGGCCAAATAAGTACACAGTTTTAGAGCACATTTGATTACAGGTAAAGGAGATTTTTGCGTGCTTTTGGTTGGAACACTCATACCAAATAAATAACACGACTTACTCGCGAGTGGGCGTGTTTTCAATGAAATGTCGCATAGGACATGGTGAATAAAGTGTCCCCGTTATTTGCAACAATTTGTCTGTCGAGGTATGCTTTAGTCACGACTTTGGTCATTGATTATTAATAAAAGCTCCAATGAGAGAGGAATAGAAGGCCGAATAGTTCGTACACCATGAGTCACTATCAGTCGATGATCTAACGGTAATAGGACGAGGTGTCGACGTCTATTTGATGAGCGATAAGCCTCGCAGAAAAGTGTCTGCGGCTTAAAATGGAGCATATTTCAATTAATTCAATCAATCTTGTTTTCGCTCTGCTATATTTCTATGTTTTTATTGCGTTCGCAACATACAGGCATAAATAAAAATGTTTGTGCTTCGAGATGGTATTTTTGTTGTGTGGTTATTAATAATAGGTGTGTAGACTAAATGTACACCCACAGTCACATAACATGTTTTTTACCGAAATTTGATTTTCAACTTTTAAAAAATCTACGCATATTTTAACGCCAATTTTTCTATAGTGGTCTACGTGAAATGCGTAAGTAAATGTCTGCTGGTTTTGGTGCATGTCAATACAGTTTCTTCGGGATGCAATTCAATGTACCTCGATTGATCACTTTATTGTCACCGTGAATGTACATAACCGATCAAAATGAAACGTTCAATCTCAATTTCAGAAAGAAATTCAATTTTCTAAATAAAACTAGACTAATTCGCATGATATAAACCAGGCCTACACTTTGAGTGATAACATTAAACCTACATTGATTTTGTTAACAACTCGAAAGATAGCAAATAACGCGTAATATGTTCCTCCACAATCCTTATATTTGACAATAATCATGTCCCAATAGAAAGTAACAGCGGTATTTTGGTATATGCATGTTGGTCGAATGATAGCAAATAACGTGTTTGGTTCGCCACATTCCTTATATTCGACAATCATATGTCCCAACTCCCAAGAGAAGGGTAACAGCGGTATTTAGGTATGCATGTTGGTTTTGGATTTGGCCTCCCCTCCCCTGTCATTTTCTCGCCACCAGTTGCAATAATTAGCGGTTACGCCATACGCGCCATGGTCATCGTGTTTGCTCATGCATGTTTGTCTCCTTGACTAGCAAGTTATGTTGATAGCTTTCAACTCAGGGTAGTTTGGTCTGTGATTCATACATGGCACATACTGTTGGATTCTCGATCTCATTTTTAATGCATATGTAGGGTTGAACGACCCACTCTTCAAGGTCGCACTAACGACTAAACGAAGCAAACGCAGCATATACATTGTAAGATGAGCGACGTATTTATATGAAGTGATCTATAATCGAAAACTCCGCACACCGTGTATAAAATATTCTTGACTTGGCAACTAACAGTAACGTGTCCAGAAAGCTGAAATTCACTGCTTTCTCGGCAACATGGTTCTGCTATTTATTTGGTCTAATTGATAAAAAAACACATTTATTACATTATTTTCTTCAAAACAGCTGGTCCGATTTGAATTTAACATTTGTAATAATGTGTAGGTCCTAGGTAAATCTCTTATCTATTCACATGCAGTGAAAATTTGTATTTTTTTGGAGAGATTTTATTTTTCAAATTTTCCCGTCCAACCTAATCTTATGTGGTTTTTAGAACTGCCGTGATGATGTTTCTAAGAATGGTCCAACCGATGTGACCCCAAAACTAGACAGTTCGTAGTTGGATACGTCCGCGTGTCCTGAAAAAGTGTCGTGTTGTTTGTTCAGTCAAACTGTGCGACCTGTGCAATGCTTACAAAAAAAAGGAAAAGAAAAAACTCTGTAAGAGTAGGATGGAAGACTTCGCTATCAGTCATCCAATTCGGTGTTTTTGTACAGTTGTATACACATAAAATGGTTCAATTTGAAATTTAAATTTAAATAAAATCTACGCACACGTAATTTTTATTTTTTCCGCAGACTATGCATATTATCCACGTTGCTTTCTAGTTTTAGTTTCTATAGTATCAGTAAACTTTCTTCAGAATTCATTTTAAATTTCTAATGTAGCTTGATCGACCTCTTTATAGTGATCACAACCTAACAGTGTGGGACGAAAATGGTTGTAAACTATACGTTCCAGAAATCACGAATAACGTCAATCAAGATGGTTGACCATGGCAGGAATCGAACACCGGTCTCCTGAATGACGACGCATTAGCGACTGATGTGCCCGTCTTAGATAAATCCTAGTATCTCTTCCTAAATCGTTGTGTTATCTTTAGTAGGCCTATCTACCCCATGGAGTTCACTTCAGTGTTTGAAGTTTAAATAATTATTTATATCTGAGAATAAATAAAGTCATGGGATGGAATTTAGTCAGTAACCAAAAAGTCGTTATCATTGTTGAATCAACTAATTTTCAACATAACAAACATATTTCAGTCTAGAGGCAGTTAGATCAGATGTACTTTCTTGAAATCATACAAAAAAATTTAATGTAACTAGGCTATATGAAAATAGCCACCCCACGTGGCTCATTCAGCTATGGCACTGCTTTAGAAACTGAAGTCATGTCGGGCGTGGGTTTGAGTCCCGCGGTTGCATGAGTTCTTGTAAACATACATCTATCATCCGCTCATTCGTATCCCCAAATAACCTAGCTGTTCGTGGGGATGTTAAGGAAACCATAATAACAAAAATATGAAATGAAGTTGCTCTCTGTATCTCGGTGAACCAAGGCACAGCTTTAGAAACTGTAGTCAGATCGGGCGTGAGTTCGAGTCCCGGATAAGGCATGCGTTTTTGTGAACGTCCTTTCACTTATATATCATCACTTCATACAGTTTCAGTATCACCTGCTCATTCGTATCCCAAAAAATCTCCGTTGGTGGGGTCGTTAATCAAACAATAATCGTATAGCCTTCATGAAAATGAACAACTCAATAATTACTCTCGTGATATAATTCAGTTCAATTTATAATGTCAATAAAAATAAAAGTGTTCTATTGTAACCGTCATCTGTTACCCAAGTTTTGACAGATACTTCGAGCAGTTCGAGGCAGATATGAGAAGATATTGCAGAAAACTATTATTTCATTAGTTTATTATTGTAGAACGAGCACAAACTCTTTGATCAAAGCTACACATACCGTTCCAAGCTTGCAGTGCCAGTGGTTATATTTCCGCATAGCTATGGATACGGTCTAATTCAAATACTTGCTCTATTATTACGGAATAAGCTGTGTTTAATATAATTCAAAATTTCTAATTGACAATATATAAATATATAATAAATTTTGGCGTACTCGTCCTGTTTGTTTTCAGAGGCGATTATTTTCAAGAAGGCTACAAGAGTGGAACTTCTTTGATACCGCATTGACGTGTGATATATTGTGTAGTCAATTTAAAGAAACACTTGCTGTTACATATTTGACTATAGATTAGTTCACCCAAAGTAGAAATTAATTTTGAAATTATTTTTTGTGTTCGCGCTACGCTGGTCAAACAGTACAACTATTGTTTTTTTAGGTTTATAAAAAAAGTCGAATGTTATAGGACACGGGTTCTAGATAGGATACCTTTATAGGATACGGACAATAGGTTTTTTGGGGGTTTCTAATGTTTTTCATCAACGTCTAAAATTTGACTCGAAGTTATTGTTCCCCAATTGGTACTTAGAATGACTTTATATAGGTTCGTTCGGACGGCGCACCGCAAATGAGATCTTATCACTGCAATAGTAATATAATAAGTGTAGACCTCTAGGAAACTATATTAGGCCCAGGGATGCTGAACAATTAAATCATATTATGTGTTGGGGTAAAGGAATCATTGGTTCAGTTCTATATCTTATCTTCTATTCGTTGAAGCCTTTTTCTCTATACCAGATCTTCCGTTCTCTTACTTGTGATGATATTTGTCCTAATTGACTAATATTATAGTGTGATTCAAATCATCAATACAATTCTATCATTTTTAATAATTGTTTTGTTTAATAGTGTTCCATTTTTATTTCATGATTTGAATATTAAATTTCATTAAATGTAAAAAAATGAATCAATAATGAATTTAAGTGAAGTTTAGTAATTTTATTCAGCCACAATTAGTTATCGAGTCCTTTTTGCAGGACTGATCACTATTCACTGAGTTGTAAGTTATCTACCCTGTTAGGCCTATATCCTAGTTGCATTATTTGGATTTGCTGAATTTCCTGTTATTTCAATATTTCGCCAGTATTAGCTCTTGAAATTATTGGTTGCATTTTTTTTCTGGTCGTGTTGATGAAATATATATTTTTTAAAAGTATGATTACTTTTTTTGTAATAATTTTTGTTATCTTTTTGTAAAAAATGCCCTATATAAAAGGGTATATAATACCGGCAAGTTTCATCACAGCCCTGTATCGACCTCAGTTCAAATCTACAATAAATGGGTTTAAACGATAATTCAGTAATTGTTTTCCATAGAGGCAATTGAGGATTGAGGGCAAAGTATTACATGGTTTTTATATCGGGGCAAACATTACGGCCGCCTTGTCGTCAGGTAATAGTATAATCGTAATATTATAGTTGGACAGTAATTGTCAAGTCTTCTGTCAGAATGCTGTCGATAACATGAAGTCAGAAGGGAAACATGATCTGCTAGCGCGGGGTGTGAGATATATATATATATATATATATATATTTATCGCAGACGAAACTCTTGGTTTTAAAAATATTTAAATTGTGCATGGGAAGTCGGCCGAACTTCAAATGTAATGTCATGTTCAAGAAAATGTTTTTTTTTTAGATGAGAATCGGGGAAGTGGGATTTGGTGCGCTATTAATACAACAGCAATATATAATACAGTTTACTAATTTTCAATACAATGTTATTAATGTTATTGTACTAATGGTCTGAAGTACCGTACTTATGTTATGAATGTCTTGTATACATCGCTTCATTTGTTTTGAAGAAATAGATTGAACTATTCCAGTTCTGACTTCTAGCTAACCGAGTTGGCTTGTTAACTCATCATTGACTCGAATGGAATGAGCACCTCCACTCACTCGAACAATTGCCATAGTTCTACGGTCATTTACAAATATTCGGCACGATTTTTATTCTATTTTTGAAAAAGTTTCAAAGTCCTTCCAAGATAAACCACACGAAAAAACTACAAAAAAACATATTTATAAAAAATATATATTACAAGATTTCTATTATATTTTCAAGCAATTCAATCAAGCAGCAAGCAATTACCCTAAAATGGGGTTTACATTTCATGCCATTATTTTGAGATTTTAGCATTTTATTGTACTATTTTTGTACTCACGATAAAAACAATATACATCGAACCTAGCACATCTGATTTATTGGACAAAATAATGCAGGCCGTATTTAGTTAATTAGCATACGTATTAAATTATGCAAACACATAATGCTTGTGTGTTGTTGTTTTTGTGAATATTTGTTCGCTACACACTCTTTGAAAATACCAGTTAAATGCGTATTTTGATTGTTCGTTTTAAGAAGTTGACAAAATAAACTTGACCCTCTTTGATCTGTACGGCAGCCGTCCCCGTGGCTTAGTCAACTATCGCACTGTGTTAAAAACTTAAGTCACCGTTGGGCGTGAGTTCGAGTCCCACATAAGGTGTGGATTTTTGTAAACGTCCTTTCACCCATCATCACTTCATCGTTTCATTATCACCCGCTCATTTATACCCTCGGATAACCTAGCTGTTGGTGGGATTGTTAAACAACATTGAAATGATAATGAAATTTAATCCATGCTCTACTATCGTATTGAAATATGGGGCCTACCAACAAAGTTGAATTTACATTGCTCGTCAAGGTTACGATCCTCTAATATTGTTTTGTTTGTTACGATTTGTAACAGCATGACGCATAATCAATATACCATTATTGCTATCTATAACCCAATTGAAAATCTGCATCGTATACGACCCTACACTTTGCACCTATCTCAGGAAACACCGGTCTGTACTTTTCCCAATTTCGTAATTTCGAAATGAGAGCAGTAACGAAAACAAATTGACGGCACTAAGTGCCTGATATTTCTGAGTAGGGCATACGGGTTTATATTTGAAAAAATGTAATTCGTTGAAAACAAATCAAAATGTTTGTGTTGTTGTTTGTTTGTCTAATCAAAATATTACTCTGTTTATTCACACGCATGTAAAGCCCTATGTTCGAAAATAAATATAAATAAAGTATAACATTTAGTATTCAAATGGTATCTCGAGCGTACAGGGGTTTTTCATGGTTTCCCTCTGTAGTCTAGGCTAATGCCAGGATGGTTCACACAATATAGGCCAAGACCGCTTCCTTCCCTTTATCCTTCATTACCCAAGAAACCTTCATCTCATCATCCCATCATTTCATAAATCATCTATCCGACGCCTATAGATCTACGCTATCGTTACAGTGCGTCGTTAAACCCAATATATGTATAAAAAAAAGTTGTTCAATACCAATAACTATTTGTTGTGTGACAAGAGTTTTACGTTCTACCTTAAGTTTCTTATTGATGCACACAATTAAATAACTATCGTGTCTTTATTTAAATTAGGCAGTGTTTCAATTACATTTTAAATTATGTTTCAATAGTGCATGCCAGGTTTAAACTTTGGAGAATTCTTTAATGAACCACGCTACGATCGTGTCTTATTATTAATATAAGACTTATGCCTAATGGTAACAATCAATCTAATTCGTTGTAATACAAGATAATTATGTTTAATCAAGTTTTCAATGTTAATTTATGTGCGGACTTGGAACCGATGAAATATTACAGTCGTCTGAATTTGGTATTTTTTTTATCAATATCCAAACTTGAATATTAATTAATTTCATTATACTCACGGCCAAGAATTTGGTATATTTGTATTATTGAATGAAAGTTTTTAGGAGCCTACGTAGACATCGATCGTAGATTCAAAACACTCAAAAATATATTTGAAAAAGAATCCATCTGAAATGATTCGCAATAAACACAGGTCTATATATTTCTTGATGTTATTTTGTGTAGTGCGCGGAATCTTTGATTGGCTTGCCATACAGCCGGAACTATGACAATTACTATCCATCTCTAAAGTTATAGAGTTAGATAATTTACACTCGAATTTCAATCATCAAAATTATCTACGAAAACCAATGAAAATATTAAAACGCTGTGTATATTTTCTCTCTCAAAGATCTTTGAACATCATGCATTTTGAACCGATTAGACGTTTCTAAGTTTAACTCGAAATCATCTTCCGTTTTTCGAATGTTCAACCACATTTTATTTCTGGTTTACATTACGTAATAAAAATGATGTTCACTCTATCTCTGAGATGGTAAGATTGTAGCATATTAACATGAAATATGTAACATGAAATGAGTTCTGGTTTCAACATTTCGGCATTTAACAACTTATATTAATTATACCCGAATAATTCGGGAGTTAGTATTGCCATTTCATACTCTATTCCAACGTCTTCGTATAGAACAAGGTGGCAAGGTATATGTTTATGGCAGCGCCATGTTTTGTGTAGACTATGGTGGAAGTGCCGGTCACACAATCCCTTGATAGAATAGCGCAAGCTCAAATCTAGACCATTCCTAATTTTTGTGGTGAAGCAGCAAAGTTGAGAGAGTCGTAAAGTTTAGGAGATTTTCTAATACACTACAGATGGAAATCTCAATATTTCCGGATCTTGGGGCATTTTTTGTATGCTCTCTACAGGTTGCATGTCAAAACCGATTAAAATGAAACTTTTTCAAAACTTCTTCCAGATTGATTCTTCCAGATAGTTTTTTGTAAGGATCGCTGAGATAGATTTCAAGAAAGAATTGAAACTACGAAATTTCGAATACTTATAAGAGTTACAATTATAAAAAGGCGAGAAAAAGTGAAAATCAATTATTTTCCGATTTTTTTTTATATGACTATTTGAAATGATGTACGACAACTGTGGTGGACATGTTTGACACGTTTGATGAAAATCGAGTATGTAAAAGAGTTGTATGTAGGCCCCTATATTGACATTTTCAAATAGGCCTCAATATCTCGTTCGTCCTGCAACGCACACGCCGTTCTCCTAGTTTCACTATATTTTGTCAATTTTGTGTAAAATAACAGTTGAATGATCTCCTTGTCACGTGGTAGCTAATCGAATCATCACGTAGGCTATCTGCACAAAATACACAGCTCTATTTGGCTGCACAGATGTATATGGCTCCACGAGATATGGCCCCACCACCAATATACTTTCACTGCAAAGATAGTTGTTTCGTTCAACAGTACCCTATATTAAGTTATTCCACACTTTCTTACCATTAACAGTTTTCAATTAGACTAAAATATATTATCATAATCGCAAAATTAGGTCAGTTGGGCGCGGGTTCAATTCCCGTTGAAGGCATGGGTTTTTGTAAACATCCTTACATTTTTACATCATTACAATTTAATCGCTAATTTCTATTTTCATTACCTATCTGTGAGTATAGGTCCATTAAGCACCATAAAAAAACACGAAATATTTCAAGTAGCGCATGGAATAATTTGATACATTTAATCAACAATTTCAACTTGGAAGTTGAATGTTTTTTGTTGCGTGATCTATGTGATCGTTGTTGAAAATGGGTATTAATAATTCATATATATATACATTTGTGACATGATACAGTTGGCTCAGTAAAGCATAATTTCAAATTAATCCATAAATTACAATAAATATTCGAGAGCCTTGATTAGTTACGCATGGCTGCGCGTAGAAGTGAGCATTATTGTGTGACGTCATTGACGCTTCGCGCTTGTACACATGCAAACTCATTCTCTCAAGCTAACGAATCGAAATTGTCAAAAAATCGGGTAAATATTTGTTTTATGTGCGTATTACGGTTAGCTATTCAGTGTTCTGTTTAACTTCCGCAAACATCTGTTAGTACCAAGTATCAGCAGGAGTCTTTCACACGGCAACACACTTGCACCCCACCGCAAGGCCGGTGACCTGTAAATAAAGCCACGCACAAACCTGAGGGGACTTATTTTCGGCTCAATTGTATGCTTAACGACCCCACCAACAGCTAATTTATTAGGGGTACGACCGTACGAATGAGTGGTTGATAGATTAATTATCATTTGAAAAACTCGTGTCTCATGCGGTACTCGAACCCACGCCTGACTTGACATTAGTTTCTAAAGCAGTGCCTCATAATTGACTGATGACCAAGGGGTCTGGTTTATTTCAATTCTACCGGAATACTACTATAACTACATCGACCGATACGCTCAGTGAAGCCTCCCTTCTCTCGACGGTAGTTTATTTCTCAGCGTTCAATCATATTGTTACATGATATTACGTAATAACTACACAAATTGTGCAAATTATTTCATTCTAAATTTAAAAATATAGCACGAAGATTGTGTCTATCTAGAAGTATTTCAGAGCACTCACATCTGCAGTAAAACTATATTTAATTATCTTCTGGTCGGTGCAGGGTGCAGTGTGAAAAACGAAAATAATCTGTCCCATGGCTTACCATTCGTTAACATCTTCAGCACCGTTAACACTGTTATAGCTTGCACCATACTTGGAAGGTAATTATTGCTTCTCATTTTGCTCAATTGTCCACTTGCCACTCTATCAGCATGTTACTGATGCGAGAGCGGTATCGAATAGAGGTATTGCCAGCGTGTTTACACACTGCTGACCAGTACTGGACTGGATGGACCATATACTCACATACAGGTGTCGGTCGAGGGGAAAGTGTATGGCCTTCCTGACCGGATGTCATCCTTTGTATTAGTATTTCCGGGGCAGAGTATAAGGGAAGCTGGCCGTGCACTGCTAGCAGATCGCGGGGTCACCGGACACTAGGCGATAGCACCACTCATCCCCTGCCATTACACTCGAGTGGCTTGACACTTTTCTCTGAGTTTATTTCACTGCTTCTTTTGGAAAGTGGTTATGTTTCGATTTCAATGATTTTTTTTTGTTTTGGGTAATTTATTTGTAAGTGAAATGAATTTTATGATCTATGTGTGTACTATAGCTATGTGGCGATATCTATATCCAAAACAATCGTGAATTGTGATGAATGTTGAAAATTCCTTCGAAAACCTATATAAATTATTTGATTGGCTTGATAATGTATCATCAAATTAGTAATGCAATGCATATCCTTTCCTGCAAACAAGCATGTCCTTCACCTGGCTGATGAATTTCTAACGAAATAAATGTGTAAAGTTTTATAATTGAAGTAAATAAAAATAAATCATATTCTATAAGATCGGAAGAATTTTAACATTAATGTAGGATATTCGTCAAAAATACTCATCCTTGTCATTTAAAGTAGGCCTATGCGTTGTAAATCTTTCACAAATTATTGATCGATCATTTTCCGAGTTGAAAAGCTCAAGACTTTTCTTCTCCAAAGCGTGCAAGCTCTTTTACCTTTACTTCTCACCTACGTATAGTTTTTAAAATATGGAATTGATTTTTGTTTCATTTTAGAATAGAATATAGAATAGAAAAGAAAGTATTTATCACGCATAAAATCAAAAAGGGCTAGGTTCAGTCAGCTGACCATTCTTCAACCGTTAATAAAGAAAAAATCTCATATAACGCCGATACATAGAATTTTGATGAAGATAGTATTTAGAATTGAGCTCGCCATGTAATTGCCACGCGAACTATAAGAGTTCATCAGTTCTCGAATAGCTGCTCGCTCGCACAATTCTATAAGAGGCAAGAATGTAAGCTTTCACGCCGTTAATTCTCACCGTAGTTTTTGAAATATCAACATTATTTTGTTATTAAAATTGTTATTAATCTACCAACATGGCAATGCTGAGCATGAGGTAACAGCATTTACCAACTATCTCACCTTTTGCGAGGAAGTTTAAATCTCATTTCTCTTATAAACGTTATTAATGAATGGGGAATATTTTTTTGAAACGTTTGTTTTCACCATAAAACTTAAATGTTTTGTGCCGTATGTTTTGTGCCAGTTGAGAGTTGTTTTGGAATCTGCCTTTTGGAAACTGAAAGACTTTTATCTGCGGCGAAAAATTATAGTTACAGACAGCGCAGTCCTGCATGGTGTTGAAGTTAATTGGTTTTGAATAATTAAAATGGGGTGGTAGGATCGCCCTTGTGGTGCCCTGTCCAAACGATCCTACCTTTCATTCATACAGCCTTAATTGGGGAACAATTTGTAATTTTGGATCAAGTTTCGATGTTATTGAAAAAAAAAGTTGAGAGTTGTCCGGATGAAAGGTTATTTTATTAGGTGCTTTTGGATACTGGGAAGGAATCGGTCGTGACCTCTTGTTAAGGGACCATCCTTATTGAACTGAGTGACAGAGAAATAACACGAAAAACCCTCGTCAGGACGGTCGACCATATTAGTACTCGAAAATTGGAGTATTAAAATGTCGTCGTTTTGAGGTTATTTACTTTACTACGTGTTTGATGCTTATAACACCGTTTCGATTGTTATTTACAGTATGAATATGTTATATATATTGACAATAATAGCCCTCCGGTGTAATTTTACACGGTCCTACACTTTTCCCAACTATATTTTCACTATTCAAAAAAAGATTTCAAAATTTCAGAAAAACATAAATTCAACTAAATAAACATAAATGAGTCGTGTTGAAGTTTGCATCCCCATTAGAAAATATACAATAGAGATCATGATTAACGATGTACATGCTGATAAGTGTGATCTACTGGCGTCGGTGTGTGAAGAATGAGATGATGTGGGAAAGGTTATTTTATCAGGTGTTTTGGATAGTGTCAAGGAAAAGGTCGTGGCCTTTTACTTCGAAGCCTTTTAATCGAACCCCAGTCTCCTGAATGGTTCGGCGTGCTTACGTACCCGCCTCAGTGCCGATACTTTGTATTTACGTATTTTATGTAATGAACTTCTTCGAGTTTTTCAATTATTATTTATATTGGGTATAACGACGCACTGTAATTATATAATCAAGATCTATTGGCGTCGGATATGAATGATTAATGAGATGATGAGAGATATTAGATGAAGGTTTGTTAGGTTTAATGGGAGCGATGGTGGGAAGGTAGCGGTCGTGCCATATATTGTATAGGAACCGGCATTAGCTTAGACTACAGACTACAGAGTGAAACCACGAAAAGCCCATGTAAAGATGAACGGTGGAGGGGATCGAACCAGGTCGATATGCCCCTTACCTTCCGGATCACATGAAGCGATCGTGTTGGCAACTGAACTGCAAGTGCCGGTAAAAAAAGAAAAACAAATAATTTGAACCCAGCAATGATACACATTCCACAATATGTTTAGATAAATATTGGACGAGCCATTTTAAAGAAAACAAATTGAAAAATATCATTTCAGATTACATTTCTCCGTATGACCTAGCTGTTGGTGGGGTCGTTAAGCATACGATTAGATTTGTACTATATAATGATGCTAATAATATGTGAAGAAATTAAGTTGCTTAGATAGAGTTCGCAGAGATCACATGCATACGTTACTTTCATTTGATACTCTCATTCGTCGTATAACGCATAATTTTCTTTTTAATCAGTTTTCGTAATATCATTATCAATTATTCATTCGTTCTCAAAGTATGACTTCTTTCATCTGCATCAATGAACATTTTCAAATTGTTACTCGCTCACTCAACAACGAGACAAATGGCGTCATCATCTAGTTATGGGAAACATTCGATCGGAACCTTCGTTTCTTGTTGATACTAGCTAGTAGTCCCCATATTATAGAATTTGCTTTACGTGCATTGCATATAATTATAGCGAATGATTGAAATTGAAATACAATAAAATGATATTATTCAATCGGTTGCCTTTGCGTCGTATCTTCACTTGTGTTGTGTACTAATAAACTAGATTGACGTCTATCAAACTATGCGTGGCATGAAGGTCTTTCTGGCTGCGGACAAACGAAGATAGTATCTCTCGTTCAAACACAGTGCAGCTAGTACTCAAGCATGAAGGCCATTTAGCCAAATGCAAATAAGGTGACAACAATACGCTCAACTAGTTCATCCAAGAACACCCTCATAATAGCAATGTTGATAACGTAACTTTTTTTAGAATACAAAATATAGCTAGACTATTAAGCATTGATGTAGGCATTCGCATTGAAGGTTTTCGTTGTCAACACATTAGGAAAATTCTAGAACGTGGGTTACATCGAGATGAAGGCATAGTCTAAATATGTTCTTGGATAGAAGGTCTGCCCATACGCATGTTACAGCGTTGAGCAGTGGTTGCGTGACGTAATCCAGTACACTGGCTCCACGGCAGGCTGAATACTATATGGGATAGCCGACGTGGTTTTAACATAGATGGTAAAATTCATTGAATCAGGAACCTGAATGTATGTAACCACACAAGGTTCCAACATCATAGAATAAAGGTCTTTATTATTATAATTTTTAATTTGATAATAAAAACCTTATTCGAAAGCGATTTTTTTTTTGCCGTTTGAGATACTTCTCAACTGTTGACGCCAGACGAGTGACGACCGACATGGACATGGACATGGAACATGCATAGCTGACGTGGTTTTGAATAAAGTTTCAGGTTGGTAATTTTTTGGGGACAATTCATAGAGTGACGAAGATAATAATGAAAGTGTTATAGGCATATACCTTACAAAATGAGTTTCATCAGCCAAGCACTGACGATGGTTGTGATGATAATCAAAGAAAATCATGTTTTACCGTGTTTCTTTGATTATAAACTTGATGATTTTACTTGGATCATGTAACATGATCCAAGTGGAAGTATCAAGTTCTTGTCATTTGCAAAAGCCGGAGACTTTTGCCAAAGATGAGTCAATTTGTGTAAACAAGACGGCCACGGCCGTATTAATATCAAATACGCAAGTATTTGCTCTGACTATTTGGAATATATATATATATATATATATATATATATATATATATATATATATGTGTGTGTTGACGGAGATTCTCGTGGCCAATGGTCCATGGTAAGATAATTTCTACGGTTGTGCCACGTCTTGTAGATGACGGATATCGACGTTTCGAAGGAATTTCATCCTTCATCTTCAGGTGCCTTGTCGGGACGAACATCAGCAATCGAATGTTCGTCAGCAATCGATTGCTGATGTTCGACCCGACAAGACAGCTGAAGATGAAGGATGCAATTCTTTCGAAACGTCGATCTCCGTCATCTACAAGACGTGGCACAACCGTAGAAATTATCTTACCATATACACATATATATATATATATATATATATATATATACGTAGTGTTTGCTGGAGGCTTATTTCTTGGGCATGTTCTTGATAATTCATATTGATTTAGGAATGAAACCATGCAAGTAGGCCTAATGTGGTGAGTAAAATATAAACATTTTTACTTGCCATATATTTATATTTTTATATCTATTTAACATTTTTTCATATGATATATATTTTTATCAAATATTTATATATTATTCACCACATTACTTAATATATTCCTAAATAATTATGCATTATATATATATATATATATATATATATATATATATATATATATATATGTATTGACTCAATATACTTGAGTAATTATATTAGATAGCTATTAATGTTAAATATTACATTTTATTACTATTCGTTATCTATATATTTCTTTGGCTCGAATTTTGTATTACAATGTATAATATTAGCCCTGATGTGTATACAGTAGGCTTATAATGTGTTTACACCTATGTATACTTTCATGAAGATGCACAATACGTAAAAGAATGAAAATTAATTTTCAAGATTCAGGAAATGTATATAGGCTGATCTAGTTTTCTTAGATCACTCACTATTGCTCAAGCATCTTTGCAAGATTAAAAATAATTTTTGTCCGGCTTTGTCAAAACACCTTGGCGGGCGCACGAGCAATCTGCGCCCGCCAACTGGATTCCCAAATTCATTCTTAATATTTTGTTTCCATATTTCAATTCAATTTTCACTCTCCAGCAGCTGAGAGAGAGAGAGAGCAGAGCAAGACGGGAGTAATTGTTGAAGTAATCACTATACAATCATTATTATATCACTGCATGGTGTATAAACCTTGAACAATCAAATACACTACATAAATTGTATTCATATTTCATTGAACCTTCATCCAACAGCAGATTCTGATGTTGTACCGATGTATATATACTATGTGTCCGTCAGTCGTCACATCAGTTAGGGCAGACGTCCCGGTTTTCCCGGGATTGTCCTCGTTTTGAACTTTCTGTCCCGGCAACCCAAGAAATGTTCTCGGGGCCATCAAATGTCCCGGTGTTAGGTTAGGTTAGGTTATATATATATCGTGATGAAATGTGAAAGAACCTTTACAAAAACCCATGCCTTATGCGGGGTTCGAACCCACGCCCAACTATGACTTCAGTATCTGAAGCGTGCCTCAGTTGACTGAGCTAACGAGGGCGGCCATTTTGGACGTATTTTGATACGAGCGGGTCGCAAGCCACCCTACGGATGCGTTCGTGAGGGTTCGGTTCCTTGTTTGTTCAGATAGCTATGGCCTGTTCACACGACACACTGCAAAGCCAATCTTCGGGTGCTAGGCACTCGACTGCTTCGTGTGAAAGGCTCAAGGTCAAGACTGGAAGACTAGATTTCGGATAGAGGGGTTCTATATTTCATCACTGCAATGTTCAATCTTCCAAGATTTTCCACTTGGAGAACAGTATATTCGATTCGGAAGCACTGAATACTGATAGAAAAAAGGAGGCCGGAGGGAAACCGAGATCTAACCTGTAAAGTAGTACTCTCATACGAAGACTTCCATTCGTTTGACTTATATATTTTATTTAAAATGGGTCCACGCAAAAATCCACTTCTACCTAGACCAGAGGGAGATGACCTTCATCAATTTGTATAGGGATCGCCTTTTTTTATGGCAAACCGGGTCAATGCAATACCGCATTGTGAAGAAAAGTATTGTCTTCGACCAGCTTGTCGGACTCCTTGACAACTAAGCAATTTTTCAATTTAATTATACCTTGATTTAATATTTGAAAAATACCTTGTATTTAATAATGCCTAATAATTTAAAAATACATTGAAAAATTACAATAAGATAGTCTCTTGTCTCTATGCGGGCCGGTTAACATATAATATTTACAATAAATTATGGTAATCAAAATAAGTAGAACCACAAAAAGGCGTTAATCTTTTACCCAGACAGACATTTTCTTTCTTTTCTTCTTCTTCCTTTCATTTAAAATACAACTATAGCTGCTGCAGCCATCACCTCGTCGCTATCGCTCATTTTGTATTAAATTAAAATTAGTGAGAGAATGTAATCTACACTTTTACTGACAGTTCCAACTTGGTTTAACCCGCGATAATGCTGTTTATCTATTGGTCCACTTATGCTTGCTTAAGCTGGATTTCTATTATTGCATTAGGCCTACTTTTGTTTTTAATAAAAATATATCAAATTTCAACCCATACAGAGTTGAAAGTTTCAGGAATAGGGGTCCAGGGTCATGTCAAAGTTATAAATATCAAGTTACTATTTATAGACTAATATTATAAAATCAATAGAATCTGATGACTGAGATCATGTCGGAGTTTAGTTTAAATCCAACCACAGCCTTCTGTATTAAATAAGACGTCTCTTTTATCCGAAGAGAATGATCTGAATAGAAAAGGCTGTGACTTCCAGATTTTCATCATGTCGTTGTCGACACCAAACGTGAGTGATTCATGTATAATTATTCAATTCGTCTAATTAAATGAAGATATGAAAACAGTTAATGAGCATTCTTTTTTGTTTGTAAAATTCACTCTTGTTTGTTCTACAAGTTTTCAAATTTCACGTAATAGGCCTACCGTATTAATGGGGTAGAAAGCGGAACAAAAGGCTTTTTGCACGTGGTGCTTTAGGCCTATGTCCTTATCAGCCTGATCAGCAGGGATCTAGGGGGAAGAGTAGATGTTAATGTTGCTTAACGACCCTACCAACAGCTAGGTTATACGGGGACAAGGGTGGAGTATTGTGTCAATAAACTGCAGATGTTTATTAGCGTGATAGGCTTATATCCCTGGATTTATAATTATGTTCTACAAGGAAAGGTAAAGTTCATCGCTAACAGAATAGGCGTAGGCTAGCCTTGTTTCACTCACTTAGGCTAGTGTTGGATCACCCCAAAAATATTGTTCTTAGGCCTACTTCTGTTCGGTAGCTGTTAAAACTTACCCTGTGACAGTGTATTCAAGGGTAATCTGAAAAGTGCATGTGCATTTATTTCCCTGGAATGTGTGCACTAGTGCATATGTTATTCTTGCCATATGTGCATCCGGCCACTCACTCGCATCATTACCTATCTTCATCGTGGGGGAGATATTATGGCCCTTCCCCAGACGTTTTATGTTTCACACCATATTAACATCAACTGACTTGAGTAGGTATCCCACTTGAATAATTGTAATAATGGCAGCCTAATCTTGCTGGATGAGCGTAGACATTGACTTTATAATACAAACTCAATGGTGTAGACCTTCATGGTGCCTCTAGCACAATGTTTGTGCGCTTCATTTTCTGACTTCAACTTATGCACCTTAGAACTGTATTCGATAATTTTGTGTTACTCGGTACCATTGAATTTGTAGGTTTAAAGAAGCGACATGATATAGGGGAGCTCTATATTTTGACAGTTCCGAGGTTCGACCATAATCGCCCGGAAATTATAAGTAGCGCTAGTGTTGATACTCGTGTCCAAGGACCAGCTCAGTGGCGCGCACATAGCGTAGCGGGTTTCTAGTGCAACTACTCACTCTCAACCGACAGCGGACCACAACACATCGCTGCTGAGAGCGATGGTCAAGGCCGTGGCCTGTGCGATGAAAATGAAATGCTATTGAAACTTGATATTAGGTAGTCTCTCGTTCTAGCATGCACTGACCCAATTATTATTTAACTTGAAAATGAGTAATGCAATCTACTCGAACCTAACCTAACCTAACTACTACAAAATCAATGTCGGTACCAATGGTTGGGGTGTGGTCAAGGTTGATGCCCTCACCTCCAAAGATGCTGATACTGTGATCAAAGTCCGTGTAATTTCATATTTTTCAGGAGTGTATTCAATTTTAGGACAATAATTTTATGCGTCAGGTGCCTTTTTTCGATAGATTTGATGTTTATCTCTTACCATTATTAGGGAAAAATTTGCAAAATTAGGGATGGTACCGAGTGTGATAAATTAACCGATAAGCAAACCATGGGAAGGTGACATTTTATAAAGCAACATTGTTTTTTTTCCTACACACTGAGCCAAACTGGCCCAGGCGAAAGAATAAAAGCGGCCCACGGGTGGTGTGGGTTGAGGGGGGATCAAATTCTAGTAGGCCTATGGGGAAAACATGGATGATTTTCAAGGTGGTATAAGCATAGAGAATTAACCAGAGAGACGCATCTTAGGTAGCGAGCTACCGAGTACCGTACGAACCGGCCTCGGTGGCTCACGGCAGCCATATTCGACTTTTGGATAACAATATAGGCGTAGTAGCGGCATAACCAAGTTTGAATGTGTTGATAACCACTCTCAGGCCCCAAAAATTTATGAAATGAATACATTTCCTCAAAACGTGGATAGTTCCTTTCTTATATAGGCCTAATATCAATGTAATATCATTTTTCATTTTTCATATCACTTGTAGCGTTTATGATAGATTATTAGCCAATTATGCTGGGGAATGATATAGATTTTTACGGAGGTGATTTTCATCTGAATCATCTCACATGCACACGTCTTATTATTTATAAACGCGAAATTCACGATTGTCAACTTCATAAAGCTGCCTGGACGTGGGCAGTGTTGTGGCCACTGATAATAAAGACGGTGTACAGTGATTTGAATTCGCCCTGAATTCATGACTAAAAACGTACGGTATGTTTCACGAATGAATCTACTCCCATGCACTGTCGATACAGATTTATTTCCTATTGTTGCAGGTTTTCCAGGCTCATGACGTGATGGAGTCGGCTACGCTCACGTTGCTGCAACCAAGGCTGTGGCGTTTGACTGCTGAACTTACCGGCTTCTGGTTGGCTCACAGCATACACCAATTCCTGCCAGTTTTGAGTATTGCTCTACTTCTTCCCCGTAGACCCCCTACTGCCACCTCTCTCTTGACTCCATTGTTTTCTGATTGGTATTTCTGTCACATGGCCGCACCCCTCTCCACCCTGTATTTCTGCCACACTCCTTACAAAGTTGATATTTCTTGAGGGTATAAGGAACGTTATTGAAAAGTAAAGTTGTATATTAATTAAAGAGTAAGATCTACACGATCAAATATTCCAGTTAGGATGCAGATCTTCACTACGTGTCCTTTGATACTTGAGAAATTCAGGAAGATCTTTAGGCCTAGTTAGCTTGATTGCATTGAACTAAAGATCCGTCATAAGAATGGTTAGTAAGTTAACGGAACAACGTAGCTTGGAAAGCGTTAGCCCACACTAATCATAATGATTGCCAAAAGTCCGACCGCCAAGAGGCCCGTTTAATGTAAAGACAATAAAGAATGCCAATAATGTCACAAGACAATAAAGAATGTCAATAATGTAAAGATAATGAAGAATGTCAATAATGTAAAGAATGTCAACAATGTCAAGATAATGAATGTTTTTATTAATAACAACAAATCCAACAATATACAGAATAAAATTGAATATTGACAAGTTATCAATAAATATTATCAATACATATTACAATGTTATAAAATATCACAAAGCCATAATAATTATTCATATTAATTAATAACTATCAATGTACCCATACATGTGGCAGAAATAGCCCCCCCCCCCCCTAAATGGGGGGGGGGGGGGGGAGGGCGGCGTGTGGGAAACGAATGTGTTGTGGGTGTCGCGCCTCAGACCCGCGTCCAACAAACGTGCTAGGGCGAGCTGAGACATCGCCCACAAACCATCTTAGTTTTCCTCCGACTCGCCCTTAGCAGTTTAATGACATGCCTGGGTCGACACACACACCAGTGGTTATATTAGTTAAAATTTAGAACTACGCATATTAAATCAATTTTATGAAGAGGTAGTCTCCGTGCGGATACTGGGAGGGTAGGGGGGGGGAGGGGGAGAGGAGGCGCATCACTGCCCCGGAGTTTTTTTTTTTTGAAAAACTTCACTTTTTCAAGTATGTTGTTACTATGGGAATATGTAGGCCTAAGGCTATAGTGCATTATTTGCGCCAAGTATACGCGTATTTATCAATGGGGGAAGAATATTTAGGGAAGTATCATTCGAATTATTGAGCATGGACATGAAATAATGTGGTTTGAAGAATATCGATTTACTCATGTTAAATTCTTCTTTCACAACGTTCATTATTTAACAATATTCGGTATTTCACAACTGCGCGAATTGAAATTAAGAGCTGCTTTTTTGAAGTTTAGAACTGCGCATATTAGGGTCAACTGCGCACTAATATAACCCCTGACACACACAGTCACACATCAATGATGATGAGGCAACTTTATTGTTTGAGTTAAGAATTGAATCACAATACGGTAGTTGAGTTTTACGTATTAGTTCTAGCTGAGTATTGATCAGATGCACACATGACTTGAACAAAAGCCTAAATACCTACACACGACACGTGTCACAGAACTCTCGGAGAACTGTGACACTGTCTGCGAACACAGTTCTGCTTTCACCCAAGTCAAATACACATTGCGTCAATACTCAATACTCTACTAGAACTAATGAGTAAAACTCAACTAATATGATTCAATTCTCAACTCAAACAACAAAGTGTTCTCAAAATTTACTAAATTACATTGAAATCACCTAAAGTGAATCAATTTCTCAATCAGGCTCAAAAGGCTAAGTCAGGCTTAATCAGGCTAAAGTTTTTCATTATTTATTACATTATATCTAAATAATCTATTGTGGATCAATTGAAATAATGCTATCAGCTCAAAAGTTACCATAAAAGCTTACACCCGTTTTTAATCGTTATATATTATGAATAAATGAAGTGATGTACAGTTTATGGTGTTATTATTTTGCATATTACGTTGTTTTGATGTCATGTGTCTTGCCGCAGGGATGTTGCGGAGGAAGTCCTGCTTCTTGCCGCAGTTATGTTCCGGAGGAAATGTTGATCCTTGCCGCACCAGTGTTCAGGATGCGCGTGGGAGCGCCAGTGCACCTTGGACAAAGACACGAGATCTGCAAGAAACAATTGAAGCCTTATTACTTATTGATTACAAACTTATTTCTTTACAATGAATGTGAATGTTAACTAGGCACACGCAACACGTGCGTTGTAAGATGAGCGAGATATTTACATTATCACGGCCATGCATAACCTGAACTCGTAGGAAGAGAAGAAGAAGCAGAGGATAGTAGTAGTGAAGAAGAGGATATGGAAACTGGCAGGAACCCATTGATATAAGAAGACTGCCCTAGAAGACGTGGTGGAAACACCCCCTGGCACAATCTAATTGGTTATTCGGGTTTGAGAAATATATATATATATATAATATGTGGTTTAACCACACACTCTAATGGTAATTAATATCTCCTGGCGTTTTTCTTCCATATTGGGTGTAACGACGCACTGTAATGAGAGCGAAGATCTATTGGCGTCAAATGGATGATTAATGAGATGATGGGATGATGAGATGAAGGTTTCTTGGGTGATGGTAAGGATGGTGGGAAGGAAGCAGTTGTGGCCTATATTGTTAGAACCATCCTGGCATTAGCCTAGACTACAGTGGGAAACCACGAAAAAAAAACTGTAAAGATGGTCGGCGGCGGGTATCGAACTGGTTCCGAAAGCCCTTCGCCTCCCAGATTACATGAAGCGAGCGCGTTAACCACTGCACTGCATGTGCCGGTATTTAATCATTCATTCGGCGCCAATATATCTCAGTGATAAATGGTAGGCTTATTGAAAAATAAATAAGAGTGAAACTTGTTACTATTGTATCCAGTTTATATTGGGGAAACAGAAAAAATGATCGGGTCACAATAATCAAAATCACACAAGTACGGTATATCTTCCCAAAGTAGGATAACTTTTTAAAAATGTGACCCTACTGACCAGAACACAACGAGAAACTTTTAAGTGGATGCTTATCGTATTTGATCGATATAATATATCGACTGGCAACGCTAATTTATTTATTTATTTATCCATAGTTTGTGAACAATGTCATCGTATAAACCGTGTCAAGTACTAAAATTAATATGAGAATTTGAATGAGTGAATGATGATAAATGGGAGATGAAAGTAAAACAATATTTCATTTCAAACACTGGGATTGCAGGTATTTGTCAATGCTGTAGAAGTCAAGTTTAAGTAAGAATGTTTTTATCGCAGACTTGAATTCTTGACGTGTTTTCAATATTTTTATGGAGTTTGGTAGAGCGTTGAATATCCTCCTTCCCGACTGCATAACACCTTCCGTGGTCGTCTTCAGCCTGCAGTACTGATGAGGCAGTTCTGCCGCTCCTCGTGTGTTGGGGTACGTTTGGCGAATATCTTGGAACAGAGCCAAGTTGTCTTTACGAACAGACAAATTTCCAGTATGTACAGGCAGGGGAGAGTAAGGATTTGCAACTCATCGAAAGCTGGTCTGCAGGAGTCACGACTCCGGCGGAGTGTCATATTTCGAATAACTCGTTTCTGAGCGCGAAACACTCGAATACTTGCAGTAGCTAAACCCCAGAAGAGGAGTCCGTAAGATAGGAGGGATTGACACTGCGCAAAATAGACGATGCGGAGGGTAGCTCTGTCGCATTGGCGTGATAACTTCCTAAGGGCAAAGCTGATCTTGACTAGCTTACCTACTAGCTCGTTAATATGTGCCTCCCATTTTAGATGTTGGTCTACTATTACCCCTGAGAATTTCGTCTCATTTTGACAGTACGCGTTCATTGTTGGGAGTTCCGCGTTACCACTCCGGGTACCGGTAAACACCCCGAGTGTTAACCGAGTGTTTACGTTAATTTGTGACAAGTAACTTAATGATAAACGATGTAAATATTCTAGTACTGTACAAGAAAATACTTGTTGACCGATAGAAAAAGGTGGTCACAAATATCACAGCTATATTCGAACAGCTGCTGCGGTATATTTAGCGGTGATGACTGTTCAGATGAGATTTACTATTAGAAACACAACTCTGTCTTTCAAAAGTGTCATATCATTATTACCGGTATTAGAAATGAACTGTAAAACCATACCATTTGTCAGGTATATGAACAACATCTGTATGTGTGTAATGTATAGTGTGTTCAATTCAGGAGACCCGGGTTCGATTCCCGTCAAGGTCGACCATCATGGTTGGTACAGCGTGGTTTCCCTCGGTCGTCTAAGTGAATACTGTACCGCTCACTTTCATTCCACTGTCCCGAAACACCTAATAAATTAACGTTCCAAAATCATTACATTGTTCATCTTCCAATCGCCTCGTTTATCCATCTTGGTCATCAGGACAGCGGTCGGTAAACATAATTTAATGAATTGATAAATAAATCCTGTATTTGATTTTTACCTCAAATCGTTGATTTTAATTCTTACCAGAATAAATAATTCTCTATTACCCATTTTTATGTATAAATTTAGTTTAAGGACGCACTAATGATGACACTGATCTATTGTCGTCAGCAAATGATGAGTGAGACGGAGGATTATTTCTTATATGTATTTTTGAATATTATGAAAAAGGCGGTCATGGCCTGTTGTTCATTACTGTATAACCACAAAAAACCTCTGCTAGAATGGTACAAATCAAACTTCAGTCTTCTAAAAGCTAGTACCAAATTTTGTAAGCTGATAATAATTTTATAAAATTATCATATATTCTGTCTACACACTACACTGTATATTATGTCATAATATTTTCTGTAGGTAAGTTGTGTTCGGTTATCAAACTTTCAATTAGGCCCTACTGATTGATCTGCATCAGCCAGTAATCAATTAAAAATGTATTATCAACTGATATGATTGATTAGATAGATTTTTTTATCGATGGTTGAAACTGTTTGAAAGTATATACTATAACAAATACTTGTTGCCATATATATATATATATATAGATGTTTTGCTAGATGATGCACATTAAATACTATTTATTTTCAAGATTGTAGTTGATCAGACTGTGCAATGAAATTTGTGATTTATGGATTTAGAACCGAATTGCATCATTATTGCTCAGTTCACAAGATTATAAGATATTTATTGTAACCTTGAATCGGTGTCAAATGAAACTGATGTAATTGTTGTCTTATTATTCCGATGCATTTTTGACATATCAAAATATTAATTAGGAGGACGCTTACTGCGGCTGTCACATAAAATAACGACCTAGGCCTAGCTAGCCCCAAGAGTCTAGCACTTGGATTGGTTGCTATTCACTAGGAAAGCTGTGTACCATGGTAACATGTCCAGTATTTGGATATTTCCAACTATTTCTATTGTTTTCTGCTAATTAACAGAAAATCCTAGCCCTGCTTTTGAGGTGGGCTAAATGTGTGTAACTATTTTGTTGCGTTCCAAGAGACCGTGGGTATGCTATCATCTTGTGTTGCTGTGGTTCTCAGCTTTACTAGTAAATAGCAATTCCAGTCAAAAGTCCTAGCCTATTGGGACTAGCTAGGCCTAGGATGTTATTTCAAGTGACGGTCGCGGTAAGAGTCCTACACGCCCACTTTCTGCCATAATTTACCAAAAGTGTGTGTTTTGAGAGCATCTGGAATATTGATTTAGTCTCTTAGACATAAATTAATTAGGTTAATTAATTAGATAAAACAAGTCTTCGGGATGAAAATCTATCGGGATTCTAATGCATCGTTGATATAAATCGTCCATTAATTTATGTATTTGAGATGAAGAAAATGATCATTCCAACAATGTATTTATTACTAGTGATATTGTTGTACTTATGATAACAGGTGATATTGTAGGAATTGAAATACAAATGTGCGATGTGTATATGTTCTCTTATTTATCCTGTTTATTATATCATCCTAATTCCTTCTCCTCAACATTATTTGATGAACTTTCAATTTAATTAATTTAAAAAAATCAAGAATTGAGCTATAGGAATGAATCGTAAAAATGACAGTTTATAACAGACACACAAAGGATTTGAATGGTAACAATGAATAGTCACGTGACAGATCATGCATTAGAGAGAGACAGAGGGATTTCTGTAATTGTCTGCAAGGCTTACACAGCTAACTTCCTCGGTATTCTGCTTTCCTGATACTCGAGTTGAAATATTTTTCAATTTATCTATCTCAAAGTCAGTGGCAAGGGTCTATAGCTATAACTTCCTAGATTTCATGCTTCCCGCATACCCCAGCGAGATAATCTATCAATTTACAACTTCTCTGAAAGGAGCCAAGGGGTTTTTAGCTAACCTCCTCATGTATGCTGTTTGCCGTGTACCCGTTCTCGACTTTAAATGAATTTACAGCTTGCCTGCACGGAGCAAGGAGTCTCAAGCTTGACCTCCTCCCTCATGCTGTTTGCCGTGTATTTAGGGCCATTTTGTGTAAATTTACAGTTTCAAGTTGGACAAGAAGCTGGTACACGGGAAACAGCATGCACTAGGAGGTTATAGCTACATTTGTAAGGTCGCATCCGGCGTTGCCGGATGCACACAACGTTTTAATAATAAAAAAAAATGCTCTTGCCGGCAAATTTGAATTGATAAATCGATCGATAATCTCGTTGAAGTAGGCGGGAAACATGAGATCTTGGAAGTTAGCTATAGGCTCTTGCCATTGACCTTGTGGGGAGAGAGAGAGAGTGAATTGAAGTCTCTCCGTCCGAGTCCGAGTAACAGGCAAACATAATACTGAGGAAGTTAGCTGTGTGAGCCTTGCAGACAATTACAGAAATCCCCGTCTCTCTCTAATGCAAATTGACATCGAACTCATTGTTATATTTCATTTCCTTTTTCTGTCTGATCTAAACCAACATTTTTACGATCCATTTGTAGCCTAATGCTTTTTTATAATTATTTAAATTGAACCTTCTCTGAATAAGTGTTCAATAATATAATGTGAAGGAATGAGGATGATACAATAAACGGGACAAATGAAAGAGCATACATACACTGCAGATTTTTATTTGAATTTCTGTAAAATCGCATTTTTCAAAACTACACTGTTGAATGAAGTGTTGTGTATTTACTACCTGAAATACATAAATGCACCATTTATATTACACAATTTATGTCCAAGAGACTAAATCATGCTTAAATAATTAAAAGCTCTCACTAGATAGATAAGTCTTTATTCATACATGTAAATATAAATACAGTGAAGAAGGGCGAGGTTCGGTCTCACAACCGCTCTTCCACATAACCTTATAACATTGCTCAGGCCTACTTAAAGCTAACAAATTATAAAATACAGGCAGTCATTCAGAAAGTAGAGCAAATTAAAATATTCAATAAGATCTTAATGGTTACTTATAAATATAGTCTAGATGAGGTAATATCTTTACGCCCTTTAAATGAGGCATACCATACTTGAAACAATAATTAGTACTTAATTTAATAGAATATCATCTGAATAAATTACATAACATAGTAAAAATAACAACTAAAACTTAAATAGGAACTTGACCTATACCAAGTAACATAACAATGAGTATTGATAATACCAAGGGAAAACAGATCTTATGTGCGGTTCCTTACACGCGGCGTACATATTTTGTAATATACAATTAATAATCTACGGTAACGGAAAATATTATAATGTTGAAAATGGTCCATTTATGGCATATTGACTGTTTAGTTATAAATATAGGCTCAATGATTATTTCATTTTCTCGAGTTAAGAGTAGAAAATTTTTGTACTCACTTTTGAAAATACTCAACGATTGGATGGACTTTAGTTTTCTAGGTACGGTAACGAGTTCCATAATCTAGGCCCATTTATTGAAAATGATGAGTTTATGGAATTATGTTGCTTATATACTAAATTATTTTGCTTGCGTGTGTTGTGACTATGCAGGTCTTTCTTGAGCATCAGTTTATTATAGAGATGTAATGGTGTCTTATTCTTATTAGTTCATGAAGAAAAATAGCCATATGAAGAGAGCGTCGGTTTGCCATGTTTAACCATTTTAGTTTAATAAGGTATGCTGAAATTTGAGTTTTAAAGTCGATATTATAGATAAATCTTACACAAGCATTTTGCATTTTTTGAATCTTGTATTCCAATCCCTTGTTTATTCCCATGTAAGCGCAGCAGTCACAATAATCATATAAGGATAGAACAAGAGATTCGCATAATATAGTTTTGGTTTTGATTGGGAGATAGAACTTGAAACTATAAAGATATTTAATGATGGAGTACCCTTTCCGACATTGTTTATCTATATGGGTTGACCATGACAAATCCGAATTAAACCAAAGACCCAAGTTTTTTACCGAGTTGACTTCATTAATTATGATGCTATTTATAAGTATTTTAGATGGGGGATTATGTAATCAGGCTCGGACTGGCCCACCGGGATACCGGGAAATCCCCCTCGAGGCCTCGATCGTTTTGGAGGCCTCTGATCCCATTTTATCCCATTTCCCATTTTTTTTTTCGAAAATGTTCATAACGGTTCAATTAACGGACTCCACAACTGCTTGTGAATCGCAGAAATCACTTGAGAAATGACCATGTTTCAAAAAATTTCCTGCGGGGCTTTGCTGAGAGAAATCGTAGAAATAACTTCGAGAAAAAAATGTCTATAAGATTCAATTATTGAAGATAACTTCGAAAATGTACGTACTGTACATAATGTTCCAATTATTAGACTTATGAAACTGCTTGTAAATCACAAAACTCACTTGAAAAATGAACATATTTCAAAAAATTCCCTGCGGGGCTCTACTGGGGGCTAGGGGACTGACGTCCAGCTGGGCAGTCATTTTATCTAAATAACCTGCGCCCCCCCCCCTTCCCCCCCCTCATAAATACATGAATCATAACGACGTCCCTGGACAGAAGGGACGATGTCAGGGAAAATGCCAGTTATGTCAATACTTTCAACAGTTTACACAATCACATGAAGGTACAAATAATTTGAAGTTTATTATTCAACTAGCTGTCACCCCGTGTTTGAGAAACACGGGCCTCTCCTTTTCTCCTATTAACGCTACCTCCCTCCCCACTACCCCTCCTCACTCGACTTCTCCTCACCCACCTCCTCCTCCTCCTCTCCATGCCCTCCTGTCATCGATTCCCTCCCCCTCTCCCCTTTCTCTCTCTGTCTTGCTCTTCTTTTTTCACTCTGCATTACACTTCCTCTCTGTCTCCCCCCCTTCCCCCTCACACGATTCGACTGTGCGACGTGTCATTGCCACGACATGGCGTATGAAGCACAACGGTACCAGACAGCGGAGTGTCTGCCATCTAGCGTGTACTTCCGCAACCTTAAGCGTGACCGCAGGAGAGAAAGAAGGACGGACAGACCTGGGTAATTCTTAATATAATTTGGTGGTATATCATCAAACTCGATCTGGGGCCCTAATTGGTTTTCCCCGGGAGGCCTCTGTGCCGCCAGTCCGACACTGTATGTAATAGTTCAATATTTTTAGTTTTACCTTCTGGTAAGAAAACAGATTTATTAGGGTTTAGGGTAAGTCCTTGGTTGCGGGAATATTCCACTATAGAAGTGAGGTCTTTATTCATGTTACTTACGTCCGTGTCTACATTTACCAGTGTTTGGCATTGAGCCAACAGCTGTATTGAGTCTGTCATATCTACTAGTGATGTTGATGTACTATGACCTGCTCTGAATCCAGATTGTTCTTTGGGAATAATGGAATATTTATTAGTAAAAGAGGTTATTTGTTTATGAAGGACTTTCTCCAGTATCTTTGAAAATGTAGCCAATATGCTGATTGGTCTGAGTTCATTAAAATCTGTAGGATGGGCTATTTTTGGTAAGGGTTTGATAAGAGCCGATTTCCATATATGTGGGATTGTAGACGAAGTAATAGAAAAGTTTATTATGTCAGTTAATGCACTTATACAGTATGGAATTACTAGGTTAATAACATTAATGTTAATCTGGTCTACACCTGTAGCTGTGCTAGTAATCGAGTTAATTATCTCTAGTATAAGCTGTTCATTCAGTTTCCACGTGGAATCGTTCTGTTGATTTTTGATTATTTATTATTTTTATTTCATCCTGTACATATGGTAATAGTGCAGCATCAACACCTATGGTATTAAAAAATATATTAATTCCATCAGGGTCATTTAGTGAGGAAGGAAGGGAAGATTTAGTATTCTTCGAAGCTATAACGTTACTAGATTTTAAGAATTTCCACATATCAGAGTTTTGCATACCGTTAAGCTTACTAAAATGTCTACGTTTAGCCCTCTTCATTTCTCCTGAAAGTTTATTTCTTAAACCTTCAAAGACCTCCCAGTCTTTTATATCTTTGGTCAGTTTAGCTTTTGCCCATGCTTTGTCTTCGGCCTTCATATTAACCCGTATAATATCATTTAACTAGGGGGCAGCAGTTTTCGTAAAACTTTTTCTTCAAGAGGAGCATGCTTATCTAATAATGCAATGATCATACTGTTTAGGGATGTTACTTTGTCATTCACACATGCATGAGCTTCAACAGATGTTCTCCATGCTATACTTTCTGCATCCATTGCAAATTGTATCCTGTCAATCTCATTCAAGTCACGGTATGCATGTAATGCAGGATTCATCTTGGGAATTTTAATGTTGTATGTCATGGAGATAATATTATGGTCCGTGGTGCCTGGAGGGGGATATTGACTAGTATCAATGACTGCTTGAGGACAATTTACAATTATTAAGTCGATTAATGATTCTGACGTAGATGTTATTCTAGTTGGTGATGTTACTATTTGTGTTAGACCCAAGCAATATTATATCATATTAGGCCCTATACCATATTATATTTCATTATATTATACAATTATCATTCAAATAAAGACTTACAACAACAACAGCAACAACAACAACAACAACAACAGAGTGAGAAAAATGTTGTTTAGGATTTTTGTGGCATTTTTGTAGACTTTGGGGACATAACTTTCAAGCTCAAGTTGAAATTAGACGTAAGAAGTGTGTCGTGACTAAGGTAGGCCCCCTAGCAATACAGCCTCAAGTTGAAGAAATGAGTTTCAAGTTTATCATGAATGGGTGGCGCTATCATGTTCAGTTCATACACCTAGGCCTACGATTTGTCATTTGTACATAGCGGTAAAGTGAAAACTATTTGTCAGTATACACTAAACATATAATGACTGTGTAAATATTACTCTTTAATATACAAAATGTACATTTCAATCAAATGTCATATTCCTTCGATTACGATATACAGTATCAATCCCAATCAATGCCAATGGGTCAGGGGTGTCTACACCATTGAATTTGTAGGCACCAATTCCTGCCAGTTTTGAGTATTGCTCTACTTCTTCCTCTTCTTAGTTCTCTCCATACTCACAATCGCCTCTTCTACCACCATTTTTCTCCTCTGTTAATTAACTATCCCGTACTTGACCCCCTCCTGCCACCGCACTCTTGACTCCATTGTTTTCTGCTCGATATTTCTCTCACATGGCCGCACCCCTCTCTCCACCCTGTATTTCTGCTAAATAATAAAGAATTTAATAACGCAAAGAACAATGAAGAATGTATGAATAATATAGAATGTCTTATTAATAACACAACAAATCCCACAATATACAGAATAAAATTAAATATTGACAAGTTATCAATTAATATTACAAAGTTGTACAATTGTACATTAGGCGATTAAATGAATTGCACCCCACACTACATCCAAGAAGCTGATGAGATACAGCTATTTCGTAACTCATTTGCATATTATGTTCATCATTATCGGTGCCTAATCCATAAAATTAATCCACGAGAACTGCGACCACGAGGAGAAAAAGTTGGGCTATGTTGCATGGAGCTTGGGAAATTTCAACGACATGCTATGTCCCAAGAGACTTGAATATTACAACAATCTCTTCAAAAAATACTTCATTCAATTACCATTCGAACATGAAACAGAGTTAACTGTAATATACTTACGAGAGGTCAATGATTATTGAGAATATTTCCTATAATTTCTACCCGTTTCAATACAGGCGGCCATCAGCAAAAGTGGCCGCTGTACCAACCTTTGGGAAGAAAATTGAAATTTATATTGCTTGGGAGATTGGGTCTTGACGGTATTCAATTGGAAAAAAACATGGGAAGAAACAGCATTATTTCCAGAATTATTAGCTAGCGCTAGATTAGCCCGAAATGTCGTTCCAATTTCTAGCGGCTAATTCTGCTAGAATCTAGCAGATCGTCCCAGAATCTAACCTGTCAAGTCAGCTGACATAGCTCATCTAGCGGTAAAAAAGGTTGCCAACTTGCTAGTTCAGCCATAATTTCGAGCGCCAATTCAAAGATCATGGGGGGGGGGTCGCTTGGTATGGTCGAGCTGCAGATTGAGTAGGATAATGAAATGTCAATAACTGTGAAGAGTTGATGAAAAAATTGAACTGGAGTACACGGCAAACATAATGATGTAGGAAGTATGCTATATACCCGTACAGGCAGCTTTTAAATTGTGTGAATTAATGATTAATCGATTCAGAGTACATGGCAAGCATAATGATGTAGGAAGCTAATGATAATCATGTAGGAATATTTAAACTGTCGATATAATTCTTTCTCCACCATGAAGCATTTGCCTGCTTTATATGCATGTTTACTTCACTTCATATTTCATAATTCTAATGTTTTGGACATTCCTTCTGTTTAATAAGGACTATACTCTCTTGTTGGTAGGTGTGCATTTTCCATTCCTAATGTTCTGTAACCCTATCCATTTTTTATGAAGCACTACACTTCAATTTTCAATTTTGTAGTTCGACCTGGTTTATACATTGTATTTGTGTACTATGAAAATCGTGAAGTAACAATAAACAATAAAAATTAATTTATAAATTATCAAAACATATTGTGCAGGCTCATTTTTAATGATGGATTAAAAATACTCACTCAAAGTTTAAAATACGATAATCATAGTGTTATTACTGATTCTCATGGCCATAGGCAATATGACTGACTCAATAATGTCGAAGACCAAATGATTGCGGCAATAGCTTTGCAGGCACATAATACCGCCGCAGCGACCAAATGATAAAGGTAAAAAAGAGCGCAATCACATGAATGATCGCAGTCGATTGGATCGCAATGATCATTGCTTGGAATCACGTTGGATGAGGATGCTCCAGTGTGAGTGTGGTGGTGGCCAAGTTCAGGTTGAGCCCAGGGCTCGCTGGTCGGACGGGCTCACAGAAGTCGTTGTGGACTGGTCAGACTCTGTGGATGTGATCAGTTTGGAAATTGGCGATAATGGGAGGATCGCTTGGATGGGCGTACAATCGGAGGTCAAAGTTGAGGGTGTAAAAAAAACATGAAATTATCAAATACTGTGCAATGTTCAAATGAATCCTACATTTGGAAATCCGGTTCTTTAAAAATACCTATCATACATGGTTTTGCCATGGTTAGACAGAACCTCAAGAGTGATTATTAATAACTCATGAGGTTGATCATACATTACATCTCAACAACGTAGTTTACAAACTCTACTGTATAACCTTTTTGTGTGGTTTTACGGCACCTCAGCAACGAGGTCATTGGCCCAGACTGGATGGAGATGATATGCAATTACTAGATATGGTAGGCCTACACAAGAGCAACAGAAATTGCTTATTGCTCCAATTTTTTACGTTTTATTTCTGCTAGAGAATATTCTAGTCGGACTGTAGCATTTCAAAAACGCTAATTGACCCATAGAAAAAGAGAATCCATCAAGTTCATAATTCTCACAAACTAGTAAACAAGCTAGTTATTGTGTTCGACAATTAACATGCGCACAATTCGAGAATATATATATATATATATATATATATATATATATATATATATATATATATATATATATATATATATATATATATATATACATACATAAATATATACTGCCCATAATTGTGTAAGGTTATGCAAGAACGAAACTAAAATGTTCAACAACTTTTTGTTTGGAAATTACTACACAATTTTCAAGAATGCTCTTATAAGATGATGCTGAAACTCAATTAGCTGTATCAATCTGTGATAAGTTGAGGTATGCTTACTCTTCTGCTTTGTGCTACATGTAACATGTTTTGAGCAATAGAAAACACGTACTTAGAGTACGAATCCGTTTACTGTCAAGCGCTGCGACGTCGCCAAACCTACACTTCAAATTGTGGTTTTGTGACCACAAACAATTATTCAAACTTGACACAAATGTCTCCAACCAAACTTCATCAACTTGTTCATTTTGTTGTACCATTAACTACCGCAATAAGAGTGCTGAAAGCTGATACATCTCCTGCAGAGCGGTTTGTGAATAGCGGACGACGAGTTGGGCCGTACACTTCAGACAGGTTTGCTGTTGCATTGTAGGCAACAACTCTAGTTTCAGGTATACAAGATGAACCGTGCTCATCTTTCAGTGCACCCAAGTGTTCATGCAAAATGGAGAATCTCCTTCTCTGATTGGTGGATGCATGTTGCAAGATGTTCAAAGGCAGAATTGAGTAAACATACCTTTTATAAAACTAAGAGAACATTTTTATATTGTTTCTAGTATTAATGATTGTGGGTATGACTATATGAGGAGGGTGGTTTTAGAGTGGTTAAATAAATAAGAAAGCTGAAGTAGATTAACTGTTGGTCTAGTGCAACAAATATCATACATCTTGATCAAACTCGACTAATTAACAAGATAAAACACTCATTCGTCTTCGAGGCAAATGCAACACCAAAAACAATACATTAACATTATATATTACTGGGTATAGATGATTATTCCCCATATATCCTAGCTGTTGGTGGGGTCATTAAGCACAATTTAGAGGGATATTGTTCAAGTGAAAAACCTTTCCAAACAAAAATTAAAATGATGGTTTTTCAAATTGTACAATTCTCTTGTATTGTTTTATCAAAGCAAGATCGAAGGAAAGAAACAATAGCAGCTGGTATAGTTTTTGCATTTGGATGTGCTGCCTATACCATACATTTTGATTTTGTTCAAAAAATGTAACAATTCTTTCTATTTCAAGACTTTGGTTCAATACAGCTGAAAATGTTATGATAAAAAATCTATACTTCACCAGAGTGATGGAATGTATAATAAATGTATGTACATCAATTATTTATAATTTATAAATATGTCATGTAGTTTTAAAACAAGAGCCTTATGGTCTATATATAGAAATGATCTCAGATAAAATATTTATTACGCTTATAGATATACAATACTAGGATACATACAATATAAACACATATAATACAACTTAAAAGTATTATTCATTATCACTTCCCTCACCACTGAGACTAGTTTGGTAAGACCAGACAATAACTAATAAGATCATAATTTAATTAAAATAGTATCAACTACTGGCCTATAAGAATCACAAAAACAATAACAACAATAATAGTATATTAAGCACACATATCACAATTACCCACCAACTCATTTAATATCACTTTGGGTTGAATATAGTAGTTAAATTAAAATAAAAACATTCATATTCCTGACAGAATGTACTTTCAACTTGGCTCTTCAATCCCATTCGTACGAACCTTTTCCGAATTTCCGTTGACCAATATTGACGATTCTTTTACTTTATCTGTGAATGGTCTCTCCATACATTCCCCCGTGCTACACAGATTGTAGTTCTTGTCGTTATCTAGTTCCTCTGATCGAGACCGAGATATTCGGTACGGCGCTGGTCCAAACATACTCAAAAGCACTGGAAGTAGCACTGTTCCATGAAATAAGCCAAACACCACTACCAAGCCAAAGATCTGAAAGAGAAGTGAATTGACATAAATAACAATTATTATGTGTATTGGTTATTGTTCATTCTTGTGCAATGTGCACATCGCCCTATTAATTCATCACTTGACGTAATGTCGCTAGTTCCTCGTAATTTCTGCTACTGTAACGCGAATAATTACCAACAGAGTTGGGTAAGTTCCTAAAATAAAAGAACTGAGTAAAAGTTAAGTTCCTTGCCTATAAACGGAACTAAGTTAAGGTCCTAGTTTCTCAAATAAAAAAATAACTTGTAAGTTCCCAAAATATGTAAAAGTTCCGTTAAAGTTCTTGATGCGGTCAATTCTTAGGATTTTCTTGATGTTTAGGCAAAGAACATATGAGACAGTTGAATTGTTTCTCATATTGCTTATTGCATTCATTACCAGTTACCACACATACTGTATCATAAGAAGGTTTCCATGGAATGAGATTTTTATTACTAGGCCTACTCCCCAACGCAACTTTGAAATCTCCCAACAAATTGAACAATTAGACCAAACAGCGATAAAGTGTCAACAACAATGAAAAACGTGCGAGTCATGTGGTCTCCGATGGTCTGCTAGGTGTCGATGCTTTTGGCTTCATGAGAACGTATTTCCTATTGGTTGATCAAAATGTATGTCTTCTCGTGATTGGTTTTTGATGATGTCATTCTTTTCATGTGGTGTAGTGGCAACTATGATGTCAAACCCTAGGGATGCTAGTTAAATGGACTGGTCGGCGCCTGCCTGGCAGGGTTAGGTGTCCCTAGCGTTGGGCTGTCAATCGTCGGAAGCGTACCTGAGGGTAGTTTGTCTCGTAACTTGGGTTTGGCAACTAATTAACCGGAAATAGCAGTTGATAACCATCACGCGTCATGTAAGAATAACTTCAAACAGTACCGCCATGTTTAAAAAGAACTTTCAAAGGAACGTGAATTCGTCTCCAAGTTCCTTTTTAATAGTAACGAAGTTCCTGACAAAGTTCCTTGTTAGAAAAAGGAACTAGTTCCTCTAAAAGTTCCCGAAAAAGGAACTAGTTCCTCTAAAAGTTCCCGAAAAAGGAACGCGTTCCTTTAGTTACGTTCCTACCCAAATCTGATTACCAAGTACTTCAGTAGCATTTATTATTTACAAATGTAAGATATTGTAAAGGAAGATCTTGATTGAAGTGGTCCGCAGAACAATTTTATCATTCATTCATAGAGAATGATCCATACAAAATGTATTATAATTGCAGTTCATTTAGATATATCATAGCATAATTGTGAGGAGCACAAGCAAAGCTATCTGGAGCAGATGTATTGACTTTTGTCACGAACAATTAATTTATAGTTCATGTTCTAAAGTTTCATGTTCTGCCGCATTATTTACTGGCAAAATGTTTTCACGCAAAGAAATTCAAAAAGAAACAACCGGATAGTTGAAGTACTCACTTTGAAGAAGGCAACAAACACGTATGATTTGGAACCAGCGAGAACAGACAGCGCCAATAACGTCGAGATTCCTCCGCTGACGACAGCCGGTCCGATACTGGTAACTGTTCGAAGAGCTCGCTCGCCCCGAGTGCCAGAGCACATTAAGAATGTGTGACCAATATGAGCTGCATAGTCGACACATAAACCCGCTGCCAACTGCAGACCAATACATGATGTGACGTCGATCGTCAAACCCCAGAAGTACATCATGCCTGCCACATTTACCTACAAACAAATCAAAGAATGACTCATATATGATAATGACAACAGATACATATCTCCAACAGGCACTATAAGTCATGTGAAAAAAATGTAATGGAGTATTTTATGGTAACTACATAAATATTGTTTAATTGAACACTACAAGCTAAGGTTGAATTATTGTTACATACTATGAATCGAATCATGTATCACAGTCACATAATTACAAATATTTTACAATTTGGGTATAAATTGATAGGAATGACTGTCCAAGCAGTGCAGTAAGCACCAATATTATTTTATTTTTACAACATTTTTTTGTGATTGTTTTAGTGTCAGTTAACATGTTGCAATGTTAGTAGACTATAAATCCCCACAAAACCTTGAGTAAAATGGAATATATAGCTTTCTGGTTCATGAGAAAGAGTTACTGTCGCATTGAGATAAAATCTACAGAACTTGAGGAAAAATACAATAATATAGATATTATTGAAAAATATGTTCAATACAATAGATTCCAAAGTGTGACGTAATTCAAGTATAAGTATGACCTTTGAACAATACTAACCAGAGTGAGGACAACGCAGACGAATATGAAGAAGCACGTGACAACGTTGACGATAAGAAGGACTGTGCACACCATTACGCAGATGCAAGCTAGAAGGAGATTCCTGTACAACTCAGTGTCTATCACCTGAAAACCAAGAGGACATTATTATGGCCCAAGGATCAACCTACTTCATTTTACAACCGAGACAAAACGACGTTTCATTCATTGTAGAATATTCTACTTTTTCAAAAAATTAGTTGGCAGTTTTAATTGGTTATGGCCACGGTGTAGAATATGTCAGGTCTTGTATTGAAACTATTCCGGCTGGTACCAACAGTGCTGCTAGTTTCACCAAAATCCGTGTGGAACGCCACGGTGACAAGAGACCGGGGGCCATGCTGTGCGCATGCATAATAACAATGCACAATATCAAGACAATAACAAAACAGAACAAAATTGAATAGATATTTTCAAAAATACGATCGTGAGAGTTCACGATGAGAAAGCTTGCAAGTTTAGTTCTAAGAAAAATCATATATACAAGCTTGACTTTTTTCAGTAGATGAATTGAAATCTTAGCTACGCTCATCTGATCAGGCTTCAACAGTTTCCAAATCGAGGTGAGACTTTCAAGTGCAGTCCATTTCTATATCTCGTTCATCATACAGGTACTACACATATGCTGTGTTTTTCTAGTTTTGCGACAGTACGATATAACAATGATGTGTTGGAGGTGTAGCAATCTGGAGATCGATCGGGATCTATTTCCAGACGGCTATGGTTCGGAAACAGCTTTAAAATTATGCAACAGTATGTTATTTGAATTTCCAATATTTTAATTCATTTTCTTAAAAACATCCACACCATATTTGAGCCAACGCCCAAACGTACCATTTACGTTGTAAGATGAGCTAGATATTAATACGAAATGTACTCGAAAGCTGTATACACTACTTGATTTTCAAACTATTTAGTCTAGATACTGCTGTCGTTATACAGTCAACGCAGAACTCGATACAGTATTACCCATTTTCTCAGTAGGTCTATATTACATTCATTTTCTTTGAAACAACAATCAAATTTCCGTAAACTTGGTGGAAACGTCAAACGTGTATTAAATCAATATTAACATCACGTGTATTTTTTTGTGAAATTGATCATGGGAATTTTAAAATAGTGATTTTCCAAAAAAGGTGCCCGAGTGATTTTGCTCAAGAACAATCAAAACCTTTTTTGGTATGTCACAAATGTCTAGAAGAAAATGTGCGAGGATTATTTACTTTGTCTCACCTGTACATTGCGTAAAAAAAAAATACCAGACTGATTATTTTCACTTTGAGAAATGAATCTTTGCTATGCTCATCTAATTATTTTTACTGTACCATATTATGATTTATAGTGTTGATAATATTATTATTATTGTTATTACTGTATATTATAACACTGTTGTAAGCACTGTATCACCTTGTTAGCTACTATGTTAAAGTCGAATTGTGTATGCTTCTCATGAAATAAAATTGATTATTATTATTATTATTATTATTATTATTATTATACTATAAAAATCATCTTGTAGTTACCTCATCAGTGACCCAGTTGGCAAAGATCTTTCCCCAAACTGTGACGAATTTATCCCCAGTGGTAATGTTCGCGTTACGAGCGACGTACTTGATGTGATTCATTGCCGGGAGATATTGTTCAGGTTCTTGAAACACTCGGAATTTGAAGTCAATACTTGAAAGCTGAAATAAACGAGACGATACAGGATGAACATATTGAACATATTTCACGTCATGTTGAACAGTGTCGAGATAAAACTGATTCCCACTCTCATCCCACAGCTTATTCCAAGCTGTATAACATCTAGCTGTTGGTGGGGTAGTCAGGCACAATCAAAATCAACATCTAGTATGTACCCTAATGAATGGCAGAAACTATTGAAAATAGTTCCAGTAAACAACTTCCAAAATTTATAACTTTTTGCAGCAAGAGAAAATAATTCAATAGATTTTAAAAATTACCTATTAGCCATCCTAATTATTATTACTTTAATAGCCTACAAAGTCTGCGCAAAACTACCAACTTTAATCTTAAAATTTAATAACTCTTTTGCTCTACAATTCTATATTCGAAATGGTATTCATTGTGTTACTTTTGAAAATTGATAAAAATAAAATCACATTTGTATTCAAATTATTCATATCGACTGTTATTCGTTTGGAATGCAAAAATACAAATTTATTTTCAAAAGCCATTTTCAAAGTAACAACTTAATATCAACGTATCGAAACTTAACGTTGATGTACCGTAAAATTACGGTAGCACAGTCAAGGATGTTTTCTCAAAAGACCAAGCAGAGCATATTCCAGTGGCCAATATAGAGAGAATTTTGTATTTTGAAAGTACTAAATACTTCAGATATGGGTATTTTGAATACAATTTCATAAAATACATTGAAGTCACTTGAGTAAAATACAAAATACAAATATATTGAAAAAGCGTATTTCAAAAACACGTAGATACTTTCAATACTGCCCCTTTCTCGGCACGTGAAATTGAGAGGCGTATTGGCTACTTACCAGGACAGGGGGTGCTGGCTTCCCACACTTCAGCTCGCCATCGAACCTAAAGTTCTGCTGATATTTGGCGCCACTCGGGCTAAACAGATACCGTGCAATGTATAGACTGAATTCCTCCTCCGACATTGGTTTGTGCGGGACGTCTACAACAAACGAGACAGAAAGATTTGGCACTGCTATTCATAAGAAATCTAGGAAATTACTATATTACCGCAACATTCAAAACTTGACATGAAGTCAATGTTTCCCAATCAAGGAAAAGGATGAAAGTTTAGGATCGTTTGAACGAGGGCGATCTTATTACCACTCCAGAGAAAAAAGAAATGAGCTATAGCTATATAGTTAAACAAGCTATAGCTCATTCAACAAATTTAAAAAATTACAGTGATTGGTTAAAGGATAAAGAAGAATTCAAAAGTTGTGTTAGAGGAAAAGTTTTAAATAAGCAAATATAGAATGGATGTACAGTAGATACTTTTGAAATTAATTTAATTTACTTGGACAAAATTTGTAGGCATTGTGTAAAATGATAAATAGGGATATAGAGTATTCAAGACATAGCTGTAAAATTGAGCTATACTATTACAAACTTACTATAGAAAGAAACCCTCATTTCTTCCTTAAATCTATTTCTAATTTCAATAATTAATTTCTATAAATTTCAATAATTTCAATATTTTTTTTCCGAGTTTTTCGACATGACAAGTCGAAAATGAATTATGTGAATGAGTCACATAATTTGGAAAAAGTGACTCTTTTTTGTTGAGAATATCAATCGGCCATTTTGGTGAGATAAAGCAAAAAGTGAGTCATGCCAAGAAGGATCCTGGAAGTTTGTTCATAATTATTACTGCACAGTTACGTAAGTCGTGAACGAAGCTTTGCTGCACCTCACGTATTATGTCTATAAGTTTCGCCTCGTCTGCTAGACAACTCTGCATTGTCTCAGACAACTAATACTACTGCGAAGATGATAGTGACCTGCTAGTGTTGATACTCCCAAGTTCTTGAATGGCCTTCAGCATGATTGTGTATTTGTAAATAAGCAATTATTAATTCTTACCTAGCATAGGTATCTGAATAAGTTATTTTTCAGTGAATGTCGGTATAAGCCTCTTGGCAAGAACGATTAAAGATTAAAAATTGTATGAACATACGTTAGACTCATTCAGCATTTGGTTCTGGGTGTCTGTCTGCATATATTTTCTAAGTATCAAATTTATAATTTTCACTCTCATTTGCAACATAATGGGAAGAGTCAAGAGATGGAGGACCATTAGGAATAGCCAGGGAGTGATCCAGAAAGAATAAGAAAGACCAACCATAATGATTGAACAATTGAAATGGGAAACGCTGGAAACAAGGAGCCGAAGGACTAGACTATGCAACTTCTTAAAGCAAGACACAACTGTACCGGCTGGGAAGAACTAGGCAGAAGCGTTGGAAAGGGGATCCAAAGAAATAATAGGGGAGGAGAAAGAATGGAGGTGGAGAGAGTTTACACGAATATAGGGAGAAACGGTTTCGTCCAGAGGACGATGAAGGATTGGAACAATCTCGAAGAAAGTGCAAGAACTGCAAAGGAATTAATGGTATTCAAGAAAATAATATAATATAATGATAGAAAGATCTTGCCACCGTGCATCTAGCACATCTGCAAGAGTTTCATAAAATACAAATACAAATAATAAATAGAGCTGATAAATACCATAATAACGCTCAGACGTAATTAAGTAGTAAACTGTAGTATGCCAAAATATTAGAGCTTGGATAGCTGTGTTGATGTTGAGGTACTTACTTTGTTTGAAATGCTTATTGACGTAAGTGCTAAATCCAGTATACCACTCGTCAACATCTCGCAAGATGTCCGTTTCCTTTTTCACTTGTCGAACCAGTTTGTGAATATTTCCAAGCTCTGCGGCATAGTTGATCCGTCCCATGTAAATGCTAGCATCGGTCCCCGACTCTGGATAATACTTGACTCGTTCCATTTGGTATTTATAGAGATGTGAATCTTCAGGCAGAAACCACGCCGGATCAAACTTCTGCTTCAGCTGGAGATTCCCTTTTACGCTGATCGACGTGATGCCGATTGTTGCCAGAATCACGAAAATCTTACCGAATTTCGTGAAAATAACTTTCGAGAATATGAATTCGAAAAATCGCGTCGTTAGTGGTTTTTGACTGCAAGTATTTGGCTTGAAGTCATTGTGCTTGTAACAAAATAAGATGCCGTTACGGTTTTGCATGACTCTTCTCTCGTCAAGGACGAAGCAAGCAGTGAACAAGGATGCTTGAAAAACAAACGTGATCAAAATCCCCATAGCAGCATACAGGCAGAACGACTGCAATGACGGTAGAATCTGAAAACAAATACCAATATATTATATCAAATGCAGTCTTTTACTGCTGATGATGCATACTTGGATATTTTTCCTTGTCAATTTTTTTTTTCTTTTTTAAATAATTCAAACTAAAGATGAAGTTTGTTAGTTCATATCAAAGTGAAAGAATTGATTGCATCTAATTATAGTCTTGTAGTGAGACGATATAGAGACATGTCGTATAGACTCGTGAAACTTGTTCAGACTCAACTTGAAACTAAAAACAAACTCGCACACCCCTAATCGATTGATTACTGTTTCCTTCACAACTCACAAACAGATACGTCATTTGGTATTACAAATGACCGAATTAAGATGAGTGATGGTTATTTCAACACCCACGACTTATGCTGGACTCAAACATATGCCTAGCTTGACTACTTACTAATGCAATTACTTCAAGCCAGAGGAGCTGCTACTTACAGTTGAAGCCCCAACTGCAAACGCGATTCCATTGGTCAGAGATGTGATTGTGATAGACGTTCCGGCATGTTGCAACGTCAATCCCATCTTCACCGCCAAGCTCTTCTGTTTCTCGGCAGTATTCAAGTTATTCCAACACGCCATGATCACAAACATGTCGTCCACACCTATGCCCATCAGTAGGAATGGTAGCGCTGTATGTACAGGGCCGTACGGAATGCCGATCAATGAGCATAAGCCACACGCAACAACAAATGCCATTCCTATGCACCCCAGGCCTACAGACGCTAAATAAAACTGAAAGAATGACATTCATTAGAACAATACCAATTTGGTACCATTTGTGGTACCAAATACCATTTGCGGCCTTATTAATTGTTTGTCCCCGAGTCAAAATTGAAAGTCAAATACATTTTTCTCATATTTTACCGCTAATTATTCCATAGACTGTACGTGGAGTGTGTATCTATATTGTCTGCCAAATTCAGTGTGATTAATGACTAGAGGTGTGTGAGTCTACCTTATTTCGAGTTCAAGTCCGAGTCTTCGCCAGAATCGGACTCGAACTCGTAGAAGTAATTTCAGATTCGATTCGAGAAGCGCAAAACAATAGTACAGAGGAAAGAGAAGGGAAAGATTCAAGGAAAAGAAAAGCTGCAAGGGCAAGAACTGGTAAAAGTAGAAATAGAAGTGAGTAAGAGATTAAGAAAACTTACTCTAATCTCCACCATGTTACATTTGCTTAGGATTATTTGGACATATATGTACATCATAAGAACGCCCAAAACCAGTTTATCGACATCCTGGAACATGGTTGTGGCACTAATGTCGCCAAAACTGGAAGAAAATAATCACTTTTAATACTCTATGCTAGAATAATGATCTCTTCCTCATCACACAGAAACAAACACTGATGATTACTAGGGTTGCCGATCGACGTCAAAAATTGACATCTATGTTGATACATTTAAAATGGTTGATTTTTAGTACAATTGACCAATCCCCAAATCAAGGGCTATAATCACTCTTGGATGTCCTAAAACATGACATTAAAAACCGATTGAATACACACATGTGAAGTGGGAGGCAAGCGATGTCTGTATATTTCAATGCTGTAAAGGGAACATAAGGAGTAATAGTGCCACTGAGCACTTCTAAATAACACTAACCTAATACCATCTCAAACTATCCATTAGGTGTATTGAAACTATGTACAGTACATTTTAAAAAAGGTAAATAAATAAATATGCTATCTAGGCAATAGGAGAGACAATGATGATTGTGATCTTACCTCCTTCCAGCTTCATAATAAACATTTATCCCATCTACGTTTTGCGATATGTTTGACATTTGTTCCAGGAACTTCTTTTCCCACAACAAGCCTGGTCCATTTGCCTAGAACAATCAAATGATATGGTTTTTGAATCGTAAAAAAATGTATTAATTGGGTGAACGTAAATGACATCTCTGTCCGACCCTAAGAGTGAATGCCTCCATTTTCTTTTGTACGTGCTACGAATGTCAGAGGAATTGACTATTCACCAATGTAACTTGTGGCAGGTGCTTATACACCTTAATGATTACAAAGATGAAAGATATACTTCAAAACATGTCATGCAATGTTAACATGAAAAGATCCCACTCTGCATCCTTCACACCCTTTCACCCTTATCACCCTGTAAATCGAAGAAAGAGTGGATGTATTCAGAAAGAAGATTGAAAACTTTTTTACCAACATAACATTTGGATTGCTCTTCATCCCTTAACTTATCACTATAATTTTTACAATCTGTTGAATGACCTATATTATATTCATCTGTTTCTTTGGGGTGATAAGATCATCTTTGTGTGCCAGCAGTTCAAACGAGTTCCTACACTCTCATACTTTGCCTTTATTGGGAAAGTATGGGTTCATATCAAGTTTTCAATGTTTATAAAAGAATACATATTATGAAACTAAAAAGTGAATCAAGCAAATTGCAACGAAAACAGATTTTTAATAGACACAAATCAGTAAGTACTTGAATCACTAATTTTCAACTAATCATGCAATACAAAGATGCTGCAGGGGTCAAGGGTCAAAGGAACCATAACATGTAGAGATGTGGAATTCAACAAGTTGCCATTAATTTGTTTCATCATGTGAATCAAGCACCCCACCTATTGGGGGTTGGTCTGGTTACTGACATAATTCATCTTTGGTATTTATTCAAATAATCCATACAATCATCACCATGTCAATTGTCTTGGCACATATGCATTACCGCTATGATAGTGATAGTGGAAATATCTCTATACATATTAAACATGGAAACATTCTTTAGGGCTACCCTAGTAAAAATCATTTTTTTCACTAGGGCACCCATGCTCTTCCAACTGAATGTGTTCTAAAATATTTGCTACACATGGAAGTCTGAATATGATGATTATCGGCTACTCAACGACCCCACCAACAGCTAGATATTTGGGGGTACGAATGAGCACGTCAAATTAAACAATCAAGTGATAATAAGTGAAGGGATGTTTAGAAAAACCCATGCTTGACGTTGGACTCGAATCCACGCCCAAAGTGTCTTCAGTTTCTAACGCAGGGCCTTAATTAGTTTGCTACGGAGAGCGGCTGTATCATCGGTCTTCGTACTTATTGAAGTGTACTTATTGGGCTTATTATGGGTGTACCCACCCACATATATAGCCTGCAAGCCACTGTTCATCATCTATGGCTATTATGTGATTTAACCATTATAATCTTTCTCACCCAATCAGCAGTCCCAGCATCATTGCCCGTCTCATCCATATTGACTGCCGAGAAGTTGACAGCCACCATGTAAAGAGATAACACCGATCCAGCAGATATTATCTGACCTGTGACATCGTCTCTTGTGACATCCCCCAACAAGTGTACGTAATCCATCGGATGGCCGAGAGTTGGGCTGAAAACAGCAATACGACAATGGATATTCAAAGAAATGCACGGTAAATGATAAAACAAAGTGTGGAGCTCTTGACTCAGTCACATATGCCAATTTATAGGCATGCCTAAATTTAATATGGATACAAGAAACAAGATTTAAATATTGGACGCTCGGACGGTCAGTGGTGTAGTCGTAGATTTGCACGGGAATATGGCCATAACCCACATGTTTTATTACAGGCTTGCATAAATGAACTCTGTGTGAACGGGGTATAAGCAGGTATATGCCATGTACCGCACCTATTTAATTTCATTCCCATTGATGTTGTGTGCCTACAGGTACAAAATCTCCAGGAATGATTCAAATAGGTTACCATTATTAATATTGATATACGTGGTTGTGCCAGTCTGAGTAGAGATGCTGAAGCAAAAGCAGCTGAATTTAGTTTTGCGCAGCTAAATTTGGTTTCGCTGTTGGGAAAAAGTAAAATTCGTAAAACAAGTGATTGCATTAGTGGCAGTGGGGGATGCTTGGATTTCAAACCATCTGTAGAAGTTGGTGTTTGTATTGAAAGCGATGTGTATGATGTTGAAGAGCCTGCTACACCGACAAATTTTGATTACATCTGTGCACATAAAGCACATTGAGTAATGTTTTCCAAGTAAGTGGCAGCCGAGTTGGATAAGGACTTCCATGGCATATGGGGCCTTCATTTGGATATAAAGGATCGTACTGACAAGTTTTGTTTCCGATTATTCAAATCAGAGAAGTCTATATGTACTTTTGGGCAACTCAGAACCAAAATCAACTACGGGTAGTTTACTAAAAGCATATTGTACAAACTGATGATTATTGAATAGAAAAATAATTAGCGAATCAACTCCTTGATATCATCCTTGATGATTAAGTATATCATTTTCGTACCTCGAGTGATAAGTACCTACGTAATATTCAATTATGAGTTGATACAGCAAGCATCAGAAGATTTGAGAATTATTAACAATTGCATGAAAATTAGGTACGCAATGTCAACGAGAGTGTATATTTCTATGTTGCTAATTACGAAAATTACCATTTCACATTATTTTGGGTAGCCCTGGAATGATGAAATCGGCGGCACATAACATTTTCAGGGATTTTTCTCCATTTGTTACAAGTTGGGGGGCTCTAAAAAAATTGAGGGCCAGCGTCAAACAAAATTTCGTAATTTGTATGTCCCTTACAAAAATTTTGCACTTAAACTAATTTATGATCAAGTGAATCATTTCACGTCTTCAAGAGCCTTGTGTTTCATATGGTGTCTTTGAAGAATATCTCTGAACATTAGATCTTTTAATAAGGTCTTTGAGCACAATGCACGATAATGTTATTTCGTGACTAAGCTAATGTGATGATAGCGACACGCGCAATGTGAAGATAGCGACACGCGCGGTAGACTGTATGACTCCTTGTGATTAGGCCTACTGAATAGGCCCCTACACATGCTCGGTTTCATCAACGGCCGCCTACATTTCGTAGTCCCTTACGATAGACAATGCAAGTAGAAACATTAATCATAATAATCTACCTAAACTTACCAAAGTAGCTGATATAATCTAGCTTAGTGCACGGGAGTCGATTCAGCCAAATATCGGTTTTATGAGGATAACTTTCGAACGGTATGATATTTCAAAAGTATTATACGAAGGAAACACAGATATCTCTAATACTTTCAAGACGGTATAAGTTATGACTATTTAACACATATCGCATAACTGTCAAATGTGTACTCTGAAAATATATTTATTAGCTTCATGTAGACTTTTGATAATGATGCGATATAAGTTGAATAGTTAGTAGTTACTTATACCACCTTGAAGGTATTCAAAATATCTGTTTCCCCGTATTACAATTTTAATATCTCACTTACGAAAGTTTTCACCAAAAAACCTGATTTTTCGCTAAATGGACTCCCATGCACTACTCAAATAAAGTATCTAACTTAATATAAAAAACGAACCAAAACTACCTCGGTGAAAATAGAATTTAATCGTCTTGAAGTCACTTTTCTGTGGAAAATTTAGACACTGCGTTTCTGTATAACAAAATCTGTTGGAAGCAAAATTTCTCGTGAAAACTGGCAGCTAGTACATATAAGAAAGAACAGGGCGGGTTTTGAGATAGATAAGACCATAGAGAAGTAGAATAATACGTAAGCCTACCTAGCAGACTTGGGAAATACTTACGGCCAGACGGATTTCACAGACATGATCACAACAAATTTACAGCGCTAGAAACATCAACAAATGATTCATAAGATGCGGTTAATATTTATCGAAAATGCTAATGAATCAAATTTCATAATAACAAAGGTGGAAAGATCAATTATGTGTAACAGTAACACCTGGTAATTTTGCCATCGATTTTTGTTTACTGGACGATCTAAATACCGTGCAAGATAATAACAGTCACTCACGGTCCATGGGAGTCGATTTAGAGGAATATCAATTTCTTACTGATAACTTTTGAAAGGTATGAGATATCAAAACTCTGATAAAGGAAAAACAGATATTTTTAACATCTTCAAGACAGTATAAGTAATAACTATTCATCTTCCATCGCATAATTGTCACGCATATACTGTTAAAAATGTGTTTTTGTAGCTGTATAAGCGTTACAATTATGCGATATGAGATGAATACTTATTATACTTACACCATCTTGAAGGTATTAAAAATATCCGTGTTTTCTCTTTATTCGAATTTCAATATCTCATATACTTCAAAAGTTATCGCTAAAAAACAGATATCCCGCTAAATTAACTTCTGTGGACAGCAAAAACTTGTCATTTTTTTTAGCCTACCCTTTAGTGCTAGGATTTTGTGCTCACAACAATGGGAATATACAATAGACATAGGCCTAGACTGTATATGTTGAGTCATTTATATTGTATAACTCCATGGTTGAACGACTGCCGTACTATGTACGAGAATGAGTGGGTCGAAACTCGCGACCGTTATTGATAGCGAATAGTGGGAACGAACGGTCGGCACCGTCATCACTCGTATGACCGTCAGTGAGACATCGAGTCTTGATAAAACACGTGAACAGCTGATATGGATATCGATATCGTATATATTTCGTTTGAAACCAGCGATTAATTAGGGGAACCCATCCACAGAAATGTATACAATTTTCTGATATTTATTGATGTATCAATGTTGAAATAGTAGCCTATATTAAAATGTAAAAAAATGAAAATGTTGAATTTTTCGAGAAAATTATGGAAAAACTAGTTGAAAAATACGTTAAACCGTTACATACAACAGAATCAGTAGATAGTTAGCATGAAGATGACAATTGATACATTGCTTGAGTGAACCTTCCTCTATCAGATGAGCTAGATTTCATCATCGTGCCAAATACGTTTTGCATTTATTCATACTAATAAATAGTTTCTGTTACCTTGGGTGGATTGCAAGAACGAAGTTTAAACCCCGGTCTACTTTAGACGCCGTCTAAGTACAAAAAAGCATTGCCTCTGCAATGCTATTTTGTACTTAGACGGCGTCTAAAGTAGACCGGGGTTTAAACTTCGTTCTTGCAATCCACCCCTTGATTTACAACAGAAAATGGCGTGACTTTTTTTGGTCTTGTATGCAAAGCGCATACGGTTGAACTGTCTATTTTCAGTTTAGCCTCAAGTCAGTTGTTTTACGACACATAGATACCATATTTGTTAATATGTGAATCAGTCTTTGGGGTGGTAAGATCGCTCTTGTGGTGCCCCGTTCAAACGATCTCATCTTTCATCCATAGTCTTAATTGGGGAACATTGATTTTGTATCAAGTGTCGATGTTATTAAAAAAAATCGATCATATTGTTGAAAATGAATACTTGTGCATTTTCATGATAAAAAGTCCGTTTTTTCTGTTTCAAAAGTTGAACTATGCGTACAAATGAACAAATTTACGTTTTTGTGAGAAAATATTAATTCACTCATTTCTTTTGAAAATTTCACGAACAAAAAAACACGGTAAAGGTTATATTTTCAATAATCTTGAGAGATCATTGTAGCTTTTAAAACGTAGCCAGAGAATGTTTTTCAAATCACTTCTGCTCATTTCAGAAGTGAATCTGTAGCGTGCTCTAAAAATGCTTCAAAAGCAATTTTTTATGATAATCAAAGCCGCTGTGATCGCACCTGACAGTTGACCTTTTCAGAACTTGACAAAACTACACCAATTGGCATAATATCAGCTTACCTAACTGTTGTCACATTTAGGGCTTCGATGATATCCTTCTTCGATAATCCATCCGCTGACGAATTGATGTTGTATTTCCACAAATCCAGCAAACTATTCCCGAAGCAGGCCGTTTCTAAGCTTTCCACGAAAGCGCAATATGTGCCTTGAGAAAAATAAATACTCGGATCGGATTCCGACAAGTAATCTTGATCATCGGACAAGTCATCTGTCAGGTTCGAACTAGTACTATTCCACTCTATTTCTCTCTTTCGTCGCCACAGGTTGAACGACACCACCGGTACTCTGAAAGGAAACGAAACATTTTTCAATTTATTTTATCGACATTGAAATCTTGACATGCAATCACTGTTTCCCAATTAAGGCTAATGATGAATTGGTGAGACCGTTTAGAACCAACACATTTTAGTTGTGTGAGGTCGAAACGTTCTTGCCTCCAATATTATTCATTGTATGTACACTATTGAAAAAAAAAAAAAAAAATCACCATGGAAATATCATAAAATTAGTAAGAGTTTTTTTAGGAATGAGCCGTTTCCATATTCTCCCTTTTGCTATAGGAACATTAGGAATGTAAATCATAATATCAAACTAAGATTCAACCAACGTAGAAAGATTCAAGACATGATAGAATTATTGTGTTGAATTTAGTCATCCACTTACATTTTACAAAAATATGAATTGGAAAAGTTTTCAATTTTTTTATACAATTTGAATATTAATTACTTCTTCAAAAACTCAATTTTGAATCAATTGGATCATTTCAATGTTTCTATCTTTACACATGTGAAAGACTCCAAAAGTGCCAAAGTACCGCCAAAGTGCGCAATATTCATTTTGGCAAACAGATTCATTACGAGGCTATAATTCATCCATGTTACACGATATGGAATTATATTTTACAAAAAACGGTGGGATAATAGGATTAATTCAAAATCTCTGTTCTGGACCTTCTCCAAAGTCGCCAATGTGGCTACTATTGTTTGGGAGGTCTCTACGCTCTGGTCATGTTGGGAACGCTGAAGTGCTTATACTGGAATAATTTATACTATAGGCTGTGTGACACGGGCTGGGCGTACTTTTGAATGGATGGTTGTAAATGTGGTCAGGGGTTGGCCAGAAAAGCCCTCGACACACCGCCGAGTATACTGTATCCCGAGATATGCTCTTCAGGCGCCCCGCCCCGTCTTGTTATTGCGCTGGACTGATATTTGCAAGCCGTATGAGAGTCGATGAAGATGAACCCCGCATATGGGGCGACCCAAGCCACACCATTCACACAAGTGTTCAATAATTGTGTCGAAAACGCGTTCTATATAATACGTTGTTGATCGAGTGCGGGCATTCTGCGATCGAGATGCGATCGAACTGACTTGGGCCTACATAACGTTTTAATAGAAGCCAATGTGAAAAAAGAAACAGAAAATACATGATCTTTTGAGAAGACGAGATAAAACAGCCGTCTGTATCTCAAAGGGTCTTACGCATTTTCCAGTCACTCGTGAACCGACGATAGTAATTGTGTATGATGTATTTCTCACGCACATTTAAAACGGGAATAATTTTAATATTTATGAACAGAATTTGTTAAAACTTCAAACATTTCAAACATAGATTTATATTCGTATATATATGCGACAAATTTCAATTTGATAGCGTCATTGGTGTTGGCTGTGAGAAATTTCAGATCAACAATCGGAGAGTATAGGCTCTACTCGAAAATCTATTATATATATGCAGGATGAGTTTCATGTACACATATGTGACAAATTTCTGCTTGATCACAGAACCGACTTGACCTTCCTCCGTATTGTCAACTTTGTGAAAAAAAGAGACAAAAGAGCCAACTATATTGATTGTCTAGAGTCACTCGCTACGCTCACTCCATATACTCACGTGTCTACAAGTCACTGTTTCACAAACATCCAAGGATTTTACTGATTATCTCCATATTCAAATTAATAATTTATGTCAAACACATAATTTCGCAATTAAAAATCTCTTGTCAATATAAATTGTGTTTTAATACAGAAGATTATCATATTCTAGATTGTAATACTTAGGATTTTAATACATACATTATACATAAGATTTTAATAATGAAATGAAAGTCGCATCCTGCCATTACAGTTTTCATATATTACAATGCATGATCTGCAACTATTGCACAATTAAAAGATGATAATTGTCAATCATGTGACATATAATTCGAGTAAGCCCTTGTTACAACGCGGAGGGTTAAAATAAGACCTTGGCCTCCATGAACATTACGGTAATTAACAGACATGACAAAATTACAACACAATAATGTATGGTGATTAGGGGCACGTTCAAAGGAAATACCGGTGGAGCGACATGAGTGCACAACATGCGAGACCTTAACCTTAAGTAAGGTTGTGGGGATGACCTTATAATTATGGCGTGCTGTTACCTGAAACACACGTCTTCCCAAGAGATGCCATCATCAGCGACTAGACCGATCACGCTGTTGTGAATCTCGAGCATCTAAACAGAAAAAAGATCAACACTGTTGTAGACTGTTGACTGACTGACACGTTATTTTGAATGTTTTTGTTTATATTGGGTTTATCGACGCGCGAGGGGTTAACAACTCCTGAAATCCGGTGTACACTTGCCATGAAATCCCATTGAAATCCCTGGAATCACTAGAAATCCCTGAAATCTCTTGAAATCCCTGAAATCTCTTGAAATCTCTGAAATCTCTTGAAATCCCTTGAAATCCATGAAATCACTTGAAATATCCTTGAAATCCCTGAAATCTTTTGAAATCTCGTGAAATCCCTAAAATCTCGTGAAACCCCTATGAAATCTCTTCTTGCAATCCCTTGAAATCCATGAAATCACTTGAAATATCCTTGAAATCCCTGAAATCTTTTGAAATCCTTGAAATCTCGTGAAATCCCTAAAATCTCGTGAAACCCCTATGAAATCTCTTGCAATCCCTTGAAATCTCTTGAAATCCCTTGAAATCTCTTGAAATCCCTGAAATCTCTGAAATCACAAGAAATCTTGAAATCTGAAATCAGATGCACACCAAATTTGCGAGTTGTAAAGCCCTCGTCGACGCACTGTAAAGATAAGTAAGATCTATTGGTGTCTGATGAATGATTAGTAAGATAATGGGATGATGAGATGAAGGTTAGTTTAGGTCAATATGAGGTATAGTGGAAAGGAAAAGATCGTGGCCTATATTGAAGGAACCATCCACACATTTAGGCTACAGAGGGAAACTACGAAAAAACCCTGTAGAGATGGATGGTGGCGGGGATGGAATCGAGGCCTGATCTACCCTCAACTCCTAGTCACATGAATCTAATCTAACTAGCATGAACAATCTCACCTCACCTACCTAATTTAATCTAAACGACTACTTGGCTAAACTGAGATAAAAGCAACAGTACCCCATATATAGTTAAGTTATCACTTTGAAGATTTTATTCATCACGATCGAATTTGCGTCGGTAAATGATGAATTTTACATGTTGGGAAGGTGATATGAAAGGTTATTTTAAAAGGTATTTTGGTGACAGGTATTTTGGTGAAATTAATTTGAGAGACTGAAGTCACGACAGAAAACCTCCCCGATTTAAGGATTATCACCAAAGCGGGAATCGAACGCCAGTTTCCTGAATGAATGTTTACGTATACGCCAGCGAATGATGATTATACTCATCTCATTACGTTGATGATTACATAGCGAAAACTTAATTGGTATCATTCATTTGGTTTTGGTAGGGATATAACCTTGGGACATTGTTTTTTGTTTGTTTGTTCCACTCGCTGAACAACTGAAATCCATGAGGCGTTGTTATGAGACCTTGTGAAAAAAAATATTATATTGTGTTTCAGTGACGTCGTTAGGATTTGTGTATTGGGGGGGCGCAGGTTGGACGCCAGCCGCGCGCTAAAATGGGGTCTGGAGCCCCACAGTGAATTTTTTGCACCATTTTTCAAGTGATTTTTGAGATTCACAAGCAATTTTGGAGTCTGATAATAGAATCATTGTGGTCATTTTCGAAGTTATTTTCAATAATTTAGTCATGGAGATTTTTGAAGTTTTAGCTCTTTAGCGTTTTAGCTGTACGAGATTTGAGAAATTAATCGACCGTCGGATATTATGAATGTAGTTAACGAAAATAAAAGTGTAATATCTAGAAGTATATAGAATATCGGAGATAGGATATAGGATAGAGAGTGTAGAGAAGTAGGACAAGAAATATTGACAATAGCCGTCGATTACGTGTAATCAAAAAAGATAACCAAACAACAAGACAAAGGAGGGCAAGGAGCAAGTGAGTGTCACAGACTCACAGACATCAGAAGTTCATAACAATGTGATACACATTCCCTATGAAGAACAACATTACAACATTACCATTCCACCTATAAATGAAAATGCATGCAGCAGTGCGTTGCAGGCTACAATTATTATACTGTTGCTGAAATTGTAACAGAACATTTGCGAGAGATATAAATTACTAGGCCAAAAGTGGAAAAAAACACTATTATTCTTGCTTCAAGATCGTTCTATTCCAGCGGATGATAAATAACTATCATTAAAATGCTAATTTCCGACAAAGATTGTTAATATGAAGAGACCAATTCAGCTTATTATCTGAAGTTATACCAAGAAAATTTACATAGTCAACTGTTTTACTCTGGTTGTATACAGTAACGTGGGTTGACATGGTCCCAGTGCAAATGTTCTTAGATTTTAGTGAAAATTCCATTATGTTGGTCTTTTTTATATTCACTACCAGATCAATTGTTTTAAAATAGTACAATAAGTCCTTGATCACCACATCTCTTCTCCTGAACAGTACATCGTCAGACTCCGTTGATATTACTATCGTGGTATCATCTGCATATAGAACAGCTTTTCTCTCATCTCATATAAAATCTTACAAATCATTAATATATAATACAAACAGTGGAGGACCTAAAATAGAACCTTGGGGTACACCTACATTGACTTCCAGAACATTAGATTTAACATTATTATTTAATTTGACAATATGTGTTCTATTTGTCAAGTATAATTTAAATAGGTCATTACAAATTCCTCTCACACCAATTTTGTGTAATTTGCTTAATAGGATGGAGTGATTGACAAGGTCAAAAGCTTTACTAAGGTCTAGGAATAAAGCTAGAACTTAGTATGATAGTAGTACAATAGTATAATCGCCGCCCTCGGTAGCTCTGTCAGCTGAGGCACCGCTTCAGAAACTGAAGTCACCGTTGGGCGTGGGTTCGAGTCCCGAATAAGGCATGGGTTTTTGTGAATGTCCACTCATTTATCATCACTTCATAGTTTCATAATCACCTGCTCATTCGTACCCCCGTATAACCTGGCTGTTGGTGGGGTCGTTAAGCAAACAATAATCATCATAATCAATAGTATGATCGCAGACAGACAATACCTGATGTAATAGGTAATGGTACGACTATAACAGTAGTCTATATGTTGTAGAATGGTATCTATGCAATCTAAGCTATCTATGTAACAAATACTACATGTTTCGTCATGCCATTTATTATATTGTATTGTAACGTATTGTATTGTTCATAAGTCCGCAGACATCACACCATTTTCTCTGCACCCTATGACTCAACTATGTATAAATGCGACACTTCGTGTTGGCTACTGGGCCTATATTTGAACGCAAATTACGTGTTTTTTACATCGGTAATAGATTGTCAATTGTTTTGAATTTAACTGACCGAGAGAGAATATTGCTGATTGATAAGAGAGAGAGACAGAGCATTCATTAGTGATATGAAGAGGCCTCCTCCTCAGATTTATAATTGGAATTACTTTATTATACGCTTATTATGGTATATATTAGGCAGCTATGCGATGTTAAGAGTGTAAATGGACAATTATACAAACACCTATGGGTGCACGGAGTTTCAAATCAAGATACAATCGCCAGATAGAGCTATGAGCGTGCTGGATTGGATTGGCTATCGGCCAGACCGTAACCCGTGCATTCAGTGGTCTGGATAGGTACTAAATTACAGACAAGGCAAGGTCAATGTAGGTGTGCATGGGATTTTGCTTTCAATCAGCCATAAAGGTGGTCGTCTTGGTAGTTGGTAGTAGGCCTATATAGGGCCGTAACAAGACATTTTGCGCCCTAAAGGCCGACATTTTTGCCCCCCCCTCCCCCCCCCCCCCCCCAGCAAGTATAATAATAATTCAGAATAGCACAATGTCTCAGAAATATGACAAGTACTAGGTTTTTGTTTAGAAGCACATTTATAATCATTGTGTTGGGCTATTACTATGACCGAGCAAGGAGAAGTATAATTTTATAATCTTTGTTGCTACGAACTCACACATTCGAATAATAATATCGAAATTTGTTAAAACCTATCGCCACTAACAAGAGACCACCGAACAGTTCGCAAACAGCATTTTTATTATTTAGAAAGCGAGATAACCGTTTAAAACTATAGGGCTACGTTTTAGGCAGTTCAAATATCGCTTCTGTCATGATATTGATTTACTGATTTGATTCAGTGTATTTTTCACTCATTTAAAAAAATTGCCGCCCTAGGCCCGTGGGCCTGGGCCTATATCTTTCGTCAACGATGATACATTAATGTAAGCCGCCAACCAGTGAGCAACTTTATATACTACGTGCGTACATCATTAGCAAGAATAATCATATGTAAGTAATTGCGGAGAACACAGCTTGAATAAAACGAACTTGGCTGAAAGGCAACTTAACAACTGTACGATATAGTGTAAAATTCCAACATTCCATCTGGAATTGAACAAAGGTGACAGATTAAGAAGTAAGAATCTCTTTGAGACTGTATTGGAGAATTTTGGGTTGAAATAGTAGAAGGCATAACTGTCAAATAATCAACACGGTGATTTAGCTTTCTCATCCAAGTCATCACTGCCGAGAAGGTACCAACTGCACTAAAACCAACTGACCTAAAATCCAACTGTACTAAAAAACAACTGTCCTAAACCTATACTTTTGACTAACCTGTCCAGAAGTTGAAGAAAGTTGGAGGTTTGACTCCTCCCGTTCAGGAATTCCATTCTACACAAACCTTACCAATTAGTAGAGGGGGAGGGGGGGGGAGGAAAGGACCCAACTCCTCAATTTTACTTCAGTACAGGTTACTCAAGCTAGAAGTTTTGGTCATTTCAGTACAGTTGACGAATCCCCATCACTACCATGTGCTGTCTCTGTTGCTATATGCTTATGCTGGCGAGCTGCCAACAAAATATACATTATACTACGATAGGCCTATACACAACCAACACAACAGTGGATTTCCGCATTGTGTTGTTGTCTGAACCGCGGTCTGAACTATGGGATCACTACTGAAATTAATCAATGGCAATCAATGTTCAACCACCACACCTTTCATGCCTTATCAACAAATTATCACTGATAGTAATGTGAGAATATGAATTACGTATTATTTATATCAGTGGCTAAATTGATTGACGTAGAAATTGTCCTGTCCAAATTTTCACATTTCTGTTCTATTTATTGGTTGAGCGTTAGCGAAGACTTCCACTCCACTCTTATGCCGGAGCGTTTTATTTTTTCATTTTTTGTACTCGCTGCACAGGTTGCATGGTTTCTCAGTATTTACATGGTTTCTTAGTTTCTCATTATTATCGAACTTAGAACTGTCTAGTTTGGGGACCAAATCAATTGGACCACTTTTGAGAAACACCATCAGAAATTTTCAAAACCTCTAGATAAGGCCGAGTGAAAACATTTTTTTGAAATGAAATCTCTTTAAAAAACTTCAAATTCTACTGAAAGTTAATACAAATATGATACACATTATTACGAACTTTTACTGAGATCGGACTAGGCGTTTTGGAGAAAACAATGATTTAATTAATACATTTTCATCAAATAGCTTAAGATAGTGGTTATTCTTTTTCAGTATCTTGTGTACAGTGATTCACGGCTTCATAAACTTGACAGCTTTCACCAAGGTGTGAGTTATAGGGTTTATTTGATATAAGTCGAGTTTTCGAGTCGACTCCATACAAATAAACACTCATCTTACAACTCAAATGCAGCGTTTGGCTAATACTTCAGTCAATCTAAGCCAAAAAGAGGCGTAGCCTCAAACAAACTGTAACGGATTTTTTTTTTTAAAACAAAATGGGCACCTGAATTCGAGCAAACTTTACATCTGGTAGTTATACGTAATCATTTTAATGAGATTTCGTTGAGTTTACATTTTTAATTAGTGGGCTCTGTTCACTAGATGTGATTAATGAAATTTGGCATTAAATTGATTTTAATCACAAAACCATAGCAATTTTCTACTTAAGGAACCCTCGAAATGACCATGTAAAGATGGCCGGCGGCGGGATCGAACCGGCCCGAAATTCCCCCGGATCTCGCATCCTCCCGGATCACACGAAGCGAGCGCGTTAACCGCTGCGTTACATGTTCCTGTTTCTTTTCCACCCTTGTTATTACACAATTTGACTCACTAGAATTTTCTACAAATATTGTGTCCATCTTTAGATGTATTTTTTAATTTTTTATCTTGTATGGTTCAATTTTATGATCATTTATATTTGTGAAATCACCCTGGTCCAAGGTTGATATAGTAGAAGTTTCAAAATGACGAAGCAGTCGAGCCAACATTTCAACATTTATTACTAGCTTCCCAGTCGTGACTCTCGTCTAATTAATTGCATGTGTCTGCATTATAGTTTTTATATAGTGCGAGTGGCCTTCGTTACCGAATACTATCGCAAGGCGACAAATCACGCCTGATAAGAAACATTTCCTGAACATAGTGATTGATGTATTAACGATTAATGATAAAGAACAATACAAGGCCTTGCTAAGAAAAAAAGTATGAAAATGCGGGAAGGAAACGGTCGTGGCCTGTAATGTATAGGAATCATATCAGTCACTTCAACGTCTGAAGGAAACTACGAAAACCTCAGTCAGGAAGGACGATCATAGCGAGAATCGAACTCCAGTCTCCTGAACGACGGTTCAGCGCACTAATGACTGATCTAACCTTATCGTTTTTTTATATATAGTGAGAGTGGCCTTCGTCTCCGAATAGTCACAACAAAATAGTCAAAATAGAGCTCATATTAGTCATAATCCGAACTGATGTCACTTCCGCAGTGATTGAATTATTTAGGTCAGTTGGTAATTTTTTTTATCAAAATTGGAAAAAAAAACACTTTTAAATGATCGAGACAGGTATAAAATGAAAGCCTTGTGTTTAAGGAGATTCAAATATTTATAACCATAAATTACTTATTGTAACCATGTTGTAACTTTCAGAGTAAATTAATTAATTAGATGATCAATCAAATGGTAATTAAGAATGCAAATAAGGCTACTACAGGAAATGGACAAGATGGGTATCAAATTAAAGCTAATCTTTAAAGAATCCGGAAATTTAAGACCACAAACAAAAATTTTCAACTTTTCGAGCAATTGAATTGGTTATGGTTGATCAATCAAATTATCTCTGAAACTGAAAAAAAAAAACTGAAAAATATTCGATGAATAGCTACCAGACAAAAGTTTGTGTTGACAGTTTCAAAACTGTATAGCCACAGAGTTATTATTTCAAACTTTCAGAATTGATTGGGTTCTAAAAATTCACCAAAGGATAAACTCAGTTTGTGGCCATAAAGTTTCGAATTCTGCAAAACATTAGCTATAGCTGTGTTATACCCATCCCGTCCCATTTTCTGTGATGTTTACACTTTTAATATACAATTTGATTGATTAATCGAATTAATTTCATTACTCTGAAAGTTGAAAGAACTAACTTTGTGGTTATGAAATTTTGAACTTCTAGAAAGTGAAACAAAAGCTTCCATTTGATATCCACCTTGATCATTTTTAGTGTTTAAACACTTTCAAAAATACAAAATTGATAACTTGATTACTCCAAAAGTTGAAAAAATCTGTTTAATGTGGTCTTAAAATTTCCGATTCTGAGAACATATTGGGTCTCATCTGAAACCCATCCCGTCCAATCTCTGCGTTATTCATGCTTTCAAGTTTCAACTACAATTTGATTGATTAATTTAATAATTCAATTATCCGGAACGTTACAAAAAAATTATGGCCAGTAAGTTTTGGATTTATTAAACAAACTTCAATTTTTGATCCTCATATTGATCATTTCATATGGTATTCACACTTTTAATTACAATTATATTGAACATTTGAATATCCAATCACTTCTGAAGATACACAAACGCAGCTTGTGAGCATGCATCTTTGGATTCCCTATATGGCCATTTCACCCAAGTAAGGAAGTTTCATGTTTCAGTTATGAGTTGCACAATTGTAAGAAACATTGGTGCTAACTGATTCCACTAACAAGTGCAGAAAGAACAATTACACCGGCGCATGCAATGCAGTGGTTAACGCGCTCTCTTTATGTGATCTGGTAGACGAGGGGAATATCGGACCGCTGTCCATCTTTACAGGGGTTTTGTGGTTTCCCTCTGTAGTCTAGGCTAATACCGGGACGGTTCCTACTTACTACAATATAGGCCACGACCGTTTCCTTCCTACTATCGTTAATTACCATTACCCAAGAAACCTTTCTCTCATCATCCCATCATCTCATTAATCATCTATCCGACGACATTAGATCCAAGTTACCATCACAATGCGTCGTTAAAAACCAATAAAAATAAAATAACAATAACAAAAACCAATAGAGGTCTACCTAAAGCGGGACTCGAACTCGCGCCCGTCTGGTTTCAAATTTCACAGCAGTGCGTTGAATTTTCGAGTTCAAAGGTTGGCTAGATATAAACGCGGTTTATGACAGTACGACTTTCCACACCATTATCATAAAAAGGGTAAACGTAATAAAATTATGCAAGTTTCGAGATAAGTGCGAGATGAAGGTCAATCCCTTGCGAAAATATCACTATTTCAAATATTGCAGTTCCCCTTGACATGGACAATATCACATTTAATTATCATAATTTTACGCCATTTGTTAACGACGATAAAACGCTAGGTCTGTTTTAATCACGAATTTATACTTCAAAATCATACTGTGTATGAGACAAGCAAACATCGTGTTGTTACCCAAGCCGATCAACTTCAACTGACGTGTCTTAAAGGTGCACAGAAGTATACAAAAGTCTTACTTAAGAGATTTGTCTCAATTCTTAGCTCTCACAGAAGTCTTATTTGTTGAAAATCTATATAATAGTCATAAGACACTCTCCTGACACAAAATTTTAGCTTATTTATTTGCTTTCGATGCAACTTCCTCAAAGTACGCCTTTCAGAAGACCAACACTTTTGGAAAATAAATTATACGAGCAAAAAATGATGTGACTTTATATCTATGTACACCTAATACAAAATTCTCACACGTAGAAACTCATTGGCTGCATTCGAGTAAAAGTGCTACACTGTGCGAGACTTACATGTAATTATGTCGAAAATGTGAGGAAAAGTGTAATAATTGCTCGAGTTGAATAAGTTTTGATTTCCTACGTGGATAACCTGTTTCATGATAACTGAGAATGTACAATTAAGTGCTGTGTAGGTGGTTACAATTTTGATTATATATATTAGTGATTACAATTTATAACCACATATTTGTAGTACTGACCAAAGTATAAACGACCATTTTTAATGATGTTTGTGTGAGTAACGCCTGATCTAGTCATGACGGTAATAATGGTTGTACAAAACTTGTGGTACGGGAGTCGAATTAGCAAAATATCAGTTTTTTAGTGATAATTTTCGAACGGTATGGGGTATAAGAAATCTAATGGGGAGGAAATAAATATTCTTGATACCTTAGGAATGGTATAAAATATAGCTATTTATCTCACATTGCATTATTGTCAGCTGTGTATATACGACTAAATGGAACATTTTTTTAGCTGTATATGCTTGACAATTATGCAATATAAGTTGAATTGCTTTTACTAATACCACTTTGAAGATATTAAAAATATCTGTGTTTTCTCCGTATTTTATGATATTTTGATCTATCATACCCTTCAAAAGTTATCACCAAAAAAATGATATTTCGCTAGTTTGACTTCCGTGGACTCTTAATAAGTATTGTGTCAAACAGAGACCTCATACGATTCGAATTTAATCTAGATTCTGACAGAAGGGTAGGGTCAAACGCAAAATTTGTCGTAAAAATCCGGTCAGTCCAACCCTATTGCATACGATAACCGGTTGGTTCAAGAAAAACTTCGGCATCACACCGTACAATCAGCGGTAGAATTGGAAACTTCCTCATGGGGAGATATAGGAACTTTATTGTGTAAAGAAATTATATGTACAATCAGTGGCAAGTGGGGAGGGAAATATTACCTAGATTAATCTTTTCAATCGTATTAAATTTTGTCAGTTTTGTAAGTCTGTATAGTCATTCAGTTCATTCGCTTATAATCGGACTGTTAATTGTGTATTTATAATACAACTAATGTAATTTTCAAAATGGTTTCGTCAATATATAGGGTTATTTGTAAATACAAATCAAGATTATATGTGAGAATAAAAAGTAATTATTGTCGGTACAGAATTTTAAAAAGAAAGCCATTAAGATCTATGAAAAATCGTAAATTTGTCAAGGGTGCACGATTACCCGAGAGTTTCTCTTCAAGTCAAATATACACCTTTGGTTCCAACAATATTTGTATGGGTCTAACAATGACATTTGACGTTGACAATTTACACAGCCCTCAGTGCAATTTGCATAGGTCCTACCGACAATAATTATTCATTCGACCCAAGGAAAAATCAAGGTGAAATAGTTACCAATGCCCACATCTATTTTATTACAATTACACAATTCATATACACGTGATTCACGACGACACAATACTTGTTTAATGGATTATTGGAAGTATAAAATATTGCCGTGATGTCTGTAGTGTTTTTAATGTGTTTAGATGTTCAACGACTGTGTGAAAAACGTGTATTTCAACTGATCCTTACCTGCTATATATTACAATTCATAATTTCATCACGGAAAAATTGAAAACATAACATCGCTGGATGTAAATAAAATAAATATAAATTTACAAATATCGGCCGTATTATTCTGAGTTTTTTGAGAATTTTGAAAATCCGCACTGTCTTTTTTTTCTTGGTGGCATATAAGTTACGAACTAGAGTATACACGAATTCACTCGTATCAATATTAGAACGATTGGATGAACCACCATATTATGATAAAACTTGCAATGAAAGTAGAAATGATGAGGAACTTATTTAACTTAGTTTAGTACACATTTTTGAATATTATCTTAATTCACTATAATGTATAGATTTTGGCAATGTAGGTGGGGCCAGTACTCGTTTTTACTGTCCTATTTGATAAGTCCTTTGAAAACGTCCTATTTGAAAAGTCGTTTGAAAAGTAAATGAGGAAAGATGTAGGAAATTTTCATTGAAATTTTAATAAATTTGCATTGAAAATTGTAAATGAAACACAACGAATTGATATCGAAAATCATTGGAAAAAATCCATTGGAATGAATTCAGTGAATTCCGTAGAATTCACAGAAAATTTCAAATGAATTGGACATTTACTGAAAATTTTCAATAATTTGTTAATTTTCTATCAAATATGCAGACATACTGAACTCCGGTGCACAACTGATGATTGATGAGCAAACGATTGCTTTCATATCGTCTCGTTTACTTGCTCGCCTGCCCAGGAGATGCATTCTTGTACAAGATTAACCCAGTCTCGACATAAACCTGTGCTAAACGTGTATTAAAAAACCGAAAGTGACCCTCAAAAACTGGATTATATTGTACAGGAATGCACCCCCAAGGATGTAAGTTTTCAAGCCGTGGAGTCTGACGAGTCGTCAGACGCCGACTGACTGTCGTCAGTGACGACAGTGGTCTTTGCAATATCAATTTCACTTTCATTTGATTTTCTCAATAAATAAATACGCTAGGATTGCCCCAATACACACTTTGATACGATACACGTCATGAATTGAGCGCGTGACCAACTGAGCGTGTGATCGCCTACGCGAGCGATTGAGTTCGCCTCGAACGCTCCAGTAGGCCTACTTGCAAAAATATTACAAATCTAGTTCATTTTCTCGCGCGACTTACAAAAATGGAAACTTTGAAAAAAATTATTGGTTTCAACGAACTCATTTCACACCACACTTGATGTAATCTAAACTGGGTTTAACGACGCACTGTTTTGATGACTACGATCTATTGGATTCGGTGAATGATGATATTATGGGATGATGAAATGAAAGGTTATTTCATTAGGTGTTTTTGGATAGTAGGAAGGAGTCGGTCGTAGGCCCGTGGCCTGTTGTTGACGGACCATCTCAGTATTGACCTGAACGACAGAGGAGAACCACGAGAAGCCCTTGTCAGGATGGTCGACCATGGCGGGAAACATCACATTACTTTGCACGGTAACTAAGAGTAGAGTGTGTTATAATCAAAATTTTGTACTGTCAATATATAAACTGCATTTTTCTATGATACGGTTTTGCCACCCTCCGTTGCTCAGTCAGCTAAGGCACCGCTTTAGAAACTGAAGTCGCCGTTGGGCGTGGGCTCGATTCCCGCATAAGGTGATGATTTTTGTACGCGTCCTTTTCACTTATCATCACACTCCACAGTTTCATTATCCTCAGCTCATTCGTATACCCCCGTATAACCTAGCTGTTGCTGGGGTCGTTAATTGAAGACTAGTCATCATCATCACGAATCGGTTTTACTAGCCATGCAGCATTATGCTGGGAAAATCAATAAAAAAACATATTCGTATCACCACGCACATCACAAACGGCAACTCATAATGTTTTCCCGCGGTGTCACCCTACCTTTCAAAGTGACTATTCACCGAACCGTAAGTAGGTTTTGTAGTATTTTTAATTCAAGATAAAATTAGTGTAGATTGTTTGTTTGGTTAGGTTGGTTGGTTCAGGTAGTGTGGATAGGTTGGGTTCATTAATTAGTGACTTTGGGTTGATTATTCGGTTAATTTAGGGCGCGCGCAACAACAACAACATCTGCATATTATAACATACGCCGAATGTCCAGTGAATAGAGGCAGCCCCTACCTTTGCCAAGACGTCGGGTTGCAGGACATCGGGCGCCGTGACCAGCACCGTCTGCACCCGGTACCCTTGTCCGAACGACGCCATCAGCCACTCGGTGTCCGTGTAGAAGTCGGAGTCCTTCGGCACCCACAGCTTCATCGGATGCTTCTCCTGGTGGAAGCGAAGCATGCCGAGGCTGCTGAGAGCGACGAGCAGGAGGCAGCCGCAGATAAAACGCCAGGGGTTGATGCCGATTGCATGACCATATCTGGAATGAAACAAGAATTTCATTTTAGAGAAACGACACAAATAACACAAAAACACAAATCTATACGGTATATATATATATGGGATGTTTTAGCCATGTCATAAAAAATATGTCTCGAGCGGTACTCGAACCCGGGACCTTCAAATTGCCGGTCTGCTGCTCTCCCACTGAGCTACCGAGATATTACTCTTGTCATGACTATAGACTTAGAGTTACGACACTTCCTGGGGCTAGCCCTGAAGAGGGCTTAGATTCCTCAAGGTATAACGATTATACGTTGTAAAAGGTCCTTGTGTACTCTCTTCTGCCTTCACCTAGGCATGAGGAATAATGTGATCATCAAACTTCTTGGACACGGATACGAACTCGAATTTTAAACGAGTAAAAAATAACGATAACAATGAAAATATAATAATTATTATAGAATATCTCATACCAGTATACGTACTCGGTTCAATTCAATTGACAATGACAATTCAATTCTTTATAAACTGATTGAAAATACTTTTCAATGAATTCAATTCATTATAATGTTCTACGTGAGTTTGATTGTTTGAAAAATTCCTAACCCTGGGAAATAAATAGGTAACGATGAACACACAAAAAATATTTCTTATTGGTAATCGAATCACAAAGTTTGGTTAGAATAGTAATTTTTATGAATCTATTCTAACCGTAGCTAAAACAAAAATCTCTTTAAAAAATCTAGACACTTTTTTATGAAAATCTCGTTCAATTCTCTTGGGAACTCACTATTGGACTGATTGTTTCAATTTTCTGTCAGTTCATGATTCATCGCTACAAAAATGTTTTTTTTCCGACACCGTGCATTTGACTCTTTTCATCACACAACGTCCAAATTTCTTTCGTCGGCAAAACAAGATACGGGGGGAGGGGAGGATGTTACTTTTTACCAAAACATTTCTTATATAGTTTTAATTTAGTAATATATCTTATACATGCAGTCAGTAAAGCGCAAAATGACCTCGCTGTCGACGTGTCTATAACTACGGTAAATAGCTAAGAAATCCAATCAAATAAGTGGCAATAATTGTTAACGTTGGCTAGAAGGTGGAGGGATAATATTTCATACTTTCTCTGATAGTGACAGTGATCAAATTTTTTATTAGTATATGCCTATAGCTACATTTATTATGTACTACTTATAATGTTTACGCATCATTATATAATTTGCAATAAAACCGGATATGTAACTTTCGCAAGCACTATCTTCTTTTCGTAGCCAATTATCAATTCAAAATTGAATGATTGATTCATACTTACTGGAAGTCAAATGCTCGAAGACGACTCAATTGGAATATTGCATAGCTGTTATTAGGCCTAGGCCTATTATGCTATATTAAGTTCATTTTAGGTTATATTAGGTTGGTTTTAGATAAGGTTGATTTAGTGCAATTTAGGTTGCGTGCAAAACCAACTATACGCTCAAAAGTCTTTCAGCGCACATATATACTGAACCGAATGAAATGAATACCCCACATAAAACAACACATTTTTCTGAATCTCCGCATGTGATCAGATTCATCAGATAATTCTGAAATAAAATATGGGAATGAAGATCTATTCGCAAATAAGGGCATGCGCGTGCCCTTATATACTGTGAAAATATTATGAACATTATATTATGAAATATTATATTATGAAGGATATTATTTACCGTAGTAATGGCAATTAATAAATAAATATTAACATGTCTTATTAGGTATTATTAACACGAAAGCTTTCGTTTGTTGTATTTCTTCCTTCTTCGATACCATTATGGTGAATGATTGTTCAGAAGTTTTAATTACTTTTTTAAATACCTTCTTCGTACTCATTAACGTGCTTTTAGTCAACCATTGTAGTATGACTACTTAATAGATGTCACGCATCTATTTTTTTGTTTTTTAATTTAAAAAAAAATATAATTATGTAATTATATTCTTATTACCAAATGATCAAGTTGATATAATATGTTAATATTCAAGATTGGTATTATACTGTATATTGATCTATACCAACATGCCTCCTATGGTGAGGCCCAAGGGCGAGAATTTTTCTGCAAGTCGGTTTCTAAATGGAACTAAAAACAATAGTTAAAAATCACAACATTTGTGTAGATGTTTTTGTTTCTGTGGTCAAATTGAAAAAAATATTAACCTAAACCCCAATCATGCGCTCGAGTCAAAATTTGATAGTTATTTTGCTAAAAAAAAGCAACAGCGTTGGGAGTCGAACCGTGGACCATCAAAACGCGAGGCATCAATGCTACCACACAGGCACTTGCTTTCTTTACGCTTACTTCATCATATCATACCACGAGACGGTAACTGAGTCATGACGTCACAAGTCATGGCGTTCCCATCGGTCACTTGTAGTCCAGACTTGCAGAAAAATTCTCAAGGTATTGCAATAAAGTAAAGATACAAGGACAGGCAAGGTGGCGGGGGTATCTAAGACATACTTAGATGCTTATGCTTATATGGTAAATCATCCAAATGTCAATGATATCATATCTCATTCAGCATTGCAATAACATAATTGAACTTCAGCAGAAATAGGCTCGTGAAAAAAAAAAAAAAACGAAGTGACTTCACACACGAATTTTCGTGGCAGGAAAATCTTGATTTCGTGGATCCAAAAGGTATACAGAAAAAACTATAAGTTACGCAAAAAATGGTGAAACGTCAAGGTTAGTTTGGGTAGGTAAGGTCGACTGGGTTAGTTATATTGGATCAATGTAGGTTAATTTCGTTCGTTATATTATTGTCTGGCACCCGCGTATGTGCACATAGTGTCGATCACTACCGTCGAGAGATTCGACTGTAAAAAAAAAACTATTACCGGTATCCAAAGAAAGTGGAAAGTAGACGAAGATGAATTTTTATCAAGAGAAGATAGAAAGGTTGATCACTTCGATACATCATATTACATACACACATAATCATACTGGTACTTGCATATAATTTTATTAGAATTATTTCATGAAACCAAACATTCGTAATGGTTGCGTTAACATTTGTTACTCAGCAACGTGCAGTAAGGCCAGAGAGGGTGAGGATAGGATATGCCTTTTTATTTCACGGTCAATCGATATTCTTTGACCGTACCCACCCTTAACATTTCTTGGACCACACGCATAATTCAGTGTGCACTTTCATATTCTATTCACGGTCAATTTTACTTTTCGAATACCCGCACTCGACACAGTTCTTCAACCTCCCGATTTATTTAGTGTAGCCCGGCCTCTAAAACGAGAGCTTCCAATAGGGATCGTTTCTAGAGGTGGGTGGAGAGGGCGGCTGCTTGGGGTGCCAAAAAAAAGGGCACTACTGGCGCTCACTTGTGACACTATTAATTATATTCTATTAATTAAATCTATTTTATTTATATAACTCGATGGAGTAAATGGTCTTATTGAATTATAGATTAATTTACCGTTTCATTTGCTTGGAACAGCCATCGAACCATATTAGCCTCCTAACCACAGTAAAGAATGCATGTATTCCAGAAATTTCGTGTATAGATCCCAAAACCCGTAGAATCGTATTTAAAATGTGTAATTCCCCCCTCCCCATTTGACATCACTTTCACTATATGTAGGCCCTACACCAAGATTTGGGGGCGCACAGTTGAGTTCTTGCCCGGGGACGACACGACCCTGCAGTTACAACAATTGTGATTAGCAAACATCATTTGGGCCATCTTCAGTTATATTAAAAAAATATTTAAACTTTATTCAAATACGTTGAACCACGTAGGCCTACATTGAAAATTTTAGCATAATTTCCAAACATTCCATGTCAAAATATTGGCCAGCCTTCTCCCGCTGGTCTCAGCGGCTTCGCAACAACTGCACAACTCAGATTTTTTCCGAACTGTAATCGCCCCCCCCCCCCCCCCCCCCCGCTTACCTCGAATATGACCTGGATCCACCCCCGAGGCCATTGCATACGCTTATGTTAATTATGCACGCATACACTTTCGAATTCTATTTGCAAGCCGTTACACATTTACTAGACGAGCATAAGCGAAGACTCAATCTCATTGCACTCTCAAAAACAATTTGTTCCATTTTTTTTCAATCAATCGAAAACGGTCAATCAATCGGTCAATCGAAAACACAAACGTTGATGTAACTTGGCACGCACATATGTCATCATCCAACTCGATACTGTCTAGTTGGGAGGCGCAATCGGTTGAATCGCTTTCAAGAAAAACTATGTCTGAAACCCCATAAGAATAACCCAGTGGGAACAAAGAATGTGGGAAAGTTGAATTTTTCGAATACATTTCAAGGAATGACGGGAATGATACACACACATGCCATAGTTTTACACGCATTGAGTCAACAGTTTCAGAGAAGAACTTTATAGTGCAATTTTTGTAGTTCAAGTATAAACCTATTATAAAGAGCGACAGGTGAAACCAACCAGAGATTACAACGATTAAAATTATCGAGAGGTCTAGTCAAATACTTGGTCTAGTGCTGTATAAGAAAACCGAGGTTAGTCATATAAACTAGCTCACCTTCCAACGCATGTGAGCACTGCGTTTTCATAGTTATTAGAAGATGTAATGACTATGCCAATATAATGTAAATGAAAAAACACATCCCATTGACACATTTAATTAGTGACCTTGCCACTAATAAATTTCAGAAACTTAGGACAAGCTGAAGCGTGGATTCGAGTCCCGCATTAGGTAATGGGTTTTTATAAACATTCTCTATCACGCACTTCTTCTTACCCCGAATCATCCCCAAGTAAGCAATCTGTTGGTGGGGTCGCTGAGTAAGTAATAGTCAACTGGCCTGAGCTGTCCAAGACAGTAGTAGTATAAACTGTACATTAACATTTGTTCAACTTATATTAATTTATGTAGTTGGTAGAATTTACGATGGGCACGATCATTACTCTATGCTACTATGTCCCAAGTTCACAGCAGGCGAGTATCAAATTGGTTCACGGCACATGCGTCGGCAGGAGAAATAGTATTCAGGAGGCGGGCCGAAACATCCACGTCTACATTATACTTGTCATTTAGGGCAGAAGAATAAAAATAGCAGATGAATAAAAATCATTTTCACAAACATATCGTCGTATTTCGGCGGCATATGAGTGATTTTTTTGCAATAAAAAAGTACATCGCTTGGATTTCCATTTGCAATCTGTATCTTCAGAATATAACCATCTAAATTCTTCGATGACGATTTTAATTTAGTTCTATACTGTTCATTTAAATTCTACAGTTCAATCGGCGCAGGTAATAGGCCTACATCATTTTCGCTACGATCCCTTCGAGAGCTTCGGACCCCAACGAAGTCAGTCGAGGGGCTAACGTAGCGGGTAAAAAGTTCTGACGTCAGACTCATCTCTCCTCGACATGGACTTTAGATGGTTTCTCTTATTTGCTTCGACCAGTTCGGAATCACTCGGGTTTTCCGGCGTGGGGCGGTATCGAAAAAGCATTGTACCCCTCATGTGGAGTGGAGTAAGGACAGTAACAGTGATACAAACAAAAACCGATTTTCAATCACAATAGTGCGCGACCAAATGGAAATTGAATGATCCTCGATCAACTCGTAGCTTTCAACTAATCAAAGTGATTTTCTTTTTAGTTTATATTGGTTTTAAAGACACCGTGTAATACTGAACATATTCATACGATCGACTGGAGTCGGTGAATGATGAATGAGACGATGAAGAAAGATGACGAGATTGAAAACAGTTATTTTTGGACAAATCCCATGCAGTATTCACTGTAACGACCGAGGACCACTGCATGAAAAACCTCAATCACGATCATTGACCATAGCGGGAATCGAACACCGCTCTTCTAGATGGCGGTTTAGCGCGATAACGACTGATCCATCCGTCTTTAAGTTCCTTCCTTTTCTGTCTAGACTCTAGACCGCACTATATAGCAGCCTAGCTGCCGAGTAAAGTAGACCATACACAGTACTGAGGGTTTTAGCAACTTCAAGACATTTTTATGAGCCTAAGCCTATATTTTTTATCCAGTAATCACCAATGATTTTTTGAATAGTGTAGTGAAAGTGATGTCAAATGGGGAGGGGGGAATTACACATTTTTGATTTTATCGATTTTTTTACTACCCCCCGATCTTCTCATTTGAATTATTTTCTAATTTTTCTCTGAATCCATGTGGAATCTTAAATTTCATTCAATGTTTGTTTCTGGAAGGTTTTTCCGAATTCATTTCGAATATTTAAATGTTGCTGCCTTTTATGGTTACCCACTTGATTCTTTTTCGCATCTCGCACAGTACCTTGCAAAAGAGCAATTCTTCTCTATTGGTATAAGTATAACACCTAAGATCCCCTAAGGGATTCAGTATTATTAGCTAGCGTATTAAATTGGGTGTATGTATTAATTAGCAACATAATTGTTTGTTCATTATGTATATATTATGTATATATACACACATACATGTATATAGCCTGACATTTTACATACTAAGTAGTTGGAACAGATAAAAATACGCTACGAGTGTCGACTCAACCTGGACTGAACTATGATAAAAAGCTGGCCGGAAGTAGGCTAGGACACATTATATATCAAATACATATGTTATTGCATTGCAATTGCTAATACAGCTTTAGATTCAGTCGCGTAGGTACGGAGCGGGGGGGGGGGGGGGGGGTAGGGGGAAATGATCCCCTCAACAATAAACCTGACCCCCCCCCCGGAATACAAGCTACCTTATGTTAAATAGCCTTCTTAAGATGAGCAATGGACAACAAAAGAAATTGAAATTTTTCGCCTCCGGCAGCTGGGACTCTGATGATGCTTAACGACCCCACCAACATCTAGGTCATAAAACCTCATTTGTGCAAGAAACCCTATAGGCCTATATGCATTACATTTGTATCAACATTTATTCCCCTTTCCCCACTTGAATGAAGTTCCTACGCGCCTGTTAGAGTATATAGAATATAGTGTGTACTGTGTATAGAGATTAGAGATTACTCCCCAACTTTGAAGGACATTGAAATAAACACGCAGAATGTTTACTAATCTGAAGATAATAATACTATGGAGCAACATAGTATACAGTCATTTATGATGACATAACAAATGAATATTAATGCTATTTTAATGTATAATATAATTACTGTTATTTCCACTTTTCCTTTCCTTGTAAAGTAAATATAGCCTAGTGCCCATCAGTCCTATTGCACAATTAATGCGCAGTGGCTATGATTTAATTTCCTAGACCCCAAGAACATATTTCTATTTATTTATATCGTACTGTGATGAGAACCAAGATCTATTGGCATCGTATAAAAGAATAATAAGATGGTGAGATGATGATATGAAGGATGTTACCATCCCATTATACCTACGGAAGCAGGAGGGGGGGCTTATATGGGTCGAACCATCCCATAATCAGGCTAGACTACAGAGAAACCCGAGGCCCGATATGCCCCTCATCTCTCGGATCACATGAAGCGTGCGCGTTAGAGACGGGTGTATACCAGTGGGTAGTGAGCCGTCATTTAGGAGACCGGGATTCGATTCGTGCCATGGTCGACCATCCAGACAGAGGTTTTTCATGGTTTCCCTGTCGTTTTGGTTCAAACTAGGATGGTTCCTTAACAACAGGTCACAACCGACTCCTTCCCATTATCCAAAAACGCCTCATATAATATCCTTTCATGTCATCATCCCACCATCTCATATATCATTCCCTGACGCCAATAGATCATGGGCGTTAGTACTGTGCGTCGTAAACTCGATATGAATGAATGAAATCATTGTAATCAGTTATCTGGGTACTGGTAATCGAGTACTTCATTAAATCTTATCCACGTATTATGGGTTCAACGTCGCACGTATATACTGAACTGATCGATGACGTAAGATCTAGTCGTGCCGGTGAATGATATAGGAGATCTTAAAAACCCCTGTCAGGATGTTCGACTATGGAGGGAAGCGAGAAATCTTCTGCAAGCCGTTTATTAAATGGGGCTAAAAGTGACCAATAGGTACGCCACGATTTGGAAAGCCATGACTCACTTACCGACCTGTGCTATGGTATGATCAAGTAGCTTTAGGCAAGCAGACGTATGTGTGGTGCTACCGGTAGCATAGGTGCCCCACGTTTTGAGGGTCCACGGTTCGACTCCCGACGCTGTTGCTTTTTTCTCCAGCAAAATAACTATCAAATGTTGACTTGAGCGCAGGGTTATGGTGTATATTTTTTTTATTTGACCACAGAAACAAATATAGGCCTATATCTACAAAATGTTTTTTTTTCAACTATTTAAAAATTTAATTTTAAAACCGACGTGCAGACAAATTCTCGCTGGCGGGAATCGAATCCAAACCCGGTCTCTTGAATGACGTACGGTGTGCTAGTCACTCGATTTGTAACTCTACTATTACGTACTACTTACTCCTATTTTTAGCTTATCCGTACGAGTTTGACACGATTTTCCCAACTGTCCAATCAAAAGCCATGTATTCATCTAAAAATATTGCGGTTCACGACACTGTTTCGGTACCGATTCGGTGTCGCGATTATTGACTCAACTTCAACTTTCGTCGGCCGAAATTACGATTTTACCGGAAGTTACACTGCGGTTGTGATTATCTGCTCCCGGTTGTTAGGATTTATATCGAACGACCGAAAAAAGAATCGACTCACAAAAATATCGATCCATCATATCCATAAAAACTGCATTTTCAAACATCACCATCACTTTTAGAATCACGTTGTTAGATTTTTATCCACAATTGTTATGCTATTTGAAGTAGAAATATTTAATCAGGTGGTCCAGAATAACCTGTGTCTGTATAATTACAGCTGTGCGACTTGAGAAAAGTGCGTCAATTTGTAATTCGACTTTACTCAGTTCCTCACATTCGAAGAAGCCTGCGAGTTTAAAGGTAAATCCTGCTTATGGCTATGACGTCAGTAAAACGTTACGGCTACAGCCAAGTGGAAACAGGCATGAAAAAAATCATACCTATATCGTGTCGGACGACAAAAAAAAACGAAGCTGCAAACCCTGCTATCATTAACTTCTAGTTTGCTTATGCAGTGAGAAACTCTTCAAATATGCACATAAAAATGTCCAAATATGCGCTTTCAATACCACAAATAATCACTTAAAATTCGATAATATTATATAGTGCTTAACTAGACAAATTAATCTTGTATTATTAATTGATTATTATTGTTGGCCTAACGACCTCACCAATACCTGGGTTATATGGGGGTACGAATGAGCAGACGATAATGAAACTATCAAGTGATAAGTGAGAGGACGTTCACAAGAATCCATGCCTTCTGTGGGACTCGAACCCACGCACAACGGTGACTTCAGGTTCTAAAGCGGTGCCTTAGGTAACCGAGCAACGGAGGAAGGCGTTTTATAATTTATAACCAAGGTCAATGAATACATTTTAACAAAATGATGTCAACATCATATTGCAACTATATTGATGTCGAAAATTAATATTTTGTTCATGGTGGGAACATGAAAATGTATACTCGACGGACTTTGAATTTAAAAGTTCCAAAGTCGGGGGTGGGGTCTCCACCACATAATGTAATTTTGACAATTTTACAATAGTGGTTAAAATAGTGTGGTCAGTAAGGGTGAACATATTGCATTTCCGGTTACCAGCATGGAAGTTGATACTGCATGGGCTAGAAAACATTATGGCAATTAAAAATCCACCGGGGGCATGCTGCACAAACGTTACACACAGCAATCAAATTTCAGAATTGAAGGTTAATGATTAAAAACGCGCGTCCCTATGAGTTTGGGTGATGAAAAATATATATCTGTCTCAAGTACTACGTATAGGGTCTATTTCTCCTAGATTTCTCATATAGATATAGCTAGGGCCTACTATATTTCTCAGTATTTTATTCATTTCAACAATACGTCGAAAATGTAATGGTTAATTTTCCGAGATTTTTTATTTGTATCGATCAGAGGGCATCATTAAAAGGCTCTTTAAGAGTCGAGGTATCCAATGAAAAAGTGGAGGGGGAATAACTCGCTTTTAACATCCCCAGAAACACAAACGAACAGAAACCCAAATGTAATATTTCGAATTCTCATCCTTAAATACAGACCGCAATATTATCCTGTTATACGGTTATAAATATTCAAATGTGCACTTAAAATACATAATGAATGTATAAATATACATTTTTAACAAAACATGACCAAATATGTAGTTACATTAGTTTCATGCATTCTCGGATTCAGGAACACCTGAACTGAAGTAACATCATCTCTTGATCAGCATTAATTGATAGGTAGCCCATCGGCATACTGCCCGCTCTATATTTAGCACAACGTGATGTGAGTCGACAAAACTTTCGTCACACTCGAAACTCGACCTATGATCCAACCGACATAAAGGAATTAACATAGCGCACAGTGACTCTATGCTGAGGTTTTCGCATGGTTAACCTCTGCACCCTAGGTGAACACCGGGATAATTTGTACTATATAGTGGGTATATACCCACTTATTCCTGGGCGCAAAATTCCCCGACGTTTCCAATCAAGTTTTTCCAAGTCTATCAATTATTCCGAGTATTTAATAAGCCATAATATTACTGTTTTGGTATAATTATTCAATTTTACCAGCTGTAACATACGCAAAATTTAAGAATTAATACATCAAAATGCACCTACTGCTACTGATACATTTTATAATTAAAAACTACATGAGGCCTTTATATAGAGGCATTTATACTCAATGTATTAATCTTTAATATTTTCTAAGATTACTTCAAATGTACATTCTTGTTATTGTTAATTTGAATTTTGTTATCATCATTGTCAAACTGAATAACTAATAACAATAAAAAACAATGTTGAGTTGAATTGTAATAATTTCCTAGATTTTTCAATTCTGAACATTTTCACAGTTGTCGGAACTCGGAACCCTGAAATATCATCTAAAGGCGGTTTACTTATAATGATATAGAGCTACTGAGGATTATTAGTGATTTGGGGCCAACACAAAAAACTCGATGAATTTTCTTGTAAAATGATTTGTGAGTAATTACAGGTAGACTTCTAAATTTCAAATTTCAGGATTATATCGATGGAAACTTGTTAAAACAGACATAAAGTGCACATGATAACTTATCCTATGATAATGAAATAGCCACAATTAATAATACTTCAAAATCTGATGGATGTTATTTTCTTGATTGCAATAATCTCGGGCGTACCTATATACAGAAGGAACATAGTGCAGGAAGCAGGAACTAGACGCGGGCTTTTTACGTGTCTCGTGTGGTGTCACAGACCTTCCTATTTACGTAATATAAATAGTGACTCACAGGGCACGAACTGGGGCCTATACTGGAACAATGACTAGAAATGATAAGGGTAAACACGAAAGGTTAGCAGAACACGCACTCTGTCTGGCGCCTACTGTCACCCAACAATAACGTACAGCTACCTGGCCAGGTTAAAGTACTCCTCTTCCGCGAATCATATTTAATTATTTCCATATAAGTCTATCATAAGGGTGGGGGTGGGAACTGAACTTTGCTGCTGCACGCACACCACCAGTTCGATCTCGTCTAAAAACTAATTTATTTACCCCGCCCATATTCGATCGTATTGCTTGTTAAAATCGTTCAAAATTAAATGCACTCGGGAGTAATATGTGGGCGTAAGAGATCGAAATGGACGTCTAATTATGATGTCGGACGCCGGTTTAACAGTGTCGGCTTGGCGCCGCAAGAAAGGCGTTGGCGTCGAGTTATTTATTTTATTGTCATTTATAGACTAGGTTGAATGAATAGTTCTCTATAGAGCATAGGCGTAGTCTGTTAGAATGTTGGAAAGGCTACGATCGAGGTATAATATTAAGCAACCATTCCAGGATTTACTTTAAAGACCGAGGGAAATCACGAAAAACCTTGTCAGGATTGTCGACCATGCCAGGAATCGAACCCTGGTTTATTGAATGCCGGTGAAGCGCGCTAATGACAGAACCACCCGCGGTTGCAATCGACTCCGGGTTGACATGATATGAATGAAATAATATTAAAAGATCGCCAAATAACCATGCAAGTGAATTTGTACTTACCTAAAGAAAAACTTCTCTACACCTCCTACGATAAATGAACTCATCCTTTGACATGATGATTGCTCGACGACAGGTTCCATTCCTGTCATATTTTCATCCTCTTCCTTTTTACCCATTTTTAAAGATAGTATTTCACGCTTGGAGGGTGAGCAGTTCACAAGTGTAAACCATTCAAGACATGACAATAATAACACACCACTAGCTAGTTCGTTCTGCAAAGACAATAAAGAATAGGACCACGCGCGATCTACTTACTTCGCCTATCTACGCCCGCTCGGAACTACGAGCAGTTCGATACTGGCTAGAGCCCGTCGCCCGTAGACCATATCGTAAACCGGCGTTGGAAAGTACAAGCTCCTCCCTCCCCCACCCCCGCAACAACAAGGCTATTGGCTTGTGATTCAAGCTCAAGCACATGGTCGGCTCTTGTCATTTCATTAATACATTGTCCTACAGCATTTCAGATGGGTGACAATTGACCAAGACTCTGACGCATGTGTTATACAATGCTTTTGTTCGTGAATGCATTTTGTCAAATATGAAATATAATCATACATTATTCATTATTGACTGGAAAGAACTTGCGTGAGAAAACGGTAGAGATTTTTTAAATACTCGGACTGATTTTTAAAAATCCAGATTTGACAATTTAATACTGAACAAAAATGAATAATAATTTTAAAATTTGTCAGTCATGGTCAAATTCCATATAATCTAAAAATCGAATGTTTAAGATTAGGATTTGGAAGTACTGTACATTATTTTAAATTAATTTATACATTTTGCAGTGATTGTCAATGAGAAAATATTTTTCAACCTTTTCAAAACATACCACCAATATTGAGGGACGGGCGTAATTCCATTTTTTAGGATTTTATTTTGAGACTTCGAGAGTTTAATTTCAATAACAAGTTACAAATTTTCTCTTGTGATAAACGGTGATATTGATAAACGAATTGTAAACGCTTGAATATATACTATGATAGGCCTACTATAAAAACGGCACTGAGTTCATGGTAAAACTATCAACAAAATTACTACGGTACTTAACTTGCGACACAAAAAAAAACGCGATCACTGTTGTACACTAGAACTACCAAACAATTGTAGCTATTAACTAGGTGTAATTAGGTGTCAATGTACTGCATGAATAATAATTGATAATAACTTCCTGATAAGCAAGTAATCCAAACATAATATTCAATCTTCCAAACTGGCTGACCTATTAAGTTCACACGTACTGCACTGTGCAGCTGGTGGTAAAAAAGTAAACAAAAGAATAGAACGTATTTGGGCAAAGCTTGGATTAACATTTCAAAAACTACAGTCGATACACTTCACGGTTGTGAATGATTGAAACTACATACCTCGAATCTGCGGCCTTGTATGTTGAATACTTTTCATTGTCTTGTGTAAAAGTACAAAAGTAGTGATTTCAACTGAATAGATTAATATTGTTACGATTAGATTATAACTTTAGCCTATCAAAAGTTAGAAATAGGCCTACATTTGAATCTTTTTAACTTCCACAGCGAAACTATTGGAAAGGTTCAAGTGTAAATAGATAAGAATTATATAACATCGATGATAATGAAGGTATTTACTGTCCATTTATTTCATTCATTTCCTATAATCAATCTAGGCTATATGTGAGTGATCAGATTTGAGTACCGGTAAGCAAAGATTCATTGACATAATTGAAAAGGTTATTATTTAGAAATGCAAAGCTGTAGGAAAAATTTAATTGATCAATTTTGAGAATAAATATTCTGAAAAGAATTTGATGAACCACCCAAGAAAAGCCTGTATATAGTGACAGAATCAAAAGCCGAAAGGCTGGACTATGCATATACCTACCTATCCGATATTTGATCCTTGTATGTACGCACTACGGCCAAGCTTTATTGTTCACTCAGTAGCTATCACCGTTGTGTAAGGCAGAGACGATGTAGTGTGAACCGATCGTCATGCGACCGGAGGCGGGATGGGGGCCCCGGTTTAGAAAAAAAAAAGTTTGATTATCGGTTATGGAAATAAAATGAATGTTCCATATAATATATGTAGAGTACAGATGGGGAGATTTGAAATATATACTTATTTTTTTATTCGTTATGGTGAACTGAATTTTTGTAGACTTTTGCCCAGCTGAAACGTGTTTAGGGAATCCAAACAACATAACAATCCCCATCAAAAACAAAAATACTTCTGAAAAGTGGAAACCAAACCCTTGCTATTTGAATACTGTAGCATATTGAAGTAGTGATATAAAAATCAAAAGAGCAAAATGCATCTGTGCGGATAGATATAAGACATATAGGCCTAAAGCAAACGTTCGGCCATTCCAACTAGACCCAACTGCTTTTGACATGATGCAATAAAATTTGCATTCACACTTTATTTTATTATATCAAAAGGTATTAATCCTTCATTGCTTAATACGCCTCCAATCACATCATGCACTTTCACTCACTGGCCAAAACATTTTACATCCCTACTTGTGTATGTCAAAGTGCTTAAATAGCAAGTTTGATTCCCTCTTATTAAAAGTTTTGTATTTTCGTGGGGATATCACCACTTTTTGTGCTTCATGTTTGCTAGTATTGATGGATATGTTTTCAAATAAATAATTCTACCTACATCATTCGAAATATATCTTGATCATATTTTTACTGCTCGACCCTGGTTAGGCCTACATTCAACCGTAAAATTAATTTTGATTCATAAGCTATTTATAAAATTCATAGAATTGTTCAGTGCAGAATACTAATTTCATTTCTTATTCCGTCACCTGCATATAGGTTAATTGTGATGGTAAATAACGGTAAATTATTAATTAGGCCTAACAATCTATTTATAATTTTTTTTTGTTGTTATATTTTACAATATCATTTGCCGACTTCGAAAGACAGTAATATCATATAGGCCTACCTATAGTGCGTGAATCAGTCAAAGTGATACACTGATATAATGATTTGCATGGTTTATGAAAGTATCATTGGTTTCATACCTTAGAATGAAATGTGCACATTACCTTGCAATGATCTACACTTTGACAGAAGATATTTTTGACATAACTCCGAGGTGAAGTTTTTTCTATACTGTTGACAAGAGTTGGACGATTTCTCTCGATGTACGATCCACGATGTACGATACAGGGCCTTGTTAACACATTTTGCGCCCCTGTAGGCCCGAACATTATTGGCGTGACCCCCCCTCTCCCCATCAACCATTTACTTTCAAAATAAATTACCACCAAATACGTATAGGCCTATCATATTTTCAATAGATATTATGTTTCGAGCTTTATTTTTAATATATCATCTTTATTCATGAGTTTACATCTCACAATGCGAATGTAATATATTAAATGCTGTATAATATTAAACAAACTTCTTTTAAAATAAATAAAACTTTATATAATGATGTTTTTTTATTTCAATGGGTTGAGAAAATTCGCTCTAGGTCCGGGCTTCGTGGGTCTGTGCAGCTGTGCCTTAATAGGGCCCAATACGGCCCTGGATATATGTCCATTTCATAGATTCATATGACATAACAATGACCGGTATTGTTTAGGCAATATCGCGACACAGTCATATTACAATCATTCTTGTAAAGTATCTGGGATTCATAAAACACCCAAGTATATAGTAAATTGAGTACGATTATTTTGAAGTATCAATTTCGTCTTATTTTTACGTTTTTGTTTCCACGCCTTCATGAATCGTCAATATAGTAGGCCTATGCTTCCAGAAGACTGTGATTGATTAGAATAAATACTGTGACAGGCGATCGAGTGGCTAGCAGACTGAACGGTCATTCATGAGACCGGGGTTCGATTCCCGCCATGGTTAAACATGCAAAAGGCATCCGATTCTTAGGTCTGACCGTCCCGCATACGAGTTCTCGTTCGGCTCGCGCATGACGTCACTTTGTGAACACTAGCCGGCTGGAACACGGATCGCGCCATGCTAGACTCATACCTGTCTTCCTTACATTCATGTTATCTACGTTTTTGAATATTTCCTCTATTGATAACGTTTTTAATAACATTTCTTTATATTGCATATAATATTATATCAAATCCTTAATTGTTTCGGAGCTTTTATCTCCGTGGAGATAATGAATCAAACAAACAATGATTATATAGTGGACATAATCCTGGAACAATATAATCAATGTAGGCCTACTATGAACTAGCAAGTAAGAAGATCTACTGTTAAAGGTCAACATATTAATTTCTTGACAAGTCGAAGCAACCTCTCCCCCAGGTGACACAAAAATTAATATCATCACAATCCCACAGCTCACAACCAGGACAGAAAATTTGAACTGAAAGGGATCATGTGAATAGGCCTACCCCAAAACTGTACCTTGTTTATTTTTCTAAATTATAGTAATAACAATATCTTTATTTTCAGGGTGATTTCGGCAGGTACCTGGTTTCTACTTTGTTACCCTTATAGTTTATAAGGCATCAGCAGTTCCTATTAGCAGTACCAAAAACACATTTTGTAAGAATATTAGATTTTAAAGATTATGAAGGTTCACTTAACAAAATACGTTTATATTTAGGCCTATGTATCAATCATTTCATACAATTCATTCAATACTGAATCGGACAATGTAGCTCCAAAAAGTCTTGAAATTAGCTGAATATTCTCTGAAAATATTCCCAAATAAAAACTCTGCAGAACCAACACTTCATTGTCCATGATGCATCACATCATAACAACAAATCATTTTTTCACAGAGTAGGATTTCACAGCAAAGCATCATGATTGTGATAAGGATTGGGCGAAGGATTGACAAAAATGTTTGAAGGATTCTAGAATTTTTTAGTTTTCCAAAGTGTAACAGAATGTTTCATTTTTTCTCACTATTTAGACTAGCTTTTTCAATATTTTATAAAAAAAAAAATTGTAACGTTTGCTAACATGTGAAAAATATAAAGTTCACCATCCTTAGGTAAAACCTGATATGATTCTAATAAAGTTGAATGAACTAGGAACTAGAAGTTCACCACAACATAAAGAAAAAAATTTGATTTATTATTTGGGGACCCATATCATACTGTCCAGATAAGGAGGTCAATAAATATTATCTATCAGATAGCCCTCCCTGTCGAATGTCTAAATTTGTGGATAGCTGATCTCCCTGATAAAACTGCACTATAGGGTAGATTTGTTGGCATGTGTAGAGTGACCATAAGTAGGAAAAAAAAATTAGGAGAGAATATACCGCGAAGCCGGTGGCCGGGGGGGGGGGGGGGGGGGGGAGGCCCCTTTCAATATATCACGCAGGTATTTTTTTTAAAAAAAGGTGTTTTATATGTGTTGTAGTGAGTGAATTTGGATTGCATTGGCAGAATGGCAGGGGATAAAAAATACAAAATGTCAAACATTTAATAATATCAAATAATATGGTATATGTTTATTTATAATTTTGATTGAGGGATGTAAAAATGACTGCTCTACAATCTACCCACTGATCCCAATTGTTAATCCATGGTTCCACACATGATCACATCAAAATACACCCAAATAGTAGCTGAATCAAACCAACACTGAGCCGCACTGAATAAGAACTAAATTAAGTAATGAATAAATGTGTTGATTCCTGTGCACACAGTGTATGTAGTGTGTCACAGACCCACAGGTCCAGACATGTCACCTACGAGGGGGGTAGTCTCTATAGTTACGTGGGTGGTTATGATTTTTCTGACAGTCATATAGTTTTCATATAATTTTCATTGATATGATTCTAGTGTTGGAATAACGAATAAATAATGAAAATACCGGAATGAAACCAGCTGGATTCGAATTCTATTTAAATACTAGTTTTTTTCAAGAGATTCAGCATATTTGTTCTCTAAAACATGCATATAATTATTGCATATCAATCATATCATTGCAATAATAATACAAAATAATTTACACCTTTTGTGTGCTTAGATTTACTGCCACGTTTTGCAATGATGTGACCTATGCAGCAAACCGATATATTGATATAAACCAACTTTAACACCACCATCTGATAACTGGAGATATTTGGGACTTGCCTGCCTTTTGAGATAGGCCTACATGTCTAATAGCATAGTCAAAAACATATAGGCCTATCTGGACTTTATAATAGTGACACTTAACTTCTGAAAACGTGGGATATAATAGAACTGTTCCAAAACCATCAGGCTTCTTGTCAGTATTATGTTCGCTAGAGGAAGTGTGACGTAGGAAATGACCAAAATGTAACATTCACTTTTGGTTTTAATTAGATACATACTAAAATAATACACATTACACAATATTATTATGTTCTACAGAGATTCAAAGTACATAGCTTAGAATGATTTCAAATTATGATATTGTAGGTAGGCTATATAATGCAATCTAATAGCAGTTTTGTGATCGAGGTAGATGTAAAGAAAAAGAATTACAGAAATGAAAATTTGGCACAGATTCAACTTTGTTTCAAATAATAAGCCACGCTATTTCGTACCTCTCACATGGAGCATTAATAAAATTGATGTATGGAAGTAAAGACAGAACTGACAGCAGCAAGTATAGTATATATAAAATAAAATCACTAATTTTCAGCACTATATTGACTACTTACTTACTACTTACTCCCACATCATACATTCACTATCCAATTATGGACCATTTTAAATACCGGTTATATGCAATAATCGAGAAAAATGCAGCTTCTGGTAATACAATAAAATTATTAAAAAAGTAATAAATCTAAAAAATGTTTTTGGCACATGTTTAACTTGAAAAGGAAGTCATAAGCCTCCTATAAAGTGGCTGTTCTAGCAAACAAGATCTGAATGTCGATCTGAGCTGTTGAAAACACTGGAGTCAGGCTGCAGTTGATGAGATGAGACACTTACTTAAGATACACAGGTGCGGTAGTATTCAGATTTTGTGCTAATACCGTTGAGTGACTCCACCATTCTTGCTGTCAATTCGTCAATCGTCTTCGATAAATCATTCAACACTGTTTCGTGGGAATCATTATCACTTTCCATGTCTATAAAAGAGAAAAAACATCATTGGTTTCCTTTGATATAAATAATGCATTATAGTATATTATAACTCGAGTTCATTTACACTACCAGACGAACTATATACATGTGTGTATACATATATATATATATATATATATATATATATGAATAACTTATACTCATATACAAAACCTTCATGGATACAGGGAGATAATTCATGTTCTGTTATTAATAATGATGCAACTTGGACTTCTGACGAATGATCAAATATCCAAAAATATGTAATCATGAAAATTTATCTTGAGAATTGTTATCTTCTCCACAAGTAATTATTTACATATAGTCGTTCCAAAACTATTCTGACCTGTGACTTGTTTTATAAAAATACATCAAGATATCTCTCTGACATAATAATAATACATAATAATACAACATAATAATCACAAACTATTCAATATTAATTATTTTTGGTAACATAATACAAATATAGCAAAACAGGTTATATTATGGTCATTATCATTTCAAGGCATTCTTTCTAAGCCCTAATGTTAACTTTATGACGTGTTTATCAACATCTACATATTACATTGTCATATGCAAGCCTAGGCAACTACAGTGGAACCTCTTTAATACGTTTTTCAGGGGACCAGATAGAAAAAACTTACTAAAGTGAAAAACTTACTAAAGAAACTATTCAACATGTGGGAGCATATGGATGGGATCAAAAACTAAAACTTACCAAGGCGAAAAACGTCTTAAAGAGAAACGTATTAAGGAGGTTCTACTGTATATCTTATTACAATAATCATCATAATTTATAGTGTACTGTGACTTGGTTTGTTTGTATTCATTTGTATCCAATTGATAAATAAATTATAACAATAATATTATACAAATTTTTAGTCAATAGTTGTTAGATATAAGGATTATTATGGAACCAAGATATGAATTTCCATTTACATATATTAGTATTGTCAGTATATAAATGTACATACCACTAAGCTCCTTTAGTTTGTCATTTGTACCGACAAAAAGCTTGCTAGCTCTTTCAAGCAAAAGCTGCGCTTTTTCTCTTGCTTGACTCGATTGAGCAGCTCGATCGACCAGCATGACTGACGCTCGTTGGTAAGTGTTACCCAGCTCGACCGAGTGATTATTAGCTCTAGATGCGACGTCGCCGACCTTCTCGGCTTCTTCGCCCACTTCTTTCGCATCTCGGCCGTTCATTAAGAAACGTGTTTTCAGAAGTTTTAATCGACCTTGGAGGGTGTCTACTTTACTAACGGTCTCATTGGCCTTTTGTTGTGCTTCACTAGTTTCACTAGCAATCTGAAAAATGATATTGGTGATTGATTGATAATTACTAGCCAATATTCACTAGCACTACGTAGGCTATAAAATACAACATACTGCTCATACTAATTTACTACTGAGACTAATGGATCATTAGCTAGCACATTGCAATAAATTGTTGAACTCAGTCATCATCCAACAATATAAACAATAACATATAGGCCTATGATTTACTAAACTATGAACTCATCATCACCGAGGTTGGTGATGAAGGATTAGCTATTCCACATAACACAATCATAATGGAATCAGCCATCTCAAGCAGTTTTCAGGCAATCCCTTCACTGGCTACACGGAACTTTTTCCGAAACGAGTAAGCCGATATTTTATTCCTTTTATTTTGTAGAAAACGTATAGCCATTTTAGGTGTTAGCTCTAAGTGCACGAGTGTAACCCATCATCGTTTCACCAGTTAATGTTTTCTCCGCTACAGGGGTTTCATGTGCTTTTCCTCTTTCGTACAGGTTAATACTGGGATGTTCCTTAAACAACATGCCATAACCGACACCTTCCCACTACGCAAAAACATCTGATAAAATAACCTTTCGTCTCATCTTCCCGTCACCTCATTGATGATTCACTGGTGCCAATAGATCTCAATCAACAGTACAGTGCTTTGTTAAACCCAATATAGATTGAAATTTATATATATATATATATATATATATATATATATATATATATATATATATATTTATATATATATATATATATATATGCATATATAGTTTATATACACGTTTATGATAGTATGGTATATAAATATGAAAGACACCGTTCAGCCATCATCAGAAGGATAGTTAAAATATGCACTAGTTCTCTTGTTTCTCATTTTTCATCACAAACTAAGTGAGTTCACGTAGAGTTATAACTCAATACATCCCAGGATATGCTGTCACTATCTAAAGTGTGTGAACAATTCCAATAACCAGGTACAAAAAATATGTGGGCAAGTTGAACAATATGTAGGCCTACTACAATTTAAAATTACTCTACCATAAATTATAAACAATTCAAAATACTATTCTTTAAACACGCCGTAAACGATCAACTTTTACCCGGACACATGTTGACAGCTAGTAGATAACCCGTACTTCTGATCTTGCCTATACACACCGTCAACATGTTGCGGAGAATTTAACATGCTCTATTATCTCATCAATATTGATGGCCTTCAGTGTTGACGGGTGACGTTGATCGTGTACGGCGTGTTTTAGATAACCATATTACTTACTTGAGCAAGATCCTTCTCAGCTGCCGAGATATCATTATTTGCCTTTCTTATAGCATCCTCTGCTTTATCTTGTGCTTCTTGTGCCTCATCGAGAGCAGAAACCACTTTCTTAGCTTTGTCTAGTATGCTTTCTGCTTCATTCCTATAAGCCAAACAGACCACTCAAATCATACACTTCAATCTTGAATAAAAACACATTGTTATAACAATGCATGTCAATATATAATGAAGAAGATTACATACTAGGGATGCACATTTAATAAAAACAGCTTATCGTACGAGCCATGACCAGTCTGACGATGGAGATTAAAGCATCTCCTAAGGATCGTTTATTGTGTCATTTTTATTCTTGCCATTTGCCAGCAAAATGGTACATAAAGTTGTTTTTATTAATCCAATATTGATCCAATAGGGTATGGTACATTATTATGTAGACTTGGTATTTACATGTTAATGGAAATTTTCGAATGAAGCATAAAATGGTGAGAGTGATAATATAACTACCTATTAATGATTGCTTTCATCTACTTGTATTGCATAAAGACATATTAGCACAGACCAAAGAACACCAAAGACAAGTTATGCTATGTTAAATTAAAATTCATCTCCACTCTTTCGCACACTTTTTTGTCTCCCTCGTCTCCACGCCCCTTGTGGCAACGTTCACCGCTGAGAGTGCTGAAAATTGTTTCAGCGATTATTTGTCAGTCTACAGGAATTTTAAAAACTAACTGTGTTTGAGAGAAATCAAAAGTCTGGAGGATATTTTGAATTCGCTCATTTTGCCTCATAAGTCCACAGTGGCGTACTTGTAGTATGCTACAAGTACAATGGTTTTGAGTGACCGTCTCCCTCACTCATTAGGTTCAGCGCACACCTCTTCCAACCGGCCAGCTTGCAAAAAGCAGCAAACGTCAAAGGACATTGATGCCTCTATTTTAAGAATTGTAACCATAAACATCGAACTAATCCTTCTCTGTCGCTCACTTGGTCACTGAGTCATATACAGAACCTACACTCAGGGCCGTATTACGACATTTTGTGCCCCTAGGTAGGAAGTGTGTGTGAAGAGTTGATACTCATTTAATATTAACCGCAGCTTCAATCTGGCTTTATTTTCGGTAGGGATATTCTTTGGTCTTTGATATTAGTATGGAAAGATATTTTTTTTTTAATATACTATAACACGCAAGAGAATGAAAATAAGTCTTTGCATATATTGTAGGCTTACTTGGCTTTGTCAGCTTGTTCTTTTAGGCGGTTTGCTAAAGCTAGGTCATTTGATGTATCTTCCAGAATTGTATCAATATCTTTCAGCGAAGTTATTGTGTCGTAGATTGCTGTTGCTAGAGTAGTTATTTGCTCCGGTTGAAGTTTGATGTTTTTTCCCAGTGTCTGTGAATAGCAAACAAATAAAAGATATGAAAGGTACATTCATTGAACACATTGGAATATCAGTGCAATGATAACATGATAATTTGTAGGGCGGTGAGAGCTTTTTGGATTCAAGCAAGATTAAATTATTTTCAAACGAGACTCGAGCAATTTTGAGCACAATCTGAATTCGAGCGAGTGAGCAATTTCAATATGAGCTAGCAAGCGATCTCAATTCGAGAGAATGAGTCTGGAATAAAGTTACACCAAGTAACATCAAATGTACTACGATACGTGTAAACTAACCGAAAACACCTAAGTATTTCTATTATACTTATTACGTACTTCTTGTTTGGACACATATTGCAAGTAATATTTATTTTACCTATTTATATTTTTGGTTGTTACTTTTGCCAATTCTTTCTTCGATCAATTAAATAATCGTCTATCGCCCGATTATTTTCTAGTAGTAATATAATCGAGTATCAATAAACCATCATACTAAATTTGATCGATCGCAGCCACTTTTTGACTTCAAACGATAACAATACAAAGTAATAATCTCGAGATATTATTAGAGATTTAAGGAATTTCACTCACTCTATTGCAAAATATGTGCATTATCTATAATTGTCATGCATCTGCTAAACTTACATTATCTGCTAAAGCTCTGATTTCAGTAGGCGTTGCGCCAGGCGTGTGGAAGAATTCCTCCATTTGGTTGGCGAGGTCAGCTCTCTCTTGAATCATGTTATTCGATTCATTGAAAGCCGACAAAGCTTTATCGTGGGCGCCTTTCGCTGTGAGGTGAGCGGTTACAGTTTCTTGTTTTGCTTGAGATATCTAATGAGAAAACAATTATTAAGTATAACTCATATATAATAATTAATAGCATAAAACGGTTTAACCTGGTCCTGTAAAAGTGGCTCAAGTTTTTAACAATGCCAAAGTTTAAAATATTTGATTTTTTCATACCTATAGATAACATGTGTCTTGTACATTATAATACAAAACTCTTCACAAAAATATAGAAAATTATCATAATAATACTATACATAAACAACAAGTCTGTTGAAGTGATGGGTATAATTTTTTTGTAATAATAGTACTGATTATATTGGTCACTGGCAAATACAGGTTCTGTAATTTGTAATTACAGTTGAACTTCAAAACATGAATAACATGAATGAATATAATAATATATGAATTCAATTGAAGTGAGTGAAAATTTTAATTATCTTAAACTTCAAATATCTCCTATTTCAATTGAGAATATATGTATTCTATCAATGGGCACTCAACAAGGAGTTTCTCGACTCATGAACTCCGGAAAGCTGCCTTTTTATCATACATACTGAATAACATAATTAATGATAAAAACAAGTAGCAAGGAATGCACAAACATGTCAAACATAATAACAATACGCCAAACGGTACGTTTGGTACTTTATGATGCAATTTTAAAATTACAAGTGAAACATAATATATAATATTTGAATTCTGAATACATTACCCCTCGTAACAGTTCTTCGGCTTTCACTTCCTTATCTCGGATGGCTTTCTCTGCATCAACAGCATAGCCAAATGCTCTCTCAGCCTTGGTGACTGCGCCGTTCTCGCACGAGAGACCACCACACACCCCGCATCCGGCACCACCACATAATGAGTCGCAAGGATCACCTCGCTTGTCACATACCTGCCAGACAATCATAGACATATTATTACATTGTTAACAACATGGTCTCAAAACAAATAATTATTCTACACTCATCAGTTATTACATAACAATTACAGTGAACCCTTGTTAATTCGAAACTCAGGGGAGTGTAAAAAGGACATTTCGAATTGGAAAAATTCAAATTAACGTGAAAAAAAAACAGAAAAATAAAATCAATGTAAATATCATTAGGATGGGTTATTAGGATAGGATGGGATTATTAGGATTTTCCCACGATACTCTTTCATTGGATCTATTTGCGAGGCGCTTGAAATGTTTGTGACGATTGAAAATACCTATCGATTATATCGATTATATCGATTATTTCGATACAACATCACTATTCATATCATATTCGATTAGCAAATACATTGAAAAGATATTGAACTTTATTGATATATCAAAAATCAACTGATAGCCCTATTTATAATGGAGGTCTAGTGCCGTGCCGCCCGTGCGACCGTCTACCAGATGCTAGCTACGCTACTTGCAAGCGCCAACAATGGTTCTCTGTTTGGAACAGACGCGATATAAATGTCGTCGCGAAGATAGGATGGCATGATAGTAAGGATAGATAGTACGGATGGCATTTATTTTGTATGTGTCGGAGGAAACATTTCGAATTAAACAATGATTTACAGAGCTAAATTAGCGATTGGGGACGAAAAAGTTTGAATTATGAATTATCTGAATTTCAAATTATCGAAATATTCAGTATTGTATTCCCGATATCTGGGGTCATGAACTTGCGTCAAATTGGAACAAATTTCAAGTTAACCGAGTGCTACATTAAAAAAGGTTTCCTGTATTTTTGTTGCATTGTCAATATTCATTTCACATATTTATAAATGTTTATAGTAATATTTTAGTGGTTGAGAACATAATATCAAGTTAGGGTCACTATTGATGATAATTTTTATTCTAAAAGTGCTCTTTCTCTATTGCGCTTCTTCCACTTGCCCACATACCTTAAAGGAAAATTACGGTTTATCAAACAAAAAAAATACTTGAGATTTTCTTACCAGTTCGTTGAGGGCAGGAATCTCAGTCTCTAATTCTTTCAGTCGTTCGCCTAATGCTACCAGAGAGTTGTCGTTATCTTCTTGCCCTTCACCAAACTTATTAGCTGTTCGATTTACAAGAGCTTCAGTACGTTTGCATTGGCGTTCTGAATCTGCGACAACACTTTGCGTAGCGTCCGCATCGTCCTGAGCCTTCTGTGATCGTTGTTGTGCTTCACGTGTGAGATTCAATGCGCCCTCTACGTTAGCTTCTTGGAGCATAGTCGCGTTATTTTTCAGACCAAATTCTTTTGCCTTAAGGAATCCAACTTTCCTTCGAACATCATGTAGAGACACGTTGGCATGTAAAATACGTTCGGTCGTCTTGTCGAGCAGACGTTCAACTCCGTCCAAGTTGTTGGAGGATTTCATCAGATTTCCCCTGGAAAATATTTACACTATGAGGAGTGAAAGTGTGAGAAATACTTGGGCATTACATTTATCTATTTATTCATTAATTCACGTCATGAGAACTTCTTTGGCATATTAATTTCAAATTCACCATTTTAATCTGTGCAAATTTATATTGTGATGGATTGATTCTAATCTGCTGTTACTTCATTAGGCTCCTCTTCTGTATTGCTAATACTATGGGGGAAAAAACTTTCAAAACAAGTATGATGGATTTATCCAAGTAATCATCTATGACGTACCGGTACTCATCTTTTCACATGCGCTTCTATCAAACTATCAAATTGGACTCATTAGTATTTTTGAAAATTATTACAGTGAAACCTCTATGTACCATTCCCAGATCCATCATTTTCCCGCTCCTACAATTCATTTTGTCCCACCCTACTCCCATCTGACCAATGTTATATTTTCCTGGATAGACCGTTTTCCTGTATCAATATTTCATTTTCCGTGGTCCATTGAAAAACGATAGAAAGAGTATGTACTGTATTTGCATTGTACAGTAAACCGATATTAATAATTTTGTAACTTGCACTCCTACATTTTATCATGACTATATCCAAATTTTTCCTCCACAGAAAAAGATATGTTTCAAGGAATAACATCACAAGCAGAATATATCACAATTGTAACACCCAGTTTTTTTTTCATAAACTTCATCCTACCTTAACTCTTCAACCAGTTTCTCAAGTCCTTCAAGATCGTGAGAGCTGACAGTCGTGTTGTCCAATAGTTGTTTTACCTCGGATAAACGATTTTCCATTTTTTCAAACTCATGTGTGTATGCTCCAGTGGCACCAGTTTGTTTGATTTCAGATGCAGCTTGTATGACGCGCTCAGTATCGCCTAGAGAAGTTTTATCACAAAATAATCAACAAAGAAAATCTAATTCACCGTAAATATTAGTTATGTTATGTGTAAAATAGTCAGACCTTGACCCTGTAGAATATACAATGGGCCTTGATTGAATAACTAGTAAGAAGACAGTGAAGATGTGAAGGGATTTTTGTATAGAGATGGTTGTGATTTAAGATTGTCGTAGGCCTACAAGGGTTGTTATCTATATATTTTATTCAATAAATTGCTATAATAGTAGAGTATTATTTTATTAGTCAACATTTTCATCCCCCAAAAATGTCAATTTTGAGATTAGGGTGAGCAATGACGTATATGTTTAACAAGTTTCATGAAAATCAGTCAAGTGGTTTGGGTTCAAAACCAAGGTGTGTAGGTTTCTTTCTTTTGTGTTACATTTTATTGAAATATCTTGCTACACATAGAATTTTAACCTCATTAGCATATAAATATTTTCCTCATAAAACAACAGTTCAGAATGTAAAAAATCATCAAGTAAGCCTTCTTGAACAAAATTGATTAAATTATATCAATCTTTTTGTGAAATTATTTCAATCAATATTGCAAGTAGAAAAAGTTTCAAGTAGGATACTGTATTAATACGTAAATTTCAGTAGTTTGATTCTGCGATTCTTCAATGACTTGATATGAAAAATGGAAAAAATTCAAATATTCATTACCTCTGAGAAGATCTAGTATACGGTCCCAGTTATCGAAACATTCACCACACGGACTGCAGTGAGGTGCCTGACCCAAATACCCTCGGGCACATTGGTCACATTTGTCACCGCCGATACCCATCTTACAAACGCAGCTGCCGTTGTCTTGATGGCACTGTTGAGTGGCAGAACCATCCAAGTTGCAATCACACGCTGGAAACATTGCACTTCATTAAAAATCAAAACACTATAATAAAAGATGACTACCTACTCTAGTGTGACCAAGGCAATGGCCGAAACGTCACAATATCTTGTCTAAAAAATGATCATCTCTGTGTTCTTCCAACGGCTCTCCACCATGAGTAGGCCTATCTACTAATGAACCTTGGACAGCTGCTGTTCTCTCTCTTCCATTTACCCAATTCATATAATATAAGATGGTTGATTTATTATATGAATCAAAGGTTAAATCTAAGGTTGTTGGAATGTTAAGCGGCTTGTTTCGATTAGGGTAAGGAACCTTTTCTCTGTGTGAGCCACATGATGTCAGATAGAGAACGTGAACAAATTTGAAATTACTGTGACTAGTCAATCAAATCGACATAGCGACAGGCAACCAACTGACATGCCAAAAAGTTCCCAGCAGAAAAAAGGTTGATCGAGCATACCTTCTCACCAATATATATCATGATATTATTTACCTTGGGTAAAACTGAAAATCAAATGTAGGCCCATTATGTGTTCACTCACTGAAGTGAAAAATATTGTTCTTATAAATAAGTTACGATTGTTGAATTCACTGCAGTGGTAGATAGATAATTCTCAGGGTTGCCGTTTGATGGAAAAATTGCTAACTATATTGATATTTCAATTTCAAAGTTCAATCAAGATAAATCAAAATTTTCAATCAATATCAATATCAAATGAAAAAAATTACAATTATGATCACGACCAATAATAGTGCCAGGCAAATGAATCTAGAAAATGAAAAAAAAGCTAGACCAGCTACTAGGTACTGTAGCTGCACAGGGATGTTCACTACTACCCTGAGTCTTCAGTCCAACTAATCAGGGTCAGGGCTGGTCAAGGTCAGAACTGGTCAGAGCTTACGTTTCTTGCATGCAGTAGGAATTCCCAACAGTAGTGTATTATTCAATTTATTTACAAACTTTTGAATTGATACTGATCATTCTATCAATACCAAATTGTCAAGTATTTAATGTCTTAACCTCGATATCGAAATGAAGTCAGAAAATATAAAATTAATCGAAGAAATCGAAATTGAATGGCAACCCTAATAATGTTGTATATAGAAATTTAAAAAACAATCCGACTATAAAATAGTTCATTCTTTGAATAATGATAAATACTCTACACTTACAGTAGCATTGTATAGTAGGGTTGCCCCAGAAATTGTCTTGACATTGGTTACATCTTCGACCACCAAATCCTGGGTTGCAATCACATTGGCCATCATACTGGAAACAAAAATCATCATGATGAGCTCGAGTTCCGAGTTACCGATATGAAGCCACAAAAAAATAAAATTAAAGAGTGGCTTACAATTCCAGAGCTGGAAGAGTTCTTATAGATTAAAAAATAGCAGTAGGGAGATTTAAAAATTGAGGTGGATAGACTGCAATACTATGGGTCTGAATTTGAAACAAGTGTTCCTCATATATTTTATTTTATAAAGATTTTAACGACGCACCGTAGTTAGTGATGACCAAGAAATATTGGCGTCAGTGAATGATGTTTGAGATGAAAGGTTATTACAAGTTATTTTATTCAATGTGTTTGGATAGAGGAAAGAAGTTGATCCTGGTCTTTTCTTAAGGAACCATTTCATTATGAACCTAGACGACAGAGGAATTAATTCGTAACGATTCATTCATACATTTCAAAATTGAATGGCAGATCATTCATAAATGAAATATACATGGATAGAGGTCACTTAGCAGGTCACGATAAAATAAGTATGTGTTAACCGAGTACTAATCACAAAATTTATTACGCCTAGACCTACAAAAACTTAGTAGGTGTACATATTTGATTGGATAATAAAGCCTGAAATGATCAATATAATACACCTATATTGAATAGGGTAATACGTGTCTCAACCCATTTTACAAGTTCTCTCTGAAAATCAAGACATCCATTAATAAGGAATATATCAAATGTTTAGTGACTGAAGAGTGATTGCTCTCTTGAAATAATCAGCACAGGGGTGGCAGCAAGGCAAAATAACACAGCACTCAAATGTTAAAACTATTGAAAATAGACAGCAGCCTACCAAATATAGGTACGGACCTTTAGTTCAATGCCAAGCACAAGTTAATAAAACACTCACCAGGTTGCATTGATCTGCCTTGGATCCTACAGCATCGCAGTCGCAAGCTTCGCAACCGAGGCCACTAGCAATCTTCCAATGATTGAACGCGCACTGATCACAATCTCGGCCGACTACATTGGGCAGACACTGGCATTGACCGTTGATACGATTGCAAGGGCCTGCTGAAGCATCTACGCCCAGCACATTGCACGTACATTCTGTACAACAGACAAAACAAAACACATCAACAACACATTCTTAGCTGCCAAATGGTTAGGGTTGAAGGAACTGATACCATATGATATTAAATAAGGACTTATGCCCATAACACAGCTACAATATTATTCGATCATCCTATAAAATGAAAAATATAAACTTTATTATAGCTATGCTCTAGATAGTAATCTCATAATTATTGATCCTTAAATAAAAATATTGATTAGATTAAATCATTTCTAATGGATAGTTAGAAATTGGATTTAGCTAAGCCTACCTAAAATAATTTATAACGTTCAAATATGAAGAAGTATGTAATATTTTGAAATATCTTTCAACATCATTGTTTTTTTTTTCATTTCCTACATATTACACATCAGGAGTGAGTAAAAATTTGAGACAAACAGAATCGTACGCGTAATCAAAGTTCACCAAGTTCAGTGAGCCTACATGTATTTTATCTAAATTCTGTATTGGGGCTTTTCTTAAGGGAAGTGATCACGACGTGAAATCTTACTGACCGAGCAGACACCCGGGGGCCAATTAACATCTCGGAAGCGAATCTCAAAATCACATTATTTCTGCTGATAATTCTATATCTAGGCCTATATACAATCAACACAAACTTCTAGGTTACGGAAATTAACTCCAGATACGGTACCTTACTCAACAAAATATGAATTTTCCTAAACAATGTCGTGTAATTCAAAGTACTCAGTCGACTTATAGACTCACCATTACAATTCTGGTTGACTGCATCTCCGTAATAGTTGGCTTTACAAATGTGACAGTTGAATCCCTCGGTATTGAATAAACAATTCACACATTTGCCTGTTTGTAGATCACAATTACCCGGGCGAGTTACGTCGATATTATTACTGCAATTACACGACTTGCATGACCCGCCAAGTGTTTCAGGATTACCAAAGTAATTGTCAGCACATACATCACAACGGGACCCTGAAAATAGAAAGTGGATTAGTCGATTGCATTACAAATTGAAATATTGTTGGAATAAAATTAATAAAAGTGAGAAGAAATTCAAGACACAATTTCACCGCACTCAAAAAGGCAAGTGTTTCTATCAATTAGTGCTAAATAATTAGAAGAATGTGACTTGACAGTTTTATAACCAAGGTTTGTATATAGCTTTCGATCAATTCATATAATTACATCGCACAAACTTACAACGCATGTGCTCTGTTTTCCTATAAAAAATAAACACACGGTGAACTGTGAGCTTCATGCTATAATTTTTCTTCAAGTGATGCATTAGTTTTCCAAAATATTACAGTATAGTTTAGTATTTAACCTACTGTTTAGAAAGTTAAGTTTATGAATTCCTATATTTATAAATTGCCATAGAAGTCGAAAGTACACTTATTCGAATGGATTGAGGCTCATCAAGTTACCTGCATATCCTGCGCTGCACTCGCAGACGACGTCCTGTGACTTCGAGTCGAGAGTACATCGGTCAGCGTACGAGTGCCCCGAGTCATGTGTACCTGGGCAAGGACAGGCTCGGCATGGAATGTCAATGCCGATTCGCGGGTCTCCATAATGGCCTTCAATACACCTTCAAACAGTACACCAGATTTGAAGACACTATCACCGGGTCATTTGACAGGGTCAACAGGATCATCAATAAAGTCGACTCGGTGTGAAATGGGCTTCGGGGTACTTTTCAATGGAATGTGGTTAGGCTTCATGTTAGGTGAAGTCAGGTAAGGATCTTTGTAATGTTTTGATTGGATGAGAATAATGTAATGTGATGTTGGGATTTGAGAATGATTTGTCTGATGAAGAAAGTAGGCCGCAATGAAGTTTCATATGTTTTCATATGGTAAATAGGTCCTGTGGAGTCAGCCAGTGTCAAAGTAATGGGACCAGTAAGGACTATAATTAAATTAAGGGAATAATTAAATTACACTATGACACCTGTAAAATTCTAGTTTAAAATGCACTGGATCCTAGTGGTCACTTACAGTGACATCAGTTACTATCAGCTGTGGAAAAAATCAATTCCCTCAAACAAAATACGTAGACTTTTTAAAGGCTTTGCATATTTTCACATACATTTACAGTAGAACACGTAGTGTATTTCAATACGAGAAGCATATTGGGCCTTTATTTGCTGTTCTCCATTCAAAAACAATTTACACAAGTCGCAAGTCAATTGAATCTTTCTCTCCATACGTCAGCATAGTATTTTATTTGTTACACACCTATCGCAGTTATGCCCAACTGTAGCATCTCGGCAATTGATACAGACGCCACTCCTCGAGTCACAAATGTCTGCATGGCCATGGCACTCGCATCGCTTACAATTAGGGAAGTTCCAGAAGCCTGGTTGGCATTGGTCGCACTCACGGCCGTACGTGTTTGGTCGGCACTTACACTGACCAGTTTGAGGATCGCAGAAGTTATCCAGAGCACCGATGGAGTTGCAGTCACATGCTGCACACAGAAAAGAAAGACAAATAAGTTATGCGAAGAATGTAGAAAATGATTGGGAAATATTATACGTAGAGGTGTTTGAAAAATAGTTTTATAATATGTGTTTTTTTGTTTCTTCATTAATTTCTAAATTTCAGTGGTTTTATGGCTAAAAAAGCCAAAATCCACACACAAGTGTATTTCAAACTGTCACAGTGAAATTGAAGTAGTTTCTGAATAAGCAATCATCTGTATGTCTATCTTGCAGACAGCTTAATAGACGTAGGCCTAATATGTACTCGGAAAAAATATTATCTATAAGTCTAAAAATTGATTGAACAGAAATATCAAATGGACTTACCAAGGAAATTGATGATAAAGATTTTGTTTAGTGAGATTTCAGTGTTATGGAACAATATGGGTGTATTTTGCATCTTTTCAAAAACATTTTTCATCATGATAAGAAACGGTTCGTGATTTTGAGTCTTGTGAAAAACAAACACCGCTAGTTATATGTGCTCAGAAGTGGACCTAGGTGCAGCTAGGCAGAGCTAAGTACTTTTTCTTGGAGGCTTGTTTGGTAGCTAGAGGGGGAGAGGGGTAGATTCAAGTCAATCAAAGGTATTAGGCTAGTGATTGTTCATACCTTTACATCCTTCTGGTCCGAAGCCAAATGTTCCTGGGGCGCATCGATCACATCGTCGTCCAACTACGTTGGGCTTACACTGGCACGTGCCACCCAACGCGTTACAGAGGGTACTAACAGAGCCAGTTAGATCACACTCGCAAGCTAGAACAGGAACAGGAATGATTTTAATACTTTCCTAATGGCAAACAACAAGAGTAGTTTAATACATAGGGCCTACTGACTTATATATTATAGTGACTTTTTATATAGCATCATTCAAGTTATTATGTACAATTAATTTAATTTTCGATCAGTGTCAATCAACATTTTGTACTATTGGTTATTGAAATTTTAGAAACCAAAAATATGGATTATTCCTATAGGGCCTGCATGTATTTTATAGGTCCAACTAAATGTCCAAAGAAAATCCAAATTCAAGTTATGAGCAAATAAGTTAATATAAGGAATGTTGTCAGAAAAAGTATAGAGTGTTCAAAAAGAAAAAGAAATTGAAAAGCCACAAACCAAATACATAATAATAATTAATAATATAAGAATGTACTGGGGTCATGATTTCTCCCCCAGTTTTCCTGATCTGTGGGTAGTTGCTCAACTTCCACATAGGGCTCTTTTGAGATTCTGTTCTAGTTCCTGTAATGTAATACTTACAAAACGCCCCTGAGTTGACATAGAAGCCGACACTATAATGATACTTCTTACACACGTCCGGTATATTTCCCTTGACGACAGAATAGAAAGCCTGGCCACATTTATACCGTTCGTATTCTTGACGGCGTAATTCATTCGGTGCCGAATCCTTGAAGAATGGCACGCTATCGATGCGGGGTATTAAAGCAATCTATCAATCAAAAACTTTGATTAGCTACACTCATGACATGATCAAAGCTGCAGTCGTAATGAATCATTGATAGATATTATATAAATATTATATCATCAAAATAAATAAAAATTAGTTCCTTGCTCATTGAAAGTGTCACAATTTCCTGTCATTTAATTTTCTCTAATTTTCATAATAAAATTGCATATATATTATTTTGAATTAACTGTACATGAACTTTATTATATGAAATCTTCAACTGTCAATTGATCTACATGGTAACATGGACTAGCAATACTTCAGCACATTATAATTTTGAATTTCATTCAAATCTTATGTACGTCAATTTACTGTTTCAATATACGTTAAGAGACCTAGATGTTATTCAATTGAATTTAAATATCATTGTCAAATCGAATATTATTAAGAATAAAGAACATTGTTGGATTGAATTGAAATATTCGATTCCTTAAAAACAAATGATAACCAATAACACTTATATTATAAATCAATAACATCGTTTTTGTTTGTGTGTATTTTGTGGCGTATTCAAGTTGTATTTGTCACCATTCACTTCAATTTTTTTTGTACTCAGGCTACTTAATTGGTTACAAGATGGCTCTACTAGTCTATTTCTCTTACTTACTAGAGCGCAATCGCTAGCTCACTGTTTGGAGCGATTCACACTTTTATTCCCACGAAATTACGAATTGAAGTGTAGGCTAGGTTTGGATTCAATGTGTAACTACACTCTCAACACTGTTTATGAAGCAAGTCTATTTATGTGATAGGGTCGAGGCCTATTGAATATGCAACGAGTCTGACTAATTTGCAAGCCAAAAGATAGATTCGCCACATAAACGATGTATGTTTGTGGGAAAGGTGTTCGGACAAAAGTAAACAACTTATTTCCATATACTGTAAATTAATTGTCAAAAAATGGGGGGAAGCAAAGGGAAATAAGTAACTTCAACAAAGTTTCAAGCTTGTGCAGTATTGACAACAGATTTTTTCCTCATGGGGCGGCAAATATTCAAATATTTGAAAAACGGTGTTTACGGTATTTTCGATAAATTGGAAACTTACTCGATGATCGGAATTGGAATCAATGTCTTTCTTCATCCCTAATAATGAATAAGATATATTTTTATAAAAGTTTCGAATAACATACCGAATCAATAAGAACAGATGCAGATGGTGTTTCAACTTGATTATCATAACGATTGAACTTCAATTTGATCTTATATTCATTTCCTGGTTCCAAACACACTGGAGGATAAACTGCAACACTTCTTGTACCTTGAAAAAATAGAAATGAATATCAACAATCATTGTACGCTGGCAGACTATAAATGAATTCTCTAACAACCGATTGGTAAACTTCTGAAGGAAAAATAAGACTAAATATTCCAAGAGGCTGTTGACGACCCACGAAGATGTTAATTGAGAAAATGTTTTCCAAAACTGTCAACTTTTTATAACCTATTAGTGGGCCTAATTCAACTTCTGAAGTGTTTTTCCTAATAGTTGCAGAAGAACATGGGTAAAAGAACACTAGCGATCAATTCTCTTGAATATTTCATCCAACCACGGCAATAACACGTCCACTACAGAGGAATGAAGGAATTACCTTGCGGTAATGTCACGTGTTTCTCGTCATCTTGCGGCTGGGTATTTGCACAAGGGCCGTTCGGATCGACGGGTCCAGGTCTTTCAATGATCACACGAACATCCTCCCATCGCCCAGGTTGTTGTGGCTCGTACCGGATCACGATGTCATATTCCATAGGCGTCTGGATATTGTCAACCGTGAATTCAAGCTCGGAGTCTTCGAACGTGCGCATAAAGCCAGTGCCAGTCCAAGTGCTCTCACGACCATCACGGAATGGCTCTCGAATCACAACTTGACAATCCTGAAACATGATTCAACAATTGATCAAGATAGGAATTATGCTTATTCTATTTCTAGGCCTTTGGGTTTAACGTAGGGTTGCCGATCGATATTGAATATTTCAACCGATTTTCGATATCAGGGTTTCGATCGATATCAAAATTAATTTATTCGAATTTCGAATAATCCGATGTCGAAAGTGAATTCGATATCGAAAATAGACAGCGGGTTGTCCGCGTGTGTTGGATTGGTTATATCGCTAACCTGAATGTGTTCACACTCAATCCCCCTTTTCCTGTCCCGCTGTTGAAAGAATGAATAAACCTGCCTACCAACAAGTTTCATCTATGGTATAATGTCTCTCAATTTCTGTGTATCTCTCTCTCTCTCTCTCTCTCTCTCTCTCTCTCTCTCTCTCTCTCTGTCTACGTCTCACCACAGATAAATTAGGCTAAATTATGAAAGAAAATAACAGACTGGCAACTAAAACACATATAAATTGATTCATAATCAGAAGACATTTTCCCAACATAAGCAGTAACATTAGGCTGTGTTTATTGCCAAGGTTCTAAACAATAATGGTGGCGTCCAGTTGTACGCCGGCAAGTAATTCTCGTCACAATAATAGACACATAATAATTAATTCTTATAACTTAGAGTATGTGTTATATGAGGTAAGTGATCTTGAGATCAATGATGAGGATAATGACAGTGACATTTTTGGAGAAAGTGATAATGAGAGTGAAATTGAGGGTTCTGTACATAACCTCAACAACTAACAGTATTGCCGTTTTTTTTTCTTTTCAATTTAAATTACAACATTTATTTTTTTTTAAATTAAAATGTTGTAATTTGAACTTTTGTCTAACCAAATCTTTTGAGATTAATTATTTATCTTTATTGTGTGCCGAGTTATGGATTTAAATAAAATACTCTATTATTGGCTAACCTGGTGGGTTTTATATCAAAACTTTTACTAACTGTGAAAGGGTTAATTCTTAAACCACAGATAAGTAGCCTAGAGTGTTTATTGTCGAATGTTGTTGAATATGGAATCAAAGTTACCTGACTGCCTCGCGCCAACTCTCCTTCGTAAACTAAGAAGTCGAGCATTCCAGTGAAGTAGCTTTGCTCGGGTTGGTTACAAGTGCTGCCACTTACGTGGGGGCGACATCTAAAAACATTTCAAAGTGTAAGAAAGATGGCTGCCGGTATAAAAGTTGTTCATAAAAAGTAGTAGGAGGGAAAATGATGACAATTATGTGATATGCAAGAAAGGAGTGAAGGGTGGAATAGTGTGTAAAGTGTAATGAGTGGACACATTGAAAAAGAGAGATCGAGTCTGAAAATTAGTAACTGGATGTGTGTAGGCAGTGAAGAAAGAGAGATTGACATGGCAGATGAAGAGCTAGGAATAGAAATGAATGACGAAGAGTTCATTAGAGGTAGAGGAGGCTAGGCTTCATTGTGATTCAATATGCGGGCATAATATCATACTTTCGGACAAGGTAGTACAATGCTCTGAACCGGATTGGCGACGATACTGGCCCATAGCGAGTGCCAGAAGAAGGAAGGCAAGGCAGGGCTGGTAGATTGGTGTGGTAGGCCTATTGGTAGAGGGAAAGAAGATGAAAAGCTCAGAACCTCTGATCCCTCTGCAATTGTCAGGCTCTAGTGATGCTGAAATGCACAAGGTTGTGCTTCTGGGAAGCTTCTGAGTTCGGGGTACAAGCGGCGGTGTGGGGACAAATGTGGAAGTTGAACTAAGACCTGGAATAGGGGTTTTTAAAATGAAGAGAGTTGTCGAAAAAATGAAAGAAAGAGAAGTTGACAGGAAGTGAGTGATCTTACTTGCAGGTGAAAATGGTCTGTAAGAAATGGGAAGAACTGGCATGGGAAACTCTGGAGGAAAGAAGAAAGAAGGGTGGGCTTTGTAATTCCGTTGAAGCAAAGCACAACTTTACTAGTTGGGAGAAACTGAGCAATAGAGTAGGTAAGGGGTTGCAGAGAGGTACAAGAGGAGGAGATCGATTGGAAGTGGAGAGGGTAAGTACACTACAAAGGTGGGTCAGAATGGATTTATCCAGAGGATAATTACGGAATACGATGAGCTTGAGGAAAAAGGAAGAATTGCAAAGAATATTCAAGAATTCATGAAAGTGTCATTAGAACAAAATAAATAAGGATGATAATTAGAGTATCGTTCCAACGTGCATCAGGCATATCTACAAGAATTATAGAAATGCATACATACATTCAAATATCTAAAACAATTATAACTCTTCAACTACCAGATCAACCTCATAATGAGTTCTACAACATTGGTTTTACATTTTATATTTTCAAGTTTTCTTTTTTGTTCTATTTCAAATTTACATATTGAAACAATATATATAAAACTTTGTAGAAAAGATGTGAATGATTTTGGTCTATATCTACAATTGTATGAGTTAAAAGCAAACCAAAGATATTATACTTTTACTGTAACTTTAACCATTTGAAATAACTGCTATAGGCCTACTATAAATATTTCATGTTCATGTCATTATTCTCACCTGCACTGTCCAGTAATGACGTCACACTGATTGTCGAATGAGCCGCCTGGATCGCAGTCGCATGCCTTGCACCCGTCTCGGTCGTCTGATAAGCCCCAGTACTCCTGGAGGCACTGGTTACAATCACGGCCAGTCACGTAACGCTTGCACGTACACTCGCCCGTGTACACGTTGCACCCTTGGTTGTCGATGGTGCCAAGTGTGTTACATGTGCAAGCTGAAAGTGGCATTGATGATTAACAATTATAATCAAGTCATTTTTGTTTTACCATCATGTTTAAACTACATAGCTCGATCAATTTTGAAATGAAATAATTCAATTTGAAACGTCTAGATATCTTCTATTTAAATAAAAAAAAATTAAATCAGCTAATTTTGAAAAAACTTTCATGATAATTACAGCAATTGTTTAAAACACTGAAATATGACTTGGGCATTTTATACGATACAATTCTAGACAATTCGTATCATGAAATCAAATTAATATCTATCTACTTGAAAGTTTTGTTAGCATGGGGATAAAACTAGCTTCGAGCATGATTATTGAGTTTACTTTGATTTAGAGCTCTACTCAATATCATAAATCTGGGGTATTTTAAGTCGGGACCTGGAAGACACATCGACTTGGAGCGTAATTCAATTTATTGCGTTTTCCGATTTATCGAAATTCTACAATAAAGGCCTACGTACTTTGACAGCCGTCAGGGTTGTTTTCTTCAAAGTTCCAGAAACCGTTCTTGCATTTGTCACAGCGCCTGCCATCTACATTGGACTTGCAGTGACAGCGTCCCGACTCCAAACCATTGGCAAGGTCAGTGCGTGAATCACAGATGCCTTCATCAAGAGAGCCTCGGGGATCACAATCACATGCTGAATAGAAGAAAATGGGAATACATGATGAGTAGAAAGTCTAGAAATCACAATTCTCACAAAAGTTGAGGTACTGTAGTACTGTAGTAGAATGGTATGGAGATCAAAACCATGGTTGGACATTTGAAACCTTATACAAAATACAAATAACGTGAGGAAAAGGTATTATGTGTATGAGTGCTGTGTCATGCATACATTTCAATTTGATTGTACGTATCAACATGGTAAGAATCATTACATCAATTCTATTCTGGTACTAATATGCTCGTAGGTTTCGAGCGCGGACAAAAAATGACGGAAAATTGGATTACTATTATCGACCGTGGCAGGAATCGAACCCTGGTCTCCTGAATGACGGTTTAGAGTATCAGGAACTCGACCACTCGTCTCAGTATGTATATATATATATCCTGTTGAGTGATTCCAACAAATGGAAGGTTAAGGTAGACATTAATGAGATGAAATCGAAATGAGTCGAGAAATCTCATGGACTCACGTAAAAAACTTACGTTGACAAATTTGTGGATCAGAAATGACACGTTCAGCTTCTTGATAGTAAAACTGTTTACACTGCTCGCAGTTACGCCCCATCGTGAAATGTTGACAGCCGTCACAAACTCCTCCGCTCACTTTACCCGTCTGTTCGTAAACGGCTGCGTCGAAGTGACAGCTGGTCGCATGGTTGTTACATTCACATCCTAAGATGGCAAAAGACACAATTAAGAGCACACCAAGGGAAAAAGTTTGTATCAGGAGGATTTTAAAAATATAAATCATCACAAAAAGTTAGCAGTGCAATATATGAAATTGATAAATATGTCATACAATTTAGAAAATAATTCCACTAAATGCGAATGAGTCATATTTTGTAAAAATATACGCGGAAAGATTGAATGTAAGAAATTGTGGAACCAGTTAATTTCAACAACTATTTTCATTTTTTACCACATCACGAATCAAAGCAGACAAATGACATGTAATACGGCGTGAATTTTTATTGAGGATCAACAGTATTTTAGATGATGCTTCTCGAAAGATAATGGAGCAGTTTCACTTCAACATGTTCGAAACATGAGGAAAATCACTGCCGGTTGAATGGTTTATAAACTTTATATATTATGTTGGGGTGAAAATATTGCGCTGTGGGTAAATTTCCCCTACAACTACAATTCAAATAGTTTTATCGAGAGTCTATGGTCTAGTTCCAGATGGAGATAGTAAACCTTGATCCAACAGAGGAAGACCATCTACCATCTCTTCCACTTGATTTATAGGTAGTGATACCTATGATGACCTATGCCCTATAATGACCCACGATACCTACAAAATCCTTTGACTGGTTTAGCCAGATATGGTATTTTACTAATTGTTCAATAACAAATTCAACATTCTCAATTTGGTTTGCATCCATAACGATACAGTGAATTAAGGCTGTATAAATGAATATAAACTAATACCGTAATAGACTCACAAAATATTGACCAGACGTGCCAGTTTCAATTTGGTGAATAAAGATTTTAAAATTTAGTAGATCTTCTTTCCACGAGAATCACAATTTCCTTACTTTTACACGCATTACTCTGTTTCCCGATAGCCGGTTTCCATGGTAGATCATTGAAGAAATCTTCACAATGCTCACAGTTGAGGCCCTTTGTATTATGTGTGCACTCGCACCGCCCGTGAATCATGTCTGGTTGATGAGCCACGTTTGGTAGAGGTAAGCATCGCGACGCATGACCGTAGCATGAACAGGAACCTCGCACAATCATCTGGTTAATCGCATAGTAGTATTTCTCCTAAGAAAAGAAAGATACCAATTAAAGGAAAATTGTAGTCAATCGCTACAATGCACACTCTGTACCCCCAGAATGCAACAGGTAAACTTCTAAAAATAGTGTAAAAGAAGACGCTACAGTACAATTGGAAATTTAATGGACTCAAAAATACCAAATTTGAATTATAAGAGTTTAAATTATTGAAATATTCAACATTGAACTTATGGGTCAAAAGTCTGTAGGGACCAGAACTATCATTCAAATAGAACAAAATTTGAACTATCAAAGTTTTGGAATTAATAATGATAATGATTGATAATAATAATAATAACTGTTTAATCCTTGAATTTGATCATATTACATGATATAAATATTATACGGCAAAACATTATTGGGCCCTATAGATTTATAATGTATGGATTGCACATAATGTTGTCTGAATATTGCATCTATACAATATTAAAAATATGTATTTGATTATGAATGAGGATTCACTGTTGGAGGTTGAATTCACGGATATATAGTCATCTTATTTGAAGGCCTGAAGACCAAATGAATGTATTATTTTTTAAATAATACTCATACTCTACGTCAAGTACACATTCAACAATTTCAATACTTCATTATGTTGCACATGGAGTTAATTACTTTATTAGTTACCAAAGATTTAGCACTACGTATTAAAATTTTCTATTAACGTTCTGTGCCAGTTTGGGTTTGGATCTATATCCCCAATATGCTACTTTTCCAAAAATCAGAATGTTTTATTGATGCTACATAGGCATCATATATTCTGAATCTAAATTGAATAGTTTACCTGAATTTCTTCTCTGTTGTCCAAAAGGTCATCACCCAGTGTATGCAGTTTGGTGAAATTGATTCGAAGATTTGTCATTTTGAGCAGATTTTGTACTTCTTTCGAATAAGGATCGGTGATTGGCAAATTTGGTGGCAGAACTCGGAAGATGACCTACAAAACAAGTACAGTTAGATGAAAACACATTGACACAATCATTCAAATTGAAAATGAGTTCTCATATGGAGGAGTAGATGACTTACTCATTTGGGTATCCAATCTTTTAGGACCATCTTTAATTTTTATTTGTTTCCAAAAGATTTTCAAGTAGATAGTTTGACTTGGGTGCAATTCTATTTCAAAGTAGACAACTGAAGCATATATTTTCATTGGACCTTTTAATGCATGAATAAAACATAGAAGACCATTTGACTACCATGCAAATACTGTCCAGTAAAAACAGTGGACATATATTATATCATTAGGCCTGATATTATTTTGAAGGTCTCCAAAAATTAATTGGTCACGTTCCGTTACACAAATAAATCATAAAATGTCAGTGATGAATGTATTTTATTCACTGTAGGTCTACTATTCAAGTATTCTACCTATACCAGTTGTCTATGATTTACATTCATCCAACAATGTGAATAAAATAATATGCAAATTGAACGAAAAAAGTATTGTATTTACTATTGTAGTCCTCATACCTTGTTACTTGCTAATACTAAATGTACTAACCTCTCCCTCAGTGGAAGGAGCCACATTCGAGTACCGCGACTCGCAAACAACATCAGTTAAAGACCGTTGATCCATTTCAGGGATGTTGGGAAATGTTTCTGCACAGTTATGTGCAAAGTATCTGTAAACCTAGAAAAATAAATTAAATTAATTTATAAAATGTACATCTATCGTCGCTCGCATTTACTGAATACACGTTTGTAGCACATTCTCTGACTGGCTAGCGCCCCTTCAATTTGCAATCGACGCTGTTGTACAATTCTTAATCCACATACAGGTAATTTTTCTACTACCGTATTGAGGGATTAGAATTCACCTGAATTATTATGAATGTACACTTATATCAATCACAAAACGTGTCTTAACTGCATTCACAGTGTACTTGTAAAAAAATAGTACTCAGGCGTTCCAAAACTATACAGAAAACCTATAAGCCTCTGAAAAACCTCTGAAAAAAAATAAAAAACCTATACAATACACCTCGTTAAAATTGAGGGTGTGGGGAGGAAGGCCTTCCATACATAGCCCTGCAGGGCAAAAATTCTCAGCCTACAAAAAATTGATGCAATTTCATCATTTTAAACCCACATTTGCTAATATCCTAATATTCATTAACATTTAATCCTAAAATTTATCAATACGCAATCAACTTGCAGGCTGCTTACCTTCAAATTTGAAGAAGGTCAAAATGGAATATTTGGTAAAGTTCATCATCTGACATAATTAGGCCTATGTATGCAAAATATGTGATTCAATATACATATATATATATATATATATATATATATATATGAACAAAGTGTCCCAAGCAGCATCTAGGCACAAATACACCGCTGCTAATAACGCATTTTCTCATTTAATGTAGAGGTTGGGGCTACTCTTAAAGTTACTAATTTGACCAGCTAATGTTATGGTCAAGGTATGGGTATGTAAAGGTAAAGGTATGGTTTATTATTTCTTGAATATACAAAAGGTCGCAATCTAAATAAAAGAGAAAAGTGTACACGCACCTGCCAGGTTGCCCCGAAGTCATATGATCTTTCAATCAGCATGCCAGCTGGTCGAAACGTTTTGAACGTTATTATCATGTGAGTGAAGTGGAATTCAGCTTCCAAGTTCAGTTGGATTGTCACATTTTCAACACCGTTCTCCGATTGCCACCAAGTGCGCACTCTTGAGCTCGGTCTATGGCAACAGTACGCATTCATATAACAATAGAAAAGAAAGGAAAGTCTTTATATAAATTAATGTCACAATGATGGTTGAAAATGAACGAAAGTGATGTAATTGAAATGAAATTATAATACTTATTATAAATGAACTATTGCAATAACAATTGATTCCATATAATTAGTATGAACCAATAGATTTCTTTCTCAATTTTCAATGACACCAGTAGGCATATGTAAAATGTACTGCGCTGATAAATTGAGAAACCATAATTATCAATCGATGGCTAATATATCATGTAAAAATATATTCTATAATAATCACAAGCTTAGAGCTTAATCTGTCAACAGTGAAACCTCTCTATGCATCGTACCCAGATCCATCGTTTTCCTGATGGTATCATTCATTGTATTCCACCCCACTCCCAATGTTAAATTTTCCTAAATGGATCGTTTTCCTGCATAAATGGTTTTATTTTCCTGGTCCCTTGAGAAACGATGGATGGAGGTTGCACTGTATTAGCAATTACCCTCTAACATCTCTGAAGACAATATTTTCAACTCGATGACTTTTTGTTGGATTGTCTGTAGTCCGTGAATCGCACCAGAAACATTTTTTTCGATCTTCCAGATGTGAGACAATGCAATAACGTTCTTGTCTATTGAGGCCGCAAGTGGAAGATGCCGAGAGCCGATCCTCTCTACCAATCAGTAAATTACCGGTCGCCGGGTAACATGAGCTTTGCTCGCAAGGATGTGGTATTAAGTGACTGTGTCCTGAATTGAAAGAAATAAAAACAGTTAGAATTGTAAATCATGGAGATCGCTTACACAAACAAATAAAACAACAACCTCAATCATTCAATACATTGATATGTTGCAATAAGTTTGGGTGTTATCTAAACTACCATACTTAAAGCTGGAACTGTTCAAATAGAAGAATCTTGATAAGTCTAATTAATGAAAGAAACTTGAAAGCTATGGAAACAACAGTATTTAAAGAGTGATTAATGTTTCAGTTCTGATTAGCTAATTTATTACATTCATAATCATCTATTTTTTCAAGTGTTACCCCACATTTTTAAATTATACAGTATTCATAGAGAAGCAAAATGTCATTATATATGTGTGTTTATTTATATATGTTGTATATATGTATGTATGGGCATCGGAACACTTTGAAAGTTGAGGGGGGCAAGCTCAACAATTGAGACCCGCAGGGCAACAAATAAGTAATGAAGTTAATGAACAAATAAAAGTGAGAAAAATGACAGCTAATTTCAACAAAGTAGGTTTCAACAGGAAACAACGAGATAAATTGAGTCTTGCAAAACCTTTTTCTTCCGACCTTTATGACTAATGTATATGACGGACAGTCGATTGAATCCTCGATATATCAAAATGACCTCAACAGAAAATGTACATTGTCCCAATGCCAAATGCGGACATTGTCCTCAACCAAACTAAAAATTAGTATAATCCTTCTCATGTTTTCTATCGCCAAATGTCATACTTCGATTTTTTTTAAATTACCCGAGTAATTTTGGCGGGTACCCAGTTCCTAGTTTGTTATTTGAAGGCATCACTACTATACGGTACATACACATACATACATATACACAGACACACCTACACATATATATTATAAAATGAATAAATAAATATATATATATATATTATGTATGTAGGTATGTGGAAAATTGAATGTGAAACACAAATGGGTAATATCTTGACTTTGTGACTTTAATAATAGAATATTGCTGAAAGTCATAGAGTTGAATTGATGTAGGGTTCAATACTGCATCAAACAAGGTTCATTCTGCAGCAATGTTGATTAGTTTCAAGTTCTACTTTCAGCAAATTAGTGTTGTTATGCTGTTAGAATGCTGGTAAAAATTAAAAATCAAGTATTAATTAACATACTGAAAACCACACCAAAACCAAGTAACAGTAAATAATTATACCAAACATGTTCGCTACCGACTAATAAATCAGTCTAGTAATAATGATTATCATAAACCACACCACACCATTGTAAGTTGATAATGATTTACAGCTGAAAATTATTATTAATATGATTAATGATACAAGAGCTGGACATTAACTTGTTGTAATTAGCGTTGACCAATATCAGCTGGTAACTTCACTCCACCCCCAAGCCGTGTTACAATCTTCCGTTCACCGCGTTAGCGAAACTTCTGACAAGTCACATTTTCCTAAGTTAATACCTCGACGGCCTGGATTGCGAAGATAATATGCTGCTTGACTTAACGGATGTATATCAGATTCTGTATCTTCAAAATCAGGTTCGACGGTATCATCGTCAGTCGGTTCCGAGATATCACCTCTTTGAATGACTGGAATTCTGACATGTCGTGGGTTTGTTTGTGTCCATTGGTCTGACCAACGGTTCAAGCCATGTCTGCGGTCAATTGCTGTAAAATAACAACCCTAAAAAACATGCCCTTAAGAATTAAGCATGCATTCCGTACGAGACATCTTCAGTAGCGGAGCTTGTGGTCCTCGTTGAAGACTTGGTTTAGTAACTATATGGAAAGGAAATGGAATGAAATGAGAAGAGGTAGGCCTATTACTACTAGGGGTTGGTTTATAAATGAATTTGAACCATTATCAGATATACATATTACACAATAGTGCAACTCTGAGCCCAGGACAAGCTGAAAGGTAATAGTACCCCTTTCCCCCACCCCTCATTTTGTGTCAGCCTATTTATTTATCATTTTCCAAGTGGTATGATACCTCAGGAGTTACATGAATTTTGTTAAACACTCATGATAGAAGTTAGGCAGTAATAATAACGTTTAAACCAAGAAGTTAATTCCATTTTAGAGTATGGCCTTATGCAAGTTCTGGGGGTCAAAAACGAACTGTCAAAAATTAGCCCTGGATGTTACCTTCAATATAATTACATGCCAAAATATAATTAATGTGTCAAGCAATAGATAGGGAGGGAATAGATAGGAAATGAAGAAGGAATATTAATTTTCATTTCTTTCTCTGAAATAAAATCAACAACAACAAAAAATAAGAGCATTTATGTTCTCTACTCCATAGATGTTTTTGTTCGTGATGTTGAGATGAAATTGAAACCACCATATCTGTAAATGAAATGCATCACAAAGAACATCCTGGTATTTACATTTCGGATGTCATAAACATCCTCAATCCACACTTCTAATACATTAATGCAATGATACAATAATAAACAGAAGTGAACTATATGAACTGATGTAGAAGACCAATAAACTTAAAATTGAAGTAATTACTTCATTGAGGACTGTAGAGAGTAGACTAAAACTCAAACCATTGACTAAAGATATAAAATATCTTCAGTCAATGCTCAAACTATGAACTTCACAACTTTACAACTGCATAATAATTTTTACTGTTGGCATTTTGGTTGAACAATAAGAACATTTATTGGAAAAATGCTGAGATTTAATCATTTTAATATAAATATACATATACATATATGTGGGTCCTTGAAAAAAATGTATGTGTACAGTAGAAATATAATTATAATAATGTACGAATTCACTAATGAATTGATTAATGTGCATACCCTTTATTTGTGTGGCTCGACTTCGGTCCCGAGCAGATTGCGCTGATGAAGGATCTGTAATGAAAGAGAAAAAAAACATGAATCAGTTGAAAAACACGGTTTTACTATTTTACTACGATAAGAGAAATACCATGAACTGGATATACGTCCGTGAGAAATAAAAGACCCCCCACATAGGGTTAGGTCGAAGGGTTGGGCTGGGCTAGGATTGTCGGAAATGAACTCGGTAAAGGAAGACTAAAAAAATGAATAAGATGAAGGAGGGACTGAAACGTAGAGTAGTACTATAAATCCTCGATCCATCTGTCTACCAGATGCGAAGATCTTCCAAGTTATGGTCAAATATGGGACGAGAGTAGGCCTAATGAAGAGAGGCAGCGTTTACTTTGTCCCTCACCGATCACGTCTTCTTCATATGCTTTTGCCTCGTAAATAATCATTAACCACAAATTAAAGAGGATCGTGATTTGTTAATGAAGCGTAATGGGTGGAGGAACTATTCATGAACTATTACTAATTCTTGAAGTAATCAAATCCGTTTCGCTTTAGCAAGATAGTTTAGGGCTCTGCGAGAAGTTACATGAATATTATATGTATTCAATTATTTAAATCGGTATCATGAAATATCTTCCGATGAGCTATTATAACCAAAAATAGAACAGAAAATATCGATAGATCTTATAAAATTGAACATGATCTTTAACATTCCTTAATATCTGTGATATTACCACAGGCAATCGATTATCTGTGATATTACTAGGCAAACGCATATACGCGTTGTAAGATGAGCAGATATTTGTGATAAGTCGATGCAAACTCGACACACCTCGACTCAAATGAAATATACTCGAGACTCGAGTGGAATGGAAGTCTTCGCTAACGCTCATCCATTAGTATGTAATATTACGTAATACACACAGATCTTAATAGTTGCAAAAAATGATCACAAAACCAAACACCTATTCCATTCAAACTGAGAGCCGGTATTAATCAGTTAATTATTAGTACAGGTACGAAAATAACATACGTAACCAATTGAATCTACATAATTGAACATTATAAGACTGATACTACATCTACAGGGGGAGGACAAGTGCACCCCCCCCCCCCCCCCCCCCCCCCCCCCCCGGCGCCACTACTGCCGACGCCCATGAATGGAGAAATGCCATTAGATGGACAAACTAAAAGCGGCAACGCGCTTGAAGCCTGGAGCCTTGCCTTCCAGAAGCATTTCAATTAATAAATATTACCATGATATTGTTGCTAGTAGCCAGTGGGCGTTTATTACGCAATTGTACTGACGAATTTGAATTAATAAGCCTTGTAGAATATATATAAATATATATCACATCACATCCTTCTGCGTGCTGGAAAAACTGCCCTAGACAATAACGCAGTTCACATCATGGCCATAAATACAAACCATTGGAAAAAACGCATCAAAAACTGCATCGCTATGCAACTCAAGTGACATTATCTCTTGACTATACAGCACAAGAGTTGAAAACATTACGCAAAGATATGTAGATAAATGTGTAGGCTTTGCACAGCAACCATAATGAGACAGATTATTTTCAATCTATTTCAATGTAGTTTAAAATGATATATACACTTCCGTACGTTGGAGCCTAGAAGTGACGTGAACTTTGATGTTTCGTAATAATTGGAGCACAAACTCATTCATTGGTCTGATTTTAGTTCCCAATCAAAATTAACCTATATTTTCGTAATGTTATGTTCAAGTGACGCACGCACACTATGTATTCAGTCAAATGCACAAAAGCGAAAACGAAGACCTTACAGATGATGGCCAAAGGTCATCACGCACTCGGTCTAGTGTAGGAAGTCTTAAACGAGATGGAAAGTACAGCTATAGCTTGATGTGACCGTGTCATAGGTTACAGCAGATAAAACGTTAACACAACGGATGTATCGCACATCTTTATAAACTGAAGACTTCATTCAAAAATTAAGTAATACTACACTTCAATTAATTAAGAAAGGTCCATGACCAATAGACGCTCCCGACAAACGATTAAATTATGTAACTATATAATTATAGCCTATATAAGATAACTATGAAGTATTATATAGAAGCGAGTATTGGAGATACGAACATGCAGTAATAACTAAGACAATACCGTTACAGATATGCGAAGACGGAAGAATAGTAGGCCTACATTTATCAATATGTAACAGACTTATGAAGGGGCCAACGTCATTCAGAAAAGAGTGGGGTTCGATTCCCGCCATGGTCGAACATCCTTACGAAAGGTTATTCGTGGTCTTCCTCTGTAAAGGTGAATCCCCACCCAAAACAAAAAACTTGTAAGGGAGCCAATTGCCCTTGCTATTTGAATACTTTTGTATTTAAAAGTGGTGATATAAAATGATTTGGCCAAGTTAGCTCTTCAAGAAAGGGAAAATGCATGTGTGGATAGATTTATAATAGAAAAATACGGTAATTATGACTAGGCTTCATAGCTTTTGACATGTTGAAATAAAATGTGCATGTCAATTTTATTCGCAGTCAAACTGCTGTTATTTAATTCTTGGAAGCTGTTATATGGATAATCAAAAGTACATTGTAAAAAATGGTCAAATTCTGCTGAAAGATCTATCATTATTGTTGGTGTTTAACGGCGGGTCAACATCTAAGGTTATAAAATATTGTAGTTTTATATCCGTATTGATATTTTGCACAACAATAATTTGAGCACATATGAATTATCGTCTTAACATATAGAGACACTTTTTACATGCAAAATTGAGCTATTATCATACTACATTTTTTTCAAAAAAAAAAAATTTGATGCTTAGTAGGTCTATATCGTTTTTATTCCAAAATTTGAACATGGCCTAGTTTCAAAATACAATGAAAAAATATATAAAAAAAACGTGCATCGTTGAGTAAAATGATTATTTTTCTTTTTTAATTCAACCATTAAACGACCGGGGATCGAGTCCCGCCATGGTCGACCATCACACAGATTCTCGTGTTTTTCTTCGTCGTTAATAAACTCGTCGGGAGGCAAAGGAGTGGGGATGAATTAATTCAACGTTGGGTGAATTGTCTTTGTATATCTTTAGTCTTTGATTATACATACATGCAAATATCCCCGTATCGGCAAGTCCTGATCAATGGGAAGTTCCCTTCACTGTAAATATCAGCTCGTGCCAAGTGTTTCAGTCCAACAATTGATGAAGATTTATCAGATTGTAGGCCTATTTAACTAGTAAATTGGCAACGCAATGACCAATGAGTAGAGGATTGAGATAGTATCTGACGGGATGCACTATAAAACTGTCAATGCACACTGACAGCGCCAAGGAAATGGTTTCGAAATATCGACTGAAAAGTTTTGTTATTATTAAACTTATTTGTTGGATTTCAGTGGTGTAAAATTTATATACATGGCGTAGGTATTTATGTACGCTTAAAGGACAGCACAACCCTGAAATTAGATTTTAACGAATAATAACGATATTTATTTCTTCAATTTTGGGAAGAAATAGAAATCATCATCTCAATTTCAAAAATTATAAATAATTTATTTGTCCTCCAGAACCTGGCCCTTTTTCTAAGTCGTTACGTAGACATTACTAATTTTGTTAATGTTTCAATAGAAAATTGGCAATGCCTACGTCATGACTCATGGTCTGTGGACGACAAAACAATTAATTATAGGCCTAATTACTGAAATTGAGATGATGTGTTCTAGTTTTCTCTAAAATTGTGGAAATAAATATCGTCATTATTCATCCAAATCTAGTTTCAGTGTTGTGATGTTCTCTAAGTCTATACAGGATGGAATAAAATATATAAAAAATAAATATATATATATATGCGTAAGGTACTTGTATTCACGAGCGATGAAGGCACGAACCACCCGTGCGTTAGTGATGTGTGATAGGAGAGACGGTACTCGGAACACTCATTACACGTGCATATACACGTATAGCAACGCTTTTTTAATAAATAGATCGATCTAACTGACATTAATTACACATTTCTATCGAAATATTAAACTACAGAGACGTTAATTGCAAAATTTGACATAATTTATTTTAATATATTTTTTGATGCCAAGTGAATATTAGTCAATTTAAAAAAAAAAGCAATTGGAATAGAAAAAACGTAGGCATCACGTGAAATAAAACAAAATAGAAAATAATCACCTGAATTATAAAAATTACCGACATCAAAAGAATCACTGGAATAAAAAAAAAATCGCGAGAAAAAAAATTGGAATGAAAATCAAAGGAATCTAAATTAAAATAATAAATCAAATTAACAAAATAATTCGTGATTTCGGAATAATAAATCTGGTGCCCACCAAATGATGCTCTCTTTGATGGCCCTATCTTGGATGGCTCCTATACCGAGGGGTTAACAACTCCTGAAATCAGGTGTAGGCCCTACACTTGCCATGGAGTCCCATGAAATCCCTGAAATCACTTGAAATCCCTGAAATCACTTGAAATCCCTGAAATCACTTGAAATCCTTCTAATCTTGAAATTTTCTTGTCCAGCCTAATGTTATGGGGTTTTTCAAAACTTTGAGACAGTATTTCTCAAAAATGGTCCAACCGATTTAACCCCAAAACTAAACAGTTCTAAGTTGAATAAGTCTTGGTGTACAAAAAAAGTTTCATGTCGATCAATTAAACCCTGCAACCTGTGCAGTCGGTACAAACAAGCAGAAAAAAACACCACACACACAGGCAAAGCTCCATAAGAGTGGGATGGATGTCTTTGCCATCGCTCATCTAATCAACCTAGGCCAACAAACCTGTCCCAAACTAATTCAACCTAACTAATCTAAAACCAAACTAAAAACGTGGCGTTGCCTACATGTAAGAACTTCCGGCCAGATCAACGTCCACTTCGCGCAGGTAAAACACCGAGTTCATGGCTGACCTATGAAAGTGTCTTGTTATTCCCAATTTCAGGCGGCATCCACTAATAAGTGTCTGAACTACGTATGAGAAGTGAATGACGGAAACTTATACAGTCAAGATGTGTCCACATTTTCTCAGCACGTGTGGCCGTGGGTGAGTATTGTGTTTATGAACGTGCACCAAGACATAATAGGCAATGAAGCAAGCAGCAACGAATATATTATTATAAGTAGGCCTAATGCCTAATGCACGTCGTTGTTCATCGTTCGCTGATTCACAGGGATTACGTTTGGGTCGACGAAGATCTTACTTGCATCTATGTCAAGAAAGATTACGAAGCAATTATAAATAAAACATGTTTGTATTTCTGAATTTCAAGTTTTAAAAATGATTGTTAGCGCTGGATAAAATTATTTGGAAATAGGAAAATATATTTTGAAGTTCCATTGTTGACTGTTCCAGTTTCATATTCAAACATTGTATTATGCATAGAATAGAATAAATATAAAATATATTATTAGGACTGATTACCCGACACATTATCGATGATATTACGGCTATTTATCACCTTTTGGAGATTTCACTCAAGTCCGACGTATGAACTTCTTAGAAATGAACACATTCAATAAAATCGTTGATCGTATCTTGAATACAAATTTAATGCGTACATTTTGTCTGTTCTATTTCCACTGTCAACTTCAACGAACAGGTATGGAAAAGACATAGCAGTGGACATAGCTATGAATTGATTATGACTTTCCAGATGCGCTTTAATTGACTATATGAACTCAAAAATATCTCTCGCAGGCCTAGAAGTCAAAGTAAAAAAAATGACTTTCAAAACCATTTTTAAATGCGTTCTCCCACATCCACGTAACTTCCACATCTTGTGATTGTGTCCTACAAAAGTTGAGAGTGCGAAAACAGTTATCTAAATTTCGAGTTATTTATCATGTGTTGAGCCATTAAAATGTTCGTACATTTTTTAAAAATAACTTGACTGCTCCACGCTTCTAGAATTAATCCTTACAAGTTACCGGTAGAAATGAATCAAGTGAGGTCTTCGTGGAGTATTTTTCCTCTTGCGCACTAGGTAAGAAAGGAATGTAAGCACGTACCTTTGGCGTAAAAGTGTTCGACAGTAGCATTCGGATCTTGCTGTATATCTCTAACAACTTCGGTTCTTACAAGAAACCATATGGTACCCTCAGGCGGGCTTAACTCAGATCAAAAGACGAGGAAAAAACCACGAGAACATCGCTGACAGTGTAGAGAGAAGGAACTTCTGTACTTTTTTTTTTTTTTTTCAATAAACATTTTTAAGAGATGGTCTACATAAGGTTAGTTCATGGTACAACATATGAAGTTCTTACTTGTGCATTAGAATAATTGAGACGAATAAAAATAGTAAAGAAGTTAATGGTGCTTTTTATGTTTATTTTTTCCGAAATGGAATGTAAACGACGGTGAAATTGTACAAGGGATGTGGAAACAGTGACAACTGACAGTACACCATTGGCAACACTGTGTGTATACAGTTAACAATGGACGATGAAGAGGTTCTACTCCTTCATGTTTAAGGGTCTTCAACACAACATAATAGGTGTGCACACTCCCTTGTGTAACCTAATAGCAGTAAGAAAAAAAGCAATCAATTTTAATGTACACTCATTTACACAATTTCACGGTTCAGTTCATATGTACTTTTCATTTATTCCGGTCAGTCCTTACATTTGCTTTGCGTTTTTTTTCAAATCTACAAATCACTTTCTTTTGGACATATGTCAAGAGAAGAAATCGCAAACAATGGAAAATAAAGAAGAAAAAAGAACATAGATAAATATCAACGATTCCCTTTGTTTCGAATTCAACCTAGCCCGCTGCGACTACGGTCTCATCAACTATGTCTGCATTCACAACGGAAATCTTCTTCAGTAGCGAAACTCTAGCAGCGGACACAATTCTAATACCACCAACTGAACAATGACTGCCCTTTCGACGATGGTGTGACGAAAACCATTCACAATCTCACTCGAAAATAATGACATTTCATGAGCATGGGAGTACTTTTGCGTGTGAGATTTTGGTTATAAAGTTCACAATCGATATGATCGGTAGCTATATATAAAAAGAAATATATAAATATAAATATACAAAACAATACAGAATGTATGTAGCGGACATCGCAATCTGTTTGTTCAGTCTCATATACCATGGGTATCATGGGTCTTATACTGAAAATTAATATAAGAATAATCGGTCATAAAATAACAGAAATTAAGCCTGATTGGTTGAAATATTTAAGATTATCTAATTTAAAAAAATACTGTTACGTTTTTGTTAAAGTGAAGTCGTGACTCGTACCACCTTCTTACACACTGTATAGTGATACAACCCACAGTATGTGAAGATGCTGGAAGATAGTTACAGATACAAACGACGGTCGGTATGAAGATAGAACAGACAATGATTAATCATAAAGATAGGAGCCTGTATATTCATCGAACCTTCGGACTGTCACCATATGCGGACATTGTTGCTGCGCGCACCCTAAACTAACCTAATCAACCCAATCTTACTACCCAACCACTAAACTAACCAACCTAACCTAACTTAACTAAATTACTCATTCTAACTGTATCCAACTTGAATCCGCGGCGTTGCCATAGCAAATGTAGGCCTACTTCCGTTCCGACAAATTATCACTTCGAGGGAAATAGACTTAAGATCGCTGGAGAAATTATGGTCTGTGACCGAGGGGTTTATAACTCGCAAATTTGGTGTAGGCCTACACCTGATTTCAGATTTCATGTGATTTCAGAGATTTAAAGGATTTCAAGAGATTCCATAGGGATTTCAAGAGATTTCAAGAGATTTCAGGGGATTCCAGGGATTTCAAGTGGATTTCATGGCAAGTGTACACCGGATTTCAGGGATTTCAAGAGATTTCAAGAGATTTCAGGGATTTCAAGTGGATTTCATGGCAAGTGTACACCGGATTTCAGGGATTTCAAGAGATTTCAAGAGATTTCAGGGATTTCAAGGGGATTTCATGGCAAGTGTACACCGGATTTCAGGAGTTGTTAATCCCTCGTCTGTGACTTATTGGGTTCGAGTACTATCCGATAATAACCATTTATAAACCAATTGAAGCATCACTTTTAGCAAGTGGTACAAGTAGCAACACTAACGTCATATTTTGAGTTGCACCATATTTGAATTTATGATGTACACCATTTTATGCGGCACAAGCATTGCTATTGTAGAGAGTTTGAAAACTGTATTTCTGTATTTCTTTAATTTTATGTATTTTGAACTATAAACAGTACAACGCATATAATCGTCTTTCCTGTAACATCTGTGCAGTAAATCTGACTGATTCTACACCGGATGTCCTCCTCTACAGGTGTACACACACATAAAAAAGACAGTTCAGAGCAGTGGTAGGTCTTGTGGCAGTATACGCTTAGTGCGGTCATTTAGATTCTATTTCGTCATTAGGGATATCAAGTTGTCAGCAACTGAAAAATAAATCGAGAAATGTGCAAGTAAAGCCACACGTTGAATGTCTAGTCGAGATATTAGAACATAAAAGTAAAATGTTAATCAAAGTAGAAATAATAAATAAATAATAAAAAACACACTTATACACTAAAAGGGTTTGGTGACACCAGTATTTTATAGTATTCTAACGTGGTTTCCGATTCCTCGTGATAGTTCGATCTCTTAATAGGTACGCTGTTGTTTCTATTTCCAATTTAACATATAGGAGACCACATTTATTTTAGTATCCCACTAACAGCTCTGGGTTATGTGATTAACAGCTTATTGCTTTGCATAACGACCCCACTAACAGCTAGGTTATTTGGGGGGTACGAATGGGTGGGTGATAATGAAAAGTGATGATAAGTGAAAGGAGGCTTACAAGTACCCATGACTCGAACCCACGACCAACGGTGACTTCAGATTCTAAAGCGGTGCCTTAGTGGACTGAACTATGGAGGGCGGCTAGGTTATGTGAGGAACGAATGAGTGAGTGATGAATAAATAATAGGCCTAATAGTAAAATGATAATAAGCACGGACTTGACCAAGACCCATGTAGTGAAGTAAGTATATTTTCAGAAAACCATTGAGGGGATGCATGCACGGTGCATATTAAAATATAGAAATTCACCTTCGCTAATTGTTTTCCAAGTTGAAAAACCAGTGTGATAGAATGAAAGTTCACATCTCCAAGACAATTGTATGCTCTTTAGTTAAATTGACATTCTATTACAGTGAATTCAATCAGTTTTAAGATAATACGTCAATGAATAAAAAAAATGTGGTGAAATTCATTGACGTATTATCTCAAAACTGATTGAATTCACACAAAAAAGTCATCATAATTAAAGAGCATTATCTTGGAGATGTGCATTTTTCATTCAATTACACTGATTTTTGAAAGTAGAAAACAATAGTCAAGATCTATGAAGATTACAACTATGTTTGGTTTAATTAAACAGATTATAGAATGGAAAAAGCTCCAATCAAATTGAACAGTACGTACAAATTAAAGATATGAATGAGAAATGAAAAATATAAAAAGTGGCCCGTCAGGTAGTTGGCTCATCTACCAATGGCTTATGTGCCCAATCCTCTGGCCGCTAATGAACTTGAGAATTAACAGTGTCAGTACCTTTAAAAACTCATTAAAAAATATGTGTCTTGTATTTTTATAATAACATTGATGTGACTCATATCCATGTAATGGACCTACTTTAAGAATGGATAAATAAATAAAAATAAATAAATAAAATACAGATTTGTTTGATCGATTGATTCGCTAGATTGAGAGTCTGCCCAAGCATCATGCCCCCAAGTCAGCACACATGTCATTATGATCTGACTTCGATAGAAGCGTGGATATGGTTAGGAGGGCCGGAGGGGGGGGGGGGGGGGGCGAAGCGTTATTAACCAGGAGACTGGGACTATTTTCAGACGTCGATTGACAGTAAGGGGACGCTTCAATAAGACTTCCCATACGACTTTCGATACCAGCAGTTCAAACTATCTCAAACGAAATACGGCAACCATTGACGAGTTAGTGGCCGAGTATCACAAATGAACACGAGAAACAAACGATACCCATTTTACAGTAAGTAAGACATGGCTGTGCTCATGACGTCAGAAGCAATTAATTATAATATACAAAATAATTGAAATGTTTTATTTTCAATTTCTCTTATATCAACATCGAAATCTTGGTATACAATCATTGTTTCACAATTAAGGCTAATGATTAGTTAGTAAAACCGTTTTGAAGCGTCACCTCTTGGTTGTTCCAAGACTTCGAGGCGGTCTTGTCACCAATAATGACTCGTACCGGTACTTTGTGAATTGTGAACCTAGTTTACTATGAGAAATCGGTTACATTTTGTTTTACAAAAACGCTCCAGTTTTAAAACTGTACTATAGTATCCACGAAATAAGGCGTAAACCGTGGAAGCTGAATGGAATGCTCGAAACTTTCTGCTTTCGTTGATAAAAGCACTTCAATAATATTATAATACTTCCTACTCGAGGAAAAATGTTGCAAAATTGAGAAGGCACTTTTCACTATATAGGCCTATAGTCTTTTCTAAACACTGTAAGATTTTAGTCAGATGACTTGGTGCATATTTAGGAATACATAAATGCGTGTACGTAATGCGAAAACGATTCTAGTGACATTGGGAACAATTTAATAAACCATCATGTTTTATATTTTTTATTTTGTTGACATAAATTAATTTTATTCATGAAGACTGTGATATTTTGTACAATACTATCAATTAAAAAATGTTCCAAATCATGAAAACTTGCCCACTCTGAGCACTGGTTTCCGTTTATATTACTATTTTGTTACATTGGTCGCACACGTAACTTGGCTCAATCCGTGCTATCGCGTCACTAGATTGATTGTGGTCACTAAAAATGTTAACTTCAAACGAAACTACCTACTTTTGATGCATTTGAAGCTAGAAGAAAAGACAGTATTCCGCTGGTATTTTAATAGTCTTCATAAATCGAACTATTTTATTAGCTTGTCATTCCACACCCTGGCCTACCTCAATAATAAGAAACAAATGCGGGTGTTGTGCAGGTAAAAATGTAACCAGATTATATATTGGTAGTTGCAATAACACCATATAGTTGTAGCCACGAGAGAAGGTCGAGGGGCTAACTTCGAACATTGTGCTGAATGCAGGATCTTCAGTACTTCAGTACTTCAATATTGGTACATCATTTTCATTCAAAATCAATCAATCAAAGAGCAGTCAAAGAGTTGAAGTAATAAGAGATACCAATTGACTGGGAATGGAATACTGAATGTGTTTGTGAATTACGTGGCTCTGCGTTTCTGTGGCTATTTAGTGATGTAACTAAAAAGTGAGAGGAAGAGACATAATCTGAGCCTAGATATAGATTAATAACTATTTAGTATAATGCAATAAAATATTAATATAAAATGTGTTTCAACATACTTTTTTTTCTGAAATGACCACAGCTGATAACAGCCACCACCATGTTAGATGTAGTTACACTTCATTATCTGTTTGATAACCAAGATACTTCTTTAGTGGATGCAAGTATATCAATACAGTAAACAAGGCCCATACCCACAGTTCCACCACTTGCCAGAAGTGACAGGTTTCTCATCATGTCAAAGGTCGGGTCGGTAAGTATCATTTTCGCAAGGACGAAGAACTAGATGCGCTTCACTTTCTTTGACATCCAATAAGAACTGAATAAGATAACCAGACTGGATAATTTAAAGGACATCACAACTCTGAATTTAGATTCGAACGAATAATGACGATAATTATTTCCCTAATTTCAGAGAAAACTAGAAATCATCATCTCAATTTCAAAAATTATAATCAATTCTTTGGTCCTCTAGGACCAAAGTGGTGTAGATACTACTCGATTCTGTGTATGTCTCTATACGGAGTCGGTAATGTTTACGTCATGACTCATGGTCTTTGGAGGACTAAGAAAATTATTATAATTACTGAAATTGAGATGATGATTTCTGGTTTTCTCTAAAATTTTGGAAATAAATATCGTAATTATTAATCAATATCTAGTTTCAGAGTTGTGATATCCTTATACCTAGCCTATGACTGATCATTGAATTGAATTTGATGTTGTGATTGTACACTCTTTAAATCTCATGCGAATACCATGGTCACTTACTGACAGGTTTCGCCTTTTTTTCTCGCCTACTTTACCTACCCAATTCTGGCCTATTCTTTTCTCGTCTTTTTCCCCTTGCCTCTATTTCCGATCACGTTTTCTAGACACCAGAATGGCACACGTCTATCTTTGATCTAGCCAAGTAGGCCTACTAGTCATTGTAATGCCGCGCGATCTGATGTGTGAAACGAATCAACTGCAACATCTGCAAGATGATATGGGTGACGAAACTGTACGTCGAACCCGCGCCTTCCGGATTAAAAGCTCTCTTTCTAGTTACCATCTGTGCCGATATTTGGTTTAAAAATGGCATCTGATGTCATGACAGATTATATTGTCTCTGATAACTAGATCTAACACTGTATACGCCCCACGCATCAGATTAAGATAAATAGCACATAGCTAGCCCACATAGCAAACACTTTACAGCAAAGCAATACAGATCTATAAGAGATGGAAGAAACGTATTTAATCAATTAGCTTCTTGTCGGGCCGGAAATATGTGCTGTATGGCAACGCCGCTGTTTTCAGTTAGTTTTAGGTTACAATACTAGGTTTTTAAACTTAGTCTTAGCCTTAGTCTTGAACTTAGCCTTTTAAACGCGCCTTACTTTTAAAGAGGAATATATCAACATTCGTGTGTTTAGTTCACTCCTAATGCCAATGTTGGTTTTGTTCGCATGTATCACAAACGATTTGGAAACTGAAATAATTAATCTGCGCCGAAGAAGTATGGTCACAGGCAACTCAGCGCTGGTGTCAAAGATTGTTTTCAATTTAAAATGGTCCATGCTTATTTATTTATATTTATTTCGTGACAAGACCATCTCGAAGTCTCAAAACAATTATTCAGAGGCTCTTCTAAACGTTCTTATTAATTCACCCTTAGCCTTAATTGGGAAGCAACGATTGTATACTAAGAATTCGATGTTGATAAAACAAAGATTTAGATTAGAAGAAGCACCTTCTTCTCAGTGGCATGGTCAGGGGGGGCAGGGGGGCGATGACCCCTGGCGCCACTGTCACCAGCGCCCCCTGGCTCGCAATGTCAGTGCTCACTTACGAGTTCTAATGAAGAGAAAGATGCGCTTTTATAAGTGAAAAATGAAATAATGCACTTCGGACTCTGACTGACTAACTTTGATAGTACACTCACGATTCTTATGAATTAGAGAATTAGAAACAAAGAATTACATGAATTAGAGTCTTCTAAAACTAGCAAAATATATAGAAACAATACGATTTTTTTTCAAATTCACACCGGGCCGGGTGGCAAAGATCTAATGTGATTGAAAAACAATGTTTTTCAATACCGGCATTCAAAGAGGAGATTTTCGTTCACGCTAAACTAAACAATAGTATAGCAATATAACATGAATTAAGTCTTGTTGAGCTATCAAAATGTATAGAAAAATGGAATTTTTCCCAAAAATCTCTGCGGGCCTGACAGAGGTCCTCGCACACATCCTTCCATTATAGTTTGACTTTGTATCGTCGCTAATTGTCTCAATATTAGTCGTTTGTAAGCAATAGAATATTCTGTTTTCTTCAATTATTGTAATGGTACATATATTACGATTATCCAAGAACGAAAGAACACCGAGAAAACGAACACCCGATCAATTCCAATTCCAAAACAGCATGACAATTTTTCTGAACTTTTTGACAACTTTTGAAAGGTGCATATTCCTCAGCAATAGGAAATGGAATACTGCATCTCAGTCTAGGAAAACTGCCACTCTTTATAGCTACGAATATGAGCTTGAGTAAACTCTAGCATTGATTATTTCTTACAATGATATCGGCAACAGCATTTTCTACTTCATAATAATTATAATTAGTGGAGGGGTATATGGCAAAGGCGTTAAAGATAGTTTTCTTGTTGTCCTCTGTGAACATCATTAAAATTATTCCTATTGAAATTTTGATGAAAGTGAATGGTTAAAAGTCCTTTTTTTTAACTTTGCTTTTGATAACTTGAAAAAATGCATTTTGAAATTTTTAAGCTTAAGGAAATCATCTTCAAGGATAATGGTGAACTATAATTATACAGAATCTAATAACAGGTGAACGACTTTAAAAAGAATGCGCTACCATGATATTCATACAAAGTTCACTCCTGCAACACTATACACTCCAATCTAAATTAAAGCAATACTAAATTTATAGCTATTTGTAAAAGATCATAGAATTCGTAGTTATGACTTACCAGCCCTTGATAAGATGCCTATTAAAACTAGTAGTAATATCCACTGTGCAGATGACGGTGGCCCATTGTACGAAGTGAATGTTTGTAAAATCCTAAACGCTCTGGCCATCCCCATAGCGGCCGAGCACTGTAGTCGACGTCCCCTCAGAATGGCACCGCGGCGCCCACAGCCCTCTTTAGCCCAGTCAACACGCACTCGTTCACGACCCACGATTACACCCCATACACATACACCTGCAAACAAGACAAAAACAAACACACCATAACAGATCCACTCAAAACTCCTTCATAACAATGGTTATTCAGAAGACCGGGGCTTGATTCCCACCACGGTTATTCTGACAGAAGTTTTACTCGTTTTTTGAATGGTGCTCAGCGACACCCAGAAACATGTGGGATAGAAACAACGTGCAGGAAGGTGAGGGGGTATTTACAAAAACCCAATACTACAGCGGGACTCAAACCCACGCCCGACTGGCTTCGGATTTCCGACCCTGAGCCAAAGAGATAGCCGTGATTTCCCTCTGACGTTAACATGAATACTGAGGAACTACGACTCCAGTTTCTGTCCACTGTCCCATCAACAGCTATTTCAAATAGTCTTCTTTGCTATATAAAATCCTTCCCCCCAAATCATGTCATTTTTCACCAATGCCAATAGATTTTAGTTACACTATAGAGAACATCAATAATCATAATATAAATTAATTAATAACAACATATTCCAATGGTATCAACAATGACGGATTATATGATCTTATGTTAGCTTTTTATAACAACTTTTCGTACACAAATAAGAAACAAACTTGCACAAATTGTGGAATTTTTATGGATTTTCAGAAACATATTCTAACAAGAACAATACCAAAATAGAAGGTTACTATTTGAGAGGATACTCCGGAACCAGGATTGGTACCAATAAGTTCATATGCTTTATTTTAGATAAAAATGAAAAATAGTCCAATGGGCCAACTTGGTGCGTTCAAATTTCAACAAGCAACATATTAGTAGGATTCATTCTGATACAGGCCTTCATGAAATAATATCGATGCTCGCTCAGTAAAGTAGCCTAGTTGAGTACTGACCCTAGTGAACTGTAATAGACCTGTATAATGTAACTATAACTAGAAGATTACCCGGCAAATAGTTTCCGCGATATTAGGGGTGAATTGCAAGAACGAAGTTTAACCCCGGACTACTTTTGACGCCGTCTAAGTACAAAATTACATTGCCTCTGCAATGCTATTTTGTACTTAGACGGCGTCTCAAGAGTTTTCCGCGTTATATTCGGACCGAATATCGACCTTTTTATAGGCAATTTTTGACCCCCCCCCCCCCCCCCCCCATTCCTCTCCCCATCTCGCCACGAGCATTTTGGCGTTTGGCCTACGTCGTTCGGTTGATACATTCTCGAGATTTCGGCGCGTCCTCGAGTTTCCGGCGGGCTACATCATGGCCACACATATCGACATACATGCACCGCATATATACATATATACCCATCCGCATACAGGCTGTCCACTTTACTCTGTGAATCAGCATTGCAACCAATGAAATTATCACAGCGAAATATTACTTCCATGTTTCATGAACGTAGTTTCGTATAAGCCCACCTATCGATATCAAGATGTACAAACTGAGAAATGTACATATCGTGTTAAGGTCCTAGCATCTTACTAAGTGTGTACAATTATTAATAACCCTTGCCACCACCTTATGTAATCGATCCTACTAACCAGGCGAGAGGCGACCACACTAATCTAAAGTGGATAGTTCCAAAGTTCCTCCCTGTGTCATTTGAACGAAAACAACAACAGTTATTCTCTTATTGGTCGCATTATTATCTAATGACGTCATTTCCTGTTCCTGACCTCCCACTTGACAAATTTCTAGATATGAAGTGGGCAGCTTAACAATAAGCCATTTTACTTTTCTGGGTTTGATCCCCTGCATCCTTCAATTGATAATTCTCTTCATTTATTGGGTGCATTTAAAAAAAATGCCTCTAATTACTAATCAGTCATTACGAGTAAACATAATAAGGTAATCGATGTATTGGCTTGGAAACTTAGTCATCGGTAAAGGGTTTGAGTCCCGCATAATTCACGTGTTGTTGTGAACATCTTTCATGTAACATCATCTCATTCGTAGCCTCAAAAAACCTAGCTACTGATGGGGTCGTTCAGCAAGCCATGGCGCCATGAGTTAATCTGTGCTATTTAATCCAAGTTACTATAGATTGGGCCGGAATGTGTACTTCCAATGGATATAATGTTTTTAACTTTTTACGATTGCTATTATCTTGTTTTCACGTAATTTCACTAATATGTATCTATGCCACCAACCACCAGTAAGGTGAGACACCGAATGGTAAGGAACGAAGGATGGGTGGTCGGTTTCGTTAGTGTGTTCATATTCTAATTCTACACGGACGGTGTCGGTGCCAATAAGAAAGTACGACAGTTGACTATCGACGGCAACGATTGACAAATGATTACCAAGTTAGATAACCCGCTCCATATCCGTATTTGGACATTGTTTCATTTGTTTGACGGAACCGCCATAACATGACCACGCATTGAACTCCCATTATCTCTATACTGTTCAATTTAACCCATAGAGCATACTCTATGCTCATAGTCCTATAGTAATTACTCTATTTACTGCGACAAGTGCTAACAAAGATAAAGTCTGGGTACTGAGGCAATCATCTTCATTCGCTTTGTTTAATCTTGCGGCGGTTTTCTTTTAAATAAGAACGCATTGAGAGAGATACTATAAACTGTAGTACTTCATTTACCAAGAAAATGAAAATTTCATTTTAATGGTGAGACCTCACCAACAGATAGATTATATGGGGTTATAGAAATGAGCAGGTAATAATGAGACAATGTAGTGATAAGTGAAAGGTCTTTAAAAAAAAAACACGCCTTAAGTGGGATTCGAACCCACGTCTAACGTGAGATCAGTTTCTCAAAGAAGTGCCTTAGTTGACTGATGAGCTACGGAAGGCGGCAAAAAATAAAAATCAGTATAAAATCTTCATCAGTTATATTATGAATATTTGAATGTATTATTATTAAATTATGTTCGTTGGTAAAAAAAGGTTGAATATAATGTGCGGCACTTTACATGACGTTCGTATGGTCATGGAATATAATGAAAAAAAAAAAAAATCCTATAGTCCTAAAATACAAAATTAGTCTGCAGGGGTAAGCGTCCTGTATCGGAAAGGTGTTTCTGGTAGCTATATTTATAATTAATAATTTGGGAGAACTGGCTCACATAACGGATATCAGTTCACAAGAAGGGTAGTTCTAAAATGCGTATTTCTACTCCCTTTAAAAAAATTATAAATTCAATCCAAATTTTATAAATAATAATGCTATAAATAATAAAATGGAGCAATCGCGAACCGTTGATACTTGAAGCTAGTGATTATCTACTACCTACACACTATTAAGATGATCTTCATTCCACTCCTTAACAGTTATGCATATCGTAATTATTTATTTTATCTAAAGTGACATAATCTATCAACTTCCTTCTTGCGTCAATCCCTCCCCCTCCCCCCTCCTTCACCCAGCATATGTCCAGGAAATGGCTTTTACAAAGATTTGCTTCCACTCATCTCAATCTCGTGGGAGTGGACAAGACGCATCTTCATTAAAACCACACAAAATGAGTAATTTAAATGCCCGTTATGTAAACAAGGGACATTTTTACTAGGGTTTTGTAAGTTTGCAAAGTAACAAATAAAGCGGTGGTCATTGACCAAACCGCTCAAACCAATGGTTTTTGGTCAAGTGGATTGACACTTTCCACGACAATTTGGTATGATTGATCGAGAATAAATATTAAAAAAAAAACACTTCTCAAGAAATAATTACTACCGGTAATGTTCAGTTAAACATCTATAGCATCGCTTACCACTAGAACATAATATTTGCCTATAATGCAAGTTTTACTATTTACGATAAATTGAGAAAAATCAGTATTAGATTTTTAAACTTCAAATCTGATCAAGAGAACGATCTTCTTGACTACGGTATGTACGTACCACACCTCCGGATAAAAAATGTATTTAAATTCACTTTTGGTTATAGGCCTACCATGGTTATACGAAGTTCACGACAATAACAAAATCACCGAACACGAGGGAACAAATTCACCACATACACAATTTTCTCTAAGTTAAATTGGTGAACAACTAGGCAGCTAAATTTCAATTTCTCTTACACTTACCGCACAAATTCCACAGCACCCTCACTCCTTCACAACTCGCACGAGTACTAAAACTTTTCTCAAGCTTTGGCTAGCTGTCTGGTATTACATTCGCCGTACGCACTCCCCTACTGCTACCAACATAACTGAGATCATGGCTAACATTCGACTCGACACTTGTCAAAAAAACGTGTGTTTATTTATAATTTTTTCAACAGAACGCACTTCAACTTGTAAATGTATCACCTCCTTTAGTTCGTGTATTTGCAAAAGTCTCGATTTGCTTGCTGGATAACGCTTGTTACTGTTAGTTTCTTGTCGAAATCGCTTCAGCTGGGTTTGGATGCTGCGACTCCTGACAATGCAAGTGTAACTGGATGACCACGAACGAAGTCGAGTTCAACACTTATCTTGTGTGATGGTATAGAGTGGGGGCACTCGAGACGATTGAACAGCGCCCCGCGTTTATCTCAATAGTAGAATAATACATAACTTGAAACTTGTCTAGTTTAAAATTTAGTTATTCAGTGCATTTCTACAGTCCAAAACGCATGAGAATCATAAACAAGTTAAACAGTTGTTTTATTTATTAAAAATTCTTTACCTTCAGGATATATTATAGACGTGTTGAAATATTATATCAATTTTTCGTTTTACAGTTGCTCGCATCGAAAAGTTCGATGAACAAAAAGTATGATCTTTGTAATCTCTTTAACAATAATTCAATGATGATGATAGCATTGTTCTGAGTAAAACTGAAATGGAAAAATTTCGGAAATGAATGGATGTGTGGTAAATGAATCTTCCAGATCAAAAATATACTGCCTTTACTTCTCAGCTGATAAGAAATGTACATTGGACCGAACTCAATTCATCCGTCTCTGTGTACAGTAATTTCATAACAAGATCAATTAATTTGTAACTTCTAATTCTGGGTTATAATATTGTTCTAATAATTTGTATTAGACATGAATTACGTCTACAGTAACTCTAAAGTGTATTTAGTTAGGTATAGTTACTACAATGGTTCATTTTGAAAAAAAAAGGAAGTTCAAAGCAGTTTATCTACTGTTTATACCCCTACTACTTCCGTTTCATCGCTTCCGTTTATTAAGTGGGTGGGTGATAAAGAGATGAAGCGCGGGAAAACAGTGCCTGTCTTTCATCACAATCTACCAAATGAGTATATTACAACATTAGATGACTGAGTAAAGGGGTTCAGAGAATTCTCTTCAAGTTCATGTGGCAGACATCTATTTTTACGTTATTCTGTTTGCCTATAATGAGTAATATAGTAAATACGTAATCGAGTATACTCTGATGTGAACTTTTTCTTTATTATTTATACATTTTCATAATATATTCATTGTAAAAAGTTCGTTGATATTAACACTCATTTTAACATATTGAAACAAAAGATGATTGCAAGTTCCATGTCTAGGCCTGCATTTCATAGGAATTAACTAAACTAATAAATATCCAGTCGAAATACACTTTTAGACACTATAGATAACTGCAATGATTGATTTATTGTCAATTTGCTCATTATTTTTGACCACTAAATTTCTGAATAAATTACGGTTTTTTAGAAAACTAGATTTAGACGCCCCATAGTGGTGTCTAACGCAATCACACGAGCATCGTTCGAAGCTCCACGAGAAATTAAACATGTACGAAATTGTCAAATAACAGACCTTCTTGTAGGCCTACCGCAGAATATCTTGTGATGTTTGTGAAAACGAAGCGAAACATGCATTATATTAGTACTTATCTGGGCTCTACCATATACAACAAAAATCTCGATTCGTTGCTATTATTCATTACTAATTCGATGAGCGTTAGCGAAGAGTTTCCATGCAACTCTTACGGAGCTTTGTCTGTTTTTTTTGTTTGTAAGCACTGCACAGGTCGCAGGGTTTGACCGATCGACATGAAACTTTTTGTATACGCAAACTTATCCAACTTGGAACTGTATAGTTTTGGGGTCAAATCGGTCGGACCATTTTTGAGAAACATCATTTCAAAGTTTCTAAAAACCCCATAAGATTAGGCTGTTCAGAAAAAAATTGAAAAATAAAATCTCTCCAATATAATTCAAATTTTCATCAAATGTGAACACAGAAATAATACACATTAATAAAAATGTACGTGTAATTCGGATCAGCCGTTTCGAAGAAAATAATTTAATACATGTTTTTTATTTATAGAAAAGATAGAAATATTAGTGGAAAAATATGGCATTGTTAAATTCACGGCTTCCTAGATCCATTGGCATCGGATAAAGTTCATTTTATATGATCAAGGTGTGTAGAGTTTCGCTCATCTTACAACGCACATTCCGCGTTTGCCTAGTACATTACTATGAGATATCAATAGCGTAGATTCAGGTACATTACAAAGACTCCAAAATAGGAGCATGAGAGTTGTCAGAGTGCAATGGATTTCCATACACCAAAAAGTGGCATTATTTGTATTATTATTTATATTTAAATGACGCAAAATAAGTCACCTGATTATCTTAGTAATAAAATGTGCTATCAAAGTGACATCCATAGCTATCCATAGCTATAATTCTAGAAGTGCAAATAAAGTAGCACACATAAGTCAATCTTTTATAGTGGATTTAGATCATTTAATAAGTTGGACCTAAAAGTGAGCAGCCTTAACAAATTTGAGTGCGTTTAAAAAAGAAAGCACAAAGTTGGTCAAAATGGACAAAATTAAGGCCAGACTTTAAAGGAATGCATAAACTATATTTTATGTTACAATTAAAAATGTAATTATATAATTATGTTAATTCTGCTCAATATAGATCATTACGTTCTTAGTAATTGTATAGGAATTGAATAGGTGAAATATACTCAGTAAAAACTATCTATCTATCTATCTAATATATACCAGAGTACCCTTACGGATAGGCAAATAGCGTAACGTCCATGTTATGCGTTACGGCATTGAAACGTGTCATACTATTCATTATCTTAGATATATATACATAATAGGGAATATGTGTACGTATTCAAACTAATTTACAATAACTGTGCCTACTATGTAGATAATAAAAAAAGATTTTCGAAGCATTTCGACCAGAATGGTGATTTTGAAATGCCTTTCATTATTGACAAGCAAAAGTAAAATTCCATTGCACTTGTCCTTTAGAGTACATGGGAGTCGATTTAGCGGAATATCAGTTTTTTGGTGATAGCGTTTAAACGGTAAACGGCTAAAAACGGTTAAACGACAACGTTTGAACGGAGGAAGATATCGACATTCTGAAAACAAGGAAACACAGATTTTTTCAATATCTTCAAGGTTTGTGTAATAGCTACTCATCTCGAATAGCGTGATTGTCAGGTGCAAACGGTTATAAAAATGTTTTTTAAGCGTATACGCATGACAATTATGCGATATGAGTTATTACTTACACCATCTTGAGGTATTTAAAAAATATGTGCTTCCTTCTTTTCACAATTTCGATATGTTATACCGCTCAAACGTTGTCGTTTAACCGTTTTTAACCGTTTAACCGTAACCGTTTTCACCGTTTAAACGCCATCACCAAAAAACTGATATTCCGGTAAATCGACTCCCATGGACTCTTAACCAGTCAATGTCTTAACCAAGGAAGTTAAGTGGTGTTTATTTGACAGCTGGAACCCCAGACAAGTGTTTATTATGCTTCAAAGTAACTTTCAATGAAGAGCTTGAATTTTGGTTTTAAATAGTAAGACAAATAAATAATTTCTATTTCAGCACTTGCCAGACATTGGTAGGTTAGTGAGAAAAAGTACGCATCTAGAAAGAAACTCTCCAATAGTTGTCCAGCGAGTTAACTGTTTAGATATAAAAATAAATGTACGTTTTTAATTTTTAGTAGACTACTTTTTTCCTCGGTTTCAATATTAAAAAATCGAAAAATGTTGAGAAATAAAAGTCTGAAAATATTTTGTAAAGTAAATAAGTAATTGATGGTAAATAATTTCACTACTAAATATAGGCTATTTTTTAACCTTCAAGGGTTCTTTTATTGTAGGTAGGTATTTAATGTATGGTATACGTAGAACACAAGTTGGTAAGTAAAGTATTAGAGAAATAAATTTTTTAATATTCAATAAATTATTGAACATTCTGAATTCGAATCCACATAATATAATATGTATGATAATATCTAGTATTCATTATAATTTTTTTAGATATATCAAATGGACAAATATTAGGCATGAAAAAAATTAGTCTACTCTTTAGAAAATTTGCTAGAATACTCGGAATGAGCAATAGCAACACGAATGGTGCAAAGCAGCATTGCTACAAAAACAATACAATTTCGATCAGTAAGGTCAGGGCCCAAAGAGATTTTTCTAAATAAATGGTGATCAAATATCCGGGTGAACATACACCCGGGGGTGTCATCACACCACGTCACTCATCACACATAGTATTCAGCCAACTGTTTTTTTTTAATTGTTTATTTAATGAGCTATTATATTTATTTAAATATTAATCATGATGAATAGTAGAAAATAATGTGTAGGTAACAAGTGATCCTGACCACCTAGTACTCAAGCTAAGCAATCACTGGACTGCAGGGACATGTCAAAAATCTGATCAGAAGGAATAAAGGTAGAATTCTTGTCTTCTTCATCAAACAATAGTTTTTCTTCATAAAATGACCGTTTTTGTCAACCATTGAAACATATTCTCTACCTTCTTTTTATATCTTACATTCTTCTACTTTTTTGGTTAATACTACTACGACACGTTGAGGTGAAGTACATAGAAATGAGCTTATTGTCTGTCAGAGGAGGAACAGTATAATAAGGAAGCAATTGCAAAGTCAAATGTTGAACATTAAAGTGCTCGCTTTATTACACAAATGAAAAATTAAGTCATATAAAAGTCCAGTTTTTTCAAATTGGTCTGATGGTCCTGCCATCAGTTGAATATGGATTCATGGCACTGTCAGTTTTCACAAAATATATTTTATCTAAGTATGTGCGTAGTAAAGGTGGGCTAAGTACAATAGCTACCATTAATGACACAAAGTTGTCACAGTTAAGTAACACCACCAAACAGATATGGTACAACCTCAATGTTCATATACCTCTACACACATTCAACAGCACATAATAACATACACATGATTACATTTTGAATATCAAAATAATAATAACTGAAAGAGTAGCTGCACTTGTTAGTGTCTGATCAATCATTAGGCCCTAAGTTTATTATTAGTCCCACAAAAAAATAGCAGTTTGGGTTTGATAGCTACATAAATTGGTGATAAAAATATATGCATAGGCTATTTACATATCAATGATAGAGAAAGAAGGAATACTGTAGTTGATAAAAGCAACAAGCAATACAATTATATGAGCGTGACAAACATTTCTATTTCACATACTGGAAATATTTAGTGTTCGTACTTCCAGATTGTATAATTTAACCTTTATCCAATTCTAGCTTAAACCCGTAAAGTTCATTTAATTTATTCTACACGAGGCTCCTAAAAAAATACGTTATAAGATTGTCCCATTGAACAAAAATTGTTTGTGGATTTTATAGCTCAAGTTCGTATTATATAATATGTTTATTAATTTCGAGATATAAATAAAAATACTTCCACATTTTCAAATATTACACATAATTGATCAAAACCATTTTGAAGAAGTACAAACAAAATAGAAAAAAACATTCTTATACTATGTTTGTTCATCAAATGAAACACACACTATACATTCCAAATAACTCCTAATACTGAAGCAGTCATGAAAGACGATAAATATCATAATGACAAGTCTAAAAACTTGTCGATGAGATCAGCCAACTTCATAGCCCAAGTACTCTTCCAGATCATATCCAAATAACTTGAAGTCAGTTGCATAAATACTATGAAGCTGCACAATGGTTTCCTCCGATAAAGTGTTAAAATACTTCTTGAGATTGGATAAAGTGCTAGAAGGTTTTGGCGCACGGGGAAACTCAATCTTCGACTCACCCGCTTGCCGTAATACAAACTCCGAATCTTCATATAACGTTTCATATTTGCCAATTATATCGTAATTAATAATACACGGATGACAAAGTTCATGGATAGGTTTCCAATGTTCATTAAATACGCTATTTTCAGGATTCGTTAAATAAGCTGCAAACTCGGCAAAGGTAACATCGTCGCCTCGTTCTAGCGACTCTTTCGACGCATTCAATCTATAGTTCTTCACAATATGGCGTCCAAACCTCGCTTGAAAATATTTCGAGCTTAAATAATGCTGTTCAAGTTTGTTTCGGTACGCCGATAGTAATCGTTCTAATGGATGGCGAACAAATACAAATTTAGTATAAGTTTGTAAGAGTAAGTTGATCTCAGTTGACGAATAGTTACTGAGCTTTGTGAATACACCTTTCCCATGAGCAGAACTAGCTGGTATAGATAGGATATCGGTTCCATTAGCTTTACCAGTCAATATCATGAAGATGCGTTTCCAATTGGTACAGGCCACCTGAATAGTACAATATGATAATCAGTCAGAGATAAATAGCATTGGTATTTGCATTCCTACTGGTATACTGCATCAGCTGCTCCAGAATGAATTTAACTTGTTTCAACTGTGATTAAAAACACTGCACATTGTACAATAATTGATACCACTAGTTTCTACACATTAGCTTCATTGACATAAATGAGGAACACAAAATCTTTTTTACAATGTGCTCAACTTGTAAGAACATTACAAGTTCATTGTAGGCCTATCTCAAAACCCCTCAAAAACCAATACAAACCGGTGGGATTGAGGCTTCTTTTATAAGAACAGGATTTAAAAAAAAAAAATATATATATTGGGTTTAACGATGCACTGTAATGATAGCGACGATCTATTGGTGTCGGATGGATGATTAATGAGATAATGGGATGATGAGATGAAGGCTTCAGAGGGAAACCACGAAAAACTCTGTTATGATGGATGGAAAAACACTAGTTGATCACCTTACCTTCGGTACATAGCAATACAAAAGACGGTGTTTTTCATCAACCAATACGTGATCAAACATCTCTTTCTGTGAGTCGTCATCAGATGACAACGGCAGCAACGGAGAACTCTTGTTACCATACATTTGACACATTTTCTGCAAATGTTCTTGGCGATCCAAGTACACCATTCGAGTGACCAGGATTTTACCAGAACTGTTCACTGAGGGTTGCCGATACACCAAGGGTTCCATGGAACCTCCTGGAAACAAAGAAATAACGATTCGTTCGAATTTATTGAAAAATTGCTATCTATAAACTTTCAACTACAGTTGCCACTTAATAGGCCTATATATGATTAATGTAACTGATTTTTTCATGAAATATTATCAATCAATAATTTTACGAATATATATATATATATATATATATATATATATATATATATATATATATATATATATATATATATATATATATATATATATGAATTCATTTATTGTGCTTAACAAGGCAGTTTAACTATAACTAAGGTCTATAAGTGAGCTAATAGTATGCTGCAAAAAGATAAACAATGCTAACATACTACATCAGGCCAATTAGAACTGGAAACTCGACCAGCATCTGCTAGCAGACGGAAATACTTTTCAGTTTACTCTCAAGTGAGGGAATATTCAAAATTGAAAAAGTAGCCTACATGCAGACAGTGGCGGGATACAAGGATGGGGAGGGGGGCAATAGGGGTCATCACCCCTTCCATGAATTGGATGTGACGAAAAAAGGTAGAAAGAAAGGAAGAAAGAAAGAGGGAAAAAGGAAGATGATAGGAAGGAAATAAATACAAGGCTACCGTATTCAATTGAACGATATTTTACATTGCATTGAAAATAAACTCGACGTAGGCCTACTTTGAAATATCAGTTTTTGGTATGTAGTTTGTTAGGTTCAGATTTATCAAATAGCACTATGCTTTGTTCATGTTTAGATTTAGATCAATCGTGAGGATGGCCATATAGTTGATTAAGGAAGGAACTTGCAGTGAATGTAATTGGCAAATAGCATTTGGGCCACTGTTGGTTTCATAAAAAAAAATGTATTTTTTTACATCTAATAATCATCTGAAACTCGTTATAAGTCACATCAAAAATTACATCTAAAGCCAGGAGGGGGTTTCCTCTCTTACCACTCATCGGTCACCAGCTTTGCGACATAGGGCACAAATTATTTTCATTTATGGCATTTGTTTTCCAAACTAAAATTGCCCTCTCCACGAATGTGAATTAGATCCACCCCTGCATGCACATTCATTTTTGATATGAAAATAGTACGTGAAATCACAAGGGAGTCGGGAGCTATTTACCAATAGTTGTACCCACAGTTTGGCTATGTGCCAGCCAAAACAGGTGATCGAGAACAAGAACATCCCTGTTTCGGTATTTTGGTACCTACTTTGTCCGTGTTTTAACCCTGAATTGTCTCTAGTCTGCCCGTAAAATGTCTTTGTTTCGGCCGTTGTTTGTAACTACTTGGATCCTGTTTTAAGCCTGAATTGTCTCTTTTTCGTCAGTAAAATGTCCTTGTTGCTGCCGTAGTTTGTCCCTACTTGTTCCGTAAAAAGTCCCTGCTTCGATCGTTGTTTGTACCTATTTGGTCCTTGTTTTGCCCCTGCTCTACGTGTTAATAACTCTTTCACAACTCTAATTATATGTAGCCCAATTCATCATTTAAATTAACTGTTGAATTACGTCGTGTTGAATTACGACATGTTTTTTGAGGTTCAGATGAGTGGCTAGATGTATCATTGTTTGCTAGAAAAAAAATATATCGGATCATTTAGCTGTAGGTTGCCCCAAAAACCATGTTTTCCATTTGCGTTTGTCACAAAAAAAGGCGTAATTCAACAGTTGATTCAATGGTGCAAAATTGGGCTGCAATTATTTGGAGTTATTCAAGGGTAACACGTAAAACGCACAATACACGGCAAAGTAGTTTTCTGAACCCTCATTTGTTACGCCACACCTCGTCTTTTTGGGAGCAAAGAATTCTCTCGACAGTCAGGACTATGCCATTTGATAGAAGAATCATGTAATCCACCTCAAAATAAATTGTCGAACAATTTTCACAAATCCGTTGTTGAGGGTTCTTCATTGCACTCGTCATACCATCATTTTTAACTCAACAAGTACGTGTGAGAGGATGAACAGTGAACAATGAACACTAAATGCAGCAATGGAATGCAGTATTACAACTAAAAACTGGTTATTCACCCCCATTCAACCCTTACTTCTTGTCAAATGGTACATTGTCTGAGGCAATAAATACTTCTACCGCAAAAACGTTTGACATTCCACTCAATTCCAGCAAACAGATTACTTCTTCTAAGTCCGTGAAAAGTCGTTATATTGTCCGTCTAAAGTCGCTGGGCTTATATAGTCCGTGAAAATTCGCCATTTTGTTTGTAAAGAGTCGCTATATTGTCCGTGAATAGTCCTTATATTGTTCGAAAAAAGTCCCTATATTGTCCGTGTTTTGTTCCTTGGAGACAGAAATTTGGTCGCCATATATTCTGTGAAAATGTCTTAGATCGGTCGTATTTATCTATATTTTAGCAATTCAATATCATTCAGTTTTCGGCTGTGTTTTGGTTATGATTTGGCTAGATCAGTGTAGGCGTAATACAATCGCATTTTTCTGCAGACTATCTGCCTATCTATGGAAGGCCGTGTTTTGTCCGTTTAAAACTCAACTGTCCCTGTTTCGGCCGTGTTTTTTCAGTAGAGGTAGTTACCTTCTTCTCAGTGTTGGGTAGTGAACCTTTAAGATAAACTTAGAATATGAAATATGTTACTAAATGAAATGTGTTTATATGTTGACTTATTATTGAACGCATCAATGTTTTGCAATGTGAACGTTTAGGTCTTAAAAGTTCCGTTTGACTGTGCACTTTTGGAAAAATTTGTACCTGAATGTATGCGTCTCGCGCGCAGTCAAATCACCCCACGATGGGACGATGTACATTATTTTGAAACACAATAGGGTACTGAACTTGCACAACTCTGTTTCTTCTTTTGTGGATACAACTAGGGTAGACAACCGAGGTTATAAAAATGCTGTATGCCTACTAGACTGTATCCTTAATCAATATTATAGTAAATCTTTGATATTTCAACAGTAGGTCTACAGTAATTGTTACATTTAGATTACCAACTCTTGGTTATCAGACGTAAGCCATATCTCTATCGGATTATAATTTATTTTGTTATATACACGTAGCCTACATGAAAATTAATGAGAAATAACTAAAAAGTATAAAATATTCAGAAATTGTTACAGGTATGTTGAATATCACTTTGAAACTTCTTCACTTAATTAAATTATTCATGTGAACTTGTAATTTTTAATAAAATATCCGTACAGATTTCACTTCTCTGGTACCAGAAGGCATACAAGCTACTAATGCAGAATTGGCAACTTCATTCATTCATGTTAATTTGTCATTTTAAATCAAAATTTAATTTAGCTGGATAGATTCTATTCCTGTTGACAGTCATTACATTGAAATCATTAAATCAAATTATAACACCGGTATAGGCCCTACATCTAGAAATTCTCCAATACTCTTGAGAAAAATACTAGTCTAGTCCCATTGAGTTCATCCACAAGTAGCACACTATCAAGAAATAAAGTTGTCATGATGCTGTATTCCGCTTCCGTATCGAAAGCTTATGTAACAACTAATTTGCTTCGTAGCGACCTCGTGTATGACCACAGACGATTGAGAAATGATCACTTCTCGACCTCGTGTCGAAATCACTGACCGCTTTCGTATCGAAATGTTACCGTACATTTTCAAAAAATGTCATTGTTGAGATATGCGCGCGCTTCATTTTGTTACTTTTCACAAACTTGTTCCACTGTTTACCACTAGCAGTGTATCTGCTACTTGTGCTATCGAATACAGATCTATACCTAAATGAGATTCTATGTAGGTCTATAGATAGGAACAAATTTTCATGTCTGCCAATTAATTCCAGTGATCTACAGAGACGTTCCCCAAAAAAACTACTTTTCCTCGGAGTAGGCTTAAATTGCAATTCGTTCATCCAACGACAGGTGTACTTCAAAGAATACTTCTAGCCGTCAAATATATTACTATTTGAAAAAACTAGGCCTAGTAATCAACAAGGAACCTATAGTAGGCCTACCCTAGTGCATGCCTATACAAAACAAATGCAGTAGGCTAATTGGAGGACCATTCAAAAGGTAGTGCTTAGTTTTCTAATCACCATTGCCTGAGGATAACATCACAAAATAATTTTAAGCTATTAAGTACCAGTAACTAAGTCTACCATACCTGTTTCATCTAATTGTGATAAATTTCCTAGATAGATGATCATGCTCAAAGTGCAGGACAGAAGCAGACATAGTAGAATTACTTTCAAACGCAAAATATTTGCCATTTTCTTTACTCCCTGTGTAGACTATTTTCTTCATTCTTACGTCAAAAGAAGTGCGAGAATGATAGGCCTCGTCGTATTTCGCGAGAATGGTATTTTGTACATAAAATATAAAATGTAGAATGTACTGTTATAAACCACGTCGCACCTCCAACTAAGTAGTAAGTAGGTAGGCCTTAGTTTCAGCAAGTAGACCTCAGCCAAGTCATAGTGCTGAGGCTTTACTTGACGTTTATGGTTTGTAAATGGTATGCGAACATTTTAACTCTCATCTCTTACACTGTGCTTACACAGAATCCAGATGAACAAAATGTGGTTACTCGATCATCATTAAGGTCACAGAAAAAAGTCAAGTAATAAGCAAAAAATGCCATATTCTATTCGAGTTTGGTGCCAAGACGGTTTATAACGAAAGACTAGCATGCAAAGATCTTCACATAGGCCTATTACACTTCGCATACTACGCCTAGGCCTAGTCTGTAAAGAAACGTCAAACCAGACATTTTTACCAACGTCCCAGACCTAGAGTGGCTGACACAGGGCATTAAATACGACTATGTCGAAAATCCGATTTGCTCATAATCTAAAATGAATTTTGCAGGTTTGAGTTAACAGAGAGAAACATTACACATCTTTGACTCCTGAGTCCTGCTTCCTGACGCTTTTACTGCTGAGCAGCTGGGAAGGCTGTTAGCTACTGCCTGCTACTGCCCTACTGCTGAGGCTGGCTGCTCGATCCAGCTGAAAGGTTCGGGTGTATGTATCCTACGATTTTCGATGTGATTCATATGACCCACGTGTTCCATAGCCTCCTGACTTCAAACAACTTATTGTAAACAATCTTATCACACTGGCCGTGAGTTTTGACAACTCACATTTCGAGTCTAACCTCACTTTTCATCCAGTATCGGCTTTGGCCACTTTGGCTAAACGCTATCAGTTGACGGGTAAATTATCTTTCTGTGCGTAACGAATATGGTTTTCAACATAATGGTCTGAGAGGGAACATTTTCCACGTATCGTGTACATAGTCAGAATGATCCATGAGGGCTTATTTTCAAAATATGTGCACATTGTAATCGTCGTCATCGCATACTGGTATGTAGGCCTATAAAGAGGTTATTTAAAATGTTCCAGTTTTCAGACAAATTAAGGCTAGACCTACGTTGTGCAATTAGTCCAGTGACATAACTTGAGCCGTTTCATGTTACTTCTCCATAATAGTAGTGAAAACACACATATTGAAAATAAGTGTAGGACTAGGAATTCAATGCCTAGGCCTATGACCATATGATTATAGCCTCAACCTCCCCTACCGGCATGCTACATGCATTGAATCTGTAGGTTGCTACAGGCATACAAATTCAATGTTACAGGGCAAGTAGGCTCCAGCTTATAGGCCTAAATTACAATTAGGCTAGAGCCTAGGACCAGGCCTATCTTACTAGATCAGGCTCCAGTTCCACGCTAATTTGAAAAACTCAAACACAAAAATGCAAGCTTGCAGCGCCCAGTGTTATTTTTGGCTTGTCAAGTACAGGATTGCGCACAGTTCCCCGAGCTGGATCATTACTCGTGAGACAATAGCAGGAGGAATTGATAATCGAAGCCGCTGCGCATGAGCATGCACCTTCAAAGGCTACCGTCTGTAGCTACAAACGAGTGGGACTGGCAAAAAATTGAATGAAAAATATATCCATTATTGGTTATCAAAAATAAGGCCCAGATCGAAATTGCTAGGTTCTAGAAGAGCGTCGACGAAGACGTTATTTCAGAATGCCACACTTATCTTTGTAGGGCCTAATTGATTTTAAAATATTATAATTTGAAAATTTGAAATTGTATACAATATGTGAACAGCCTAACACTGTAGTAGGCCTATTATGAAAATTGATAAAATAATGATCTTAAATCTAGCTTCTTTATTTCAGGTTGGTCTCAATTTTAACAGTATTTGTTAACAAAACTCTCCTGAGCAGCGCGTTGGTGAATCTTGATGCACCACTCTTCGTAACATGGTTTCAGTGCATCATATCGTCCTTAATTTGCTTGTCATTGAGTTCTGTGGCAAAATGGTTTCCAAATACTTTTACGTTTCCTGATGGATCCCCTCTTAATCGTGATGTTATCAAGAAGGTGATTATTTGTGTTTAAACATGTCATATAATATTCTAATTTTAAACTGGGCCAACACACTTCCCCAAGTCCCCAAGTCAATACTAGTCGAACAGTTGATTGCAATCACAGAGCTCCTGAAACAAGTTCAAAGGCTACTATACTATCTGTTCGACTAGTATTGACTTAGGGACTCTGAAACAATTTCCCAATTTTTGTGCTGTTTTGAAGCGTACATAGACAAAACGATTGGTTTCCATGTTTAAACAAATCAAGATATCGTAGAGGCTTTGAACCTTGAACTTTTTGAAAGATCGTTTTATTTGCCAAAAACCGAACTTTCAAAAAGTTCTATTGAAAAGAACACTTCCCCAAAATACCAGATACGAGATTTTACTCCACTTCTCTTCTTTCCCTTCATCTGCCTCAACAATGAACTGTTTCAATATAGTAATTTGCTATAATTTTATAGGTGGATTACTTTTGAAGCAAATCTAATTGTTTAGATTTGTATTAATTGTGTATCTGTACAACTGATATGGTTTCTATTTTCAGGTTGTACCTCTCTCAGTTCTTTTTACGGGTATGATAGCATTCAACAACTTGTGCCTGAAATATGTAGACGTTGCATTCTACTTTGTAGGGCGATCTTTAACGACAGTTTTTAATGTTGTTTTAACTTACCTTATATTAGGTAAGTCACCTGAGTCTCAAATCACTTGGTGAAAACTAAAACTAAGGATTGAATAATGGTAAATTATGGCATCTCCTATCTTCACAGTTTTATCAATTTTACTCATGTATGGTTCAATGCTTTTCTTCGTAGGACAAAAAACCTCACTTCCTGCAATTGCTTGCTGTGGTTTTATTGTATCTGGGTTCTGGCTTGGAGTAGATCAAGAAAATGTTACAGGTTTGTCAAACTCATGTACCTCTCTAAATATTTTATTTTATCAATTGACTGGGATGTCTTACAACGGTGGACCTCTTGTTTCACGCAGGAGTTTGATTAAAAGGTCAATAAGTCGCACCATAAAGATTATAATGATATTACCATACATACACTACATTAAATCAGTGAAGACACATCGTTGCCACCCTCGGTAGCTAAGTCAGCTGAGGCACGCTTCAGAAACTGAAGTCATCGTTGGGCGTGGGTTCAAGTCCCGCATAAGGCATATGGGTTTATGTAAACGTCCTTTCACTCTTCATCGTTTCCTAATCACCTTCTCATTCGTATCCCCATATAACCTAGCTGTTGGTGGGGTCGTTGAGCAAACAATAATCATCGACATCGACACATCGTTTTAGAATGAGTCATGATGATAATTACGGGAAAATTAATTCAGTCTTTTCATATGTTAATTGTGAACTGACTATTTTGTTAGAATTGTTTGATATTGATATTCTGGGTTTTGTTTGCAGGTTCACTTTCAGTCGTAGGCACAATGTATGGAGTTCTCGGATCGTTGGCACTATCGCTTTATTCGATTTACACAAAACGTGTTCTTCCATTTGTCAATAACGAAATTTGGCTTCTGTCATATTACAATAATGTTTACTCGTGTATACTTTTTATACCGCTAATGATACTTAATGGAGAGATTCCAGTCATTCTTGCATATGAGAAATTGTGGGATTCAGTATTCTGGTGTCTTATGACTGTCGGCGGACTATGTGGATTTGCCATAGGCTTTGTTACAGCATTACAAATTAAGGTAAATACGAGTATTGAATATTTATAATAAATTCATTAAACTTTTTTACATTGTGTAAGCCTAGAAAGCAGAGAGCTTGTATTGATGACTGAAAAGTTGGTAATTATGCTGTATCGAAACTAGAAGAAATCAAACTTAACACTGGTCTTTCGAACATAACTGGTCTTTCGTTTGATTTTGTTCATATTTTCTCAACAAATTGTAACTTACAATATTGAGCATCGTCAGAGTCAGGTAAAAATATATGTACTGGTAGTAAACAGTAAATGAGACCTGATACGGCCTTACACTAAAAATGCATACACACAGCATAAATATACTGCGTAACTACCGGTAACATGTAACAAAAATAGAATAACTATATACACATTGAACATTATCAAGACAAAATGGACAACAAATGCATAACCAATCACATACATGTGCACACATTCTACATTACAGTGAATTGAGTTACATCAATATTTTACTCGACTTTTACGAAATTGACAGAGTAAAATATTTTTGGGGTATTTGATCTCGCTTGAATTTTTATTTATGGTCACTCTAAATCTGAATATAGATAGATAGGGGGCCTACGCCTAGACCTATTTATTGAATAATTTTATTGCAGCATGAAATATCATAATATTATCTGAAGCTTATCTTTCAGGTGTATTCTGAATTTTCATTTCCGATTTGTAGGCCTATGCCTAAATTACACAAACATAAATTTGTTCTGAAATATTGAGAATTTGTTTCATATTGTGGTTCTATGAGGCAAGAAAGCAATTGAAGTATATTACAGTGTACTATTACTTGAATGTATTCTAAAAAATGAACAATTGTTTACTTTTTTCAAAGTGTATTTCCTAAATTTTTAAAATTGGAAAATTTGTTTTGAAAAATTATAAATTATTGATTTTTTTAAAACCATTAGGACATTAAATGCAATAAATAATTTTTAACTATCTGACATTATAGTGATACGGTTTATTTTGCTAGGTTACATCTCCATTGACACACAACATCTCGGGTACTGCCAAAGCTTGTGCACAGACGGTTCTGGCGACCTACTGGTATGATGTACTGAAATCACCGCTGTGGTGGTTATCCAACTGGATCATATTAGGAGGGAGCGGGGCTTACGCTCGTATCAAACAACTGGAGATGCAACAAAAACATAATCAACAACAAAAAACAATGATGTAAGTGGGAAATACTGTGCAATCTCAAAGCAGCCGCACCATGAGACGTGGCCGCACTTATGAAATGGCGGTGAAGTACATAATAAAATTGAAGAAGACCGGAATTTGCTTTGTTCTATAGGAATTTGGTTGTTTAACGTACATTTCATAATTAAGTTTTCTGTAGTTAATTTACATAAATTACTATATCAGAGTTCTTTATGTGATATCAGGGGCAGACTGGGTGAAAAGGATCTGGACAGTGATTAAAATTGGGGGCCAATAGATAAAAAAACATTAATGTATGATTATAAAAATTGCATAGCTGAGGAATAAAGCAACATTTAAAATATGAAACCACAATGGCCCGTTCACAACAAACATAACATGAACACAAATGCAAACGATGAAAGAAATGTAGTAATTTGCATAAAAAATTAGCAGTAAACTATTATCAGCCAATAGAAAATCATTATATATTATTCAAATCTAGAGAGCCTTTATAATTTTATTATGCGAAACTATGCAAAGTGAACGAATCTGATTGGTTCATTCATTCAGATACAATTAGATCAGTTTTTAAAGACTGCATAAAATGGTGTTCATGTAATAAGTTGAATACGTATATGATCATGTAATATTAAATGATACAGTACAAACATTTTTACATATTTGTAAATTATTTTGAATCATTTTGCATCCATCAAGAAATAATAAGTATTACATACATGCGAAACAAATGTGGTTTGTAACATTTTTTTTTAATGTTATAAGTTGGATGGGCGCGAAACCTTAGCTATCGGTTATTAGTTGGTGATGTCAGTTGTCATGCACCCTAGCCTGTGTGAAAAAAAGATTGGTCATGAGGGCTGCGGCAGCCATTGTTTTAAGTATTCCTATTCTTAACTTATTAAGTATAATAATAGGTTATACTTACCTGGTGGCTAAGACAACTATCGCTAGCGGTAGAAACTGAAGTCACCGATGGGCGTGGTTTCGAGTCCCGCATAAGGCATGGGTTTTGTAAACGTCCTTTCACCTATCATCAATTCATATTTTCATTATTATCATCCGCTCATTGGTACCCCCCGTAGCTGTTGGTGGGATCGTTGAGCAACATTAAAAAAACCCATCTAAAACACATTTGTTCATGTACCGGTAGTTATTTTATTTCTCATTTATTTTTTCTATTCATCATAGTATCGTAGTGTTAAAGTATCGTAGTATCATAGTATTCATCGTATTTTCATTTCACACGCCACATTTAATTCTATGATTTTCGTCTATTCTGTTGAATCTGTTATTATTTATTATTTGCATGTTTATTATTTTAATTTTACTTTTAGGTTGCACGAAGATGACATATCCCAATCAGAAGTAAGTTAGTGTGTCCTCTTTACTTTTCCTGCACCATTTCAAAGGCAAGGGTAAAGCTGGGTCATAACCTTTTACTTTTACAATAGGGTTTGTGAACTTTTCTAAATAATTTTCTCTGTTTTTCTAGGAAGCCTTGACATTGATTGCAGACACAACAGTGAAGTTATGATGATCAAGATATTGGAAGAATCAAACTTAGTTTTGCTGTAATTAATTGAACATATTCGTATTTTAAGAATGGGCCGAATTTATATGCCGTGTCCCATCGTTTTAGTTTCTAACAATCTATCTTTAAGAAACTTGTGTCACGTGTATTTAATTGGTTCAGAAGTTGTAGTTTTTGTAATAATTTACGCTACATATTTACATGTTTCTGTTTCAATTTTTTTTACCATATAAATATATGTTTTATAAACAGCATTCACAGCTGAATATGTATATACAATTTCACCATTTGAAACAGCAGCTAAAAATCAGTATTTTATACAAATTACCACTGCCGGTTTCAAATATTGTTTTTATGTTTATCATGCTTCATGTGATGGTACTTTTAGATCCCGGTGTCCGTGTTACCACATATTGTTTAATAATATCGCAATATTAAGATTCAACAAACAGTAGGAAACTGTCCCTTCCATCTTGATTTTTTTTTTATGCTACTTAACGACCACACCAACATCTAGGTTATACGGGGGTATGAATGAGCGGAGATGTATTGATGAAGTTATGATATGTGAAAGAATGATTACAAAAACCCATGCTTTATGAGGGACTCGAATCCACGCCCAACCTGACTTCAGTTTCTAGCGCGGTGCGCGATAATTGACTGTGCCACGGGGGAGCCTATCTTGATTTATTATATTTTGTATGTGAGACTGAACATATCTTGATGGAAACAAGCTAGGTGCTGTGTAGAGCTTGAACTAGAAGTAAAAGTCTGGTTACTGTTTGTCTGATACCTGTTGAATCCTATGCAATAACACAAAGTTTACTGGTTTAGTGAGTTATTAAAGGTAATTTCCCTTTTGGTTCAAGCTGTACAATTCAGCTACAGTGGCAACTGGCAATGGTTCCTTTCGTACATTCTTGGGAAAAGGGCTATCATAGGCCTACTGTTTGGAATCTTTTTACTGTGTTATGGATGTAATTGCCGTACGCAATAAGTCAATTCTTTCCTATGATAGTTGTTTTGAAGTATTCCAGATAATTGGTATTGATCCAAATAAATATATGTATATGTTTGGAAAAAGTGTAGTTTCACTTATTTAATAACCTAACCTAAACTTCTGCCTCTGCATTCATCACAATGTTGATATGAAAGTACTTTATTCAGTAAGATTGAAGAAAAGAGGATCAATATGTAGATATTATTATTATTTACGAATAATAAATAACGAAGTAGTGTACCACGAGAAACTATATAAAACTCTAAATATTGGACGAGTACGTGGTACTTGTCAAAGAAATAAAACACACTAAGAATGCTAACAATATTTCGAGAGCACTTCAGCTCTCGTCTTCAGCTTGAATAATTGTTGGCATTCTTAGTGTGTTTTATTTCTTTGACAAGTACCACGTACACCTCCAATATTTGAGGTTTTATATTATTATTTACATTGAATTTAAATAATTATTAATCAATCGATTGTCACAATTTGTGTGACCGGAAATGTCTTGGTAAGAAGACGGTAGTATCAAAAAACTTGCAATGGCTTTGAGTAAATCTCCCCAAGACACCACCATGGACGGAATATATACTACCAAGACAGTTTGCTCGTACAGTTATTCCAGAATAAATTCCCGTGCACACCTCCATTCCCTCAGCCTATGTCTGCAATTAGCACCAATGCTTTCCACTCGAGGAACGGCCCAGGTGACTTCTCGGTAGCAGCACAATCGAGCATGCCTGTAGCGCTTTCTAGTGATTTGCATAGCTACTGCAGGTGTTACAGGTGTTGGGGTTAGAAGAGAGAGTGGGGGTAAATGTGGGATCAGTTTTATTTCAACATTATGTGCCATGTCTTGGTAGTATATCTTTTGTCTATGGTCACTTTGACAATAAATAATCGTTATTAATTTCATTAAAACTTATTTTGTGAGGGGTAAAAGTTCTTAATTAATTGTTTCAGCTATATTGATGCCCACAATTGAATATTTATCTTAATTTACTCCTTCAGAATGGATATCAAGAAAACTCCTTCATTATCCTATATATTTTTCCTGGTGTTTTCTCTAAAGTGGATTCCAATTTCTCTAGCTTGGTCCATGGCCTCTATTTGGAAAAAATAAAATTGGCTCATTTGGTTGGATACAAAATATTGGTCCAATTATAACTTTTAACTTATAAGTGCACCGAATTTACCATATAGACCTACTCTATGATTGAGCTACTGTGAAGAGGAAAGAATATATTTAATACATTTCGATATCAAACTACATTATTGAGATGCTCATTTTCCCCAGTGAACTAGTAGGCCTATGCCTAAATTAGTAATAGGTAATATAAGAGGGTGGAAATAAATAGGCCTACTACAAAATTATGTATTGCATACATTTTTTTTAAATATTTTTGTATTTGATTACACATTTTTGTAGTTTCTGCTAATTCATCATTAGAGATGAGTAATAATGGTAGGCCTATTGCATATCATCAAAAACATTTCAAATTTTAATACCCTCTATGGAAATAGTTGTAGATCAACAGTAGGCATATACAAAGAAATGTTGGTGGGTGAGTTACTATACCAGGCACACAGAGGTTATTAGTAAATAGTAAAATATTCCATACTATTCGTGAAAAAAAGGTTCCTATGGATTGAGGGGTCTTGTAAAACCAGCTCTTATGGTGTCATGCATGCCGACAACAGCACATTAGTCTAAAATTCAAGGCTTGAAATGAAACTTTTGAATTAACTTTTACAGTCATCAAACGATTGGATGAATGGTCTTCTTTGTAAGTGACATTGCCCGCCGGTCTACTAAAAGGTCAATTTATCTTGCCTTTCACATAGGAGTGCAACCAACACATCACACACATTTTAGTTCTATTCATTTAATTTAGACAGGAAAAGATAGCACTGTGCAGACCTACTTGGTCCAAGTGATAAAATTGGGATGTTAACCTTGCATCTTGTGATAATTCATTACATGAAAGTGAAATTGTTGGATGGCTGACTATTACTCTACCAGTAGAGGCTCTAATCACAGAAACTGAGACTTCTTAACAGGCCACGACCGAATCGAATTATTCCCCACTCCCACTATCCGAAATTACGTAATAAAATGGCCTTTCATCTCGATCATCCATTTTTCATTCGAAGATGGCAATTGATTTTAGTCCTCAGTTCAGGATATCGTGAACTCCAATATAAATATAGGATCTAATTAACGAATCACAATTCACAAAAGATGACCGGGATTCGAAAACTGAGATCTTTCATTTTCCCGATGATTGATCTACCACTGAACTACTGAGACTCCGCTCATATGATGAGATAATTCATCAAGATTAATGACAATTCTCTCAATAATTATTCGATAATTCTATCCTGAATATCTCGATATTAGATCGATCTAAGAAGTTTGAGTAGGGCTATAATCACATATATATATATATATATATATATATATATATATATATATATATATATATATATATATATATATATATATATACTGCGGATATTATTATCACTGAAAAGATCACTGAAAAAAAAAACGCTGGAAAAATGTCGAAATCGTGCGTTTCCAATCGTATTTTGAGTTTTGGGAGATTTACCCATCCAGTAATGAAAATTATACGCTATCTGGATTGTGGTTGTGTGGGTAATAGTCTACAATCTCACTTGAACAATGGTCTTGTTGAGAAAGGTCGTTTTATTTAGTGTTTTTGATTGTGCGAAGGAATCTGAGAAAAACTTCTGACAGAATGGTCCATCGTGGTGGGAATTGAACCCCGGTCTCCTGATTAGGGTTTAACGTGCTAGCCACTGATTCACCCGTCTCAGTTAGTTGTTGCATTCAGCAAACTTACGTCGTGAATTAATGCTGAATCATTCATTCCAAATACACAGAGGAGTGTATTACTCATTTTATAATATGCTTCTTTCAGAAATTTGTAATAGGCATTTTTCATTGAAATAGGCCTTTTCACTTTGATTCAGAAGTAGCGATCACATTTGTAATATTTCATCTCCGTTCTAATTGAAATTGTTGAATAACTTTTATTCTTTTAAGAAGTACAAGCTGTGGGTTGGACCGTTGAGCACTAAATGGCAGTATACTAGTGGAGTACATTACTACTGCAGCTGCAGTAGGCCTACTACATTCAAATTGAGAAAACTTGGGAAATATCAAATAGTTCATGAGTTCACCATGAGTACGAGAATATATTCAAAATAGTGAATCGTGAAATGGTGTGGGTCTACAGGTTTAGAAATATCTATATTTACCGCTATTTGATTATTTTTATGATCTATTTGATGATCTATTTGACGTGATGATTTGGATTACTTTGGTTATATATTTTTACTTTCAAGTATTATTTTGGCTGTTAGAATCTATATTAGCTATTATTGTTATTCATCTATTTAAATACTGCACAATGTAACATGATAATGACAATGATGACGATGATGATAATAATAATAGAATATTTATGCGCGTTTGGATTATTTACATTTTTACATATTACAAGTATTGAACATGATATACACTATTATTATTATTAGTTATTATTAGTTATTAGTTTCTCAACAGCTATTCATTGTGGACTTGTGGTTCATTCGAATTCGAGATATAATCACCATACGAATATATTTCAATCTCTTATTGGACATGGTACAATGATTTATTGGAACATCAACAGTATAGAATTCAACTATTCACATTCAATCATTAAAAAAAAAAAAATTGTCAAAATATGTGAATTTCTTCTAGATTTTCTTATTTTTTCAGTTTGAGATTGACTTCAAACAATGTTGAACTAATCCAATATATTGAAGCAGCGATTGCGAGCCTAAACATTGACTGCAAGGCTACCGCTGCAATGAGAACTATTTGTTAAATAATGTTAATATTTTATAAGATAAAGATATAAGGGGATGCATGTACGGTGCTTATAAACATAGGGAAATCCACCTTAATTATATTTTTTCTATGTTCCTTGAACCAGTGTAATTGAATAAAAAGTATATCAGCCCCAAGATAATGGTATGCTTTAATTAATATGATATTTAATTTTTGAAAATCCAATCAGTATTGAGATGTTATGACATGTTATGACATTGATTGACGTATTATCTAAAAATTGATTGAATTCAGAAAAATAGAGTGACATACTAACTGAAGGGCATAAAATTATCTTGAAGACGAGACCATTCATTCAATTCCACCGGTTCGTGAACATAGAAAAAAATAGTAAAGATGAATTTTTCCATTTTCATAAGCACCGTGCGTACACCCCCATAAGCTCTAGATATAAGCTCTAGATATAACCTCACCAGTACCAAAAAAGTTGAGAAGGATATCGAATAATTACTATCGTTCTGAGAGTCTAACAACCACAACCAACCAATGAGAGACGTGGAAATACGCGGCATTTGGTGAGCCAATAGCAGTAGCTGGCCCATGTGTGAGTGAAGTTGAAGTGGCGGCGTGTTATTTTCAAGTCGGTTTAGTGATCAGTCAGTAGTGTTCCCACCCTTGCAGAGAAAGGTAGGTCGGTCGGTGGCAGTTTGTCAAGAGAAACAGAGTGCAACAGTGTAATACGTTTCCCACGGTACACCTTTCATTATTAGGTAGGTACAATGTTAATCTAGTTGCATAGACGCTGAGGCGTTAGGTAATAAAATTACATGAATAACAAATCATGCATTTACATTTTGGAGTGATTTTGGCGCTTAGCCTCCAAACAGGAGGAATTTTGAGAAATTTCAATTTCTTATAATTACTCTGTCTTGTTAGAAACAGACATGTTAGCAGATTTCAGTTAAGATTATTGAAAAAATAAATTCCGGGTATCTTGATTTGGAAACTAGAAAATTAGTATAGATGAATACGCAACATTTGTGTGGAAGAATGTTTTCCATTCACTCTGAGATTCAGCAAAAAACACGAAAAATGTAGGAAGATTTTCAATGTCTTGATTTTTGAAAATAAGAGTGAGGAAATTTGTCCTATTATATTTTATTGAATGTTAAAATCTAGATGGTCTATTGTTTTTTGTGAAGTTATTTTCCTCATTCACGTTTATATCTAGATTAACCTCCAAACCAATACAATAAATTTCATTATTTGGAGTCACGCAAGAGCCATTTTAATTCGAGGGAATATTTTCCGTGTACTCTGTGTATCCTCGCATTATTCTTGTCTCAGATAACAAGCCTAGACTACTTTGGCAAAATTCAACAAGTTTCTCGTTTATTAGTTGTAGAAATGGTGGGCAGGGGATGATATGACATCCCCGGAATTGTAGAATATGATATGCAATCCGAATCAATTTCTATAATTTTATTTACGTTATATTAGTTTTAGCGACGCACTATAATGATATCCAAGATCAGATGAATGATTAATAGCATGATGGGATAATGAAATGAAGATTACTTAGGTGATGGAAACGAATCTGTATAGGAATCATTCAGGTATATGTATCCATAGGCTACCGAGGGAAAACAGGAAAAACCTCTGTGAAGATGGACAGTGGGGGGGTTGAACCGAGGCTCGACCTACTCTCATGTTCTGGTCACCCGCAGCAAGTGCGTTAGCACTGAGCTACCTGCACCGGCCAATCTTTTCTTTTACATAACAATTATTACTGGAATTATAGAATGTTTTGCTTTCTCTGGGGATGTTCAGTATAACGATCAAGGTTGGACACCCAAACCCATGTCACACAACCGATTAAATGCTTTATCCAGTATTCGCTCTTCAGGCACCCCAAATGTATTCTAATATGCATCACGAGTAGTCATTAAGTGTCGATAGCTTATTATAAGTCTATTTTAAGTTGTTATGGGAAAATAATAATTATGATGAAATCAGTGCATCGATGTAAGTTCTGAAATTTTATTACATTTTCATCTCAGTTTTCACCGAACATACTACCACTGTAGGCCTACATCATCTTTTTCATTTTTGTATTTTTCATATAGGTTTATATTTACGAATTGTATTTTCCCGATTATCCAACCGCTATTTTCAACAAGCTACACAACGGTAGGCCTGATAGTTCAATATCGACCTTACCACATAAAAAGTGAAAAAGTGAAAAAGTGAAATATTAATAATTGAAAATAACTCTCAAAGTGCATCCTGTGTGTATTAAAAGTGTTTGCACATCCCTATCATGCATGCGGTTTGCATATATTGCGGTACACATCTCGTAAGATAGACGTATCAGTAGATGCATGGTGCTCTTCAAGATGCTCTTCAGGATATCGGAAAACAGGAATCGAAGTGAACATACGTTAATCTTGAATAATATTTAACACAAAATTAACATTAAACACACTGATGAAGTTTAATAATTTACGTCATTTAAACTGATAGAAACATCATTAGTTATCGGAACTGATAAGACTTGAAGGTATATAGAAAGTCACAGCAGTTGATACTTTCCAACTGTCAATTGCACGTGGTGGTTTCACCCTCCCCTCCCCCACTGACAAGCAATAGAAGAATGGTTCATCATACAATGCTTTATAAACTGGTATAATGTTCCCCTCCCTTCCCTCCCAGTCCCCACCCCTGTAACTGTCACTCTTACACTTGAATAAGGTCACAGGGGTATTTATTTTTAATCATAATTATTTCAAGACAGAGATGTATGAAGATTTTAATATCAGATAATAATGAAAGCTCTAAAGTCTAAATCAAACGTATATAAGATGTAAATGACACGTTCTGTCTTTGAAATCAGTACATACGATATTGTTCATTTATGACAGCAGTTTTTTTTTGTAGAGATTTTTTATTTATTCAGAGCAGGTTCTCCTCTATTTATTGTTCATTATTAACAATAGATTTTTAGTGACTGTAAATGAGATAAATAATGCGTTGCAAGTTTTTGTCTTGAGTAGGCCTACTATTGTATTTAGATTGTAATGCAAGTATATACGCGTCCATGGATACGGATCAGCTAGTACCTAATTAATTCACTAAAACCATCTATCGCACATAGATAATATTACTAAACCAGTGTTCGTGTTTTAAACGTGCTCTTGGAAAATACGTAACTGGGTTTCCAAAGTACTTTTCTAATAATATTATATCATATATCGTAACTGCCCAATGCAAAACTCAATTATTTTATAGTTGTGAGACCTGACCAAAATGTAGGACTAATTTGTTCAGTGATTAGCTCTCTTCGTCTGTTGGAATGGTGGGAAGGAGACAGTCGTGATCTACTCCTAGTCTACAACAATCCTGTCAGGATGGTCGTTCACGACGGGATTCGAGTCCCAGTCATCTGAATGACAGTTCAGCGCTATAGCGGCTGATCTACCTGTTTCAGTATCGCAAGATGTTGAAATGTCAGATCATTTAATAACTTGACGGTATAAGGCAGTACAAACACGAACATATGTTATGGTAATAGTCATAGAAAATCTAAAAGTATAAACTATTTGATTAGAATTCGTGCTCCTTATCAAGAGGTCATTATATCGTATGTAAAGTCAATCAATGAATATAAAATATTATTGAGTCATGCTCATAAACAAGCTAATGCATTTTATAACTTTTATAATAAAATTATGCTAATTATTGAAAGCATTATTATTATGTATAGGCCAAGCCTTGCGTAGTGGCTGTGTAGTGTGTACTCCTCCTTCAGATCTGTAACAAACCAAAACTTTACTCGCCAGTCACTGTAATGATGTGACATAAAGGTAGATCTAATACTGATGGAATTTTATCGTAAAATAATATGCCATTAATAATCTTTCAACGGAAGACACATTGCAAAGAAGTGATCAAATTCTATTGACTTAATAAACAGTTAAGACCTCCGTCTATAGTAGTGGTAATGTTTTAGTCGACTTGAGTTAATGCTGCACCACTGAATTGTTGTAATTGAAGATAGAGATTGAATAGTGATGAGGATGATCATGATGGCATCGGAATATAGCTTATTGTTTGTACGCCATGTCTAAGTAGGTAGTAGAAAGATAATGTGTGACTGATATGATATGGTGGCAATAAGGATGAAGGTATGAATACTTTTGTTTCAGGCTTGTTACTACTTTATAAACCAAATCTCAAAGAAGCGTTTTTTACAAAGAAACAACTGATGGAATTCCCACTTTTTAAATCGTCAATAATAGAAAAATATATACAAATATAGTCAGAAAGTCAACATATTAGTCGGAATTTTGAAAATCATTGTGGATTTTAATAGAAACTGATATGGTTGAAGAGGCAAATTGAGCATTATTCAGATTCAAACAACCTCAAGTAAAAAAATAATCAAATGTATACTCTGAGCAAGGTCAAACTCAATGCTTTTCATTTGCTGACAACATAAAATGAAATCTAGAAACAAATGTAAGATAGAAGACAATTTAATTTTAATCCCAATCAGTTTATATATATATATATATAGGGCCTATATATATATATATATATATATATATATATATATATATATATATATATTTTCAGGTATCCTGGAATATTTCCACATTCTTGAAATGTGTGAAAATGTGTTTTCCTTCCAATTTGTACTGATAAATTACAAATATTTTGAAAATATTTCAAATTATTATTTCTTCATTTCTTTCTTTCTTTACTCAACCATTTATCGTCATCAAGTAAGAAGTTGAAACATGGGACATTTTAAATAGTTCACGCTAATTGATCGAATCACATTCATCTTGTGAAAATGTCACATCAAAAGTTGGAATCCACCACTCGCATACCTTGCACCCCCAATACATGTTATTAAATTAACAAGAACCTTTCTTTTCTAAATATTTACAAACTATTTATTATTTTTCATAAAATTATCAAGAATTTCGTGGTTTTTAGTTTAAATAAGCATTATGCCAAATCCCAGATGACTGATCTGTTTCTGTATTCTAAACAGAACTAGATTTGCAGTTTCAATCATTTTATAAAAAGGAAAGTCAACTCAGAGCAATCTCAAGTTTTGTTTCTACAATGTCCATATTTTTAAAAGTTTGCATCATGAACAAAAATATATTAAACGGTGTTAGAACGAAATGTACGTGAAAAATAATACTCTCCGAACGCCCAAATGCCTTCATATCTGTTGATTAGTGATTTGTCTAACATCGCTTTCAACTTGAGCGCCAGTTTGAATGATTAATGAACGCGTATTGTATGTATCTCAATGATCAATGATCTCAAGGGGAACCCACCCACAAAAATGTTACGAATTTTTTGATCTACCAATGTTAAATTAGTATATAAAAAGTTTAAAATGACAAGGACAGGTTGAAAATTCCCAGAAAATTTCGGAAGAACTGGTTGAAAAATAAGGTAAACCGTTACATACACCAAAACAAGTAGATAGTTAGCATGGAGATGAAAATTGATACGTTCGTTGAGTGAATCTTCCTTTATCAGATAAGCTAGATTTAATGAGCGTACTCACTACCGTTTTGATACAAATAAATAGTTTTTGTTACTTTGATTCACAACAAAAATTGTCGTAACTCCCTGGTCTTGTATGCCAAGGGCATAGATTGAACTGTTTATTTTTTAGTTTAACCCAATTGATTGGCAGTTGTTTTTTGTTATACGAACTCATCGATATCATACACGATGGAATATCTCAAGAAGTAATCAAATTATGTATGCAACGCGAGATGCATGCTCAGTGACCATTTTCAGTGTCAATTCTATAAAGCATAAGCAATCGTAGTGGCTTTCCGGATGAACGTATTGTTGTGAAACTTATTCTCACCGTGCAGAGAAGTATCTCCTAAAATATTGTCGATCTATAATAAACAATCACAATATTTTCATAAATAATTACCCTGGTGGGAACTTTTTACCCCCTGGAGACTTGGGACGCCTTAAGCAGTTACAAACAAACACGAATCACAATTATTCAATACTAATATCTCTGAATAAACGCCAGTTTACTGTTAATAGATAACAAAAACAGTTTGACCCTTTTCGTTGGGTCGTCACAAACTGTTTATCAACCGAAAACATATTAAAATACATGAAAAGCTAAATGAACGACTCCATTCATGTACTTTCAATTCACAAAACTTGGTATGAATCGTTATTGAAAATTGTTATAACAAAAAAAAAGATTTTTTAAGTAAATGTGTTTTTTTAAATAAAAACTCGAGTTTGACCACCCATTGAGAAAAACTTGACAATTATAATTTATGAAAACAATGAATAGCAGTTGAACACATTCAGGACATAAAGTTTATAATTTAACTTTCGTTAGATTACAGCATCCGGTTTTCAAAGACCATTAAAAACTAAATGTGTTTAGATGAACGTAGCGATGATTTCGTTTACGTAAAGTCTCTACATTAGACTAATTCCAGTTCTTGTTTCTGTTTTCTTAAACTGTTTGTGTGGTCTACGCATTTCAAACGACATCTCAACGGAAGTACTGATGTATAAATGTGTACTGTACTTGTTAATTACATGAATCTGGATATCAGGTGTGCTGTGACTCCTGTATAATATGGCGGGGAATCATCAGACATTCCATTTGTCTGACACATTCACTATTACGTGATAATCTAACGTTTAATAATGTAATTGTAAACCATTAATAAGCAATTTGCATATAGAGCCCTACAGTGGCGTAACAAGATACGAAGAGACAGGAGTGCGAAATGTAGAAATCGTAACTTATACATGTATGAAAATCCCCCTGTTTCCATATTTGTCGTAGTGACGAAAAGTAATCGTGTGCCTCTAATTCACTCTAATATACATATTATTCGAATTTTTGTTATTTTTATTCATTCTATAAAACAACGTAGAATAATATTTATCGCACCTCAATTAATTGAGTTATTTCATTCACTCATTGACTGCTATTAAAATTCTTTCACATCGCTTTTTGCTCCGCAGTAATTTCTACAGGATCACTAAAATGAATCCGCCTTGCTCTCTCGGGTTGAATCGATGAGACTGAACCCGCATTGAGTCTCTCGTTTATAGTCCCCAAAAAGTCTGAACGTATAAATTATAAATTTTAATTTCAGCAAATAACGCCAGTCTCTGTGCCCCCCCCCCCCCTTGAAGTGAATTTAGCCGTGGGGCCCTGTGCCACTGCACCGCTTGCCTCGCCGATATTCGCGCCACTGGAGCCCGAGTTATATTTATTATTGCATATCTGTTCTTGTTTTCAGCACGTGCTCTGGAAGTACCGGATCGAAATGTAACATCCGAGGATCGTCGTTCAACATTGAATAACGAACCGATGTCAAAACAGTGTTTGACGAATGATATTCAGTGCTACAAACTCTCCAAGTAATCATTGCATTTTCAAAGTTTGAAATTTCAATAGTATTATAAAGATGAGCGTTAATCAAGTAACCAACGTCACAGATATGGTCGAGATCTATTATCCGCGAGGTGCAACAATATTTGCGTCCGTGTGTGCAGTTCTTTTCAGCATAGTTGGTGTCACAGGTGAGTTCTATCCGTCAACATTCATAACGACATAATAGCTTGATTAGAGAAATTATTTTAGCGATCATTAATCTGTCATCGACCCGACAATTTACGGGGATTTGACTGCAGGGCCGTATTAAGACATTTTGCGCCCCAAGGCCCAACAACGAGCTTGTAACGAAATCAAAAAGTGTATAAATATCAACTATGAAATACAGCAGTAACCCGTTATCAATTTCCCTTATAATATTGTATACTTATCTGACCCTAATGTGATCCTATTATTGACTCGAGATTTCGACCAATCATCAATTAATTTATATTTTTTTGAATGCATATTGCATAATTTACAATATAGCTCTATTTACAATGAGCATTCAATGACATCAAATACACATTTTTACGAATCGGAAAAAATGGTTGGAAAATGATGAAACTGCATCCTAAAAACTGGTAACATTTTGTCATTTTTTTTTTTCGATAATTTGTCAATAGAATGTATTTATTTCAAATTCTCGAATCACCTTTTGCAAACCTAATCAGTCCATTCCGAATAGGCTCACATCGCATATTTATTGTAATTTACAAGCACCCCAAGAATGTATCGTTGCAGATGATATACACATCTGAAATGTGACGTACTATACCGTGAAGGGCCTAGACTATACCTTTCCATAAATATACTACATTAACATTTGGAAGAGCACTGTTTATCCATCCTCTATTCCCTCTTCTCTGAATCATTAACTTGAATAACTAAAATTATAAAACAGAATAACTTTGGGTAAAATGAATAAATCTTATATTTAGTTACATCGACGTTGTGAAACCTATCCATTACTCAATACTAATTATATATTATGTTGTTATACTTGTTAGGAGTTAGGTGTCTCACTGTCTCAAGACCAACGTATAACTCACTATTATAGGCGTTATCGCTCGTCAAATCTAAATGGCGCCAAATCGCCCACTAATCTAGGATGTGAATTGGGCAAATAATTAGGGGCGACGGCATTTTTAACGATAATCCCACAGCCAACTTGAATCAACTGTACTTTATAAACGAGTGTTTCAGACTGCCTATTCTCAGGCGGAAAAAAATGGCATCCTTTTGTTTATTCACTAGTCATCTATTATATGAAAAAGGCTGGGGTTCCGCGGTCCTCGAAATAAGTTTACCCAGTCCAGTGAACCTATTTAGTACTTACTTAATATTTCTTCTCGAAGAATTCTACGCAAACTAAATTAGGTACGTTTGTGAAACGGTAGATATCAAGAGGTTTATATATGTGACCTGGGGTAGAAGAAATGAATGAATGCATCAGAACATCCTATTTTTACGCCGGAGAGAAAAATCTACGAAACCCTTCAATCAAGAATTATGGGTCAACAATCAACATCTTCACGTGAAAGATTCGCATCACCATCCCTTCTCAGCCATCAGATAATAATAATGTAAAATAGAATCGTTTTCGTTGCTATGGTGATTCTTGTTAGCGAAACCAAAACGTGCGATGTGATGTGAAGTGGAAAGTGAACTGGTCTATTTTTCGTACTTTTTTCCTTTCTTTTGTTGAACAACATTTCGTGAAGAGAAAAAGTGACTTCATCAGTGTGAGGCCCCCCTACATAACTATCACGCATCGGTTCTCCATTTTAGGCCTCAACTAAGCGCTCACTCTTTTTTCTCTTTTAGGCTCACAGAGTATTATTATATCCTGCATGCTTTGAGAGAGTTTTTGTTGTATCTTGAACATTGAGACGCTTTGACTAGGGTCGGTTCTTAGAATTGCTATATCTATTTTCGATTTAGTATCTTGCATTATGATTTATAAGTTAGTGTGTTATTAGGGTTCTTGATAATGTAGACGTGTAAAATGTATATCACTTTTATTATTTCCCAAAGAGCAATATTTTTTTGTTATGCGTTCTATCATAGGCATTCCCAAGATTTGTCTTAAGAGAAGTAAGCCTACATCCCATTGAATCCCATTAATGAAGAAGTCATCTCATTCAATTAAATCCTGTATTCTCAAAATAGTGCCTGTGTAGGGGGCAGGATACTCGTTACGAATTTGATTTTAAAACACATGACGAAAATTTCATTTTGATAGGGAGTTTATCGCTTTTATATTACATCATTTTCATTTTACAAATCACTAGACCTACCATTCATATCGTTTCATTTTTAGACTTGCCCTGGGATCTTTTTCTTTGAAATTGACTATTCAGTGGATCCGACCCCCTTGGATAAAATTGCATTATTACTTTCGTCCCCTTCGCGACCTTGTGTTGTCAGTTCGGTTTATGTTGAGAGATCCCTCATAACAATACCACTACCTATGAGGTAACAGCTTCAGTACCGTAGCTGAATCAGCTGAGAGCATGATTGAAAGAATCAAGTCGGGAAAGCAAAGCAAGCAGTGGCCGCGTATAAAATCACCTTCTCATACTGGTAAGCTCCTGTAGTGTGAGAAAATACAGGGGCATGTAAGTTGTAATATATGGTTGACCGAGACGTATTAAGTTCACTTAGAGTAGGCGATAGCGTGTCTTGCTTAATTGTCACCACCACTTTGATATTGGAAAGCGTCAAGGACTGAACTAAGACAATTGAAATAATTGCAAGGATTTCGGGGATTACGTTAAGGATGTGTGTATATTTCTCAATGATTTATTTATCATTTAGCTTTTAACCACATTACCTTACACACACTATCACAAGCAGCAAAAAGACAAGATCAAAAAAGACATACACAAACAGACAGACAAAAACAAACATTCAATTAACACACAAACTCAATAATAAACCATATTGCGTTTCCTAGCTATAATCTGCATTTATTATCAAGTGATATAAAATAAAACTTCATGTGTTGCCGCATCCGAATCCGCGAGTCAGTATCATGAGCAAGTGAGGCCGAGTAGGGGATGATTGAGAGTTTTAACATCTCGGTTTTGGAAGTTGGCGTCTAGTCTAAGGGTAGTAATTCGTAAGGGTGCAGATGACGAGATTGGTCAAGCAATGACCCTTAACGATCACGTTACCTGTATTCTTACATATAGGCCTGTAACAGTATTGTGGGAGATCTTAACCTACTTCTACCGCAAAGTAAATCAAGTCGGAATTTAGAAATATAGCGTACTCGTCAAAATTAAAAGAAATATTCAAAGTAAAATTAAGGAAACATACGCGATCAGAAGAATTCACTTTATTACCATACTGTATACCTATCGCATTTTTAAATCTTGTCATATTTTATAAGTTGTGAATAGGAGTCACAGAAATGAATATAGGCAGTATGAGACTCATCCGTGATTACAGGCATTATATAGGCCTACCGTCGATGACACTGACGTCTACACAAACGACGACAGCTAGAATTAGAAAGATTAATACTATATATATATATATATATATATATATATATATATATATATATATATATATATATATATATGTATATATATATATATATATATATATATATATATATATATATATATATATATTTCATACATATATATATATATATATATATATATATATATATATACGTATATACGAATATACGATATATATTTCTGAAGTTTTTTATTCAGTCCTTGACTTCCTTGAATCTTCTCTGAACAAAAGACAGAGAGGAATATAATGTATTATAATATAATACATCACTGTAGTCGCAAATGACTTTTTGGTTATATGCTCAGTTTTTTATATTGTGAAGATAATGTAATAAGTACGCATCTAAAATACATAATGTATGGAATAAAGTGCTGGGAAAATAAAACCTGTCTTCGTATAAAAAAATAATAGATTATACCCTCCCTCCATCTTATTTGTGTACGGCCATACATCTCGCGGTAGCCGACCCTAACAAAAGAAATTCTTATTTTATACAGAAAGGAGGAACTCTTTTAAAAGCATATAAATCTTATTAGCTGTACATAAAAAATGAGAAGAATCCAATCTTATCTCGTAATCTTTGGAATCAAGGCTATGTTCAACTGTTCACTATACAAACGTCTCGAGGGAATCGTTCATGTGTGTTTCTTGTGTTACACCTCTTTACTAAACCCATAATAAACCCTGGGAAATATTGTATAGGCCTTCCGAAAAGGCCCATATTTCATCAAATAGGTCACAATTCTGTTATTTCCTGAATTACTAAAAGGATCACACAAACAAAATATCAACAAAATTCGACTGATTTATATGAAGAAGTATTTTTCTTAGTGACTGTCCAAAGATAAGCTCATTTTGAAAAGACATTCAGGAAATAATTGAGCCTATTTTGTGGTTGGTATTTTCCTTTAATAAACTACGTAATCGAATAAGTAATATCCTATACTCACGGTGACCGACATGTTATCATAGTCTAAGTTAATAAATAGTCACATCCGCATAGACAATTAACTTGATTTTTTTCAAAATAAAATGTTTCCGAAATCAGTATCCTTCGAATTCCGGAGTGTTATTCAGGAGACAGTGAGTTCGATTCATGAACAATGCATGAACGACAAAGAGGATTCTGAAAGAAGATTTTCATGAAAATTCGTAGAATAATGGTTTTTGATTGTAATTGATACTATTGTTTGTTAAACTATCAATAACCCCATCAACTGCTAGGTCATTTGGGGGTACGAGTGAGTGTGTGATACATGAAGGATGTTTACTCGAACCCACACATGACGACTGGACTGCCTGAGCCAGTCGGGAGGCTGAAAGGTATAACTTGTTTACAGCGACCAGATCCTGCAGCTTCCTTCCAATAACCCAAAAGTCAAAACACTCCATAACCTGTCAAGACAACCCTGGAACAAGATGTCAACAAATAATGACGATATTCATTTTCTCTATTCTAGAGAAAACTAGAATACATCATCTCGATATTTCAGGAATTACCCATGGTTTCTGGAGGTAAAAAAAAATATTTTTAATTTCTGATATTGAGGTGATGATTTCTAGTTTTCTCCAAAATTGGGGAAATAAATATTGCCATTATTCAATAAGATCTAGTTTTAGTTTTGTTATGTCCTTTAAGTAGGCCTATTATAGTATTAGAATATAACCCTATGTCGATAGGTTACTAATCGGAATTCATTTATACCCACAATTCTCATGTCCGTGGCGGTTAGCCTTCTCTTTATCCAAACATTGAAATATAAATATGCTAATGTAGTACCGGCACATGCAGCGTAGTGATTAACGCGCTCGCTTCATGTGATCCGGGAGGCGAGGGGTTTTCGGACCAGGTTCGATCCCCGCCACAGTCCATTTTTACAGATTTTTGTCGTGGTTTCCTTCTGTAGTCTGGGCTAATGCTGGGATGGTTCCCACAATAATAACTTCTTTACGCATTTTTATGAAACGTTTCAGCCCAAAAAATGCTTCCTACACAATATCTTCCCCATTACCCAAGAAACCTTCATCCGACCGATCATCCATCCGACGCCATTAGATCTGCGCTATCAAAACAGTGCGTCGTTAAACCCAATATACTAATAAAGCCCCCCTCTACTTGAAGCACTCAGAATTCCTGATTATTCATTATTCAATTGATTCAGTTGGGTGGAGGTGCCATTTTTTCTGTAGGCTTACATCTATGATTCATGAAACTTTTCATGCATAAATATGTGTAAAAAAGTTACTTTTTATACTTTATTGATTCAGATTGATATTTAATTGATCAAGTCCGGTGGAGGTGCCAGGTTTCATTTTTTGGGCTGAAACGTTTCATAAAAATGTGTAAAGAAGTTATTGTTTGATTCAAGATTATAAAATAAATATCAACTTGAACTCAGGTCCAGTAAAACACATATGATAGTTATAGGCTACTTTTTTGTCAATTCTGATACTTCCCAATAGTTGTAATGCCATGAATAAAAGTGGCCAGAAAATGACCTGCCTGTATTTGATTGAAAGATTCGGAATTTGTTTCTCTCAAAGACCTCGGAAGCTTCTAATAACATGAAAAAGTGCTATTCTTTCTTATTCCCTTCATTTTTTTGGTCCATCTTCAATGTCACTAACAGATTCCGTGTTCATTTCATTGGCGAACTCAGTGACGTAAATACCGGCTGTGCAAGCGGTGCAGTGGCACAGGGGCCCACGGCCAAATTTACTTTAGGGGGTGTCCACTGAGACTGGCGTTATTGGCTCAAATTATAATTCATGCGCTTAAATTTTTTTGGACTTCAAATGAGAGACTCAGTGCGGGTTCAGTCTCATCGATTGAACCCGAGAGAGCAAGACGGACTCATTTTAGTGATGTTGTAGATATTATTGCAGAGCAATAAGCAAAAAGGCAAAGGAATTTTAATAATAATCAATAAGTGAATGAAATAATTAAATTAATTTATGTGCAATGAATACGTTGTTTGATAGAATGAATGAAATAACAAAATGAAAATTCGAATCACATTAACCACGAGTGTTTTTCGTGGGTTAGGGCAAATATGGAAAAAAAAGGGAGGGCCCATTCATACATTTTACACTCCTGTCTCATCGTACCTTGTTACGCCACTAGCCCCAAACTCATACTAATTACACCCCAAATTTTCAAATTACAGGTAATCTGGTGACTGCGATTGCGTTGCTGCGCTGCACGAAGTTACGCAATCATGCTACCACAGCGTTCGTGATCAGTCTGTGCGTCTCCGATCTACTCTTCTGCAGCATCAATCTTCCGCTCACAGCATCCAGATACATCAATGAGGCTTGGGTGTTGGGACCAACGCTATGTAAATTATTTCCGTTCTTTTTCTACGGCAATGTTGCTGTATCTCTTCTCAGCATGGTCGCAATCACGGTCAATCGGTAAGTTGATCAAACTTATATATATATATATATATATATATATATATATATATATATATATATATATATATATATATATATATATATATATATATATATATATATATATATATATATATATATATATATATATATATGCTTGTTGTTGAATCTATCCACATTGTTTGAAAGCAAATAGTTGCACTAATTGTTGTAATTGAATATGAGCTTAATTGCCCGACATATCCTCCTAACATTCGATTTGATAGAAGTATAGAATCATGATAAAGTATGATAAAACGGTTTTCTGAGCATTCCCAATAAACATCGTGAAATAAATTGAATATGAAACAGAATCTTTTAGATTGCAAACAACTGTTTCAACTTTTGTATACATCGAGTACCTTTAAGCAGGATGACAGCACACCTTCACACCTTCTGCATCATCCGCTCAGTTGTTTGACGGCGCGAAACAACCGTGAACTAGTGGTGTGGAATAGAGGAGACGGTTGATCGGAGCGTTCAGTCTCTCATGCTAGCTACAAGTGTAACACATGTCCATTCATTTTACGCCCCTCTAAGCCCGAAATGTCTTGACGCCCCCCCCCCTCCCCCCAATGTATATATAGAAGCATATATCGATAGAGAATAACACTCATTCTCACATGATGAGCACCAAGTTTTTATTTAGCTGTAGGTCTAAACGGCTGACAATTATGCGATATGAGATAAATAGTTATTACTTACACCATCTTGAAGGTATTGAAAATATCTGTGTGTCCTCTCTATTAGAATTTCGATATATCATACCGTTCAAAAGCTATCACGAAAATCCTGATATTCCGCTAAATCGAACCCCATCAAGTTTCACAGAATATTGGTATTGTTCCAATACACGTGTCGACCAAGCTAAGAAATTCGGGTTGGGTTTATTTTCAAGAAAATGATTGTATTGTCTTGGAAAAATAATAAATATTGATTTCAAAAGTGAGATAGTGCAGCATAACGAAGGCAGTGAGTTACTAGACTTGATAGAATCAAAGTCGAAGTATTGAGCTTATTCATGTTTAGTACATTGCATGCCTATACTGGCTTGGTGTGGGGGTAAATACTCATTGAGAACAGGGAAAAGGCGCCACGTGCTGACTGAAGTCTATACACTACCTCAAAAGAGCAGTTACTTTTTATTGTTCTGAGACTGAGTTTTGTAGGTATGAACATTAATCACAAAGACGCACTTGCCTACTCGAGTTGTAAACAAAGGAAACATATATAATAATAATGTTAATAGCAGGATTGGGACAATGCAGTTGTGGTAACCTCCCTGAATTGTGATTCTCCCTGATTCTTGTGCTCAGTGCACTATTTATTGCACTATACTATTATGTGCACTTTACTGTTCACTAGTCGGAGCCACACTACATAATATTAATATTATCTTGGGAATGTATGTACAGATCTTGACAAAAAGTCTGCGATCCATGGCCATTAAAACCACAGTCTAGTGGATTTCTGCATGAACAGTGACATGTATTCATTTCTTTCGTTGTAAGAAAAATACAAAAACAAAACTGTGGCCAAATTCATGTTCGTCTTTACTTCTAATGAGTTTTGAAACATTATGTAGATTGAAAGATTGTGTTAACACATTGCACTTAACACAAGTGGTTCCACTTATTAAATTATTGAAATTGTAAAGCAATTTTGTGCATTTTACTGATACACTTGAAGGACATAGATTTTTATTTTGGATCGAAAAATTCTACGTATGTAGGGTCAGTAGTTAGAACAAATGAAACACTTCTCATTGACAGAATAATATTCAAAACTTGTATATATCATTTATATCATAGTTCATTTTCAACTGAAAAAGTTAGTCTAGTTTCAGGCGATATTAATTGAATTATGATTGGATAGAAAATCTAGTGACATCCTTACTAGTGCTTCTTTTTTCGGTTGCAGTGACTATAAAACTCATGCTGATACATATATATATATATATATATATATATATATATATATATATATATATATATATATATATATATATATATATATATATATATATATATATATATATATATATATATATATATATATATATATATATATATGTGTGTGGGTGTGTGTGTGAACCAATGAACCAGTCTGCATGAATGTTCATAAAATGGATTAATAGCGGCAGATGACGGAATAGAAACCAGACCGAGAGCACTAAAAACTTACAAAAAAAACACGATAAATACTTTCAAAAATTACGTGATGAGAAATGGTTTATCGCAGGGTTGCCCGAAATTATAGTCACACGTTTCTCATGGAAATTGTAAGGGGTATCACTGATTTCCAGCATGGTAATTTGATAGCTGAAACAAGCTTTGCCTCGTAATAAGTGATGGCCACAATCACCGTGGCTACAATCCAATTAACTGTCTCTCGACAGAAGAATATTATAAGACGATGTGAAATATAACTATAATATATAAAACTAAAATATATATATATATATAAATATATGGAAAATATATATTATATATATATATATATATATATATATATATATATGTGTATGTTTTCTCGCTAGCTTGAACGACTCATTATGTAATTAAATTCAATACGATAGGCCTTCAATATATTGGAAATTTCCATGTACATATTAAGCATGGAATAATATATTTAGATTCGTGTTATACGTTATTCATTTATTGTTGAACTCATCCCTCTTCGAAGAGTAGGCCTATAGTTATTGATAAGGTTTAGTGTAATTGTATATATACATAATTAATAAATATAGATTCATATATCATTATTTTTATCTGTTCTTAATTCATGTAAGCAGATATCGTTCTCAATATTTCTTATTTCAGGTGCAGACTTAGATGCTGTTACGGACTCATTGTAGGCCTAACTTATCTAACTTTACAGTTCGATTAGCTTATCACGCCTACTCTCGATTCACATTCTGAGTGCACTTAAAATTCTAGGAACAGTCGAGTAAAAATGCCATCTTTAATACACGTGTATTGTACTAATGCATTATGAGAAAACTTGACAAAAACACTGTCAAAACTTTGAATGTTGATTCATATTCATTTTACTTGTTAGTCATAAGTCACGAGCACTTTTCTCCTCTTTGGCCACTTCTCCCCTCTTATTTCTTTGTATACATAACTATAACGAAAACAGACTATGGTTGTTTCGGTTCCTCTTTATTATGATTACGATATTATGGAATGAATAGGAAAATGGAGTCATGTAAGCGTCTGGGGGTGTTGAAAAAGTTAACCAGATCTGTGAAAAATAAGCGCATAGCACGAATATATAACAGTTCCGTATCTAGAACAACACCCAAACCAACTGAGTGAAACCCGTGCACGTAGTATATACACATGAAACTGAAAGTGTGTCTTATCTTAACCATTTCCTTCAATTCTATCTTTCAACAGCCAACGCTCGGTAGCGCCTAGCGGTTGGCACTCTCCTGTAGCTCTCGCGCACTCGTATTCTAATTCCTCTCCATCATCTTTCTCCCCCACTTATTTACAGAATCACCACGTTACAACAAATTAATATCTCCGTTATAAACAAAGATTACTATCTTGCATTATCCGCAACGTAGGCCTACGTTTTAATGGATCATGACTTGGACTCGGAGTTAATGAGGTTTTATGGAAGAAATTGGGTTTGTCTTTTATTCTTGATGCGATGCTCTCTCTTGTAAGCTAATTAGGCCTAAAACTGCAACAATTTGCAGAATACTAGTCTTTCTGTTTCTATTTTTTCATATGAAAAAATAGTTGTCTCTAGGGTAAATGGTCCGTGGGCCTATGTATTTTGATTCATGTCTAGATTTATTTATTCTACATTTCTCATTATAAGCTTCTGTTCTGTAGAAATTCTTTAATCAAAGTAACATTAATTGTAATTAGATTTGGGTTTACCGCGTGAATACTTAAAACTTGAAACTGAAAACTTATTAAAAGTTGAAACTTCATTATATAAAGTTTCATCTACATGCACTCGGGATTTGAAATAATCCAAGTTTATTATAGGGTATGGACGAATACTTGAAGCGGGAAGAGTTTCTCTCTCTCTCTCTCTCTCTCTCTCTCTCTTTCTGGTTACGCCTTCAATAGAAATGAAACAGGGGCGGACCGCAAATAACCCTTATAGCCAGAGAGGACGAACTGTTATTCAATTTATTTCTCTAAGCTTTTAACTTCCTGCACTGAACAAACTTTATTACGAATCGGTTTTATGATCGTAATGCGATTACGCATGACAGTTAACGCGTCATACATCTATTTTTTGAAACGTCTTTTAAAAGCAAAATATGTTCCAAGTCTCGAGTCACTTTATTTCTCTCTCTATTTTTTTAATGCTGCTTAGGTACCCCACTACCCCACGAAATGCTAGGTTATACGGAAGAACGAATGAGCGGGTGGTAATGAAACGATGAAGTGATGATAGGTGACAGGACGTTTACAAAAATCCATGCCTTATGCGGGACTCGAACCCACGCCCAACGTTGACTTCATGCAGTGTCGACCGTTAGCGATAGTTAACGAGGTATAATTGTGTTTTTTTTAACATGTTTCGATTTTTGGGTTACACGTATCTACGGTTAATTCATGTTTTATCTTCTCAGAATAATTTTTTGTGGGCAATTTCACGTACCAATTTGACCTTTTTTAAAAAATATCATCAATAGTAGATCGTCGATATAATCTCATAATAGGTGAGTATGACTACGGTCATTACTATCGTAAAATATTTTTTATTAAATCAGTTTTTTGTTTTTCTTGTCGAAGGACCTTTCTCCTTTTATAATCTGAAACTGTTGCCTAGGGACAGACTCTTGCACACACGGTAGTTTTATTTCAATGGCTTCGGCTACCTTTGATTTAGTTGTGTTTGTCTTAGTAAAGGAAAGAAATGAATTTATAGAAGGAGAAAGATTGTTTTATGTTTGTCGTATCTAATATAGTCCTTCAAGATTTATCGTTTTTAATATGTACTGAATTAAAATTGAGTACAATCAAATTGGAGTAAACTTTATGTTTAGCCATGAACTCTGAAAACTTGATGATAGCTCGCTCCTCCTTTCAGAATGACGAGCAGTTTTCAACTATAGTTTTAAGTTCCCAACAATGTATGAGAACGATACACCCATGCATCCATCTACAGAACACTCGTACAGAACTGTAAGAGTGTAGGCCTATCTACAACCAACTTAATAATGATAATAACAAATAATAATAATGATAATAATATTAATGAAAATATTAATTGTTATCGGTTCATCAAGAAATCAAAAGATACATATAATTATGTTGACAATATCCCGCAGGCCGCAACGATGCTTTAGATAATCAGTATTTTGATAATAGGCCTATAGTATCTACTCACCAACTCTAATCTTCTCGAGTTCACTAAAAATAATACGGAACTTACTCAGAATATCAAAAGAGGTAATAAAATAATATTCAAATGACGATATAATTTATAGTATCACGTTATCAACCATCGCTTTTAACACTGCGCTGTATTTCGGCTGTACATTTTGAATTACGTATATTTACAGGTACATTGTTGAATAAAGTTGGAACTGATAGGCCTATATTTGAAAGTATTTCAAATATAGTTATTAATAGATGTGGGGCCCACACAGTACCTAGAGCTATAAACTCATATGGTAAACGAGAATAATGATTTTTAATCACTCATTTATTTAATAAAATTCCTCAAGAATTTACAAGTTATTCTTCGAAGGTCCGCACCCTTCAACGTTTCTTCGAAAGCACACATTAATTTATTTCCCCCCTTCTTATTATATGGTTAATTGTATTCTTCGATAGCCTGCATCCTTCAGAGTGTCTTCGTTGGGCCGCTCAATTCAGTGTAACCTGGCCTACTAGGGGGTCATCGAGAAAAAAATTAGGGTACGGGCCATCGAAGACGCCCTGTTTTCGTTGGCCCCTAAGGAATACAATAAAGTCCTGTATTGTGAGCGCCCGTTTTCAAACTATGTCTTGTATTGTATGCATTACATATTGATTGTATAATTATATTTAAATTAATCAACTACAGCATGAATGTCGTTGATTTTTCAGTGAGTCATGAATGCAAAATATAAGAAATATCCCAGAGAAAATATCTATAGACCATTCTGCATTCATAGAATCCATTTTTTAATTTAAAGTTTGTTTTTGTTGATGTGGTAATTCGATTTTGTTTCTCTACAAGTATTCAATAAAAGCCTATGATGATCCAAGTAAGATGACTATGGTCTATTACCAATTATAAGCAACGTCATCTTGACCAGTTATATAAGCTGCAACAAATAAACCAATGGAAATATCTGTTTGTATGATCAGAAAGACTTCGTCCAGCTTATCTTCTCGAAAACAGATTCAAGGCTCAAAACGCAAGACCAGAAGGATCTTCTCGTTTTGGCTATAGGTTATAAATAATTGCTTTACACCCGGTTACACATCAGTCAACAATCACGACGAATAATTTGATAAGAAGTGAAAACAATCATTTTGTTAATGAGATCTTTAATATCATTGAGTTGTATTTTAAACTTGCAGCCCTATATTGTATTTTGATGTGATTCGTACAGGATTGGCAAAAACCCGGGGTTTCTATGAAGTCCAGAGCAGCTGTTCTTTTATTGAATACAAAATATAGCTTTATTGGATTTTAAACATTTTTTTTAAGAAACGTGCAAAATACAGTAGTGCAAAATGCAGTAAAATGGTATCAACGAATTTCATGAAGAAAACTTCAATCGCATTAGCTATTAGCAACGTTATAGGCACGCTATAGAATAACACCTATATATATATATATATATATATATATATATATATATATATATATATATATATATATACACTACACTCAATTATATTTATATTGAGGTCAAAGGGCGTATTTGTGGGAGAAGAATAAGCCGTAGCCCGTAGCAATGACAATCGGCATTCAATTCAAAATATAATAATGATTAAGAGTTCAAGCACAAGGTTAAGGACGGTCTATAGACTTGTATTCACGAAAGATTGAAGGAGCAAACTAGCCGGGGTGTGCTAGTGGTGTGCGATAAGGAGAACGGTCGATCGCAATCTTCTTTCTTTCGTGAAAATATGTCTACTATAACCCAACGCGTTATGATTGAACTCCTGACGTTGCTGGCTTGGAAATTAATGAGGATGCACTTTCTACTTTTTAGTATATGTGAAAAACGAAATTAGTGGAATTATATTTTTTAAATAAAAGTGATAACGCGCGATATTTACTTCTGTTTTCCTCTATGAACTGATTTAAACACTCAATTTTGTGCCAGCAATAAGCCAATCCAAGACCATAGCTTTTGTATTAAAATTTGTATATACAGTTTTCATAATTTTTCAAAAACTTTCTCGTCATGTCTTATGGGGCTCTCAGAAAAGTATATCAATTATTTCACATTATTATTTATCATGTAGGCCTATGTATGAACAAAATCAGTAATGATGATGAAATTAGAAATTTAAAATACACATTGATCGCTATTCACGTCAACAATCAATATTATAAATCAAGATAATTATATAGGCCTACATATATATACATAATTATTTCCGCGTCTACTCTTGAATAATAAGTCGTACTACCTCTACCTTCCATCTTCTAGCCTGCTTCAAAGATACTGTTCAGACATATTGTCTACAACCTATAGATTTAAATCAACATGCATACGTTTGTGCCGTTTGTGCCGTTCGTCCCCCCAACAACGTTTAGGAACTGTTTATGAAGCTGCTGTATAGTGTTACTGTATAATTGATAACGAAACATTCAAATTGAAGCATAAGGGTCATAAAATGCAGACAATTGTGTGGGTTCAATTTAATCTCAAGTTACCGAGTAATTTAAGGGACTACAATGATTGTACCGGATGGTCTTTTACAGAGAGAGACAATAAACCATTTCATCTTATTGGAGATTTTTTTTCAATCATGTTTCTCCTTTTCTACATTCAATATTTTTTCTTAAAAATACTTGATCAGAGGTGTATGCCATTAATTATGCACTGGGCGTGTAGGCCTCAAGTTGAATACATATTTTCTTTTTTATTAACATCGATATTTGATGCAAAATCATTGTTCCCTAATTAAGGCTATAGGTAAATGGTAGGATCGTTTGAACGGGACACCACAAAGGGCAATCTTATACCTTCCCATTTCAAGTTTAAAAACAAAATTGACACCCGGCCTGCCGCTGTCTATGACCATACGTTTTGCTGCTGACAGAGGTCTTTCGGTTTCCAAAAGTTCGGAACATATTATAAACGTAGGAACCGTTTTGGTGATCTATCCGGACATTACCAGCATTGGTTTTGACAGTAAACCAAACACACGAATGTTGATATTTCCCACTATAAACTAAGTCTCTTAGGCAATATTGCCTAATTGGATAATGGGAAAGAGTCGGTCGTTGCATGTTTAGGAACCTACCCCGCCGCGGTATCAACCTGAATGACAGAGTGTATAACCACAAAAACCTCTGTCAGGAAGGTCGACCAAAGGCGGGAATCCAACTCAGCTAGTCGTTTGAATGTAAGTGCAAGATAAGTTCCTCATTATTCCATATAGATAACATTATTTCAATAGTATTGATGTTCCCACGTACAAAACCTAAGGCTCTACATTTAATTCTGTGTATACTTGATATACTTGAAACTCTTGAGAAAGTTGGAAGATTTCTGTACACGAAGTTTCTCAGGCAACCATGGACGATGAGTCGATGATCACACGTTCAGTGCCTGACTTCTAGAGGACATCACAACTCTGTGACTGGATTTCAATGAATATTGTAGATATTCATTTCCCTCCAAGAGATCTACGTATCAGTTTCAGAAATTATAACGTATTCATTTGTCTTCCAGGACCCATCTGTTTTCGTGAGTCGTGACGTAGAAATTACTCGATTCTGTTCATGATTCCTTACAGAATCGGTTGTGTCTACGTCACGACTCATGGTCTTTGGAGAACCAAAAATTTAATTTCAATTTCTGAAGTTGAGATGATGATTCCAAGTTTTCCCTGAAATCGGGGGGGGGGATGTCGTCATTATTCATTAAAATATAGCTTCAGGGTTGTGACGTCCATTAACAATCGTTTTGTGATCGTATGCTTGATACTTGACTGCAAAACCGCGAAATAAAAAACCCTGGCAATTAAGGACCCTAAAACAGATCACTCTCTTTGTTGTAACGCGCATCCACTACATCCATCCATGCATACCATTGACGGAAAATTACGGATTCTATTTCATTTACCAATATGTAATTGAAAAGGTAATTGTTCAAGGAAATTTACGTTTTTTTATAATTTCATGTTTATAATATTGACGAAGCTGAAAATATTTACCACATAACGTATTTATCGGGATAAAGGGTAGAGACAATGAACAAATTCTAAAGAGGTGACATCGATTCAATCTTTCCAAGAGGAAGCTCAGCTGGGAAATCGTTGGAAACAATGTTACAATCCACATATTATGTTCAAAACATGGCGTTAATTTCAGTCGATCCGTACGAACAAAACACGAGACAGATTCAACAGAAGTATGGGACGTCATGTGGTTGTGATAAGGTCGATTAGAATTTGGAGCAAAATTTGTTTTTTTTACACTCTGATATAACAAAATTAACAAAAATAAATAATATTTTAAACTCTACTTGCGTGAGAGGTCACGGCGTGACATTTATAAATCATATTCCGCAGGTTAATTGAGCAGTCAGCACATTTAGATTACTTTCAAATATAATAATAAAAAAACATTCTCAGAATTTGAAAATATTTATCCATCTGTAAAAATTGCATCATTGCATGTTAAAAGTAATAGTGAATGAATGAAGATTCGCCTCATAATTGTTTCTATCATTTTGGGACAGAAATAACAATCCGGAACGCCGTTCCAGTGCGTTCCGGTTCCGGCACAAATTAACCACTGAGTATAGGGTTATATTATATACATTCAAATTCGGATTCTGTATTAGCGTAAACCTAGCTGTTTTCTTTAGTAACAAAATTAAAAAATGCCGACTCGTTATTTTGAAAATTACGATCGTGAGAGTTCACGGCGTGATGGTTAACATGTCTAGCAAAGGCATGTGACCACTTAACTAATAGTGACTATAATCGGTCACTATACCGATTACGATAAATTAGTTAAATTAGTTATGTTCTGCTTAATTTTGAAGGGTGGCGATGAAGAGGGTAGGATTTGTCATCGACGAGGTCAGCCAGACAGTCCTAATAATGAACTAAACATTTAAGTATAATTCAAGTAGTGAGGTCAAATATACACTCATTCCGCCGTCCGGTCAAATTTCTAGTGCGCCCACAAACGAATAAAAACAAAAACAGACTGGTCCGATGAAGCTGTGGCTCTAGTGAAAATAAATATAATAAAAGTAATTCGGCAGCTTACTCATCTGGCCGTCATGTCAGCCCTTGCGAATATTCTTGTTGTTGCGCGAAAATCAACCGTCAACGATAGTGGTCAAGCGATATGGAGGGCGAGTAGAAAGTCACCTGTTTTATCCAATCGGCAGACCAATCGACTTGACCAATCTAATCGACCAAACTATTAAAAATATCCATCTAAACTAGTTTAACCTAACCTAAAAGGCTGAAACTGACCCAAAACCACGCTTCAGGTCTCCATGTAGCAACTTCCAATTTCCAAATAATTCGTAATTCGTATTATGAAAGCGCTAGCTCACCTAAGCAGGTTGCTACCGACAATAGCAAAATATAAGTAAGAATCAATAAACACCCATGCAGTTCATGCCCTCCTTCACAAAGAGAGTACTTTAAAGTTTATTATATTTGATAGTACTTGTATAGCTATTGTAATGTTATAATAATTATATAACAATTATGGTGTCACATACCTTATTCACCTATACGATCTCGTGGATGCCTTCTATCGTGGACATCGCCATTACACCTTCACGCGGCAGTCTCTATTCACCAAACCATCCGTGTACGTCACAACATGCGGAGATTGTTTTTGTTGTTGCAAGCATTCTAAATTAACCGTAATCACCCCAATCTAACCAATTTAATGAACCTAACCCATTCACACTAACCTGAACCAACTGGTTGAGTCTACAACACCTACTCTCATAAGACCTACACTACCCGTCTTCCATTTTCTTCTCATAGCGCCTACAAACTAGTTTCCCCTCCATCCCCAACCATGCTTCTCGTATGCTGTCAGATATCCCTTTTTATATTCATAACATTCATGTATAACAGCTGACCTTGTAACTAATAATATGAAGCCTAATATCTGATTAACTAAATCTGAGCAAAATACACGGGAGAAACATTCAAGGAGACAGAAACCTAACCCACCTAACCCTTACCATATAGCTTTTCTGTACCCTAACCAATTCCCTGTAATAGTAAGATCAGTAACCATTACGGCAGTAAAACTAGAGTCCAGACTGGAAGCAGAAGCATGGTGGGGAATGGAGGGGAATGAGTTTGTAGGCGTTATGAGAATAAAAAGGTAAACACCAAACCAACTAACCCGACCAAATAAACTAATTCGCTAAAACTAATTTAAACCTTTACTTTCGGTTCGGTGAGGAGCCACTTCGCCTTTAAGCGCCTTAGGCCTATATCGCCTTTCGACGCCGCCACCGTGGTGTGTACCGCGTACACCTATGAATGAATTGCACTGGTTTACTGGCCGACGTGTAGAGATTGGGAACCGACCGGTAACAATGAGATTGCCAACGCACTCTCATGAACATAAAATATTATAGTTGCTAGTGAAACAGAGTTCATTATCAACATCCCCAGTGGCGCAATTGGTTAGCGCACGGTACTTATAATCAGTGTTGGTGAGCTATGCCGGGGTTGTGAGTTCGAGCCTCACCTGGGGAAGTTTATTTTAATTATCATTTTCATCAAATTAGAAGCTCCAAGTTTTATTTTTATGTAGTTGACTTTCACAGATTTGTAGCCTGGAGCGAATCCAGAAGGAATTGTAAATTGGAAGGATTTACTTTGGAAATGAGTATAATGTAGGCCCTACCCTATGTACAATTCTCTTTCTGTGACCGGTTCATATTACATACGCTCGGAAAAGGTTTGAATAGCTTTGAAACCAATTTTTTCACGCTGCCCCCATCTCCTTTGTGCCCGCTATGGAAGAAACAATTCATTCTGGTTTAGTAATGATTGGAGTTCAGTGATAAAATACAAGTTAATCTATACATACTATGCTCTTGTGTTGGATAAATAATCTTAGAATTTGTTTGCACCTCCTTTCCGATTGACACACACTGTTCAACCCATCCCCCCATCCCCAGACAACTAGCTGTTGGATGTTGGTGTGACCGTTAAGCAAACAATAATGAATGGTAATAATTCATTACGATATAAATAATTAATACGTTCAACCATTACGATCATAATCACATTCACACAATATAAGTAAAGTAGACGAATAAATTCTCTACAATTTGCGTGTTTATTTTGTCCTCTTGAAAACATTTACAATATTCACAATGTTTTACATGAGCCATAGACTAAAGAGATGCGCATGAGCGTCAAAAATGTTTGAAGAAAGTATAAACTCAACTAAGTTCGTTCTTCTGAACTCCCCAAATTTAAAATAAATAAACTACATTTTGCCTTGAACGTTGATGGAGGAGGATATATCTGAATGGAATTATAATTTTCAATACATTTATAAAACACGTTTTTTCAAAATTGTTGAAACTTCAAACACATATTTTGTTTCAATTTTTGTTTTTGAATGTTTTGTTCCAGATACATCCTTATCTCGTGCCACAGTCTCTACGATCGTCTCTACACCAGCAGATATATTTGCTTCATGCTCATATTTGCGTGGGCATTTAGCTTTTCTATGATGGTCCCACCTCTGCTTGAAGTTTGGGGACAATTAGGACTTGATCCCAACACGTTTTCGTGTACAATCTTGAAGAAGAACGGAAGCTCACCGAAGAAATTGTTCTTTGTCTTTGGCTTCCTACTTCCGTGCATTGTAATAATAGCTTCTTACAGTTGCATATACTGGAAAGTGCGACAAAGCCGTATTAATCTGCAAGCTCACAGGTATAATATGAATAGTCAGTTCCGTAAGGGGAAAACATTCCCAAAGTTATATGAGGACTGAGACAAGTGTTCAAGTGGTTATCACACTGAACTGTCATTGAGAAGATCGGGGTTCGATTCTTGCCATGATCGACCATCCTAACAGGAGTTTCTCGTGGTTTCCCTCTGTCGTTCAGGTCAATACTGGGTTGGTTCTTTAACAACAGGCCACGACCGACTCCTCCCCACTTTTCTAAAACACACAGTGAAATGACCTTCCATCTCATTATCCTATCATCTCATATATCAGTCACCGACGCCAATAGATCGTAGTCATCTGTACAATGCGTCGTTAAACCCAATATAAATAAATAAGTTATATGAGGGAATCTATAGAATTTAATGAGTATCTATAATCTGAATATTCTTTTATTAAATTGGTTCATTGGAGAGAATACAAGAGTTAATAATGTTATTGTTTCAGTCCATTGGGTCCCAAGCCAGGCAATGCCGCCCCCACCACTGCCCAGTTCTTGCAGAGGAGGGAAGATATTCGTCTGACTCGACTCATGCTCACTATCTTTTGTGGTTTCCTGCTCTGTTTCTTACCACTAATGCTTGTCAATGTCGCAGACGATGAGGTGAGTCAAATTTATGAAACAAATAAAAGGCATGAAATGAAGGCATGTTTATTGTAATTGGTGTCATCGATTGAATTGTTGAAGACTACAAATTTGCCTTTGAGTATTTTATTATGAAGTCAATTTTGTATATATTCCCGTCAAATTCCATTCCATTCCCTATTTAGGTATATATATACCGGTGAAGTTATTGGGGGCGCTGAAGAGCGCATACTGGAATATATACTCGGTCGTGTGACATGGGCTTCGCGGTACTTTTCAATGAAATGTGGTTAGGGTTCAGGTAAGGTTGGACACCCAAACCCATGTCACACAACCGATTATGCACTTCTGTATTGTGGGAACCGTCCCGGCATAAGCCTGGACTAGAGGAAAATCACGAAAAACCCCTGTAAAGATGGACGGCGGCGGGGATCGAACCGGGTCAGAAAACCCCTCGCCTCGCGTTAACCACTGCGCTACATGTGCCGGTCTGCTCTATAATACACACTGATGATCATATTCCATTCGAGTCGAGTCTGCATATAATTACATCAGCAACAGTCACCACGTGACTTGACACTTGAAATATAAGGAAATATAGACATTAATTGATGAAACGCTTCAGCAATTGATTTGTTCCTTCTACATAGGCGTGTCCAATATCACATTGGCTTCGGCAGGAACATCATTTTATTTATTTTGGGTTCAACGACTTATTATAATGATAATAAGACCTCGATACTAAGGCGACGGATGAATGATTAATGAGATGATGGGATGACGAGATGGAGGTTCTTAGGTACTGGGAAGGACAGGGGGGAGAAAGCGGTCGTGACCTATATTGTAGAAATATACCGGCATTTATCAGGGCTACATGAGAAAACCACGAATAACATGTAAAGATGGACGGTGGCGGGGATCGAATCGAGGCCCCATCTACCCTCAGCTCCAGGTCAAATGGAACTAGCGCGTTACCAACTGAGGTATCAGTGCCGCTCCGGAAAATATTGAGGGGGGGTTTATGCAACACATTTCACAGCCACAGCCTAAATACTCGAGTCCTGCAGGGGATATCTTGAAATTGTATTACTCTATGTTGAGTTGAGAGGTCTTTCGGCTATATTTGGTTTTTAGACCAGGTTTTAACAGAACAGTTTGTTGTACGTAAACGGTTCACCGTATATTTCAAGAATGTTTTCGAAAATTTTACTCGGATTATGTTCACCTTTTTTCATTTTAATTTTTTAATACAGGTATAGGCTCACTATTTATACATTGATACATCAATAAATAACCCAAATTTGAAACATTTTTGTGGGTGGGTTCCCCTTGATATCAGTAGGCTATTTCCTCCAGGAGAGCTTGATCGATCACTTGATGTGACCGCAACTATACATATGCCTGAATTCATTTTTGAGTTTATAGTGAGTAGGCCTACAGTAGTTGATATTTTATTATACGAATTTTAATACTTCTAACATGTTTTATATAACGTGATAGGGGTGAAAAATCAAAAGCCTCGCCTTCGTCACGACCCGCAACCATTTGTCCTGTGTAAACCAAAGATAATCATTATATTCTGTAGAAAAAACTGTCTACATATCATTATATCACGCCATTGTTCTGGATAGGCAACCCAAATTGTAGACGTAGCACGCTTGTTGCCTACTGCAGCAGGAGTAGCAGGGGAAAAGATAATAGCTTCGTCGTGGCACCTTCTGCTAAAGAGAGCATAGACGTTCTATGGCCCCCATGCTCTGGCATGCAAATAACAATAAATTGAATCGAATGGCACATGCTACTACTGAAGAGGGCATTGCAATATTCTATGACCCACAGTAGCCTTCATACTCTCAGGTGTATAAAGAACAATACAATTGAATTGAAATTGGCAAATTACACAATTAAAGTAATACCAATTAGTGAAATAGATGAAAAATACTAGTTTAGTTTGTATTTTTAAATTCATCATTATCACACTATATTTCTGATGTACTAATTAGCCGAGAATTATAGTGATGGCTTTGGTGATGAAAAATGACTTCACACCCAGTTTTAACTTCATGTTTTAGTTTAGTTCCATTTCATATTCCAGTGAGTTATTATTTATTGATAATTATTATTTGGAGAAATCAGTACTGCCATAGTGCATGCCCTGTAATAAAAGCAACCTATATTTTGATGGTCAACTTGAAGTAAGCACATTTTGTTCCCTACTCCACTCGCATCAAATTACCACTTGCCAGGTATATCACATAATATAAGCTACTGCATGTGGTGGTTCCCATAATATGGCGTGGCAGTTACTATAATACCCATTGGAATTTGGAGATGTGATCAATTAGGATAAAAATTAATGTCATTAAAAAAAAATGGTATCGATGATTCAAATTTTTCATGATGACCAATTATATTAGGACTAAATTGTAATCGATTATTTGGGTAACCATAAAAAATGGTAAAAATAATTACGTGTCACACTATCCTTCTAAACAATTACGTACAAATAGAAAAATGAAAAACTCACCCAAATACAAAGCACTACATTGATAACCCTCAATCTTTAGGCAGAGTTTCAAAACATTGATGAATAATCAATTGAAGAATAATCGATTGCTAGCTGATGCAGATCAATTGGTATTCAAATTTTCTGACAACCTATATTCGGCAACATCTCCACTTAATATTATTCAATTTGCATTATCATTTCAGCTTCGCTATCCAACTATCCACGTTCTCGCGTCCATTCTAGCTTGGGCATCGGCTGTGGTCAACCCATTCATCTACGCGGGTAGTAACCGTCAGTATCGGTTCGCGTACCGGAAGTTACTATGCTGCACGAAGACCAACATCTCTGAAGGTGTAGGACGAAGAGGAACTGCCGGAGGAGCAGGAAGCATTACTCATTCGCATTCAGGATCCGGTAAAACATTCATTACTGATATGTTGCAATACAATGCTGCTGCTGAGAAAGTAAAAGTAGTTGTTCGTGGCAATGGCAATATTGAAACATAATCCGAAGTGGCTGAAACGCTATTGGAGTTACTTACATCATACCTGAATCAATTAAATATTTCAGTTCGTTTAGTCACGAATTACTCCATCGGTTAACATTCATACACAAATTCAATTATTTATCTATTTTTCAATATAGGCTATGTTCCAATAGGGCATTAGAGAGTAGGTTGTAAAATAAGAAATCACATCAAATAGTCTAAGTACATAAATTCAAAGAGTAGTATAGTAATAGTTATTGGCAATACATACTTGTTAATTTAATTAAGATAATGAATGTTTGTTGCAATTTGATTGCAATAATATGATATCGGTCTAAATAATAAATAATGGTTACCACATTGTACTGTTCCACTCTGAAATTACGGAATCAATTAGCAATATAACTCATCACATCTCACACCACTGTATTTGCTGTTGAATTACCTGTACCCCATAGGCCTCCATATTGGTACCTGAAATAGTCTCTCGCCACATTCTTTCTTCACTGAAAGTGCTTGCTGCTTGGCTTGATGAGATATCTTGAAGTTTGTGAATGTCATATAGAAATAGAATGTAGATGTGTGATGACAGCCAAAAGCATATGAATTTAGTGATATGTGATAACCTTCTTATATTCAGGTATTGCATCTTCTTAATTAATTGTGTCTTACCAATGGAAAATGTACAGGTATTGATAAACCAAAGCTTGTACAATTTGATGTAATTGTGTGTCGTAACTGGTTATTCGTAAGCATTAGGGTGAGGAAAGAAAAAAAATCTTACTGCATGTGTCAGCGGGCCAACTCGATTTGAGATTGCCGCACAAGTAGAAGTGGGGACTTGTGCGTACCCTATTTCAGAAACAATGATTACAGTGCCATGTTTCATATGGAACATTAGATTTTTATATTGTATCTACCCAATTTCATTATAGGCTTCAACTAAAAAATGTTCAGCTTGCTATTGTATTGGATTTATTTTGAAATGTTCAATTTCATTGTTTGCTTAGACACTAACGAATAAATGTATAGTTGTTGTAGATGTAAACTTGTGCATATAGTCGTCACTAAACTGGCACGAATTGGCCTGATGGTATAACATTCAAATCATACTTACGATGAAACAGTACAAGATTTTGATGTATGAGCTATTATAGCAATAAAAAATACTTGGTAGATTTATAGTCATAGATGCCATTGGGTAAAGTGTCCAAATAATTGTTATTTTCATGTCCATTTAAGCTAGTTTAGCTTCATCTTACCATACTTTGTAAATGCTTTCACTATACCAATTAGTATAATTACTTATTATGCCTGATTAATATTAATTAAGTTTGCATATCTTGAACAAATGTTTTGGGCATAATTATGTTTGGTGCACAACATTATATACCAAAATGTGCCTTATGTTCATCCAAGACTGATTTGTATTTTAAAATAGTTTATGATAAGTAATATAATATTATACGTATAAACATTATATCAGCCTAATGCATGTAAATAAAATTCATTTATTAGTTGTGCTTGAAACTTGAGGGTATGATGTTTTATTGAACCCAGAGTAGTCCATCTTGAACTCATCATTCATTTTTAATTTCAACGCGAGATCTCGGATGTTTTTGCAAGTCACAATACCAGAAGAAACTACATTTCATATAAGAACTTGGAACTGAATTGCATGAATTTTCACATAATTTCTAGGTTGGTTATTCTTTACAGTAGTACTTGAAGTAAGTAAGATGGACGATGGTAAATAAATTTGAGAAAATGGATTTATGCCTCTTGAATACGTTTGCAAGTACAGTGCCTATTAGTATGCTTCTTGAGCACATTCCTCACATTGTAGTGTACTCAAAGTTCTCTTCTTGCCAGGACATCAAAATCAACATAGCCTATACAATTTTTGACAATATAAATTATTTCATCACTATTCATAGTTAATTCAGGTAATGACTGATACATACTCCATAAACTTATTTATGTAACTATATGATCTAATTTATTAACAAATCTATAAACAATATTCAACAATTATTCCATGTTACTGAAAAAACGACAAATTTCTCAAATTCTATCATTTAGTAGTAGGCATAGTTATTTTATAATAATTTATTATGAATATTTAATTGAAATAAAAGTAAAATGAATACAATGTATATAGGGAGGTTTATTCATTGAGCAAATATCAGAAAACTAAAAAATCTTAAATCATTTGACCAGGAGATTTTTTGAAAATAGGTGGGCCTACAAACGAGTTGAAGAACCAACAGCTTACCTTGTAAACTAGTCTCACTACATATCTCAATCACTAGTCATAACCAATTCGATCTACATTCCACTAGACATTTACAAATACCAACGTGAAACGTGTGGACATTTATTTTCAACGTTTATCAACTTGGCAAACATCTGAACGCGAGTATTTTGATTTGTACACTTACTTTGTTTTTAGTTTCAATTGACGATCTCACATTCGCGCTACGCATCAATCAAATTGAGAATAGAAATACAACGAACACTGGGAACATTCATCGGTAGCCCTGTTCTGTGTACTCAAAGAGATGAAGAAACTATGATGGATGTACATTTCCTAACTAAATTCATATTCAAAAGACTGTGATAGGTCCCATCATATCCTACCAACTTATGACAAAATCTTAATATCTTACTTACCACCTTCATTACTTGAAAATAACTTTGTCTCAACAGTGCTCAGGACAACACTTACATCCATGTACATCTAGCGGTTGGCCAGTAACGTGACTGGCTGATTCGACCACGTGATCAGAGATTTCAATGAGCGAGTATTCGCTAATATCTTCTGGTCCTATCGAGTAACTAATTGTTACAAGAGCAATGATCTCCAGTAAGATTAGGATGCATGTACTCAGGCACTTCTAATTGAGTGTTACATTGTCTCGCAATCACTCGGCAAAGCATTCAGAAAGTAAAATAGTGCAGACTAAAGAGGATAGATTTGTCAATTAAGAATGAAAGAAACATAAGACAGGAAATCTCAGTGAGACTAATAGATAAAGAAGAAATGGAAATCGAGTACCGTTACGAATGTTTCATGCTACACGGACTCCAGATATATAGCAATGTGTTTCCTTGCTGTGGACTGTGGTTCACAGAAAGCATGGAATAGAATATAATGTGACAACTGGCAAGTATTATATTTACTGAAGAAGCAAACACACAAGTTAAGAAATAATACGAAGTACGAAGATTGATTTACCCACACGTTTATTAGATGTGTCATTTTTATTGAGATTCAGTATAATGTATGACAAGAAAATGATAGTTATAATAAGACCATAATATATACTAATACTCTTCTACAAAATGACATCAATTACAAGTGGATCAGTAAGTACTGAAATGAAAATCAAAAGAACAACTTGGTTGAATGAAAAATATTGGGCCCCACAATGGATAAAAAAGACAAATACAGTACAGTACAAATACTGGATATGTATCATTGTTTCCAAATCAAAGGCAATTATTCAGCAATATTAATTGAATTGAATTTAAAAAATAAGAACATTGGATTTTTCCTTCAATTTCTAGCACTTACAGATTCTTTTAAATATGACTAACTAAGTTAATAGAACTGATTTTAGGTGTTCATTACAATATTTTTCAAAATAGAACTTGAAATTATATTGTTGATTGGTTACACTGATGAGGGGTTAAAATTGATTAAAAATTAAGAACTATCAAAGTGGACTATCATGTAGTACTTTTACCATTAGCAAAACTAATAAAAATGACTTGTAATAACTGTTTATAAATATGCTTTTCTCTAGTACTATAGGTATTATCATGAATATTATTATTATTGTGGTTAGGTAGGTATGCCAGAAACACAGTAGGATAAGAATAGACTATATAACACCTTTACTTATATATATTATGCATTGACAATGACAACCTAATACCACAGAACAGAAAACACACTTGAAACATAAACACCCTTATATCACTGGGCAATTGGCAACAATTAAATTTTTTTTTCATCTAGCCCTAGACCATAACTTACAAGGGTGAATTAGTTAGAAAAATATAGAGAACATTATTCCACCTGAAAGGAATAAGTAAGTACTCTACACGAAGAACAAATCAAATTTGACAACTCTTCTATTTGATAGGAAGTAGAACACAAACATTGACTGCTATTGCTACTGCTACTAAACAACGAAGACATAATTGTAGGCTTGCTTTGTTATAGTAGTAGTAGTACTACTTAATATGCTACTACGTATAACTTAATAACTTACAGGATGCCAAACAATATACAGTACACATACCACAATGCCCTTAGAAAATGTTGACCACCTCATAGTTTCATCATTATCAAATATTGAAATGAAATTTTCAAAAATTTGATACATTACTCAACTGCCTTTTCAAGATTCTTACGTTTGAAATAGACTCACTGAAGTAATTATTGATGAAATTATATAATTAGTATAGGCTTCTATTAGAGTCTACATCTACAACAAGCAAGGGTTTTGGATAACTCGACAACAACACGAGAAGTCGTTTTTAGTCTTGATTCATGATTAAAGAACTAGACGGTGAAGACAGACAAAGAAGAGTTCTCTTTCTATTTTCATTCTGTTATACTTTGTGATACATAGTACATATGACACAAAAGCTTTCAAACAGTGTGAAATGTTGAACAATTGGTTAATAGCAAAAAAGACGAGTTCGTAAAAGAATTGATCAATACTGTATTGATATTCTTAGATGGTCAACGTGACAGGGTTAAAATTAAATTTAAACACGTGACAGTCAGTTCAAGAAGTTAGATACGTATTACCTACTTTCTAGTAAATTGTTGTGTACTTGCTACGTACAAGACAGAGATAGAAATCAGTAACAGGTCGAGAGTAAATACCACCTATGACAAGTACCTTGCAAAAGCATTAGAAAGATAAAATACAGCTAGGTATGTATCGAACCTAGAAAAAACTACTCTTTCTATAACAAAATATCGCTTTCTCTTTCAAACTTCAGTACTTTTAAAAACCCTCCTCTATTAATAATTTATGGACTGATCTCCATAGTAATATAATACTTACTTTCTAAAATAAATAACAAACTAAACCACATCACAAATGAAAGGCACTTGTTAGCTGCACTGTATTCTCAAGAGTGTATACCCATCCCTGCTAATGGAATGAATCTGTGGCGAGTCTTGATATGCCTGCCTCTTTTGGCTTGGTTGGCAAACCTACAACTAAACGACAACAAAGGGACACGGGGATAGACGCACAGACACACACACACAAACAAACACCCACAGCAAAATGTTTAGTTCTTCTTCTTCCTCTTGAAGTATGAGTCAGCGTAATGACCGCCCAAGCCTTGCGAATGTTGACCAATGTAATTACCTTCCGGGCTGGGTTCTGGAGACGGTAATAGACGGTTATACTTGCGCTTCTGTCCAATAGGGGTGCAAAGGCCAATAGGAGGAGAGGCAACTAGGACTGGGCTCCCAGGGTGTGACCACAGGCCAGGAACTAGGTTAGGTCCTGGATATGCTCCGAACTGGGATGCAGGAGTAGCTAGGAAGTGACCAGGTCCCCAACCAAACTGATTTGGTTTCATCTCGATGAAACCTACGGGAGGTTTGTGAGCTGGTACGGGGCTAGCTAATATAGGACGGCCTCCATGGACAGGCGGTGGTCCGATGAGAGTGCGATTATTCGGTGCTGGACTACCGAGGAGGGTTCGACCCTGCTGAGGAGCTGACATTGTTGGGATTGAAGACTGAGATCGTGTTGCTGCCGCCATCCAACCATTATCAGTAGGGGCTGTTTGAAGGAGAGGCCCTCCTTGAGGCACAAACTGGAATGGCACCTGGTTATTGGTTATTGGCATACGCTGAGGCACATTATTCCCTTGTGTCTGAATAGCAGACGTCAAGGAACCAATGAGATCACCCAAGTTTTGTGCTTTACTGAGTATTGTGTTGATCGTCTGTTGCAAATCACCTGGCATTTGTTCTGGATAATAGCCCATGCCATTTGCTGGCTTCATGCTGTGTGGATGAGGAATCTTGCCAACTTGTGGTGGAGGTTGGGGATACATTGATCCATTGGGTTTGTCATGAGGACTCTTGGGTCCATGCTCAAAGAAAGCTGGATCAAGTTGAGGCATGCTGTGTTGAACCTGGAGTTGCCCTAATAGTCCATTCCAGTAAGCAGCTGGGTCCGGGATATGGTGACCTCCTACTTCATCTGGACTGGGATAAGGAGCACGAGACGGAGCAACTTCACCCGGAGGAGGGCTCATCGTATTGATCGATGGATTTGGTAAAAGCGGAATTTTTTGTCCAGTAGGGTGTCCCTGCTTCAAGTACTGTGGCTGCTGCTTCATATTACCACTGTTATGCTGCTGAAGTTTTCTCGCATCCATCGCATTGTTATGGCTGTACTGATAGTTGCCAGTAGGAGGCGGGCCCAACGGAGGCATGCTCAAGAGATTCTGATTGGGTCCATTCGAAGGACGTGGTGGTGGTGGAGGGCCCTGTTTGATGAGATTCTGTAGGGTGGCCAACATCTGAGGGTTGCCCAGCAGTGAAGGATGGCTGTTACCCATCTGAGCTTGCATCTGAGCGGCGAGCAAGATGACGAGAGCTGCCTGAGCGTTGTCTGGAGTACCAGGCGGTGGAGTAATGTTCGGTGGCGGGTGTGACGGTGCGACACCGCTTGGACCTTTGTTACCTCCGGGTCCTTTGGCTGTTGGAGGGGCTGAAACCGGCTTCTTCCCATTCTCACCTCCACCATTCTGGAGATTTTGAATTTGTGTCCAGATGATGTTCTGCAAGCTCTGAGCAACTGTGGAAGAATAGACAAACTGTTGTTAGGTGGCTGCTTTAGAGATAAGCACAACTTTGGACTATATTTTAATTTCTGAATGTTGCTGTGGCTCTTACTGACTACTGACTTTTACTTTGATTTGTACTTTGGAAACTTCAAATTGTTGATTTCCTCAAATGATTTAAAATAAATCGTCCAGTTTGATTATGAATACATACAACTTTCAGGGACATGCCCCACCTTGAAATAATTAGCGTGCTACCAAGTCAGCTGAAACCAACGTAACAGGTTAAAACGTTGTTTATTTGTGTTTGATTATTATTATTATTTTCCTATTCATCTATGCCGTGCTTCCACGGAATGTTTCTCGATAAATCAAGTTGAGTAAGGTGTGGCCGTTAGCTCTATTCTCTTCGATATTTTTTATAGGCCCTAACCTAATAATGTTAGCATCACGACAAAATGTAAGTTCAGGGCTATGAATGTTTTGTGCATAAACTTACATATTATTTCACCTTCTCTTCTTGGGCTATAGCACCACTAGACATTGAAAATAAATGTGGACTAGCATTGATCTAAATTGTGACCATGCATTTGGTCATTACAAAATTTACAAGAAGTATCTTTTCACCTTGCCGTTACAAGTCAAATTTTGTTCATTACATCTTAATTTTTCATACTCATCTTGGGTAACAGCTATGTTATTAGGTGTGTTTGGAAAGTGGGAGATATTGGTCATGGTCTGTCTCAAGTAACAATCCCAGTATTCACTTCAAAGACCGAGGAAAACCATGAAAAAAACCTCTGCCAGACTGGTAGATCATGGAGGGAATCAGAGCCCGGTTTTCTGAATGACGGTTCAATGAGCCAACAACTGATCCACCTGCTTCAGTTTCGTTTATTAAAATATAGCTGAGTGCACTCACATGCAGGATTCTGCTTCGCTAGATTCTGCAGTTGTTGAAATACCGCTGGAGCAGGAGGGTCTGGTAAGAGTCCAGCAGCTTTACCCTTGGTCCCCTATTCAACAGGTAACAACAGACATAAATACACGCAGTTAAATTAACACAAAGTAAGAAACTGTGAAGATCATATTAGTCACCATTTAACATAAATCTACTTACTAATTTACATGCGCATTAGCTTAATAGTCAATACATACACAACAAAGTGTATATGAACGAAGTTTTCTACGTAGGAAGTGAAATGCTGGAATTTTAATCCTGCCGTACCAGTATTTGACGAAAAAGAAAAAAAGTATAATTTTGCTGCAAAAGGTAATTAAATATGATCGATTAATTACATTAAAATTTGATTTCTTCATGAGAATTCTATCTTTTCATGTCTAGATATGATTTCATGTTTGCAATTTGAAGTAAACATATTACACTACGGATTATCTACAGCGTCTAGCATTTCACCCAGTTACCGACTAGGCCTACTTACCGAATCGTTGAGTAGTTTGAGGTAAAGATTGATTGCACGAACTCCAGGGATGTAGTAACACATACGAATACTCTGGCCTCGCAGGACGTATCCGTTCAATGACACTTGAGCATTCTCTGCGTCATCACTCGTACTGAACTCGACCAAACCCCAATCTTGAGGACATCCATTCTTCAGGGCAATCTGAAGATACAAAAGTCAAATGAACGTTCGAATCCAAAACACTGTTTATTGATACGTTGTTTATTCGATACGCAACAAGTGTCTGCTAAGCATGTGGTCTTTCCTGCCACGAGGTCTCACGAGTAGTTTTCAAAATTAAAACTGCTTTTTCAAAAATTCTGTTCCTAAACAGTACGGAATTTTGATAAAATACACATAATAAACTAGCCGTGTAAGTGGTTAAACGAACGATAGAGTTGGTCTTGATGTCGGCCCGCTCTACCGATTATTTGAAAATTAGGACTTGAGAAAATCAAGACCAAGCCCTACTTCTATATATGTATTATGCTTTATATGAGATAGAAGTTTGATAGCTATAGTTAATACAGTAATTAATAGAATAAATAAAACAAGTACAATATGTACGGAATGAATGTGGAGCTTACGTGAAATGATTAAACAGTAATAATATGTTAATTTTCAATTTTCAATATGCCAGAATTTATCAAGTTGAATAATGATCTTGACATAGGCCTACAGATATTTTTACCATAGTAAGACTATTCATAGACTGTTCAAAAAAGATTACTTATTTAGAGATAAACTGGTACTTGTTACAATCATTAATGAATTAAAATTATACTTCCATATCTCACCATATCTGAACATTATTCAGTCAAGAGTAATTAGTGGTTCAGAACACTTGTTCAAACTGTTAATCACTCACATATGTATTATAAAGGTAATTAGACATACCAAATTCTCAACTAGACACTCAATTTCTCTACGAGTATCAATATTTCATAGTCAGGTTGAGACCAACAACACCTACCTGGCAGTATGGAGGAGTAACTACCGAACTGATGACTTTGCGAAACTCATCCATATTGCGGAAATCTTTTGGCAACCTGTCCACATAGAGGCACTTTGAGTGTAAAGCTTCGAACGTAATGTGACTCGAGTCTAGCCAATCGCAGCACAGCGTCCAGTTCTCCACTTGCTTCCCATCGAGCATGTTCTTCGCTTGGAGAGCCGCTTCTTTGGTAGTGTACTCGACAAATCCATAACCCTTGGTTTCACCTGAAATAATACAAGTTGTCAATTATACACCACAATTTCAGCTGGCTACAACCAAGAGTATTAGAATGGTTATGACTAGGATACTCGATCAGTGTAGAGGGCGTTAATGTTTGGAGCCAGTCACATGACATCAGACGGAGGCCATAATGGCGCGAATTTGAACGTACTAGGACTAACTATTCAAATCAACCGACAACAAATTGCTAACCAGCATTTTAATAGCTAAACTGAACCTGAGGCCAAACTAACCGGGCACTAGCTGACGTTACGCAGGCTCCGAAACATTTGGACTTACGGGATGTTCAGAGTAGAGAAATATCTGATCAGGACTACATACTCACCAATATTTTATCATACTATTATATTATTATATTATATTATTATTGTATTATAATATACCTACATTAATCTACAACATTTAGGTGTACTGGTAAAAAGGCTAATAAATCAATTTCATGTATTTACCATGGTGCAACATTGAACATTTATATTATAATAATATATTATTAGTTTCTTGACAAACATTTCCAGTTCACAATGTTTCTGAAGTATTGAATTGGATACAACGAGCAACATTAATGGGATACTCAATTGATTATTTAATAAACAGTTCTTGATTAAACATTTGAATTATGTCTGACAAAAGGACGTTTCAACTCCCCAAGCCTTTAAAAAGTATCAATATGTGTTATTTGTGGCCATTAAGAATGTCTCATGACGGAATAACCAGGTTGTTTTCTTACCAGACTTTTCGCTGATCATGAGAAAGCACCTTCGGACTTCACCGTAGATCCGAACGAGCGCCGCAAACTGTTGATCGCTGAACGTGAGCGGTAGCCTCGCCACGCAGAGCATCATTTCGGTGGCAGTGGGCTGGACGGGAACTCTCATGCCGCGGAGGAGGAACGGACGGTCGCGGTCCCAGTCCTCCAGCATCTCCGGATCCTCGAGGAGCGCACGGGCGATGCCGGAACCTGTGCCGCAGCTCAGCTGTACCGACTGAACGGGAAAGTCAACGAGCAGCTCTCGAATCTCCTGGGGAACAAAACACAATTCGATTAGTTGTTTTTATTAACAAGCATAAGAACAATCTCACAGAGATTAAGCATTGTCATTCACATCGGATGTATAATGTATTTCAATGAAATTACAAATAAATCTGTTACTCCAACAACACCATCAAAAGCTAAGTTATTTGGGGGGTATATAATATTTCCCATCTCCATACACATATACTTGACAATTATAAACAATGAAAACAAAAACAATGTTTAACCAGCTATGGCATACATGAGATAAATATTTAATTATCAAAATGTTGAAACTTAGTTTTAACAAAACAACATTGAGAGGGATCTTATGTAGCACAGCACTGATCTTTTAGGAGACCGGGGATCGATTTCGGACACCATGCGTGGACAGTTATGACATACATTTTTCGTGGTTTCATATTTCCCTCAGTTGTAAAGTGTATACCAGGATGGTTTAATGAGATCAGGCTTTCCAACTGCTCGGAAATTAAATCAATTTAATTTAATTCAACTGTTTAAAAATTGAATACGTAAAATATATAGAAAATCTTATATTTCCACATAATCCACATTCACGTTTTGGGATATCAACTTCAAATTTTAAGAATGAAATCTTTTGAAAAATAAACAAATTCTCACTGAATGTAAGGACAATGATACACATTATTACAAATTTGTAAAAAAAAACACGACTGCCGGAACACAAACACGACTGCTTCCTTCCCACTATCCCAAACTATCTCATCACTCATCATTCTTGAACAGGTGTATAACAGATCTGAGTTATCATTATTCTTCAAAGTGTATTTCTCCAGCAAATAAATGAATACAAATATATGTAGCATTATTGGGTGAACGATTATATGTTTTAAAAACTTAATCAAATAATTATTGATATTTCATTTGTTTTAGTACTGTACGTGCAGTATGAATGGATATTGCCAATGATATTTGGATTAAATACAACGCACTATTTGCTTCTCAGGGATCGATCAAAGTGTCGATATTAGATAGTTCTGTGTGCGATTCTGATCAGTTGGCAATCTATGGCATATGGTTGACATAGAAGATCAAATATCGGCACGACATGACGTAGTAAAGGGCGACATACGATGGATGATGACTGATGACCAACTCCGGATTTCCTACAAACCGTCTGTCGACAGCCATCCCCGTCTCATAGCAATATACTATCTCACATTTCTATTGACTTTTGCCAGTTTTGCTCGAAAAGGGACGAGCTGAACTAAAGTCGCTCTCAATCGAATATAGCCCTATATATGAGAGGATTGAAAAGCAGCTCAAGAATTCGATGAGGTGGTGAAAAATACAAGCGAAGTGCAAACGAGAAAATCTTCAAAAATTGAAAATGGGGGAATATTTCGGACGTGAATAAGGCGAGAGATTTATGAATCAAGCAGATATATCTTGCACCTCATGAGTATTAGCGATCTTTACGTCAACAAATCTCAAAGTCTTCATTTTTTATTGCATTTCACGATACTGTTTGTATTTTGTGTTTTTAAATCCTACCACTAAAAACACGAAAACCGTAAACTTATGGATGAAGCGGTGATAAAACACAAGTTTTAGATTGTTGGGTTTAGCACTACTACCGCCAAAGAAAAATACGAACACGTTTTGATTGATATTAAAAAGATCGGTTCGTTTACCTGTACACGAAAACAACATGTAAAATTCAATCATACATTTACATAGATTAAAAGGTCGATCGAGATGCCGAGTGTACTCAAGGAAATCAAAGAGTTGGGGAACATTAACTTGACTATATCTATTACTCAAAGTGGAAAAGTGTGGTTGGAAAAGTTTGAACTCTTGGTCACCCTTTCCACCAGGAATTCGAAAGAAATGAAATGAAGTGCGAGAGCAAAGGCGTTCGTCTGTGAACTTCAACTGAAGACGAATCGGTCTGGAGTAGTGGTGTAAATTGATACGACTGGAAAGTGGAAACCAAATTGAATAAATGAACCGCGGGATAACTTGGGGAAAAAGTCAGAGGGAAGGAAAGTCAGGAACAGTTATGAGCTGCTTTACTCACCCCCCCCCCACCCTCTCTCACTCTCTCTCTCTCTCTCTCTCTCTCTCTCTCTCTCTCTCGTTCTCTACCCCTTTATTTCTTTTCGTTTATCTATTCATTTATATTGGGTTAAGCGACGTACTGTAATGATGACCGAAATCTATTGGCGTCGGATGAATGATTGATGGGATGATGAGATGAAGGTTCCGTAGGTATGGGACGTACACTGGGAAGAAAGCGGTCGTGATCTGTATTGTAGGAATTATCCTGGCATTAGACTAGACTACAGAGGGAAACCACGAATAACCCCTACAAAGATGGACGGTGGCGGGGATCGAACCAAGGCCTGATATGCCCCTCACCTCCCAGATCACATGAAGCGAGCGGTTTGGCAACCGAGCTGAATGTGTTGGTCTTTATTTCGTTCTGTTGTCGAGAGCGTATAGGGGAAATATCTTGCCAAGAATGATTGACACCTACTGGCACTAACAGTCCAAGCAACTCGCAATAATCGATCGGATTATTAATAATGGAGTTATTGAATTCCACAGACTACAGGCTTGCGATTTTCGACCAAATCGGATTACACTCGATTGCCATAAAGAGAGGAGTGAATTGAGGGCTATAAATCGCGAATTCTAACTTATGACACCTCAAATTGAAGATGATTGACTAAATGACCGACGAAATGACAACTGAAACGGAAATTGATGGTCAGTTGGTTGAAGACTGTACTAAACTGTCGTTAATACCGACAGTTATTGACCGATATAGGCATATGCCTCTATACCGCTCTTGCAAGCGTGATATACTAGGACGACAAAAGAATTGACGCAGAAAAATGTTTCCATCCTATACATAGGGCCTATATACAATCGAATGTTTTATGGAAACTGAAAAGAAAATTTGCACGTACCTCACTATAATTAGTTTTAATTCATGTTACATCATAAAATATATAACAAGTGATAGCCGCCCCCGTGTCTCAAGTCAACTATCGAATACTGCGGTAGAATCTGAAGTCAGGTTGGGCGTGGGTTTGAGTCCCACCCGCATAAGGCATGGGTTTTTGTAAACGTTCTTCCCCTATCATCACTTCATCCTTTCATTATCACCCGCTCATTCGTTCGTACACCCGTATAACCTAGCTGTTAGTGGGGTCGCTAAGCAGCATTCATAAATAATAAATAAATATAACAAGTGATCTATCCTGTTTTGAATATATATTTCGTAAATACTAATTTATAGGATATAAAAGCGTCTGAAATGATATGCAGAGCAACCGGCCTACCCACTGGGCCCCAGGCGACGGTTAATCGGAATGGCCAACAATAGAGACGGAACAGCTGGTTTGTTTCAGCCCGTCCTGTTTAAGTTTGAACATTTTTGCATTTAATATATTTCATTGCATGGTATAAGCAGTAAGCACGTAGAACAAGTCTGTTCGTGCCAAGCCGCAAATTTGCCGATTCCGAAGGAAATGCAGTATGGTATATGGGTGTATACGTCCGTGACTCGCAACAGTTTTCCGGAATTAACTCTTTACTAACTATAATGTATACACAATCTAGTCCTATAGAGGCCTAGTCAATATCATACAACATCAGTCCTATATCCATTACAGAATTAGTCTCAATACGATATATCGAATGAATATTATACAATTTAATATAATGTCTCTCGCTACTCATCGAGTGTAAATGAATTTTTCCTACGACCCACAAATATTAGGTAATGATATCATTTTAGTTTTTCACCATAATATATATATACACACACACACATATATATATAAATATATATATATATATATATATATATATATATATATATATATATATATATATATATATATATAGGCCTATATAGGCCTATATAGTAATTACCAATCTTTAAAATACAGAAACAATTTCACATTGTTACTAAGATGATTAGAACTCCTGGTGCACTAATGGATGATTGGATTGGAGTAGACGACATGTAACTGGCGAGGGGTTTCCAGCGTTAAGAGATTAGACTGGGACCGGGACTGTAAGGGCTGCGAAACAGGATAAGTGAGCAACTAATTAAGACATCCATTCTTTATACTCGTAACTAGTTCTTGCGAAAGACGGCGACGCTCATTTCGTCAATCAGTCACCAATTCAACTCGACTATTGCTGATCAATAAAAAAAATCTTTACCCACACAACTAATCAGGACCTTTCTTTCACAAAAATCACGATTGCCAAATGATTGAAAGACGAGAAGCCTTGCATTATATGTATGGAAAAGCGATTGAAACATTTCGCTGGTTGAATCTACAAACAGCATGGTATAAAAATTGCATCGTACCATAGGCGTGCGCACAGGGACCGCAGAGACGACCCAGGCCATGGATCACAAGGGAGGGGACAACGAATATTTTACCCTAAATGATTTATAACAATTATCACAGAATAAATTCTCTTGCATCAACTTATTTCTTACAGACCTATGAAATCGCTTTCGATTCCTTGCAATGTTTAAACAGTTACTTGCGGGGCAGAATGGGTGCCTTCTCCACTAATCGGTACCCATGAATATTACGCAGAGCAATTATTTTCATCAGCCCTGCTGTTAGTATTTTAGTATTTGAAGGTAAATGTACTGTACATGTAAAAAGTGGTGAAATCATGTTTTCAGTTTACATTTCTGTTAATGTTTCCCCTTTGGAATTCAGTGAGCATATTGGGTGGTAAGATCCCCCTTGTGGTGCCCCGTCGAAACGATCCTACCTTTCATCCTTAGCCTTAACTGTGGAACAATGATTTTGTATCAGGTTTCGATGTTATTAAAAAAATATATATATTGGGATCCATTTACATTCTGCATAAATATATAGATTGTTAGAAAATGTGTTTTCAATTTTCCGCAACGGGCCGTTCTCTACAATTCGGGTAGTAAATATCGTCCTAATTCTTTAATATTTAGTTTCCGACGTGTGATGTCCTTTAATTACCTACGTTGTTCACGAACGTTGGTGAGTCAATACAACATGCATTTTAGAAGAAGACAACCGAGATTATACATTCACGTGAATCTTGATTCGTACACAGCTCAACCATTCAAACACGCCAAGAAATTGAAATAGTTCCCGGTAACTTCTTTTATGAATGTATTCTAGAAATACAGCAAATGATTTTGTCATCGATGTATGTATTTACAGTGGTCTTTTTCTGAACAATGGAGGTAGGAACTAGGAAGTAATAAAAAAAGTAAGTACGAGAGTACGAAAGTAGTAGGTAGTATATGGAAGTAGAGTCGACCGAGAAAAGCATCCAACTTTACACTGTCACACTCAATATTCCGGAGTTAAAAAGACGAGTTTAGAACTGTACTGAGAAGCGAGATGAAATGAACCCTCATATAGAGGGTCTATCTCAGCAGAACGATACATTGGTTTGCAATGCGATGCAATGGTGCAAGTATTCCAATATAGCCGGAGGAATTTAGTTCGAACTTACAATCCATACCATCGAGTAAGCAAGTCTGTATGATATGCATGTATCAAATAATAGTTTACATTTAAGACTGTAGATAAATGTCTATAAGAATACTCGGAAGCTATATTGTTGAGAGTTGAAAAGCATATCGTACGAATCATATAGCATCAATCAGCTATACAAATAGTTGAATGAGAGAAAATGCTTCCGTGGTAAGTTTTACTTCTCGTATAATGTAAAAATATGTAATATTTGAGCTCAGTTCCGTTTTGCCATTACAACGAAATAATTCCCACTATTTTAACAATACCAGTAACAATAATTAAAAAACTACGAGAAGAAATATTATTCAAGATACGCAGAATAGATATTATTTAAAAGTAATACAAGTTATACGTATTAATTTTAACATTATTCAAGATGAGATCATTAGTTTTATTTAGGATTTTATGTTTCAAATTTTCAAATCATCACAAAAAAAACGATATTTCGCTGAATTGACTCCCATATACTCTTAATATATTAAAGGTTATGGTATTTTCAAGTTATTACTTTTTTAAATTATCACCAAAAACTGGTATTTCGCTAAATTGACTCCCATGGACTCTTAATATATTAGAGGTATGGTATTTTTAAATTATCAGTTTTGTGAAACAGTTTGAAAGACACGAACCCGTAAGCCGTTTCTATAATGGAGGAATATATATTGTCACAGATTGTGTGCCTCAAAGGCCTATTACCGTACTGCATACAACAAGAAATTGACGCTTTTTTAAATAAAAAAACCCATTATATTTTAAATCTTGCTGATAATCAACCAAGAAAATATTAACCTATCAGGTAGTGTAGACCTGAAGAGATGAAAACATACGATAGTACTAGTCGACAGTACGATAAGTAGAAGGTTAAGAGTGGATTGTAGGCAGTGCGAGAAATGGGAAGGGCATGGTACAGTAGGTAGTAGGCAATTTCAACACTTTTTGGTCGTAAAATGGAAGAAGTCGAAGTGATGTTGTGGGGAATATCACGTAGGGGATATGCGATTACCTGTCCCTTATCTGTGGCAATACGAGACCATAAAGGGTCACAAGTCACAAGTAGTGTCGGCAATACGGAAATAGGCACTAAGAAAATGGATCATTGTCACAGTAATGAATGCAAAGCCCTACGATCAAACAACAAATATAAGTTGGTGGCACAAACAGCTGTGCGAAATACACGTTCACATTCGTTCGAGAACAAAATGCTAATATCTGTAGATATAAAGCGAAGAAGTACACGCGGGATAGATAACACCATTCATAAAAGAAACTCATGATTCGTCAGTCAGATGAACAAGTTTGAAAGACAATATAGTTAGGTAAGGCTATTTGTAATATTATACTCTTACTGTTGCCGAGCTTGCTGACATCTCAAGCTTGAAAAAGCTTTATTAAAAAAAAATAAAAAATATATCATTTTTAATGAGCGAATTCTATTGAACGATAAGTTCTTACATTTTTATACCCAAATAAGTTTCCTTCAAAAATAAAAATGATATTCATTTTTGAACGTACATTTCCCAACAGATTTCAAGTTGAATCCAGCATCGAGCCTCTAGGATATATTTGCATTGTGTTCTCGAATGAAGTATTCAACTCAAAAGCGTAACAATAGTTTTCCGTCTTTCGTTTGTTTCGACTATGAAGATAGAACAAGTTATTTTTCTTGAAATGTCCAATTAAAATTGTTGTCGAGTTTCGAATGTTTGACTGTCACCATGTGTGGACGTCTATTTGATGGTTGGGGCTGGGCTGGGTACACAGTTAGTAACAAGTTAGGCGGGACCGCAGATCTATCATCTTGACACAATTAACTGTATCACATCAGGCCACGCGAACGCACAGCATGCCAAATGATGGAGCAAGTGGAAGTGAGGATTGCCGTCTCGGAATTCGAACTGGTTACATTCACTTGTGCACGTCTAGATAGTTCCTGTCATCGGCTGCTCAGTTCGACAGACTGGCAAAAAATACATCTTGACAAATTGTACTATTACTTTTCATGCATTTTATATTTATGGCTGTACATAGAGCATATTTGAATCTCATATAGAATTATTATTACTTTAGTCTTTGTCAAAGGAATATTTTATGTGTATACGGTTCGACGACGCACTGTAACGGTAACTAAGATCTATTGGTATCGGATCAATTATTAATGACATGACGATATAAAAATTTCGTAGGTAATGGGAAGGATAGTGGAAAGGAAGCGGTCGAGGCCTACATTTTAAGAACCATCCCGGCATTAGCCTATACAAAAACCACAAAAACCCACCCCTGTAAAGATGGACGGTGGGCGGAGATAGAATCAAGGCCCGATATGCCCCTCATCTCCCGGACTGTATGAAGCGAGTGGATTAGCATCCACTAAACTATAACCGTGAGAATAGATTTTAACGAATAATGAAATATTAATTTCCTCAATATCAGAGAAAACTAGAAATCATCGTCTCAATTTCAGAAATTATAATCAATGTATTTTTTGTCCTCCAAGATCGGCCCCTTTTTCTGAGTCGTGACGTGGACATTACTCGATTGTGTTCATGTTTCTATACAGAATCGTTAATGACTACGTCATGACGCTTGGTCTCTGGAGGACTAAAAATTGATTTTAATTCCTGAAATTGAGACGGAATTATCTAAAATCAGGAGAGTAAAAATCGTCATTATTCATTGAAACCTGGTTTCAGGGTTGTTATGCCCTTTAGTGTGCTGGTTTCAAAGTAATGTTACCCTCTATAGTAACACACCATTAAACTGTGCATTGGAATTGAACCTTCTGCATTTATATCAACGAAAAGGAACGTCGTCTACCAATATAATGAACACAAATATCACACCCTCTATATTTGTACAGCTGTGGTATTTTGAGGGGCAATTATTTTTCAGGACGGGAATCACTACAAGAAACAAACAATTGTTACATATTTGAAAAATATTGAATGTTTTGAGTTGCATGCATTTTCTATTATTTCCGAAGTTTCTACGATTATCCAGTCTACCAACTGTTGGTAGAGGCATCCTTTTTTTCGTTGATACAAGTATATCCATTACTTATCCCATAACAATCCGTGTATCCCATTCACAAGAAGAGAGAAAAAATCAAAGACTCGATGTAATCCTGTGGAAAACAAGGTAGGCCCCCTAAAACAATTTCATCCTCTAACAATAATGTTGACATATTTTCGGCTTGAACAAAACGTATTGTATTCTCACGCTTACCCTCAAAAGGCTCATGATTATCACCTTAGTTTACTCAACGACCCCATCAACAGCTAGATTATTCGGGGGTATGGATGAGCGGACGATAGATGAGTGACGTTTTACAAATACCCATGCCTTATCGGGATTAGGACCCAAACCCGACTTGACTCGAGTTTCGAATTAGCTGACTGAGCCAGACGGGTACGTCTCTCTCACTCATCCTACAGAACATACTGCATCCCTCATCCTGCAGCGCTCATCCCAGATCCGCATCGCTCATTCATTCCACAACGCAGTAAGGTTTCGAGAAGCTCCGTTGAAAAATAAGGGAATGCAAATAATAAAAACACGTGAATAAATGAAGTCTAGAATACACTCATGTCTAGCACCGTCCGACGCGTTCTTTGCAAATGCTATAAGTGAAGAGGGTTGACATTTACAAAGTGGTAATGAACATGTGATGTGAAAAAGAGTATCTTCGTCGCGTTAGTGAACAGTGGCTACTAGCACACATAAGAGACTATATACCCCTTTCAAAACATGGACTGATTTTCAAGTGGGAAAACTTCATTAATCATTTATATAATTAATGTTAGAGTACGGCTACTTATAACGTAAATGATTATAATAGACTAATTATACTGTAACTGAAAGACTTTTAGCTGCGGCGGAATAGAGTGGTCACAGACTTCGCAGTCCTGGTATTGAAATTAAACAATTTTAAATAATTAAAAATGGGATGATACTGGTTAGATCGCCCTTGTAGTGCCCCGTCCAAATGATCCTTCCTTTCATCCTTGGCCTTAATTGGGTAATAATGATTTTGTGTCAAGTTTCGATGTTATTATAGAAAAAAAAATGTGCACAACAGATGTTCACATCGAATAAATGAATATTTTAATGACTAATGTATAGTTACATTGGACGATGAGTGAATCTTTCTCATTTAGTTAGGCTATAGACTCCTAAAGAACCAGGATTGCAAACAAAAATACAGAGAAAGAAAAAGGGAGCTATCCGAACAATAATCAAACATAACCAAGTTGGGCTGATGACAAGTACTATAGCCAACGAAAAAATAAAACTATCAAACTATGCTTGAATGAACTAAACTAATCATTATTATAATTTTACTTCACTGCAACAAACAAAACATAGCGTTATTACGTAATATATTATAATTATACTTCATCAAAAGTTATGTTTGTGCACGAAAATTCCCCCATGTAATATGTACGCCTATCAGGTGATATGTAAATTGTAAATACTTTCTTCAGTGTCTATTCCAGTTGACGGGAGATGAAACACAATTTTAATCAAATCAACTACCCGATCCAATGGGGCATGCACTAGTTTCTGGATGAAATCAGAGGTTGCCACGGTCAGGTTTCGAGAGTTTTCGCTCGAGTATCTATTTAATTATTGAAATATCGAGAATCATATTCGTGTAAGAGCTTACGGGATACTGCAAACAATTTTGATAACAATAATCGCCACAATACACAAATAGCACGCAATGCAAGTCCGGAAATAAATATGAGGGTGTAGAGCAAGAGAGTGAGAGCCTCAGAGACAAAAGGCACACAGACAGAGAAATGAAGAGAGAACAGGCATTGTGCTAAATCGTTATGATTTTACAGCGAACCAATTTCCGTTCTTCGAATCGCAGCGACCCTCTTTGCTTGGTTACTTGAAAGCAATTTCCAACTCATATCCTTGTTTTTACCCTATTCAAAAACGCTTTATAAAAAATGTAACGAATGCAACTATAGATATTTTGATTTGCCAATTCATTTTAAAATGATTTTCTCTTTGTAAGATATTACATATATTTGTGAATATTCAGTTGCCGCAAAAGAAATCATAAAACAATGTATTCAATGATTATATTGACTTAATGTATTGTATTACGTCTGATGATTCTCTTTATTTTAATCAGATTATTCATAAATGATTTTAAATTGTATAATCTTATTTTTACACTCTTAATGGGGTTCATCCTGCAGGGTATTATATCATAGAATCAAAAGTTCGGGAAGAATATTATAGCCCATGTTGAATTCTCTTCGCTTGTTTGTGAAGGTTGGTGGTATAGTTCAACATCTATTTTCTGTATCGTTCAAGTCGCCACACATCCACATAGTTTCTCAAACGGTTTTTGCGCGAACAATTCAAATTATAGTAAATTTCACATAGTGACGTATTTACAGTACAACAAATACAAGAGTAAGAGACGGAGCAAAAAAGAAATCCATTTTCAATGTACTTTTTGGAGTATCACACGCTCATTCGTACCCCTGTAAAATCTAGCTGTTGGTGAGGTCATTACGCAGTATTATAAAGCCATTATAAAGTAGGCTTAAAACATTGGAACTTGAAATTGTCACCAAATGTATTTAGCACCAGACATAGTGATGTCTATACAAACGGAGAATTTCCAGAAAGTATTTTTAATATAGATATTTTCTCTTATTTCCTTCCAGTCCCCTCGTATCAAAGATACATTGTATCTATACAGTGATGAGACGGGGACTGGGCTGGGTGCACAAGGAGGAAGTGGGGATGCGGAAAGGTCATATGGTAGGTTTTTATTAGAAACTCAGATTTACATCCAATGATACTGAATTAAAACGAAACTGTGAGACACATTTAGATTATTCTGTTTACACACACAAAAATAATCCAAATAAACCATTTCGGCATTGGGCAGAGCTTATAAATGAAATGACAGCTTGCATTTCATTTCATTGGTATTTTGGTACTGTACAACGTAACATCAAGTCTCACATCGGTATTTAGGTATTACCACACACGATAGATATCTATGAGAGTGAGGATTTCTGTACGAAGGTATTTAGCGTCATGTAATCCTACTTTAAAAACTACGTAGTTTGTGACGTAACATATTAAATGTATTAAATGGTTATTGCGAATAAAAATCCATCCATCCATCTTGAATTTGTTTACCCACTGCGACTGCCTGGAGATAAGCGTAGATCGGACCTTGCTTCGATCCCCGCCAGCGTCCATCTTTTCACAGGTTTACTTCCCACTGTAGCCTAGGCGAATGCCGTGATGGTTCCTACAATAACGGCCACGACCGCTTCCTGCCCACTATCTAAGAAACCGTCATCTTATCAATACCTCGTTAATATTTCATCCGACGCCAATATCTCTTTACTTATCTCTTGATGCGTCGTTAAACGAGTACAAATAATGAACATTCATTTCGTTATAATATTTTAGTATATTTATTCCACACTCCTAACACAGCAGTCACAGTTCCACAGCATTTTCAAGCGTTGCGGACATCTAATGGTTAGTTATAGTTTTTGTATGTTCAAATATTTACTGTTCAGAGAGTAATTATTAAAAACATAATAAGTACTCTATAAGCATGTAAGACCACTTCGAGTGTTGGCGGCTGCACACTGAGTACTACAATTGGGCAATGACAGGGTCCTCTATCCTGGCACCCCATCGTTAACGTCTTGGATGGCCACTATACCCTATTTTTTCTTCGATTGCCCTCATATTGCAAACATCTTTCATAGATCATTGTTGCAAATTAGATTTAAAAACCATAATTTCGGAGAATATCAATTTAGAAATTATACTTCATTTGATAACATGTGAATAATAATTAATTTTTTATTTTAAGTATCTTTTAAGTGAAAATAAAGACGTAAAATATTTTACCATGTAAGATCATAATCTGACAATGAAGAATATTATTATTAGCTAATTTGTACCCCCGAATAACGTTGCTGTTGACGCGTCGTTTGCAAATGATAATATTCGTCATCTGCAGGAATATAACAGTGAATATCTTGTCGAACAGGAAACAACCATTTCCAGCTGAAGTTAATCCTCAACGGTTAGCATAAGTACATACAACCAGTTGCTATGGAACTGAAATTCTGTGATTGTTTGAATGGAGAATCAACTTGACAATGAAATGTGACAAGATTGAATTAGTAATATTAGCATACATGGAATCCGAACAGCGGGAGATACTAGAGTGATGATATATTAGGTTGCCCGAAACTGCCAACATTTGTGAATTGTAATACGCGTCCCAACACTAAATATGTAATAAAATATGTAATAAGGTATTCACGTGGAACGGTTGAATTGAAAACATATAATCATAAGAGAGACAGAAATTAATAAATTGCGTGAGATGTATAACGCTCGCAATACTTTGTGACTGCTCGCGCGCACCAGTGCAAATAGCAGATTACATTTTCAGCTATTTAGAATCTCTTCCTATATTATATACAAGTAAATTTAATAAGAGATTACCCCGGCAATGGTTTCATTATAAATTACTAAGTGTAAACATTTTCATGTACCAAGTAATTGAGTATCATAATTTAAGTGAGGATTATTTGTAGTCCACTACGGCGATTCATCATTCTAGGCAAAATTATGTAGAGCCGTGAATTAGCGCTGGAAGATACTTGACAGAAATGAGTCAACGATCACAAAACTTGCGTTATTAATCATCCATTTAACTAATCCATTTGACTAGAACGTCAAAGCAGAGACGAAAGATGGTTTCATGCCGCCAGTTTGTGTGCTGGATTATTATTATAAATATATATTCATATATTTCCATATATAATATTTTAGAGTTGTTCTCTTATATAATTTATATATATATATATATATATATATATATATATATATATATATATATATATATATATATATATATATATATATATATATATATATATATATATATATATATATATATATATATATATATATATATATATATATATATATATATGTGTTGACGGAGATTCTCGTGGCCGATGGTGCATGGTAAGATGTTTTCTTCGGTTGTGCCACGTCTTGCAGTTGGCGGGAAACGACGTTTCGATGAGATTTCACCCATCATCTTCAGGTCTTCTCGGTTTGTAGATCAGCGATCCGAGAAGACCTGAAGATGATGGGTGAAATCTCATCGAAACGTCGTTTCCCGCTAACTGCAAGACGTGGCACAACCGAAGAAAACATCTTACCATATATATATATATATATATATATATATATATATATATATATATATATATATATATATATATATATATATATATATTGCTGCTTAACGACCCCATCAACAGCTAGGTTATTTGGGGGTACGAATGAGCGGGTGATAATGAAAGATGAAGGGATGATGATTGAAAAGACGTTTACAAAAACTCATGCCTAAATACACACATAAACCCAGCACACTCAATAAAAGTGTATAATCGGTGGAGGTGCCAGGTTTCTATTCATACTGCCGTGATCGATTACCGTTGTCCCTAAATGCTGTCAATTACGATTCTTCTATATCCTGTAAAATACACGAATCTGCACGATGATGTATATTTTCGTAAAAAACTCGCATGAAATAAAAAAAAGCAATAATGATTCTTTGAACATTAGGCCTAATTAATAATTCTATAGTCGTGATATTTTCAAAGTTTATCCACATCCAATTTAATTCTCCAGTACTTGATTTTGCCAGCTCAACAACATGTTGAAAATCAATTTGGGTGCATACAGCGTCAAAAATTTCTATAATTATAAGATAATTAATTGCTGTTAACTATAATTTGATATCTAATTTATACGCTACATGTTTAAATTAATGAACATTCAACACTTCCGAGAACAATTGTTACTGAAAAGCTGAAAAGCAAAGAAAATTTCCAAAGATTTCCAAAGATTATTTCCAAAAATTATTCATAATTTCCAAATACAATTTTCCATATTCGTATTCCTTTAAACGTATATACTTCCGTAACTGTGTACCCATTCAGTACTGATCACAAACAATAGATCAGACAGACATGCCTATACATGAAACATATGTCGAAGTCGCTTACACTTAATATAACTGAGGCTCTATAGATGAATATGTAGCCTTCATTATTTGCTTTCAACTTTACATGTTGGACGTGCTCGTTTTTACGTGCGAACATCAATATACTCCATACACTCCATCCACAGAGGTGCACATGTAAGTGTTCGTATATAGAGCAGTCTGAACTTTGCACACATCGCGTGTGCCTTTAACAGACAGTAATGGGATGTTTGCACTTGCGGAGAAAAGGAAAAGATATATTGCCTCCACCTTGCAAAACACATACATGCAAGAAATACAGTCACCACGATTTTTTTATAGAAATTTTTGTGAATATTACAGTGGGTTTCAGACAGATATGTATTATTGGATAAGCAATGGCGAAGACTTCCATCCGACTCTTATGGAGCTTGTAACATGCCAGTTTTCCCTGTCTAAATTTTGATGTTGATAAGTTCTTTTTGTTTGATAATTCCCACGTTGTCTTGACTTTCTGAGTCTGTTGATTTTATGACGACCATCCATTAACACCCTTCACCCCGTCATCTCGTGCCTGCATCCCCCATTCCACAAGCACACTTCAGTTGTTTTTCTCAAATGTATTAACTTTCTGTTTATATTCATCTTGTACCAATGTATCTAGTGTTTCAAGTGTATTTTGTCAAATGTGTACAAACCATAATTTAATCAGAACACTCGGCATAGGGCAGATACAATAAGTTTAAGAAGTGACAGATATATGACCAGGGGATGCATCAAGCCACAAAAGCCAAAAGCTGATGTATGGTGAATTGTGATTGGTTTAAATTTGTATCCGCATATTTTATTGGTCGAACGAAAGTAAGCTCCTACAGGACAAGCCTGGTGAAACAGGGAGATGAGAACAGAACTAGATAGACAATCAGAGAGACAAGTCAGTGAAAACGTCGACCGGAGATCACGGGTTGGGGGGTCCGACTTCGAACCGGGTAGTTCAGCATCACCAGCTTGGCGGAGTCCAACATCGCCAGCTTGGTTAACAACGAACGTGGAACAAGGCGAACTCGGTGAGGAGACGTGACTACCCGCCCCGGGACTCGAAGACGCGTAGTTCGGCGGAAACTTGCGTGTGCGCGCGTGGGGTGAGCGAACCAGCGAGCGAGGGAACAATCACGGTAAAATCAGACATTGTTTAAACCAATCTGCCCTGGTCAGTTAAATAAATATATATATTTTTCAGTATTGTTTGTATGAAGGTAGTTTAATTTCTCTTTGTGTCATTTAAAATCACGTTGTGATCTCAATAGGCCATTGGGATGACAACTTTTCTTTGTTCCATTGTTACAAGATTGAAGTTTTGTGTTTTGTTTTAACGTCATTGTAGTCATTTTGCTGAAAAAACACGTAATATTTTAAACTGATTCAAGTTTCAACGAGTTGCTTTTCCCGCAATCCCAGCTACAAAGATCCATTTTTGTTTTTTCAGATTTAGTTTGATTATTTTTAAAATTTAATTCTTATTTTTTAATTTCGATTTAGTCCATTTAGAGTAGGATTGGACAGAAAGCTACAACTGTCGCCCTGTCGTGGGGCAATCGAACATTGTTTTCTTTGAAGTATTTTTTTATGTCCCACGTTAACCCTGAGATTATTGCACGATCTATTTTTTTTTCAGTATATATTTTCCGAGTTTTAATGAAACTTGGTGGCGCCCGTAACTAATTTTTATTTTTATGGCATTGTGGTATTTTGTTTAAGTGGGTTTGCATAGTTTCCTGTTACTCGTGCGTTGTCTTCGTATGTGTTATTGTTAGGCTAGTAAAGAGAGCGATGGCTGACAAACAGGACGTGCAGATTAAAATGGAGGGTAATTTGGATAGTGGTGAGGATAGGCCTATTAGTCCTCTGTCACAGGTTAGTCAGATAGGTGATTTGGATGAAACTAAAATTTTACAGGCTGGAGAAAGTCATAGTATGATCACGGAAGTTTTAATTTGTTCAATGGTGAAAGGAATGTCGGAAGAGTTCAGGAAAATATTTGAGGGAATGAATGCTAGGTTTGATGGGCTAGAACGGCAGAATGTGGATTTGGGCATTCGTGTCGATGAATTGAAATTTGAAAGTAGGTTCAGGTTTGAGCAATTGAATGAGAGAATTGAGAGTTTTGGAGTGAGATTATCGGTTGTTGAGGAACAGGGAGATGAGGGGAAAAAGATGTAAATATTCAATCGATCAAAGCGTAAGTGGTAATTAGACTTAGAAGTGTAGCGAACAAAATATAAATAGTTCACACATAACAAACTATAGTCAAATTAAGTTAAATTTGGTCTCGTGTCTTATGTAGGGATACGAATATATACACATATATTGGATTGTAACCTAGTATAGTTTAGTGTATTCAATTTGAAGGGTAGTGGTGTATCGTTTGTATTGTGAAGTGGGTTTTCAAGAGATAATTCTAGTGATGACAGATTTAGTATTAGTAGTTTCTCTTCTAATTTCATTGTCCAGTTGACTTTTTGTTCGGATAGCGGGATCGTTGTTTTCTTTCTGTCTTAGGTTTACAAATTAGGGATGGTTTTGCAATTCGTCACACAACGGGGGGTTGATAACTTGGGTGGTAAACTGTTTAGCATGTACCCTCATGTTGGCCGAGTGCAGCATGTGTGGACTTTATATGATGTCGTTCCCTCATATTAGCAGGAAGCTAAGTGAGAGGAATTTTTTATTTTTGTTTTTTTATGGGTCACCGGTCATGTCAAGGCAGTGATCGCCAAGTTACACAAGTCGCGACTGTAATCGTTGAATTTGTGTGATAGATCAGCTTCATGATACGGACAAGTTATTATCGAGGTGTATGATCGAAATGCAAGGGTGTTGGAATGATAGGTGAAAGGGCAGAGTTAAGATGATGAAACAGTGCTATCTTGCTTATGGTAATATCCGTTTTGGATACAAATATTCATCTCCTTGAATTGTCTGTAGAATATCTTAGATCACACCTTCAAGTTAGTATACTTTTTATTCGATTCGGTTAATTTTGATTCGAAAACCTTCGATTCATAATTATTCATTATTTTAAGGAGTTGAATGTATTGGAAGAGTGTTTATACTTATCAGTAGAATTATGGTAGAATGGGGTACGTGGTCGGTGATAGTTATGTCTGGTCGTCAACCTCGAGTCCTTTGTCAGGGGTAATATGTTTAACTAAGAGGGTGTTATACAGAGATGACACTTGAGTAACAGGTTTTTGGCGTCAAATAGTATTCTTAACATGATGGGGGGTCGTATTGGGTTTGTGTGGAACATCAAAATTACCCAACCCGCGCTTATATCGTTTTAGGAATAAGTCAATATGATGCTATGAGCAGCATTTTAACGTATTCGGGGGGTGTTGTAACATGCCAGTTTTCCCTGTCTAAATTTTGATGTTGATAAGTTCTTTTTGTTTGATAATTCCCACGTTGTCTTGACTTTCTGAGTCTGTTGATTTTATGACGACCATCCATTAACACCCTTCACCCCGTCATCTCGTGCCTGCATCCCCCATTCCACAAGCACACTTCAGTTGTTTTTCTCAAATGTATTAACTTTCTGTTTATATTCATCTTGTACCAATGTATCTAGTGTTTCAAGTGTATTTTGTCAAATGTGTACAAACCATAATTTAATCAGAACACTCGGCATAGGGCAGATACAATAAGTTTAAGAAGTGACAGATATATGACCAGGGGATGCATCAAGCCACAAAAGCCAAAAGCTGATGTATGGTGAATTGTGATTGGTTTAAATTTGTATCCGCATATTTTATTGGTCGAACGAAAGTAAGCTCCTACAGGACAAGCCTGGTGAAACAGGGAGATGAGAACAGAACTAGATAGACAATCAGAGAGACAAGTCAGTGAAAACGTCGACCGGAGATCACGGGTTGGGGGGTCCGACTTCGAACCGGGTAGTTCAGCATCACCAGCTTGGCGGAGTCCAACATCGCCAGCTTGGTTAACAACGAACGTGGAACAAGGCGAACTCGGTGAGGAGACGTGACTACCCGCCCCGGGACTCGAAGACGCGTAGTTCGGCGGAAACTTGCGTGTGCGCGCGTGGGGTGAGCGAACCAGCGAGCGAGGGAACAATCACGGTAAAATCAGACATTGTTTAAACCAATCTGCCCTGGTCAGTTAAATAAATATATATATTTTTCAGTATTGTTTGTATGAAGGTAGTTTAATTTCTCTTTGTGTCATTTAAAATCACGTTGTGATCTCAATAGGCCATTGGGATGACAACTTTTCTTTGTTCCATTGTTACAAGATTGAAGTTTTGTGTTTTGTTTTAACGTCATTGTAGTCATTTTGCTGAAAAAACACGTAATATTTTAAACTGATTCAAGTTTCAAAGAGTTGCTTTTCCCGCAATCCCAGCTACAAAGATCCATTTTTGTTTTTTCAGATTTAGTTTGATTATTTTTAAAATTTAATTCTTATTTTTTAATTTCGATTTAGTCCATTTAGAGTAGGATTGGACAGAAAGCTACAAGCTTATAGTATTTTTTTTCTGGTATGTTTGTTTGTATATATATATATATATATATATATATATATATATATATATATATATATATATATATATATATAAAGCACGTAAAAAACATTAATAACCGATTTGAAACGCCCAATTTGTGAGAACATAAATTCTCAAATTAACTGGCACTGAAATATATATGATGTAACCAATTATTTTTGTTCAATGTTATAATATTTTGTAGCCAGAAGTATTCAATCAATGTATAAACTTTTCAACGCAGACTATTTACAGCTCGTATTTAGGTATGAAATATACACGTAACTTATGTGTACTCATCTGCCAGATTTCAAGTTAACCATCTACACCAATAATTCCAACATCACATTGCTGAAAAAACTGTAAAGCGTGATCCTGATTATTATAATTATATTGAACTTTATTATTAATATTTCAGTGTACAAATACTTGACCAGAGATGAAAAATAGAGGCACACAAATAATCCATACCCAATTATTATATATAATGCTATCATTCTCTTATTCACTTCTTATATTTACTCTTTCAATTGGATTATTCAAAGGAAAACATATATATTTTGTCATTTAGCTGTTTTTATTCTCATCTCCCGTAGCTTTCCAGCTGTTCATTTTCAAATGACTATAATATGTGTCAACAGTGTGTAAACCCTCAGACAAGTAAAAACTTTTGTGACTTTGTGGGTCTACGTTATCATCATGATGTACTACTATAGTGTCAATAAAACGCCTTTGAAAAATATTATCATCATCATTATTATTATTCAATGTCACGATGATATCAGGCCGAGAAACAATTGATTTCCAGTTGCAAGAGAAATAATGAGTCAAATTGGGTGGCATCCAAGTAATCATTGAAAATGATCGCTTTGCGTTTCTAATCAGATAGATCTCGCATTCGCTCTGAACTCGAGTACCTCACTTCGCTGACGAGTGGTGCCTGATGTCGCACTCCACGGTCTTATCTCGGCGCGAGTAATACAGCACCTACACTTTAGCGACGAGTACATGCACGTAGAGTGCCACACATAGTTCCTATTCGACGCGTACTCATCCACTGTTGATTCTTGAAGAACGTAAGCGCGATCTGTTTCGTCGTTTTAGGTTAAATACTAGTAGACCCACAGACATCCATGTATATACGCACGCACTGGCACCATCCAGTTTCGGGATCCATATTTGATTTATAAATATAGGCGTGTATATATATATATATATTAGGTTTAAAGACGCACTGTAATGATAACCAACATCTATTGGCGTTGGATGGATAATTGAAGGTGTCTTTGGTAATGGGAAGGATAATGGGAAGGAAGGATTCGTGGCCTATATAGTGGGAACCATCCCGGTATTAGTCTAGACTATAGAGGGAAACCACGAAAAACCCTACATATTTGCATTTTAGAGAGTAGAGGAAATAAAAGACGAGATTAAAATTACCAATCTACTGGTAGGCAACATTTTGGCTCACCTAAGAGCCGACTAATGAATACCGGCACACTCTGCTCAGTTGCTAACAAGCTTGCTTCATGTGATCCGGTAGATGAGGGGCATATCGGGCCTTGGTTCGATCTTTGCCACTATCGATCATTACAGGTTGTGGTTTGCTCTGTAGCCTATAGGTGCGCTGGGAGGGTGCCCAAGGCGCATCCTTACACTTTTGCTCAGAATGCGGCCACGACCGCTTCCTGCTCACTGTCATCCCATCATCTCATTAATTATTCATCCGAAGCCAATAGATGTTAGTTATGATCACAGTGCGTCGTTGAACATAATACAAAGGATTAGTTTAGTTTTAGTCTATTTATATCTTCACCTACTACAAGATTATTTTGTAACCGTATTTTCAACTTGTCTAATGTTCGGAAATGGTATAGATCAATAGAGAACCGCAATGATCGATATCTCATCAAACTCGACCACCGCGGACTCTGCGTACCTAAAGGGGTTGATGGAGAAATAACTTCAACAAAGTGTTACGACACACGATTGAAATATAATAAAACTATGTCCTAAAGTTCAAACTGCCAGAAGAAACTACACAATCATATTAAGAGACGAGTTGGATAGAATACTCATATCGATCTTTAAAGATTACGTTCATTCCGATCCGATGTCCTTTCCCTCCTCCCCCCGTCCCCACCCATCGCACCCTTTTATCTTCATACACCCTCAACCCTCTCTTATTCACCAACACTATGGTCGAAGCTATGGTGTTGGTGTCAGTCTTGGTTTGTCTTTCATTTTATCAAGGGTCTCCAAATAGACGAGTTCTTTTATGCCGATATAAGAGACGTCCATCATAAAGAAGTCATTTGAAGTTGCCGAAGAAAATTGCACTTATTGAACTGTCTTTTAGAACCAATAACCACCCTCTATCGAAAAAAACAGAATTTGAAGACTGCATTATCAGATATACAAACCCTTTGACGTTATCAGGAACATTGACTTGTTAGCACACAGGTTAACTCCAGTGCCATGACTGCCTTTCCCGTCCTTATATTTTCACAAATGAAGAAAATTTACATTTTCTCATCGACAAACCAAATAATGATCTGTGTATATCATTTTAGATTTCGTTATACAGCAATGAAGGCCGGTTTACTCACATCTGCAGGAGATTTGATCAACTTGTCTACCCTTGCGTACTATCGAGCAAAGGTCGACTGCGTCATCATGAAGCGATAGGGTCAAACACAATGATGGCGTCTCAGTATTACAGGGTATATGTATATAGCTATTGCACTATTTCCCATCACACCACCCTCCCCCGTCCGATACATCTTCAGTTCAGTTCAAACATGACATAGGCCGTTGTTTACACTGGGCGGTGCAATCGATGCCCTAACTGTTCGTTGAACATCTCGTTTGCATGTTGCAAGTGTGTAAGATCTATAATGTACGACGCTCTTAGGTCTCTGACGACGTTCACTGTAATTCCACACGGATAGACTATACATAGAGACGTCAATAACAGTGGTATTCGGTTGGTTGGTGGCGTTATTATAAATAGAGAAAGGGTGCGTGTGTGTAAATTAAATTTGTCTCTCTGATCAAGAGAAATGACAACTGTTTGAACTTGGTGCAGGCTCAGCGCCTCAAGTGGGAATCATCACAATAGGGATGGAAATAATAACATATGTATGTTCACTGCATACGGGGGACCTGTACTGCAATTATCAAGAGGGGAGGTTAATTCTTCGTCACGGTGATGTATGGTGGCTTAGGATCAAGTTGATCTTGAGTTTTTCCTAGGCCCAAATACATTCTTGAAGCTTTGAAAATTGTTTTCATGCACTTATCATGCTATTCAGACCCAATTAATACATACTTTTAGTACAAGTCAACCGCAATGGTACACAGGAGAAAAGCAGCAATTAATGAAGTAAGTATTATAATGTGCAAATTTTTTTCAAAGGTTATATTTGAATATAAACGGACTCGAGGATTGTGCACGCAACGTATTGCATGGCTAATTGATTACTGTATACACTTAACGACTCCATCAACAGCTGGGTTATTTGGGGGTACGAATGAGCAGTTGCTAATGAAACTATAAGGTGATGATACGTGAGATGACATTCACAAACCCCAAGCATTTTGAGGGACTAGAACCCAAGCCCAACGGTGACTTCGGTTTCTATAGTGGTAACTTAGCTGACTGAGACACGGAGGGCAACAACTTGATGTAAAATAGAGACAATCTAATTATCATAAATGAACATATTTCGATTAACTAATACACCAACTTGAAAATGTATTGATGCCTAAATAATAGGAAAAAGACATGAAAACAAAAACTGAAATATCAAAGTGTAATATGATGGGTTTTAGGTGTATAATAAATGACTGTACTGATCAATAGTCTCCATTTCTTTTCTTAGCACCTCTAGTATGATAATATGCTGTCGTGTGTGGTTGGCATTTAGAATCGGTCGGTACACCCATGCAACTACCAGTGTTGTTCAAGTCGTCGAAGGAGCCATAAATAAGAATCATCCACCCTCTACTCACGCGAGGCAAAACTGACGGCGACCGAGAGAGATAGAGTGATCGAAGATTTACGAAGAAAAATGAGACAAGGGAACGAAGGCAACGGATGTGTTCTTTCTTATACGAATAACACCATCAATGGTTCGAAAATCGAAGATTGGAGTAGGACCTACACAATCTTGGTCACATCACTCAATGCGTGACCTTTACCGACTTCACGAAACGGAATAAAAATGAAACGTAGAATAAATCTATACGCGAAAGGGGAAACAATTCCATCCTCATCCCCTGCTACATAATTGAATAACATGACCGGTGCCCACTTACGAGCTAGCGGCGGTCGAGAGAAGAGGAAGATGGCTGGCTCCATGCGCTTGCCTGTGTCATCAAAACCAGCGGTCGCCTTCCTCGTACCGGAAACTAATTAAACTGCTAGAGGGAGTAGAAACTTAATTCAGTTTATAAAGGAAAGGTTGATAGATAACTTGACAGAACTACTATCAGAAGTGTAATGCCACGCAATGCCAAATCTCGGCGAACAAAATCCGTCAAGTGTCCCAGAGGATTCATGCATCGCAAACTAAACTGCAGTGTTAGCGAAATTATAACTCTAGCTTCGGGGGTAGCATCAAGCCGTCGGTGTAGATGATACTTGGTTAATCCTGAATTCATTGGCCAGCCACACGAATAAAATACTCTACATCAGTGTCAAGTGCAGAACATAATTATTCCGAATCAAGACAGAGGAAGGATGTGCAAAAAGAAGTACACACGAATATTTCTTTGCACATAAAAATGATTGAAAGGAAATGTTTTTTTCTGCGTTGCTTTGCCGCGTTTAAAAGTTTCCTAACGACTTTTGACTTTAGCATTAGCCTGTATGTTCAATCTAAGATTTAAGCCCTGAAGCCAACGTAAAGTGAAACGGAGGTAAAGTGTTCGGGGAGACAGAAGAGTATAGGTGGGAAAATGAGAGAAGGTTGCAAATGATGAAAAAAAGCTTGAATTTGAGTGTTTGCCACCTCGCTAATGTTAGGTGATGGGTTGGGGAATGAGATCTAGATCTATAGAACCAAGTAAGGAATTCTGATACTAAGTGTTGGGGAACGTAGGGAGGGAAGGAAGGAAGGAAGGAAGCTAGGCGAGTGAGTAGATTGCTTCAACCGTGCAACGTAGGCCATATACCTATACTACCTCATGTGACAAAATAAATGATTATAATCTTGTCACTGACGTCCTTGCTGACTGACGAAGAACGTGAAGAGCAAAAAACTTTTTATCGCTTTTTATGTCTTTAAATATTCACAAAAGAGTGGAGAATGTCACAATGTCTTGACATGAGAAGATTCTTTTCTCTTCAAGAAAATCATTTTACGTCCAAATTAGACGTCACGCATTCCGTCTAACGGTGCAACTACGTACGACACGCAATCACGTTAGACGAAGAGAATAGAAACACGGTCTACTTTAGACAAGGGCAGGCATATTTATAAATGGCTTGATATTTTTCCACTTGTCGACTTATAAAGAGTCGAGCACCAACGTGGTTTCACTCTATGTGTGTGTGTATATGTGTCAGACAGCCAAAAGATAAATGAATGATTATAAAGTAATTAGCTTGCTGCGACACGAGAGGGAGGAAGACGACTTCAGACGGGTGCACGCTGAGCTACCATTCAGGAGACCGCGGTTCGGTTCCAGTCACGGTCACTGAGGTTTTGGCGGTTTCCTTCAGTCGTTCCACGTGAACACTTGGGATCGTTCCTCAAAAGCGGGCCCCACAAGCTTCTTTCCCACTGTCTAATAAAATAATATTACGTCTAATAAAATAATCTTTCTTCCCAAATAAGCTTTGATCCCTCTATTTCATATACTATTCACCGACGCCAGTGGATACCATCACAGTGTGTCGTTGAACCCAATATAAGTGAATGAAAAAGGTAAAAGAAAATGAGGTGAACGTTGGAGACGGGATCACGTATGGTCGATCCTGCGTTTGAAAACAACGCAATATATGTTATACCAGTAAAGTTTATAATGAAAATGTTCATACGACGTTTGTCTGTGAGATTGTGGCACTTGCTCGTGCCAACTGAAAAAAAATGAAGCATGACATCTTACAAGAAAAGTGACAGCCGCTCTAAATAATACTGTGGAAAAATAATGTTACTGTTATTTGCACGTGAGCACCAAGCTGGCGGATAGAACTCCGAACAACTATGATTTTTTACTCACACAATTTTACACAAGATTATGATTCTCAAATCGCCTTCTGAATATCCTACAGAGCATCTAAGGAGGCTTGTATAACTAGAACTATAGAATTGATATATAATAATCAAAGGAATATAATATAGGCCTACTAGGAAAACGCAGTATATGCGTTGTAAGATAAGCGAGATATTTATATGAATTACTCGAAAGCGATCGATATACACGCCTTGGTCTTGAAACTATCAAGTCACAGCCTTCAAATTAAACAGCATTAATTGATCGACCCGTTGATTTTTAAATCGTTTCACGTTATAATTAGATTTACAAGTTGCTTTTCTTAATTAGTTTATATCTTGGTGTAAAAAATTATATTAGGTCTATACTGTTTTTTTTAAACAATAGTTTGCTAATACAAGCCACTTCTTAGTTCTTACACTTACGATTTCAGACCGATACAATTCCAAATTTATCTTTATCGTAGAAAGACATCTGTGTATGAAATTAAATATAACAGTAGATTGAAGTTGGAGAAGGTAAAATTGAAACAGATTTGGGATAAGAATCTTCTACATTTATGGAAATGTCATTCAATGATTTCAGAGTGATTTTCAACAAGTGTAAGTAGCGTATACGTAACACAACGAGATATAGGTATAATGTCTGCATGCTGAACGGCATTCAACTTCTTAATCATATGCATACAATTTAATGAGATAAAGATCAAATAATTTGAGATTTGAGTTTTATTCTAATGTAAGTACGTAATACACAAAAGATCGAATATAATGCCATATTGGAGCACCATCGAACTACTTTCTGGTTTTCAACAATGGAATTTTTGTAGATAGAGTAAGAATTGGTGCGGCTGACCGAATCAGTTGCAGCTCATACGTCTCGATTCACACTTAAAGAAACTCACGTACCATTCATTTTCGTTTATTTTGTAATTGTTTAACCCATCACGAATTGTCCTATAAACTACTGCTAGCGGTCGATCCTGCTGTTTTACTGTCGCGATAAATAAAAAAACGAATCAAAATCGCAAGCGAATAATCGTTAATTTGTTCACTCGTCAGTAAATAAACAATTAAGGTGCCATCCAATTTCAACACCTCTACTTGCACTAGTTTCTCATAAAGTTGGCAATACACTCCGTGCCGCGCGCCGCGATCGTATGTACGAGTTTATACTTGAATAGAGACGCCAGACACTTCATCATAGGAAGTGGGTGCCCCCTAAAAGTGAACACGAATTGCTAACCGACTAGATCAAAGTTTCGAAGGATAACAATTTTCATAGAAACCTTTGAATAACTTGGGACGTTCCATTTCAGACCAGTTATCGCATAATTTCACGCCGGTAGATTATATTCTTGTTAACAAGTTCAGCACTGGGATAGCAAATCATTCGTGAAGATCATTATTAATAACGTGACATTTTTTTTTTAATATTAGCAAAACGCCAAAAATATTCTCAGCCGTGATGCTGTTGAACATTTATACTCTGATGAATAATTATGTTGGAGATAAAATCGGTCGACTAATTATAAGAAAATAAAATGATTTTTTTTGTACGAATGTCACCGTAAATAAAATAGCAGCACTTCATTTATTTCCAGTTTTAATATATTACGACGCCGGGTAGATCAGTCAGTCGATAGCATACTGAACCGTCACTCAGCGGTTCGATTACGATTTTTCAATACGAAAAACAGAGATTTTCCTTGCTTTTTTCTCGTCATTCAAGTGAATATACTAGAATGTTTCCCTAATAGCAAGCCACGACTGCTTTCTTCCTATACTGTCGAAATATACATAGTAAAATAACCTTTTCATCTCATCTTTCCATCAACGCATTGATCATTTACCGACACCAATAGATATTAGTTATCAGTACAGTGCGTTGTTGAACCTAATAAAAGTAAACAATTATTTATCTATTGAGACAAAAGGAAGATTTTCAGAAGAAAATAAAGAATACGCTACACTATAGGTTCTGATTTCGAGTTCCAAAAACTTGTTACACATTTTTCACTTAGGGTTAAGCTAAGAGCGAGGGAGGCTTGCATCGAATGTTCTACGGCGAGAGAGATGCGGTGTAAAATCTACTCTCATAAGGAAGTTGATATTGTGTTCGATAGTCACTACAATAATCCCCCAGACATTTGGAAAAGAAACTAAATGAAATGGCACCAACAAGGTTTGTTGTTGAACGATACCAGAGTCAGTTTATATCACAAACTTTAGAACGTTCTCGGTATCAACAGTATTAATAAAACGGGTTATTTGAAACCTTAAAAAAATACATAACGAGAATATACCTCCATTTGATACTATTTTATAGACTATTGAAATAAAACAAACGCAGCATGAAAACAATCCATTGTATCTTTGTAGCCAGCCACAACTGCCACATCACCTGAGGGAAAAGAGCCGGGAGATTTTGCATTTATAAATAGGATATATAATATAAAATGATCGTTAAGCGTTAGCGGCGCAAGCTATACAAAATGAATGAATACGTCGAAAGGTGGAGAAAATAATGTAGGCCTATATAAATAATAGAAATGAGTGAAATTGTGTCAAAACATACGTGGCACAAAATATTTTTACAATTTTCACCATCATTCGTAATATAGTACACATAAACACGAATATTTATCTAAAATCAACAGTATTTTAGACGCTACTTCTCTGAATGGTACGAAGTAATTTTCCAACGATATGTGGAACCGGAAAGTCGCAAGATACGATAGTTTATATTATCCTGTGTTGACACTGACAATGTTATTCGCTTTGGTAGGCCACCTTAAAGATGGATAGACAGAGCTATTCAGAAATAATGCCATCATTTAGGAACCATCATCATTATATAAGAGCACACTGGGGTACATTAAATGACGACTCTACATGAATACATTCTATCACGAAACACAGATCTTTTACTTCTGCTTTGTGGGTAGTGCTTGTGGATGTTATTGCATTTTCATTACCAACGTCGTACAAGACCAAGTAAAAACGTAGGGGTGTGCGAATCCAGGGTTTCAAATTTGAGTCCGATTCTTCATAAAATTATCGAGTCCGAGCCGAGTCTCGAGTCTTTTTTCAAACAGATAAATAATTATTAGGACGATTTCAGGCACCATCATTACAAAACTTCAACTTCAAATAATTAAAATGTGCTAGTTAGTAGTTGGTCATCAATAAAGGGTAGGAGTAATATTCTTTCTTAATTTATATTCATGACTTTAATTCAACTTGAACTTACTTGAAGTTGTTGTTACTTGAATTTTAAAATTAGGCCCTACTTGAATATAGCAAATATTATGAGAGTATTTTCGATGCCATTTCAAAACCACGATCATTTCCCTATAACTTTGGCTGCCATATTATTGAATCTATTCAATCCGTTTTATGTAGATCAAAACTAAAGAATCGAGAATTCAAATTTCGGAATCGGCGGCAGATTCAAAGACTCGAATGGACTCGGAAATCGAGTCTAAAATTACTTCTACGAGTCCGATCTGACGGAGACATGGACTTGAAATTAGGTAGACTCGCACACTCCTATGAAAAAGTACACCTGGTTGATCATATGGATGCGATGGATTACATCAGAACAATGCATTGAACACATTCTTCGACTTCCTCCGCTGTATACTACATTTCTGAATACATACTTTGACTGGCCTGTAACACGAACCCTAGTAATGGTAAAAATGTCGTCAAGTATACAGCCGTATCTCAGATGCTACTAGATTTAATTACATTATAAAACTAGATTATCGAAACAATCCCTGGAGGAGTCTATATACTTGGCCGCAATGTAATAAACGATTCCCGAATGAATTGCCCATTACACAAGAGGTCGCGTTTGTCTGGGATTTTAACTACCACGCTGGGAATGAAACTAATTAATATATACTGTATTTTGTCCACGGAGCACGTGAAAGAGCAAAGCAGCATTATACTGAAGGAAATGAGAATGTAATATTTGCTCTACTGTCACGATGTATATGTGTATGATACCAAACAACGTTATCAATATAAGATTCGTGATAAGACATCGTATTGTCGAAAACCTCGAATTTGAATACGAGTGATGAAAAGGATGGATAGATGGATGGATGAAAGTATATAAATATATATGCCTAAATATTTCAAACAGTTTGACATTGCTTCGAATCGTTTCGATCAGAGAGCTGATTTAAACGGAGTTGGTGTGGGGAAAATGATTGGAAACTTGGAGAATATAATCACCAGAAGCCAGTGACTTTTTATCATCTACATATCATCGTGCTTATGTGTCATGGTCCACAGGCACGTACCAAACTTCAATATTATATAAGATGCTGTCAAAGTCTAAAAGTTGAGGTTCCATTGTATGGAATATTCTCAGCGAATACTAATAATTAATGTAACAACTTAGTGGTGTACACAGTTCACTACACACCAGTACATGTTGTACAACTTAATAATTCTCTTTGAAATATGGCTCTTGTGAATCCTGTCTAAAGATGGATGTTCGTACCGTTACATAACTTACTATTATGTACACACCCTACATCAGGCGAAATGTATTGTGTGTGACGAGAAAATGTCGGGTTAAATGCCTACTGAAATTGATAAAACTAGTTAGTAACATAGCCTCCTATTTTATCGTTCCAGCGTAATAACCAAATCTCCCCAGCTTAACGAAGAATAGACAAAATACTTCTATGGAAAATGTGTCGTTCACTTAAATTCGATAGCAATATATAACTTCCGATTCATTCGATCTTTATCCACCATTATAAATTACCTCTTATGAAAAAGGTATTATGAATTATCGTCCTTCCATACATTATTAATATCAACTTGAGTATTTTTCTGAAGAAAAATGAAAAGTGTATACTAAAGATTTTCACGGTATTACATATATACAACTGATGCTAAAAGTTTTGTAAAGCTACAGTGCATTTTTGTGTGTGTATGAAGCTTGATTCAAATTATTTCCGTCGTTAAAAACGGATTTAATAAAGTGAGTATAAAGTTCCATTCTTCGGCATGTATAGTGGGTCTTGTTCGTTGGCTAGAGTATTGAAATAGCCCCAGCAACCGACTGAATGGGTGTATGTACACACAACTAATGGGCTGGAACTATTTCGGTGGTTTACTTTTAATAACCTGGAAGTGTTTGCGGGCCACTTGAGACTGCGATAGTTTTAAAATAGGTTATAAAGAGAATCAAATTGAGGAAGCGTGCAAGTGGCTGAGGCATTACTAAGGTAATGGTTTATACCAGATTAGAGGGTGACTTTCTGTTCAGTTACATAAATCAAAGATATGAATTATAAACCAAGCACCTATCTCCATCTTGTTTCATGTTCTAGGCCTCTGACAAGTATATGAACTTGGTTGAGGCGAACGAGAACGTTTTACATTGACAGCGTATTTAATTTAGCAAGCAAGAACAATACCCCAGCCGTGTAAATTCAACAAACGACCTGAAAATACATCAATCATGGATGGCAAAAAAGGTTACACACTGTTCGACGAGACTCACATATATACCGGTACCGTATAGCCTATATATATGAGCCTTCAAAAGCGTGCTCACAATTATAATTGTTTGGCACGCGATGTTATAGAGTTTGTATAATTACTACTGAGGGAACGATAACCGACAAGTAGGCCCACAGTTATAGGAAGAAGGTCCGTAATAACTTTTGAGAAAATGACGGCTAACCAACATTGTAAATCATTGTTCTATATGACTGTGTGGGCGCGTACCAAGTTGCCATATCGCACTCACCAAGATGTGGAGCAGAGCCATAAGTCGATGTCAAAGGAACGCAGATGAACTTACACGGTTCGTACTTAATAGTATTTATTGAAATATTACAGAAGTGACACGGCGTATATGTTATAGTGTCGGTATGTTATTCCAACGATGTCCCAGGACACACCGATGTTTACGATAGGTCTACATCTTGTTCGCGTAAGATATACAGGAATACTGATCTCGACTACATATAGCGTACACACAGGACCACCTTATCATGAGAAAGTTTTGAATAAAAATGATCAAAAAATGAACATAATGTCGTATAATCATTTTGAAGATTTGCCAATGAAAATAATCTAGGCCTACTTATGTTCCAGCAACCTTTTCAGTGGGCTTGCTAACTCTGGTTAGCCAATCTGGAGTGTAGAATTCACCTACATTTAAGCATCCCAACGACTGCATCCTAGTTCAAAAGTTCTCATGGGTAATGCATATACTGGCCGATAATATCTCATTCTAAAACCCAACACGAAATGGCCATTTCACTAATTGTGTTGAATATTATTATTAGTATTATGCGAAAGGCAGGCCTATACGTGTATGTACAATCTACGTCCCAAAAGGAGATTCATCTCTACCATGGCTAATAATTATTCCTCTCGAGGTTAGGCAACCCCAATGACTGTACCATGTTCTTGTTATGCGATTGCGAAGTATTAGGAGTAACTACTGCAGAGGTGCACGGTATACCATAGAGATGGGTATACATACGTCCAAGAACGTAACTCACAAGAAAAAGTGAAACTTTTTGAATGACGAAAATACCGATGTACCGGATAGGTGCGATGTATGTTACTATACCAGGACCTGTCAACTTTGGAGCTCTTTCAAAATGACTCTTTCTCATAAAATGGCGGTGTCGTAGCCCATCGCGGGTGTTATTGTTATTGTTGTTGATGTTTTGCTATACCTAAATCAAACTTCTAATTCGAACTCACAGTGTAAGTTTTGGAAAATCAGCATTGATCGTCTTTCTTCAACAGCAGTTTCATCACTTAGATCAGTCGCGCGTTCAACAGTCATTCAAGAGACCGGGGTTCGATTTTCACCATGGTACCCCATCCTGACACAGGCTTTTCGTGATTTCCCTCGCAATTGAAAGTAAATACTGGGATGGTCCTTAAGAGCAGGCCACGACCGCTTCCTTCCCACTGCTCTCCAAAAGACTGATCAAATACTAACGCATTCCATGATACCATAGTCTTACTCGTCATTCAACTACGCCAAGAGAGCTTAGCCATGATTACAGTGCGTCGTTAAATCCAAAATGAGTACATAAATAAACGAAGCAGTTTGTTTATAGCTGGTACGGTTACAACCACCCCAATGGCACAAGTGACATCAAAGTAAACAGATAAGAATGGGTGACCAGATCGGCAATCAAATCAAACCAGCCTTAAGTGTGTCAAGGGTCGATTCGAGAGAATACGGGCATGCACCAGGAACAGTGTAGCAAATATATATAACACAGTCACATAAGGATCGGCAAGCCGAGGCAAAAATATGTCAAGTAATTGCAATACAATAAGTGATACGAAATGTAAGAAAAATTCGTTATGTTAAATACGATCGTTCCAAATCACACATGAACTAGTATTATCGACGTATAGAATGAGATGTGAGCCAGAATGACAACACTTTCAGATTATAATAATAATAAAAATGTCGTCAGGTCTACGCCACACTCACGATATATCATACAATTTCCTCGGCACATGCATGACATTTTTTAGACTCGGCTGGTCTCAGAGGAGGAAAATAGAATCGAATAATAATCCCCTGCTTGGACTTTGGTTGGAAACCATGGTAGCTGTAACCAGGCAGTCGAACTGAAGAGGTGGCGGTAAGAGCGAAGCGAGTGTAGTGGAAGTGGCGTGGCGCATGCATGAGGTTTGTCAAGTGACGGCGGCGACGACGCCGCTCGGTTGGGCGTCGCCGCCGAGCTGTCGGTTCTACCGAGAGGCCAGCCCCGTCCGTACGAGTCTCAAGAGTGGTTAACAGGGGCCCCCCGAGACCCAACGACCTTCTCTCGAACGTAACGTCTTATGGCCTTCTTACATGCACACAGCACACTTTCAACCAAACAAGACGGTTTTTATTATCCACACGAGGAAATGGAAAACTCGTCGTTGAAAAGCTATATAAGCCTATCTGTGTGTGTGTGTGTATTTCTAAAGGAAATATGGTGAATTGACATTTTATGATTCATGACGCGTTCAAAGTGAAGGAAATCTAAATGACAAGATGAATGTAAACTCGGAAAAGTTATGAATTCAAACACCGTATGGTTACTTTATATAAAGGCCTCAACTTGTGCGGTCGAAGTAATACGGAACACGTTAATGAAACACAAATACATACCTCATTTACAGCATTATTCATTGCATTAATTGATAAATTAGTGCTTGTTGTTTTTCAACATACTTCATTTTCTTTTTTATCAACCTGGAAAACTTGACACAAAGTAAGTGTTGCCCAGTCAAGGATGAGGATGACGACTCAGGACCACTCAGACGAAGCAACACAAGAGTCTTACCATCCCGAAGGAAATGGTGAATTGTGATTTACGATGTACCTCATTCAAAACAGAGTGTGAATTTAGTGGGAAAAAATGTGTTGCGGAAAGGAAACTTCGACCTTTTGGAATGATCTTCAAATTCTCAATATTCGATTCTTCTCTCGTTACATCACTTTAATTGTCTACTTATTATATTGGTATTGATTTTTGTTTATAATGATATTTTATCATTTCAATGTAGGCTTAGGACTAATATTAATCTGTATCAATTATTCGATTTATTCAATAGGTATTTCTGAATGCGCCTCCGCAAACAAAAAAGCAGGAACGCGTACTTCACTCGAGGATCGGTGAGAACATCATTGTCTTATCACAAAGCACACACTCCTTGTCAGTTATATATTAAGTACAGCAAATGTTATTATCAGTAGCAATGCCATGTTTACAGGCAACTTGAACCAGGGTATTTCATAGGTAGAGCAGATAAGCGAAGAACTGGAGTGCATGCATAGACCTCGACTATACGCATCCATTTCATTGACTGCAGTTTATGTATAAATTATACAAAAATAGAATGGTGATATCTGAGACAGTAACATTATGCTATTTTATATACAACATAATGTAAATTCGAAAAAATGTATGATAACTACAGTAGCATTTGGTACTTTACCAACTCGACTTCGTATTTGATTTTGTGAACTAGTCACGAGTTCAACCGATTGAGAAGAATATTATTATAAATACTTCCTATGTGACTCAAAACTATGTGATGCTCAAAATTACATTGAAGTACTTCGTGTTAGCAATGTGTAGCTGGCTTCGCGCGGGACTTGGCTCCCGTCGAGCTCCCGCTCGACTAGATAATAAGAACCATACGCCTGTTCAAGCCTGTAAGCCTTCATATAGCCATCTAACCGAGAGTTCACATTTTTGGTTATGTGCATACAGCGTTGAATATTTGTCTTTGACGAGATTTAAATGTAGTTTCACAGTTACTACGTTATACAACAAAGGTACAGTTCCCAACTAGACTTCTCTTCACGTTAATAAAACTGCATATTGGCCTTCACAATATATTTATGTATATGAGTGTGCCGTTACATAGGGAAATTGAATTTTCTCCGGAATCACGCTCATGATTATACAGAAAAAGAAAACCGACACTTGACAAAAAGTATTAGTTACAAATTGGAATCTCGGAATTCGAGATTAAAGCGAAGCAAGTATTATCAACGATGAGGTATACGAGCTAAATGAACGCGACAAAGAAATTAATTATTGCTGGAAAAAATAATGAGAAATTGAATTATCAAGAAATATGACAATTTCAATCAACTAAAAATTAACATTAGATGAACATGACAACCTCTACTCACAAAAAGAATGTAACAAGTTCAAAGACAAGTTTGCGGCACGGGATTCTTTTGTTACCATGAATGCAGGCTAGTTGAAGCGATGGTAGTTTGTCCGACATACCGAGAAGACCCGAGTTCGATACCCTCTAGATTATCGGAATGACTCGTATCTTTGGTTTAGCATACTACCTGCTTGAGAAGTCATTTGGAAAAATACTTTTTTTTCAGCCGCCCGCCGTATAACGCCATGCAGCTAACTGAGGCACCGCTTTAGAAACTGCTGTCACACCGTTGGGCGTGGGCTCCAGTCCCGAATAAGGCATGGATGTTTGAAATCGTCCTGTCACTCTTCATCACTTCATCGTTTCATTATCACCTGGTCATTCATACCCCAAAATAACCTAGCTGTTTTTGTGAGATTAGGTTGAGCAACTAGTAATACAAACTCTTCGAATGGAGTCCTGCTATTCGCCTCGGCCGCATCTTCGTGTGCATACTATGATGGGATTGAGAACATCGTGTCACATTAAGGGGGTACTTGCACGGTGCTCATAAAAATAGGGAAATTCATAGTTACTATTTTACTCCATGTTCATGAACCAGTGTGATTGACTAAAAAGTATATCAACTCCAAGATAATTGTTGACATTTCATTTCTGTGAAGTCAATAAGTTTCAAGATAGTACGTCAATGAATACCAAGAATGTGATGAAATGTATTGACATATTATCTTAAAACTGATTGAAATCACAAAAATATGATGCCTTATTAATTAAAGAGCATTAAATTATCTTGGAGTTGATATACTTATTATTCGACTGTTCCTGTTCGTGAACATGGAACAAATAGTGAATGTGAATTTCTCCCTTTTTATAAGCACCCCATTGAATTCAACCCTTCTAGTTTCTTTGAAACAGTTCAATCTTTTAAAAAGTGAAACTCGAAACCGTGTACGATTACCTCAACACTGAGCACTACCACGCTAAAATTCCAAGTTCACTCAATGTCAGCACCAGCTCAATGTCGAGCGTGTCAAAACGCCAACACGGGTGAAATAAAAGGTACACTATAATTATATACACTTACGTGTGAATTAGAACTTGTATATCAAGCTTTGAAGTATCAAGTACATGGATACACACGTGCCATTTTACACATAGATAAAGGCCTATGTAGACGCTTCACTTCTAGCAGCGAAACGAGTTTCATTTTGTAAGAAAATACTATTTTTCGGACTTGAAAAAAAAATATATCATATATGTATGTATATATATATATATATATACACATTCACGACGTAGATGGATTGATGATGTCTGTACTTTTTATACGATCGAATGTTCTGATGAACATCACAGTTATTGCATTTCCGCATTAATATTTGTTCTTTTTCTCTTTCGATTCTTCTGTTATTTTCTTGATTCAAGAATATGGAATTTCGAAACACAGGAACAGTCAATGTTGGACGGCGCACACATTGAAAACACGAAAAAAAACTTGGAGAAGGAAAAGAGATAACGAGCTTCCGACTCAATGGTAGCCTTAGCTTTTCAGTTTATTGGATGCGTAGTGGTTTCAAGCTTAAAAGTTTACTTCGACCGTACTTCGAGATACAGTCGCTAATACAGTATCAACATCCTCATGGGAGTATTGCAGAAAAACAGTCCGCCTTTTCAGTAATTGTTGTCGAACTAGGTGCACCGTGCATCGAACTAGAGTTGAGTGGTAGAATTTTTCTTGTCTGATCCACGTATTTAGAAAAAATGTACATTTCATGATTGCCGGATCAGAGCATCTTTCTACAATGGCCAATTAGAGAAACTAAGGATGAATGATGTTCAGTTCATGAACGATATAATTACAAGTAGTCTTCCGTACCCAGCCTTAACAACTGGAGAACCTGCGGTCATTACATATGTGAGTGAAAAAGAGCGAACATCTTGGATCGAACTTTGTAACTTGATCTCGTCCATACATCGTTTATTTCCAAATGTTATATAAAAAAAATAGAGAGAAGCGTTTTATTTAGAATTTTGTCATCATTTATTATTCACTTGAGGAGTAGTTCATTCATAAAAGAATATAATTCCACTCTCAAGCTACTTTACCAGTATATACATGAATATATTTTATATTTAACGACGCACTGTAATGATAACTAAGATCTACGGGCATCGGACGAATGATGAATGATATGATGGGATGATGAGTTGAAGGTTTCTTAGGTAATGAGAAGCATAGTAGGAAGGATGCTGTCGTGGCCTTTATTGTAGGAACCTCACCAGCATTAGCCTAGACGACAGGAGGAAACTACGAAACCCTGTAAGGTTGGATGGTGGCGGGGATCGATCCAGGACCGATATTCCCCTCGCCTCCCGAGCGCTGCAGAGTGTGCGGCATGTGGCGGTAATTATGAATGAGAGCGCGAAGGGGTTAATTTGGCGACGCATCAGTTTGTTTTTGATTAATTTTGAAAGATGCCAGATATCCAAATTCTATATGGACGAGACAGAGATATTTGTATCAATCTTATTAATCATCATTAACTGTAACAGTATGGCAGTTATTGTATACAACTGTGCATGGCACATAATTGTGACTCACTTGAAATGATCGAGATATTAACTGCTCAATTATAATTGTAAACCCACTAACGTCAGAACCAACTAAAAGATAACTTGCGTGTAAATAACATGAACTGTCACAATCAACTGTTTAGTAAACTAGAATAGTTCGTCCCTCCGTAGGGTGCAGTGTATATATATATATATATATATATACAATATACACATACAAATACATGCAGTTTGGAAGACGTGTAAGAATCCACCTGGAAGTAAATTTAACGTTAATTGCGAATGCAAGAACGCAAGAAGTCGAAAACGAAGAGATGAAAAAAAAACTCCCGAAACAGGTTTGAAAATTCATGGGTGACGTTACGTCGATCATTTCCTTGCAATAACTTGGACGAAGCCTTTCGGTTTCTGTACCCGTCGACCAAGGTTGATGGTCTCCACTAAGACCGAGCAACATCCACACCACAGTACAGTGATTCCTTTAACAGGACTTTAAATGGTAGGGGGCTTGACCGGACATTGAACCCGCGTTCACTCTCCGGAGGTTCTTCACTCTCCCGTGCTCAACCGATCATCCTCATTACGGTCTCAAAACAGAGAAAGTCCATTGCACCAGTTGCTTCATCGTGGTCACAGCATCTTTGTGGTCCATTCACTGACCTTCGAAATAGTACGGCTACCTGGCCGCCTCCAGTTCATTGGCCATGGTACTCATCTGGCCTCTCGGGATGGTGTACGACCGATAGGCCTACTCTCACTTTCGTTCATGTTTTATTAATGTGTTTACGACGCCTGGCGAACAGTTACAATTTACACGTCCAGCTAGCTCGTCTGTACGACCTCAGAATGCGAACCACACAACTTGCGATAGTTTTGAAGAACACGTTTATTACACGAATAAATGAAGTAAGCAATAAATAAGGAAACTGTTCAAGTGCAAAACAAGGAGTATCTATTCTATATACTTGGGATCAAGTAGGCGGAATGATACACTAGGCTGTTGGTGCTGAATGTTATTGTTCAAGCAGACAGCAAGTATAGCACACGAGATATAGTTGTATCCACGAAAGAGGAAGGTAACTAGATTTGAAAGAGACAGAGAATGTCGCCTAGCTAACAGATGGAAATGTCGCGTACGCACATGCAAGTTATTGCGCGAAACAGTTGATACGCAACATACGAGCGTTATACGAACACGAATGTTGTTTATACTTGAATAACTCTTTGTAAGGAAATGTATAGTAATCGAAGTGTCATTTAAGAGTCCATGGGAGTCGATTTAGCGAAATATCAGATTTTTGGTGGTAACTTTTGGACGGTATGATATATCAAATTACTATTAAAGAGGAAACACAAGCACTTTCAAAACTTCAAGATGGTTTAATTAAGTTTCAACTATTCAACTTATATTGCATAATTGTCAAGCGTACACAGCTTAAAAAACACATTTTCAGCCGTATACGCTTGACAATTATGAGACACGAGTTATCTAGTTATATTTCATACCATAACCACCCTGAATGGTATTAAAAGTACCCATCTGTAATTCCTCTTTATTAGAAATTCGATATGTCATATATCATTCGAAAATTATCACAAAAAACTGATATTTCGATAAATCGACTCCCATGCTCTTTTAAGTGATATGTTCAAATAACCGTTTCTACACGAATATATTTCTCTGGTTCGAAATGTGTTGGGTTTAGGTTGCCCCTTCCACATTCTTCTATTGTGGAATAGAAGGCAGTGAGTCGCGAAATACGTTCAAAGATTGTAGCTAGTCTAGTCCATTGATCTCCAAAGACAATATGGTGTGTGCGACCAAGTATTGTTAGTAGCTTCAATACTGTTGGTAGTATGTGCAAAACAGACGTATTGCTTGAAGATTTCCATGGAAGACGAGTTTATGATATATATTATGCATGCACGTTTACATAATCTGGTCATACGGAACAGTTCCAGGTTGCTATCGTTAAACTCAGTATTGCACATATTGCATTCATGTTCAAGTTTAATACGTTCAATGGTGCTACTCGACAGATAAGAAATGTAATATATTCGTATATATTGGCTGCGTTTCGAAACATCCAGAATCTACTGCAAGTGTACTGGATCCATTCCGAGTAATTTACTGAACGTTACGAAACCCTCCGCGCCAGTAAACTATGCTTTCTGGAAACACTGGAACTATATGTCCCAGTAAACCCAGTAAATGTAATGGCGACTTGACCTCCAATGAATGGTGCGAGATTATACATTAGTTTGTTCACAGACAAATCGAAGTGTACATATTGTTGTAAATGAAGCACAGATATTGCATCAGGAGAGATTTCAGTTGATTTAGAAGGTATTTAAGGTTGATTCGGGTATACATTTCTGTACACGTTGTTCCAAAACCTAACATTTGATTGAAAAACAATAATGGCGTCCATATTTCTACTTTCGGAATGTACTATATAGGTGCGTTCCGTAACTGAGATCTACTGGATACAAATAATATTATACTGGCAAGAACTGTGCAAGTAAGGCTAGTAGGTTCCGGAAATCACCCATAGTTTGTTATAACTATTCTCATTTTTGGGGGAAAATTCTCACCACCAACATATACTATGGTTCACCAGTTGGAAAATTGAAAACAATCATTTTGGTATCAGAAAATAGCCCAACAATTTGTGGACATGGTCTTATTTTAGTTTAGACTTATTTTTAATACTCGACTTCGCTCGACTAGTGGAAACAGGATGGTCAATGCCAGGATCGGGATACGAACGAATGACGATTTTCTGGCCGACTATATTTTCCAACTGATATTTTGTAAAACGGAAGAAAAGAGAGAGGGAGATACGACAGCTATACAAGATGGGTCTTAGGAAGAGCTACATTTTTGGAAACATTTTTTTTCTTGTTTACCGACACTATTGTTGTTGAACCACAACCTTCCCTAAGGACCAAATTTGTCCGATAGTAGTTTATAGCTCAAGAGTTACGTATATAGACCTACAATTTCATAATCAACCACAAATCTTACGAAAACTACGGTCTGAAGTCTGGGTACACATTTTAATTTACTTGATTCCGCCATCACTTTCACAAAATATATATTTCATCTCCTAGCGTGGAAAAACCTAATAATAAAGTCCGGATACCGATTTTCTTTTCGTCACTTATGTTTAGACCTAGAATAATAATCCCTATATTCGTTTCACAGTAGTTCAGCGAGGCCAGAGTTTGGTTCGACTTCGTTCAAGTCTGTTCACTGGCTAGACTTCGGCACACAGTTCTATTGGAATGACTCCAAGCAAAGCAATCCGAGTTGAGAGAACATACTATTACCCCAATTAGTGATGCTGCCATTTATTTACTTGAAACTAAACATTGTAATCAATGTGCTTAATCCGGACACGGAGCAAGTCGCACAGATTATCTATAAAACGTCACAATGCAACGTCATTTGCGAGTTTTGTTTTAGTTCGGTGATATTTTCTAATACATGTCTAGCACATGTATTCAATGTGAAGAATAAGTAATATATATTCTATGCCACATAGAACGAAGTACGGTACCCATATGTTGAAAATTATGATAAAATCGACGATTATCGATCTCATCGGATAATATCGGTGAATTATACGTTTGAACTATAGATAATCAACAATAAGCAAAAAAACAATTATATTTCTTCAAAGAGAGGGTACTATATATGCTGACTTCGAAGCTGATTACAAATTAAGTAAATCGTTCACAACTACGAAAAATCGAAATAAGTTGAGAGATGAGACACGTATGAGAGATACGGATGAGAGTACGTATATCCCATGCCAAGCGCACGGTTGCTTAGCGCCATTCTCTCTAGTGGGTACAAGTATTACTTTTCCCGACCATACGAATGAGAATTCGTATTAAGCCTACTATATATTGCAGTGTACTAGACACATACAGCAGAATTCTATTAGGGAGGCATCGAAAGTTTACGCACAGTTCGAAAATAATTATCGCAGCTAGCTCCAGAAATACTTGGCAGTTGAAATAATAATCCAAAACTTTGTTAATATAACTGAGTAATAACTAAGCTTATTATAAATGAATGTTAATGAGTATTACCAAGGCGTGGTGATTGAGCTATAAGGCAGAGAACACGATATCACCGAGATACTGACTGCCTTCTAATTTACCCACGAAAATCACAAGTTCGCTGCGAGGCTTCATGAACGTATGAGCCATGTTTGAACGTTGAATAATTATCGTCGATACGCACCCTAACAGCAGAGATAACCAGGTTACTACCCAAGACGGCCGTGTGAGAAGACTAAACTCAAACAGAAGTTTCTTTCTGAACCTCGTCCGCTCTTCAATTATTCAGAACTAGCTCCGCGGGTGGGGTGGGGGGAGGGGATTAAATTAACCACCATTTATTGGAAAGCGCAACAAATATCTAGATGACACTGAATCATTCAAGTTGTGTTCTGAGTAAACAAAAAAAATCGGTGACCATAAAAGCCACACTCACAATGCAACGGTAACATTTACGCGTAACACTAACACGCGAAATATTGTCTTATAAGTTCGGTCTATTCACAACCAACACCTACTACTAACCATAGCGCTAAGATAAATGCGAACATGAAGGCTTGCAGGCTCCTAGATTTCATGTTGAAGTTGCTCTAAAACATAAGAATCAGCCAATAGAAACCTTTAATGTCGGAACATGTGTGACAAGTGGCGGGTAAACCGAACTATCTGAACTGGTCGCCAAATTTCGTTGGACGGTTGAGGGCGCAGTGACGATGGCAATTACCTTGAATTCTGATTGGCTGATATTTTCGTGTTGTACGTGAATATTGGTGTTGTTATGTGTAAGACAGTTTGGATATCATGTTCTACACATACGTTGGGCGTTAGTGATGCACGGTGGGATCAGCGTCGTGTTGCATTGTGAATGCGCCTATAATCACCAGAAAACACCACCGTGAACATTCAGTACCACCTAAACTAAGCATTTTGATTCGATACAAGAATGCGTATTTGAGCACTGCGAAACCCAATACCAGCTATGCCCACCCATGACCACCGATCAAGTATCGACGCAAATATTACCTTTGTCAATATCTGCGAAATGGATGACGTGAATTAGTTTCAAAATTGATATTATTTGTACGTAAAAATGATGAATGTGCACTCAATGTCAGGTGGCAATGACGTGAAAGTTACACGGTATATGCGAAAAGGATTGGCAGTGTTCCACATGGTCGCAACTTGATAAGCAGTATTCTGTTATATAGGGGATTTGAACGTGTTCGCCCGGCAAAACACATTGTATGCATTACCCATTATGTTAGAAATAAAAGATACGTTTATAGCATGAGCTTTTGTGGTGAGTGACTGTTCAAACTGCTGAAACTACATAGACAAAAAAACTACGGACTATGGTTACCGAGTTTCGATTGGACTATCGATTTAGTGTTCCATAGTGCTATCCCATGTTTATCTCAAATCAATACGATCAATTAAACTATTGAATTATTAAACATTCCCTGTTGAGGTTACAGACATATATGAGCTGTGATGGTGTCGAAGTGATTTAAATGTATCTTTATACGCAACTTTGTGTAATGACTTGACTGTTGGGCCCATTTGTGTGAACGATTTATAAACATCCTCTCTCTGTAATCCACACTTGGCGTGTTTTAAGGGAATAGAATTCGAGACTAGGTTTTGCCCACTTCCACTTACAAGATGGGTAGAGCTGTTTGCAAGTTTCTAAGTGAAACCTAACAATTCGAGGCGACATTTTCCTCCCACGAGTGATATGGCTGAACAGCACAGTTGAACGACAGTGAGAACTGCTAACGGGTATAGGTCGATACAAGAGCGGGAGCGACAACGAAGATTACATATTCTTTTTCTTTTTACTTCACAACAACATAGATTTACAATATATATATATATATATATTTATATATATATATATATATATATATAGGCCTACATATACATACATTCAAAGTAATTGATTGTATCAAGAAAAAATTGATAGGCAAAATACAACTCAAAACCGACAGTACAAATTTGAGATAAAATGCGTGTGACCGTAGATATATATACGCAGACAAAAGTCACATCATTTCAAATGCTTATATAGGCCTACATAAATTGGGCATACCAATTATTTGTGGCATCGCTGAAAAAGACGATCATATGCAATTCTGTGTCCTCTAGATGGAAAGCATTACATATGGAAACTATTGTAGTGAGGAAATTATAATTCCGATGCACGAATGAAGGATGAGTATAATACGAGAAACATGGAAATTATAATAATTCTTGTTTTTGTACAGCATTCCCGAGCGTAATTCGTTAATCCCTGCACAACATCGTATGTCGTTTCACTTTAATCTAGCACTCACCTCGGGTTTGAAAAATAACTACATTACGACTGACAAAAATGAAATACAGTATATAGTGGCGCATTTAGTTGTTTTTAATTAGATTTTTTACGTCACATTTTTTACGACAATTTTGGAGTTTTACCTCACTCACTTGAACTTTTTGTAACGCGTGTTTGTCCTCCAGTAAAAATAAATTAATCTTTCAATAAGAAATGTGGCATAATTTATTCAAATTAAAAGCGTGTCAGATGTAAGGTTATGGCAATTTTCTAGTTGTACAGCAAGTCGTTACCGGGAAGAAACGTCCAACTAACTGGATCCCACAACTAAACTGGCAGTGTGTGTGCCCAAACAGTTTAAAAAGAGTCACACTATTTTATTATTCATTCGGTTCCAACAATCCCAGGAGGTGATCTAGATACACTCGGTTAAGAGCACATGAGGGTAGGTTTACAACGAGATTTCAGTTTTCTGCCGATAACTTTGGAACTGTATAATATATACATTTTCAATGGTGCTTAATGACTACAACAGAAATACAGATTTCAAAAAATAGCATCAAGATTGTATGTCCAAGAATATTCGATTTGAATCTAGTATAATTTCACACGGTATATGTCTAAGATTTTATTTGAAGCTGTATATAGGCCTACCTCTTGAATGTGAATGGAAATTATTTTCAAGATATAGGCCCTAATAAGGAAATCTTTGTTTCGATTTCATTAGAATATTGATATCTTCTATTGTTTCCAAGAAATGAAAATAAAATGAGATAATTCGCTGAATCGACTCGCATTTGTTTTTAACGGGGGCCCGCATATCTGAGACGAAAATCTCATCTCACCTAGGGCCATTTTTTGAATTCGTATTTAGTTCGAAACGTGGTGCTAAAATGTGATATTGTGTTACGTGCGCACCTTGAATATTAATGCCATTGGTCTCTGGGGTGAACTGTGGTGAAGGGGAATAGGAGTGAATGTCTAGAGTGTATAGCTCTGCGTAGGCCCCTATCTAAGAGAGAGACGGTGCATTGCTCGGCTGTATTGGGAAAAGTAAGAGAAATGTCGTTAAACAATAGTACTTGTCCTCAGTTAATGCTGATTATTTGTTGGGAAAAAAAACATTATGCAAACTACAGACTAGCGTAACAGAACATCCGACAGAGAAAAGTTAGTAAATCACTGCAGCTAAAACGTTTGTCTAGTAATAGTCTACTGAAGATATTGGTTTTTGTCGAACAAAGTTATGGTAATAAATGAACAGCTAGCAAGAAAAATATAAAAACAGTTCCATTCATTGATAATGAGGATGAGTTTTCATGACAGAAGCAAACAAGGATAAAATGATTTACTAGTATAAGAATAAAACATTTATGAGATAACTTATAAGTGATAAGCGGAAAATAGAATTGAATAATTGGACCTCTTAGAGTCTAGTGCTCATTTGTATCTTTTCTATTTTTCAATTTCTTACTCATGTTTATAAAAATTGTCCTAATTGTACTCCTTGCTCCAATTACTGAGCCAGTAAATACCAATAAAAATACCAGTAGGCCTACTCGAAGCCATAAAGAATCTCACACAAAATTGAAAGAAAAAATTAATTAAAAAATTACTTGAAAATCCTATCATTGAACTAATCATCAATGCTTTTCTAGAAAAATGAAAATACGTAATATGAATAAATGAAAATGAATGAAAATATATTTTCTGAAAATACATGGTGACCGCAGAGGAGTGTGAACTTACACAGCAAAATTAGAGAAACATCCGAAAATATTGACTGGATAGTCTTTCGATCATACAGGTCGCACATGTGAAAGCCGGTAAATCCACGATGGTTTGCAATGGGCGAGATTGAATCGGCCGATTCCGCTTTTCACACTCATCTTAGCGTTTCGATACTGCTTCTATAATCGAATAATGAATGAGCCGATTGAGGCTCAGATTGACACAGCAGCCAATGAAAATGCAGGCTTAAAAGCCAGGAAAAGGTGTCTATGGCAGACGTATAAAAGTCGCAATATATTTTCTATATAAATAAATCATAATTGAGGGCTGATATTCACAAGCAATGATCTGCAATACACGTGCGGAAGCTGTACATACCTTTTCATGTACAGGAGAAAACGTAAAATAAGTCTGTCATTTGAACAACACAATGAGTGGAGCAAAAGGACAGCTGTCAAAGTAAATACACGAAAACAATTTTGCATGCACGGCTGTCGAGTTCCTGATTGATATATTTCAGCGATTCGGCCAGCATCAGGGAGGCAAATATACACATCTCAAACACGGTCTTGTTTGTTCACATATGATCATTGGTCGATTATATATTGCCATGGTAATATTGTACTATCGCGACAAAATAATCCGCTAAATGAGATATCGTCTACGCATTGCAATCTTTTTGACATTGTACCGTGTGAACAGCAAAGCATAGTTTGAATCAGTCGAATCGAACGGAGATTGATTGAATCTCGCCCATTGCAAACGATGGTGTGTACCGACCAGCTATTGTTCCGTCTGGCTCAGTCAGCTGAGGCATTGCTCAGGAAATTGAAGTCAAGTCGCATGCGTTTTTGTAAACATCATTCATCTACAATCCCCCCATTCGTGCCCCCAAATAACATGGCTGTTGGTGAAGTCTTTATATAAGGGATTCAGCACGGCAAGCTTTTTATTGTTCAGTTGAATTATATCAGAACACTTTGAAAAAGTTATTCCTCATATCAACTGTCTAATAACAGTGAGAGTACACGTTCCACGACTGTTCTGTTGAATACCGAACAAGAAGTAGAAGTCGACATTCTACCTTTAATTACACTTTTTGACATTTCCAAGAATTAACCCGAGATTTTGGACAGTATTGCTGTGCAACTGTTATAATATTCAGAGATTGACTCGAGTTTCCTCTCCTACCCTTCAACTATTATTACACAAATACTGTGTGGACTGGCGTGTATGTAGGGTTAGAGAGAGAGCGAGAGGTGCAGAAAGAGACGGAGAGAGAAGTGAGTTTAGGAAAGTGTGTGCCCCACCTGTGGAGTTGCGTCGTCCGTACGATGCCAAGAAGAGACGCCACGGAAAAGAGCATAACAAAAAGAGCAACGAGAAGAAAAAGCTATCAACATTTAAAAATGAGGACCACCAACAAAAAACGGTGTGCCAAATCATTGCATCATCACACACACAAGAGACTGTTTGCTTTTAAATATATCTCTCTCTAGTATTAATTGGTTCGAGAAACGGCTACCTATTAAACAAATGTTCTAACAATAGCACAAACTACAGTGTGCTGTAGCCGAGAATAGCTTAATAAACAATTAATTAAAACACGATACAAAAGAGAGAACGGGCTGAATATGAATTTGGATAGCAGCCCCACATTCTTGATTCAGCAAGTTACAAAAACAAGTTTTGATCTGAAAATATTCAATTTTGCCTCTTGGTTTCATCTATGTGCAGTGGTTTGATGGAGTTTCTTAATTTGATAATCAATTTTTGGTGATTTGGATTAACAACAAATTATATAAATGCCTACCAGAGCCATTCCTAACATTGAATATAGCCTACGTCCATCCATGAATCCACTGTGTTAAATTTTATAATGGCTTATCGAAAGAATTGCGTTTTGTCAACAATTAAGTAAAATGTCATCTCATTGAAAAATAATTATATTATTCAACAGATTTTTATGCAAGATCAACATGACTTCTTATTACAATAACAATGAAGAAACGCAACCTGTAACGTGTGTATTGTGAATTATTATTATTAATATTATTATTATTAGAAGAAGAAGAAGAAGAAGAGGAAGAAGAAGAAGGCTCCGAGCGAACGGTCATCCCTTATTAATTTATTCATATTTGGTCAACGACTAAGATCCAACCCTGGTCTCCTGAATGACAGTTCAGTGTGATAACCACACGACCACTCGTCTCAGTCCGTCATTTGTATCCCACACTATATTTGCTGGCGCACGGGTGGTTCGAGTTTCACTCTTCGTGGATACGAGCCTAGAGTCGCCATCGTCAGTCAGGATACGCCATTATCTAATCTAGTGTTGACTTGGAAATATCATAATAAGTAAAAATACTAGAAATAATCTCCCTTTGGGGGTAGGGCCATTGCCTAGACTGGCGCTACTTCAAGCAGCGCTGATACATGTAGCTTCAATTGTTATTCTCACTTGTTCAACCACTTGTGATGTTCGGATATCACTTCATTTGAAATGCTGCCTAACGACCCTACCAACAGCTAGGTTATACGGGGTTACGAATGACAGGACAATTGAACAAATGATAAATGACAATGAAACGATGAAGTGATGATAGGTGATGTTCACAAAAACCCATGCCTAATGCGGGACTCGAACCCACGCACAACGGTGACTTCAGTTTCCACCGCTAGCGATAGTTGACGTATGAGCCACAAAAACGTGCATTAATGGTTCATCGTTTGATTTGGATTGATATAATAATTTGATCTGGATTGAATTGACAAAATGAAACGGGACGAATTTGATTGCATCTACAAATATTTCATAAATATTTCCTTCTTATCGAACGACTTGCGAGTACATCATAAATGTAGTTGGAGGCCAACAATAGAACTGCACACAATACATAGTTTGTATTTTCAAAATAATATGATTAACCCAAAATCAATTAGAATTATCTGAGTGAAAACACAAAGGTTTTTTTGAGGCCTACTCCTACGTGCTATTATTAGGCCTATTATTTATTAGTATTATTATTATCATCATTATTACTACTGTAATCAAAATAATAGTGATTGTTATAATATTATTTATCATTACTATTATAGTTATTATTATTACTCCATCACTTATTACTAATTCTGAACTATTTTATGCACCCTTATGTGTATCGAAATGTATGAATTAAAAAAATAGTAAATGGAAAATGGTTGAATAAATAAAATAAATGAATCGTTTCATTACGAATCGGTAACAAATTAAATCAACAGGAAATATTTCGAAATAAATTGATGTGTGTGATAAGAAGTGACAAGTCTGAATATTTTACCATCGCGAGTTCTCACCAAATACGAATAATACGTGCAAGCCTGAGCCCATTGGAGTTGGAAGTCATTTAACCTAATACAATCGGGACAATTTGATTTACGTGCAAGCTAAAAGCTATCTAGCCATATGATTTGCTGTCGAACGCCGCACTTTGTCTACACTAGTGGCAGCACCGTACAAGTACGCCTGCAATACACGGTATATACTACCAGCTGTACACACAGCCTTTCATCACAATACAAAAAATCAAACGAACTGACTTTCGTAGGAGCGTTATTTTATCATGCAACTCTAGCTGGCCAGTTGTATAACTAATACGAACTTGAAATTATCAAACAAGTATTGGCCATCAATATACAGTGTAAATAATCGAAAATCAGAAGATAGGTCTTATGAAGTTTCTGGAAATTTCTGGAAATGATATGCTGATATCTAGTTTTCTCTAGAATTAGGGGAAAAAATAGCGTCATCATGCATTCGAATCTATTTCCAGGGCTGTTATGTCCTTTAAGATGCCTTGCCGTAATTTCATTATAAAAACATTTGTAATCAAAATCAACACTTTTGTTTACTGGTGTACCACCAGTCGCACTCTTAGTGTGAGAAGTGTACTGAAACTATGATCTCACAACTATTCACTTATAGATCCTATCCATTTCAGATAAATTCCTCTTAATAAATGTTCGAACCATCAATTAGGCTAGCACTAAAAGCATAAATACATTTACATTTATTTCAATTCCAATAATCAAATCTATCAAACACTGGTCTATATACATTGGAGCTTTGTTCAAATCGTATAAGCAAACTCTGGAGGACCTAAGTGCTTCAAACTACGAACTTCCAGAAGAGAAATAGTCGCCCCAACAGATATTGGACTGAAAATAGATATTGCTGAGAGAGAATTGTGTGTAAAGGCTTACAGGCTATATAGGCCTACAGCTAACACAATTGGAAAGATTTGCGGTGCATTCGAGAAGTTTGTCAAAGTTTTCCACCTCTATTCAAGTTTGACTTTTGTTTGTTAATCCCTATACAGGAATATCCTTCCTTAATTAGCCAGTCTATCCACACAATCGGACTAACTGATATTTCTTGAAACAAACAAGAGAAGGCTCATCTCTTATAAAGACTAGTGAGGAATATAATGACAAACTAGTGACATGACTAGAATGGCCTGGAACTGAAATCGATGAAAATTACAATGTCAATTACACGATGACAATATTACGATACATTCTCCCTAAACATAGAGCGATCCAAATTGTGTCATATTCCAGTAGACGAGTGATTTTTTTAAATAGTCTTTGAAACTCAAAAAAGTTGAAAATACCCATTTGTGAACAATGCTGGATACAAATTACAATTTGAAAAATAGAGAAACAAAGTCATAAGACTCACGTTCATTGTCGATAGCGATGCCTGTCCCCAGATTGAAAGCTTTATCCGACGGAGAAAAATCTATAAACCGAATTTCTTCCGATGCATTTCGGCATGAACACGTCTTAGCGGCCATCATTGTGCTCCCGAGTTCTACTTCAGAGAATCCTAGCAATATAAATCAAATTTGCGTACCGTGTCACAGTATACTGTACAGCCTAAAGGAAAATAACTTGAACTTTACAGTTGATGGATGAGCGAGGTGAGAATATATATTTGGTCCCATGTTTTTATCCGTTTGATAAAGTGTCTTGAATTCAAAAACTGTATATAGGCCTACTTGGTCCGACTCCTTCCCACCACTCTGAACTTGTCAATCCTTCCCGCAAGGCGCCAATACCAATGTAAGTCTCAGCTATTATGAAACTATTAAAAACACAAAGAGTATACATTTTTGATTCTTTTCCCAGACGACATATTCCAAAAATTCCTAAATAAAATCTCCATGATATGAATAGTTTAAACTTCAAAGTAACGCTTAATATTAATCGATTAGCCAGTTGAGCAGAGGACGGCTGCCGACTACCACACCACGCCGTCGTTGAGGTAAAATACTGTGGTTGACATTGGAAAAGCGTACACACATGTCCCACAGTTGTGAAGCGTAGAAGTGATTATGTCGTCGAGGTAAATACTGCGGTGGGCATTGGAAAAGCATACATACATATCCTACAGTTATGATGAGGTAAAATATAAAATACTGTGGTGGACATTGGAAAAGCTTACATACATGTCCCACAGTTATGATGAGTTAAAATACTGCGGTGGACATTGGAAAAGCATACATACACCCATACATACATTATACATATCCTACAGTTACGATGAGTTAAAATACTGGGGTGGACATTGGAAAATCATACATACATACATTATACATATCCTACAGTTATGATGAGGTAAAATATAAAATACTGTGGTGGACATTGGAAAAGCTTACATACATGTCCCACAGTTATGATGAGTTAAAATACTGCGGTGGACATTGGAAAAGCATACATACACCCATACATACATTATACATATCCTACAGTTACGATGAGTTAAAATACTGGGGTGGACATTGGAAAATCATACATACATACATTATACATATCCTACAGTTATGATGAGGTAAAATATAAAATACTGTGGTGGACATTGGAAAAGCTTACATACATATCCCACAGTTACGATGAGTTAAAATACTACGGTGGGCATTGGAAAAGCATACATACATATCCTACAGTTATGAAGCGTAGAAGTGATTATATCTTGATGTTTCTAGTTTATTAGGCGTCGTTCAGTGGCAAACAAAAATGTAGGCGATCTATATGTTTGATGTCTCCACGGACGAGACGGGCTCGTACGTGTTTACAGTGTCGTTTGAAGACTGCACTTTCCGTTCTTTAATGGTTCCCTAAAAATCTGGCCGACGGTCAAAAAGATCGGCTACGCGGATTGGCAATCGCGTCGTAACGTAGAAATAAACTCGTTGGGCGGTGTACACGCAGACGTGTAGTACACATAGACAATTAGTTTAATCATTATTGAAGAGCGGATAGGGGTTCAGAGAAGAACTCATGTGGTCAATCGCGCGCCGAGTTCAGCTTAAGTAGGCCTATCTTGTATCTATGTATTCTGTATTGGCGTAAATATAGATTTTGTCTATAGCAAGAAAATGAAATGAAAAATTAATTCGATGGATTTAAAAAAATACGGTCGAGCGAATTCAACAGCTTGCACGAAAGCGAACAGAGAGATGAGATTGGAAGCTATCACGGAACACTCGATGATTTTTTTAAATGTTTTTTTTGTGTGTTGGGCTTACGTCACCCACTCGACAAATGGAGAAGTTCATATCCAAGTTTCAGATCATACAGCTACCTATAACTTGTGGACTAAACACCTCCGTTTAAATGTCTCATACTATTTAGCAGTCGGTTGGAGCATAATTCCTAAATCACGGCACACCGTAGGTGTCTGTATGGATACACTTGCGGTAACATAAAATGGTTCTTTCCGAAATTAAAAATGTATGTTTAAATAAAATCTACGCACATTTAACTGCTAATGTTTTCATGGACTGTATGCGTGGAGTGCGTACATGCACATTGTCTTCTAGTTTTACGTATCTCTGTAGGCATATTCTTTTCTTCATGATACAATTCAATGTAGCCTGATCGACCACTTTACGTGACCACAACCGTACATCTGTCGAGACAATTGAACACAAAAAAATTATGAAAACGATTGCACGGCATTATCGCACTGAATAAGTCTCCATTTGGCAAGATCTCAGCCCATGCTAAACAGTGTCCGGATACGTCCCAAGGCCTTCATGAAGATGCAAAAACAAACTATCGACAGGCGGCGACAGGCGACCGGGCTGAGCCAAGAACCGAACCCATAACGTATAAATCCGAACTGAATTCGAGACGAAGTCGATCGCGCTCACCTTCACTTAAAACGAAGTGACAATTTGCAGGACCCAAAGTATAGATTGAACTAAAAGTAAAAGTCCTTTTTCTACCTGGCTACACAAATCAAACTTAATGCGGGCATCACGCATATGATTCAACAGGTAGGCCTATCAGACGAAAAAAAAAATTGGTTTGAGGTGTACATGTGCTATATTATGTCGCCGCGGTCTTAGTTATGGTTTTAGGATATAATTAGTTTAGAATATATTGGTTAGGTTATTTACACTGGGTCCACCTAGGTTAATTTTGGGTGTGAACAACAACAACGTCCGCTTAGGGTGAAATATAGTCCGCTGGTATGATGAAGTCACTAAGTCACTTCAAAGCATGTAGTTGACAATGAATAGCGAAACAGCAAATCTGATTACACCACTGACATGACGTCCTCGCCAAACTGATTTCGCCACTGGACATGGCGCCCTCGCTCAACTCTGTCTCACCCACCGAATTATAAACAACACACTTCCAATTTTCCAATTTTGGATTCCCAATCGGGCTCATTCACGAATGCATATCAATACCATTCCAATCTAATAGGACGAGCGCTTTCAAGTTCTAGCATTATACTCAAGTTATGTCTTCTTTCTGGGTGGGGCACAGTTGTAGACGATGGTCATTTGATGAAACAAGACGGCTAAAACACATACCTCGCCAACATTTAATGGATAACTGGTTAACTTCCTGTCATACGTCTACCTGCATATACGCTTACTTCATCAACTCCATTCATTCAACTTCACTTCTTCACACTTCACTCTCACTTCTTACTTCTACAGATGTGTAACGCAGATTCACTCCAAGTTCACGGATGCTGAACATAATCGTCAGGCCTACTTATGATCATTTTTTAGCTAGGTTGTTTGGGGGGGGGGGGGGGGGGGGGGGTTACGAATATGAGGATGATGGATGAATTATATATGTACACAAAGTTACAAACCCATGCCTTATCCGGGACCCCCGGGCCTCGAATCCACGCCCGACTTGCACTGATGCCCTGACTGACTGGGCCAGGCGGGCGACTAACATAATCACAGGATTGCTGTACAAACATGGGCCTATAAGGTCGACACGTAGGCCTATAGGCCTACAGCACACATCATTCCTCAAAATTTTGGAATACATATTGAGCGGAATTCTTTAAAACATTCAACTTACATTTTGAAAACATTCTCAATGAATTTTGAAAGATTGATGCTTGTAAAATTGGAAGAAATCAGCAAAACAAATTCTTCGAAACAAAAGAAAATCGGGGAAAATATTATTAAAATGTTTCAAGTATGACCTCCAGTCTGAGTAAAAGTTAACAGTCACGACTACTCAAGTCAAGCTATCAAAGTTCAATTGAGGTGTTTGCATTACAAAAATACCCTCATTTCTTCTGAATATGTCTACTTGAGAAACAAAAGTCAATCAAAGTGGTGAGTGGCTGTATAGGTTGCCTTACATAAATGAGGTATACCCCCATGCCGTGAAACTAGACGTGAACGGATATTATACCATGCCTTAATTAACTGTCAAAGGCTCAAAACCTGACGTTCCCCTCGTCCTAGTCGGCTGGAAACCACGCATATACTGTTCTGCCCTACACAGTACATAAGCTGCACACTACAACACAGACAGCTAACTGCTTATTTACATATAGGTAGCTAGAAAAGCAAGATTGACTACACATAAATTGAATTAATGTTTAGCATAATTTGCCAAAAAACTCAATAAAGAGAACATAAAGGTTACAAAATGTGCCTAAATACACAAAGAGCTGAAGTGCATATACCGAAATAAAGTATAGTAGGTTGTGTAACATGAGCTTTGGTGTCAAACCTTACTTGAACTTCTGACCACTTTTACTACCATCAATTGAAAAGAACCCCCAAGCCCATTAAACACGACTGAGTATAGACTTCATTCCGGCACAAGCAATTCAGCGCTCCCTAAAATACTACAAAATTGTTTCATAAATCTATTGATAAAATCATCTTATTAGGGGGGTTTAGAGGCGCGTCGACAAAGAGGTCATTTTGCGATCTTCTTGATATTGTCAATGCAATCTGAATCGATCATCAATAATAATACATCTTATAGAATATATAATCCATCCTCTTGAGGGTACTATAGTACTACAGGAATATTACAGCACCTATAGACCATCGGTCAAGGTAAAACGTGACCTCATGCGGACATAATTTACCTGAACCAGCCCAATCTTAATAACCAGATAACAAAACCTTACATAACCTAACAAACCTATCTGAAACTAATTTATACCAAGCTGAGAACTACCCTGAAACCGCGGTGTTGCTATACAGCACAAGCCCTTCCGGTCGGACATAATATATTTTAGTCGAGTCGAAAAATACTAGACATGTACGATAAGAATTTTAGTGATAATCAACTTGGAATGCATTCGTTTCAATCTAGCTATTGGTCGTACACGAAAGTCTAAATAAAAGTAGTCAATTTTCTGTCGCACTCAACACAATTATCCCACATAGAGTGCAACAGATGTATGCTGCGAGCAATTTATTAGTATCATCCATTAATAAAGACGAACTGCAGTCATGTTGATGGTGTAATTACCCTGTATACATGGTGGGTTTCAGTATTGAATATTTGTGTTGGATGGGTGATACATTTGAACTGCAAATAATGGGATTGAAAATTGAACTGTTTCCCAACGCCGTCTGCCGGAATTGCCACGGACTAAAAACTCGAAACCAGCTATACGAAAAAACCCAAACTTTTATTTACTGAGCAATTTGTGCACAAGTAAAAGTGGGAGATTTGGCTCCTCGCCTTCATAAATTTCATTTGACACAAACCTAACCCACCTAACCTTCACCTCCACTTGAGAGTCTATAGAATATATTATGGGTGGTAGCAATTTGTGAAGGGAAGGAGCCAAACCCTTCAATTTGACTTCTGTACAGGTTGCTCTAGAAATAGAAGTTTAGGTCATTTTTTTGTACAGTTGACAAATCCCCTATCCGGACATTATTAACATTATTACTGAGAGTAAACCAACATATGAAATTCCATTTTCAAATTTTAATCCTCTTTGGCAATGTTCACTTCACGTGAAGTTTATTTTTACGCCATAAATAAAATTGTAATGCATTATATTAGTATATAATTAAACTCGATACTGATAAAAGTCGTGGTGAATCAATACTTAATCCAAGCATTTGCTTCACAACTGGGAACTGGAAAACCACGTTGAAACCAAATCACGGTGGATAATGAAACGTCAATGACTTCTACAAAACCAATTCAGTCCAACTTCTACATGGTATTGAGAACGAAGAGAACTAAAAACGTATGCAAAACGAAAAAAGTTAACGTCCTACGGGGTATAATTAATACGAAGTTCTTCTACACACAGCGTATTGTGTAAAAGAAATTCCACTTCGACGGCAAACTCATATTGAGCGTTATTATAGGCCTACGTTTAACATGCCAACTTCGTTGATGAAGACGTCTAAGCCTTAAGAAGTACGTTGTCTAAAGTTACACCCGTAGAAGTTTTCAATTGTATAATTTACATAACAATTACAAAACAAACATTGATATTGTGGAAACTAAGCTCAACGACATTAGCAAGGGTTACAACTTAAAAGTAGAAATATAACGTGAATCAACTTGTATAACTTGAATATATAATTTGAATAAATACATGAATGAATAAATGATTGAATTAATGAGTCAGCGACGCATTATCTTGACAACCAATATCTATTGGCGTCGCGACACATTATGGTATCAGGTATTAGTGATATCATGCTTTCAATATTACTGCTCTCGATATTTAAGGCTTTACTTGTATCGAGTCGAGCCAAGGGAACCAGAACTTGTAAAACTTGTAATGAAACGCACGAGTATCTAGACAGGGCTTTTTATCCGCCTTTCCCCCCCATCTTATATTAACTTTATAAAATTCCAGGATCTCATCAGCAATGTCCGTAATGAATTTTTCAACACAATATGGCATGCACTCTGTAATGGCACAAAAATGTGTATAATAGTCTACGGTTTTAATAAGTTTACACTGGGTGAGTATAATTAGAAATTTCACGACAAAAAAATTAATATTTTTTGATGAAACAAAAAGTGAACAAACGAGACTAATATGGCTCTTGCTCTTTTCGACGAATTGTGTAGAATACGATAAAAGTGACATGATTGCTAGTGTTGAGCAGTCTACCATTTTAGTTTTTGGAACCCCATCGAACTTTCACAATCATTTATGACCATGAAATTCTATGACTATATGCAGCTAAATGAAAGGCAATACAAATCACTGAAAGGGACAATTAACTCAAAACTTCTTCAGAAGATGTCATTTAATTATGTTTAATTATACATGACTCGACCGTAAACATAGTAGGAGGCCTACATATACAATTTTCACTGAGGATTTCCTATGACTTTCATAATATGAACATATTTTTGTATGAAAACTCATTTTCTACCATGACACAAACATGATTGAAACAACTGCAGTAATTCACACTCCCGTCGAATGCAACATTATAGGCCTACTACTGACAACAATAGTGTTCGCTATTCGTTGCCTTGGTTTGTATACCTCCTAACGACGTAGAACTTCAATTACGACTACACTTATTATAATATTCAAATACGTCAAATGAATGAGATTAGCACTTCAAAGCACTCATGGCTCGAAGTAAAGCTGAAATAAAATGTTGCAAACATAAAATATATAACATATATAATCGAACCCTGGTCTCCTGATTGACTGTTCAGCGTACTAGCCACTGATCCACCTGTATTTCTCGGTTCAACTTTTTAATAAACGCTCTTGCAAGATCACCCCGATTGTCTGTAGCAAGATGTGAAGTTCAGAAACCATCTGTAGTTAGTGTGAGCTGCTAATGGTACAATACCATGGCTTCAAAAAGATTCATTAAAATCTTTCTGCTTGCTACGTGTTAGTATAAATGGTATAACGCGTTAATTTCACAGACTTTTTGTGCTGCGCGCTGCCTATGTTATGTATATATACGGTTTATGTGATATAATTGTCGTCGGTTCGAAACTCCTAATACCCAAGAGTGGGTTGTTCGGGGTAGGGAGAGGGGATGAGTACGAACACTGTTTCGCTATGATTATAAATCCTTATAGCTACAGTACACAGCCTCCACTGGTATCAACACAACTTTGAGCAAAATATTTATATATATATATATATATATATATATATATATATATATATATATATATATATATATATATATATATATATATATATATATATATATATATATATATATGTGCTGGTGAAGGTTTTGAGGGCCGATGGTTGATGGTAATGTCACACTTTGCGGATTGCCCTTTCTGGAAACAGTTGGCGGTTCTGAAAAGAACCTTGTCTCTCGACGTTTCGGACAGCTGCGGCTGACCATCTTCTTGGAGTCGTCTCGTTCAGGAACTGGAATCGAACTGGAATTCGAAACGTCGAGAGACAAGGTTCTATTCAGAACCACCAACTGTTTCACAGAAAGGCAATCCGAAAAATAAGACTTTACCATTAACCATCGGCCCTCAAAACCTTCACCATCGCATATCTCTATACAGGGGCGTCGGAACGTTTTCAAAGTAGGGGGGGGCAAGCTCAAAAATTGCGACCCGCGGAGGAAGGAAGTATGGGGTGCCACACATTCAATAACATTTGGGTATTTTTCAGGATAGAAGGACAAAATACGGAGAATACCAAGATGGGGAGGGGGGGATCTCAGTTTGGAAAAGAAAATGCCATATAAGAACAGTTGTACAAAGGCCAGTTAACGCGAAGCATGCGACCCGCGGGGGGCAATGGGGAAGGACCCCCTCTGGCCCCGCAGGGAATTTTTTTAAATTACCTTTTTTTAACACGATTTAACGTGTTTCAGATAAGATTTAGATGACAAAATTAATTGTTTTAAAGAACTAGATGTGCCCAACTGATATTTGCCAAACATAGTTATTGTAACTGCAGGGTCAGTCTGGCTCATTTCAGCGCCACGGGCAAGGACTAAATTATGAGCCCCGAAAACTATATGCGCATAGTGAAAGTGAATGTGAGTGAGGGAAGAACCAAGCCCCGCAGGGAAATTTTTGTGAATTTATCTTTTTAAATGCGATTCTACGGGTTTGGGAATTGGACGAAATTTCTGGAATTCATGAATTCTTTAGTGTGGTAAGAGCTAGTTTTGCTGAATGGCTGATCCAAGAGAAATCTATGTCTTTCGATAACAATGCTGTTCGAATGATAACATTTTCTCCACCCAATAATGCACAAGTAAAATAGAATACGATTTATGGCATATATTATTATTAATAGACTGTTACAAATGTGCGCCGATAGCGCCCCTTAAATTTGACGCCCCTGGCAGTCACCGAACGACCCTTATTGGAAGTTCCCTCTCTCCATTTCATTATATTGTCATTGTTACGACTGTTGGAATTTTGGAAATTTACAAAATTCACAAAAATTGTAATGAATAATTTATATTTGAAAGAAGCACTGCCGGTAGGGTTGTTTGTTGTTTTCTGATAACTAATAACTACTTACCAGTGCTATCATTCCAAAACAGTCCACCAAATTCCTTTAAATCACACCTTTTTTAATATGGTTCAACGTGTTCCAGATGAGATTTCAATCAATTTTCAAGAAAATCAATTTCTCCTAAAACTGAAGGTGCCCATCTGATATTTGATTTTCTATGCAATGTGAAATATGAATCTATGTACGATTTTATCTATCTAAATAGGTCTACATCTTTCCTTCTTACTCTTTCTTTCTTTTTTTTTCTTTCTTATCCTCTCTCTTCCTTCTTTTTTTCGTCTTTTCTATTTCTCGTCTTTTCAATTTTTTTTTGCAAGACCTTTTTCTTGCCCCCCCTTGCCCCCCCCTGGCCGAAAGTTGGGGGGGGCATTGCCCCCCCTGCCCCCCCCGGTTCCGACGCCAGTGTATATATATATATATATATATATATATATATATAATTAAATATATATACATACATACATATATACTGATAATTGTTTGCTTAGCGACCCCATGCACCAACAGCTAGATTATACGGGGATACGAATGAACTGGTGATAATGACACTAATTAATGATGATAAGTGAAAGGACTCTCACAAAACCCCATGCCGTATGCGGGACCCACGCCAACGGTGACTTCAGTGTCTAAAGGGGTGCCTTAGCTGAGTGAGCTACGGAGGGAGGTGCTATATGTATATAAGATCTATTGGCGTCGGTAAATGATGATTGCGATGAGGAGAAGATGGGACGAAGGTTATTTTATTACGTGTTCCAGATCTTTAGACAGTGTGAAGCAAACAGTCGTGGCCTGCTTCCAAGGAACCATTCATTGCGAGTTGGTTTATATTTTGAACTGTAATATTACAATAATGTGTCAATTTGACTACTTGATCCCATTTTTATGTACCCGTGTCCAACGATAACTACAATGTATATTCACAGAGAAGAAAAATGGATCCACGGAAATAGTTTTATTTGGGCACCAAACTTTTTTTCATAAATTTAATTCGCATGCGGAATAATATAAAACCGTGGTTTTACTACCAGTAGAGAGACACTTGAATAACTATAAATCGTAATATACCCACACACACTTTAATTCACGAGTGAATTTGGTGCTAACCTACGCAATTTGCGAACAAAAATAATTTCCGACAGTTATTATCATTGAAATATTTAATAAATCACGTTTTTGGAACACTTGTTATCTTCCACATAGCTCATCTTGAAATAATAAACGACGGTACGCCGTGGGGCACTAAGACAGTACGACAACAGAGACGTTTTAGTGCGCGTTGTTGGTAGATAACAGACAACACTCAGGAACAAAATAAGCCAACGAGTGGCGAACACAACGGTTCTACGCTGACATCTCGAGGCAGCGAACTAGATACGAAATGCTCAGTGCAGTGTCCCATGCACAAAATCAAAACTCAAATCATATTAGTTATCCACCAGGCTGTGCACACGTTGTACATGAAATCAATCGTTCGCGTAAATAGTGAATCAGGCGCCGAGTTCAGATCGCGTCTTTTATCAAAATTCTGTTTTGGCGTAATATCAGTTTTATGATGATGACTTTTGAACGGTATGAGATATCGAAATTCTGAAAACGAGGAAACACAGATATTTGCAATACCTTCAAGAAAGTGTGTATAATAACTATGAGTCTCATATAGCATGATTGTCAAGGGTATACGGTTAAACAATATGTATTTTAAAGCGTATACGCCTGACAATCAAGCGATTCGTGATAAATAGTTATTACTCACACCATCTTGAAGGTATTAAAAACATCTGTGTTTCCTCGTTTTCAGAATGTCGATATCTCATACCGTTCAAAAGTTATAACCATAAAACTGATATTTCACTTATCGACTCTAAATCGAAATGAAACCAAAATAAAGTTGCCATTTCAGCGACTTTGTCGTGGGAGTTTACGTTGCGAAAGCTCACACGCTTAGCAGATAACTGCGGCTTCTTAAAGGACTTCATAACCCTGAAACTGGATTCTAAAGAATGACGATATTTATTCTACCAATTTTTCATAAAAATAAAAATCCCCACCTCAATTTTAGAAATTATAATTGATTCATTTGTCCTCCACGACTATTTCTTTTTTCTGAGTCGTGACGTAGACATTACTCGATTCATGTTCCTATACAGAATCGGTTATGTCTACGACATGACTCGTCTCTGGAGGACAAAAAAAACATGTAATTGAATGATGATTTCCGGTTTTCTCTAGAATTAGGGAAATAAATATCGTCATCACTCATTGAAATCTAGTCCCAGAGTTGTGTTGCCCTTTAAATGTTCATAACCTGACGGATTGCAATCAACAAATAAGTGTCGTTCTGTTCTAACATTTTACTCCCAAGTTGTGGACACCGGCACTGGTAGCTCAGTTGGTAACGTGACTTGCCTCATGTGACCGGGAGATGGGGGTAGATTGAACCTCGGTTCGATCCCCGCCACCCTCCATATTCACAGGGTTTTTCGTGATTTCCCTCTGAAGGTACCCGAGTGTCGGTTGTGCACCCCACAGTAATTGGTGTGGTGGAAAAACGGGCATATTTCAGTAATATAACAGGCACATAAACCAAGTGAAGTACATTCATCTCGCCCCCGACCAAGGTCCGAACTGAACAATTTGCTCTAGATCGGTAACCGTCACGCAAACAGACTGTCCATCAGAGGAGCAATAGAAAAAAAACAGGTCAATAAAATAACTCGCCGAACACACAATTGATTTTCTTATTGACACAACTAAGTGCATGGACAAATAAGAAATGAGATATCCGAAGATGAAGATGAAGATAAAGGGGGGGGGGGGGGGGGGGCCTTGTATATAGTCTACAGCGGAAGAAAATAAAAAGGTTGCACAACAACTTTAGTATAATGAAAACTGTGAAAAGTATGATCAATATGGTTGAGCCTAAGTATAAATTGTGCGAACCATTTCCTATAGTAAGTTTCTTAAACCCGTATTTTACCAATTAACCACTATAAGTCGATAACGTAAGAGCGACATTCGTAGCCAAAAATGATTGAGCATTCGTTTTAGATAAATCTATAGTGTAATTTATTGTTACACAAATTTAGCTTTGCTTGATTTGTTTGCCACCACAAATGATTCACGCACAACGAGAATAGTTATACAAATTACAGTTTGTTTATAAACGTCTCGAATTTGATTCCTAATTCAATTCAGAAACAATGCCGGTTCTTGGCGTTTGAATGCTTTCATGTATGTAGATTCCTTGCTTTCCCTTTTAAATTAGATCTGTTTCTTCCTTACCGGAAAGAATGTCGAATGCGACTCGGGCAGTCAACAGTAGGTTAGTGAGGCACGTACTTGGAAATATCTACAGCTCCAATCCCAGAGCGATGGCCCAATAAGGCAATACTTACTCGGATCTTCAAATCCCCTACCCCACATAAATTCGCACCCTGTACTTAAAGACAGCTAGAGTAAACGACAAACCTTATCTTTGCCGTTTCCATTTCGAAGCGAGATTGGGGGAGGAGAGCAAGGCGAGTTTCCCTAAATAACAATTTACTACTGCTATACACAAATACGTCTGACATTCTGTAGAGCAATTTAATCTAATTGAACATTTCAATTGCTATTAAAACAATGGTTACGTGCGGTCTTGTACATCACTTCAATATAACTCGCAATTAAGGCACAGATCTTGAGCAAAATCTGTTATTCCAGGATATTAATTACGAGCTGTGGACACTACTTATGTAAATACCAATAAATTAGTTTCTGTTAGGTTGACAGTTAGAAAAATTCGTAACTTTTATTGTAACTTATATAGAGAAAAAACGTGTGATAGTCATTTCGTTACTCAAACGGTATAAGAAGAATAGGCCTATAAATCCGAACAGTACAGAAAAGAGCTTTCCGCGGAAAAATACTAATTCTAACTAAAATATATTCAAATACTGTACACGTTACAAGCTTTATCTCCAGAGGGATAGTGTAACAAGGATTAACTAGCTCAACAACTTTAATAGAGGTTAAATCCTACACCCACACACATATATGAATGCATGCATAGATACGCGGATTTTTCTACTATTTAAAAAAAGTCCAACTATGTTGCTATTTCTAGAATGCAGTTAACGTGAGCATTGTTCTCTGGAAAATACCTACACACTACTCATGGAACACTTTTTATATTATTCCCACAAAAAATATTAAACTGTATTCGAGTTATTAACAAATTATTTGAATGCATGATAAAGTATATCATTACTACACATGACCTGCTTAAATTCCGTCCATCTAAAAACAAATATGCTATTATTTCAATGCATTTAATGCTATTCAAACACACATGCACTTTCCATATGAAATTATAAAATTATTCGGTAGGAATAAAATTACAAAGTTAATTGGTTGGGTTAGTTACGATTCACATATTTCATTCATGAATGAAATATGGGTAGCCAAAATCTCCAAAAGCAAAATGATCACGCGGTTTGAAAATTGTCTCAATAAAAGTAGGTAATAAAAAAATCACTCAAATATTGAGACGGATTTAAGCCATGCAGTGCAGTATTTTACTACAGGAAACTATATAAACGTCTGAACGGCAAGCAAATTAACATCAACATCTACGTGGCTTTTTATGAGTAGTACAATTTGCCATCTATTTATGCAAAAGGAACGCTCCGAATACGCAGAGCTTCATTGAAAACCAATTAAGAGTAAAATAGCCATGGTAGCAATCACAACGTACCAGCACTGGACTGAAGCATTTTACCGATAGAGTATCCATGTAAAAATTACAAAATTTGCAATCAGCATTACACTTCATGCACTTATAGAGGGTACGAGAGATTACACAAGCGAACTGAATCACAATAAAACTGTGAATCCGGTAATTCACGGTTTCAAGCTGAACATTTTCGTCAAACGACGAACTTGTTCACTAGTCCATGGAAGTCGATTTAGCGTAATATTTGTTTTCTGCGGATAACTTTTAAACGGCATGAGATATCGAAATTCCAAAAACGAGGAAACACAGATATTTTCAAAACCTTCAAGTGAGAGTAAGTTTTAACTATTCTTGTGTAATTATAAATACTTGGTTATTTGACTTATTTCTCATTTTAACCACTTCCTATTCATCAATTCGATATCGAGCACCGTTTCGACTTCGAATTCGAAGAATTGTTATAAAACTAATTCGTTTCTTCGTAATGACTGAACTGTGTAATACAAAAATATGAAAAATATCTAGGGTAGGCCTAATGTCTCTGCTGCCAAACGTAGTTTTGTGTATATGCCATCCGAATATAAGCAATGCTGCTACTGGCGATATTTTTTTCAACTGATGCAGCACCATTCAAATGTATTGATGTTGAACTCGAGGAATAAAAATAATCAAATTGAAAGTATGTGTACCTTCAAAGTGGTAGTAACGTGTAGACACGTGGTGGGGTTCCACAATAAGTATTGTAGACGCTTGAAACATACCATAGCTAATAATGTGCATGCTGTTTGGTACGCATGTCCTCATGCAGATTAGTATTTCCTTAAAGGACAGCACAACCCTGAAGCTGGATTTTAACGAATAATTACGATATTTATTTCCATAATGTTATGAGAAAATTAGAAATCATCAACTCAAAAAAATATAGATCGTAATCGATAGGGCCTACATCGATTACTGCTCACAACTCAACTTAGAACAATGATTAAGGCAAATTTCAAGTTTTCCGAATATTTAGGCCAGTTTCCGCAATGGTCGACCATGTCTATTCTGCCTTACACGGAAAAAGCGGGACAATTTAGTTGGATTTGATTTTTCATTCATTGAGTTTAATATCAGTTCAATTGTAAGAATCTGCATTGGTTGAATCGAAGTAGAGCTATTTACGAGGGGTTTACAACTCGAAAATTTGGTGTACACCTGATTTCAGATTTCAAGATTTCAGGTGATTTCAGGGATTTCAAGTGATTTCAGAGATTATAGATGATTTCAGATGATTTCAGGGATTTCAGGTGATTTCAGGTGATTTCAGATGATTTCAAGGGGATTTCATGGGTTTTCATGGCAAGTGTACACCTGATTTCAGGAGTTGTTAACCCCTCGGCTATTTATCAGTAGTAAAGTAGTATTTCTCATTTTTAGATGACATGAATATAGCCATGGGAGATTAGGAGTCAACATTTCCATATTCGATCTAATCTTCCATCCATAGCCTTAATTGGGGAACAATGATTTTGTATCAAGTTCCGATGTTAATTAATAAAAAAATATTCTCATGTCGTATTATATGGCACTGCTGGTTTTGCTTTTGGTCCAACTCTCATTCAACTAACTTATGTGTATTGAGTGGGACCTTCTAGTTACGAACTCTCGACTCATTTCCCGTCGTATTTGGTTCTATCGAGCAATGGTACGAGAAGTAATATCACTTCAGTTGATTTCTTTCATCGACTAGCAGCTTCCGTACAATGGACAAGTCAAGAAGAGTTTGTTGTCGGTTGGGTCGTGGGGCATGCAAATTGGTATGCATCCCCTGACCTATATGTCCTACTCCATATAACTCGCAATAAAGGTCGCTAATAAGGCACACCTTCTTTTTTCATTTTAATTTCGATTTGTTTGGAAAATGTTTCAATTATTTGAAGTTCGACTTATTCAGATACAAGGGGCAGGGGGAAAGAGTAATTAATTTTAAATATAGCAACTGAAGTTGCCACGAGTTTCGCATGAGCGTTGTACATCATTAAAGCTAGAAACTCGAGTTGGTTAAAATACTAATAGGTATATGTAGGCCTACCGGTATCTCTGAAGGCAAATCCTCTCCCTCTCCTCTCCTCTCCATCGCCTGTACCCTTATCCCGCCCCCCTCTTTCTCGATCCACAGCACTGATATTCATTAGCGCAACACTGGATTCAGCTAAACTTCGGTTTTCTGCGAAATTTACAACTGACAAGTGTCAGTGTTTCAGCTTTAAGACCCTATTTGTACACAAACGAGTAATGAAGTTACCCTCTATTATTAGGTGTTTCATCATTTATTTTTCCCTTCTTTCCAGAAGATTCACTAATGGCAGAGTAAGGCATTCATAATTGTGATGGCAAAACGTTTCTTGTCACAATGTATTAGGGTTACCGTTCGATTACGATATTTTCGATCGATTCGATATTTTAGGACTTCCGATTCGATATTGAATTGAAATTTTTCAAATAATTTGAATTGAACTCCATCCATGAAAATAGACCGCGTTTTCCTAATTGATATAATACCGGCAAGCTACGACGTTACAGTTCCCGAGAAAACTGGCGTATCAAAAGAACAAAGATAACAGCAATAACACTGCAATGTAAATAATTTACATAATTCGAGAACGTGACTCTCTCTACCTTCTATCATGCGGCGTGTAAAAAGACACGGTGCAAACGAATTGACCTCCCGGGAAATGAAATGCGTGGTATACATTCAAAATTATTACCACCCGACCGACTTGAGGGTGTAATTTATACTACTTGGTAAATGAACACATTTTCTCATAACTTAATCGCTGTAATCTAGTCTATATATCTTGATTATAACAGGAAGAAAGACGTGATTTTGAAGTAAATATATATATATATATATATATATATATATATATATATATATATATAATATGTGTGTAGGGGCCTACATATGAATAATTGTGTTGTATAGGATATCTAATATCTCTGAATAGCCAGCTCCATGCATTCCAGCAATTAAGGCCTACAGGCACCCATTAATTAATGTGTGGTCTCAGCTATAGCGTGGCTAACTATCTAAAGCTGCATGTGTGGAGTGACACCATGCGCGATGTGCTGCGAGACCCAAGGAACGTTTGATCCATATCATCGCATTCATTACCTATCAATTTCGAGTCAAGTGGGCACATAGTACATTTTAAAAAGACATTTTCATCTCACCTCAAGCGTGCCAGATGGATATACGCGACCTGGAGAATATTTATCAGAATAGTGAAAAACAATTTTGATTATTCAAAGAATCTGAATCGAATTATTGACGCTACGTGGAATAGGTTAACTGGCTGTATGTATAAATCCATCGACTAAGACAGCTAGAATACCAAGTAATGCATAACTTAGCCGTTCGACGCAAATCAAATTTAAATGTTCAGCAACTTGGAAATAAGCGCATGCAATAAATCTCGAATCGAAGCTGGGAAGGGAAATATGATGGTCCTGTGCATATCACCGCTGTATACGCTAATGATTCGCGGATGATTGACAAGTGTAAATGCAGCCGAAGGGAATACAAAACTCAACCATTCGACAAGTGTCATGAATCATAACGATGAATCAGAATGAATATTCGAGTACGATCACGATCACCTCTACCAACACGTTATCGTAGCCTTTGATACTCGATTTTTTTCGTATTAAGGTGGTGCATGCACGGTGCTTATAAAAGTGGAGAAATTCGTCGTCTCTATTTTTTTTTTACGTGTTCACGAACCGGTGTAATTGAATAATAATTAATAAGTATATAAACTCCAAGATAATGTTAAGCACTTTGATTAATAAGACATTGTATTTTTGTGAATTCAATCGATTTTAAGATGATACGTCAATAAATTTCATCAGATTCTTGATACTCATTAACGTATTATCTCAAAACTGATTGAATTCACAAAATTGAAATATCATATTGAATGAAGAGCATACAATTATTTTGGAGTTGATATACTTTTTAGTCAACTAAACTGGTTCGTAAACAGAGCAAAATAGTAAAGATGAATTTCTCTATTTTTATAAGTACCGTGCATACGGTCCCCCTGAATGTTCACTGATAGCGTTTATATGGAGGATGCAATAACCTTTCATTCTGACATTCTCAAAATTGGTTGGATGCGGAGTCAAGCCATCATAAGAGACCGACCAACCAACGCAACCCTCAATACATTTCGGTCTCACATATGTATGTGTGTATACGTACTGGTCAAAGACTAATTATCTCCCTGCGTACCAGCCTCAGCAAGCACCTGAAGTCCTGAAGACCCCACTATCACACAGAGACTAGATGTTGCTGACATAATGACGATCTACATACCTGAAAAAAGAAAGAAAATACCAGTTTTAGTATTGGAAAAAGGTCAGTGCAACACATGCATATATATTAATGATATTATGTAGCCTGAAATTACACGGTCGTTATAATGTTATGTAAATTCCAGGAAAAAACTTGTCGGTTACTGTTCTACAGGCCACAGGTAATTAGTAACTAGGCAGAATTTGTGCAAGAGCATCCTTTGTACATTTCAAGAGCATACACATACAATCAAGAGACAAACCCAGCAAAGCTAGAATTAATGTCTTTTACATTAACAATGTATAGACCTACTTGTTCGTTATCATTATAAGATGTTTAATTTGAAATATTGAAAGTACAAATTTAAATAATTGCTGAATTAATTTGAAAGTCTAGAAACAAGTTTCAAAATAATTACAATTAGTTGGCAATTAGTTTTTAATTTTAATTGTCTGAAAAATGAAAATATATAAATAATTTCCAATAAGATCTCCCAAATAACCTCCATGCTTCTGACGTCGTTAAACAATGATATTATGTGTCGTAAAACCAGAAATAAACCATAGAATCTCATACGACTCGTTTTGAATTCAGCCTATAATTCGCTATGCATTCAAGAATAGATTTCCTATAAGGAAGTAAAAAGATAAACAACGCTCACATTATTATACAATGATTTCAGGTCAATGTTGAATAATACTGCAACAGCTGGCCGTTCTGCGACAATTTATTGCATTAAATGGGCACATCTTCCATTACAACATCAAACAACTTTCACTGCGGATTACAACTTTCAAGATCAAGGACAAAAGAAAGGGAAAATAATTAACTCTAGCCGTCTACGCCAATCAAATGAAAGAGAAAATTAAAAGAACTCGAAAAATTCATAACAGCATACAATAAAAGTTCAAGTTCACGGCTCTTCTAGTTCGTTAATCGCTGTAGCGTATTGCGGAGACATGCACGAATCTGCACGACTACTAGGCCTCTAGTTAGTCCTCAACTATTGTCTACCGTTTCCATCTTGGATCAGGGTGGGGCCCTTCGCAGGTTCTTGCAAGTATAGAAGATTGCATAATCACCACGGCCGTATTGAGGCACATGGCTGGGGCGCAAAATAATCAAGGGGTGCTAAATTTTCACCACCCCATTGGAATTGAAAAATACATTAATATCGTAACGTTGTCTTCATTCGAAAAGAAGTATAATAATGTATACATTCGCATTGTGAGATGTCATCTAATTAATGGAGAGTATTAAGAACAACGTTCACAACACACTCATTAAAAACTATATGTGTGATGCTTGATTGTTTTCAAGTGAATAAGGGGAGAGGGGGGTGGGGCTCTTAATTTTCGGGCCCAGAGGCGCAAAACGTCTTGGCACGACCCTGACAATCACATGTTATAGCCCCTTGATATGCACGCATATGGGAGACTGATTGATACACTGAAAGAGCTCCTTGATCCACCATACTAATACCTCGAACCTTTGTAATTCAAGTTCCACACCTCGACTGGTGATGGTATTGTTTGCAAGGGGTTCCAAGTCTGATCCATATCACGCAGATCGTGATCACTATCAAGTTAAACCGAGGTTAAAGGAGTAATCTAGAACATATGGCAACACAGGACGGTACCAGAGGGCTCAGGGGAGGCCTTCAACATCTCAGGTCGACTCGAGAAGACAATGTTCTATCTAACCCAATTGATCTTGGCAATTTTAACGATTTTATTTCACGAGCTGATACGATTGTATATTGGCTCACTACAGAAAATCCATTCAATTGCATATTAACAATTATTATAGGATACTTTTACGTATTTGTATTTTTGTTTAGTATGTATATATGCTTTTTCTATTTTAATTCATCATCATGGAATATTCTTCACGTATTAAATCCCCTTGAGAGCATATCACTTGCGAGCGATAACACCTAGATTCCGTGGGGAATCAGGGATGAAAATCTCAAATTACAGATTTCAATTCAGTGCTGAATTAACACGTGGAACATTAATGTGTGTCGAAAGGTTGATCTGTAAGCATGTGTATATTTTAGAGCAGAGTATCAAGGCACATCAATACGATTAAAATGAAGTAATAACGACTATAGAAGCAACATTCTACAACGAGTTGGTAATAAAAGTCGATAAACCTGAAATCATTTCCAATGGTATAAGGTTTAAGATACGTATTTATGTATCTTATTTATTTTGTCAGGTGAATAACCGGACAATTGTGCTCTCTCTCTCTCTCTCTCTCTCTCTCTATGTCTCTCTCTCTCTCTCTCTCTCTCTCTCTCTCTCTCTCTCTCTCTCTCTCCAGTAGGGTGTTCTGCAACTGCAATTACTTGGGTAGAATATGATCGTCTATTCCGACTGTGTATAAGACATCCTTCTCAGCGACTAGTGATTCATGATTTCAGAGACCATCGTCCACTGACCTCCGTGGAAGCAGGAGGTCTAAAACGCCACGAGCTTTTCAACCGTATCACCGATTCTCCGGTATAGAAAGAAAGACAAAACTAGTATCGCATAGAGGATGTTGCCCAATTTTTTCTTCGTGGACTATAGGTACAAGTCGGTTAACAAACTAGAAAGAAATCATTGATCTGTGTTTGAATGCTCCTTGCTAGGTTTCTTATTGACCTAGGTAATAGCCATACTACGAGTACACAGACGCAGTAACTAATGGAAATATAAGTGCTTTGTCGGAAGAAATTCGAATAATATCCGCGTAGAATGAATGATTGTAAATTGGAATTGCACTCGTTATCAAAAACTGGAAGTAAAGTGCAGTGAAAACACGATCCAAGAAAAATCTTGAAGAACATTAATTATATCGACCGGGAAACAGCGGCGATTTACAATCGCGGAACGTAATTCGCCTCAATCACATGCATGCAGCCATATAGGACGAGGATAATGCACTCGCGAGGAATCGTTCTACTGTTCTTCCTCACATCTTAAGAAGAATGCATGTAGCGGTTGGCGACCCTTGTATGGCGTATACACACAACCTAACGATACACCGTCACGTACAATGAAGATGAAGCGAAACCACCAGTCGGCAATTGTCGACCATGCGACGAGCGCTGGTTTTATGTTTATGTGCCGACAACTTAGCCAAGTGACGTCACAGCATATAATATTATGGCTTTATAGCGGTATACGACGATGAATTGTTGTTGATCGCACTTATTCCATATAGTGGTTCAAGACGCAGAGCAGTGATGCACAACCTCATCATCAGAACGGCCATTTGATCCATTTGATCTTGTTCGCGGGCCGGCACAGGTTACAATTGGCCCGGAAAAGTACATGGATTCTCTTTTGAGGCTGTATTTAGGCACATACCAGTTCGGGTTACTCTCCACGTTACATCAAGAAACAATAGACAAATTTAATTGAAACCCGTAGCATATAGCTACAGCCAAGTTTTACCATAGGATTTTACTATGATCTACGCACCGTTTATTTTGAAAAATAGTGCAGGAAAAAACGCAAAATCACAGTTAAAACAAGGAAGTTATATATTTCCGAATAAAGTGCATTTACGAACTATATTAAACTGTCAATTTATTTCTGAAAAATCGAAGAAAACTGGACATATTCGAGTCCGTCCTGCCAATTTGTGAATCTGTGCCAATGCGAAATATTTGCCACATGGAAATTTAAAGTTCACATATCTTAAACTAACCTAACCTAACAACAAACCAGAACCAGTAATTATGAGCGTTGGGACAACTGAATACTGTCACAAGGAACACACAGTAGTCACACTGAACCATCTGCAGAAATACGAACGCAATTTCTCGAAGAAAAAAAAACAATAAGAGCACGTCAAAAATGGTGATACAATTCTCTGTGAAATTATTGAGATATGCTATGAAAATTTCAAGAAATTTTCATTGAAAATTTCCAATGATTTTCATTCAGTCGGCGGGCCACAAAAACGGTAAGCGGACTGAAACAAGTGCCCGTCATGATGCTCATCGTTTCAGTAATGGTACTCGCGGAACTTGAAAAAAATTCCAAATCCCGATGCGAAAGTTGGTCGGATGGCTCCCCGGCGATCCAGCCTTAAACTCGGGGTAGGTTTCCGACCGCGTTCAAATCGGACTTAGATATTTCTCGCGCCACAAAGTCTGAGTGCCGCGGGTTGTACACCACTGACGTAGCGGGACAGAGAGAGAGAGACGGCGTGCCGGTTCATAATGTGCATATTCTTTCGCATGTGGTTAGATACCGTCATATTCACGACCACAAAGAACACTTCAAGGTAGCAGGAAGAAAGTGACTATGACCTGACTTGCACTGTTCATTATGATTCGAGTGATACAGAAATAGCGTCAAGGGCAAGCGATGTTTACTACCAAGGTATAATAAAAGAATCCCGACTCGGATCACTTTTACTTGGTTTTCAAGATTTTTCTTGATGACATTCTGGACTTATAGATTCATTTAACTAAACTAGAATGCGAACCGTGCTAGCCGTGCTATTAGAAATCAAATCAAAAAGCCTCTCCCCATTCCCTACACTCCCGAAGCAATCGAAGTTCTATAACAGTCGAATGAAAATGTATGTGGTTATTCTTGTAATCACGAGATATGGAGGCGTGAAACACTCGCGCTATTCTGGTGCGGGATAGGGGAGACGGTCGATCGGAGCCTCCACATCTCGCGGATACAAGTCTACTAGATTACAGATTGGTCATCAACGTGCATCGACCGGGCGATTCCCCCTCCCCATTCACCGCGTATCTGTCTATGATTTCACCACGGTAATTGACAATAACAGTACCTCATAAATGTATTCCCCACAATATATGATTAACACCTGGTTTCCCCATTGGCTATAACCGAAACCAGGTGCAATAGAAAACTCATTTACTCCGGAAAACACACTCGACCTTTCTATACCGCACGCGGACTTTGAGGAGACACGTTGGTGAGCCGTTCAGACTTATGGTACACAATATTAGAATCAATAACTGATCTTTTTTTATTAATATCGAAAACTTGACTTGAAGTCGTTGTTCCTCAATCAAGGCTAAGGACCACAATGTAGAACTGAACGGACGGGGCACTCCAAGAAAAAAAATGATTTAATTATAATGTAAGTGATTTACCAAATGGTAAATATTAAACTAATAATTCAGGACTAATTAACAATTTAGTCATTCAAGGTGGGAAAATGGAATCGATCTTCTGAGTTCAGCACAGTAGATCTACGATTTCAAAGACTTGGTGCAGCACTATTCATTTTCTTAGTGAAATAATGTTCGACAAATTCTCAAGTGAAATGATGAAACATTTCAGACTTACAAAACGCATAAGGAACCTAAACAATTGAAAAAAATTCTACTCCATCCAATTTTCTACAACTGACAAATACGTCTTCCGACTAGTTCTACTGCGTTTTCCAACAGTTATTAGCAAGAGCGAGAAAAGGAAAAGGCATACATTACATCGTTGCACGCAGCATGGCGCCTACCACCAAGTACTTACTGTTAAGACATGATTACGACAAATGCCTCCTTTGGCAATATAAAGTGGATCCTTTATCCTCTATCCTCATTACGGACACTTTATGCATACCACGCGTTACCCATGCCGCACCACCGGTCTCTTTATCTCTCTTTTCTCTCTCTCTCTCTCTCTCACACACTCTCTCTCTCTCTCTCTCTCTCTCTCTCTCTCTCTCTCTCTCTCTCTCACACACACACACACACTGGCACCCGCCACACTTTTACACTGGCCACCGTTCAAAAACTGCAGAACTATGTTCTCGACGGTTGAATGTGGCGTTACATCAAATAATTCCCCTAAAAATTATGACTCCTGTCTTCGAACACATTTCATGGCCCTAACACCCAACTTGTTACGAATTTATGGAACGCATACTTTATGCACATTATGAAAAATAGTATCAATTAATGTTTCAACTTTCAACACATACCCCCGAAGAGATTTACTAAACTTGTGTATTTTATCTACATAACAACGAGATGATACATATTATTTCAATGATGTCGTTATAACGTAAAGAAATCAAGATAGATAGAAACTACAAATTAATTTAATAGAATGTAAGTCACAGTATTTTAACGGTGGGAATAATTTTTCACTCACAGGGTCTAGAAGGTGTAGTTAAAATGCTTGGTTTCAAAATACATGATTACGTTCATGAGCTATCAATGATGACGATCACCTTTAGTGATGATGAGACTAACATTGTGTTCTGAACCATTAGTCCTCAATAGCACACTCGAGTACACGCTGCAATGGCCAGTGGCTCAGAATAGGCTTGCAAGGGTGCGTCCAGTTATGGTTTCAAAATATCTGCGGATTGAAAAATCAACTTTCATCACTTGGATACGTTGAATAATTCAACTGTGGTTCATGATATCTATAGCACGCGTTTTCGACGTATACTGTTTGAAATCTCGAATAATATTTGTGAAAAATGAGCTTTACAACCGTGTGAAAAAGCCTTATCAGTTGTCACAAGGTAAGACTAGCCAAGAACTGCTTTTTGCTTCTTATTAGCATCAACTTGAAAGTGGCAGAATGGTACAAATTCCAGACAGGCAGTCAAGTGCGTAAAACAAACACTCTGCAGTCATAGTAATACACACCCAACCCATTTGTAGATATTACAGATAATCTCGAAACTGAACTGAAGTCATAACAGAAGAAAGCGCGATATTCTGTGTTCAAAAATCGAGATACTAACCAACTTACTGTGTTCCCATTATTACAGGTGAAATAGCGGGGGGATGGTGAGACTTGGGTAAGATGGGAGGGGGCGAGGACGACGAGTTTTTTTCTAGACCCGACTAATCTTCTGGCTTGAACACAAGAAATTATATTTATAACTATCACCTTTCATAGACACTGCAAATCATTGTGCTGTTTGTTGAAATTATAAAAATAAATTTATGATCCCATTCGAATGGGGAACCTTTCAGTAGTAATCGTCTCGACAATATGTGAGATTACTGCAGTGTGCTAGCGTAATGTACTCCTCCCCCTCCCGTCCACACTCTCTCCGTCTCTCTCTCTTTCTCCCTGATGTACACATGCTATCTCAGTATCTCCCATGTACTTTGAAATAAGTATTATTACATCGAGTCGATTTGGTTTTTTCATAATGACACGGATGGAAGCAATATCAAGAGCTAGCTTAAAATACCACACGACGGAAACATTTTCATATAATTCTTGAAGAGGTTTGATCCAAATTCCTCGAAAGTACTAATAAAAAATCTTGCGCGAGAGAATATTGATGAGATGGTACGGCAATCTTTTTAAGCTGAGAGAAGCTATACAGAGAAGCTGTCATTCAGTAGCAGTAGTGTTATATACTTGTATATCCACGAAAGAAGAACTAGATTATGAATAGACGGAGAATTAATTCAAAAGAAATCACAACCCTGAAATCAGGTTTGAACGAATGATGACAATATTCATTTCCTCAATTTTATAGAAAACGAGAATCATCGTCTCAATGTCAAGGAATAAAACAGCATCAAGTCTCGGTGATAATAAAACGTTGCACAAATAAGGTGGACTTGAAAATATGCGATCAAACTTGACGGTTGCCTAGAGACTGGAGAGGACTCGAAAACGAGCGTACTTGAACTTTTACGTTATACGTTTCATTTCCTGACAGTAGGAAAATGTAAATTTGGCACTTTTAGCTAACGTGTCGTAAATCGATGAGCTAACCACCAACACTGCAATTTCAAATTCTATATAAAAAATGCAGGTACTCACTAGTTCACTGATTCATGAGATTGAGCTTATTGTTCGTTTTTCAGGTGCCATATTCTTCTGGAATTGTCGAACATTCCATATGAAAAACATTTCATACCTTCAAATCAGCAAGATTAGTGATACAGTTCGACCTTGCCAAACAAAAACAAAAGTACACCCATAGAAAACTCGATCACACTTGATTGAGAGCGTGCACAGGTTCGAGACGAACTCAATCACTCGCGTTGTCGAGCTCAGTACGAGTATTTCATCAGAATTCAGTATTGAAGAAAACTTGGATCATTTCTTCAGTAATAAAATGATACAAAAATCGGATACACAACGCGAAAGATTGCTTTAGTGAGTGAGCTTCTATACCCATAAGGCCTATATACAAATATATATATATATAAATATATACTGAGACGTGTGGCCGAGTGGTTAATACACTGAACCGCGATTCAGGAGACCGGGGTTCGATTCCCGCCATGGTCGACCAGGTCGATTATATGAAACGTGTTCACTCTCAAGATTAAATTATCTTCTGTTTGGAAAACTATTCCGTAATGACAAAATTAGTTAAATCAAGTTAGGTAGGTAAAAACAACATGCACATTACCATTTCAAAGACAGGAAAAATACCAGGAGAGTAATTTTATCCCTTGTGTTTTCGAGAATAGACCTAATAGAATATACCGATATTACTTATATCATCTCAATGTGTCCATATACACGCAGCTCAATCATTTTACATACAAATGAACTGGGATGATCATTGCACATCGTTATGGACGGCTGTATCATGGTTATAATGCCCGTCTATTGTCATTTTATAGACGATGAGGTCAAAACTATAAAAAAAAACTCGTATAATCCGTAAGTTCATTTCGCTCGTAGCTGTGGCCATCATATAATGCCAGAAATTAACCCATTAAATGGGGATGATAAATATATGGTCTCTATATAGCCGATACTTGAAATGGAATCACGGCCAATTCAGTTTAGACGTGCACGAAGATGAAAAAATAACACAATAAAAAGGTGATTCTGGAGCAAACAGATGGCAGAAAACTATCGTAAGAATGATTTCCCAATAAACTATATTTATAGGTCTTTTAAAGCGAGGAGGCGTGATCGGAAAGATGTTACATATATTTAGTGGCACGAGTGCAACGTCCCTCCTATACGCTGGGCCCTTCGATCGACAGCGTCGAGCCACACAAACACACACAGCAGGGATGACAAAAAGAATGGCTAAAATCAATATTGATCAATGAAAATAGATTTCGGTTATTAATCCGATCGTAAGATGATTATAGGATCATATTCGAGGTTTAATAGGTATCTAGCTTTGGAATGTAGGCTATTTAATGGTGTTATAACATTCGAGTTAGCTACGGGACAATTTGAAATGGAATAAAAAACCAAAATTCAAAGTTGAACTAAAAACAATGTCAAAAAGCAAAAAGATGTTCCATTTTATGAAGTTTTGTAAAGTAATATTGTTACAAAAACTGTTTTCGTCCTTGGTTTTATAATATACCTTCTGAAATGTCGGGTCAAATCGTTCTTCCGGGCACCCGGATCTCTCCAAACTTGGGTTACAAGTCTGAGTTCACCTTCTTCGAGTTACAGGATGCGACTGTCATTGCATAAGCTAAGCAGTTCTGAAGTTGGAATTTTCTCTATTTGGTGGTCTGAATCTTTCGAAAGACAAGGTAACGATTGCTTCAAGCTAATACAATAAGCTGCATTAATTGCTTCTTGTCACGGCCGTATTATGGCCCAGGCCCACGACGCCCGGGCCTAGGGCGGCAGATCTTCCAGCGGCAGATCTTCCAGCGGAAGAAGATTTTGGAGGGGCTAAAGCCCCTTAAAAATCAAATAATACGTGAATATATATCGTATCTTTCCATGTGTAGTACATTCACGTTTTGAGAAGCCAACTGATGAATAGATTGCAACACAACACATTGATTATAAATGTGCTTCTGAATAAGAACCTAGTGATCGTCATATTACTTCTGAGATGGTTTGCTATTCCGAATTAATTACAATACTAGTGGAGGGGGGAGCGGCATAAAATGTCGGGCGTGGAGGCGCAAAATGTCTTAATACGGCCCTGTTTATTGTTTCACATTTATAAGAGAATAACGAAGTAGTTTCAACAATGGCATGCAGGCAGAATAGGGCGGCGGCGCACGGTATTTACCGGAACGGCTAAACCATCTCCCTCATCTGTTAACATTGGCACCCGGCAGTTTCGACATCCATCGAGTCTACTTATCGAGCTTCACATGTGTGACTGAAGCCAATGGAGAAATGAAAAACAATCCTTTGTCGCCACATCGCATTACAGTTTACACGGAGGACCCACGACTATTTTCATATGAGACACCCGAAATACATTTTTTTCTATTCACACGTGAAAAAAAGTAAACACGAAGAAAACAAACGTAAAAAGGGTTGGGCATATAAATAAATAAAAATAAGAGAAAGATGCTCTATTTATATACGTCCTCTCGATCTTCGCGTGTAGCTATTGGAACAGGAGACTATATATTGGTTGGAATTTGGAAATAGGAAGATCCTTCCCTACATCTCGTGCGAGGATTGTTTGGCGGGATGGCGGCCCAGTTCGACCATTATCCCGATCAATGTCCACTAACAGTACAAATATGCATAAATTACCTTGGATTGTACATGGCCAGTCAACATTCGTGAGATGTACATATCTTCAGTGAATGGTTCAATGTGAAATGGGACTAACAGGCGTTTGGTAAACGTTGACTTTCATCTCTTTTATTGAGTATATGTGGCTTCTTTCTACTTCCATAGCCTCTCGAATGGATACGTGAATCGAGTCGTACCTCTGATCTGAGGGTATCGCTTTTGTGTTACTGAAGTCGATAGAATGGCCCAGCAATTTCGAGTGTTGTGCCGAAGTGGAATCCGTCTGTTTCCATTTTACTGCTAACATATGCTCTTGTTTTCCGACGGAAAACTTCCCACCCGTTTGTCCGATATATGTGCGTTTACAGTCTGTACAGGGTATTTCGTAAACCTTCCCATCAAGTCCTCAATATTTGGCCAATTTTACTGTGGGTAGTGAAAATTGGTTCAATATTTTGTTTTCCAAGAATCTTGGCTATTCTGTATGTGGTTTCAAGTAAGTACGGAAGGCTACCGATCTGGCATCATCTATGGTGTTTTTTATGCTGTCTTTGCCATAAGAGCAAAAGCTTTGTTGAACAAGTGGAACGTTAGGTTTCAATCAGTAATTGAAATTATGTATCGATTGAACGGTTTCGCCCGGAAATGGTAATTATATGTACATATATATTATATATACACATATATAAGTTACATTTAATGGTATGGAATGGGTAACACGTCAGACCGGCAATCTGGAGAGCCGGGTTCAAGTCCCGGGAAAATTCGCGATTTTTGAATAGTTTTAAATCGTACCATAATAATAACCTACTGGTGATTAATCAGAAAGTTGTTGAAATATATACACACACACGTATGTACAAGGCCTATTATAAACAAAATACCGAGAAGAAAACTTCTTGACGCAAGTCGGTCATTCCCGACCTTTGCTGATATCCAGCCAACACTCATGGAACAGTTCACCACACGTCCTGTATGGTGATTTACGTATTCTTACTGGAGTGAGCAAGAATGGGCAAAAGACTAGAGAGGCAGTGTGTGAGACCATGTTATATTGAGTTTTGCAGAGCGTTTACCATACTGGTGAATACGTTTGATCTCTGCTGCAAAGCACATAGCATGGCAAATGACGGAGAGATGACTGCAAAAGCTTAGGCCTACACACACACACACACACACACACATATATATATATATATATATATATATATATATATATGTATAGGCCTATATATATATATATACCATCTTTTTCATCTTATAGATCAAACAAGTCTTTCCAAATGTTCTCACAAAATTTCACTAAACAATTTGAGACAATTATTATCTCTGCCTGTTGTGACATGTTTACCATTTCCGTAGCTTGTACGACCAACGTTTTATGATTATGTATATCAGTCAAATACCTCTAGTGGGAACTCTTCTCATACGTTTTAAATGTTCAAAGACCAAAGTGAGCTTGGAAATTCGACGATGCACGCTTATCTCGTGGTTGTAGATCAAGAGAAAAACATTCGAGAAGTGAGCAGAGAGAGGTCGTCAAGCTGACTATGACTCGCGATCCGTAAGTGAATATTTACACATGTTTGCCTCCGACAAGACGGGTTCGGTTTCAGGGGAGGAGGGAGAGAGAGCTTTGTAAACTTGGAGAATGTTGAATATTCTTTGATAACAACCATCAGAAGAAAGCAAATTAGAAAATATAGGACTCTCCATCGTATATTATGCTGTATACACGTACTCGATGTATGCATCTACAAAATTTAGAATTAAATACGCTCATCTTACTTTTCTTGCTCTTTCTAACCCGCTCCCTCAATGTGCATGAAACATCCACACACGACAACCATGGCAAAGTACAACAGACATGAATATAGGCGCAAAATGACATCGCAGTCGACGGGCCTTCAAACTCTTGACACTTACTAACGAAAATAGGTTGACGGCAAAGTTTGGGTTGTGGGTAACTCTTACTGATTGCTATTAACTTTCGTGGATACAGCGTACAGTAGTGACCTGCCCGTAAGCGAGTGAAGCCACTTCAGTAAGCGTATGACACTAATCAGTGGCCTATGGACAACTATAGTGGAGCCAACCCGTCGGCCATCTTGCTCTCTCTGCTATTACGTCACCGGTGAACTAACCAATGAGCGGGTAATATCTTTCTCGACACTGCATTTAAAACAGGGAATATAACCGATATGTTTTACTGGGCCCAGAAATAATTACAAGAATACTATAGAAACAATTAGCAGAATTATTTACGCCCTTCAACATATTTTTCTATACAATTTCTACTACAGTCGGGTATGTAGATGTCCATAGCCATTATAGTGATATCTTTGTCCAAAGCTCACGACTATTGTGCCAGTAGGCCTAGTACCTGCAAAAAGGCCAACAAGACCATGGCTAGCTATAGCAGCTTGGTTGGGCTAGTTGAGGATTGTCGGTTGTTGGTCGGATGTTGATCGGTTTGTTGATTGCAACCTTACTTACAAGTAAGGTTTGTAGCGAATCAGAACTATATCTAACTTATTGTTGCACGTTAAAGGGTGGTGGACAGTATCAAAGGTTATAAACTAAAATGGGTGGATCAATCTCCAGTTTTATGAACCGTCATTCAGCAGACCAGGACTCAATGCTTGCTATAATCGACCGTCCTGACTGGGTGTCAACGCCCGCTAAATTCCCACTATCCGAAAACTTGAAAATGGCATACCATCTCATATTCTCATCATCCCAATCACAATCATCTAAAACTAAAGCGACGTTAAACCCATCGAATGATGAATTAGAGAGTAGACTAGAACATATTACAAAAGTAAAGTACACAATTTGCCAACATTATGAGAAAGATGATCGGCAAGTGAGACGACATATATATTTTCAGTACATCGGAGCACTTAAGGTAGTTTAGCTACTTCTTTCCAAGCGGTGTTGAAAGAAAGAGAGAGGCGACATAAAAGTAGGAAAACTGGCAGAGAGGAAGAGAGAGAAGAGAAAGAGCACTTCATAAGTATATGAAAAATCACTCTCTTTTAAATAAAACTAGTCTTCACTTAGCAAGATTCCATCTCATCGCATTATTCAAATGTCCACATTTGTTCAATTTTATAAATGTGCCCAATAATTTTGATACGTATCGAGTTGTAGCTCAAATATAGGACAGTGAAATCGAACCTAATTATACAGTAATAGCAACGTTAACTCATCCACTGGACTTCATAATAGGAAACGTGTGATATAGCCTATGTCGACTGTGTGGTTAGGGGTTGTTGTTCGACCACCGTAATCGGAGTCTGGAACGGCGTCCCGGAAATTGTCTTCCAAAGGGCTTCCTACTTGGGATACCACGCAAATGCTGCGGGATACAGCTTGGATATGGAGCAATAACATAATGAAGTTCTATCGACTACATGCACAGGAAACTAGCTGCATCAGGTTACTGACTGGAAAACTATTACAGTTGGGTTACATACGAGGAAACCCAACAAAATACTTCTTCAGTTGATGCCGATATTATAGGTTTTTATTCGTACATACTGATGACGCAGTATCATGAACAGGCAGGAACGGGTTTAATCAGTATCAACTTTTGATAGTTATGTTGTGACAATACGATTGATTATCTGAATGAGTTATTTTTCCTAATTTTACTTCATTATAGCTCCAAGTTATCCCAATTTCAATTGAATCGTATCCCCCCCCCCCCATCCTCCCGTAGAGGCTCTGCGTTAGAAACTGAATTCAAGTGATGGACTTCTGGAAATATGTCACTCGTCAATCATTCGCTCATTCGTAACTCCAAATGACCGGCTGTTGGTGGAGGCGTCGTTAAGCAAGAAATCATCATCACCATGAATAGCATTGTATTATATTGTCTCAATCAGTTATTCATATATCATCAATATCCAATTGGTTTGCTATTCTGTGTCGCTAATCCCACATATGTTGATGACCCATAGAATGAAACACATAGATCCCTATTTAATGCCACATGATACATCATTTGCACACCCTGCACACCATTCTATAGGTATTCAGAATATCGATGATTGTCATATAGGTAGCACAATTTTAGTATCACAAATCTAGCAAAAGTTACAGCCAAAAATGTCCGCTCCTAATGCAAGAACAAGAATACATTCGCACTATCCTGAGTAATAATTGCCCTCTTGGCTGAAATCACAGACTGAACTCCCAAGACATCCAGACGACAAATGGTAATTACGTTGTAGATTGATTGAAGGCGCTAAATAACGCGAATTACGCGATCATATTACGTAATAACGACCAATTCTCTGCTAGCTTTATTCAAGACCTGTGAAATACGTGCGCGAAGACGTGTTGCGAAGACGATCAATTCTTCCGTTTCAACCCATTACCTCGCCCCACTATCTTTAATACTGATGCTAATTCATCCCTTCAGAATCACGTCTTTTTTATAGCCATTGCGTTTAAATTTACACTTATTCCAATTTATTAAACAAGAACTGAGACGTTGATGCAGGCAAACTCATTTCTCATTTCGTTATATTTCCTAGAGTGCATGGTATACCTTGGTTATATGTCAATGTCATGCGTGAGGATCGCGACTAGTCCCCAAAGAGTGCAGGCTAAATATAAACAGACTATACAAAAGCTATTGAACATTTTTGACACAGAGCTGAAGTGTTACAGGGGCTACACACGATATGTATTTTTTAAATGTATAATTGGATTACCCATCAACTCTATAATGATCAATGAAACAACGCTACCCCGTCTGATAAGTTATTCTAGATTAGGCCTACTGCAGGAACGTCGTTAGGGGGTCCATCCTTCTACAAAAAAATATATATAAATGCCTATGTATGTTGACTCGTGTTGACCTACGAATAACACACGATGAAATATTTTGCTGGGAGATTTCACGAAAATAACTTCGAAAATGTCCAGAATGCTAACATTTTGATTGAAAATAACTTCGGAAATGTCCATAATGGTTCAACTATTACTCTCCAAAACTGCTTGTAGATCGCCACAATCACTTAAAAAATACCATATTTCAAAAAATTCCCTGTGGGGCTGTGGTGGGGAGGGGTAAATGAAAAAATTGCTACAAAAATCTGCATGATTCAATTATTGAAAATAAATTCGAAAATATCCATAATGATTCAATTATTTGCCTCCAAAATTGCTTGTAAATCGACAAAATCACTTCAAAAATGATACAAAAAATTCACTGTGGGGCTCCAGACCTCATTTCAGCGCGCGTCTAGTGCCCAACCTGCCCCCCCCCCCCCCCCACAATATACAAATCATAACGACGTCCCTGGCCTACTGTAGACCTGATTAGGTGGACTATAAGATGTAAACGGCTGTATTCGCTTCGATGACTGATATAGTAGACCATGGCCGCCAAAACTACATATGTGATGAGTATATGATACATATGATATAGGCCTATATATATATATATATATATATATATATATATATATATATATATATATATATATATATATATATATATGCATACACACACTAACATTCAAGTAAATCTATTTGAACGGATTATACTTTTATTTCAAGTAATAGGCCTATACCAATGTCGTATATACAAAATTACTGCCAGGGGACATTGTCAATATATATATATCAAGCATATTTTCAGCTACATACTGTTGATTGTGGCACAGAGATCTGTAATGCAAACATGTGTAGGAGGGGCGAACTGTCAGGAAGGCATATACGACATTACAGATCGGCGATATTTTGTCAGTTATCTCGCCGTCTTCACGGTATGATCGGTTACACGTTGATGACTTCCACCTGTTTGGACTCGATCACCGTCGGCGCGCGCACGCCCGCGATTCGTTGGCTTCTAGCTTTCAGAACAGATACATTTGCGCCGACCTCACCTACCACTCAAATCTGATCATGCCAGTGCCAACAGTAATCCTATTAAATTTGCTTCGAAGTGAACGACTCGTTTGTGTGCAAATACTAGCAAACATTTTCAGAGTCAACGTTCATGTGTGAAAATATGAGTGGGAGAAAAAGAATGAAGAGATACTTTCCAAGATTTTACTCTACATTATATATATATATATATATATATATATATATATATATATATATATATATATATATATATATATAGGACCCATACGTTTTGCGCACAAAATGATCGAGTAGGTAACAGGTTGAATAATGTGGTATGCATTATGTATGCAGGTTATAAGACGCAAGCAAGGTAGCTATATGATAAGAGACATATTTCATTCAAGTTAATGTATGATTTTCAATTCAAAATGTGACTTTATTATAGCAATAGGCCTTCCGAATTGCAAAACATCTGATCGCAGGTAATACATTCACTCAGGGATGTACAATTCGATGTAGAGGCGTGAGGAAAGTGGACGGTAGCATACGCGAGCATTGTCAATGAATCACACTGGGGAGTATCTTCAATCACGTTCATACAACAGAACACCAACAATGGTTTCATTAAGAGTCCATGGGAGTCGATTTAGAGATGATCAGTTTTTTTGGTGATAACTTAATCAAAATTCTGATAACGAGGAAACACAGATATTTTTAATACCTTCAACATGGAGGAAGAAATAACTATTTATCTCAAATCACCTGATTGTCAGGCGTATACGCTTAAAAATACACATTTTCCAACCATATACGCCCAACAATCAGGCGATTTGAGATGGATAGTTATTTCTTCCACCATATTGAAGGTATACTGAAGGTAAAATATTCACATTATTGCCATCATATTGAAGGTAAAATATCTATGTTTCCTCGTTTTCAAAATTTTAATATGTAATCCCATTCAAAATGTATCAGCAAAAAACTGATATTCCGTCAATTCGACTCCCATGGACTCTTAAATTAGTTTCAAACTCGTAACACATGAAATACAACCAGGACTACCACCGGCCAGGACACTACAACCTCGACACCATGCTGAACAACATGCGCAACAAGTTTTCATACAATAAAGCATTACGGGATGAAAAAAAAACGAACATATCAAGCTTAACGCTCGAGGGTGGCCGGGAGGATTCCCTTTCAGCTCGACATACACACACACACACGACAAAAAGATCCAACAGCCTGTTAGCAACCTATTTTAGGTGGTGTGTGTGGAAGTGACGATGCAGACAACACCATGCGAGGGGCTGATTGTATGGGGGGGAGGGGGGATTGTATAATACTCTTCATTAATCAGCAGTCACGTGGCATCCAGGGAGAGAAAAGGGGCGAGTGGGAGGATGGGAGGGGGGAAAGGGAGGGAGGGGAGAAAGGGAAGTTCCAAATCTTGACTATCAACTCGAGAGACTGACTTCACTTATAAACCAGACGTTATCCTCACACCGAGTCGCGAGACTTCCGTTCGGAACCGAAAACGACCTCCGAAGCGGAAACGACACGATATTGTCATGGTGAGGCTATAATCTTTTCATCTAGCCAAGTAGCGTTCGGTGATAACGCAATGCAGCGATTCAAAGTCACGGCCACCACCGTATACGAGTAAAAGGTGTGTTAAGCTTTCACGACGTTAATTCTCACGAGACGCGGCCGTAGCTTCAACAATTATAGCGCAGTGATGTTTTAGGTGTACGCCAATACAGAATATTGCCGCCCCCGTGGCTCAGTCGAATATATCGCTAGAGGTAGAAACTGAAGTCAGGTCAAGCGTGGGTTCAAGTCCCGCTTTTGTGAACGTCCTTTCACCTATAATCAATCACTTCATCGTTTCATTATCACCCGCTCATTCGTACCCTCTCATAACCTAGCTGTTGGTGGGGTCGCTAAGCAGCATTGAAATAAAAATACAGAATATTACTATAAAATGCACGTACTGAATACGACGCGCGATTGACCACGCGAACGATTGATTGCGTTTCGTTTGCCAGCCCTCGATCGCTTCAAGCATTGGAAAATTAAAGCTTTCAAGCGGTGAACTATCATGATCGCATAGTTATTAGTAAAATATCGATTTCATTTTTAGTTCATTTTATTTCTGAATAAATAAGCTATATTCGTTCACGATACATGATTTCAATTAACGTACTGAAGTTTGCATGTGATTGATCACGCAAACAATTGAATGAGCCTCGCAAACGAGTAGCCGCTCTCAACATGAATGTAATATAACTATATAAATATATATATATATATATATATATATATATATATATATATATATATATATATATATATATATATTGCCAGATGCGCTTGAATTACAGTTCAACTCGAGTTTCAAACTTTCAATGTTGTAAAATTGATAATACTAAATGCGTAGATAGTATAATTTGAGTTTATGACCAAATGACTTTGAGCCTTTGATGGATACCCCAACATCAATGATTTGTGACAATAATATTCCACATTTTCAACTGAAGTGTAGTTGAAGGGTTTCATGAGACAAAGGTGATAATGCTATGTGTGTGGCCTGATACTTTAAGCTATGGTCAAACAGATCTAGTCACTACGACTAGAACGGCATGAGATATTTCAAATCTGAAATTAAATTTACGTTCACAGGGTAGAAGCTCGGTCGTGTACATCAATTAATTAAGTTTAATTTGATAATTTGGCAAAGCTGTAGCTAACAGGCATGCTATATTCGCCATCTCCATTAATAACACATTATGAGGGAAATATTTGAACGTCCAACAGTTAGTTTAAGTTTGACGTTTTGACATTTTGACATTTTTACTTACCGAAACCACACACACAAAAACCAATTAACCGTAAACTGTTTCATAAAAGTATGCACAGCGTGAAAATATACCACTATTTTCTCGCGAACATTTGATTATGCATCAACACAAAATAAGTGATAGATATATCTCAGATGTACTACACAACAATAACTTCAATGATCGATTGTCTTTTCAAATTTATTGGTCGGTAAAAAATAGATTTCTTATGAAACAAATTATTTCCACTCAAAAGACTTCTTGACTCATTAATGCGAGTCAGCATATCATCATCAATGTAAATATCCCACTTTGGAAAAATCAAATTAAATAACTACGTTCAGAGATGAGGGGGCTACTGATTTATTCCATGAATACGTTTTAAAATGACTGCTTTCGTATTAATTAATAGTCAACAAGAGTCAGACAGACGTTTAGCATATTACACATTTCGATAACTTTTCAATGTGATTGCTTTTTTTATCGAATGCGTACGCTTTCGACAACTTGACGCTTCAGCCATGCGGATTGTTATACGTATACATGATTATAGTAAAACGGAAATATTTTAATGCAGATACTAGGTTTTATGTACATATACAGACAATGCAATGCATTGATTGAAAGAAGTCCTACAAACGGAAGTTACAGAGAAATCCAATTAATTTTCCAAAGCTTTAGCCAGGGTGGATAGACTAATGTGAATGAAAAAAATCCTTGTCAAGAATAACATGAAATTAAAGAAAGAAACTTCCAATATGAAAAGGCGAGAGCGATCTTGCGTCAGCCAAGACGATGAATGCTGAATAAATAATTTATGACATAAATATAAGATCAAGGTATGGGTCCGCGGTAATCACAGCAGATACGTTCGAGTTGGTGATAAGTGGATGAACTTTCAATGCGATTCGAAATAATTCTGTTCATCGCGTGAACAAACAACGCGTGAACAAAATATTCGTCCTATTCAAGGTTGTATTAACAATAGGGATACGAACGATTACCCTAAAATAATTCAAAATATTAAATATCGAATAATTCTGTTCATCGCGTGAACAAACAACGCGTGAACAAAATATTCGTCCTATTCAAGGTTGTATTAACAATAGGGATACGAACGATTACCCTAAAATAATTCAGAATGATTAAATAATTAATACAAGTCAAATAATAATAATAATATATATATAAGAAATATAATATACGTGCGTGCTGGTTTCAAAAAAGGAACCGGAACGCCGTTCCGGTGCGTTCCGGCACAAATTAACCACTGATTAACATGTATAACGAATGAGCACGATCATTAATCATTCATCCTTTGAGGCAGGTCGTGCCGATTGAAATATATAAACAGACCATTTTTTTCATCAATAACATTTTATCAACAATTAATTGTAATGCGTCCGTACCGGTTACCGATAAATGCTATTGAATAAGTTGCATGCCTATTAGATGGTTTGGCAGCATCAAACTTGTATACCACAGATCAAAGCTAGTAGGATGCTGATTTAGAGCACAATAAAATACAGCAACGTCGCCAGTACTGGTATTGGCAGAGCTCAACTAAAACAAATAATAGCCTATACATGAAAAATCAATTTGAAGCATATGTATTATTCTAACATTTATAAAAACAAAAATATCTCAGCTTTAGCTTGACTGTTGTCTCACGAAGTTTCTAACGTTTTACTACATAACCGTGAGTGATGCTAGTTGCTTGTTTGCCAGCTCTTGTCATTTGTATTAAGAATAAAGAAACCTAATCTTAAAACACAAAATAGATTCTCCTAGCCAATGACGATCGTAAAATGTAGAAACTTATCTTAAAACTCGTATAAATCATAGGAAACTTCCGAGTAAAAGTCATACATTAACGTAGAAGCCTTGCCTGTATATATGCTACCGTGCTCTTATTCATATTATATGAAGTGATGTGTTATGGAATTTGGAGAGTTGCCGCCTTGGCGTCGATGCCGTAATTTCAGTAAAATCTCATCTTGCGATAACTATGCTCGACTGCCACTGAGAAGTATATTTCTTCGTTATATGCGGAAAGCAATGAACTATTTTATTTGGCAGTTGTATGCGCACGGAGACCATAATGCACATTAATAAACTGACTACAAAGAGGTTTTCCACACCGAAACATGATTCAATTATTATTATTAAATATACTGCTATGCCGTCACTTACAAGTGAATATCATAAAAATCAATCGTAACGTGCTGATGGATATAGCTCTGAAATCAAATTCATGTTTTCATCATTACTGGACTAAAAACCTAAACCGGGGGGAAAATAAGGGTACAGGGGCAGTCGTATCATTCATATCTGAAAAACCAGATGGTGAGGGGGAAAAAGAACCAATTAAAATCATCCGGTACGTACCTGCCAATCAGATAGCGTTGAAATAACTTAATTTGAAGAAGTAATAGTAATTTGGACATAATTCAGCTGGCCCGTATTCAAGAAAAAGATTGTTGAAATGTGAAGCGCAATAAAAGTCCGTGAATAAATTAGTTTGCAATGCAGTCTTCTGGAGAGGAAAAACTGATCGAAACGTCAACAGTGCATGTAGACGCAACCACATGAAAAGCACAGCCTGCACCCACCCGACTCGAAACATTATATTGCACTGTATTACAGAACAAACAAAATAAAGCCAGCATTAACAAGCGCATAGTTGGGTAAATGTCGAATCATCAAAACAGAGTAAAAGAACGCGGTATGGATTAGAACATGCAAATCTGGTAATGCAGACAAATATGAACAGATGCACACAGGTAAACATATAACCTTAAATCTCATCATCTCATATATCACTCACCGACGCCAATAGATCGTGGTCATCAGTACAGTGCGTCGTTGAACCCAATACAAATAACCAACTTGTGCGGCTGGAACCATAGACGAGACACCCACTTTCACCGCCACTCTCTTCTAACCTCCCCCCCCCCACACACACACCACTAACACCTATAGTACCAGTCACGCGCTACAGACATGCTGGATTGTGTTGCTGCTGAGGCAGGCAGAAATACTAATTAGGCTAGGGAATGGAGGTATTCACAGGGATTCATTCTTGTTTGGACATGAGAGTGAACTGTCTTGATAGAATATCTTTCGTCTATGCTGAAACTCTGGTTGAATAATATTTATATAGCACACAAAATACCAGTCGGAAAGGACAGGAGTAAATCACGACAAATTTAATAACTTGAGAAAATACTACTACTAAAATAGTGAGAAAACGTACAAATGGTACGAGTGTTGGCAGTTATCCAGTTGCATTTATCATTCTCAAAAACTAAGATATTATATATAATCACAACTGTTGTGTAAATAAGTACACTCCACTAAACACCTCTATCTGAAATCATTAAACACGATCCATGCTATTGAATGGTTGCCAAAACGAGAATTAACTTTTAAAGCTATTTATCAGACATTTGTTACACATCACAATAAATCACCTCGACATTTGAATGAAACAATGGTGGTAAATTTAACTGATTTACTTCTTAGACATTTAATCACTCACTTTGGACTTTCAACACAGTTTTACTGAAAAAAAAATCGCACTCTCTAGAACAACTACGAAAACGTTCAAAAACGTGTTGGTGAAAAGGCAAAATTTCGAACAATTAAGCAACAGAAATGATTAATATATTTGTAGTTCGGTTCAGTCGGCGGGCGATTGCAAAAGGCGGCAGAAACGCTAGTGAGGTAGTAAATAAAATAAGAGATATAACCCTGACGAATAGCACCGGCAAATCATATTCACTCTGTCTCTATGGCATAGGTAAGTACACAAAGCTACAGGTCTACCGTGTCACCGCGTAATACTAACAACAAATCTAAGAGAAAGAACGGAGCATTGAATAGAATACTTATATATATATATATATATATATACACACACACACACACACACACACATATATATATATATATATATATATATATATATATATATATATATATATGCCTACTCTTTATTCATTGTAGCAATATATCTCACTACTTTTTAGGCAGGCATCACCGCGGACTTACTGATAGATAATGGTGCGAATACATCACGTGCGAGATACCGCCGTTACAGTAAACCAAAAAGAGCACGAAAAAGAAACCACTTCAACAGCACTCGGTATTTATTGAGATTCGACACCAACTATATATGAGTAGATATACCCTTCGATTATAGCTATATGGATACTCGACTCGTGCTTATTCCTAACGCAGACTCTCTCCAGAGCTAGGAACATATGGGGGGAATTGTTGGGTCTTTCAGTATTGCATGGTGAATCAAATTCAAATTATATTGTGAGTCGGATCATTGTGATTCTCGACGTTTACTTGATCATGTGATGTACGCTTAGTGTTTTTTTTTATTTGTGCGAGATATCATCCACAAAGAAGACTTCAATGTAGACAGAAGAAATGCCACGCGAAAAATTACGTGCACACTTATATTCGCCTTTCCGTTTGTATGCATGAAAACGTTATGGAGTATATTTTTTCAAATATACGTTGATTGCGCTTTGCAATGTATAAGAAACTCGTGTAATTTGTACCACGGTAACAGCACACTTGTGGATTTTGGTGTATGGCTGGTTTCAGAGCTCTTGAAAGCTGTTGCCTGTACATCAGTACGATAGCTATAATCCTAGATATATCATCTGCATGAACGTATTAATTTGTAATAATATAGTTTACATAGCGTGTACGTAGTCGTAGGCAAGAACCCAATGATTATACCAATTCAGCTACAATATTTTGGAGGTGTGTGGTTCGATGAACGAATTGATGATATAGTCCAGGTGTCAAAGTTCATTGTTTTTTCTTTTTAAATAATAAAATGGGGTGACAAGATCGAACAGCCAAACGATCCTACTTTCATCCATAGCCACAATTGGGGAACAATGATGTTGTATCAAGTTTCGATGTTGTTAAAAAAAAATATATCAGGTAAAAGCGGATACAGAAACCACAATAGCCCAACGTATAGTAATTGAAATGTGCGCAAACTCAGGGAACACTTTAATAGATTTTATTCTACTTTTAATAGAAACCCCCCCATTTGGAAACTATTTGAATCATCTTCGCCTGATATACCGCATACATTTCATATTTAAACCTGTACTCTTCTACCGACGCCCATGCATCTATGTTTCATATGGACCACATCAATCGGAGTAATAAAGCGGTATAACAAAACAGTCTAGCATTAATGAAATGTAATGAAATGAAATTTCCATGACAACGACAGTCAAAACAGATTTGAATGGACATTGACAAAACACAGTATCATATATGCTGTTCATGCACTCTATATGTTTTATACGTCCCTTAATTACGTCAAACGTTCAATTTAGCTATTTTCTCTTCAGTTCATCGTAGGTAAAGCAGACAATATAGACATACCTTCAAGGATGTCGAACAAAGCACAATAGCGAACATGCAAAATATTGATTTACATTCAAAATAACGTCACATGCTTATTATTCCATCCCTTTTTGAGCAAGTGGGAGAACGAAACAAATCAAAGTACATCGCGGCTACGGGAAACGAACTCAATTTTATGAATAACGTTCAGATCGGATTGAAAGTTCCAAAATTCCATAGACAAAAAATGTATGGTATATGTAACAAAACATGACTATGGCAAATAAAAAATGGTCTATCATGTTTTAATGTTTTTTTCATTTTAAATATAACAATGAACCCTGTAGGAAAGTCTGAAAGACGAACTGCCAAAACCACTGACGATACGCCGCAGTCCTCAAATACAGATAGGGGCAAGGGATGTGCATGACATGTTTATTAATTCAACCATACGACACAACAAGTAGGAATACGGCAGCTTGACAACTCATTGTTTTAAAAAACAGCTTGAAGACCAAATGTAAATTGTATGTCTTGTTTAATATTCGTGTGGGTGTGGGCAGGACAACCTGGTAAATTGTAAATATGAATCAACCATAATTGTGATTTGGAATCTAACAATTCGCTTTACACTTATGTCAATCAACTGAAAGTAAAATTCGATTCGATAGCACAGAACATATAACTACTGCCTACAGTAGAAGCGAGATAAGATTTCCATTAGAGGCAGCCTCTCTACACCGGACCATCGGCTCTGTGTCACCACACGCGGACCTAGGAGGATTTACCTTCCTAGATGCGGACGTTGCCGGTTGTTGTAGTTGCGCGCACCCTCCGTATAACCAACCTAAACTAACCAATTCAATGAACCTAACCTCTCCAAACTAACCTAACCCAACAAACAAACACACATCTATTTATGATAGATTGGACGGTAATTAAATGGTAAATGTCCAAGAGTGCTATCCAATTGTCTTCACTCTTGACTAAATTGTACAATTAACAATTCCACAATTCAAAGACGAATGCATGCAATTTTTTCGTATGTCCAATTTCATGTTGAAGCCATCTTTTTCCTACGCCTTGGACCGGTGGGAACACCGGGTGGTTCGGTTGGATCAGACAATAAACGACGGGTAACAGCAGTCAAGACTAGACGGCTATAGCTCGTGCGCGCGACGTTTGAAGTCTGAACGCAGCAAACGCGAGCTTGTGGCTGACGCGACAAACGCGCGAAAACAGGATAACTGATTGGTCAGCACGCTCAACGCCTGTACGCGTCGCTCTCGATACGAGTTAGTAAAAGCAGCGTAAGGCACGGGTTTTTGTCGAACAATTAATCCATCATTCACTCATTTGTACCCCCAAATCACACAACTGTTGGCGGGATCGTTAAGCAGGTAGAAATTATAATTAAAAATAATTAGTCGAGTATAAACTGAACATTGACGAGTAGATGAGAGTGCAAGCCATTGTGTGCACACCGGTGAATGAACCCTTGACCTATTGGATTCGCGACACCATCGCCATCAACCAAACAATATCTTTCGAACCGCGCCCATATAGACCAACACATATATGTAAACAAGGATTAATTAGCACGATACATTTAATAGCACGGGCTTATATAATCCTACCAAGGCTTAAAGTCCGGCCAGTATTATATTAGCTGCACAGAACCAACATTCTGTTTAGTCGAGGGAAATCGTCCACCCTCTGTCTCTCTCTTTCTCTCTCTACATATATGCTAATCCACCATGCAGCATTAGCATTAGGGAATAATTGTTCGTGAAATAGAATTCAAACTCTGAAGAAGAAATTTTGCACTTATGAACTTACACGTAGATTTCTCGAAAACATTATCCAAATAGAGCTCTGCAGTAACTGCACATGGCTAATAACTTAGATGTCTGAATTCATTTTAGATGGCATACATATAACCTTACGGTGGTGCGAATATATCTGTCAAAAACTCAAAACGGGATTTAATTTTACTGCAACCAGACGATAAAATACTATGAATGATAGCGTACCGTAACTAGAAAGTAACAGCCCCATCCCGTGTTGCTATACTGATTTCAACAATCGCAAGGGTAGGATTCTTCGTCCCTAGCCGGATCATATGCCCCATGGACAAGGTAGGCCCAGAAGTGTTGAACGAGTACCACTTAAGGTGGAATACGGTACATGATGTAATCATGAATGTCCATCTATCAATATATAGCAGCATGTAACAGTAACTACGCAGCTAGACTGTCATCTGATGAAACTCGATGCACAGAATGTCATGACTGAGGCGCAGAACTGTAATAACTTGTAACTATAGGGTAGGTACACATATAATGTAAGTCAACCGTCACTGATTGGTGGTAATCAGATCAAGAACCTAATCGAGCTATAATATGTCTGATTACGAATACGTAAATGAAATCATATTAGACCAACACTATTAGATGATTTCGCGATGATAAGACGAGTGAAAAATCTTCAAAAATACAGCTTGACCAGTCTAGAAAAACCTTGCATGCATCACATGCCCTGAACTGTTGGTGAACTTGCAATTCTTGTAGCTTCATTTGAATAGGCCTAAAGCTACAATAATCGTTCAGCTGAAACAAATATATGCGCCAAGTGATATTTATTTGTCTAACATCAAACAAAGTCATTCTTTCCCAAGTAAGAGCCCATGGGAGTCGATTTAGCGGAATCTCAGTTTTTTGGTGACAACTTGTCAACGGTGTGAGATATTGACATTCTAACAACGAGGAAACACAGATATTTTCAATACCTTCAAGATGGTGTAAGTATCATTGTCATCTTACAGATTGGATTATTTCAGTATTTTATCATCATATGAAATGTTCTACGTAACAGACCGAGGATCATCAACTTTCGGAGCGGAAAAAATATCAAAATAACACCTCTATTACGGGGACCAGACACGATTTTTCAATAAATGATAATCCAAGCTTAAACTAAAGTAAAACTAACCCAGCTCTACCAAAAAAACTAAAGGTAGGCCTATATGAAAAAATCTAAAAATAATCTACGGTGCCGAATCAACATGGAAAATGAAAATACGCTAACGGTACGTAATGATGCCGTGTCTAGAGTATTTTCCTCCTCAGACGGGTCGAAACAGACAGGTGTTCAGTTTCACTGCTAGGCATTACAATTATAACTAATAGCAGTCTCGGTACATTCAAGGATTGGCAACCAACACGAGCATTTTACTTTCATGCCGCTTTTCATACTCCAAGCAATTATCTCTTGTCAAAAGTCATCTACGTCCACCATGCCACGATGTCAGTGCACCAGATTAACCCCTAGCAAGAGGAATAGGGGCTGGGGGTGCGGGTTAATCGAATGTAGTGCGCACGGAACTCGCTCATGAATGTACAGTCTTCAAACACATATTTAGAATATTTTTCGAGACCCTTTTGTGACATAACTATAACAGTAGGCCTATATAACACGCTGCTACAAACTAAAAACACAGGCAGCAAAAGTTGACAAAAGAATACTCAATTGCCACCCTCCCCTCCTAGCTCAGTGAAAAAGCAACACTCAGTTGAAACTTTAGGTTTGCTGGGGTTTTGGTTTCCTGTCCCAAACATCCTACTTCTTCCTCATTATTTCCAGTATGCCGTACAATCACCTTCAAATGTAAGAAATATTATTGTTGGCACCTGTATTTTGAAGCCAAGTTGGTCTTTTTCTGAGAGTTATTGAAGATCGAGAGTGAGTGATGATGACGATTATTGTTATATTGAGTCATGTCAGGCGTGGGTTCGAATCCTGCATATGGGATGAGTTCTTGTGCACGCCATTTCATTTCTTATCGCTTCATCTTTTCATTAACATTATCTTTTCAAATATTTCCTTATGTGACCTAGCAGTTGGTGCGCACTACCACTTCCACCTACGTGTACAGCTTGAAGCAAAAGTAAGTCTTTTTTCTGGCTTAACCAGTACACCTCGTGATTTTCAATGAGATTGTGAAGGCTATCAGACGAACAGAAAACGGCCTATTACTTTTGGTTCACTCGACTCTATCCTGAAGATAATTAACGGTTGATCCTGATGCACCAAGTAGCAGCAAGAACTTTCTTGGTAAGATTGTACCAGAGATAGAGGAAGGTTATAGTTGCACGAGGTTCAAAATAATCTACTATATTACAAGAAATGTTAGCAAGTACAATCTACTTGGTCGCGTGTAAACCAATGCAACAAGTTCACAGATAGAATCGAAAGCAATTTCTTGCAAGAGGAAACGCAACGAGATAATGGATATTGATTATCTATCGGTAAACTGAATAACGAGACGAAATGTTTCTTCGAGCATCCACGTTCTTTTCTAGCCAAAGCGTTCTCCGTCTCCACCCCCCCCCCCCCCCCCCTCCCTACCCAAGTCAACCATTATTCGTGTAGAACATCATGTCGAGAGGTAGCTCAACAAGATCCAAGTTTCGCGCGCATGCAGCTATCACCGATTACACACGTAAGTAATGAAGCAAATTACATCAAATATATATTCAAACTGTCTTTGAAATAGAATTACTTGTAATATTTCACACTACAATAAACCAAATTTGTCGAGTTATACAATGTATATATGTGATTACAGCTGAGACGATAAGAGCTAAGAAGGGTAGATCAGTCACAATCGCACAACACCGTCATTCAGGAGACCGAGGTCCGATTCCCGGCCGCTGCGGTTGAATGTCTTGACATGGTTTATCTTCGTTTCCCCTCTGTCGAACTCGAATGAATATATATATATATATATATATATATATATATATATATATATATAAAATATATGAATACCAAATTCATGGAAACAAAAATTGATTGATAAGTCAATTATTTATATGAAAATGAAAAAATTGATAAGCTTTGAAGAGCAGTAACAAAATAATGGATTGAAACAAGCTGGTGAGAGTGTGATATAAAACTCAGTCGACTACCAATTCTGCAATTCTATTAGTTATTCTGTTTGGTGATACGAACAACTTCATTAGATAGTGTAAAACATGTCAGCGACAGACCACTATTCAATACGAAATCGAAAGTTTAGCTCACATTTCACTAAATACAAATCAGCCCAGCTATTACAATCGTTGCCAACTGTTCAAACTGTATACCGTCGACGCAAGCATGGCAGGAACGCCTGAATAATGCACCAGAAATTCGATCTTTGAGATGACGACACATGTGTTGGTGTTAAATTTCGGAAATTCATCATTTTGAAAGTTTTCTAAAATAAACGGAAATTTCAGAATAAATTCATTTCGCGTTTGCTCTCACTGAACAATATATGTTTTTGAGTAATTTCCAGACTCAAACTTCTGTGTAGCTGTACAGGAATCAATGAAGGCAATACTAGTACAACTGAATGTGTATCGCGCTAACAAAGTGCCAACTGCAATTAAAGTGAGATTATGTTTGACAGGTTCTGGTTCATTTGTCTCCATTCTTGAGGACCGTGAGCTGTTGTTCAAATGGAGATTACATCATTTACTTCACTCAATTTTGAGTATTAGTACATCCAAATGTCACAATCAGTGGAATTTGAGCAAAATTTGTGAGTTTAAGCTTTAAAATGCAAAGTTTCGAAAGTTTCGGAGAATTTCAAAATGACAGTTTCAGCCAGCATCACTGCACATGTGGCAGCCACACTAATGTGACTACAGAAATGCAATTAATTATTTCACTATGTAATACGTAGTCGAAAGCAACAAACACAACGTTTTTTATAAGTTATAATTCTTGACAACCGTGAGCTGATATTTAAATGGAGATTATATCATTTACTTCACTCCATCTTGAGTATTTCTAAGTACATCCGAAAGTTACAATAGCTCAATAAGTGGAACTTTAGCAAAATTTGTAAATTACAGAAATTTCAGCTTCAAAATGCAAAGTTTTGGAAAGTTTTAAAATTAAATGTTCAGCAAGCATCACTACACATGTGGCAGCCATACTAATTGTGACCACAGAAATGCAATTAATTATTTCACTATATATACAACACGTATAGTCGAAACCAACAATCGCGCTCCGATGCGCATATACGGGAGTTGAAACTTGACATGATAACAAGCAACATGAGAGGTTCGGAGGGATGTTTTTTTAATATAAGCCCACGGGAAATTAATTTTGTCACCAATTATAAAACTAACCATAGTTAAATTTTTTAAATACGATATAGCAATGGACGGACGTAAATGACATATCATGTTTTTTCTTGTGTATAGTCTTGATACGCGAATATATGCATTGACGAGTGGTAAATTTCACAAATAAAAAAAAAATCGCCATCGGGAAAGATTCTTAACGCACATAGAAGCAATACTTCGAAATGTAATGGAGCAGAAAGCGTCACGAACGATCATCAATATTGCACTAAAAACCAACCCTATTTGAATTATAGTTTTGATAATAGGGGCCTATATAATTGATAATAAAAGAGTACATGCTCCATACACTATTGACCATAATAATTGTTATAGCTTGAAAATGATTACATTCTCAAATGGTTGAAAGCATAACTGCATATTTCGATCGTTTTATACAGAACTGATGCCAGAAATAGCCTAAGTACTATACCTTAGAACTGGAAAAATGGAAACTGGATAATCAGAAATATGTCAAGATTTGTGTGATTCCGTTCGAATGTTAATGACCGACATCATCATTTTCACCAATCAATGTGTATATAAGAATAACTTATAAAAGCATATTTACTAAATCAACACTATACATATTATAGAACTATGAGTGAATATTTTTCAAACTCAAATGTGTATATTTTGACACTGTCAAGTGCATGTTTCCAAGATTTTTAGTGTATAAACATCCTAGTCCTCTACATTGTCCTCATGGACATTGTTTTCGTAGGTGAAGTGAGGATTAATATTGCTGATAAACATGAGACAGCATATTCAATGTAAGAAATGTGGTGAGACTAATTGAGTATATTTTCATAGCTTGTAATAACGAATTTAGACGGATTCGAGTGGGGATTGATGCATAAGAAATTGATGGAATTCTCAATTAATGAACGACATAGAACAATATTCATCTAGGTACGCCTATACACCTTTAGCTCGTTAAAACTGCTCTGCGAACCGAACGAATCAAGAACTAGAAGCACTTGTAACGCCTAAATATATATATATATATATATATATATATATATATATATATATATATATATATATATATATATATATATATAGGCATAGCATACGCATAGCACGTATACGGATAGCACTGCTGTATTGTTTAGTAAACTTGCACCCATTCTTTAGTGCACCCTACTGTGATATTCATGTCCGATTACTAAACGCCTATCAGTACTTTATTTATTTATATAGATCTCGTTTAATGGAAGGATGAGTGACACCTGGGGTTGTAGCACCATATTATCTTTCAGCGCTCAACCTTCTCATTAGAATTATTATCAAATGGATGATCAACATTTCAATATTGTTACCGAGTTATGCAAATAGTATATTCTTGTTTAACTTAGTGTAGCTAGCTGCATATATGAAACATGCAATGCACATTGCACCTAAGATAAGAACAAAGGCAGTAATTATCTCGGTCGCTCATGTCTATACTTGGTACAGCTGTATACGGAAATATATTATCAAATATCGAAATGTTATTCTTGGTGGGTAACGACTCTATAGAAGGCATTCACGAATGTAAACAATGTAATGTAAACATATCTGTAAATCCGAATGTCTACATCGATTTTCCAAATCTGCCAATAACACTAAATCGAAGTAAAGAGCGAATCACCACACAGTGTTTGTTTGCCCTAACAATTAACGCATTCACAGAGAATAAAACGAACGCTCGAATGAAACTGATCTCACGAATCACGATCATATCAGTTTTTTTAGCCGCCCTCCGTAGCTCAATCAGCGAAGGTACCGCTTTAGAAACTGAAGTCACCATTGGGCGTTCGTTCGGATCTCTCATAAGATTAGCTTTCATAAACGTCCTTTCAATGATCACACTTGATATTTTCATCATCAACTCCGAATAACCTAGCTGTTGGCGGGGGCGGTCGTTAGCTAGTTAGGCCCACGCAAACAATAATCTCCAGATTTCTCAGAAAACATATACAACCAAATTGTTGTTCACGGGTGAAACATTACAGCGGAATAATAATCAATCTATTACATATATACACAAATCTAAAGGAAGTACAAATTAATTAAACAACAAGACTGCGAAACAAAGTCAGTAATTAAATTAATTTCATTAATCAGACGGAAAATTCATCCAAAGGAATCAACTCAATATATGATTATTATTGAATAAGATGAAATGGAAGATGAGAAATGCTGATTGGATAGAGCCTTGATACTCGGCGAAGAGCCAAATGGACTATCAAGTAAAACGGCAGAATTTGACCTTCCGGCAGCGCTACGACCCGACCAACTATAAAACGGCATAAACCGGAACGCATAAAAGAAATTATTACATTTTCGTCACTTTTATGTTCAATAAGCGATGTCTTTCATAAAACAGCGTCTTCCAAAGTAAGCATGGGAGGGGTGGGTGATGATGCCGGACTATCAGCCTCGTCCTGCAAAGTGGTATAATTGAACGAGCGTAAGGCAATACCCAAATGGAAGTAGCTGATTCGATTACGCACAGCGGATCAGCAAATTGAACCGGTAGATATCCAATACATTCAGATTATTATACACGTGTAGGCGATAGACGAACGGATGCACGTTTCTACGTACGCCTCGGGCTGCCATTTAGCGGGCGTCAGGAGCCAGAAATTGGATGTGCTGCGAGGGCACAGATGTTATTGAAAATGTAATAACTCCAGATGACGGAGTCTCATAAATAAATAAATATCTACAATAATCACACATGTCCTCATTTTTAGAAAAATTACGCCAAATTCGAATCAAATGACAGACTCATAGATGCGTGAAGAGTAATTGGTCATTAAATTGACTACTGGACTCTGGCTTTCACGTGGAAATTGTGGGCCTACGTTTACAGTTTAAATATTAACGAGCCCACATGTCGATCCGAGAAACTGCGTTCCTAAGCGCACATTTCATGTTCAGAAAATATGAAAAACCAATAATAATTTCCCAACATTGGTCGCGAATCAATTCGATCAGTGATGATGGAGATAATTTTTCTGTAAATAATGAAAATTTAGAAACATTCAAGTCACTAGCCAGGGTTATAATCTATCCCGGATTCAATTGAATGAATTCCCTTGCATCCAAAGTCAAAGCTTTAGTTTGAAGTAATACGTCTACAACTTATAACTAGATCCGGATCTATCACAGAAACTTCCCGGCACAGTGCTCCAGTATTGGAATGACGTTCACACCAATTAAAAAAGTCGAAGAAAAGAACATGAGAGTAATAGTGCTAACCTATTTATAGGGCCAGTGGGTTGCTATAGCAGGTATACTGAGGGGTGGTACAAAACTTATCTTTCCGACTGCTGTTACAGCTGAAGAATTGAAATAGACGTAAATCTCCACAAAGGTGATCATTCAGTCAATACATGTGTGCATTAAAATATGTATGTTATATACTGAACGCATCATTATCGTCAACCTAAAAGTGAAAAGAAACTAATCATTCTGATTAACAATGGGCTTATCTCGTTTAAAATCAATTGCCAAATTTATAGTATTACCATCCCCAGAAATACAATGCTTCGCAGAGACGCCGAATCGTCAATTTGGAGCCCGGGATTCGATTCCAGTCATGTTCGTACATTCCTGACTTATATTTTCTGTGGTTTCCTTCGGCTTGTCGAAGTGAATATTGGTACCGCACCGTCTCCCCACCATTACCAAATACTAACGATGGCCAATCACTCAACGTAAGTCCTACACAGAACTATAAAATACAATAAAATTATAATAATATTGGTGTTTCACGAGAATTCTTCAACATACTAATATCGAGTCGCATGCCTTATCAATGCACGATATGATCGTTTCTCGCTATGCCGTCTCTCCCTCAGTGGAGGATTTAGTCACGAGCCTTTATCAACTTGAGCAAATGATTGAGCCAAAAGGAAAAATGTCTGCCTCCATTCTACATCCCCATGATATACTTTTATCATCGAATACAACTTTATATTCGGTAGATTCCAATCCTGAAAAAGGGCGAGAGGGAATATGTTTGAACAGCCCTGTGCTACGACCACGTTTCTGTGACCCATCTCGACAACACGTAGGGGGTGAGAGAGAGAGATTGGAGAAACGGAGATAGATCGAGTGTTCTAGGACAGAGGCAGACGTGTAACAAAAAATAGACACAGCCTATTATATACGTGGTTATACAGGATGAACACACTCGAAAACGAAACAGCGGCGTGACGCAGACAGTTTTGGAAAGGGAATTGAACGTATGTCGAGGGTGGAGTTCGAGGCGCCAGGGTTGATTTTTTTTTTATGTTGCTTAACGACCCCACCAACAGCTAGGTTATACGGGGGTGCGAATGAGCGGATGATAATGAAACGATGAAGTGATGATAGGTGAAAGGACGTTTACAAAAACCCATGCCTTATGCGGGACTCGAACACACGCCCAACGGTGACTTCAGTTACTACCGCTAGCGATAGTTGACTTACCCACCGGGGCGGCTTTGAATTTTATTCTTTCGAACTAAATTATTCCATTGCCAACACATTTTAATCGAGGGGTTTACAACTCGAAAATTTGGTGTACACCTGATTTCAGATTTCAAGATTTCAGGTGATTCCATGGGATTTCAGGGCAAGTGTACACCTGATTTCAGGAGTTGTTAACCCCTCGATTTTAATTATTCTATTTGGATTACCAGTTCAATTTCTAGTATTCGTCAAGGGCAGACAAGCGCCAATGATGCCAGGAAAGAAATGCTTCTGAAGATTCCAAGTTTATGGGGTATCTTATGCGAATTCAATCTAGCCCAAGTTATGTGGGGATAGGAAATTACCTAACGCAAGATCCTATTTGAGTGTTACTTATTACAAGTTCTAGCGTTGGTCTATCTCTATACGATGTATTTTGTTTTTATCCTCAAAAGTACGTGTACTAAATGATTTTCACATCATTTGATCAACACTGCAACAATTCACAATCCCTCAATCCGTTTGCACTTAGCCGTCTGCTCGTATGTTACGAGCAATCGACTCGTTGCTTCCATAGGACTTATATGGATCTATTGGTAACGGTGAAATAGAAACAATATTATTCCTATTTACATGATTCAAATATCAAAATGGAAGTAGATAAAAGTGCATTCACATATTGGAATAATGTTTTAGATGCAAATTTAAAACTCAGGCAAAAACGTAATTGGACAAATCTCATCTGTATGAATGCATGCATCTGAAGTGTATGTATGGGTGCATACGTGCCGCTCGCGATACTGAATTACGACATCTGCGCATGACATATGCACGCGTTGCTTCTAAGGGTTGCTTATGCCTATGCATGCTTTTGGTTTTTGGATAGCCCCTCACTGTCTTTCAACACCGCCAAACAAAAGTTGCACAGTATTTGAATCTTTTTACTGTTAATTAGTGCCTGTTGATTTTCTCAAGTGAATACTGCTTAACGACCCCACAAACAGGTAGGCTGAACGATGGTACGAATGAGCGGGTGATAATGAAATGAAGCGATGACAGGCGAAAAGCTTATGCGGGACTCGAACCCACGCCCGACCTGACTTCAGTTTCTACAGTAGTGCGATATTTAACTGAGCTACAGGGGCAGACAATTGAATACAATTATATTACGGGTCATTTTTATCATTTTTATACCTTATTTTTATTTAAAATGAAATTGAGGAAGGCGCTTAAAATGTTTATTCGTAGCAAATCTACAAAGGAAGTAATGTTTCCATAGAATAGATGCCCCTGAAAAGGAATCAAAGCGGAGATCACAATAATCCGAGAACGGCGTCACACGGTTGTACTCAAAGAAATCTTGATATTTCCACCCCACGCCTTCGTCTAATGCGGAAAAAGTATACAGTAAATGGTTTGACTGTATACCGGGAAGTATTAAATCATCAGTGAATGGTGTTATAGGATGAACTAGATATAAATCGTAGATTTAATAAATTGTTAAAGTAAGTGTAAATTGTTACAAAATTGTATTGAACAGATTGTTCCCAACAACTACACTGAATCAAGTTACGACAGTCATAAAGTTATATATTGCACAGTAAAGCCGCTTGACCCGTGGAGCACATGAAAAAATAAACACAAATTTCAGATTGCAGTTAACGGGACGTGAATCTGCACAACGCATCTGATCTGCAAAACGCATGCTGAGTGCTGACAGACAGCCGACTGTGCGAAGACAAATATTACAACCTCATCATCACATCATATCGTATGTTGCGAATGTAGGGTGATTACAGTTCGCAACTTAGTACCATACCTAACCAGATGTTGTGGTCATATTATACAGATATCTGTTTCTTTGTTACATTTATATTGGGTTTCCACGACGCACTGTAATGATAGAGAAGATCTATTGGCGTCGAATGGATTATTAATGAGATGATGGGATGAGTGAAGGTTTCTTGGGTAATGTGAGGGATAGTGGGGAGGAAGCGGTCGTGGCCATCACGGCATTAGCCTAGACTACAGAGTAAAATCTGCTCACAAAAAAAATGTAGGCCTAAAGATGGACGTTGGCGGGTATCGAACCGGGTCCGAAATTCTCCTCGTCTCATGAGCACATGAAGCGAGCACGTTAACCATTGCACTGCATGTGCCGGTATAGCTATCAGTCTGAGCTGAACGCTATCTGTTGATATATTGTATTTTAGTGTAAAGCCCAGTGTACAGGAAAAATCTGCCAGGTGGATAGCCCTTTTTAGTCCAATGGAATGATGGGAAGGAGCCAGTCGCGACATGATATGAACCATCCTAGTATACATTGTAACGACTGAGAGGTAGACCATGGAAAACCTCAAGTCAGGATGGTCGACTATGACGGGAATCGAACCCGGTACGAACACACGCTTGCGACTGATCCACCCATTCCAGTGATTGACAGTAATGAGTCACAGTGATGCACACATGGATGCAGTCCGCAATAGACCATGCACAACCAATTGATCCCAATACATTCAATACATTATTAATATGCTCTTCAATTTACTGTTAGTGCGCGTGGTACCGAAACGGGTGTATCAGTCGCTAGTGCAGTGAATCGTCATTCGGGAAACCGACGTTCGATTCCCGTTGTGGTCAACCATATTGACTCGGATTTTTCGGGGGTTCCGTTTGTCGTTCAAATGAATGATGGAATTTTCAAATGAATATAAATAAAATATTGATATCCATATATATATAATTTAAAGTGAATACGTTTGAAACTTGATACTTTCAATGATCATCGAAGTAATGACGAAATAGAACACTTGAAGTTCAAATACTACCGCCAACCCTCGACGGAAAGACAGTCGTACTTTTTCGCAATGGCCATCAACTTCCCGGCAGTTGGTTAGAATGTAGCCAACCCAGCATACGTGTCCTATCTTTTGGTATCTACATTACTGGCTCATCAATCATTTCTAAAATATTATGTCCATACTATTTTTCTTCAAATACATAATTTCCAGGTTTTAATAATCGAATGGTTCTGACCTCTCACTATCGCGTATATGCATCTTCTTTGGCTAGGTAGTTGACAGTGTTACCAACACTGGCTGTGAAATTTGTAAACTAAGCCAAACCATAGTCGTAACAAGATTCCAGTTTTACGACTCCTATTTCTCTCGCGCATAGAATACGTACAATCAGTGTCATGTGTTTAGTTGAATCACGATATCCGTTTCCGATTTTTAGCAATGAAGTAAATGGATGTCAGACGACGGTTGTGTTTCTTTTTACAATCTGAAAGTTTCATGTGTTCGTTGTCGTTCATTTCCATAGGGAATTGGGGATTGTTACAGCCTTCGTACTTGTATTAACGAAGGAACGAACCACTCGTGCGCTAACAGTGTGTGATAGGGGGGACGGTCGCTCGGAATCTTCTCTATAGTAACACGATTATTTAATCTCTTCATTCGATCCCACTCCCCACCCCATCTCATCTATAGACAAATTAAACACTGTAATGCTTTCCTATGAAACGTGGAAGTGAAGACTTGTGCATATCACATTCGTTGCACAATGCTTTCAACGATTTCCGATAAACTATTATATATTATTTATTTTATATTCACATTTCCGGAAACGTCTTCATGTAGATTCTTCCATGTTTGTATTATTGGAGAATTATCGTCTGGGTCATCCCTCTTTCGTGATTTTTCCCACGTTATGCGTCATGTTATCACACACGTGCGTTTGTTGCGAGAAATAGACGAGTTAATTATAATTATCGCGGACTTTATAATTGTAATAATTCACAGTCCCAGAGCTTCGTGCAGTATCAATGATGTAATTAATCTAATACGATATTCGCCGAAGCCAATATAGTGTGTAATTATTGCACTTCTACTCTTACTACTTCGGAATCGTTTACCAGTAATATGTGCTTAGTGCATTTGATAGCCACTCATGTAAGCTCTAGTTTTCAACTCCACGACACATTCGTATCCCGATACGATAGTGTGATATATTCGCGGTCTAGACGCTATAAGTAATTTATAAATCTCACTTTTTAAATAAGCCTACCCAAGTTGCATACGTTCTTCATTTTTCGCGTGTAGCCTATAAATGATTAAATAGGCTCATATATATTAGATCTTTTCACCTTTCACCGTATATTTTGAGAAATATTATGTGTAATGATATATGAATATTTAAATTCAATATCAAATTTCGGAATGTTAGGTATAATTAAATATATACCTACATATTAATTGTATATTTTATAGTTGTTTCTATAATTCATCGAGTTCAAATACTTACATAGGCCTATCATTACACAGTACATTTCTCAAAAAGCATGACCTTATATATACATATATATAGGCCTAATATATATATCGACGTATTGGCGTCGGATGAATGTTTGATGTGTTGACGGGATAATGAATTAATGTTCTTCAGGTAATGGGAAGGGAGCAGTCGTAACCTATATTGTGAGAACCATCCCAGAATCACTCTACGCTACAGAGGAAGCCACCAAAAATTCCTGCGAAGGTGGACGGTGTCAACGATCGTATACAATAAATGCATCTTGAAGAAAATGTATCGCCATTATAAACACCAAACCCAGCAGAAAATGTACATGTGCTCTTCTTCGGGCACCCCGGCGTCGGGTTATAGGCCTACCGCGCAATAGGCCCGCTTGTCATTTGTAATCGTTATTCGTTACCCAGAGGTTCTTGTGGGACTGCGCCCACTTGAGCCATTTGTCAAGAAAATGTGGAACTAGGTACCAATAGGAAGTCTATAGGCCTACATACACACAATGACAGAAAGCTTCTATAACCGATATTAATTTGCATCTCGAGAATTAATAACATATATTATGCAGATATAGATGTAGCAAAATAGGCTATATAGCATAAAATTAATGATCGTCCAATTTCCGTAACACAATCCCTCCTGTGTGCCGTAATTCAATGCGATATAGGCCTACGTCACATTACGACAGTCACACGTTTCAAGATAAAGCTCGTAACCGCGTTGCAAATGAATTTGCTTTGCGTAAAAGACGAAGTTTTAAAACGAACTTCTCGAAAGTTTCACAGCGGTAAGAGTACGATATGCACGCGATGTACTATATATAAATCTAAAGTAATCCAATCCAAGATCGTTACTCTACAGAAGTTTAAAGTACTGTACAAACATGGATGAGTTGGATAACCTATCACATATATATATATATATATATATATATATATATATATATATATATATATATATATATATATAAATTATTATATATAACACAAGGGAAAACAAAATACCAGTATAGCACTCAGTAGAAATACCGATAAATTTATAAAATTATTAGGCCTACATAGGCCTATTTTGTTGGAGGATGGTCGACCAGAATTTTTCTCTCTGAGGAGATGGGGTAAGACAATGTCTCTGCGGATGTACGCAGGGAATGCCGCCAACCCCCCCCCCCTCCCCTCAAGCCAAAAGTCTTGAAACAATCACATTTATACCACCGAACCGACTCTCGATCTAGCCAGGAACACGAAACCCCCAAATTGATCCCCATCAAGGAAACCGAGACCAAAATATATTTCTAATTCTATAGCCTCTCAACTCCAGCATTAACGACGTTATCCTGAATATCTTGAGCAGTGATTACAGATGTAGAAGGATGGTTATTTTCGACGCAGGAATACTTCGATCGTGCGAGTGGCCGGTGTAGGCCTACCGGAAATGCCGTCAAATGCATCATGCGGGTTTCGGTTCCCACTATGAGGGCCAGCTTGAAAGTCAACCGAACCGATGGTGGTTTGATTAATGTACTCGAATTACTCGAGGTGATGGCCGATATGCGAGACGGAACATCGGGGGTGGTTGGGAGGCCGGGGATTGGGTAAGCAAATAGCCCTTCGCGTGGGTTTGGGCAATAGCAAAACTTTTCTTTGCTTCCCTCCCAATATCATATTATAACTCAATTTGAAAGTTGGTGAAGCTAAGCGTACAATATGCATAAAGATGATGATTGTTATTTGCCCGACGACCCCAACACCAGCTAGGTTATTTGGGATAAGAATAAGCGGGTGACCGATCAATGAAGTCTACAAAAACCAATGCCATATACGGCACTCGTACCCACGGCCGACTTTCTTCAGTTCCTAAGTGGTGCCTTCGAGTTGACAGAGGCGGTTGGACGGTTGGTACATGCATAAATGCCTTGGCTGCTGTTATCAAGGAATGTGTAACGAATCGCTCAAAGACCGCAGTCGTAGGCATGTTATATACTGAGAGACAAATCAGGCATACATCTTGGAGGGTTCTTAAAATAAAGCAAATATTATAACAATAATTTTATATTAGGCCTACTAGTAGTATAGTAATAATAATCAATTTAACAAACAATATGGTGAAAGAAAACAGGAGGAACGACGTATCCAACGAAGCTCGGTTCTGTTACCAATTCAAAAAAGATATCTAATGAGAACGAATAAAAGTGAAAAATCTCTTATCTACACCTAATTCGTAGGGGATTTAAAACTGACGTGAATCGGTTATTCACATTTCACTAAGCGGCAAGCTGGCTGGTCGATTATAGAGATCAGGTAGGCCTATATAGGCCTATATACTAGAAGTTTTTTAAAAATCGCATCTCTTGAAAAAAAACTCATGCTAATAATTCACATTAGATCTCTAAAACAAGTTACCGAAACTCAATTTATAAGTCGATTGATTTGCGAAGTGGATTTTCATGTACGTAGCAATAGCTCTCACAAAAGGTGATTTATCGAATGGAATGAACAGAACGTCAAGTTTCTATATATATACAGGGTTCATGAAAAGCTAGTCAATTTCTTACTCGCTTACACATACAAAGTGCTTGATCATATTCTTGGAATAAAATTCCAACTTATATAATAGGAATGAGAATTCGTAGAGATACCATGCACTCAACTCCGCGATGTGAACAAAACAATTATTACCGACCGCGACGACTACTCCCACAATAGTATCGGGCACGCTTTTCGTGATTGCATCTTCGCTATTCGTATCAATTTTTGTTTAACGACGCATTGAAATGATGGCTACGACATATTGGCGTCAGTGAATGATATACGAGATGATGAGATGAAAGGTTATTTATTTTATCAAGTGCTTTTGGAAAGAGGGAAGGAATTGGTCGTGGTCTGTTGTTCAAGATTGATGATTACTGTTTGCTTTACGACCCCACCAACAGCTAGGTTATACAGGGGTACGAATGAGCAGGTGATTATGAAACTATGAGGTAATGATGAGTGAAAGGACGTTTACAAAAACCCATGCCTTATGCGGGACTCGAACCCACGCCCAACGGTTCGCTTCAGTGTCTGAAGCGTGCCTCAGCTGACTGAGCTAACGAGAAAGAACCATCCCACTATTGAACTGAACAACAGAGGTTGAACCAAGAGAAACCATGCCGCCAGGATGGTCGACCATGGCGGGAATCGATCCCCGGTTTCCTGAATGACTGTGCAGTGTGATAGTAACTCGATCATACGTCCCATTTAATAGTCAACTAATATCATTTATTGAAGCATTGTCATTAATTACTCGTGGTGACGAGAAACTAACTGGCAATATAAAATGAATGGTCAAGGGCTAAACATATCAGAGATCCGAAAAACTGTGCTTAAATTCATACATATATATATATATATATATATATACATATATATATATATATAAACAATTAGTCACAAATATACAAGAGCAAAATGGGGATGAAACACCGATAAACTCTCTAGTCATGATGTCGACAGAATTTATTCCCCCCCTGTTCATCTAGTTGTTAAATTCGCATATGTTTCCCTTTCTGTATAGACGCAGGCTTGAACACCATGTATCACGTATGGCCTACAGTATAATGTTATGTTATAAAGAACTATAAAATGGGTATTGATTTCAAGGGTGGTGAAAAGGCGTAAGCTATAATCATTCGTTACCAGACCCACAAACGCCCCTATATCCATGTCCAATGTTTACCAAATTATCATTTGATCTGGACGCGTCCGGCAAAGACAGATATACGAATGGAGGGGTCAATTAGCAAATAGCAGTTCGAGTGCTACAAAAGGGTGTTGATTCTTTTTATTGAGAATTATTATATTGCATATACCAATAAATATAAATCATCGCACATATTGCCACATAGTGCTGAAACTTTCTAGGCCGACCTTATTCCCACGAACGTTCGTCCCTACAGTAATCAAAACTACTATTACCACAAACCACTCGTAACGGCAAGACTAACAAACACTACTCCCACTAACCGTTCGTGCCGACACGATGAACACACACTATTCCCACGAACCGTTATAGCCGGAGATGTGCGGAATCTCTATTCCCACGAACCATAGTTCGGGTCGTGGCAATAGCCGACCCGCGCGGTGACTTCTATCCCCACAAACCATGCACCTCGGTACGTAGTTCATTTGATCGGATACAGAGTTCCTTCATTTTGAGAAGAAAATTTCCGGGTGGAGATCGAAAAATCGACCCAGAGAAGGATAGGTCAGAACATCAACAGCCAAGCCACGGGATGTATGACACTTCGAACTTCCAAGCAAGAAACCGTCTGCAAATCAACATTTCTACGGAAATAGCCAAACAAAAGTAATTGAAAGCGAAACAGTATACGGTAATGAAAAGTCAGGTGGGCCAACTATTTCAAATAAAAGGTACGAGTGACCATTCATTTATTCAAATAAAATCTCAAATGATATATAGAAAAATATAAATTTCACATATATTGTATTATAGTACGATAAATGTACAGTACGCAAGACCGAGCGATACTGTAGTATGTAGGCCTACTGTCGATGTAGCTCGATTAGCCTATACAAATAATGCTTAAAAAAAGAAGTGCCAAAGAAATTAAACTGTGCCAATATATTTTCTACCACCTACGTGAAATCCCCTTGCAAACACCCATATTAAATGTGAACCATGGATGCAATATTTATTATTAGTAACAGTTTAACGAGAGAAGCGTCCGAACTAGCTAGCTCATCACCCATTCTATTTTCACGCACATGTCGAAATCTAACTGATCGCGATTTACGGAAAACGCTTTCTCGCCGTATAAAGATCGGAGTCGAATTAAATATTTGTTTTCACGTTTATCTCGTCAGCGAATAAGCTAGACTAGACGGTAAACAAACAAACAATGGTGCCACCACTGCGATCCTATACGAAAACAAAGCACGTGATCTCTCTGTACAAGAACCACATTTCGTATTGAATAGCATACTAAATCAGTGGATATACTCAGTAGAATCTGAATAACATGTAAATACAAACCTGAAACAATACGGGTAGAAAAAATACAATCTGTAAAAAAGCTATCATTAATTTGTTTCAATTCTAATCGAATTTACTTCATAAATCACGAACGATTTGGAACTGTATTTCCTAATTTTATTAGTACAGCAGCTGAAAACCTCATCAATACTTTTCATGTTATTGAGATTAATTTGCACAGACACGGATTGAGCTATGCAACAACTTCACATCGCCATGCGCATGCTACTCGATTGATAGTGCTACAAGCTAAAGGCCATTAACAAGTTCGGTAAAGCGATATGAAAAATACCGACACCTTTTCAGTCACATGATCAACTACTTATCCATGACAATGGCAGAGCCCTTCAATCGCGCCCACAGTATTTACTTAACCTTGTCCACAAGACACCGTACCAAATTGCACGGTGCTGAAAAAAAAACAATCGAATTCAAACGAATTGCTATGATATAATTATTATTATATGCATTAACAACTTGTGACATTCAGAGGCATGAATTAAGAGTCCATGGGAGTCGATTTAGCGGAATGTCAGTTTTTTGGTGATAACTATAAAACGGTACGAGATATCGAAACTCTGAGAACGATGAAGCACAGATATTATCAATACCTTCAAGGTGATAGACGAAATAACTATTTTTGTCAAATTGCCTGATTGTCAGGCGTATACGCTTGAAAATACACATTTTCTAACCGCCTGACATCAGGCGTTATGATAACCGTTCAAAAATTATCACCAAAAAACTGATATTCCGCTAAAACGACTCCCATGGATTCGTGTAATACACAGGTGACAGGTGGTGTTGTACATAATTCGTATCGAATTCTATATGCACATTATTTCGTATAAATAAAAATAATGCGCATTTGTAATTACTAATGCAAAATGAAGTTAATGCTTCGTTAATACTACTAATAGCATTTAGCGAAACCGAGAGTGCGTGAGTAATTGAAATAAGCATAACTCCAATTAAGATGCCAGTAAAATGAAAACGAAAATACATACACCAATGAACTAGTGTCTTAAAAGCAATTATCTCGTCACAATGATGGCATGATGGGCAATTTAAAATCGGCTCTTCAAAAAAAGAGATGTATCATTGCTATTAATGCAATTAAGCTTGAATGACCATGATGTCAATAACACGAATGGTATAAAAGAAATAATTAGGTACGGTACGGAACAATCAGAGACCAAATTCGACATGATTGTGTTGTTAGATCGCGAATAAGACGAGCGAACTTACAAATTCCATCCCACACGGCACCCACACATTGGACATCACTTGCTAAAAACAAGGGCCCGGTAGTCCTCATTGGGAGAACACTATTTAGTATTTACAACTAATTATTAAGATGTAAATACAAGATCATACGCCTAGAAGTCAATTAATTAATGCATTGTTATATTTTGGGTATTAATAAACGCCGAGAGTGCTTAACCATGACTTATACAGGTTCTTCCGCGCCAAAAAGCATTACACAGGGTAAAAAAAACAATCCCCGTATACCCGCGTGCTGAGCCAGTCCGCCACTGCCAAGAACATATATTTATAACACTATTTTTGAGGAAAAGCATGTGAAAAGCAAGTTGTTGGTTTGACTTGAGGACGCAGGTCGAGTGAATCTCTCAGAAATATCACTGTTTCAGCCTAATGTGTTTACATTTTTTTGTACTTCTTCAAATAGTTTGTTTTATTAAATGTACAATAGCATTGGAGAATTGTACTTGATCAAATAGTTTGTTTTATTAAATGTACAATAGCATCGGAGAATTGTAATTGTTCAAATAGTTTGTTTTATTAAATGTACAATAGCATTGGAGATTAGCAAGTGTACAATAGTAGTATTATCACAACTTGTTTCGAAAAGATAAAGTAAACTGAATTACATTTCAGTATATCGTTTTCCGGATGATACAAACAAGCAACCGTACTTGGTACCGTGGCTAAATGCGGATATGGTTATTATAATTCAAGAACGTAATGCACACACAAAAAGCAATTAAAATTGTGGAAAAATTGACTACCGGTGAAAAACGGTCTCATCAAACACAAACGGTACCAACACAATAATTTGTGATCACGCTACCAGGCCTTAATTTAATTGTTCTAGCATCATTATCCTGAAAACTCGGGGATGTAACCTCTTGCTGAAAACTTGTATATTCCTTATTTTCAATGCAAGTTCCGTAACATCGGCATAATAATAATTACCGAGCAAACGTGTGGCCAGGCTTTGGCCACCGGTCTATAACATTTCAACAGAAAAGAACCACACAAGCACAAAGAAAAGTACAAAGAGCAAGTCGCGAGAAACCAAAATAATTACAAAATCACGTACGTATTTCCTTTATTGCTGCATGCGGGGTGAAAATCATTAACAATGAATATTGACTTTAAAAAGATTTAATTTTAAACTAGGTTAGTTAAGATTCGTTCACATCCCCTTTCCCCAAGGTCCTGAATTGTTCACACTTAATTGAATAACATCGTCAACGAGGTCTCAGCTTGGTTTTTAGACCACTTGATGATGGGTTAAATCCAGTTGTTGGGACGGTCGTTGTGTACTAGACGTGTCTACAGGACAACGAAGATGGCCTAAACATACCTAACCAAGGGTCATTGACGGGTACGTGTTGCAATACTCCACGCCCATAAGAGGCAAGCGTTTCCGCAACTCGTTAACACCTAGCAAGTGTTGATCGCCGAATCGAAAGGGACAAACGGTATCAAGTAAATAATAACTGAGTAACAAATCTTAGGCATTCTATTTATTTATATTAGGTTCAACGACGCTCTGTACTAATGAATCTATTAGCGTCGGTGAATGATGATGAATGACATGAAAGCCAAATGTAGGCCTAACGCATTATAATATAACTCTGCCTAGTGTAAAAAAAAGTCAACTTGAAACTATAAGTAATAGGTAAACACAAGAATTACAATCAAAACGAGATTGAACTTGAATTAATCAAGCCCCCCCAGAGCAAGTTTTCTAGGACCAAATTCATCTCACTAGAAATAGCTCCAACCTAACCTGTATTTTAGGGCTTAGTTATCCCTGGCAATATATAAATATTAAGTTACCGGAATCGGCGAATATAATGATGAACTATTTGAACTACACTTGGTTAAAAATCAAACGCTTCCAGTTTTAAGTAACTTTAAAACTATTGAAATCCAATCGTAGGATATGAACAGTGCCATCCGGCGATCGAACTTTTCGAACTACTTCATACAGAGTTAACAATAAATGGGTTTCAACCACGCAAATGTTTTTACGCTGCACGTCGAGAATTCTTATTGCATCTCCCTTGCACCGGCGGGTTCCCAACAGGACACGACTGATCTATGATTCCATCCCCAAGGACTACACGGAAGTTCTTACGTATCATTGTGGCTATCCCTATGCAAAACAATTCAACAAATAATCCAACGCTTGAAAAGCAAAAAAGATCAGGTAAATGATAACAACACGTCCCGAGAACAGGCACCTCTTCTCAGTGAACATTACATGTACCATTACTGCTACGACGATTCCTAATTAAGCCACCGTATTAAATTTTCTCGACAGTGTGAATCAAATCAGTTGCGATTCAAACGACTGGACAAGCATGGAACTTCGGCCGACTTATCGGCTTTAAGTATAACAAGCTCTTATGAGATGAAAACAGGTGGAAAAATATATAACATTCCTTGGGGATACTGACACGAGATCTTCAACACGGGAGAAATCTGACAACAACGCATAAAGTACAAGAGATACACGTAAAAAAGAACGAAATCAGTTGTCGAACAATTTTTGGAAGACCGAAGACATGATGTTGAAAAAAGCTTGATCTCATTCTATCTGCTGATGTTAATAAAAATTGGGCCTACCACCTACCTATACCGAACAGAGCAATGGACCTGGACCTCCACCCAACACATTGCCAAGGTCACAAAAGAATATAATACAAAAACTTAACCGAAAGTGTTAGTTCAAGTGCTGAAAGAAGCTTGTTTTCCTACTCATAGGAAGGGCCTGTCTTGAATTAAACGCTAGTGATTCTTTATTTTACTGAAGCATGCCAGTTGATAGGGGTATATATTTTAAATATAGGACATACTTTGAATCTCTGATACTAAAATATTGGCCCTTATAACAGACTGACCATAGGCGTTGGACTTCACACGATTACACAGAAGTACGGTTAAGGTCGACACATTCAAGTCATACAAATCTTACCTCCTCTGTAACATCGCGGGGCAAATGTTTTATTTGAAGCTGACGACCGCTGTGAAATTTCCTCTTCAATTCATTCACTTTCTTTTTCACAACTACCTCTGGATCGTCTTCCCAAAATCCATCAGTCGAAGCTGTCGCCATAACCTCGGCGGTCCAAAACTTATCGGGTGCATTTTTTAATAAATCGGTATTAAAACACGGTAACGGCAAAGGTTGAGAACTGTTTGTAAACGCTTCTGTCGAACCCGCAGCCATGCTTGCTAAATTTTGCAAGAGACGCGTGGTCCGTCAAAACTAAAAATCAAAATCAAAACTTCGTAACGAGTTCACTCAACTGACAATAACTAGAAGAACGCAACAACAACCACTACTCACAACAAGCAGTCGCACACTGATATGAAATCGCAAAGCGCGCGGATAAATGGTACTCCACAAGCGCTCTAGGAAGCAGCACGATCAACGATGCTCGTCTCTGACCGAAGAACCCTTGCGCACGCACTGTGGCAACACTTCGTGTGCATGTGTGCATGGTGTGTGTGTGTGTGCGCGCGGCTAGTGGGAGGGTGGGAAATACAGCCGGCAGCCAGGCAATGATAAATAAAACCTCCCTATCTTTACAGTCCTGGAAACTTTTCCCACACGATGGAAATTCACAATAAATAAGATATATAGTGAATATAATATATATTATATAATACTTGGCTTGAGTTTAATGAATAAAGAATGTTGAAAACTATGAATGATATGTACATAATTATGTAACTATGTATGTGCCTATGTATGATATGTAACTATGTACGATGTGTGAATGTTACGAATGAATTTTTTTTATCAATGAATCGCAAAGTTCTTATACAATTCTGCAACCACTGTTTCCCAATTATTCCTAAAGATGAATCAATAAGAAGACCATGATAATGAATAATGATATTATACAGGCCAAATATTATTAATTTTCTATATTATTAATAATATTATATTCTTTTATATATATTATATTATTATATATTATATACATTTTTCATGTAATTTGTATTACTATGATAATATGATTATACTATGTACTACTACTTAGATAAATGTACTCTCATAAATGTAATTCTACATACTCTGTATTCACACCCACAGATAAGCCTGTTCAGGCTTTGTGGATATTTTGTGAGCGTATTGACATTAACATTGTACAAAAATTAATGAAATAGAAAAAAAATATATTTATAGATTATTAATATTATATTATATTATGGTATTAATATTAAATTATATAATATTACAAAATATTATGTACAAAAATTATTGTAAAGAAAAAGAAAAAAATTATCAATGTTATATCATATTATGGTATTAATATTAAATTATATAATATTATCACTAATGATTTATTATATTATTGATCATAGTTTATTATTATAGTTTAGGCCTATATTATTTTATATCGATACACATTTTTTAGAGTTTTGCAGTCGTGCGATTTATTATTATATAGAATACATGCTATAGAATAGGATTCAAATTATCCTTCATAGTATAGTATTAGATTGTATTCTATAATTCATATAATTAGAACATGAATACAAAACTCTTCAATATATATATATATATATATATATATATATATATATATATATATATATATATATATATATATATATATATATAAACATTTATATTATGATTCGTTGTATGTAAATGAATTTTGTAAAAATTTTAATAATAATAATTAATTAAACGAATCCGTTTGAGACGTGTACAAATAAGCTCTTTATAGTATTTCAGCAAAGAGAACTATTGTAATGTATAGGCCTAATATAAATTCAAATTGTAGTACTGTAGTGTTGAACCATAGTATTGGCGATCTGGAATACATAGGTGGGTTAGTAGTAGGGTGGAAAAAAGAAATGGAGAAGAGAGAGAGAGAGAGAGAGAGAGAGAGAGAGAGAGAGAGAGAGAGAGAGAGAGAGAGAGTGGGAGAGATTATAGGATGAACTAGGGTGGTGGTTGGCATAGAGACTGACTTCATTTATGAAGCTCGAGCGATGTGGATGAGAATTCAAAAATAATCAGAATGTAATATCCTGTCAATTTGATGATAGTCTGTTAGATATTAGATATGCTATCATGCCTTATCTAGTACATAGAGATGAAACTATGGTCAAGCCAATTACAAACTCAATTAATCCAAGCCAAACCTATAATCGAACCTAACTCAATGCTCTGAATATTAATATTGAAATACTGCACACTTTAAATCACTTGAATCAATTGCGGATACCATTCGCTTTTTTGCTCTCACCATGTTCAATATCTCTACTCGATTTCACATATTCCTTTTAGTAATTCTTTTTCTCCTTACATTTTTTGCAATTATGCACCGCAAACCCATAATTTTCACTGAATAGTGACAAGTTGTTGGATTTTATACTTCCCATTTGTTCAAGTTGTTAACCATTGAGTTTGTATCGGTAGAAATTTCCGAGCATTGGCGCCAGCCGAAGAAGAATATTTTGATGGCAATTGCTTCGTCATCTCAATAACACAAAGATTCAATGATTTATTTTCATATTAATTTTGTGTATGCAGTCGAGAACACATATCTATATGAAGTAATTATTATTAGTCTTTTGAATAGGTATACGAGCATAAAGACATCCGCATAACATTGTTATTAAAAATTGTCGTGCAATTTGAATTTTCAGTGTAGATTTCAACATTTCATTACAGGTTTATGGTACCCTATAATGTGTGTTCACAGAACTGAGGGATATCTAGTTAATAATTAATGATGATCTTTACTTCGATCAGAGTCTTTCGTCATTCATTCCAAGAAAAGCTTCCCCTTATTTCGTTGTAGCAATAAACGATCATCTATAGGCCTAAGGGATGAAATTGAAAATAAACAAATAACATATGAGATGAAATGAAAATGAGAATGGAATGGAATGAGAAAAATCAGAATCTCAATCTAAAGTACATATTTATATTTAATACTACTGCAAGAAAAGATTGATTCATAATAAATAATATAATGCCGTGCCGTACGCGGCACTGCTTCCCGTAATTGTTGATAAAAACAAAACATGAACACACACACAGTACGTATATATATATATATATATATATATATATATATATATATATATATATATATATATATATATTTGATTATGATTATTTTTGATGCATTGAACGCGTTGATAATTAAAACACCGAGGTAAATTTGAGATAAAAAACTTTTATTATGATATTATCACCATGCTATTCTGATAGTATTTATGCAATCATTACTTATTTTCAATAATCAATACCATTTTGATGCTGAAATTATTTTGATAATCAATACCATTTTTACTAAAAGTATCATTATTATAATCTTATAAATCCATATAAGGTAGGCCTACTTGTATTATTGGTGCAATCAATTATCAAAATAAGCCTACTCATTAATAGAATAAACGTCTCTATTACTGGTAATGGTGCCTAACGACTTCACCAATAATTAACTAGGTTATATGGGAGCAACTGATGGAAAATTATATTTCCTCAACACTCCTTCATCCAATCATAAATTAAATATGATGAGAATGACCGGCTGTACATCACATATTAATAATCACCTTTAAATTGTTGTGAGTAATTATCCTCCAGACATATTCAGTCTACTTTATTATTATCTTGGATGCAGTAATAATTGACAATCGATCCATACTCCTTATATATACAATATTACAAGCTAATACGCAAAACAATTTGTTCGTCGATAAACAATGGATCTGAGTGAGATGAGGATAAAATGCCTAATTTTGCCACAAAAATGTGTTTCATACGCTAATATATAAAATCTTTATTAGTTCCTGATAACAAACCACATCGGCATAACATAGCCTACAATATATTAAAAACATATTCACGTCAATCTTGAATAAATTTCAGGGAAACATGTCTTGTAGAAATACAAAAAAAAAAAAAAAATGAAACAACGTATATGAGAAACAACTGTGTTAATTATGTAATTGCCACTAGTATGCTATACAATATGCGAAAAAATTCAATCATCTAAATGAGATGACCATACAAGAAATATCGCATTCGCGACAAGAAATATTATTTAATATTGAATAATGAAAATATTTCGTTCAAAATACTTTTAAGATTCGAAAAGGATATTCGAACTGAACCCATTAGGAACTCCTGTCAATTAATGATCTGATGTTTTAATGAGTTTTCCGCTTTTATCATTAGTAGTAGGCCTATGAGAGAGATATTTACCGAAATAACAATGCAAAGGCGAATATACAATAATGACTCCGATAATTCTTATGAATTTTTGAAATTTTTAAACCACAGAAATATCGGTTATTTAAAATGTCAGGTATCTAATTGACATGAAATTGTTGAACTAAAAGTCGATAAATACATCTTTTTGTTTTCAATTCTCATAAAGAAATACGTAATACGGCACATAATATAGGCTTCATTGGAATTCATAATAATTTCTCTGCACATTTTCATTTGTATATAGGCCTACGAGTTCTAAGCCATATTGGTGAATGTACAATTTGATTGATTTCAAGATAATACCTATTGATTGATTGTCGTTTTTTGACGTTCCCACCAGCAGCTAGGTTATACGGGGGTACGAATGAGCATGTGATTATGAAACTATGAAGTGATGATTAGTGAAAGGACGTTCACAAAGGCCACGAACAAAGCCCACAGGACTCGAACCCACGCCCAACGGTGACTTCAGTTTCTGAAACGGTGCCTCAACTGACTGAGCCACCGAGGGCGGCTAATAACTCTTCATGTTTCAATCATTTGCAGTGAAACTTTCACGAAACTTGTTCTGTGAATTCAACTTCGAATAATATTCACGAAACATTGGATCAGGACTGATTTATTGATTACAAATTAGCTGTACCTTGTATGGTATTTTGTTTTGTATGTCACGTAAGAATCGAATTAAAGCAAACGTATTCGCCTGAAAGTATTATTTTGTGTAATTTCCCCTACATTTTCTTCATGAGTTACAATATATATATATATATATATATATATATATATATATATATATATATATATATATATATATATATATATATATATATATATATATATATATATATATATATATATATCAAGCACAGCGTAATATAATTATTGTACGTCAATAGACGTGGAACAAATACATTATTCAGTAATCAGTACTTATATATATTTCATCACACTTTATAAGCAATTAGTTTCGTTATATACCGAAGAACAAAGATCAGGTTTTCTATATTTTCAGACATTTCTATATATATTCTATATTAAAATAATAATAAATAGAGACAATCCAATAAACGTATTTTGTACTCTCACTAGTAGCCATATTGAAAATGTTATATCAGTGAATAAATCACAAGAGAAACAATGAAATAAGGTATGATAGGTCAAATGTTTTGTATTTGGTGGTTCTATAGACTTATAGAACCTAAGTAGAAATCAATATATATTAGCGGATTGAGGACAGTACAAGGGCTGTCGATGAATTTTCTACGGTTTGTATCAGATTTCCTATCACCACGCGGAAGCAATCAATCAACATTCGAGAATCTACTATAAAGTTTTCTAGATCATTAATTCTCTTTTTGCGGTGCACAGGGAACCAATTTTCCGTTGTTGCCATTTTCCTCAACACAGTGTTGTTCAACATTTAATGAGATGTTACATGTTTCACAATTCAAATCGTGTGGATAATCAACACGTCGATATATCATAAGGACGTACGTTTCTATCATCAGAGATCCTATTGTTGTCGAAGTGTTCATCACTGTATAAACATTTACACTTATAGGTCCATACTGAAGTATGCTTGTGAATATTATACAAATAAATTATATGGTGTTACAATTAATTACAATAATCAAAGTCATGCATGTACAGTGTTGTATGCCTATTACATTCGTTGTATGTTGCACGTATAATTATGAAAATAATGTTGTATTAATATTATTATTTTTCATCAACTTCAAAAACTTGACACGGCGCAAAATGACCTAGATGACTCGATGTCGACGTGCCGTAAAACCCAAATATTCATTCATCCATCTACAAAGTTATTGTTGCCCAATAAAGGCCAAGAATGGCCAAGTATAATCGTTCGGACAGGGCACCAAGTGAATAACCTTATTAACCACCCCAAAACATTATTCAGCATACTTATCTAAATATATTTTCCAATGAGGGTTAAAAAGATTGAAAGTAAGATTAATGTAAGAATAACATATAAAGAAATCGTATAAGGGCCTATACTTAAAAATAGCCCAAGCAATAATTCTTTGTGGTTTATTAGCCACGTGTATTTGAGTGTGACTATGGCGTAATACTTTGGTATTTTGTAGGAGGGAATAACTTCCCGAAAACATTCATCAAAAGGGTAAAACTATTGTGTTATCAGGAGAAGTGAATCTACCCTTTCTTTCACATGTCGCGTAGGATTTGTTTGCGTGTACAAGTCGTAACAACGTGGTAGGTGAGTGGTATTTAGATTTAGAGCTACAGATAAAGATCATCTTGGCAAGTCAAACTAATAATGAGAAAGGAGGCCCCAGGGTGGTATTGTGTCGACAATGGCGCCTACTGTGCTTAATAGAACATGCCAATATATTCATTAAACTTGTACATATCATTATGATTCTCGCATGACAGTGTCACACAATCAGCTAGGGTAAAATCAACAGTCGTGATCTACTTCACATTGGTTGTATAAAATACACATTGATTAACAGCTATTAATTTGTTGAACGTAATATGCATTTAGTGACAAATAAACTTATCAATGAATAAATAAATCAAGTATATAAATAAATAAATGAATGCATAAATAAATAAATAAACTAAATCAAGCTTGATCAATATGAAGATTTATATAAATACGTAGTAAATAAATCAACGTAGTGATAGCTTCACCATTACAATATACGAGAAGAGCGTTTTCAATAATTTAGTTTTTATTACTTCTAATTTGGTTTCACTTTGCAATTTTCATTCGACGTTTTCAAGAACAACTATTCTTGTATATCCTACCTCATTCAAAAAATGAGAACACGTTTGTACTTGCAATTTAAAAATAGACATTCTGAAACTGCAGGTGCATGTACCGCCCAGACAGAGACGCTTTCACAACATCCCTTACTGATAGGTACTGTTTTAATCGATTTTAAACGATGGCTTTCCTCGTACGTTTTAACCCCGTCGGCACCCATAACTGTTACGGCTATTAGTGTCATGTATAGATGTGGGGGTTGCAAGGAAACCTGAAGAAAAACCCGTCTACAAATAACCAAGTACTAATTGATTTTAAACGATCATTCGACGTTGTTTCATTATTCGTCCAACTAATGACCTCATACGCCATGAATCGTCTTGGCGACGACATTCATAACTGTATTTTTGTTCATTGTGTACCTGGTTCATAAAACTAAAATTGATACGACTTTAATGACCTATTGGGAATGGGATTTCGTTGAATCTTGAATCTTGTTGTTGTCGCCCAACCCCAAAATTCTATTAGTATTCAATGACAGATTCGAAGAGAAAACTGGAAGGACGTTGAAATTTATATTATGAATCATGAAAACAATTGATAAATTAATCAAAGCGTAGCCTCTATACTCTCATAGAGTATTGCTCATCAATTTACAGGAATACTTTTCAAACTGACTTCTTCGTTCTTTACAAACTTGAAAACAGAGGCACGATAATATTAATATGTAATTTTGTAGATCAAATGCCGATATCCTGAACTTCGCAAACTTCATGTCCTATTTATCATACAGAATCCAATTCTCAATATAATGTATGGAATAAAAGTAATAAATATATCAAATCATATGAAAGTAATTGTTAGTACTCTGAGGTTATGATGACTGATTCAATACGACTGTATCTAACTATCTATATCCAACTATATATTTCCATAAATATCTCGGTTTTCTAGAAGATAAATGAGTGATCAAATCCAGATTCTAGAAAATCGTATGAAATACAGTTTGAATAAAATGTTATTCTGATTGAAAAAATATAAATTGATTGAAATAATTTTAATTTCCTTTAATTTAATTGAACCGCTTTGAAAGGGTGGCGGTCCCTCCATAGTTCTACCAACCCAACCCAACAGGTAATAAAGCAAGGAATAATATAGGGGTTTTACCTGAATATTAATTACAAACACTCGTGTGATAGAAGAGTACATAATGTTATGCTAGACGCACTATAAGGTAAGCGTGTCAAAAACTGAAAACGTGGTCAATGTTGAATATTAATAATCTTCAATTATTAACATTACTTGATTTACTCATTTTAATAACTTTATTTGTTGCCGCCACATTCTATCTTCATTTCCGTGTCCTAGATGAATGCCGAAATGGTCGCCAACAATATATTTTGTTCGCTTTATTACGTACACTTTTCTGGAAAATAAAATGTTTTTTCCAAAATTAAATTTGAATCAAGTCTTCTTATATTTCACCACTAATGTTTTCATAGACTGTCTATACTTATTGAGTGCGTAGCACATTGTCTGTTAGTTTGTGTGCGTATAATATCAGTAAATTTCTTTCTGAACGCATTATTGTCCACTTTATGTGACCGCAAGTATATACCTCATCATTCATTTCTTGTAACATAACACGTATAAATGATGAATTCTGGCATTTTCACTCTTTTACTAAACCTTACATGTCCAACATTATTATGCAATGCACTTGGGATGAATAAACTATTATTATTACTATTATTATTAGGCCTATTATCAAAATCACGATTGATTTGTAGTGATTATTTACTCTCTATTTATTTCAACTGCCCCACCAGAAATCTGTTAGACAGGAATTATCGATATCCTTTGATGCTTCCTGCTTGTTCCAAGAGGGCTGCTCGGAACACCCGAGCGCTGAACCAACAATATGAACCAACAAAGTGAGGGATCGAGACGGTCGCTCGGTATCTTGAATCAAATTTAGAAGTGATCATTTCCTCACGGGTACACGGTGAGTACTGGTATACTTCAGTTGTTTGATCGAACCAGATTTCTAGTAGAAGAAATGGCAATAATAATATTATTTCATTTGTATCAATATCAAATGTAATAATTATTCCCATACACGCATAGGCCTATAGGCCTATATATATATATATATATATGATGTGATTAGTTATTAAAAGGAGCGTGTTATTTTCGGACTGCGATTTTTCAGGGGAGGTGGGGGAGAGGCGGAGTGAATCCTGAAATCTCTACACGTTACGAATTACGGATTATTATTCAACCCCCTTGCCCCTACTCGAAACTGAATTCTACTGAATCGGATAAAACAGATAGATAATATATGTGTATATATATATATATATATATATATATATATATATATATATATATATATATAACACCAACATGACTAGATTTCTTTTGACTTTTGTATAACGACTCTTTTGCATGCAACTATTCGTTCTGAGTTGAACGCTTTCCTGATTAGTGATTTCTCTCAGAGGTGCGTGTGTCCGAAACAAATATATAGGCCTACACTGTTCTGAATAACGATTGGAATCAACATAGAATCGTCAATTCGGCATAATATAGATTCGACTCTAAAATAAACTTGGAAAGATTTACTAGCCTGAACAATGAATTTGTAGATTAGGGTGTAAACTGGTACTATATATTCACACAGAAGATACATATTAGACAAAAACTCGATAAACGTGGTCAAAAATGTAAATCTAAATTGTCTCAGCGAAAAACAACATACCTAATAGACTCGAAGTTGAACAATCATCTATCTTTATTCTTTAGAACTGAAAAATTATACACTCTGAAGAATTCTATACTTGGTTATTTTTCAAAACGGATGCCCAAATATTTTATTACTCCATATAGGAGAAAATTTTATTCTATTATATTGAATACATTATCGAAGCTAATAACTTCATGATGAGTAGTGTATTATTTTCAAATGTTTTTCCATGTCATAATTAGACAAATGTATATTTTTTATGAGGGTATAAAAGGTTGGCTTACATATTTTTAATTTCTTCAAAGTTTTCAATTATAGGCCCATATGTCTATATGTGTGTGGTTATACTAAAAAAATATTAGATATCTCTTTCTCTAAAATTTTGAAACAGATTTCATATCTATAAATACTTGTTTTCAACTGGTACTTTTTTTTGGTATTATATTCAGTATAAGACTGAGAAGTAAAAGAACATTACTGAAGTATCCATTATCCAAGTATCCACCTTGTTCCATTAAGAAAAACTATTATAAATACTCTTGATTTAACTTGACTGTTTAATTATGTAATTATGTACTCTGCAACCCTTCAAGATAGTTCGTGCAAGTGTGCTATTATGTGACATCTATCCCACATGACATGAGGATCATCTCTTTCATAGATCCAGACTAGAAATAGGGAATGTAATATATGTGGAGTGATGTCTATGACTCTACGTGACTGGGAGGGTTTTTACTAATCATGATCGTGTGCACTAGCACGACTTTAGCTCGAAACCGCGACAATATACGACGACTCTATAAACTGGTGCGTGGGGTTATATATAGGCGGCATGAAGGAGGAAATTCAAGGGAAATAGGCGAGAGAAGGATAGGCGAAAAACTAGATATAGGTAAGTAAGAATGATGAAAACTCGAAAAGCTTGCGTTTGCGATTTGAGGAGTGTACATATCCAATATTGATATTCAATATTTATAGTAATGTTACATCAGGCTTAACGCTTGGTTAGGTTTATTAGAGATCTAATATATATTAAATTATATTCAAATATATTACATTATATTGTATTATGCTAAATTATATTTTGCAATTATTTAACCGCCTTTTGAAATGTCCCCGGAAAAAAATACCTCCGGAAGACATAACCCGGAAAAATATCCCCTCGCCACGAGCCTTGAGGACAGACCTTGAATGTAAAATTAACAACTATTCTTTACTTCACCACATCAGAATAGAAAAATACACCATCTGATCTAACTTGAGTAGTGATTCAATCTTTCTTTAGGTTACGTTAGGATTAGTTTAATTTGCCCAGTTTGAGTTACAATCGCTAACTTTGTCCTCACTTTGTGCATCCAAAAAATATTTACAGGGGATATTTCTACCTCTACTATTTCTACCGGAATATTTTTTCCAGAGGACGTTTTTCCAGTGATCCGGGGTTTCACTTATTTTTCTTCTGGTTTCCTTCGAAATTGTTACTATAGTGAATGGTATACACGTGTACCAATTCCATAAGTAACATGCATGTAACATATCTATGCTTTTCCCCACATATAAAATAAAGTATTAATCCCCCCGAAAAACATGTTCTCTATTGATATTAGGCAGAAATTATATTAGAAACATGAAAACTCATGGGACGGATAACCATTTTATAATTCTTTTGTTACATTTAATTAAATGGTTATGAATGTATTATAAACTGACGATTGTGAAAATGGATCTCTTCTCATAGTCAGCAACTATTCTAAAAAAACAAAATTTTAATATATAAAAGATGAATGCAAAAAAGTAGCATTATCAAGATCCCTAAATGATAATATTTAATGACTCCGTAGTTTTCAATATCCAAATAAATTTCACAGTGCAAATGTCTTGGTTAAAGACCGTCAGACTAATTGATTTAGTGAACACTATAGCACCACGCCATGACTTCATATATATCTATTATAAGATGGTTTACCATCGTATAGTATAGTAGAGAGAGTGAGAGAGAGAGAGAGAGGGGGGGGGGGGGAGGGAGAAAGAGAGAGAGAGAGAGACTGCACGCTACGTCCTGTACGTATATATACGGTCATACATACATCTAGCTCTAACTTAATTACTGTGGCACTCACGTTTGCTAGCAAAATCTAATTAGGACAAGGAACTTATATGATGTGGCCTATAACTTTAAACCAAAAGCTAAATTAATATGACGAAACAGCATGTAAATGTCTAAAATCAAAAGCGTTGTACTAATAACTGAATGAGTGGAGAAGTGGACTATGTGTTTTATATTAAATTATTTGTGTTACCACAGCCAAGGGTTGTAGATAGGTCTACTCTGATGACGTAATACAATTAGGTCTATAGCAGATCAAAGGTCATGCGACATCATATTCGATTGAATTAACATCGTCCTGCCTGTTCGTTAGTATACGTATATTAGCGAGATAATTGATTTGAAAATGTAATTTTGAAAGAAACTATAATTATTAGAAGTTCGATTACATATTTCTAAGAATTTATTTATATGCATTTTCTGAATAAATGGAAAAAAGTGATCCAGTTTTCAGCGGTAAGCAGAAAAAATATCCCTGGACTGGAAAGTTATATCTGGAAAAAATATACTCGAAAAAAATATTCCCTGGATAAATCCACCCGGAAATATATCCACTGTGTAATATAACATAGTAACATAGTAATAATATGCAACATACTTGAGAACATTGCATTTGCAACTTGAAGTCGTAAGACATTGATCCATTTAACCTAACCTATTCGATCATTGAGTTTTCATTTTGATATTGTACGCCATTTAAATCGCAAATGAATGCCCTCACTTGAGGACACCTTTCGCTTTTTTCTCTCGCTTACTTCTCCACCTACCAGGGGGGTTCGTCTTTCGTTCGATAATCATGTCGTCCACTCTACTTCCTTAGGACTCTCAACTTGAAATGTGTTTTCATTATCGAACGCATGCATCTATCTACGTTACTCTAAATAACATTCACATTTGCATATTGATATATTCCAGCAAGTTTCTAGTATTCATATTCTCTGTATTGGCCTATAGCCTTCATCTTGAGCCTATAGCCCTATAGCCTATTATCTTGGGTGACTAAACCCATTGACTAAAGATATACACACGCAGCCTTGCTTTGACGAGAATGAAAAATCTTTCATTAACACCTCAAGTTACGTCGGTTGTCGCTACCCATTCTTAGATCGCTGCTAACTCAAGTTGAAAACTTGGCAAACATACAATTTACCGCCGACTGAAGTATAATCGCTGAAACGATTTTCAGCACTCCTAGTGGTGACCGACGGTACTACAGGGAAAGGGGCGTGGAAGGGTGGATGAAGAGGATTGTGGATAAGAGTGCGGATGAATTTTAATTAAATGCTGGGTGAATTGTCTTTGTATGTCCTCAGTCTATGTATATACTTGAATAAAAAACGATTATTAATAAAAAATGTAAATCCATCATTATAAGTTATATATTCTTGAATCATACTATCTCCGTTGATTATACATACCTAAAATATTATTATATTCACAAGGTGAGTGACCAATAAAATAATAAGACTAACAGCGGCATATCACTTTAAATTGATACGTGATTAAGAATGTTTTCCGAAATTCGTCTACCTTACTGCTCGAAGATAAATACACTCAAACCTTTCATGTATCTCAGTGAAACCATTACATTCACTTGGAATCCTTTCATGGGCCCTTGGGTTAATTTTCGTTAGCAGCTTAGACCTAGATAATATTACTTTGAGTTTTACCACACATGCATGCAATGCTCTGCCTTAAGCTGTAGTGTGGCACATCACAGGCAGCTTCGAAACGTCGAGAGACATTATCTTGAGTGACTAAACCCTTTACACAGTTTCCGAATTTCTGATAAGTGATATAAGTCCCTCTTAAAGACATATCCGCTTTATTCACTCCATATTTTGTTTCACCTCATAATAACGACATTTCCCAAGATTAATGATTCTACTCCCGTCTCCATGACTTGATAGATGTGAGAACTATTGTTTGGTAAATTACATTATCACAAGGCATATTGTATGTATGCATAAAACCGTAGTCACTCACACGAATCATGTTCCTGCCTGAATGTACTTGAACCTGTAAGTACCTTACAAGGAATGACTTTGTTACTGAATGACGCGGATTAAACAGATAATGAAAACAATTATTTTATTCGTCAGTTCAGAAATAGTTTATCGTCATGTATTTTGTCTTGTGTAAACCCTAGAAGTAAAAGTTTAATTGTTGTTATTTTTGAAAAAAGCTGCGAGGATTTGTATATAAATTGTAATTAAAATATTCAGATGAAAAGTTATATAATTTTGAAATTGGTAGATGTTATTATTATTTATAATCTTTATTATTACATAAGTTGGTTATCTGTTGTAAGTTAGAGTTCGTTACTATTTTTTAGACAAAACATGTAGATTAGTTCTGAATTGTTTAAGCATCACGAAATTCCAAAAGCTCAACTCAGCAACTTTTCACTAAAACATGTCTAGAAAGCCACATTAGATAGAAAATAGTCCTGAAATTTTACTAATGACTACGAAATATGTTCATATTATGTATTTTCCAAGTACTTTTAAAAAATCTTTATACAATATGGAATTTTCGCATGCAAGCCGCACCAGTGACTCAGTCAACTATTGCTAGTGGTAGAAGCTTAAGTCAACTGTCGGGCGTGGGTTCGAGCCCCGCATAAGGCCGCACATTCTTACCGGCACATGTAACGCAGTGGTTAATGCGCTCGCTTCATGTTATCCGAGATCCGAGGGAAATTTCGAACCCGGTTCGATCCCCCCGCCAACCACCTTTACAGGCGTTTTTCGTGGTTTCTCTCTCTATAGTCTAGGTTATAATGCCGGGATGGTGCCCACAATATAGGCCACGACCGCTTCCTTCCCACTATCCTTCCCATTACCCAAGAAACCTTCATCTCGTCATACCATCATCTTATTAATCATTCATCCGACGCCAATAGATCTTCGCTATCATTACAGTGCGTCGTTTAAACCCAATATATTTTCCCATGCAGGCCTATGCGTTTATAGGCTTTCTATTTTTTTTTTTATTATATCGAAACTTGATACAAAATCATTGTTCCCCAATTCTATATAACACCTTATACGAAAAGTCCTGACTATGACCCTTAGATTGGTGTAGGCCTGTAGAGTATTTATTTCATACACTTGTTAATGTTTATTTTACCGAGGAAATGTGAAATACAATGTGAAATTTGAATTTTAGGAATCAGGGGACCTCAAACTCTAATTAAATTCTTCTCTTTATAAGCATTGATTAAAGGTCGAACAAAAATACGTTATTGCATAAACATTCTACTCTAGTTATTAGGCCTACATATAAGTTATTCGACTATAAGCTCAGAAAATGAACGTTCGTGCTTCATGCTGTCTTATCATTTTTTCATTTGGAAGATATTTGATGTAAATTCATATTGAAACATGTTGAATTTACTTTTGATTACTAGAACAAATCACTTGAACATCTTCATTTGAATACAAAGAACCACGATAAACCAAATAAAGCCAATTGCCAACTACGCAACTATTTCAATAATATAAATCAAGGTAAACATAAAGAACACGAAAGGTATAAATATAGTCTATCAAGTAATACTGTTAACATTATATTCGTAGGACATGAGTAGAGACTATGAGGGGTTGCATGTGAAATGCATTTCAAGTGGGGCGACTGGGGCGACAGAATGTTTGCCTTCTTCCACAGCTGTTTGACGATCGCTGTGTCATATATTCGCGAGTGATCACGTGGTAGGCAGTCACGTGATGGAGGCACACGCTACTCCACTTCTCGTCCGAACAACACTATGATGAACAGGGGTGGGAAATTGATCTTTGTCAAGACCAGAACGATAGTAATATCTAGACCAGGCTAGACGCAAAACGTAGCACGGGCAGCATTGAGAGGGAGTGAGGCCAACATTGCTTGTCTGACCGTAGGGGAAATACCACGTGACACGGAGAGATAAAAGCAGACTAGTATAGCGTTATACACAGCGATCACGCACAACACTGTTTTATTTTGATTCTCAGAGGATACTGAATACAATAACGTGGATGTAAGCACTGATCTCTATTTGTAAGTCACATGAAAAGGCGCAGAAATATCTGCTGATTATCATGAAGTATATTTCTCAGTATTTCTTATATTACGTATCATGAACGTAACACTTTACCGACCTAACCTTAACCATGAAGAGCCTATATAACAATTGGTGGGTGGTAACAATTTTTAAAGGGGAGGATCCAAACCCATCAATTTTATTTCTGTACAGGTTGCTCAAGAAATAGAAGTTTAGGTCAGTTGGTTTTTAGTACGGTTGATTGTTAGTACAGTTGACATATCCTCAGATTTTCATGGTCTGCCTCTGTCGTCATTTAGAGTGAACACTGGGATGATTCCTCATTATCACGCCACGACCGTTTCCTTCCAACTGCTCAAAACACCTTAGGAAATAAATTTTTTTCATTTGATCTGCTTATCGTCTCATCCATCAATCACCGAAGCTAATGGATCTTGGTTATCGTTAGCGAGCGTCGTTTAACCCAATGTGGAAAAATCGATGAGATATCATGATTCACAATTTAGAAGAGATAAGAATTTTAAAATATTTGGAATCAATTAATTTTAATCCAAGTTAATAAATCGATCATAAATACGAAATTACAAAAATATATAAATAAACAGGGATGAGATTTTGAAAAGTATACATAATTTCGATCACATATTTGGTCAATTCACAGTTGAAAATGTCAAGTCTTTCATTTATAAATAATTTTTATCCAAAATTTTTCTTATCATTGATCGAAACTTGGAAATTGAAATAAATTAATGTTACAATTATCTATATTATTGATCACAACTGATTAGTAAAGACAATAATCACAATATTGCTCCCCATAATCTGAAGCAAATGTTAATTTATCACACGAATACTGATTTGGGCAACCCTGACAAGAAACGTTGGTAGTAGATTATCATGGCAGCCTGAATCTTGATGGCTATTTTATATTGCTGCCACATTTTATATTTTTCTATGTAGGGATGTTAAATTCATTTTCATCCCTGTATTTCATTATTTAAGCAATTTGATGTAAGCTGGGTGATATATGTATTGGCTTCACTACATCTCACGCTATCTCAATAATCCATTTTATTCACTGGAAGCTCGCCTTTAAGACAAAGAAGATTTGACCACTTTAAATTCTTTCCATCCTTTGGCGAGCAGAGTCGAAAAGCAATTTTGAAAATAAACCTATACATGGGGGAAATTTGAAGACATCACAACCCTGAAACTAAATTTCACAAATAATAACGATATTTATTATCTTCAATTTTAGAGAAAACTAGAAATCATCATCGAAATTTTAATATCCTCCAGAGTCCATGAATCGTGAAGTAGGGATTACCGATTCTGTATAGAAACAATATTAGAATCGAGTAATGTCTACGTTACGACTCAGAAAGGGGCCCTGGAGGACCAATTAATTGATTATAATTTCAGAAATTGGAATGGTGATATCTGGTTTTCTCAATTATTACGAAAATAAATATCATCATTATTCGTTGAAATCCAGTTTCAGGATTGTGATGTCCCTTAAGGTACGCTTTATTGAACATATGTATATTCTTGAATAGAAATTGCATCTGAAACTCCGTCACATTTTGCTCACCGAAGTTACAGCACTTGAAAGAAATATTATGTTGCTATTTTGACTTCATTTTGGTGAAAAAACAGCAGTTTCTTTCTTTCCACGTAAAATGAGTGTAATTTTATTTTTTGCGCAATTCCATTCATAATATCTTCATATACAATTAAATTAAATCCATTTTTCGATTGAATGTCAAATAAATAATAAAAACGTATGAAATTTGGAGGTTGCATGTTCAATGATATCCAATATTTGAATTTATATATCTCAAAATTACGCCCGGTTCACCTATCATTTGTTTCAATATTATTATCCACCACATCAAAAAGAATCGACTGACAAAGATTCATGATTTATTCATTGCTATAAAGTTGTGATGGATAAACAATAGACTTGAAAAAAAAAATGTAAGCTCAGTCAACTAAGTTACTGCATTGGAAACTGATGTCGGGTGTGGATTCGAGAATCTCACGGCATGTTTTTTTAATTTATTTTAGTGCGGTTTAATGATTCCACCAACATCTAGTTTATACGGGGGTACGAATGAGCGGGTAATAATGAAACGATGAAGTGATGACAGATGAGAGGACGTTCACAAAAAAACATGCCTTATGCTGGGCTCGAACTCACGCTCAACGATAATTTCAATTTCTACCACTAGCGATAGTTGACAGTGCGTCGTTGAATCCAATATAAGAGAATAGAGTAGTGTTCCATAGTTTGTTTTTAACATATAATTGGAAAATGATGTACCATGGTTTAAAAAAATAACAGTTATATCCAAAAGAGAATGGCCTAGTAATGAATTAGAACAATCAACTCAATATTGTAGTATCGGATTGGGAAAAGACGATTTTCCTCCTTGAAATCGTCCCTCTAAACTATCCTCTTTCCAGAAGTAACTGATGCCCGATTAACTGGCATGTAGCCAGATTTTAATTGAAGCGTGTTATGGTGGAGGTGCCGGGTTAAAACACGCAACTCAAAACAGGAAGTTTCGAGCCAAGTTGAACAAACTATGTTGAACTTTTATTATTTAGTTATTGCTAATTTGCATCAAAATGTGTGGTCACAAATGTATTCCATCGTGCACTATAATTATGTATTTAACGAGTAATTTAATTGACCTTTTACTATACGATAACGTCAAATAACTTGCAGTGTTGCACAGCGTAGTCTTTGACTGATTACATTGACAATTTACGTATCTAATTAACTAATAACTACAGACGCTGGTTGAAAGCATTAATGAAGACTGTAACTAGGAATTAGGTTAATGTGATAAAGTTATAAAACATATTCCTGCTCAACTATAAAGTGTAAGCCACAATCACTTTAGCTTCACAATGAGAATTTTATCGTCGTCCATATTAAAATGTAGATTTGTATTAAAAATTAAAAACATCTATAATTTGCATGTTGCATGAAAGCGATTGTTGTAGTTTCGTACTTTATGACAGTTATAGTGACGTGAAAACAAACACAAAATATTACATCGAAAAATTGCAATAACGCGACACATAATCTACACATATATAGGCCTATATATATATACTTTTTTTATATTGAGATTAACGACGTACTGGACTGATGACTATGATCTATTGGCTTCGATGAATGCTATGTGAGATGATGGCATGATGCATGAGATAAGAGGTTACTTCATTACGAGTTTCTAGATAACGGGAAGGAGTTGGTAGTGGCCTATTGTTAAGAAACCATCTTAGTATTGACCTGAACGTCAGAGGGAAACCACGAAACACCCCTGTCATTCGACCATGACGGGAATCGAAACTAGGTCTCCTGAACGATAGTTCAGTGTTCTAGCCACTCGACCACTCGTCTCAGTTGACTATTATGTTAGAATAAATATGTAGCATGATAATGAATGAATAATATGATAATGAATGAAATAATAATATTGGATGAATATAGTGAATAATATAATGAGAATGATAATAAAGAAATAATAATAAATTACAATTGAGAAAAGAAGTGGGGATTAGACAGAAGACACTTCTTTTAAAATAGCAGACCACAGAACGTTACGATATAACCAAAACCGTGGTTTCGATCCACTCTCTTTCTCGTGATATGTAGACCTATGTTTGGTCAATTGATTCTTAGGATTAATTCGATTTCTATAAACCAAACATTTTATAAGTTGAAGCAGTCTATGGTTGAAGTAATGAAGTTAGACGCTCATGTTTAAGTCAGTGAATTCGATTTATATGTTTCATGGCCAGAAACTAACAAACATATTTCAGCTGGAATCAAGATGATGAGTGACCAAACTGAATGATACTAAACTATGTGATGAACAAATATTGTTTTTTGATATAGGGGCGTTATCGATGATAATGGTCACACCACATGATAACCTGACATCAATATCAATGATCACACTATAGTTCGATGTATGAGGATCTCCGATATACTGTCCAGATATGCTTGACATTACATTTTATATGTTACTCAAATGAAAGTTTTTTCGATCAAGTTATTATTTATAGGAGAAACCATCTGTAATAAGATCATGGCTCGGTCAATTCATTTTAATGCTGCTTGACGACCCCACCAACAGCTAGGTTATTCGGGGTTTTGAATGACCGGGTGAAAATGTAACGATAAAGTGATGATAGGTGAAAGAACGTTTTCAAAAACCTTAGGATTCGAACCCACGCCCGACCTGACTTCAATTCCTAACGCAGTGCGAAAGTTGACTGGGCCACTGGGGTCGGACAGTCAAGACTCGATCTATTTTGGAATTGAGTCATGTGGAGAATGGGTTCGATTACCGAATGGAATGGGCAAGATTAGGCATGTTTTTCAACACCATTTATTCATCATTCGCTCATTAGAAGCCCTAAATAGTTTATTCTTAGCGAATGTTCTATGTTTTTTGTTTACAAAAACTGAAGCCTTCCATGTGACTCGAACCCACGCCCGGACTGACATCAGATTTTAACGCAGAGCGTTAGCTGACTGAGCCAGAAGGGCCGATATTTAACATATTCATCATTCATTCTATTACAAAGATTTGATTAAAAAGATAAATATGAATTTTCAGAATACATTATTCAAATACATTTTCAAAATATGCATTTCAAGACTATCGTTTCATTTTGTATTGATTTATATGCTGTCGGAAATACGTATTTTTATTAATATCTCTATTTTATATACTGACCATGTCTTATCACATTGTTAAGTGTATCGGATTTGATTAAAATACTATAATAATTTTATATACCATATAAGATTCTTCTAGAGATAAACCATAATGATGCGTGATTCTGTAAACCACAGCACACAGATATATGTAGGCCTACAGATGTTGTATTAGTGTGAATTTGATAGTAGAGAATAGGCCTATAACTAGACCTCTAACGAGTCGGACCTCCATTTTAGCAATTCTTACCAATGCCAAAATAATTCGTTACACTGTTATTGCATGGTGATCTCATCTTGTTGAGATGTTCAAATGGTTTCGACGTTTTACCAGCACATAGCATGGTAGTCATTTCACGGTTACCTCAAAGTGCTACAGATAATCAAAAGCTAGAAAAGAATTGCTTACTATCATGCGATATTTGTTGGAAGCAATACACTTTCGTAAAAATATTTTCGAAATGTTCAGCATTATAAATGCCGAGTCATACGAATAGTCACAAGAGATGAGTTTATGTCATTTGGATTGTATGGAGTGAAATAAGATCAGAAAGATTTTATTTTCAGTGTTGTTCAAGTCTACCCTATAGACACCATTCGGAGTATGAATGTTCTGTCTTCTCGTTTGATACTATAAATTATGGAAATTTAACAATTATTTCGAATGAAACATCGCGTTCATCCCTTTTATGAGAGGAAAATGTTAATGTATAATTTTAATTAATAATTGAAGTGCGAACAAAAATCATTTTTGTAAAAAATAAAATTATGACTAGACACTGTTGGAATTGTTCCCATTCACAAACACAATCTAATTAAAATTCTGTATACGTATCGTAATTACCACTATTTAATTCGTTTAACGACGTTGCCAAGCTAAAGTAAACGTAATATGTATCATCATCATATCAAAAGATATAACAATTACAATCGGAACGCAAATTATTCACCACAAAAACGTCGAATTATCTTCTCATTACCGTACCTCGCTAGAATTAAACTTGACTCGATGCAATATTTGACGAATGAAATTATTATGAATGACGGAAAATCATCCACTAATGGAAAAAATACCATAGAAAAATAACCCCGGTAAAATACTCATAGTAAAAATATATTTACGAAAACATAGCTCTGAAAAAACTCCACGAAAAAGCTACCGCCTTGAGATGGAGAATATCCCTGAAAATATCCCTTGAACGACTTTACGAAAACTATCCAAAAACTAACCAAAACCTAACCAAAAGTGAACTACCTTAAGTAACCTAAGTATCTACCCTAATCCAACCTAAACTGTTACAATGTATTTTCCTCTCACCAGTTTCGTCAAATCGTTCAGGGGGTATTTGGTCTCAGTGTGTGTGTGAGGGTGGAGGGGGGGAGGGGTTCCACCTCTCACATTAAAAATCTGTCTAGTGTCATTTGGGGGTATTTTCAGAGATATTTATCCCGCTCACCCATTGAAAGATGTGATAGTATTGTTTAAAACAAATTATAAATGATGTAGAAATGTACAATATATGAGTTTCGCTTGTATGTATTAGTGTACATCGCTTACAAAGACAACAAAGAGCAAAGTTAAGTCAACAGATTCTCATATCGATTGGAGAACCTGGTGACTAGGAAAACGCAACACGTGCGTTGTACGATGAACGATATCGAGCTATTTAGGCCTATATAAAGTGTAATAGAAATCTATACATTTTGGTTTAGAAATGAATTTAACGAAATCTGTCAAAATATTGTATATGTAGGCCTACAACTTATGGAAAGGCAATTTTTTTCGTCCAGATTTATTTTTCTACGTTTTTCTCCATGTTATTTGTACAGATTTCTCAATATTATTATTATCAATTATTCAAAATCTCCCTGACCGATTGTTACTCAAAGCTATACGGGTCTAAACTAGAATATGGATAATGTATACAAAAGTTTCATGGGGATTGCTTTTGCCCTGCGACCCGCACGTGAAGTGTGCGCAAGAAAAAATGAACAGAGTAAGACCCGATTTAGACAAAATGGATGTGTCAGCTATCATCCACTCGTCCAATAAATTGTGTTAGAAATGACGAAAGGAATAAAGATAGTTTCTATATATCTCCACGTAGGTATTTCTATTTTCACAACAACTTATCTGTCAGACGCCTATGGAGCTATCCTATACTCTTTATGGGGAAGATACGTCTATTCTACATTTCATAGATAACGGTTGGAATAAAAAAAAATGAGATAAAAAGTATTGAATTGATTCTTCTGATCGCCAAAAAAATTGAAATATTAATTATTTCTTTGGTGCAGTCTTCGAAGTTTCTTGGCTGGAAGTTTCCAGTTTGGAGCCAAAACTGAACAAATAGTTATCATTATAATTTGAAAGTTCATAAACCCGGTTTGGAAAGGAACAAAAAAAAAATACTTGTTATTGTTATATTAGTCAAGTAAATTACAGTGCATTGCATTACTTATAAAATATTGTTTACGATTCATAGTGAAGAAACATTGACTTTCTTTTAGTTTTGTGCATTGCGATGTTATTTTCTTCCTATTTTCATAGTCTTCTATGTATTCATAATGTAGCGACAAACGTTGTAGTTACTAGTTAGGCCTATGCAGTCTTATGGTCACATTCTCAATAATCATCAAGGAGTGATGTGATCAGTAAAGTTCTATGTGAGCTGTCTAGACAACGTTGAAGAGGTGCATGCACGGTGCTGGAGAATTTAATTGTTTTTTCCATTTTCACGATCTAGTGTGATTGAATGAAAAGTATATCATATCTAAGATAATTTTATGCACTTTAATTAAAATTACAAATTCTATTCTGGGGAATTCAATAAGTTTCAAGATAATACGTCAACGAATTTCATCACATTCTTGGTATTCATTGATGTATTATCTTAAAACTGATTAAATTCATAAAAATAGAATGTCATACTGATTGAAGAGCATAAAATTATCTTGGTGATGATATACTTTCTATTCAATTACACTGATTCGTGAATATAGAAAATTAAAGTAAAGATGAATTTCTCTGGCACCGTGGATGCACCCCCTTAAGTATAAATATGTGCACTGACGGATATGTGCATCCACACTCCACTGATTTGATTCCAAAATACGATTCGTTCAATAATAGACACTTTATTTGTGATAATCTTGATGAACTTGGGTAGAAATCTCACCGATTCTTTCCTATTACATTCATTTGACCAAATGTACAAATCATACCGTTTTAAAGTTCGAAGAGGAAAGTAATATTGGCGATGCACCTGCGAGTGTTACAAATGCCCTCCCCATTAAATAATGTACTCGTGGAAACCCATAAGCTGGGTGAATAAAGCTGCAATTCTTTACCAGGAGTTACCATGGTTTAGCTTGGTAGCTTGGGGATCAGATGAATTGGATTCCCGCCAACTAATGCACAATCCGTATTGGAAAGGACGGTTAAAACAAATTACAAATGCTGTATATAAATCTATAAAATTCCCTTTATTCTAGAGATTGAGACACATACTTTACGAGAATTGATATGTCAAAAACATTCGTGTTCTTGTTGTCTTGCGAGTGTTTGTGACAGAATTTGTGTTCAGACACTTCACAGTAGGTAGGCCTATACCCTGAAATTGAGATGATGATTTCTAGTTTTCTCTAACATTAGGACAATTAATATTGTCACCATTAATTAATAGTTTTAGGGTTGTGATGTCCTTTAAATAATGTATCACAGTTTTCTACCCTCTCCCTTCACTCCCTGTCACGATCTCACGGTAGGATATCCCCATAACAAAAAATAACCTCATAATGTATAATGAATCGCTACCCCCCTCTGAAATGATTTTACATCAAATACAATCAGGTACACACGGAAAGTTATTGACACAGTAAAATAAATGTAATAATGTTGATCACCGAAGTTGTACTGTACATCCAGAATAGATGTCAAGATTAAAGTATAATTTAAAGGTTTAATTTATTATCTACAAGAATATTTTTACTTTACAACAAAATCAAGCATTCCAAATGTCTGAACCCCTACCTCCATCCCTGTCACAAACTGTCACAAACTGTCACACACTGAAACACGCCTCCTCCCTCCCAAAGCGTGACATTCTATAAGCACGACCCGTATAGACAATGCATTTGTCAGAAGGTCCGGAATAGGCCTATACGAATAAAAACCCTATATCTTTTATACCCTATATTAACTAGTAGTGACCTTAGAGAGTAAGTAGACTATCACTAGACAAATATATCAATATCGTTGTAGTTTTTGTAGATGACAAGGCTGTTGTTCATTGCACACTACATGTCATATCATGTCATGGACTAAAACAATTGTTTTTCATAGAGATTTGTTTTTTCAGATATCTTCACGATTTTGTTATGTTTGTCGTTTTGTTATGTCAGTGTCACACGACCATTTTACATGTCTCTCCCAGAGTTTCCAATTTGTGGTAAAATGTCAATTCTGCCCTCGAAATAGATGTTTTAGATCGCTAGCTGGGTAATAAATAAAAATTCTCTCACGTCTCACTGCCGCGTGAGAATTGACGAACCAAGTGGTAGTATAAGATGTCTCCTAAATTTCAAAATATTGGATCCTTTCTCTCAGACTTTTAGACAATGATTATGAGTTGGACATTTTTTTATTATCCCCTTTATTGTGGTAATGATGTTATACAAATAATAGAATCATAGGCTCTATGTAAGCCGCCCCCGTGGCTCAGTCAATTATCTTAGCGGTAGAAACTGAAGTCAGGTCGGGTGTGGGTTCGAGTACCGCAGAAGGCATGGGTTTTTGTAACGTACTTTCACCTATCATCGTTTCATCGTTCCATTATCACCAGCTCATTCGTACCTTCGTATAACCTAGCTGTTGGGGGGTCGTTAGCAGCATTGAAGAAGTCATGTAGGCCTATATATATATATATATATATTAATATTATTGGGGTGGTAAGATTTGTGTAGAATAGAACTCCGTGGTGAGATCACCGTTATGGTGCCATGTTTTATCGATACCTTAGCCCTAATTGGGCAACAATAACGTTGTGTTTTCAAGTTTTCGATTTATTGTATGAATAATGTTCGATTGCACAATTGATGGGTTTTCTATCCTCTGAACATCGATTCTGGCCAACTTTACTAAAATCCAACTGACGTAAACTTTTACTTCTTCAGCAACCTGTACAGAAGTCAAAGTGGGTGGTTTAAATCCTCCACTTCAGTCATTTTTTCGAAATTAAACCTCACCCACCCAACCCTAACCAACATTTTACTTCTTTACAGGTTGCTCAAGAAATAGAAGTTTAGGTCAGTTGGTTTTTAGTTTAGTTGGTCGTTTTTTAGGTCGGTTGATTCTCAGTACAGTTGAATTTTAGTACAGTTGATTTTTAGTACAGTTAACCAATCTCCACATATAAATTACTGTCTCATATTTCTATAAACATTACACATTATAGAAAGCCTATTGATGCGAATATGACAGAAGTACGCGTTATTATAGCACACATTATTGGGCCTGTAATAGATACCATTATTTATAACAACAGCTTTGATATACACGACTTTTGGCATGAGAGAAACATATGACTCAGAACTCAGAAATCAGGATACATTACTAAACTCTGTAATGAAATATATTTTAATGTTTTCTTCAATCTATACTCCATTCACAATTTATATTTACGTCAAAATAAACAAAACCTTCATTTCCCAACTTTTGAATTACTCTTGTTTCAATTTCATCACTATCGTACATTTCACAAAGTGCTACTCATGTGTGCCAAGAAAACTCCAGCCAACTTCGTATTGAGAAAAACTACGAATTCTTGTTATTACAATAACAATACTGGTTCCCTATTATTTATAAGGTTATTCAGCTCGTCTTAAATTAATCCGATGGGAAGTTGTGTGCGAAGCGAAGTGAGATGGTGCTACTTGACGACCCCACCAACAGCTAGGTTATACGGGAGAAGTGAGTGGAATAGTATCTGAACGAAAGTGGGAGGGAGAATCGCATACCACTCCTATAAACAATTTTCAATTATCTTGTTCTTATTAGGTAATTCTCATATCATTGGGTGTATGCTTATTGTTGAATGTTTTAATTTTTTCAATTGTAGACGTTTTCGTTCGTTTTTATTTGTCCCACGTAGGCCCTATACATTTTTTCTCAATAGCTGATTCAAAGGTACCGGTAATTCAGAAATACGGTATAATTTAGCTAGGGCTGATGAAAAAAAAGGCCAACAGTAGGGCCTACAGTAAATTCACACACCATATATGCATATTATCATTTTTGTAGAAAAATATTATTGAAATAGCATTCAAAACATATCACATAAAACAGGAGGGTATATAAACCAATAACAATCAATACTCAAATGATGTCTACTATCAATGTATATATATTATATTTATATTTATATACATTTTTTATATTAATGAAAGAAAATGGATATTTTCATAGAAATATCCGTATGATTAGGAATAAAACAAATCAAATTAATTCACCATTTTACAGGAAGTGTAAAAAATTAAACATGTTATTATTCCAGTTTGATTATCCATCGATGTTACGAAAGTCAATATATAACATCAGCACGGGATATATAAGTCAACACTGTGAGTTAAGTTGCAAGATTTTTAATTAATAAATCACTTCACAGAATGCTCTCATAATTCGCTGAAAAAACTTGGAAGAATCAGATTAAAATATTACATGGTACGGACATGAACTGTATGCAAAAACATTTTGCTTTCGTGAGTATAATACTAGTTTATTAGTGCAGGAATCAAACTCGATTCACCAATTGCATATCAACTAGGGATGTGCGAGTCTACCTAATTTCATAATAAATTCATAATTTCATACCTAATTCTAGATTCGATTACCAAGTCCATTCGAGTCTTTGAATCTGCCGCCTATTCCGAAATTTGAATTTTCAAATACTCGAAATTTGAAATACTCGCAAATGTAATTACCACATTTTAGTAGGGCCTAATTTTATAACAACAACTTCAAGTAAATTTAACATAAAGTAAAGTAATAAATATAAGAATGAATATGCCCTTTATTATGTTTTATGTATTCTTTTGAATTTATTTATTTCCTTCATTGATGACTAACTATACTAACAAGCGCATTACAATTATTCGAAGTTGAAGTTTTGTAGGCTACTGATAGTGCCTGAAATCATTTTAATAATTATTAATATTTTTGAAAAAGGACTCGAGACTCGGCTCGGACTAGATCATTTTATGAAGAATCGGACTCGAATCGGACTCGAGTTTGAAAACCTGGACTCGCACACTCCTAGTATCAACCAATCAATGAGAATGATGATAACCTGCATTGAACAAATCACGATAGTTGTAATAGATTGAGTTCCACAGCTCATCTTTTCCCTCAACTGGCTGCATGAGCTTATTGATTCAGATGACATGAATCGATGGTTCCTTCCTTGGTACGCTTGGAACACCAATAACTCAGAATAGCGTATAATAGGCAATTAATGGAAGTAATTTCATTTTCTTTTCCGTCGTAACTTTCTGTTCGCATCTTCTTGCTAGCCAGGACGCTAACCAGCTAATGGAACAGGGAAGAAGTCAACGACGCAACAGATGAGGGTGTTATGAGGGGAATCAGGGTGGGAAGTGAGAGAGAGAGAGAGAGAGAGAGAGAGGGAAAGAGAAGGGAGAGAGGGGGGAAGAGGAATCCTCGAGAGGCATACAAATTTGATTAGACTGTTAAACGCCCGTAAACAACGCATCAAGAAGATTTGCTTTCGAAATGTTTTACTCAGAACTTGCTAAGCGAGATGTCTGCTTTTATATTTCGAAAAGAAAATCAATGAACGAAATATTATGTAATGGTCTTATGACTTCTGAATAATATCCGTTTCTATTACGAAAGTAAGCTGTATCGTGTTTTGTATATTATAGGCCTTATAGGAAAGGGGGCACAGAAAATGAAATATAAGAAAGGTTTTGATTTATTCACGAACAATTTATTCAATATATGCCTTCAATAGTGAAATTTGATCCCGTACACAAAATGAATTGAAAATTGGAAAAAGTTAAAACATATTGAAAATTAGCTCTCGTAGTTTTCGAATAACCCAGCATCAACGTCAAATCGAAAAGTCTTTAGTACAAATAGAACAAAAAACATTTATGGGAGATAGAATTAACAAGAATAGTGTAGAAGCAGATTTTCATTGGAATTAATTTTTCCAAGAAAAATTCAACATTGGATTTTTTCATCTAACGTATATATAATTCAGAACGTTATTTCCTTTTGTCGATATTTTCTTTCTATTCGCTTTTTCCTTTTGAGCTGGGTGATAATTGGAAAATCAGTTATAGTCACTCACTTTATATGTCTATGGATGTTGATCAACACACAATAGTGAATTACTTCCTTACATAGCTATTATGTACATCGCGGAATTTGATGGAGCCCATCCATTCCATACCAACCTTTTGCTGTGCACATAACCCAACCCCATTTATCTACGTTATTGTCACAGGATAAATCACAAAAGTCAAATAATGCGCTGGTTTCTGAGCTGCAGTTCGATGGGGACCAGTTGCCGCCGACAGGTGTCTCGAGTGGCAAGCAGGATACGTCTAACATACAAATGGAAAAGAGAGAAACTATTAGAAATGTGTTATTCTATGAGGCTTGTGTTATTCTATTATAGTACAAGAACATTTAGTAGCAATCATTGTAATAAAGAAATAGTGCTGTGAAAGTATATTTTTTTAAGGATGTTACAAGTAATACGTTCAAGTTTCTACGTATTTGTATAATTCAAAGTTTTCGAAGTTATCAAAATAATATTCATACGCAACAAAAAACTTCTTCGAAACTAAAGTTAACGTTCAATAGAGTTTGTTTAAAATTGAAGAAACGTTTTAATATCATATTTTCCATAAAATCATAAAATCACAAGTCACATTTGCAGACATTTATTATTCACGATATCATTACGACATAGTGTTTTTTTCAAAAACATCTTTGGAACGAGGTGGAAGTTTTGTATAATACTTATCGTGTAGAAGTGGGAAAAAGGATTCTTTCGGGGCCTTATTAGAAACCATCCCAGTAGCCACTATTTGAACTGAGGGAAACCACGGAAAATTCCAGTTACAATGGATGAACTTTGCGAGAATGCAACTTTGCTCTCCTGAATGATGCGTCTGCACTACCACCTCATCTACCCATTCAGTACTAAATTAAGTCAAATTATTTAAATTGATAAATGAAAATTCTCGTACCTGTGTGAATAGCTTCTGCATGCTTATTCGTGTCTTGTATGGCAGTTGTGTTAGGAACATGAACATCTATATAGACACATTCAGTTATCTGATGAAGTCCTCTCTCTCCGTACCATCCATTCAATGAGCACCACACCCAAGATGATGGGCCAAAACCTTTATGACACTTCAAATTGCATTGGCTATAGCGTGCACTTCCTTTATCACTGCAACTGTGAGGCAGCCACTCGCCATACGCCGTTCTGGGAAGGGGGCCACACACATCCGCTTAATGAAGAAAAACAGAATATAAAATAAAGCAGCAGTCTCACCCGTCGTACCACTAGCGGATCAGGAGAGTTCCACCGCGGGTACGGTCGGTCGTGGCCAGTGCGATCTGCTAATAAAGAGTAATTCCAATATCAGTCGCTAATCTTCCTGACCCATAACCTTTAGCCAAAAGCATTCATATGATATTTGAAAAGTAATAAAAAAGAAGCAAGGCGTAGGAATCGAATCCTAAACGCCAGCACGCTCGGAAGACGTCGAACCGCCCGAGCTAACCAGACAGAAAGAGAAGACACTAATCATAAGAATATCTTAATTTAACAATGTCGTTTTGAGAGCACTATTAATTTCTTCTCCCGACCCGCTCATGTCATATCGGAAGGCAAATAATCAATCACCTATACTTGTATCCACGTGCACTAGTGGTGTGGGACATAGGAGTCAGTTTATCGGAACCTCCATATCTCGTGGATACAAGCATATCTAATTTTTGCACCTCTGTTACAAGTATAAGCGACTCTGAACTTATAAGCGACTTTTACCACCACCTGAAATGTAGTGTGATGTGTTGTACATGTTATGACACATCTTTCTCCATCTATCACGCAGCGTGATTATTTGGCGCGAACTCGTGACAAAGCAAGTGTCACCACGGTTCGTGATAGCCCCTTCTATTAGCTCCTTGAAGTCTCTGCCTTCCCGAAAGATTGCGCAACGTATTAGAAGTGCCATCGCGACAAAACGCGTTCCACCCTCCTCACCCACCCCATTTCTATTAATTCGCTTCTCGAGGTTTCCTCTTTTCTTTTACCGCCCTAGCTTTCCTCGCCCCTGACAGATCACGAGGTATACTCAAATTTACATTATGATGATTCTCGTGTATACCTCATTGATTGCTGGCTTTTAGATTTTTAGCGTATTTTTGATATAGTATACTTAGGCCGATATAATGCAGAGAATGAAGGAGAAATAAGAGAATTTGAGAATGAGAGAAGATGTAGAGTGAATATAAGGTGCCAGCAAATATTTTATCTGAATACAGTTTATTATTACGAACAGAAGAAAACGAAATGTACTTCTTCGCCAAGTATCTAAAACCATACTCGTATTAACAAGAGAAAATAATAATTCAATTCGCCAGCTTATGTATGTAATCAAATTGACTTTCCAATTCAAACATTTTTATAGATTTCAATAACTAAAAATAAAAGTGAACGTTTTCAAAGCTGACTCGCTCTCATTCCACATCACACGCCCGACACCTCTATGGTCACTATACCCAGTTTCAAATCACTTACCAATTGCATTGTCTGTATCTGGCGTGGTGTTGACATCAATAGGGACACATTCAGGAATTTGATTGAGACCATTACCACCATTCCAACCACTTACAGAACACCAAATCCATGCCGATTTTCTAAAGCCATCATCGCATCTCAAATAACATTGGTCATAGCGTCCACTTCTCTGTGTGGTACACTTATGAGGTCGCCACTGGCCGTCCGAAGGGTTGGTAAGTGGACTGCAAAACCTACCTGAGACATCATAAACGTACTTGTCAGCAAATTATGCATAATGTAATAAGTTGCTATTGACCTGTTGGGATCTTGGCCCGCATAATACATGGATGTTTGTGAACATCATCTACGTATGGCCCGCTCATTCGTAGCCTCCTGAAATCTAGCTATTGGTGGGAATCATCATCATGAAATAAAAGATAGAACTTTGAGTGTCTGAATTACCAACGTGGAAGTAACTCTAACTGGCAGTTTGAAGTTGTTGTCACCATGGTTACCCATGGTATTTGATTTCACCAACTCTCAGATAAAGACTAACTGGACTTGGTAATAATATTAGTTCTTGAGCAAACAATTTCTACAGTTCAATTGAATAAGTTATTAAAAATAATAACCTCATAGTTTTGGCTATAGATCTAATAATCCTTACCGTCGTTTTCAGTTGTTAGAGACGTTGTAGTAGTCATAGAAGTAGTAGTAATAGTAGTAGTAGTCGTTGGAGTCGAGGTACTTGTAATTATGCCACAACCGGCAACTTCGATTAGTTGACAAACTTTCGACACTGGACTAAAATGGTAGCCAGACTTACACGTATATAATGTTCGTTTACCATTTTTACAAACGTAATAATATTGACAGTTCGACTCATGTGACAACCTTTCAGTGACACCTGGTACGAATGTGGCATTGCACGAAACTGTTGACGTTGCCGTGGTAGATGGCACACTAGCGAGCGTCGTGGATGACCATTGAGGTGTAGTTGATACTGTGCTGGGAACTGTGGATGTCGTTGCAGTTGAAGATAAAGAAGTCGTAGTAGATGCAATTGTTGAGGACATTGAAGTTGTCGATTTTATAGTAGTAGAAGTTGCAGGAACAGATATGCAATTAGCTAATTCTATTGTTTGACATTTAAGAAGAAGTGGACTAAATTCAAAGCCATTCTTACAGGTATACAAAGTTCTTTGACCATTTTTACAGACGTAGTAATACTGACAATTTGTTTCGTGTGATAATCGAACAGTGACACCTGGTTTTTGATCCGCACTGCATAATGGTGGTGGTATGGTAGTTGAAGTAACAACTTCTGTTGTGGTAGGAATAGTTATTCCAGAACGACAGTTAGCATTCGACGGCCAATCGCATACTTGCAGTCTTGGATTAAAGTGAAGTCCACTGGGACATTTTTCTTCTTTGGCGATGCCATGGTCACATCGGATGTACAGCTCACATTTCGCACTGTGAGCCAGGTGAACTGTGCGATCTAGTGGGTCAACTGCTGGACATCCATTGGGTAAGGTCACCACGGGATTCGCTTCGCAATAGACCAAACATAACGCCAGATATAATACACTCAACCTCCAGCTGTGCTTCTCTGTAAATAAATATGTTTCAATGAAGACTAGATTTCATTTTGTACATTGGTTTGTATGTTAAATGAAATTGAATGATGTAGTTCTTTCTTTCTAGTCTCTGGATTGATCAACATAATGAAGGGAGCGTTATTTTCATCGAAAATAATCTCATTTTTAATGTACAGATTATTACGTATATAGTCTCTAAATTTTACATTCATACGGATCTCTAATATTCAGATACATTTAGTTATCTGAAGATTTTCCGGGACAACATATTCGTTTTGAAGTTATTATCTTTCTCCTACCGTAATATATCTTCTACGTTCTTCCACCGTAGTATTGTAATTTTATAGCGAGTCTATGTGTTAGAATGGAAGAGTAGGGTACATTGAACGTTTTTATTCATCAAGCTTGTTGTAATAAAATTACTTTACAACGTATATCCTAATATTTAAAAGAACATTCATTTTTTGGAACTACAGGTATATAATAATACCCCTTAATACATCTCCTCTGTTTTTTTCATTTCCACCTAAAGATGACATTATTTTCTAGATATTTTACAACTCCTGAAACTATTGGCCTAAACGAAATTTATGTTAATCGTTATGAAAAGCTGAACAAAAAAGTCAAGCCGTTTGACCTGAGGTACACAATGATCCAAAATTTCCACACCTGGTATAAATGTTTACGGCTTTTTCGTGAACAAACATTCTAACCCATCATTATGAAACAACGAAATCCAAATTCATAAAACAAATTTTACTCGAAGAGTAATTAAATCAAAGCAAGTTTGCCGGCTTAGTTTTTAATAATAGTTAAATGAATGTATTTGTATATTCACCTTTCATTATGAAACTTGTTGTGCAGAAGTGTAAAATGAACTGTACGTAAGAAATATAAGAAATGTAACTGATGGCTTACTTATGTGCTCTAATGTAGTCATGAACTAATCCAGCAATAATACCCTGCAGATATTAAAGCATATAGTCTACGAAGGAAGGTGAAATAAAGACCATTATAGTAAATTATAAATTATGACGATAATATAACCTGCATACTCTTTTCGTAGGAAAATAATAAGTGGTGAGTAAATATGCGCCAGTGAAAAGCAAATAAGGAAAGCACATGTGAATAGGTATGAAAACTTCGTTATTATTACGCGTGAAATGAGTTAGGGTGTACAGTAATTAAATTTGAACCATGAGATTTGAACTTGTAGATAATAGAATGTGTGCACAATGACGTTTCTTGGATCCGATATCACTGCATGTAGTTATATGAAATTGAGATTTGTAATTCTATTAGTTACATATGATACGTTATTGAATTTAGAAAAAAGGTTTTCTGTAATCGAACCAACAACTAATAATTATTGGGAACGATTCATGCATTTTTTGTTACCCATTCTTGATCTGTTCATAGTAATAATCAACATGTATATCAATAATAATGAACTGACAACTAACTATAACTAATCACTATGGTATATACACTGTTTATTGGTAGTTTTGTTTAATCACTCTCATCTATCTGTCTTGAATTCTGGTATCAGATTCTAATCATCATTCATCCATATCCCACATGATATAGTGATACATAGGTGATACATGGTGACCCCATATTTCAACCAAGTAGGGTAGGGGGAGGAGGGAGGGAAGTTGCGATGAATATTAAAACAAATCTGAATAGCCATGGGCTTTTTGGGGCTTTTTATTCCCCTCATAATTATTTATTCTCAGGTTTCATGAGAGCAGGTGAAAGTGAAACGTAAGAAAATCCGTAGCATTTGAAATGAAAATCAATTCCCATCAAATATTGATACGCAGAGCAGATGTGGATTGAAGACTTATACTCAGCAAGTCATAATCAATTATCAATACAGTTCTCATGCTTGGTGCGTGATGGAAATAGTGCGCTTCAACTGTATTCCACCGAGTCGTTTTATATTCCAATAATTATTATTTGAATTATAGAGATAATTTAGACCGTCTCAAATCGGTATGTTTCGGTATACACAGGTCTTAATTTGTAAATAAAAGTGAACCGGAACGCACCTTCAAGTAAACCACCCGTTCCATCTTCCCTCTCCTCCACCACCATTACAAAAAAATCATCAACAAAATATCACGACTTGATCAACTTGGCCTTAAAATCTATCTGAAAGAATTCATTTGAAATCATGTTTATCTTCATTAAACGAAGATTATTCATAACGAATAATAAAAAGAGATATTCTCAGAACTTAAAAATATTTGTTCATTAGTGAATGAATAAAAATTCTCCTCATCATTGATTTATATCATTTTGAAACAGAATCGAAACTAAATGCAACCGGTACGATTGAAAAAAAGGTATCGGAACGCAGTTCCGTTGCGTTCCGGCCCAAATTATCCACTGGATATACATAATTCCAATGGTTTCCTGGCAGAAGCTAAATTTGCCAGAATGACTTACAGGTGCGGTGGGAACCTAAAGCGAGATGGAGAAAATTCGTAGGAAGAGCAAAAGAGGTACGAGAGTAAAAGATCGGGGAGGAGGGTGATGAAGAATAAGAATAAGAAGATAAAGAAATACTGGGCATTAGCAGAAACTTTGTTTTGGAATTTGAATTGGAACCCCCCTTGGTCCAACCCTTTACTAGTACCTAAATGGAGAAAACAATTGGGATTACGTTTCTTGTGACGATGAAGCAAACAATGCTGATTCGAACCCACCGATATTAATTTTCAAGTTATAGCGTACAGTGCCTACACAAGTCGAATACTCTCTGTTCCAATATACAATTTATTGTACGTTATTCACGACTATCGGCGACAAGTTAATTGCGTTATTGACTCTTCAGTTATTGACTCAGAACGCTAATTATGTTAGATTGCTTTCTCAAATCCAACAAATATCTATTGGAATATATGGAATATGATTTATCTTCCCTTTTTTTCATTTCTTCTATTTTTCTCTCAGATTGAAGACTCACCTCGACTCGTTGAAAATGTATGGATCAGATAATTGTGGACGAAAATACACATCAGTCAATAGCAAAGAGATCCTTGTAAATTTCTTATTGTAGATTCCTTATTGTTAATTGTAGATTCCTTGTAAAAAGCATCTGTTTCCAACCAAATAATAATAGTACAGAATGTATTTAATCAAACAATATCATTACTTCTAATTTTATTATATAATTATATGTTTTCTTGTATTTTATATAATTAATTCGACTTGATTTGTTTTAAAAGACAGCTCGATGAAGGAAATTCAATCTGTAAGCCAAGTTCTCTTCTGAAGTTTAAATAAACTATTGAAATATACAGCGTTTTATTAACAGAATATTAAAATATTCCGTGTATGTCCTTATTGTAGGTTTAATAGTATATCTAAAGTTGTAGTTTTGAAGTATTAGCTTACAAGTAAAGAGATGTTTTGAGTAAAACAATATGATTGTTAACTGTGTGTCTATGTATCCATCTATATTCATTGCCTATTATATGCAGTATCACTCGGAGAAGCTACAGTACCAGGATGTGATTATTAACTATAATTGATTCAAAAATGAAATGAGAAATTATAAAAGAACACATTTTCTCATGAGAGGATGGTTAGGCGTGCTCGAGCCACAGAAATAATTATGTATATAACCAGTGAGGTACGCATAGCCCCACGGAAAATATTTTAAACAGCACTTTTAAAATCATATATTTCAACAGTCTGTTTTAATTCAGTTTGTTCGCTTATTAGTAATAGTAGGCCTACTGGAAATTACATTGATCTGGAATATCATTGTGTGTACACGAGTATAATCTGACTGCAATTTAACAATACAAATGAAAATCGATGAAATATATACGAGGATAAACCGGAGGGATGAACCAATTACTGATGCAGTATTTTCTGAAAACTCGTATTATATTTATGGAAATGATACATTTTGCAATGCTGCTGAAGTAGCATATGTAGAGGAGCCAGTGAATGATCTTCCATTCAACAAGTGGCGAATTCGAAATAGCCAATTTTATGTCTGAACGCTCATAAACACAATTGCTCTTTTCGCAGAATTGTCTGAAATGCTACTGTCGTAAAATTCCTCCTATCAAGTTATTACAATATTACAATCAACGCAATTTACTCAAAAGTCCAAGTCCAATCGGATCCATTTACAATCATAATCATATCTGGTCATTGGTGGGTCGTCAACAGTCGTGGGCGATCGAAGTAAGTGGAGGGAACTGGCAAAGAAGAGGAAAATGAGAGAAAGTTAAGAAAAGATGGTGAAAGATGAGAAAAGGGGCGAGAAAAATAATGTTTCCATATTTCCAAGAGCACAGCACGCTGACGTGAGTTTTGAGAAAAGTAAGATTATATGATCGCCTCATTTGAGTGTATTGTCTATATTTGAAGCTACAAATTTAGTACAATTAGAGAGAATAAATGTGACTCTCCCGTTAATTATGTTCAGAAGATCTGTTTTGCCTATATCAGACCGAATTGATTTTCTTTTCGTTTGACCAAGGTGTAATATATTGACCCGATGGACCAATTATTCAGCAATTCAATAGTTTTATTTGTCGTCATTTCTAGATCTTTGATGTTTCAAGATTTTATTATTACATTTAAATTTGTCGTTGGCAAAAAGTATGAGATCTGCTGTAGGAATACTATTTGGGAGATCATTAGTACATTCTAAGAAAAGAAGTGGCCAAAGATGCTTCACTGAGGTACTCCACATGTAATGGTTTTAGAATCTGGTGAATGAATTTCTTGTTTAATGGTTGAATAATTGTAATGTTTGATTACGGTCTCTTGGTCTCTGCCTTCTAAATACGCTTTAAGTCATTTAGCTGCAACTCTTAGAATAAAATAAAGCTTCTGAGTAGAAGTGAGAATTGTGCTAGGTTGAAAGTCTTTGAGAGATCACAGAATATTCCAATTACATTTTCATTTTCATTGATAAGATTGAGTACATTTTTTCTGTTTAAACTATCTAAACACTCTTTGCTCACATTGGTTGACAGTCGAAGGCAATGATGTCACACGGCAACGGCATGGTAAGTTGGAGCTAAAGCTAACACGAAGATAAAACGTCCTTAAAATCCTGTGTGAATCGAGTTTGAAGATAGAACCGTGATATAGTTAGAACGTGTTATCTCGGTTGCAACTTGGAACGGTGGTAACGTTAAAATGTTTCAAGATAAAATTCTTTGTGAATCTGGGCCCAGGAGTTATCCAATTTTTATTCTTGTGAGTGGGATTTTGATAGTTTATAAGTGGAAAGTTTTGTTCAGAATGGGAAATAAATTTGTTGTGGAACAAGGTGAAACTTCCATCGCTATAGTATTATTCGGCCAGTACACATTATCCCGAGCTCTCTTCACACAGGAAATTGGTAAATCTTTCAACATTCCGTTTACTATACTTTCGAGAAGTCTCAAAATTGTTCAATTTCTTTATTTGGCAGGGTCTAGTCAAAAGTCAAGTTTGGGGACTGAAGAGCCAGTCAAGCTCTTCTAAGTTATAATTTTTCGCATTTTGATTATAAATATATAAAGTCTATTGCCGTTGCTGACTTTTAGAGATTCATACTTATTATTTTAGATACGTATAGGCCTACTCTATGATTAAGTCACCAATTTTTTTTTCGTTTTTCTAAAATTGAATGTACCGTTATGAATTAATTGAACAATATTTTAAGATCACTAACTGCTGCCATGTACAAACACATTATTGTAAATCGTAATTTATCTATTGTCCAGTCTATGGCAGAACATACATTGTCAGCTATTAGGACTGTAGTAATTCAAAACAATTTTGGACGTAATGAAATTAAAATGTTAGTATAGAATCTTAGAAATATTATTGAGACTCTCTTGGTTCAATTTCAAGACACGACCATAACCTTGAACGTGCATCATGGAACAACCGGTTAAAACAAATATTGATATCACATTCATATGCAGATTAAAATGTAAAATATAGTCTAGATATGAAAAAAAGTCAATGACGCCTCCTAATATTCCTTACATTCACATTTTTACTGAAAACAATAATAATGAATCCAAGAGAGTGACCTGGGATGCTGCTTAAAGACTTCACTAACAGCTGGGTTATACGGGGCTACGAATGAGCGGGTGATAATGAAACGATGGAGTGTTGATAGGTGAAAGGACGTTTATAAAACCCATGCCTTATGCGGGATTCGAACCCACGCCCAACGGGGTCCATTTAGTTCTACTTTCATTATTCTTTTAATTTCTATTTCCATTACATCTATTCCGTATACTTAACGGTATTATCAGTTTAATAAATATAATAACAGCAGTTGGGGCAAGTTTTTTTTAATGTTGTAACATTTTGTACCGATCAGCATCTTTCCCTAGTCGCTGATTTGGTATCGATGCTGCATTTCAATCTCAGTCGAAATCCATGCAGATACTTGTTTAATCTGCTCTTGAGACATGATCTCCACTCGACTAGTTTCCTCCAGAACCAGCCAAGTATAAAACCACTCATCTTATTTTCTTCCTCTAAAATCAAAATTCTGTTTCTCGACGCATGTGGCGAATACTATCTTATAAATTATGGATAACCTTTTTTCTCTTCTTTCGATAGTAAAATATAACCAAGAAGATTGGCTTGTACAGATAATGATATACTGACTATATTATTCATCTATTTTTGTGATTCTGTATTATATAAACTAATAATGCTCAATAAAATTATCTTTCTTGCTGAATTCTGACTATATTTAATTATTTCTCAACTTTATTCAACAAGAGATTTTTCTTCTTGAACCTAAATCTCAAGCATTATCACTGGCATTATTTTAAATGATACCTTTCCATTACGCTAGTGATGAACTGATGATGAAGGCAATGCATATTGTACCGAAACCTACGTCGCCTATTTTGAGTTGTAAAAATATCATTAGGTGTATGAAAACTGTGCTGATTAATTAATGATGGTAACCAAATGTACAAATCACATAATTGGCAAATTTTATTAAATGAAAAGAAAATACGTTCTATTTCGAAGGAACAATAAATAAATTTGATACCAATGTTATAATATAACAAATAAAAATTGCATTGTCTTGGGCTTTTTCATAATATTATTCACCAAAATATTTTCGAATAATTCCTGTTGACATTTTGTTTTGTTTAGATGAAAGGGTTCATCGCCGCATCTTCAACTAAAAATAGCATCCCACACGACTTCTTCCTGGCCCGTTTTCTTCGAATAAGAATAGCACTCGAAAACGCGTAACTACCGAGAAGACGAACTCAGTTCGAGTCCAGCTTACGACCAGTGAAGTGTTGTTGTGTGGTTTCAATTAGTTAATATACAGTTCAATTCGTTATCAAGATAATGCCCCGTAAACATCAGCCGCCTTGTCTCCGGACGGCAGCTCTGGCAACTATTGCTAATAATTTTGAACTAATCTGTTATGGTAGTAGTCTGACAGAAGATATGGTAGAATTATTAAATTCTGACCAGTACTTAACGGTGGAAGGGCCATTTACACAAATGCGTAAGTATGGGTTTATTGAATCAAGTTTGAAATTTCAAATCAAATCGGCCTGCTTGCTGTCTTGAAAAAATTTAAATATTCTTCCGTAATCAGCGTGACAAAAATATTGTATCGAGACAAGAAGACATCGGTGACATTAGATTGTGTTATTGATTGTTTATATAGCACTGGCAACTATTGCTAATAATTTTGAACTAATCTGTTATGGTAGTAGTCTGACAGAAGATATGGTAGAATTATTAAACTCTGACCAGTACTTAACGGTGGAAGGGCCATTTACACAAATGCGTAAGTATGGGTTTAATGAATCAAGTTTGAAATTTCAAATCAAATCGGCCTGTTTGCTGTCTTGAAAAAATTTAAATATTCTTCCGTAATCAGCGTGAAAAAAATATTGTATCGAGACAAGAAGAAATCGGTGACATTAGATTGTGTTATTGATTGTTTATAGTGGTAAAAATGACGTTCCAATGAATAAATTGAACCCCATGGATAATCTAAGAAATGTTTTCAACTACATGCATATATATATATACTGTACATAGGCCCTATATTTGTTTCATCGTATAAATCAAATATAACATATATAGTCTCGACATTAGATCCAAAGGATCCGCCACTAGGAAACATTCTCTAGTATAGACGTGGGATTTGATCAATATGCCGGACGCTGACAAGCTTAAATATAGGCCTACTATTGATTATACATTAATTAATTAAAGTAACTCACATCAACAAGATTTAAACGTGATTTGCATTATGATGAATACCGAAAAGAAGTAGATAGTAAGATTTCTACTAGTTTTAGTATTATCGAAATGATCAGCTATTAAAATGGTTCATAACTTGATAGGAAGTCGATAATTTCAAACATGGGAACTAAATTGAAGAAAGTTTAATATCGATCTTTCATATTTGTTCTATATAAAAAGAAAATATTAGTATTATTTGTGAGGAGTAAGATTTTGTATTTCTTCCACGTGGATAGAATACGAAGGTAATGATTGTGTTTCGTAAGTGATTTGTCAAATAGGTCTAGAACATATAAAATAAAATGAAGGTTTCGCAGTCGGCAGGATTCGAACCTACGCTCCCAGAGGGAATCTGATTTCGAGTCAGACGCCTTAACCACTCGGCCACGACTGCTTGTACTACTATACATATCAACTACTTGTCAAATGAATATAGGCTGATTAGTTATTTATCTCACTCTGAATGCGTTTTTATTTAATAATAATCAAAGTAAATGTTTCATTGAAAAGTCAGCGTGACAATTCATATTGCTCTATGTATGCAAGAATGGGAAGAAATAAAATGAATAGGCCTACTAAAATGTACTATACATACACATATATATATATATATATATATATATATATATATATATATATATATATATATATATATATATTATATATATATATAATTATATAATTTAAATATATATAATTAAAAGCAGGCCTACCATATACACGTATGATTTTTGTATGATATATATATATATATATATATATATATATATATATATATATATATATATATATATATATATATATATATATATATATATATATATATATATATATATATCATACAAAAATCATACCTGTATATGGTAGGCCTGCTTTTAATTAGATCTGTTTTGTTAATCTTTATATTTAAAATTATTTAGACATGTAAATGTTCACATATTACGTATTTGTATTGATAGCTGAAAAGTTCAATTTTACTGGAATAAAAAAATTGTTGATCAAAGGGTATAAATGGTTGACATAAAAAATCTGTCTCCATACCATTGATACCCATATTTATCCAATAATTGCCACGTGGCAGTGTCAGCATGTTATTGCTCTTGAGAAGGCAGCTATTTTCGATCCCAATGTCCAAGCTCCTGGTGAGTGGATGGAACAATTTTGGAGTTCATCCAAACGAATATGACCATCAGCCAGCTTTTCTATACATTAGAATTCAGACTCAAATACAGCCTTGAAGGAAAAATACCATGATATAAGATAATAAGTAGGGCCTAGTACGACATGAGACCTCGACCTTATGCGCACGTCAACAAATCTGTTACTGTAGGTCTATAACTTGCATCTGTGACTACAGACTTCTTTTTTATCCTTCCATTAACTCTCGTTATCCAACAACGACATCAAGAGGGTGCTTATAAAAACAGAGAAATTCATCTTTACTATTTTTTTCCTATGTTCACGAACCAGTGTATTTGAATAAAACAAAGTGTGTGCTTTTAAAATAATCACACTTTAGAATGTACTGGTACACATACGACCACGGTCTAGAACGATTTAGTAACGGGTTATCTCTGTGCGCTGGATGGTTGATACGAACAGTCCTGCTAGTTCCATCAAAATCCGTGCGGAACGCTAGGTGAAGTGAGGCCAGTCACGTGGTCCAGTTGACGTTAGACAGCTGACGTCTTGCCGCCAAAAATGACTTACATTGGTGCGCGCATGCGCAGAGCGTGGCCCACCAGCCTCTTCTCACCTAGCGTTCCGTACGGATTTTGGTGGAACTAGCAGCACTGTTGGTATACCAGCCGAAATAGATTCGATACAAGACCTCTCATATTCTGGACCGTGGATAGGGCCTATATGATACCAATGCTCACCGAAAAGGTCTGGTTTAGATAGGGCCTATATGACAACAATGCCCACCGAAAAGGCATAAGAGATGATCGTGCTTTTAAAATATTCAAAATTCAAAACGCACTGGTTTAGATTGAGCCTATATGACAACAATGACCACCGAAGACTAAAAGAGATGTGCGTGCTTTTGAAATATTCAAGTTTTAGAAGGCACTGGTTTAGATAGGGCCTATATGACAACAATGCCCACCGAAAAGTTATAAGAGATGCGTGCTTTTGAAATATTCAAGTTTCAGAAGGCACTGGTTTAGATAGGGCCTATATGACAACAATGCCCACCGAAAAAGTCTGGTTTAGATAAGGCCTATGTGACAACAATGCCCACCGAAAAAATATAAGAGATGTGCATGCTTCCAATATATTCAAAATTTGGAAGGCACTGGTTTAGATAGAGCCTATATGACAACAATGCCCACCGAAAAGTTATAAGAGATGCGTGCTTTTAAAATATTCAAGTTTCAGAAGGCATTGGCTTAGATAGGGCCTATATGACAACAATGCCCACCGGAAAAGAAATGATCATGCTTTTCAAGTTTTATTACGCTATGATTTAGATAGGGTCTATATGACAACATGCCCACTTTAAATGTATAAATAAAATAAATAGAAACATGCGCAACTGTACATCATTCCAAAAATGAACATATTTATCATTCAATCATTATTATTATAAGTAAAAATGAGGACACGATATTATAATAATCGCCTCGGAAAGCGTGGCTATGCAGGACCCTTATTCCTGAGATAAATGAGATGTGAGAAAAATCAGTGAGAAAACTATCTCATATAATAATGACATATTTCATCTCATATTTTATGTGAGATACTCGTTTTCTCACTTATTTTTATTTTTCTCACATCTCATTTATCTCAGGAAACTATCTCATATAATAATGACATATTTCATCTCATATTTTATGTGAGATACTCGTTTTCTCACTCATTTTTATTTTCTCACGTCTCATTTATCTCAGGAATAGGGGTCCAGATAAACTACATCCTTGTTGGCTGTAAGTTAGATTAGTTTGTTTTTTTGTTAGATTAGGTTATTTCGGGTTAGGTTGTCTTAGATTGTCAATGCTAGTAATAGGGATTAGATTGATCTAGTACAACTTAGGTTACGTGCCTGCAACAACGGCAACACCTATGTGGGTTATTTTTACAACAGACTCATGCATCTCTGGCTGCAAATAGTACTTGCCACTTTTAGTACCTGTGGAATGTTCAAGCTCGAGAATGCATTCTGGAAGAATTATGAAAACTATGCACACAGAAATAGCGTAAATATAACCAAATATATCTTTATAGAGAGATTTATAATTAAGTAAGAATATCTAAACATTAAGAATATCTAATAGTCTTCTTCAAGTACTCCCGGAGTCGTTTTGCCACTTCGCTTCCACAGGAACGATCGACAATCTTTTTTAAAGATTGAAGAGATCGTGGACGCAGGATATTCCCGTCCTTGGTGGTGTATCAGCTCTTCACCTGGAAACGATTCCATACAAGATACGTGTTCAAGAGAAGGTACCAACTGTACTAAAAACCAACGGACCTAAAAATCAACTGACCTAAACTTCTAATTCTTGAGCAACCTGTACACAGAAGTAAAAATAGGAGGTTTGGCTCCCCCCCTACACAAATGTCATTGCACACAAACCTTACCCACCTAACCCTAACCATCACTAGAGCCTATAAAACAATCATTGAGTATAACAATTTGTGAAGGGGAGAATTCAAACCCCTCAATTTTTACTTCTGTAAAGGTCACTGAAGAGAAATAAGTTTAGTCAGTTGATTTTTAGGTTACTTGGTTTTTAGTACACTTGGATTTTATTACACTTGGTCGTTTTTCAAGTCAGTTGATTATTAATACAGTTGACCAATCCCCGTATTCAATATAGTTTTTTGTTCAGTTTTGCAATGCAATGTCTACCACTGCATTGCACTGAAAAATGTAAAAATTCGGCCAATAGGAGCGGCTCCTATTGGCCGAATTTTTCACAGCACTCAAAGCATACTTTTCGAAGCACTCAAATACGCATTCTGGCATCTAATTTTAAACCTTCGTTTAGTTGGCATTGAAAATTGTTTGTTGATTGTTTTCTGGTAGTCACCATGGTCACCGATTTCATGATCAACCAAACTTTATTATTCAATGCCTTCTAGATATTTGTTGCGCCTCTTACTATATGCCGTCGACGGCATATTTGTTGAGTTACGATGGCCAATAGAAGATTTGGGGACCAACAAAGTAATATTGAAATTGTGATTGTAGAACAATTTGAGGGGCATTGTTGTCACTTATCACAACAATGTGCGATAAGTGACATTTTAAGCCCCTTTTAAGCCACCTAACAAGAAATAGGAATAACCTACATTTGCAAAAACACAATTTATCTCTATTAACAAACAGCCCTCATTATGCAGCACCTAAATTATATAACCACTTGCCTACATTCTTAAAACAATTATCAGGCCCAGTTTTTAAATGCAAATTAAAAGAATCCTTGATATTTAAATGTTATTATACTGTGAACGCTTTTTTAACAGAAACTTTTCCAAATTAGTATTAAAAACCAGAATCCCGGATTTCATTACTTTAGACCAAATTTAGATTCAGAATAGCAATTTAGATGATATAATCATGTAATAACATTTCAATATAGATTAGTTTTAATTTTAAGTATTTTTTTAAAGTTACATCACATTGACATGTCAAATATTTTACCATGTAAAATCAAACCTGACAATAAAGATTATTATTATTATTATTATTAAAAGAAGCAAAGGGTATTAGCTATATCTCCTATATTTGATCAGCCATTACTGGTAAGGAATACATAGTAATCTATGACGGCACTCGAAGCAAAAAACAAAGAGTCCTGAAGCAAGAGCACCATGGCAACTACCTATGCCTATACCGTCTATCATGGATAGAAATGAGAAATTGAAAAATCAACAATTACCTTTAAGAATTAGATTATATTCTCCTTCGTCTGCGTTGACTTCCCAAACACAAAATTTCAGCTGTGTCGTTTTCGATACGCCCGGTGAAGCGTGATCAATGGGAGTATGATCGTGGAAATCTGGTACAACAACTGTTGTATTCAGATTCGACAATGTAGGCGAATCACTTCCTTGACAACGGTCTCCACCACCAAAATAGACATTAGTATCCGGAATTTCTTTACACACCCCCACGTCCATTGAGGTACTTTTAGTGAATGAATCCTTACGATCCACATCGTGCGTCTCTTCGATGTCCAATAGACACACGTACGAGAAACAAGCGCGTACAATTTCTACCAATGTCATCAAAGAGGTACGACTGCATGCAATGGCCCTACGAAGTGGCAAACATCGGCCTGAAGTTTTCTTACTACTGCATCTATGAACAAAAATAATTTCTTTATTCGATAACTTATAGTACATTAAAAAACAAACAAGGTTAGCTCAAGGCCTAGGTTAATAAAATATTGGTCCTAGGCCAAGTCTACAGCTATACCTGTCCTACAAGAGAAACAAGTGCTAGGACGTCAAATATTCAGTCAAATACAATCATATACATATATCGCAACAAATCAGAGCGATTTGATGTATGTGTGATTATCTAGCAACATCATCACAGGTCTAGACAGGCTTTGATTCCATTTTATCTATTGAGACATTGAATCTTTTTAAAGAAACCATTAAAGGAGTTTTTGATATCCAATTGTATTCATTGCTTTTAATTCTTGTTCCGCTGCTTCCATACACAAAAATAATTCCTCATTCATTAACGCATAGTATTGTTTAAAAAACAAGGATAGGCCAAGGTCTAGGTTAATAAAATATTGGTCTTAGGCAAGCCTACAGCTACAGAAGTGAAACAAGTGCTAGGACTTGAAATATGATAGTCAAATACAATAATATATATTTCAACAAATCAAAGCGATTTCATGTATACGTGATTATCTAGCTAGCACGCATCATCAGAGGCCTAGACAGGTTCTAATCTAAAGGCAAAATGCCTTTTTTTAGCTGAATGTGGAGCAATTTGTCCAAGTCTTGAATTGTATATGTACTTGTCATTCGCGTAATAGAAATAATCTTGGAGTAAAAAGTGGTTCCAAGTATTGCAATACCTATACATCGATCTATACACCTATATACAATTATTCAACTATGACAATTATAACAAACATTTAATTTTACTTACAATACATAAGTCTGCCGCTGTCCGAACATGATTGTATAATGACTGTCTATCATAAAAACTGGTGAGAGTGAAGAAAACAACAATGGGGCAAGAATCTTCACTGACGTTCGAATTTTATTCCACAGCCCCTTAAATACACTTTTCAGAGCACCGTTAACAAAACTCGACCTCATATCAAAATATTGACTATAGAGATGGCGGTGACTGAACTGTAGTCCGAAAAGCATAGGCCTACTAATCAAATTTGGTTCGTAACAATATTAAAGAAATGAAATCGAGTCGTTTTATTGTGTAAGTTTTGAACATTGTAATATCGTTAATATGTAATCTATTACAATTATTATAAGAAACATTTAATTCTACTTACAATACATAAGTCTGTCGCTGTCCGAACATGATTGTATGATGGGCTATCACAAAAACTGGTGTGAGCGAAAAAACAACAATGCCAAGAATATGCCCACTTCACTGACGTTCGAATTTTATTTCACGGCCCCTTAAATACACTTTTCAGAGCATCGTTAAACAAATCATGACTTCATATCAAACATTGACTATAGAGACGGCGGTGACTGAATTTTAGTATGAAATATCCAGGCCTACCAATCAAATTTGATTCATAAAAATATTGAATGATTGAAATCGAATTTTTTTATTGTGTAATTTTTGAACATTGGAATATGGTCAATTCCTATATCTTACTGATTTTTTGAAACTCAATCGCAAATTCACAATACAAGGTACAAATATCTTGTCAATTTTTTTGTACTCTTTCAATTGAATTGTTGGAATGTATATAAAGTGACGTTGGTAAGGATAAATACTTAGCATACAGGTGATGAAAAGTGAATAATCATCTTGAAGCTCTTTCTGCACATGGGTGTCATACGAGAATAGGTTGAGAATGTTTTTGAGCAAAATATGTTTTACGGTTATTTCAGAAAAAAAGGAAACTTAGGGAAATCCCCATAAGAATAGTACCGGGTAAAATGATAAATTTTAAATTTAATCCGTAAGACACGGAATTTTCACAGGTTGATATTGCTCTGATACACATTTCTAGAAAGTTGAAAGAAACGTGAATAACTCCTTTTGAGAAAATGAGTTAGCCTATTATATTAGAAAAATGACCAATATTGAGATTCAAGTTTGTCAATGCAAATTATACCACCTGTTGCAAGGCTGCGAGTAATGAATGAAAACATTGTATGAATGAAAGGAGGTACATAACTTTCAAGTGCATCCTTACAACGCATACGCTGCATTTTCCTAGTTAGATGAGCGTGGAGAAGATTTCCATTACACTTTTCGAAAAAATCGGGCTTCGTTTTGTACGCGGCATACAAGTCACGCAAAGTAACAATCAACTTGAAACTAATTTGGACATTGGTGTCATACCAGAATAGGTAGGGATTGTTGATTAGAAAAAACGGTTACATGGTTGTTCGGAGTACATTTTAAAATTTTGAAAAACTCCGTAAAGAGTAGTCCAACCCAGAGAGAAAATACTTGATGAAAAAAAATCTTGAGATTCTAAAATTCTCTAAAAACAATCAAACACATTCTTGGTAATTTTTACAATAATCGGATATGAGAAATAGCTTATTAAAAGCGAACATGTTATTGAATATTGAGCTCAATAAAAGTGGTGAAAATGAAAAATATCAACTGGTCGCATACCAAGAGGTGGCAGGTGCGGTTTTCGATTTTCGAACGGTTGAATTAATCCAATGTCTGTAGATACGTAGAATGAGCTGACAGATTTTTTTTATTCTAGATTTACATACTTCCAAACTCACTCACAGTGCATATACTGCGTTTTCCTAATCTCAATTAAATTTCCACTCTCAAAAACGTCTTGAACGTTTTTTTTTTTCACTCCCCCTTCCCCCGCCAAATGGATGGAAAACGAATGGATGGAAAAGAATGGATGCCTTCTTTCAATTTCAAATCCAGCATTTTTTTCTGCATATATTCTCAAATTGTCATACTTTTATTACTGAAGCCGGAGAACTTTGTCCTATCTGCTCCACAAAAATTCGATCGACCCGTTCAGCGGTATAGTTTTTGGGGGGAACCACAGAGACTTTTGCCTGTAGGCCCTACCCCGATTGATTTGAACTGCCATAGGATTTTCTAGTAATGCCGTGGTAATGTACTAAATCATATGTTGATAACGTAAGATATAATTATATAAAAATATAGTTATATATAGTTATTAATATATAATTCAGAGAGGGATAGAGAGAGAGTGTGTAGGGGAGGGGAAAGAGAGAATGGGCATTAAAGCCCGTTTTCATGGCTCGTTACACTCGTGCAGTATTATACCATAACTCATTAATAGTTTCGCGCATCTTGTAAACTGTTCCTAAATTACTTGATTTATACATAAATAATCATACAAAACTTGAGAAAAATTGTAACAATTCATTTCCTTTCACATCTATTTGATCAGTGGTCCTTCTTATATGTAGCGTAAAATGTGTCTACGGGTGCGGGGGAGTGATAAGTGAGTAGTTGGGTACTAGGTTTGAGAAAGGGTGAGGAATGATGAGCACGGGGGTGATGGTGGGGTGTGGGGGGGGGGTTATGTAGATGTGATTACGTGGCGTCGTATGCCTCTGTCGACGTCTATCGGTTGGCTATCTCTTGTTGATAACAAAGACACCCCATACATCAGTGTCAGGACTGTACATTGATCGATGGATGGATGGCTGACTATATGGGAAACTTGTGTATAGCCCTCCAACATTGCAAGATGCCGTAGGCCATACTTCTTGATGAGAACTGATTGAAGAATTAAGAAACTGATTTTTTCACTTCAGCTGAATAGAATGCAATTAACTAAATCATTCGGAACACGATGAATTGTGTCTCTTAATTGGAATTATAATATGTACTCGAAAATGGGATCACAGGAAACCTTTTGGTGAGCGAATTTGAGAACTGAAAAACTGTAGACGTAGGCCTAAGCGAGAAACGGTCATTATACAGCATACATTTATTTTCGTGAAATAGCGAGAAAGGCAGAATAGCAAGAATACACTTACGCAGTCGTATCTATAGAAGTTCCACAAAGCTTTGTCTAAACAAAAATATATTCGTAAAGTTGGTATAAAAATGTATATGTGAACTCAGTCAAGGCGAACGCGTACGTCGCACTAGTGTTTGAGAATATTCTAGAATCTTCAGTCTATTCTAGAAATTCAGAATTAAGTAGTGTGGTTGTCGGCAACCTACGGAGACTAGTTTACCCCCCACCGCTTCTCTCCGCAAACAAACCCGCCACAACGGACCACCCCTTTCCGTTCCCACTTACATCACCCTCTTGTTTCAAAGATAATACGCCGAGGAGCAATGATATCATATGTGAATTGAAATGCAAATTAAGACAGTCAAGACTTACAACTCTATTTTATTTCTATTATATTTCTATTTTTTATAATTCCTTCTTCAATGACTCGATTAAAAGTCAGTTGTATTGAAAGAGTAGCATTTCCAATAATGTTCATATAAGTGTTATTGTCATATACATCTTATATTTGTTTTTTATGATCGATATGAAAAAGAATGGAAAATAAAAATGGTTCCGTCGTATTTGTATATTTAGCATTTTTTCCTTATTCAGGACCTTTTGTAGTAGCATACCTTTTCATCTCAATATGATATAACAATAAAATTGAATTGAAATACTATTTCTATTCGGAAATGTCTACACAATGTTCATATTATTATGAGACAGCCCCTATGTTTTATTTACGACGTCTTCGAATTCGATGATAAAACATCTATATGTGAGAGTTATTCGTGCAATTCATTTACAATCTTTATGAGGATAGGCTCTTTGCACGAGGCATATTAGTAATCATAAACAACCATTGTGCTATTGGAGCTACCGGATATGAAATAAGATGAAAAATTGTCACGACCTATTGCCTATTTCAAAGTTTTTTCACATTATGTATCTACACAAAAATCATGCTTCATCCACGATGTAGTGATACCAACAGCCTTTATCATATATAATATAAAGAATGTGTACCGACTCGCGTCTTCCAAGTGAAGTATTTCTGGGGTCAGAATCTGAGCCCACGGTCCCATTTGCCTGTAGCGCAACTATCGCTTTTATATCAAACTATATAAAACAACAATGCTATACATGGCTCAGTAGAATTATTATGTTAGCAATGGTATTTGTTTTGCACGAAAATGATAGATGTTGCAAGTTCAACAATGTCACCGGTAAAGTATAGCCACTCTTATCTACGGTACATCTAGTTCAAAGGGAATCCGCTAAATCGCGACAGGCAAATGGGACCATTGTCTTTGATTGGTGCCCAAGAAACCACAAATGCCTGCCATGTTATTAGTATGGGAGTCGGTATACCTTCTTTATATTATGATAAAGTCTGTTGGTATCACTACATCGTGCTCCATCATTATAACATCACAGAATGTCTAGCACTCTTTTTCATCTCGGGTGTCTCAATTCACTTTGAAAACCGTCCTAGTCGTCTATGAGTGATGTTTCTTCTTATTTCTACAAATCATTCGGTACTTCCCCTCCTACTTTCCTGCGATGCGCTCGCTATGAGACATACTCGATCAACACAATCTCGAATATAGATACGACACTAGATACTTTTCATCTAATAACTGCAAACTAATTGGATTCTGAAGAATATAAAATCCCGACTGAGTTTTACTTCGTTATTCTGACATGTCGGTATGAAAATCATTGCATATCGAAGAAAATCTAGTATTGTATTACATTAACTGTTTCAGTAAGATGAAAGAAAATCAGCTTTGTAGGAGATTCAGGATTTATTATAAATACGAGAAGCTCAAACGAGATGTAGATTTGCGTCGTTCATCAATCATAGATTAATAACGTATACGAGGTAAATGGTGTTTGCTGTAAATACAAGAGAAATAAATATTGGGGTGGATTTTGAAAGTTGAATTTTACAGCTTGAAATAGTTTTATTCCCTACCACATCAATGATTAGCGAATATTTGATTTGAGTATTTTAAGTTCTTCGCCAGTGCTTAACCATAATGTTATAATATGGTCCATCTACATCAATGATCCATATGTTATTTTAGCTTCATCAATACTACAAGATATGATGGAAGCTGTCACATCTCAGAAACCACTACACAAAAAACATCTCCACATCTTGATGCAATCCCAACTTGATAATCTCGATTTATCATACGGGACAAGAACTGATAGCACTCATGGGTTTCTATTTATGAAAGCTAGGTGCCAGGTAATCGCGACACTGTTTCACCGTTCAGCGTTCTCCCTTTCTTTCTTTGAGATAATCGAGTTGTATATATTGGGTCTTTGAGACGACTCACAATATTCAATCATACTTGACATGGAACCTGCATGAATATTACAATCTTTCTGTTTCAGGAAATTTGAGACATTTCTTTGAAACTGAAGTGTATATCACCTTGATTTGAATCAATTTTAAATGGATTGGATGCATGTTGATTTTAGTGATAGTTTTTAGTTTTGACTGCATCAATTATTTTGAAGTATATTTCTGACAATATAATATTAGTATATAGGTAAATGATGGACTATTCTACAGCGATCAAGAATTGAATTAAATGTGACACAAAGGGTACAAGTATGAATAGTTGATAATAGAATATTTAACGCTATATGCACCTATAATAAAGATGCAGTATAATAGCCGATGATATTTATATTCATCTGTAAAATATTTGTCTCCATACCGTTCACACTTCAAACTTGGCTGCATCGAGTCACATTTTTGATATTACCGTCTGATCCCCAGGTTGAATATAAATCAAACATGGTCAACGAACAAACTTAAAATATATGCATATACTGACCCAACTTATTTTCCACCTGTCAATTTTTTCATTTTCTTTTATCACAATGTAATAACATTTCATTCAAAAATACGAAAATGCTTTAGTATTTTTCCAGGTGATATTTCCGTACGCTCACGCATGAGCGCAGTTGCCACAGTCCTGTTGATTTCCCGTGAGACATTGACTGTATAGTAGACCCTGGGCCCAAACCAACATCATCACTCGTGTCCTGTGCCCATGAGCCAGCCTCGCACCTCCCCCTCCCCCCCACACCCCCTTAACGTGCTTGGGGAGGGGGAGGAGGCACAACCCTTGTAGTCCAAATTCAACTGACTCCATCGTACTATATAAACAACGTGTTGACATATTTATACGACACTGGACGTAATGTATCCATCATAGAAACATGAAGACCAGATCACATGATTCCAGTATGGACCTATACGGATATAGGCCTGCGATAAGTTTTGAAGAAAATTTAAAATGCATTTTGGTAATTTATAGACCCACAGGACATTAGCAAGGCACACCCGTTAGGTAGATAAGCCTTCATTAGTGGTCTGCAGGAACTACATTCGTCACGCAGATAGAATAAAATATATATTCATACCAGTGGATTCTATAAAGACTCGGGGTTTGTAGTGTTTCTTATATAACTCTTTTCGTAGGCTTCATTCATTTGCGACGAAACCGATAAAACTCGCAGTTATAGTGGAGAAGAATAATTAAAAATGTCAACTCAGTTCTATGGGTTGTATACTTATTCACTAATCTCATATACCAGCATGCAAACGTCACTAATCAAGAATAGTCTTAACTGATCTGCTGTGGAATGACCTGCAATCTAGACGAGTGATAACGCAACCATTGTTATTACGCACATATCCCACTTCCTTGAGAAGTAAGACACCTCATACCATACTGAGGCTGAGGATAGTAGAGGATATTCCAGTATATGTCGTCTCATTCAGTATTCTATTCCAATTCCCCGCACACTGGCCTTATGAGAACATCTCAATGCATTATATGAAACGACAGTATTACCCTTGATACTATTTAATGGATGAGTTGTTGAATACAAAGAATGCATTGGAGTGTTCGAAGTTTGTAACTTTGAAATTTATATTAGATAATATGTGACGTGAACTAGTCAAGTGTACTTATGGTTACCCTTCTGAATACCTTTGAAAAATCGTCTCAAAATCAAATGTATGAATTCAACCCGAGTCGAGCGTAATTTTCACTTAACAACCTGACAAAATGTTTGAGTTCACATTTTCTTTTCTTTTTCCGTATTTACTTTCCCGTGCATTCCAAACAAAACAGACACTCCACTTTTTAGATAATTCTCTTCAAAGTACTGGTAACATTTTTAATTCAAGATATATCGAAAATATAAAAAGTGGGCAGATATTTTATAAAAACATACTTCCAAAGTTCAGTTGTATTCAAACTATTCCAATTACCTTACATGTAAGTTTATTATTTCCAATACAATATCCAATATAGTCGGATATAATTGGCCTAGAGGCTGCCAACCACCAAATCCAGAGCACAGAGCAGTCCTCTTGGAACTCGATGTCTGCCAGTTCCCAGTCTTCTTTTGCCATACTCTTCATTTCATTCAGAACTACATTCCCTTCTCTTCGTCCAACTATAGTATTCAATTTCATCTTCCCATCAACATCATTCTACTTCTTTCCAACACTCTGCTCATTTTATAACGTCTTCTTTTACACCCATCTACCACCGTGTCTCTCTCAAGCATCTCACATCAAAGATAAAAGTGGACGTCCATGAATGAGAACGTTCACTCTTTCCTTCATTCTCATTTTTACTTCTGTCTCAAACTCGACTCTTGGTATTCTCTATTCATTCATTCTTCTGGTATGTCCATACCACCTTAATCTTTCCATTCTCATCTTAACAGATAGTTATTCTACTCCAACGTCTTCGTGACCATTCTGATACTTCTTTCTTTCTTTCTCTACATTTGATACATACACCAGCTGTAGGTACTCGGCACAAAATTTAATTCCTTCTACCATTACTATCGTTACATGTCATCCCATTGTCTATGACCGTATCCATACATACATGTATGTATACATGTATGAAAGAGAAATAGAATTCTTGCGCTCGCTTATCTATATGATGGCAAGTAAAATGTAGTACTATAGCGTTTTCTTAGTTTCTAGATACAAATCTCCAATGAATTGATGATTAATGTATCATTGAATGTATGTTTTTGTTGCGATTGGTGGATGATGGTGATGGTTTTGGTGATTGGATCCATGCACAGCTACCTCAATCCTCGAAGATATGATGGACGAACTGAAGCACGTGACCCATTTGCGACGTCACCACCTGCACGCCCTCCTCACCCCCCTCTTGAGTGCGTGGGCCTCGCACGGGATTGCTGATTTACAGGTGGCGGTCAAGTTGGTCGTAGAGAGATGCAAGGTAGGAACCTAGAACCGTGGAACTAAGGTGCATTGAGGGATGAGGGTTGCGTTGGTCGACCGGTCGCTTATATGGTGCTTCAAATTCCATTTCAGAACTGACGTTCCATTTCATGATCACTGTTATTGAACCTCCAGATCGCTGTTCTACTTATTGTAGAATCACAGTTTGTGGTAGAATTTGAAACTATACGGCATGCCTTCTACATACCCCTGATATTGACATTTTAGATGACTGTTGCGAACAGCTGAGCCAACTTAAACGTAATTTTGCGTTCATTTGTAAAATTATTTAGTTACATGTATCACTACTAGATGAGTCTCAATCGGTAGACGCATAGATTCGGAAGGAAGATAAATAAGTGTATAATTTCATCACTGGTAGAATGGGAAGTTGAATCACTATAAGAGCCGGCCGACCAACGCAACCATTAATACATCTTGCATGAAATCCAAGATTATTAGAATGTTTACTAAATTGTCTCGATCAGGGTAGGGGCATCCATTTTCTGATCGAGCCGCGTGACGTCAGATGGTAACCATAAACTGCGAGAATTTCAACTCAAGTAATATCAACTCAACAACAAAAGGAGATCCAGAATTGTAACAACCACTCTTAACCACTGGCTGACAGCCCAGACTCCAAATGACGTCACGCGAGCTCGGAAACGCTCGGACGGATGGATGTTCCGATCGAAGAAAAATGGTCTGCCCGTGACTACCTACTTAGGCCTACTAATCTATTATAGTTCCCACTTTCCTTGCATGTAACTTGTTAGATTAGAACTTGTTTACTTACTAATTTATGTTCTTATTTAATTAATGTGTGTTGAGATTGATTACTTGGAAATTAGTACAGCATTTCGTGGAATAAAGTCACTCCGGTCTGATTATTTAGTCAAACTGTCTGATTGGCGACATTGCTCATTTCATAAATAAAAGAAAATTCAGGAACAAAATTATATTTTGTATTCAAATCAATTGTTATTGTTATTTTCACTCAAAACTTGAACGTAACACATAGAACAAATTTGCTATTTAGCTCGCCTATACGTATTTTACCGTATGCCGGGTTCATTCAGCACACAAACCCATAGCTTATTATTAATTATTCTTATTCTTTACTTCTCACTGGATATTTAGTAGAGTTATTCAAGATATGTAGTGTTAGGTTAGGTTCTTGTATCACATACGTGAAAGGGATATTTGTTATCTACGAAATAGAACAAGAATAATTATTTTGATATTTGGAATGAATAATTTGCTCCTCAAATAATCTAAACATTCTCGGTCTGTTGCGGGTAACAACCATTTCTTTCTATAATTGAATACAAAAATCATCTGATAAATAAGTTGGTGGAAACTGGGAGGTAAAAAAAATGTGAAAATAAGCTATGGGTGCTGAGCAAAACTGGGTGAGAGTAATAAGCATTCATACCTTTATACAATATACATAATACATACTACATAAACATTAATTAACAAATTAAAATCAGATATTCACTATCATAAGATACAAATAGTCACACTAATAATTGTATCGATTTCGTTATTATCGGGCGCTACCACTTCTGTATCCAGCCTCTCTAGTCGCATCTAGACCGTTGCACAGTACGTAGTCAGATCGTAGATATTATGTTTCAATAAGCAATTTGTGGAATTCGTTCATCCTTCAATTCCTCTATGGAATCTAATACCATCCTAGTTCAAAGAAGAAATTTGAACTATATACTTATATATAGAGGGATGAAGATTTCTCAGTAGGGGACTATCGTATTATTTTTGAACTCTATTTTGTGTCAAAATCATAACTCGATGAGAAAAAAATGAATGTGTATGTTGTAAAAGTAAAAAAAATACGAATGTTGAGAAGATGACACGTTCAAAGTGAGACAGTTGTTATAAGTCCAAACCATCATAATCTGGAAATAATTCAAATTAACATAATACAGGAGACGTTGTAGGCCTAGACGCCCTATAGTGGCTTGAAGCGTTTAGAATGAGCATTTAAAACATAAAACTGATATTTCAGACAGTCTCAACGCTCTATATGAAGTTCTGGCTTGTGTCACAGGTTATCTGTGCTTGTGTATCACATTATCATTTCAAGCTTGATTTACCGTCTATAAACATTCTCTAATTATCTATCAAAATTATTATCATTATTATTGTTGTTGTTGTTTGCCTAACGACCTCACCAATATAACGCTATTTGGGGGATGAATTATCTATTATTCAGTGACTATGAATAATTATTGTTCAACTTCAATTATTCTGTAGAATAACAGCGACCACCAATATATACTAATTTACATATAAATCTATAGTTTATTGCGTTGTTATTCGACGGAAGGTAAGGGGTGAAGCAGGCTGGAGTGGTAGATTATTGCAGTTGTTGACCCTTAGAGTGACAATAAGGGTTGGTATTCCATTCCGGGTTGTATAATAAGACACTGATCACACATGTAGGGTCATTCGTCTGCATGACATGCAATCGCCGGGGGGGGGGGGGGGGGGATGATACACTACATCATACTCAAAGTATAATTTGAGATGTCAAAATATAAACCGATGGCAAATAAAATCACTGTGTTATTATCTGTATAAAAGATAAATAGCATATATTTTTTTCATTTTTTTGTTAATATTTTACGATACGCAATGATAAAAAATAGAGTTGAAATGATTATTAAAGATAGAACAAACCCGGTAACGATCTCCGTGCTATTCCCAAATCAAATAAATCAAAGAGAATCTTCAAATCCTAAACTAAAAATAGACACATGAAGGAAATGAATTAATGAAAAATGAAACGGAGAGGTATATCAATAATCTAATTCCCAATAGAATGGTCGAAAAAAATCTTCTATAGATAACCAGTCGCAAGGACCGAATAACATTGCTCCAATAACTTTTGCTAGAGATTTTCTTCGAATTGAATCAGAGATGGTTTTGAGGATAACGTCATGGCGTTATCGATGGGTCACGGATATACGACATTCAATCACATCCGCAATCAGTGATAGGCTCCCCCACAACCTCCTACCCCTCCACCACCCACCGCTCGCTACGACAAATCGTTTCACCTCCTCGAAGGCAGGGTGGTCAGTATTTCGGACTGTAGGAAACAACAAGACTAATCAAGTTTCGTATGTACGGTTGCGGTCACATAAAGGGGTCGATAAAGGTACATTAAAATATATCCTGAAGAAAATGCAATGATGCTATACGCACTTGAAGTAGAAGACAATGTGCATACGCACTCCACCCATAGTCTGTGGGATAATTATATAGCGATTGAATGTACATATAATTTAATTTACATTAACATTTTTATTTCGAATTGAACCATTTTATGTGACCGCTAGTGTACACAGATATACTGTTGTAGTTGAGAGACACACACACACACACATACATATATATATATATATATATATATATATATATATATATATATATATATATATATATATATATATATATATATATATATATATATATATATATATATATATATATATATATATATATGTTGGTGTGTGTGGTGTGTATATATGTGTGTATACTATATATGTTTATACATACACATCCCATCTTTCATCCATGCGATCTCATCTTTCACTTCCATCCATGGCCTTAATTGGGGGGGAATGATTTTGTATCAAGTTTCGATGTTATTAAAAAAAAGTTATTTATACATACATATAATATATATATATATATATATATTTTTTTACACTAGCTTCACTACCTTATATTTCAGTGGCGTTACTGGAAAAATTGGTTGAATGTTGAAAAAAAGGAACATTCAAACGATATTTACCGCAGATAACTTATTATGTGACAATTTTGAGTCTGTGTGAGACAAGGTACCGTAGCATTTTGTGGGGTATACGAAGTTCTGCGAGTGCGGACCATCGTATACATCGACATCGGCCAAGCAATGAAACCGTCGGTGTCTGCTAGACTGAAACAGCACACATACAACGAGAAGGTCAATATTGGGAAACATAATTAATTCGGCCATAGCACAACATGGGCCTACTCGCACCACATTCTTCATGAAGATGCCAGAGTTGTGGCTAGGCAAGTGAAACGGTGACTGAGGGCAATAAGCGAGTCAAATGAGATGAAAAAAACAAAGAAGAAGGCTTGTACAGGATGGAGGAGAAGAAAAATCTTTAAAAAAGTGCTTGGTTCAAAAGTTGTTAGCTTTTTGGGGTAGAAAAGGTGTGTTAGTTTGATTTTTCCAATAGATATTTTTGTGGGATATATGTTAAATAAAACTGACAAGCAAAATTTTGGAGTTTTGACCCTTTTAATGGCATTATTTGTCATATTTTGTGTTATTTTTATTTTTTGAAAAAACTGTCGCAACTCTTGTCGTAATCAACACACATGAAAAATAAACAAACGTGTAGATTACGACACTAATAAGGCACAATACCATAGATCATATATTCTGCATGTATTCTCAAAATGGGCTCAAAACGAACCAAAAAAGAGGGTCAAACGCGTACACGAAAACGGTCTGCTGTACTGGCATCTTGGAAGGCGACCACAACTGCAATTCTAAAAACAAAACTGAGTGAAATCAAATCATTTCTGTCATTTACAAAATTTGCAAGGCATTATAAACTGCATCCCTAAAACTCTCTACGCCTGCTCTACAAGCAATTTAGTTCATATAATACAGGATATTTCGACTCAATCGTTTTTCATCATATTTAATCGAATGATTTGTTTTTTTTTGTTTCATATAATTACTGAACATTCTGCAAACATTGATTCTCATTCATCTTGTTCAATTTTGATACATCATTAGCTTTCATTCAATGTTGTCGCCACTATTTGTTCAGGATTTATGTGTAGGCATACTTATGAATTCATTTTTTATCATCCTGACCAGGAATCTGTTACCAGGAATCTATATAGGTCATATATAAATATATATATATATATATATATATATATATATATATATATATATATAATAATATAAATATATATATATATATATATATATATATATATATATATATATATATATATATATATATATATATATATATATTATATATATATATATATATACATATTCATTTATTTATATGTACATGTAGAGTGAAAAATGACAGAATTAGAACTGAAGAGCTGCACGAGTGTTATTGCGCTTTATAAAACATTCATGAACCTTTTAAACTTGGTAGATTTGCTATTTTAAATT